>CP099635.1:0-1383750 GCA_024072835.1 Epichloe amarillans | reverse complement strand
AGGTTTCTTGCCCGAGAAATGAGGCTGCCACTTGAGCCGCATGTGTCTCTAACGCTACCAGCCACAGCCCTGGTGCCTGTCAGTTGCTGTGCCACAGTCACGTGTAGACTTACGTGGTAAACCCACGGAATGCAATATTAGCCAAGCTATCTGTCATTGTCCAAGTCCGTGTCTACGTTCATTCCACTTGATCTTTAAATGTGCTCTCGTTGACAAGCCATCTAACCTTTATATATATCTAGAACAGCTGTTAATCACGCCTCGTGTCTTCTAGCAGACTGCAAACCTCCGCCTCGCGGTTTCAGTTGAAGCAATGTTGGACTTGTGAGGCAAAAATGAAGATTTTTTTTTAAATTGTCACATAAAGCATTCTTTGCATAATCTTCAGTGCCACATACAATTGAACTTGGCTCTGGTGAAGACGAGAGCACTGTACTATGAAGGAGAGAAGCACGATGAACTTGGCTGTGTGAAACGAATGAAGAATCCATTGACCATCCGGCTGACTTGGCAGACACACAGAAAAGGAAAGTCCTTGGAAAGTCCTTGGAACGAGAAGAGAAGATTCGCCCTGCACAGACTCTGAGTGCTACAAGCTGCTGAAGAAAGGGGGACGCTCTTTCGTTTTATTCCTCGACTACTCAACAAACGCTCAGACACACGGCCCAACGCATCCGTGCAGATTATGAGACGCCACCCGAAATTCAAGATGGATACCTCATCTGTCTAGCGACCCGCTCGAGGATTGTTTCGCCTCGGGAGCAAAGAATCTTATCCGTATCCTCATACGCTGGGCTTTGATCTCCGATGAGCCCCCCTTCCCCCCCGTGAGCCGGAAGCACGGCAGCCACGGACGCAGCCATCAACAAGAAGCGTCTCACCTAGCAATACCTGGCCCTCAATGACTGCCGATTAGCCGCCATGAGCCACAGAAACGGATCGTACAGCAGCAACTGACTCGTTCAAAGACGGCCGGTGATGCTGCGAACTCAGGCTCCGCAAGACGCCGGATCTGCCGTAGCCGTCCCCAAACACAAGGCCCCTGGACTTCTTGTGCTGTTTTGGAAATATACTAGCTGTTGTACAGAATCGTTTCCTCTATCATCTCTTGGCGCAAGATGACTGGCTCATTGGGAGCCAAGGAGCTGTTCCTCAAGTGGACTTTCTATTAGTCTACTTCTCCAGCCCTGAGCGAGTAGTAGATGAGGGCTGTGCGCGATCAAGCGTAATCCTCTGCCCCAGCTTATATTATAACTGGATTGGAACGCCTTACCTCCTTGCTTTTTCTACTTTTGTCCTTTTGCCATCTCTGCCCCGTTCAGTTGTCTTCTAGAAAAGCGATATTCTCTCTTCTGTGTCGTTGCGACTAATTTTCCAAAGGATAACGTTTTAATAATCACCTGCACAAGATTTACAGGTTCATATCATCTCGAATCAGCTCCGATACAAGTCCTTAACTGAAATACATCAACTCTTGTCATTTTTCCTGAGTCTGAGTATTGGAAGGCGGCGTGGCGGTTCCCGGCTGATGAGCGAAAGTGATAACTCGGATTAACAAATCATCGTCACCCCGCGCATTTGCTAAGGAAAAAAAAAAAAGTCTGGATATACAAAACCTTAATATCTTTTCCATGATGCGCACATCAGCAGCGCTCTTAGCTGTCCTGGCGGCAGTTGATACATCCTACGCCGCGGAGAATGCTCCCGTCGTCACAAACAACCCCATTGATGTCATCTACACAGCTACTCTCCCCAGAGAACCCTTTTTCCAGGCGCCAGGACTCAGCGGGAACGTCAAAGGGTTTATTTCTGCCTCCGCACCCCCTGATGGAGTTGGAGTGCGCTTTACTGTCAGACTTGAGAACCTACCGAAGACGGGTGGCCCATTCCGTACGTAACAGGACGAAAACAACCCTTTCTCTCGACTGGGACGTCAAGATATATCACAGCGAGCTAACCTGATCGCAGCTTACCATTTACACGTGAACAAAGCAGCCGGCGGTAACTGCGCTTCAGCGGGCGCTCATCTGGACCCTACCAACCGCGGCGAGCAGCCACCATGCGACGCCGGTAACGAACCAAGTTGCCAAGTGGGCGATCTGGCGGGAAAATTCGGCAGAATAAACAGCGACCCGTTTACTGCTGAATATGTCGACAAATTTGTGTCATTGAAGGAGGGCGACCCGGCCTTCTTTGGAAATCGGTCTTTCGTCGTTCACCTCGCCAACACCACGCGCATCACTTGCGCCGATTTCGTCAAGGACGAGCCCAGCTTCCCCAACGATTCACCTACAGCAGGATTTGGAAACACAAATTCGCCCACGTCGCTACCGGTCACCAGCGGAAGCCCCACGACTGCCACTGTCGTTACATCGACCTCGTCTAGTGTTCCGTCAGATGGCCGCGGCGACGACAACGACTGCAAATCTGGGAATAGCAACAATTCTACCTGTGTTTCTCGAACTGGAGCAGGCTTTCCAACCCCGAGCGGCCCCTTGGGCAACAACTCATTTCCCTGGCCGACGACTGTTGTGGCTGCTGCCGGTACTGTGACTCCCGGATCGCTGGCGGGCTGGATATGTATAACTGCGTTGATGCTTGGCGTCTTGTGATGAATTAAGCGATGCATGATACTTTTTCGAAAACCATATCCTGTGGACTTGTAATGTTTAACGAGAAGATTAGTTTAGTCAATAATTAGGGGGGTGGGTGGGCGCACGCCAAACCGGCAAGCCAGGTGCAGGAGGCAATTACAACCGGATGTGCATGCGCATTCGACACATTCGCGAAGTCTTTGCAACAGTAATGCTTTCCCCGTCTCATTGTCCTTGCAGCACTTTGGTAGACTCATGAAGTCGATGAAGGAAGGCGGTGGGCAAACTGAGAATAGCATCGCGCCGTGCATTTCTTACCTTCCGTACTCCTACACTGCACGTGATCCATAGTATGGCTAGAGCATCTTGGGACCTACCTTCTCGACCAGCGCGCAAATATCAATTCTCCCTCAAAATACAACAAAAGACTTATGTTTTTTTTTTGACTCTTGATTCTAAGTACCCATGGAAGCGAAATCGTCATTTTTCTGGTCATCATTACCAAGACACTATTCATAATTTCATCGTCCCGCACCGCCCATGTCGCAAGCCACATAACAAAAGCGCTCACTCGCCACACTTTGATCCATCACGAGAAAATCGGGTTGGGATGATATATCTGAAAGATGGCCAAGGAAAAAGAAGATCGACCTCAGAAGACCAAGACGGTCGACAATGAGAACTTGATCGAGGCCACCAGCGAACAGGCTGCGTCCCCCGGGCCATCAACCTCAAAACCCACCAAATCCAAGAAAAATGTCTTCTCACCGGCCGCCTGCAACGCCTTGGTCATTTCTCGTAACAAGTACGTCGGCACTGGGAGATGGGGTCCTTCTGCACGCTCATGTTACCAAACTCACCCGAGGTTGAATTTATTGTGATGCTAACGTTGTTTTTTCTCTCGTTATTCTTTCCTGGCCCTTAGACATTGGCGCTTCATATCATCGTTTCATGGAGCATGGCTACAGTTGCCGGTTGAAATTATAGAGATTGTGGCCAACCTGAACTATACCACGCCACGCCCACGGCCCGTGGACCCAGCAGTCGTCTTTGATGTCCTCAAGGTTCGAAAAAGCGTAGACGAGGCCACTGCGTTTGCCGTCGGGGCTGCCAACGACGTGGCGTCTTCGACGCTCCTCAACGTGAATAGCGGAGTTCCTCACCTGAACTCTCTCGGTCACGGGGCAAAGCTGAGCAAGGAAAGAAAGCAGCGCATGCGAGAGCTGGCTTGTCAGAAGCTCGCTCGTGCGTATCGACTCGACGAAATCGCATGCAGTGTGGTCACAATGCAAGGCACCTCTGCCCTGGAAGCCGTCGGGGGCCTGGTCCTACAGCGCAAACGGGACAACCTCGACGCCAAATACTGTCACTTCTTCTTTGAGAAAATCCCCTCGCGCCAGCTGGTAACTAGTACGAGCTTGGAACCACTGACGGAAATCATCGCCTCGGGCCACGGGCAGGTGGAAGCACTCCGGACCAGAGCCACGGTGAAAATCTTCCAGGAGGACTTTGATGGCGCCATCAAGGATCTCACCGAGGGTCTCAGGCTGGCTCGGTACCGCAGACTGCCTCCCTCTTCCCCAACCCCGAACGCTAGATTCAGGAACCCCAACACCGTGCTGTCCGAAGACGAGCAACCCACGGGCCTAGTAGAGCAGCTTCTGTTCCAACGAGCCACAGCCTACCTCACCAAGGCATGTCGATTCGTCGACGGCAGTTTTCCCCCTGCCGATACGGAAGATAGCGAGGAAATGTCCAACGCAAGACATGAATGCCGGAAGCATGTCAAACTGCTAGCGAGGCTGGCACTCAAGGACTACATGTCCTTTCTCTCACACTTTGACTATTCGCCGAACCTGCCAAACCTGTTCATGATAGAGTTCCACAGGGACATCGCAGTCGCCGCCAAACAGGCAAAGACGACAGGCAGCTACAACACTCTCAGCCACGGGCACACCGTCTACAATGTCACGGAACTCTTCGCCGCGATGCCTCCGCCCAACCTTCCAGAGTACCCTCCCGAAGCCGCAGTCTCCAACGACACCCGACCAGCCGGCGTCAAGACAACCACGGCGACAATGGAGCTGGTCACGTACCATCCTCTTCTGACGGAAGCTCTCCACGCCACGCTCCTCTGCCACTGCCTCGTGCAAACATCCGTCAAGGAACTCCAACGCCACGCAAACATGGTGGCACGTCTCGTGCGCCTATGTAATGGAGACCCCATCTTCCGCGAGACCAGATCGTCTGCCCGCACAGACTGGACGGAAACGCTCCGCCGCACAGACAACTGGATACAGCTCAGCGACACCTGGGAAGCCCTGTGTGCGGCCGAGTCCCCCTTCGACCAGCAACAACAGCCCGACCACTTCTCCGCCGCCGCCGCGTCCCTCCTACACGGTGACAAATCGTCCTCGCCATCAGCCGCCGGAGGTAAACCCCAGCCGACGGGGACACCGTTGAAGCCGAATCATCTTCAGCCCTTCGGAGGACCCGTTCCGTCCGGCACGCCAGAATCCAAAACCACGCACGATCCTCATGCGCCGGGCGGTCGTGTCCCTGACGAGCAGAAAGATTATCCTTACATTACGGAACGAGCCGTTGCTACTTCTCGCTGGGTTCGCGACGCACCCATCGTGACTGGCATGTCGAAGCGCAGAAAGAGGACAAGGAGAGCTGGCGCCAAGGATGAGGGCGTAGTTGATGAGGGCTTAGTTGCTGCTATGGACAACCTGACGCTAAGCGAGGCTGTAGAAGAGGAGTAAAACATGTTGGCTACTTGGGCATAGCGCATGGCTTCATCTGTATTGCACCATGAACTCTTCAGCGTAAATTCAGTCATTCTTGCATTTCGCCATCTCTAGTCCACTTAGCTCAATATTATTAGTCACAATGGGATTCACTTCATTCTGGAGTGCGGCCAATCAGTTGATATCCCACACACGAAAAGGCGTCTTTCTTTGCGGGCGGGACGAGTCTTTGTGTGAATGATCATCTTCGCAAGTCAATTGCATTATATATGGAACATGGGCATCATCCTTGCATGATCTCTATCATTCGGGGGTACATGCATAAAGTCCCTTGTAGCCTGTCCCACGCCAACGCCACCTTGCCCCGAGACACGCGTCACACACAGGGGAATCACGGGGCAGGGCCATTGAGAAAGAAGAGGAATCGAAAAGTAAGAAGAAGCGCCCAGGGGACGAGGAAACGAGGACCAAGTCAAGCCCGGCAGGGACACGGTTGCAAGACGCGGAAACGCCTCGCCTCGACGAGTCAAGGAGGCGACTGGGGCTTTCTAGTACCACCGCACATCCGCCATGCTATTACCAGCGTTTAGCAAGGCATCGATGTCTCCGACACCCTCGGTTTCCAACGCATTCAGGAGTTCCACTTGCTGAGACTGGGAGAGGCTACCTTGTCTGCCGGGAAGAAGTCCATATTGACCATGGGCGTCGAAACCAGCAGCCATGGTCTGCAGACCGCCCAAGTTCGCAGTGGGGGTCTCTGCAAAGTTGTTTGGCATGGCGTCATTGAAGAAGTTGGTGGGTAGGTGGCCAAAGTTGTAGGGCGAGATGAAGGGAGCAGGCGGAGAGAACCAATCAGCTGCAGACGAGGCAGCTGGAAGTGGCCGCTGAGGGACTGATGGTCTTGTCGCAGTGAAATTCGGCATCATATGAGTGGCCTGCGCTGCTTGAGGAGGCGGCGTGTCATCTTGCATCGGAACTACTCGAGGAGCAGATGATGCTCCTGACAGGGTAGCACCGTGCAGTGGCATATGAGGCGGCGACAAGGTTGTACTAGGGGTGGTGGCCGACATGGTGCCTGTTGGTATCGAGTCTGGTGGTGTTGGCATTTGTGTCGAGATCTGATTGACAGATGGGGTCGTGCTATGATCAGGGGCTGCTGCTGCAGCGACCCCAGCCGCCGCCGCCGCCGCCGCCGCCTGCTGCACCATATCCTCGGGCGCTCCCTCGGGTGGGAAGTAGGAGAATCTTCGCCCGCTCGAATCTGTCGCTGGGTTGCAAAAGATGGAGTTGCTTCTGAACGTCGGTTGAGGTGGTGGATAGTTTGGATCAAAGGTATAGGCGTTCATGGACTCGGGTGGTGAGTCGAAAACAAATCCAAACTGTGGAGGGTTCAGGTAGGAGAGCTGGTTTCCAGTGTGAGCATAACTCTCGGGTGATGATTGTGGCTCGGTAGCAGCTGAAGGACTGGTGAAGGAGAACATGGGCTGTTGATTATCAGGGCTCCTCTCGTAGCTTTGTAGACACGCTCTAGATATGGCGGAATACAGCTGGGAGGTGTAACCTGTGCCTGGCCAGCGTTCAGCACATCTGTCCAAACATGACAAAGCCTTGTTGAGTAGCTCTTCCACTTCCTGTCTGGGATGAGCCTGTCGGACCTCTGCATACGAGGTAGACCAAAGCAGCACATTCAAACTCGAGGAGAGCATGATGAGTAGTATCCAAGTCATGCTGAAGAAACTGCCATCCATTTGCCTCTGCATCGAATTGATCACATACTTTGAGCTTTCGAAACAGATGCTGGCCGCGTTGGTCGAAGGCTGCGGGACTTGTGGCGAAGGCCGGTACAAAACGACTCGCGTATGGTGATAGAGGCAGGCAAACCTCAACGAACGGGTTAGCCAAATGTCTCGCGACTTGCGGGTTTGGTTCTTTCAGAAGACATACCATAAAGGACTCCATTGTGGGTTTTGAGGCGCATTGTCCAACCACGCCTTCAACCTCTGTTCCATATTGCCATACCAAGGACTTGAGTCGTTGTTGGGCTCTGATCGCTTTTGCTCATACAGCGTTCGCCTGATTTCCTCCGAAAACTCTCTTGATTTGAATATGTGAATAGCGACGGCTTTTCGATCACTTTGGGGACCTGCCGCAATTCCATTTGGTGTAATGTATTCGTCGTCTACATCAGCAAAGAATGAAACATTGAGTCTATCGTTCCCCGCTGCGATACCACTGGGCCGGCCCAGATGATAAGAGAGGTCAGAGTCCATCGTAGCCACAATCCATACAAGACGTCTCCGCAAGTCAATTGTCTGAGGATCTGTATTGTAGCCGGCGGCGATGTTTTTCTCGTCTGTCAGGCCTTCTTGTTGACAGATTCGAGTCGCAAGGCCGATCACATAGTACACAGGTGTCCTTGTAGGGGTGAGGAGAGAATAGTGGCCGATGAGTATGAGACACTGCAGAGTCTTCAGGTCTTTAGGTCGGATAACGGCTTCAGAGTACTGCATCGCAGACAAGTAATAGCCGTCCGCTAAGCCAGCGTACTGCAGGTCAAACTTTTGCAGGGCGATAGCAATCACCATGCGAACGACAAAATTCTTATATGAGTCCTTGTCACCGCTGTAGACTGCTTCCAAGTCATCTCGAAAGTTTTTGTCGTGCAAGGCCGGCCAAAATACTTGCGCTAGAAAACAAGAAAGAAGAAGCAAATGTTAGGCCATGACGGGATTAAAGCACTGACGTAAAATGAAATGCCAAGGAGTCTTACATTTCTGGGTGAACAGTTCAACGAGCTTTTCCATGGTGGCACGGGATGGCAAGCCTTCTGCAGGTCTCTCACTGAGTATAGGATAACTTTTTGTCTGACCGTTCGGCGGGCCAGTCATTTGGATAGACTGCATACGGGCCTGCCCTCTGGCCCTGACCTCCGGGATGAGGTCCGAAATGCGATTCGAGGCCGTATACCTCTTGGCTTCCTCCATCAGGAGCCGCGTCATGGCAATTCCACTGCTGGGCCCCAAATATCTGGAAGTTTCATCACTGGCTTTCAGCCTGATCATGCCCCCTGGTCGCACAATATCCTCGGTGGTACGAGGGTAGTCGCTATCGTCGTCCGTGTACTGAGCCAGCTCAGCTTCCAAGGCTCTAACCTTGTCCTGAAGTTTGACGACATAGTAGCGATTGATCTTCTTGCCTTTTGCCGTATCCAGATACTCACATGTTGAGCCAGATCTTTCGCATGGAAGGCATCGAGGTAATGTCGGATCACAGCGAGTCTTACGCTAGTATAGAGTATCTTGTTAGTATGCTGATAGGACAGAGCGAGAAAACCAAGAGGTAGAATAGAACTATGCTTCTCAAGTTCTTCTGAACGCACCTGGCGACAGCGGCAGCACGCAGTTAGCGTGTGGGCAACGCGGGGGCCAGATCCGTCCTCGTCGGAGATATCGTCTTGATGTCTTGCAGGTTTCTGGTGTTGAGGGCTATATGACTGAGTCGGCGGGCGAGGTGGCATAGATCCCAGACCCTGTCGGAATATGTGGCCTGGATCCATCGTTCAAAGCTACGAGTAATATCATGCGACAATGAGAAACCGTCTCGGACAGGCGCGCGATAATGATATGGTGTGCGAGAGGCTCTTCAAAGCAGACGGCGCCAATTCAAAAGAAGAAAACAGCCCCCAATGTTTGGTTGCACACAATGCTGCATTGATTGTCGACGGAGGTCTAGGTCCGATAGTTCGTCCAAACGGACTATTGGTCAGTTAGTCGGGGCAACGGAGTGACTCGACTCATATCAACAACATGGAAGCTTTGCCGTCATGAGGACTTCTCTCGTTCTCGCAATCGATTTAATGACCAGGGCGGTGATGGTCCGCGATACCGAGGTGCGAGGGTGAAGACGCTGCGGGGAGCGGCAAGGTTTATCGTCGACGGTGCGGCGCAGGACTAGGGAACTTTCGACTTTGAAGCGAATTATTGTGCCCCGAGTATATGCTTCCGCTGGACGCGACGACCAAAGGGGTTGAGCGAAGGGAGTAGATGGAGGAATTGGAACAGGAGATTGCGTCGAGTTGCAGTGCGTTCAAGTCAGTGCGCAGTTGGTGAAGTTGTGGTCGAGAATCGAGATACTAGACACTCCGGTGTGGTTGCTGGCAACAGCCTTGTCGTAATACGTCGTAACACACACATGGAGTGGAGTGAACTGGACTCATGCTCTGTGTGTGGGCTCTGTACGCAAGCCAAAGCCGAAATTTAGAATTGGGTGAATTGGGTGGAAATGGCTGCAGTGCAGTTGTTCAACATTGAAATTTGAATGTTCTGGGCTGGCTGGCAATAGCCTAGCGCTGTAGTGCTCCACCCAGAGCTGCCAAGTGCGACCATCTACGGATTACAGGCGGGACAGGCGGGACAGGCGGGAACATCAAAGCATCACATCCTGAAGGAAGGGTTTCAGCGCTACCAAGCAGCCCCAAGTACAGTGGGTGTACCTACTATTAGAGTTTGGTCAAGGGCATCCGTCCATTACGTAGTTGAGGTCCACTGGCTGGAAACAGGACTCAGCAAGCATGGCTGGATTTGTTACAAGGCATCGGCATCCGTGGTCTCGTGTTGTGCCTTGCCAATTGATTTGACAGCTCCGCCTACTGGTCAGCTTTTGTTCAATACTACAATGTAGTCTTACTCCGTAGATGTCGACGGAACAAAAAATGGAGTTTGCCAATTGGTCCGACTCTGGCACGTCTCTGACCCAATGGTTCTAGTGTTTACCGTAGGCACCGATGCGATGTCGCAGATTGTCAGCTCTTTGTTATGAGGTGCAGATTCGGTGCTTGAACCTATTCAACTAGCCGCACCACGGGCGGCCTTCGTTTACAATTATTCCGGGAATCGGGGATCTAGTTGTATTTCCCATTCCATCTATGAATTTGAGGTAGGGGGGGCCACCGGGGCAAGTCTTGTCTATGTAGGCCCGACTCTGACGCCCAAGGTTTAGACTTTCGCCGTCCATATATGTTCCGGGTTCGCGCTAGCTCGACGAAAGCGCTCTCTGAGCATCGAGACGCCAAGTCGTGTCTAGCAGGACCGCGAATCTCGCTGTCATATGTTACAAGATTCCGGGAACTTTTTCGCTTTTCGCTTTTCGCTTTTCGCTTTTCGTTTGAGAGAACCCAGCCAGGGTCCACATTCTCACGGGTCCGATCGGTGCTGGATTTCCGCTTGCTGGCTGCCAACCCCATCCGTTGAAGAGCAAGGCAAAGGCGACAGCGACTTCACGAAATGTTCCAGATGTCGACGGAAGTGTCATTGAAACGGAGTGTGAAGGAGTTGTTTCAGGTTGACAGTTTCTGTCCTCATGAGTATGTACTGTACTGAAGTAACCTGGGTAGCGCATGTACTTGGTAGGGGGCGTGTGCTCCTTCCTCAAGTTGCCAATTAATTAGTAATAATTGCCACCCGTCACCAGCTGCTTCCGTACAACCAAAGAAATACAATGGATCAAATGCGAGAAGAGCAGGCAGATGGTTTCCAAAGAATGACTTTCTTTGTTGACACGATGCCGAGCCCGAATCTTGCCAATTTGAGTTGCGCCACTGGCCAAATCCATGGTTTCAATTACACGTCGATGCTCGTTACATCCCTTGAAGTTGGGTCGATATCAGATCGTTCAAAGCGTCTCATGCAAGTCGATCTGGTTCGCTGGCCGGGCAATCATTCCGTGCGGCCCGAAGATGCAGCACAGCGGTCAATGGATTCTCAATGTTGTCACGCCATTATGGATCTGTCTCCGTCCGCGTAACCATGTACTGCATAATACAGACAGCGTGGGTGCCAGAGCGCTGATCCGTCATCAATATCGCTGCAGGATTCTAGCATCGGATCGGGCCAGACACACCAGACCAAGACATCTCCAGCAGCGACTACAGAGTACTGAGACTGGGATAGGAACATACCGCTCTACGGTACCGTATTACTCCCCCCCCCCACCTCCCGCCTTCGCGCCGTCCCATACGCCCATTCGACTTGTCCGGTCTGGTGGCCGTCGTCACTGAAACTAATAAATGAAACTAAAGCTCGATCGTCACCCGTCGTCATTCTGTGCCTCATTCCATTTGCATCCGGCTCTCTGCTGGATACCTACCTACCTATGTAGATAGGCACTTATACCTAACTGCTTTTGCTTAGCTCACAACCCATCACCACGTCACCTCAGTCACCTCCGTTGCGCGCAACTTTCGACTATCAACAAGCTTTGTCGATGACCCCCGTCCATATCGCAGGGCTTGTACGGACGTATACAATCATTGCACTCACCAAGCTGTTCTCCGAGGACTGCTCTTCATCGCCTACCGCCAGACCACGCGCAATATTCCTACAGTTGCTGTCGCGAAGCCTTGCGCCATGCCCCGCAGCAGCTTTTCACGAAATCCCTTGCTGAGGGTGTCTCGGCCTGTATCCGCGTGCTCACGATGTTAGTTGAAGCTTGAAGATCTTGATAATCCCCTCCAACATCAATTTTGAGTGAGCCCAGGACGACTAATGCTTCAAGTCCGCAGGTCGCGCCGCCAAAGTCAAGGTAGGGAGCCCGCATCCCATCCCCCGCTGGATGACAACGGCATAAAAGCATTTTAGCTAACTTTGAGACCTTTCAAGTGCGACGGCAAATTACCGGCTTGCACAGCTTGTGAGAAGGCAGGGCGAGAGTCTGAGTGCTCCGCAGCCAATGATCAATTTGCTAGAGGCAAGGAGAGAAGGTACGTATGGCCAGTGCACTATTCTGGCTCAATTGCCACCTCGACTTGGCAGGTTGCTGACTTTGAGTAACAGCTACGTTGCTGCTCTTGAGCTTCGCATTGAGAAGTTGGAGCGACGACTAGACTACGCGAAATCTCGCAAAGCATCCCTTGGACAGCATGAAGGTGACGGGACTACACACGCCATTTTTAATGAAGCAGATAGGAGAGACTCGCTTGCGGTCATACGTGCTGCCATTCACCGCAAGGCAGCTCGGAACCGGGAAACCTCCGATGTCAACGCGCTGGTGTCAGATTTTGGAATCTTGTATGAACCGCGTCGTCCCTTGCTTGTTATCTCACAGACTCATCTCCAAGGTCTCCTAACAGTCAATGCTTATTATAGGTCTGTTGATGCCACCACCCGAGACTTCGAGCCTTCACTCGGCAACATGACCTTTGCAAGGCTAGTCTTGGCCGCCGTCACCAAGGACTCATTACATGGATCCTCACAATTCATGCTACCCTCAAGGCAAATTGCCACCAGCATTGTTCAATACTTCATGGCCAACATTTATCCTTTATTCCCCTGTCTTTCGGAAACCGCACTTCTGACTGTTCTAGACGACGTGTACCGTCAAGACGATCGCGTCGTTAAAGAGTCCGACTACTGGATGCTATATCTTGTACTTGCGATAGGTTCAACTGCACAAAGCCGTAGGATAAACGATGGACACTACAACAATGGAGCTGACTTCATCTGCAGGGCCATGGCGTATGCCGATCGAGCCCTCGCGCCTGGCTACGCAAGCCAGATTCAGTCACTATTGTTGCTGACACTTTACTCCATGTTGGACCCGGCGCACTTTGACACCTGGCACTTGATAGGTTTCACTGCGCGCGCAGTGGTCGACTTGGGACTTCACCAGGACCCCCCCATGAGTTTTGTGACGGACCCTTCAGCTCTTGACTTGCGTCGCAAAATTTTCTACTGTACCTATGCATTAGACAGGCAAGTCTTTCCGCGATGATCAATATGCAGCCACAATCCGCTAACTTTGGTTACTACAGGGCAGTCAGCATGGCTCATGCGCGGCCTTTCTCCTTCACAGATGATTCCATCAATGTAGCCTTTCCTCAAGCTTCTACTTTAGCCGAGAAACAGGCTGTGTCAGGGCCAATTTCAGGGCCACAGTCCGCTAACCCGGCCCTGCTTCTATTTCAACTTCGACGAGCACAGTCGTATTGGTACCAAGTCTTGTACCAATCAGAGCCCACCCCCTTGCCGAATCCTACATCGTTTCTTTGGCAAATGTGCCTGGACATGAGAGAGTGGCAAGAGTCTCTGCCAGGCACCTTGCCTGTCGATACACGGCAGATGTTCGAGCAGGAACTACGATACAGCTACGTATATTGCCTGGCCCCATCAATCAGAGCCCCGCAGATCACCGACTACATTCGACTTCTGATATTCGAATTTTCTCTGGAATATCTCAACAGCATGTATGAGATAGCCTACGGTGGCCTGAATGCTGCAATTTACACGTACCAAGATGCCCTCAAGGTTTACTTCATGGCGAATCAATTTCTGGCAGTGTTGCGGGACGCACAAGATCTTATATTGTCGGGAGCCCACGTTTCTCCACCCCCCAATCCGCCGGGCTCGGCACCACCTGCACCGATTCCCAAGCGCCATCTCAGACCAGGTATGCCGGTTGATACCAATCTCGACAGAAGCCTATGGTGCCTCGAACGCACCCCAAAAACGTTGGAATTGTATGGCATGCGGTGGGAAGACGCCATCATGCTGAAGCAGAGTTTCGAGCAACTATCAGGCGAGACGGTGGTACGATTGCGGAACATTCGTCATTCGTCCAACATGACTTTGGATCAATCCCAGAACCAGTACCACCAAAGTAGTCTACACTCCATGAGCCCCCCGACGAGCATGGAAATATCTGGACAGCAGCCAGCAGCTGGCATTCGGTGGGTAGGGGTCGACGCGGCTCAGATGATGTACGGGGGGGCCCGACAATAATTGAGCGATTACGATGACGATGACGGTGACGATGACGATGACGACGAGTTTTGATCTCCTCCTATGGGTTGTATTTTCGCATTGCCGATGTTGATGGCCTGCATATCCTTCGCGGGTTTCTTTGGCTTATAGAGAGCGACATTTATCGAGTTGGGAAAGCTGGAGTAATCAAAACAAATACCCACACGCCCGGAATGTATTGGGTTTCAAAGCAACGATGAGCAGAAATTTCAACCATGATCCGTATATAAGAGTACAAAAACACCAACAGCTCAACTTTTGTTCGAGATATGCACGGTGCAAGGTTCTTATTCATGTACGACTATATATTCGTCCAGTTGGCCCTTTGATCCTCTTCTCTCCATCTCATTATCTCCTTCTCCCTGCTGTACAGATATGTGCCGAGGACAGAGGTAGCATAAAATGTACGATGTATCTCGAAATAAAATAAAAAAGGGAAATATGATGCGACACCATCAAAACATGTGGAGGAAATTTGAAGCAAAGCCACGACAGACTAACCCGGATTGGATTCTACTTGCCACCGAGAAAGTAGATCCGATCGGATCAAACTTGATATTTGAAAAGACGACGGTCGAGTCGGGAACCTAACTTCTCGATGACGGAGGGGATATCAGACGAAGCAGAGCAGCTGCCGCGCGCTTGCTGCCGTGCTTGATGCTATCAGCAGGAAAGGTGGAATCAAGCCAGGACATGTTGGAATTGTGCTGGCAAATCCTCCCACTTGGATCAGCATGACTTACATCGTCCCAGAAACTCATGACCAATACCATTGGCTTGGAAACGGCAGCGCACATGCCCTTCATGCCACCCTTGGCATTGAACGAACCTGAGTCCCCAAAGACCTTCCTCTGCGCATCACAATAATCCTGGGTAACCGAGTTCCCGGAAACGCCAGCAACGTCGCTCTTGGAGTTGGGGATAAACTTACCGTTTTCTGGACATGGAGTCTCTTGATTTTGCCGAGGTTGCCGTCGCTGCCCTTGATGAATTGCGTAACGACGGATATCTCCTTGGTGGTGTCGATGGTGAAGTCTGATCCTGGGCCGTACAAGGTAGTGTTGCCCTGGTGGTAGCTATTAAAATCGCTACCGTCGGGCTCGCCGTGGCCCGCGTACCGGTCCGAGGAGTAGGTGCCGGCGCATTTGTCGCCAGTGCATGAGTGGTAGGCACTGTTGACGCAGGGGTGAGGAGTGAGGTCCTCAGTGACTTGAGACGAAGCAAAAGAGGAAGAAAAGGAAGAAGAAGCATACCACCCCATCAATGAAACCTGAAGTTCTCCGGACATTGACTATCGCAATAGCCAGTGCCAAACTTGGCACCCGCCTTGTTGGACGGGAATCTTGGCACCCGCCTTGTTGGACGGGAATCGGCTCACGCCACCGTCGTGGTCCATGGAGACGAAGTACAGGGGCGCCGTTCAAGCCGCAGCTGATCTTGGACACATCGACGTCGAAAGTGAACTTGTTGCCCAGCAAGGTGAAAATTTGGTACTTGGGAGTCATCCTGCATGACGGTGACGGAGTCCCCGGACGTTGGAGCAGCCGGACGAAGTACACTTTGACCAGGTTGTTGGGCCTTTGCGGGGGAAACGAGAGCCGAGAGGGTGGCGATGGAGCGATAAATTGTCACGATGAATGGTAAAAAAAACGATGAAATGAATAGCTACAGAAATTCTCTCTCTTACATGACGCACCGTGTCCCCCGGAACACCATCCCGACACTCCCTGCACCCCGTTTCCCCGCAAATGAATCACACGACCAAGATGCTTTCTTTTAGAGTGGCGAATGCTGGATGGTTACTCCGTGTTGGTTTCGACGCGTCTGCATCAACGAGTTGGAGATTGATAATGTGACGACGATGGAAATGTGCGGGCCTGATTTCTGCTGGCCCCAAAAAGACAGACCTAATGAGACCCAAACATGGCGCATTCCTCATCTAACGCGTTCCCTAGTCCGAGACAAGTCTTGGGAGATTTTCTGAAATAAGAACACAACACAGCTCAGCTCAGCTCATGTGATAAATCTTGGTGCCAAGACCACGGGAGCTCAATGACAAAATACGAGGATGAAATGAATCAAGACATGTGTCCTGTACGCCTCCCTCCCCTCCCATGAATTTGCGTGGTTTCCGTCCACTCCTGTTTGGAACAATCTTTGTTACCACCCCCCCCCCCCCGGTTCCGACTCAAGCCTGATTTGTACAGAGATTATCAGCGCGAGCGAGGCTTCATGAACCCGCCGTCTTTTTTTTTTTTTTTTTTTCCTTTTTCCCTTTTACTATGAAAATCTGCCCTCAGTAAATGGATAGCTGCTTCGTATCTTTGGGATTGATCAGTAGGCGTCCACGGCTAGAGAATCGCTGAGGCGGTGGAAGCGGCGGAGCAGGCTGGCATTTCTGCGGAGAAGTTGCCCCCGTGGATGCATGGGGGAGATGCTGCCGTTGCTGGCCAGGGAGAAGGCTGTCGTCTTTCCCCTTGGCAGAAGAGGGCTCCTATGCCGCTCGATGGTCTGCCAGGTGGAGGTTCTTGGTCTGTCGGGGGAGGCGGCCATGACGCTCGTACAGATAGCCACAGTTTGCGCAGAGAGACTAGTTTTGGGGGTTGGTTCATGCATGTTAGTTGGGCTGAGTGCGTGCTTCGAAGGGGAAGGGGGGGGGGGGGGGTTTGTTTGCATGAGAGCTGGCGTGCGTGCGTACCTTGGGTCCGGCAGGGCCGTCACGAACTGCCCAGACGCTGGTGCCCCAGACGCGGCAGTGCGTGCATCGCCACGTGCTTCTTTCCGCGTCTGTGAGGGCTCCCCCGCCCCCGTAGCCACCGACGTCGGGCGTCCCGCGACCACCGGGCGTTCCGCTGCGGTTCAGGGGACTCAGGCTCCTGAACCGTCGCTTCTTCTTCGACCGCTCGCCCCGGCCCATTCTCTCTTCCTCCAGCTCCAGTGGCGCGCCGCCGCCAAAGGGCGCGCCGCCGAGCATGCCCGTGTTGGAGCTGAACCGTGCCGTTTCGCGGCGCAGTCGGCGTGCTTCTCGCTCGCGTTCGTTCTCGCGCTTCTCAATCTCCTCCTTGCTCAGGATCTCAATCTTGGGCTCCCACTCGTCGGCCAGGTGCTCCGGGTCGTATCTCCAGCCGGCCTCGGTGCCCAGGGCGGCGTCGTTGGGCAATTCCGCCTGCAGCCCGCCCCAGCCCGCCACCAGCCCGCCGGCCTCGCACGCTTCCTTCTTCAGCCGCAGGACCGCTTCGTAGATGGCGTGCGTCATGGCCGGCACCCATTCGCCCGTCAGGCCGAGATCGGCGCAGGTTGTCTTCGCAAACGCCTCTGCTGTGCCGGGCGGGTGCAGCAGTGACCATTCGAACTTGTCTGTATAGAGCATAGATGCCATGTTGAGACTCAGGTTGATGATGCAGCGATACGTATCGTCGGGGTTGTAATCGTCAGACTCGGGTCGGATGGGCGTTGCTTCAGCAGCAACATTCGGCACCACGGCCGGCACTGGAGTTGCTGGACCACCACCACCACCGCCACCACCACCACCACCACCACCACCGCCCGCCGCCGGGGCCGGGGTATCTGATCGTGAAAGGCCTCTGGCAAAAGACGCTGGCGACTCCTCTCTGGATTTGAAACTCAGGTTTGGTCTTGGCGTTCCAACCACGGCTCCGTTGGCACCAGTCGTGGTCGTGGCCGTGGTCGTGGTCGTGGTCGTGGTCGTGGCCGCTTGCGTAAAAGACGGTGCTGCCGCGGCTGCCGGCGCATATTGTTCCGTGTGGAATAAGGGATGAAGCGCAACGCCGGCATATTCTTCCAGCTGCGTGCGGATCTGTTTGCTGATCTCGGCGACAACAAGGCCCTTGTTCGGCAGATCCAGGTCTTGGGCCAGCGTCTGCGCGAATTGATCCGTCGTCACGAGGGTCTCGTGCAGATTCCAGCAGAAGATGTCTCTGAGCTTGTAGGGAACCGTCATCTCCCCCGGCCGGTACTGAGGCAAGGTCATGTCGACTGAGGCCGTGTTGGGGGGCGGGAAGGCGGCCGCGGGAACGAAGGCGGGGATGTCGAGATCGATCCGCACGGGAATCAGGGTAAGCGGAAGACCTGCTTGCGCAGCATTCTGTTGGTCGCTCTTCATCGCCCGGTTCTTGCCCATCCAGTCGCGCCATATCCCCTGCACCTCGACGGGTTGCTTGGTGTCTTTGCCAGCCCTCTCGGCCAGATCTTGTCTGGATGCGAAATCCTCCTTGCGCAGACTCCTTAAGCCGGTCGGCCGCCGACGGGGATCGTCACTTTCATCTTCCAGGTCCTCGTAGCCATCTTCGGCATAGTTGATGATGGTTGTGCCTCGCTTCGTCGTTCGGGAGACTGGTCCGGACGGTGCAGAGCTCGGCAGGACAGGGGTAAGAAGGGAGTTGTTGTAGATGCGCAATCGAGGCGCGTAGGACGATTGAAATGCCTGTGGTTTTGAGCGTTCCATTGTGTCGTTGTGTCGTTGGCCGGGTCGTCCCGCTCAGGTCATGGCTGTCGCGATGGCGTCGTGCTCGGCAAAGGTAGTTGAGTTAACTGAGCAGAAGACGAAGACGCGCGACGCAGGGGTCGATCCCCGTGTCTGCGATTGAAGGACTACAGAAGCGACCGTGGCGAATATGTCGCAGGCTGTTGCGATGGCGACGACGTCAAGTGTTTGGGCGACCGCGGAGATGGACGGGGGGGAAGGGGGAGGGGGGGGGTGGTTTGCGTGGATGAATGCGATGGCGGGTGAAGCTGTCAAGAGTCTCGCGACTTGTGCATGTTTGTCTCTTGTCGCCTTGTGCACACACCGCGCGTTGTGGTCATGCCGAAAATCCGTTTGACAAGCTTTGCGCTGTGGGTGGCTGTGGCTGTGGCGCCGACCTGCTAGTTCAGGCTTAGCTGCACTCGCCGCGGATTCTCTCAGCCACACACGGCAGACGGGCCAGATGGGGGGCAGAGTAATGTGCAGTTTTCGACGACATTTCTTGTTGGAATGGGAATGAACAACATTGAATGACTTGCGCATGATAAAGTGCCATTTCCAGAGCCATCCAATGGTCAAGAAGTTGAGCTAGAGTGTCAAGAATCAGGGTCTCATCTCGTCCGGCACCAGCCAAAAAAAAAAAAAAAAAAAAAAAAAACAACAACAACACTAAAACCACCCCGCCATTTCCATCTCCATCAGTGCCAACCCCGCTGACATCAGAGACTCGCTGAGCTTCCAGAGGAAGTCGAGGAAGCTTTCCCCTCATCATCTTCTGTTCGGCTCTTCCACCTCCCGAACCTCCTCACGCCACCACTGATCCCACTCTCAAATCACGAGCGACATGGCACCGCCAGCAATCATTGCCCCCTCAATCCTGTCGGCTGACTTTGCTCAGCTTGGCCACGACTGTGCTCGCACCATGGAACAAGGAGCCGATTGGCTCCATGTCGACATCATGTTTGTCATCATGTCCCAACCTCTTCAACTCGTCAACTCCATCCGGTTCCTAAAACTACCTCTACCTTAGGGATGGTCACTTTGTCCCCAACATCACTTTCGGAGCTCCCGTCGTCGCCAAAATCAGAAAACATGTTGATGGGCCGAGCGAGGCTCACGGCAGAGGCACGTTTGACTGCCACATGATGATTGCAGAGGTGACTATTCCCCAAGAAAAGCAGTGGTGCGACCGAGAAAACCCTCCCCCCCCCTCCCCCCCTTTTGCGGAGAGCCCATGATCGCGTGCGTAGTGCTTTGGCTGACAACCTTTCTCGCCACCAAACTATAGCCCAAGAAATGGGTCAAGGAGTTCCACAAGGCTGGGTGTGACCTGTACTGCTTCCACTACGAAGCCGCCTTTTCGACCGCGGCCGAGAGCCCCGAGGAGACTTCGGACAAGAAGACGAGCCCCAAGGAGTTGATTCGATATATCCACGACCAAGGAATACTGGCCGGCATTGCCATTAAGCCGGACACGTCTGTTGATGTGCTGTGGGACATTTTGGAATCCGAGGACCCCAAGGAGAAGCCAGACGTAAGTTTTTCAATAGTTCGCTGGGCGATCATCCTGTGTTCTGCATGTAACATACTGACGAATTTGGGGGGGGGGGGGTTTTTTGAAAAATTTAGATGGTCCTCGTCATGACAGTCCATCCTGGGTTCGGCGGACAAAAGTTCATGGCCGGCGAGCTCCCCAAAGTGAAGGCCCTTCGAGCCAAGTATCCCGATTTGAACATTGAGGTGGATGGTGGCCTGGGACCCGGAACTATCGATCAGGCTGCGGACGCTGGCGCCAACGTCATTGTTGCCGGCAGTGCCGTGTTTGGGGCCAAGGATCCTTCCGAGGTGATTTCGTTGCTGCGAAGGTCGGTGGAGTCGCGGTCAGGTAGGCTGTGAGATGGGACATGTAGAGAAGTAGACATCATCTGTTTGCTTGCACGTCGTTGGAGTGATAGTGCCGCCAGACTAGGATTCGCGGGTTTGCTGGGCTCTGTTCAAATCTACGGATTCGAACATGGCTTGGTGCCATCACATGCACTCGATCTTGTCAGCACCCACACGTGTTTGGCCCCGATCACTTCAGCCTTGAGCCTTTGCGCCATAGTATAATGAACACTGCGAGGAATGAAGTTACTATGTCAATGGTATAAAGAATAAGGTAACTTTTTTTATCTTAGGCCTCTTGCCCTTCTTTTGCCTTGGGCAGCCAGCCCAAAATCAGTTAGATCTATAACACCATATAAGTTAGTAGCCCTCAGCCCCTGTATGCCATATGTTATTACTAGCGGCAGCTGTGGTTTAAGCGGTGTCGCAGAAATGCCTCCCATTGCCGTCCCAATGATGTATAGAGCACCAACGCATTCTCCTGTTTTCACTAGGGCATTGTAATAAGTAGGCAAACGGACTCCATACCCTCGTAGCAATGCAAGTGCGCATACGGCAAGATTTCTGGGTGTTATTTCCCATGCCTTGTTCCGCTGAGGATTGGTAAAGTTTAACACTATAACTTAATTAACGTCGTAAGACCTGGCCGACAAGGTTTCTAGTACCCCCATGGCACTAGGCATCAGTGGTTAGTTGTTTCTTGCTTTCCCTAACAAAAAACCAAGTTCGTGACTGTATTTGTCTAGACTAGTCAATTAATAATTGATCGTGCCTGGTTGAGGTCTTTCTTCACCTAACGCTGCCCCTAATCGTGGAGCAGTAAATATGCTTGTCGCTGGTGTGTCGATCCAAAGTCTCCTATTAGACCTACTAACTATGTAGTACACAGTGGTTGCGCCCCCGTGCAAACAATATAAGTCCAGCGCATTAAGTATGCCTTGTGGACACACCCTAGTCAGCACGTCATTGTTAGGGGTACAACCTCTAACCGCTTTTGTTTCAATATCGTACTCTGCTGCGAGTGGCCACGAACACATTGTGTTAATGTCTGTCGCCTTATCGCCAATCATATCTTACAGCGGTATGTAAAGTCATGCGACACACAATTTGGAACGCGAACCCAGTTAGGTCAACGTTATCTTTGTAGTATCTTGGCCTGACTTCCCCAACACGCATATTCGCTCTCTGACTTGCTTTAAGCTCAATTGCTGCAGCGTTTGATGCCATGTTGTTCCAGTAGCTTTTGTGACCGCTAGAATCGTGATCGGTCGATAGTGTGTGGTTGATCACCACATGCGCAACCCCGTTGTTCTGGTCATTGACCGCACGAACCATCAAATCACCAAGGCTTGTGTTTAATCCAATAGATATCTGGTACACGGCCTTCTTGGACATACTTATGTGCACCGGCTTGTTATAGTCAGGGTCATGTCGGACAACTCCTGTGTGATCTTTAGGTCTGGATTGTAGTATCCGTCCGTCCCACTTTGACCAATCTGGCTTAAGGTCATTCTTGCCTTGCCAGGCTTCCTTGCTTCGTCGATGTATGTCGTATTGCAGGAGCGTGATAGCCCTGCTGAGATCTTTGTACGAATATGGCCCTATAACCGGGAGGTACCGCTGTTGCACGAGAAAAAAGAGGCGCACCCAACTGACCACTAATTTCTGCGTGTGTTATCCCCTATATGCCTTGCGACAACCGCCGCTTGTATTCCTCGTTCTTCAGCCCACTGTCATTTCAGGATTCAATTCCGCTTGGCCGACCTGAGTACCCGCAATAAAGTCATTGGTATTTGTCGTTGTCGAGGATTTGTTTGTCGAGAGATCGCACCAGTTGGTTTGTAAGTCCAATGCGGTGCATCGTTCAAATTTCCTCGACGGTAAAGGCGATCGCGCGAGGGGAGGTTTCTTGTTCCCTTTCGGCACGCTGCCGTTCCTCTAGGTGCGTTCCTGAGCATTAAACGTTAATTCTGTGAGGGACACCTCATCCTAGTCAGGGTCAGGTGTCTGGGACCACGAGAGCCTCTGCTTACCTCTATCCTCGCGTGGGCCGTCGCCGTATTGGCATCTGGCTCTATGGGGAGCGGATGCTGAGGAGCAGAAACGAGGAGGAAGCCCAGTGGGAAGCAGCTAGGCTGGGCTGGGTGCTTAAGTACTCTTTAGCAGAATATGGAACGATTCTACATTCACACGCCGGGATTGTGGGCCTAACAACAAACGCTTTTCTGTTTTTTTTTTTTTTCTCTGCGGATCAATGCTTCGTTTGCAGGGCAGTGGCCGCGTAACAGCTTTTTGTCCGTTTGCCTAGATGTGTCCAACATGGCAGCATCCATCAATAGACAGACACACACACTCTTGCCACTTGATTCGTTAAGAAATTACTGCTTTCTGATTAGATCGCGCCACCTCGGCAAGTACCAACACGGCTTGGGTGGCCCGAGGCTGTGAAAGAGGGGGGGGGGGTATCTCATTTCTAAACCCTGTACTAAACGCCAATGTCTTTCATATATATCCATAATTGTTCTTCATCATGTCCGAATCCGAACCACTACGCCGCTCGCTTACTTGATGTGGACTTCAAGTGTGTCCATATCATCGATTTCCACTTCGTCCATCGTCATGTGCTCTTCTAGCCGGTCGCCGTCGAACCAGATGCCTACGTCTTTGCCTGATGCCGTCGGTTGTTTCGTTCGAAAGCCCGTAATCAATGTTTCTACTGTAGTCTCCGGGCGCACGGTGAGTTTAACGTCCTCGAGCCCTCGAGCTTTCAAAATGACGCGAAGCTTAATCTCCCTAGCTGGCGATTCAACTGTTGCGAGTCCTGGGCTGTGGACGTCATCCGACAGTTCACCTGCCTCCCTCTTGCGTTGAAGTTCCTCTTCACGTTCCATTTCTTGGAACAGTTCTTTCGTCCACACTTCCATGTGCACTTGGGTCCTGTTGTCGCCCAGACCCTTCGTGTTGTGCCCATCCACCACGGCTCGGCCATTGCCTTCCGGCCGAATGCCGAGATTCAATAACGTAGACGACGCGTATACCTTCTTCCTTCTCCACGTCAAAACAATCTCGTCCGTTTCGTCTACGTCTGTCAGAATTCCTTTCTGTTTCTGCAACGCGAGCCAAGTATCCCTCACCACCCGTAGCGGTCTACTGTAAAGGTATTTCACTTGGCAGGGCTTGCTGTTGGGCACAAGTGACGTGACCAGAATGTGAATCGATTCCTTTGCTGCATCACTGTTTCGGCTAGCCTCAGATAAGGCTTGGTCCCGCCGCTGCTCCTCTGCTTTGCGAATGTATTCAGCGAACTCGTCGTCTTCGTCCGTGGCGGCGAAACTGCTACCCAAAGCCTCGACTTCGTCTTCATTCTTTCTTGGCGTAGGGGTCGGTGCATGATCGTTATTGTCGTCGTCGTCCGATTCACTGAGAATAATTGGTGCAGGCGTCGAGCTGAGCATATTCGCGCTGCTTTGGCTCGGGCTCCCTTGTGTGACAGCCGAGGCTATTCGACTCAAGAATGGGATGTGTATTACTGAGTCAGGCTCGCCGGAAGAGAAGCTGAGATTCTTTGGAGTCGAACTCAAGCGCGTACGCTTTGAAGCTGGGGGTGTGACTAATTCGCTATCCATCAGTCAGTTCTGCACAATAATCAATTGCCATGAAAGACCAAAACACCGACCTTGCTTCCTCGCTAGTACCACCATGATACACGTTAACTGGCGTTATGCTTCGAATTACCGATGGCGACACTGGGGTAGTTAAGCTTGGAGCATTGTCGTTTTCAGCACTATCCTCCGACAACCGCTTCCCAGCAGTTGCAGCTGCTTTCCTACGCTCCTCTTCCAGTTTCTGTTTCTTCTTCAGTCGTCTCTCTCGATCTGCCTCCATAATTGGCTGCATCTCCTTTGATCTGCGGAACAAATCAAGGCCATCGTCATCCTGTGCTTTGCCGTGGTTGACAGGAGCAACGAATTTAGTTGCCGATCTTCGTAGGGCTGTTGGTTTGAACGGCAGTTTCTTTGCCTTGGGGGGCGCAGGCGTTGTCGGGATCTCGCTCATGTTGGGCCACGGGAAGGCATGTTAGAATGATAGAGGATAGAAGTTCAAGAGCTTTGGACCTGTGCCAGCTCGAGTGCCGCGCATCACCGACTCGGGAAGAAGTTTGCGGTGCGGATGTTTGAGCCTTCTAAAACTGTGCGAGTTAGAAAGATGCGACAGGCGGGTGGTGGGGGTTTAGTTTATGCGGCTTGCTTGAGGTGAGCACCACAGTGCGAATCGCCATCTTCAGTTCCACTTTTTATCATCAGGCTCCATCCACCGGCTGGCCTCACGGTTCAATTCCTCATCACCAAACGACACACACACACACACACCGTCATCCAGCCCGCCATGTCAACCCAAGAAAACGGCGGCACCTCACAAGGCGAGGGCAAAGATCCCTCCAGCTTTCTCAGCGATATCATCGGCAACCCCGTCATTGTCAAACTCAACTCCGGTGTCGTGTACAAGGGTAAGGAACAACACCTGTACCACCCGTCCATATCAACCACAAGCCTTAGCCGCGCAGGGCGATTCGCACCACATGTCAGACCCAAGGTTCATGTCAGGTCAGCTAACATTTTGTGTCCATCACAGGTGAACTCCAGTCCGTGGATGGGTACATGAACATTGCACTGGAAAAGATGGAGGAATACGTCAATGGGACGAAGCGGAGGGAGTATGGAGATGCTTTCGTGCGAGGCAACAATGGTAAGTAGCTGAGACTGTAATTGCGGCCGATGATGACTAATTTTTCCTGTGCGCAGTAATGTACATTTCGGCGGATTCGTAAGAGCTTTGTTTAATGAGAACTGTGATACCACTTTAAGACAGTCGTGATTTTGCCCTGGTGTACCCCGACTCTGATTTGCAAAGTCTCCCGCCGCTGCATGGACTTTCGACGACAAATTTTGCAAAATAGCGACACCATCGTGCGGTCAAAATATGGAAACGCTACGAGCGTTCATCTTACATTCTGTCGATGGAAGCATCTCTGTCGAAATGTTGCCGAAACTGTCAGCGCACTAGGAATTGGCAGAAACCGGTGTCACGGAATGGGACCTTCTCATCGGCCTGCAGCCCAGTCGTCCACCCATATATCGTGAATACATATGAAAATATCACGCAAATAAAGTCACTGGCTTCGCTGACATACCTGAGCGGCGATGAAAGCATCCGCCCGGCCATTAGCTACATTTATTATTGTGGCTAACCTATCGCTAAATCCAATATCATCTGGCACCTTCCCCCGAGAGCTTCTCCCATCTCAGTACTGTTCTACGGTCGGGATCTCATATTGTCCCTCCCTGGGCAGCTGGCTGCAAACCTGCCTAGCTGTCGGGCCAGTTGGGTGATGTGTATTTTCGAGACAGTCTCGTACCAGTTCCACAACTCTCCCCGGTTCGCTGATCGAACTCCGATGCCAGATCCCCGCGACATCAGGAGCCAAATTCGCCTTCCATACGATCGCCAGCTTTAGATTTACCGAGTCAGGTCCATCACCAGTATTAGGTGTGGTTGACTGTGTGTATTCATCATCGTTTATGTTGCTATATGCATTCTATTCCGACTACGACCATCAACACTTGACATTCAAAAGATATGTACCCTAACCGAGATCGAATGGTTCAAAAATTTAAACATTTGCTTCATGACAAGTCAAGTGATTTTGCTTTCGAAGTTTCGCCGGTTTCCTCGGCCGCTGGATCGTCGGTTCCGGTCCGCTTGTTGCAGAACTGGGACTTGACTTTGGAAACTCGAGGCGAGCACCAAGTGCGCCTGCTGGAAGAATCTCAAACCCAGAATTCATGTTTCGACGCTCCGTGTTGGCATAGACTTGCGCAGAACCGTAGGCACGCCCCACGAGGTAGGCTTGAGGCATGGTATTTAAACTTGACGATGATGCCCTTGTTCTGGTCCTGTTCGCAAAAGTGTCTGGTGGTGACAACGCTGGAACAGGAATCGGACCTTGGAGGGGGGCTCGATCGGTATGTAAAGGTTTATTTGTGCTCAAATCTCCATCTTCTTGTACGGGTCTCATAGCCGAATCATCAACATCATCGTCGTCAGGATGGCCGATCGAGCGACAGTCGTGGTATGTGGAAGAGGGCGCCGATGAATGCGTGACAGCCGAGCTCGACGAACGTGCGGGAGTCTCCATGTCGTCTTGTAAATCAGAGTATATCATTCCTCCACGGGGTAGTACATGGTTGTTATCGTCAGTTCCAAGAGTTGGCGAAGATGCCACCTGGCTAGTGTCGCATACACCACGACTCGAGTTCCAGATGCCTTCCACTTCCTCCCCGTGTTCGATCGCACGTGCTCCAAATGGAATGCTCGTGTGGCTCAGATGACGAATGCCGCAGTAGTTCATCTCCGCTACCCTTGCGCGCCGTTCTTCGTCAATTACTTCGTGCTTCTGCATTTGCCGATTCGATAACCACAATTTGAACACGCCGATGAGGAACACAACGACAATGCTACACCCAAGAACCTTCAATATACCTTGTCAGAAACCGAACCACAAATTTTGGTCTCGACGAAGTAAGTTTGCTCACGAATGTCATTTTTTGCCATAACTGCCACTTCACAAAAAAAGAGATCATGATGTAGGCCTCTCCATAAACTTCAAGTCAATCGCAAGCGAGTGTGTGGTCGGACCGGTTGCGGCAAATGCCATGGAGAAGGAACATGGCTCAGGCTATCTCTTTTGCGGCCTCAAGAAAAGATCCAAAGAACGCGCAATTCAGAGTCAACGCTTGAACAGTCTGATGCGTATTCACAAAGTAGCGACTGTACAGCAAGAGCCAACCAGCAGTCCGTCCGTGGCAAGTGATATGCGGCTAAAAAAGAGGTTCAGTGCCAAACGCGCTCATCGGGACGTGCACGATGGCCTGGTCCATCTAATATGGGCGAGTTTCGGAAGTAGCGAGTCTGGTCTTGCCGTGAAACCGGTAATCATGTTGGCAAGGGAAAGGCGAGGGCACGAGTCTGGTGAATACACCCAGCTGAGTTCAGTTCCACACGAAGCATCAGTCATCAGTCTGGCGTTAAAGTGTCAATACTCTCGTGGCAAGCAAGTGGCAACTGTACTGTACCACACGCGCAGCCGGCTGGCACCAGGTGTCAGGACTCAATACTGAGCGAGGCACCAGGGTAACACTGGATTTCCACGAGTCGCTGCAGGCCTTTCTCTCGTCAGATCGTTTGTCGTTATTCTCGAACTAACCATCGGCTCCTTCGACCATGCGACTCTCGACCCGGTGAAAGTCTCGTCGAGGGAATTTGATGCCCCCATCGTGACACATCTCATCGCATCGAATCACAAAGCTGGGATCGAAACGCGGGTGCTACTGGACTCTGCTTCGGGGGCAGTAGCCGTCGACTCGGGAGCCGGCTTGGCCAGGACAGTCAGACCTTTGGAACAGCACTTGCAATGGAAAGTTTCCATTAGGGAAGATAAGACGGCTTCGTCTTGTAGACCTCGGCCCCGGTGTACGCAGCACGATCCCCCAGCTTGCTGTGCTTGACCGGTGCTCGACCGCCGCCGCAGTCAAGAGGGTCACAAATTTGGCCGTCATCCGGATCGTACCGGTGTGAGTCTTGCATCCAAAGGCAGCAGCCTTGGTTGCCAGCAGAAGAGTCAGAGCGGCCGAAAGGAGAAGCTTGACCATATTGATATGATGTTCTTGTCATTTCGCAACGAAGCTAACACTGACCAAATATTGCATGGAATATAGAGGGGAAAGTCCCAAATGATAACCCCTGTTGCGCGTCGACAAAAAATGAGAACCCGTGGTCACAAATTGGACTTGGCGGACTGACTATTCCCACTCGGTTGTCTCTCTGCGCGTATTTCCAGGCACATCGAAGAGAACCAAATCCCAAAATCAAAAAGTGATAGAATGGAAGAAAATATGGACGCATCTCAAGGTCTCCTTGCTCCACCGTCACGTCACGCTTTACTTATGTACACGGGCAGGTAGTACAAATATATCGATGGAGCGACCTCTGCTTCCTCATTGAACCACCTGAAAATTTCAGCTCATCAATCCATCAATATCATCCCAAATCGGCAATTCTCACGGGATCGCATTTGTGAGACGTTTGGGGGCGGTGGCATTCGCACTCACTGTCTGATGTGCGGATATCGTGCTGTGGGATACAGTGTGGAGACTGTATGATGTCAAGGTCGGCTCTAGACTACAGACGAGTACAGACGAGTGCAGACGACTGGTTCGGTCGCGTCATCGAGAAGATGACCAGCCAGGTTGATGACGGACGGCAAGCGCCAGGGCCGAACGCACGATTGTCATGGCAAAAAAGTGGCTGTCCTACGGTCGGTACTAACATGAGGACAGAACAAAGAAAGCACAGCGCGGCTCTGCTATGACCAGTCGCCTTCGCCTTCCCCTTGTGGTCGCAACCGGCTCCGTGTATTCTGTATTCCCACTGAAAACAGTCAAGACGGGGAGAGTCAGAGGACTAGTCAGAGGACTAGTCAGAGGACTGGTCAAGTCGTCTTCAGCTTGTGGGCCAGGGCCAGTCCAGTCCAGTCCAGTCAGCCAACTCGGCCACGGCAAGTCCGTCCCGCCCGTGCATCCCCCCACGACTTAATTAGCTCGGCGGTTTAGCTCGGCGGTTTAGCTCGGCGGTCGCATTGTATTATTTATTATTTAAATGTTGTTGTGTTGATGGCCATGGTTTCAGAGCGGCTTCCTCGGCCTCGTTCCCATTTTCGTGCGCAGCGCCACCCAGCTCGTTCCGACATCGTACATTGTTCTATTCTGCGTCGTGCACTTTAGCACTCCTACCGTTGGTCTCCATTGCTTGCTGGATTCTTTTCATACTTTGCCCTTATCCTCATCCTTATATTTTCGCACTTTTTTTCACCCAAACGTCTGTATTGCCCGCCATGCCGATTCGAAACCCGTTCGCCCGACGATCTGGGCTGGTCGCACACGATGAGCTCCCGCAACCCGAGCACGTAAACCCTCATCTCGGCTTTGAGCGTGTTGATACCGTCGGGTCCAAGGCCTCATCATCGCTCAGCATTCGTAGCAACAAGAGCCATGACACTGGCGAGTACAAGATGAGTGGTACGTGACCTGATTGATCTCTCTTGCCGCCGCACCCGCCCGCCATCTCAGCCTCCCGCCGCCCCGCAGTCGCATCGCGCTCACGTTCGCAGTGCGTGGTGTTGGTGTTGGTGTTGGTGTTGGTGTTGGACTTTTGCCACAGTTTCACACGTTCTGCAGTTTTGATTAACTTGAAATGCTTCAACAGTCGTCAATGACAGTGGCGTATATCTTCCGGTACGGCCATCCCCTGCCCGTTGCGCCGGCATGGGGACCTCTTTCACTAACGCTCGTCACCGCCCTTCAATAGCCTTCGCCAACAGAAGAGAAAGGGCAGTGGCCACCGCGGAGATACCTATCGTCGAGAGCGTCGACAGACACTAGAAGCAGCTTTGGTGATTTAGAGCATTTCCCCATTTCGCGCGAGTCCTTTGACTCTTACCGCAGATCATTTGTACGTGCCTCTCTGATCCCATTGGATGAGACCATGTCTCTCCTTTTCTTCATGTCTCGTCTAAGGATCGATCTAATACATGATACTTTTTTTTTTCCGGATATTAGGATATCCAAGCGCGATCGCCAGTCGTTTCCAACGACAGCTTCGGGCGCCAGAGCCTAGATTCGGCTCGGTACCCACGCCTACCAAGAACGGCCATCAATCGCAAGTTTGAACATCAACCGCCGACTGCCGAGGAAGGTTTCGAAGATGTCGGACTGGATGATCAAAAACAACAACCCCGGAAGCGTGGTTTCTTCTCCAAGTTGACCGACTCGCAGGATGCATCTGGCCAACAGACAGTTTCCCGCTTCTTGATGCCTGGCCGCAAGAGAGGTCATAGTGGACAAGGCGCCGAGCTCAATTCCATCAGCCAGTCCAGGGATAGCTGAGAGAAGCTTGTTTTTTTGGGGAGGTTTTTTTTGAAAAAAAAAAATCTTCTTTTCGCCCTGCATATTTCGCTACACCTTCACAGAACATAGATGTTGGAATTTTTTGTTTGTCATGAAATCACTTGGATTCGGACAAAGGCGTTTACAGTTACAGAGGCGGTGGTAATATCGTCGGATCCCGCGATAGACTTACAGAGCACTCGCTTACGGGGGTTTGTCATGACGGAGCTATTTTTATTAACGGGAAGAGTGTATCATATGAGTTGAGAGCACAGGCAATGGCTTCGCCCATGCTGCCATGAATGATGAAACTTTGCTTCATTGCTTCATTGCTTCGTATTTATGATTGATGCCTACTACTCCGTACTCCCCGTACGGACTACACTAAAACAAGAGACGGTTGAGGCAATGGCGATCTGTCAAGGTAGGGGTCGATATAGATGATAGTATTGGAAATGGAAGGGGAATTTAGCTAGAGGGATAGGAAGACCTCCCTAGTAGATTCCTTCGCAGCAGCGTCTAGATAACTAGATTACGGTAAATTCTTTAAGATAGAGAGTATAGATAGTTAAATATAGTTAATTTCTAACTAATAGATAGTCTAAGAAGTAATAAGAGAATATTTGAAGTTCTCTTATAGACTTACTGTCAAGGCTTCTAGGCCGGAATAGATAGAATAGGGTGATAGTATAGATAAGTAGCAGCTAGATCGCTAAAGGTAGGTAGTAATGCTTAAGGGTTTTAATCTCTAGCCTCCCACATTCTATATATATAACCTTTGCCTAAATACCCCCTTTATATATATATAACTAGCTTATAGTAGCCTTATAGCTAGGGCGCTATAAGCCCTAAGTAAGTCCTACTATATATAATACTATTGCCTCTATTACTTATATTACTCTATAGCCTCTATAACCCTAATATAGTACCCCCTTTACTTTATAATTACCCTTAATTATACTTACTACCTAGTTAGTATAAACTTACTATTTTAATTTTCCTATATAACTCTTACCTTATATATCCTAACATAAGGCATAAGGAGATAATAGCCCTATTAATAATAGGTTTAGCTATTATTCCTTACCTTACCTATAAGCTCTTAGTTATAATATAGTTATAGCTATAGAGTTACTTTATAAATACTTATATTCTTATTCTTACTAGTTTTATAAAAGTAAACACCCTATATCATATTTTCTTATTAGCTAAAAGGGATAAGGTATTAGACACTATATATTAGGGTATATTTAATTATAAGTTCTAGTAAAGTTACTATAAGCTTACTAGGTATATATAGTTAGCTATAACTTTAGCTATTAATAGCTATAATACTAGCTTTTTAACCTATAGCTTACTTTCGCTACCTATATAAATTACTTAAGGGGTTTATAGTTAATATAAAAAAGACTAAATTTCCCCTCCTTTTTCTCTTTCTTTTCTCTTTATCTCTCTTAATTTTTAATATTAAATTTATAAGTTAGCCTTACTAGCCTTATAGTAGTATTCTTACTACTATTACTTAGTAGTTACTAACCTTATCTAAAGTCTCTTTTTTATTATTTTATATCTTATTTACTCTTATTATTAGTATCTTACTGCTTTACTTCTTACTTACTTATTACTAACTTATAGCTAGGTTATAATATTATCTATCTATCCTATAACTCCTAGTACTACTATGCTTGCTCTAGAAAGGTCCCCTTATAAAAGGGCCTTATAAGTATTAAAAACCTTTACGTAAGTTTACCTCTTGCTTATAGTATTATAGCTACTAACTTACTAAATAGTACTATAAAAATTCCTTACCTTTATTATAGCTAGTAAGTAGTAATCTAGTAGATTACTCCTAAAGATAATAGAGCTAAACCTTAATATATTATAGATAGGAAACTAGTCCCTAATAAGTATTACCACTCCCCTAGTATAACTAAGCTACTTCTCTCCTACTCTTATAATACTAACTTAGGTTAGGTAATTCCTTAAAGTGCGCTTACTATATAAAAAACAATAAAATATATATTAGTATAAGTGTCCCTTTAAAGGCCACTGCTTTTAGCTAGCTAACCTATTACTAGTGTCCTATAAGAATTATAATCCTTTACTATAAGTTCTTTAAGATTATAAAGAAGGTTCCTAAAGGTAGCTATTACTATTAGTATCTAGTAAGATTATTAATTCTAGTAACTTAGTTAGAGCTAACTTATTACTAGGCTTTAGTGCGTATAAAATATAAATTATATAATACACTCCTTACTATAAAGAATATAAATTACTATAGAAGAGTTTATTAGGCCTATCTAACTATAGAAGCTACTTATAAGGCTAACGCTAATAAACACGCTATAATATTATAGCTTTTTAACACTACTAATCTTAAGGTATAGATTAATATTGCTAATAGCCTACGCTTTATTGCTTAGTATGCCCCTATAGTAAGTCCTATTATCTTCTAGTATAGCTTCTAATTTACTAACTTATAGCTAGTTTATAGACTATACTACCTAGCTCCTTACTTATATTAGCCTCTCTAAGCTCCTTAAAGAGCTTTATTTCTTTATCTATAGGGATAAGGAGGGGTTCTTTAATAATAAAGCTCCTATAGCTACTATAGAGGAAAATATAGCTATAGATATTATAATAGAGTAATAGGTACTTAGTAGCTATATAGTAGTTTGCTTTAAGAAAATATAACTTTTTATATTATAAAATTTCATGTGTTAAATTACTAAAGTAATAATATCTCTATAAACTAGCTACTTAATTACTACTTATAATTATTTATAATATCCCTTATAATAAAATCTCTTTTTAATACCTATAAATTCTCTAAGCTATTATAGCCTTTCTATTTCACTAAGAATTTCCGCTATTTTCTATTATACTAATATAAGATAATTCTCTTAACTTTAAACTCTTCTTTATTATCTTTAACGTTATCTTATAGTAAGGATATATCTATATAGCTAGTAGGATCCCCCTCTAAATAATTTAAGGCTTATAATATTAAACACATTATAAAGTCTTAAGCTAGCTAGTAATTATAATTAATAGGCTAAGCTATAATTACTAACTACCTTCTTAATTTTATAGGGCCCTAGGTACTTAGCTATAAGCTTCTAGCTTAGTTATCTTAGGTTAATATTCTTAGTAAATAGTAAAATATAGTCCCTAACCTTAAACTCTATTAGTATTTCTCTTATAATTATAATACTTCTTTTACTATACTTATATATTATAAAGTAGCTACTTAATCTCTAAGTATCTTTATCTTAATTCTAAGACTTTATTTTCTACCTAGTTATTTACTAAGTTAGGTATTAGAATAGCCTAATATAGTCCCCTTAAGTTATACCCTTATAGCGCTTTTGCTAGTATTAGGCTATAACTACTATACTTGCTTATATTATAGGCAAACTATGCTATTAGCAAATATTTTACCTAATTATCTTACTTAGCGTATACATAGGCTCTTAGATAATGCTTAAGAACCTAGTTTAATTACTTTATTTACTTATTTATTTAGGGGTAAAACGCAATGCTTAGTTACTGCTTTATTATAATAAGGTAGTAAAAAGTCCTCTAGAATCCACTAGTAAATATTAACCTATAGTCTATAATAATACCTTCTAAGGCACTATAGTCTTTAAAAACATTCTTAAGGAACACTATAGCAAGGCTATTGCTAGTTAGGTATGTGAACACTAGTATTTTGTTAAGCGGAAAACAACACCCTAAAAGACACGATGCTAGCCCACGGTTACAAGTAGCGCTATAGCCTACACATAACAAGAGGGGTTAATTATCTTGTCAATATTAATTATAACAATAGCTAGAGATATCTTATTATATAGAGATACTCTAGATTAAATAGTCTATTAGATTAGAAGTGCTATCTTAAATAAATAAGGGGAAATAATCTTAGTTTATCTTATTATAATCTTAGGTATTTTCTTAGTAAAGCTTAGTAAAACTTAAGGGTAAAATTAAGAATCTTATAGTATATATCCTTAAAAAGAATCTAGCTATAGGCAGTCTCTTTATAGATTAAATAGTCCCCTTGCTTAGATAACTAATATTATTATCCCTTATTATGTTATCTATCTTAATAATCCCTAGCGCTTGTTATTATAATCGCGTGTTTTCTAGGCGCGTATTTTATAGCATATAACACCTCCCTAGGTATACACTAGTTATCCCTAACTAAGCGTGCACACTAATAACTAAAGTGCCCTTTAAGTGTGTTTAGTAACTAATACCTAATAGTAAAGGAGGGTATTATTTAATCTAGTATATTTAAGTAAAGGGAGGGGTAAATAAGGAAGGAAGAAGGGAAAAAGAGTAAATAAAAAGAAAAAGAAAGAAAGCAAAAGGGGGAGAAAAAGAGAGGAAAAAAAAAATCTATATAACACCTCCCTAGCTAGAGACCTAAGTTCCTTATCTCCTAAGAGAGTTTTGGCGTCTTTAGCGTTTAAGGTTATGTGGTTAGTAACATTAGCAAGGGAGTATAGATTATAGGTTACTTAGCTTCTTATTAAGTTACTCTCTTTTCTTAGTTCTTACGCTAATTAATTAATCCTTAAGCGCGCTTCCTTTCTTACTAATAAGCTTTAATAATCTTAGCCTATATTTCGCGAGGCACTAAACTAGGTAGTACTACAAATATGTATATAAATAATGTTAGTAGGTATGCAATAGTTTCTCTTTACGCTACTCCCTATGCTTTAAGGAATAGAAGGAGATTAATTATTATAGCTTATCCTATGTCTCTAAGAGGCTATTAGATTATCCTTTCCTTTACCTATCTAAGTAAGGTCTTATAGTTATATTCTTACTCCTATCTAATAACTCTATAGATCCTTAGTGATCTTAGCTATTCCCTAATATTTGCCTAAAAAAGTGTGTTTATTGCTGCTTACTATGCTTAAAGAGCCTTCCCTATAGTAGTGGTTATTTAATTTTCCTTATTGCGTTAAAGTGCTTTAAGCTTTATAGTTAAAGATAGTAGCATAACCTTGTGTCTAATAATAGATAATAATATAGATAAAAACACAAGTAATATCTAATAACTTTTCCTTCCACTTAATCTCTATTTTTCTATATTAATTAAGGGTAGTTTATCTTTATCTTCCTATTATATTTGTCTTTCTTAGTCTTATAGCACCTCTTATATACTAATATTAAAGACCTTAGGGTTATTAGTAAAAACGTAGGCTATAGATTACTAAAAGTCCTAAACACAGAGATTATTGTTTTATACTATATTAGTATACTATTTAATTAGGTAATTCCTATTAGTAATCTAAAGTTTCTAGGGCATTACTGCTATGCTAATAGGTAACCCTCCACTAACTATCTAGGTTATAAAGCATGGTATTAAGCACTTTATTATATTTTATACTAGATAATAAAGGTTAAAATCTTTCTAGTAGCCTAATTCCCTTAGTAACTAATCTCCTATTACAAGCTTATTTATAGCTATGTCTTATAGCACCCTAATAGTTCTCTTAAGTGCTTTGCTATAGCTATATTTTAGGTCTAAGATATTATTAGATATTAACTAATCCTTAAGGTATAACTTAAACTATTAACTAATAATTAAATCCCTACTAAAAGTATGCAATTATTTAAGCTTAATATTATACTTATTTAGTGTGTTTTAGTCCTTTACAATTAGATTAAGTGCTTAGTAACTAACTTAGTAGCAAATTATCTAGAGAAGAAACCCTAGGTATGTATATTTGCATTTCTAGTTTCCTTTCTGCTCTGTTACTAGAACTATAATTACCTTAAAATCATAGGGATAGTTTATAAGTTACATAATCTATCCCTACCTACCTATAAAGTTTATAAAATAAGTTATTTTTCCTTTATCTATGCTATTAAAATAGTATAGGTATCCCTGCTTTCTATTAAATATAAAGGCAGTCTAGTGATTTGTAAAGTAAATAAACCCTATAGCAAGGCGCTAATTACTTATATCTAAGTGAAGGTTAATAGGGTTATACTTAATGCTATACTTAATATTAATAGGTTAATACGCGGTATAAAGCCTTCTAGCCTTTAAACTAATTAATCTTTATAGTGTTTCTATGTTAAAGTCTTTTATATTATTAATTTTAAATGCTTATAGTAGCACTACTACTATTGCTTTAAGACCTTATTCTATAATCTTCCCTATTGCTATTAGCTTAAACTAATTAAGCTAGTCTTTGCTTAGTGTTTTGTAAGCCTTTTTTAGGAATTTATAAACATCTATTAGATAACCACGCTATTATACGGTAGTCTAGCCTAGCCTAATTAGTGTTACTAGATTAAAATTATTACTATCCTAATAGACTTTAAACCTTAATAGAGGCTATAGCTAGTCTCTCTATAGGTAAAATAAAGGTAGCTACTATCTATAAAGATTAGCTAGGTTAACCTTAATAGTGTTACTCTCTTCCTCCTTATAAAAGGAGTTCTCTATCCTATGTATTAAAATATAAATATAATATATAGTAAGGCATTTGCTATAGGGAAAGTAGGCAATAGTGTTACTATTAACCTTAGTGTAATCCCCTTTACTTATAATAGACTGCTTATACTACTCTATTTTCTAGGTAAGATTAAATGGTTTTTATTAGTTTTAGCTTACTATAACTAGAGGGGAGGGGAAATAAGAGAAGTTAGGTAAGAGATAGTAGGGTTAAAGATTTTAAGAGTTAGGAAGATATGTGCTAGTGTAAGAAGTAGGTATGCTAGTGTAAGAAGTAGGTTAGATTAAATAGTTCCTATAGTCCTAACCTCTCTTTTTATGCTTTTCCTAGATCTAGGGGTGGTTATTAGTAAGTAGCACTAGTTACCCTTATAAGGCAGCTATCTGTTAGGATTAAGTGGCTTCTATGATTTAGACTTTTAGTATTATAAGTTACTTATAGGCAGCCGCTTACTTATTAGTTATTAACGCCTATTATAGGTATTATCTTGTAACTTAAGACTTTTTAACCCTCTTCTGCTCCTCCTCTTTATATACCTAACCTTACTATCTCTTACTTTATTTCCTAACTAATTAATTATAGCTAAATTCCTTAACATAACTTATTAAAAGCTCCCTAACATTACTGCTATTATAAGGGTAAGTGTCTATAAAGGCAAGCTTTTAGTAATAAAGACTATAGACTAGTCTAATTACACTAAGTTTTTCCTGTCTTTCTTTAGAAAAGACTATATTAGTCTTATGCAAATTATTTAATCTTATTTTTAAGTTAACACTAATAACTTCTATTTTATAGTATAAGTTCCTTTTTGCCTTCTAGGTTTAAAGCGGGATTAATATTAGCACTAGTAGTATTCTATTATACATAGAAATTTCTCTTTATCTATCTAAGAGTCCCCTAAAGGGAGCACCTCCCTATTTTCTTAAGACTATAAAAGGGACTAAATTATTAAAGGAATTTATGCAAAGCTATGTTAAATTAGATAGTGCCTTAGCCCTTGCTATTAAAAATAATTATTATTCTCTAGTTCTTATACCTACTAAGATAGCTTATCCTAATAGGTACTTTTTACACGCTCTCTTATAATATCCTAAACACTATTAAGCTTTGCTAGTGTCTATGTTTAGTAGATTAAATAGTATATTCTATACCCACTGCTTAAACTTATATATATAGTATATTACCTTCTTTAATAAGCATATATGCTTCCCTTTTTATAGATATATCTCACTCTCTAGGGTTAGCGATAGCATATATAGTAATTACATTTAGAATAGATCTTATGTAGTAAGCTATAAATAGCGTTTTGCGTTAGGGTATTACACTAGATCTTCCTAAGAGCAAGCTCTTACTCCTTTTCTAGGAAAAGAGTGGTTTACTAAGGCAGTAAAAGCTCTTCTACTTAACCTAAACACTATTAACCTTAAAAACTCTCCTTACTTAGTAATTAATATGCCACCTCCTTTTCTAAACTATTTATAAATACTAGGGGGGGGCAGAAAAAAAAAGAAATAAGCTAGGTATATAGTGTGAAATTAGATTTATGCCTTAATTATTTAATCTTTAGCATGCGAAAAGGAAAAAAAAAACAGAATAGCAAGAGAATAAAGGGAATGTTTGTTTAATCTATGCACACATTAGTGTGTCTAAGGGTATTCCTTATATTCTTATGTTTATTTAGCTATAAGGAGGGGTAGTTAGACCTTAATCCCTTAGTATAGACTTCTCTAAGGTAGAAGTTTAACCTCTTTATTATTAACTATTTAATCTAATATATTATGCTAGGATACTGCTAGTATAATTATTAAGACTTCTTGGTTATAATTGCTACCCTCTTCCCTTACTTAGCTTTATTAAAGGGCATGTAGCTATTTGTCTATAGTTAAAGTCCACTAACCTTCTAAATCTAGGATAAACTTCTTAATATAGTCCCCTAAGATTGTTTTTATAAGGTAGACTCTATCTAGTGTTTGCAAATAGTAGGCCCTAGAGATTAGCGCTTGCTTATAAATTTAGAAGGGCTTATTCTATCTTATTATAAGCTTCTTTATTATAGATATATTAACACTTCTCCTAACATTATATACTAGTATAAGGTCTCCTAGTTTTAATTAATCCTTCCTTAGAGAGATAGCCTAATTCTTATTAGTTTATCCTGCGAGTTGCTTCCTAAAGTTAAACACCTTCTTCTTTGCCTTCTTAATATCCTTTGCCTTCCTTTTAAGCATTTACACTCTTACTTTAAATAGGTCCTAGCTAGTGGTAACTATATCCTAGTTAATTAGCCTTTAGGTTAGGAATTTAATTTCTAGTAGTAAGATTAGCTCCTATCTATAGATTAAATAGAAGGCAGACTTCCTATGTGATTTGCAAACAGTAGTGTGGTCTATAAGAAGGGCTTTATTAAGGTGCTTTACTTATTAACTATTTAATCCCCCTAACTTTGCTAAAGTAAACGCAAGAGACTAGTGTCTAGCTTTAATAGGAGAGTTTGCTTTTAGGTTATACCTAGATATTTAGATACCTATAATTCTAATATTTACTAGTGCTTCTTTAAGATTTCCTTATATTTTAGGTCCTCTATTATAGACTATAAATTAGAAAAGGCTAAACCTACTAATTAGGGATAAGAGAAACTTCCTAATTACTACTATAGTTGCGTTTTAGACTAGTATAGCCTTTACCTAGCTTATTAGGTTATATCTTGCTTCTAAGAGATACTTATATCTATGATTAATTAGAAGGTGCTAAGTGTTAATATAAATCTTACTTATTAGGTTCCCTAGCGTAACTAGCACTAATAGTTCTTAAGGCCACTAGGGCGTAAACTTCTAGTATGTCTTATAGCAAGTTAATATCTCTTAAGTTATATTCTAGAGTCCTTTTTACTAATATCGCTGCTTTGTTGCTTAGAACACTACCTTAATGCCTTTATAGCTAAGCTCCTTATAAATTACCTTAACTATTACGCGTTATTACTTAGGTATGTTAATAACTAACGCTAGTCCCTTTATAATTCCTATTAGTCTTTTCTAAAGATAACTATTTTCTAGAAAGAACTTTTTAGCTTTATTTTGTAGCTTCCTATAGTCTCCTATGCTAAGATTAATTAGTCTCTAGAGGGTTAATAAGAAATTAATTACTTAGCATATCTTACCTAAATAATCTTTCTTACTGCCTTCTTTAATCTTAACGCTATTTAGGTGTAAATTAATAAAGTCTTTAATATCCCCTTTAACCTCTTAATCTAGTTAATCTAATAGTCTAGGACCCTTTCTAGATAAAGCGTCTATAATTTAGTTCTTTTTGCTAGGAACATATTATATAGAAAAATCAAAGAGTAGTATATAGCTAATCCACTATATAATAAGGGCTCTAGGTACATTATTAACGGCGCTATTAAGCTAGTGTATAAGGACTTGCGAATCTATCTCTAGTGTAAAAGGGACTCTATAGAGATAAATTTATAGCCTTCTTAACACGTAGATAACTGCCTAGTATTCTCGCTTAGTTACATTATACTTAGCTTTAGCAATAGTCTAGGTGCCACTTTTATATTAAATAGGGTGGTATTTACCCTTAACTATTTGCAGTAGTGTAGCCCCTTATCTAAGTAAGCTTGCGTTAACTATAAGGATAATTTCCCTAAAACCTAGTCCTAAATTAAGTGAAATAAGAATTAGGGCTATAGTTATTGCCTTTTTTAGGATATCTATAGCTTCTTACTATTCTAAACCCTATACCTATTCTATCTTCTTCCTAAGTAGAATTACTAGTGGCTTCGCCTTCTACGCATAGTGCTTTACCTAGATATAGTAAACTCCTATTAGTCTAATAAAAGAACGTACCTTAGATAGGTCCTAGCAAACTATCTATTCTAGGATCTTTATTATTTTTGCTTTAGTTAGTTTCTATCTATTTGTCCCGTATATAAACCCTATAATTTCTGCTAACTTCTAGTAAAACTTTAATTTTAACGCTAAAGCTATGTAACTAGAGAGTTTAATATTAACTAGAACTTTGTTAATATTAATTAAATATTCTAGCATATATCTACGCACTCTAGGCATAACTTCCTCCTTATTATATGTTATAGTTAGGCCTTTAACTGTAATGTTATCTAGGAATAGCGCGTAAGTTTTAGGGATTAAGTTAAATAGGATTTGCCCTATAATTCTAATAAATTAAGCTACTAAATTAGTAGCTCCTTAAGGTAGGCAGCAAAGTCATAAAAGCCTAACTATAGTAGAGATTATAGTTATATCCCTACTCCTTTCCACTAGTTCTACTTAGTTATATCCTAATAGCAAATTAATAATAGATAAAATTTTATATATTACAAAGCTCTTACTAAATGCCTCCGCTCCTTAGGGGATTAGAGTGTCTTATATAGTTACTTTATTATATTTAGTGGCTAATAGGATTAGGCAAATCCCCCTATCCTTCTTTATAACAAGGAAATACGGATTCTTATAGGAGCCATAGCTTTCCTCTAGATGTCTATATTTTAGCTTCTTTTTTAGTAAATTAACTAGTCTTCCTTGTAACCTAAGAGGTATTAGGATAGAACTAGCTTACTATACCTTATGCTTAATAACCTTTATAACCTATAGTAGTGTAACTAGTGGATTAACTTTCCTATATTCTAATAAGTCCTACGCTAGCGCTGCTTCTTAGTTACAAAGGATTTCTTTAAAAACATTAACTTCTTCTTATATTAGATATTCTTATACCCCTTTAACTATCTAATCTAATTGTTCCTAGGTTATTCTAAAACCTTAAGGGTTTTCGCTAAACTGCCTAGTAATAAACTTATTATACTTTCTAGATATATCTAAATATAACTTTGCTTCTTCCTATTTCTTTATCTTCTATTTTAGGTCTCCTTCTAGGGTTAACCTATTAGAAGGTATATTATTATGTGAATAAATCTTATTAGCTTTGTGTTTGTATATTATATTTATTATAAGATTAGGTGGTTTTAGTTACTATAGGGGTTAGAAATCCTCTGTAACCGCTTTAAGTTATTAGGAGTGGTTTATTATTATATCCTAAACCACTTCCTGTAGGATACCTATTCCCTCCCTAGTTATAATAGGGACTAGCTACTTATCCTTATTTAGTTTTGCTTCTAGTCCTTTGCAAACTATTTAATCCTCCTCTTCCTTAACTATAGGATAGCTAAATATAATAATATTAATTATAGGTTACTAGGCTAGTTAACTACTAGTGTATTACTACTAAATGCTCCCTGTAACCCTTAAGACAATAACTATATCCCTAAAGTAACACTAAGCAAAGAGCTTGCTACTTCTTAAATAGTTAAACTATATCTATAATAGCCTAAAGAATAGTATCCCTAGAATTAAGCTTATATTAACTAAATCTAGACTAATATAGAAGTTAGTAGGTATTTAGACATTCCTTAGATAAAGCTTTGTTTAGACCTCCCTAATTATCTTAATCCTATGTAACGAAAATAATATAGTATTTATTATATCTATAGGATAGATCTTAAGCCCTAAGCGCCTAGTAGTGCTCTTAGTAATTACATTCCCTTAAGAACCTATATTAATAAGTCTAGGGAGAAGCTCCCCTTTAGGGTTATCTAAGTAGACCTATAAGTATAGCAAATCCTACAATTAATTAACTATAGCCTATAGCTCTATAATTGCATTTAGCATAAAGCTTGCCTTAGAAAGCTTGCTTTAAACTTATTATAGCTCTTCCTATTAAACTTAGGCTCCTAGTTATTCCTAGATCTATTCCTATAAGGCAGCATTAATCTTAGGTAGCTAAGCTAAAGCTATCTTTAGCGGTTTCTTCTTAGCCTTTGCCTTGTTCTTCTTGTCCTCTTAAAGGGCCTCCTTTATTATTTAGATAATAGAATTAATCTAGTGGTTATAATTAATTAGTCTTAAGCTTATTTTTACTCTAAATATCTTTAAAGGGGGTATAGGTCCTAGTGTGTCCCTATTGTAATAGCGGACATCCTCTATGCCCTTCGCTTACAGAAGGCATTTATTACTAACTACCTTTGCTAGCGTTAGCATAATGTAATAAATGTCCCTAAAGGGCACCCTAAGCTTCTTCTAGAAGACCTTATTATATAGTTAGTCTAGAATTCTCTAGCCTACCTTACCTAATAGGTCTTTCTTTCCCTTTACTAAGGTCTCTTTATCTTTATTAAGCTACTCTTAAACCTAATAATCCTATTTGTTACCTTCTATAATTTCTTTAACACACGCTTGCTTTACTGCCCTTTCCCTAAGGCTTATAACTTTTGCAATATAAGCATTTACCTCTTTATTCTCTAAGCTTAATTTCTTAAACTTAATAGCTAAGACCACTCCTAATAGACTCTTTAGGATTAAGGTTACCTAGTTTACCCTTTCTAGATAGTATTTAGTAGGATTAAACTAGTTTTCTATTTAATTAAAGATATCCTATTTATCTAGAGTTATGTCCTAATCCTTTTCTCTATAAGGTCTATATTCCTTAATCTAAGGTATTATATAGGCAATTTTACTATCTAGGAAGTATTTAACCTAAAATATAGCTAGTCTTTATATATAACTACTAATAGCAAGAAACTTTAAAAGTAAGACTAGTGGTATTATCTAACGTTTAGTATTATCTCTAATTGCTAAAATACGAATAGCTAGGTTATAGATAGCGAACTTTAATATTTTATTAAATCCTAGTGTGTTACACTTCGTAGCTAAGTAAGAGTTATTATTGTAATAATGACATTAGTTTAACTATTATCCTCTCCTAGCTATTGCATTAATGTTAAAGATACGCTTATTATCCTAATTAAATAATCTAATGCTATTTAGCTAGTAATTACGTTATTATAGGTTAATATTATACTTTTGCTTAAGCTATTTTATAATATTAATCTCCTTACCTACCTAAGCTATAACTATAATTTTTAACTTAGCTAATTGTTTTATTAAGTTATCTATTTAATCTTAGTATTTCACTAGTCTAGAAGTTCTATCCTTCTTTGTTTTATTATAAGAAGTGTTAGTTCCCCTTTTTTATTTAGCAAGCTCTAATGCTGCTACGTGGTTCCCTTAGTTAGCCTAGTGAACACTAAGCGCTGCTTAATTAAATAGTCTCTAGCTTCTTAGGTTTAGTTTAGTATTATCTAGATAATGCCCTCTTAAGTTAGAGATTTTAGGGTCCCTATTTCTAAGCTCTAATTGTGTTTAAATATACGCATTAAGTGCTATCTAAAGCGTTTTATATTGCATAACTAGGACTTCCTTATATATATACCCTTTTTAATCTATAAAGCTTAAGATTAAATAGTTAGGGAGGGCCTTATAGATATAGTTTAACTAGGTTATTATTATTTGCTATCCCTTTAGGTTTGCATTAGATATTAAAGCTTAATGCTTTTGCAGCTAGTAGTAAGTATCTTTAATAGATTTTAGTTATATAAGATTAAGGTCCTTAAGTTATTCCCTAGCGCTTTCTATCTAGTCCTAACTTATAGTATTAAACTAAAGGAGTATTTCTTCCTTTAATTTTGCCTAAGTGTGTAATACTATTAATATCTTAACTACTTATTAAAGCTAGGGGTTAATATTACACTTAAGCATCTTATGCTAATCCTTTTTAAGGATATACATTGCCTTTATCTTAGCCTTAAAGTCTTTAATAAAATTAGTAATATTTTCTCCTATAAACTACTAAACATTATACCTATTTTACATAGTAATAAGGGATAATTAGCAAGCTATTGTTTCCCTAAGGATCTTCGCGAAGGTCTTTGCGTTAAGCCCTTTAAGGGGTCTAGAGGCTTTCTTCTTAATATTAGGGTCCTTCCCTAATAGCCTATTAGCGTGGCTATAAGTTAGTATTAAAACTATCTCTAGATTAGATAGTTCCTTAGTTATAATTAGGGTACTTAGTAATAGCAAATCCTATAACTCTTTTAGATAGCTTAGCTACTTAGTAAACCCTGCTTTGCTTAATTAGTGGGAATAAGATAAGGTAAGATAATTAGATATAGAGTTAGATAATAGTGCTTTTAATTAATCTTATAAGAGGGTAACTATTTAACTAAAAGCTTTAATTTTAGAGAGAACTTTATAGGAAAAAGGTTTCTATAAGGTAGTATCTATAGTTATAAATAATCTATAAGCAAGGACTACTAATGTAATTACATAGCTCTTTGTGATTACCTATAAGATCCTAACGCATAGCTAAATTATTGTAAAATTAGCTATGGGTCCTAAGATTAAATGGTTTATAACGCTAAATAGCGGTTTTTGTTTTAAATCCTTATGTTTAGAGAGTCTTAGTAAGGGCTTAATAGCTTGGCTAGTATTTACAAGGTATTTTCCTAAGCTAGTTAGCCTTATATCTAATGTCTCCTTATAACGTAATTTCCTTTCCTTACACTAGCTTAGTTCCTCTAGATTAGCTAGCCTCTAACTTATGCCTTAGCTTCTCTAGGGCCTAGGATTAGGTTTTTAATTTATATTATAGTGTAAGGAAAAACAAAATAAAGGGGTCTTTATGTAATCTAGTTTAGTGTTAGCTAAGAACTATAGCTAAAAGCACGCTTCTAATTAATCTTAGTCTATAGTAGATTAAATAGAAAGCGAAAGTCCTAGGGGTTTAAGACTGTGTTTCTCCACTAGTTTTATTAAGCGGAAAACAACACCCTAAAAGACATAATACTAGCCTACGGTTGCAAGTAGTGCTATAGCCTATATATAATAAGAGGGGTTAATTGTCTTATTAATATTAATCATAATAATGGCTAGAGATATCTTATTATATAGAGATGCTCTAGATTAAATAGTCTATTAGATTAGAAGTGCTATCTCAAATGAATAAGGGGAAATAATCTTAGTTTATCTTATTATAATCTTAGGTATTTTCTTAGTAAAGCTTAGTAAAACTTAAGGGTAGAATTAAGAATCTTATGGTGTGTGTCCTTAAAAAGAATCTAGCTATAGGCAGTCTCTTTATAGATTAAATAGTCCCCTTGCTTAGATAACTAATATTATTATCCCTTGTTGTGTTATCCATCTCAATGATCCCTAGCGCTTGTCATCGTGATCGCGTGTTTTCTAGGCGCGCATCTTATGGCACACAGTATATAAATACTATACTTTAAAAATCAGTCTATAATAACTAAAATCACATTATATAACTAAAACTTCTAATCCTTTACTAGTAGTAAGCCTATAATAAAGTCTATTAATAATTCTTAGAAGGGGCAATTAGGCACTAGCAATATAGCTAACTTGCTATAAGGTTTATATAACCTTAGCTTTAAAACTTAATAATTAACATAAGACTAGATATATACCTTAATGTCTTTCTTTATTAATAGCTAGTAATATTAGCCTATAATACAATAGAGGGTCTTACTAACCCCCTAATAACCCGCTATAGGATTATTATAGGTTAATAGTAAAATTTCCTTCTATAATCCTAATAGGATAAAAACATAATTTTTATATATTAGTAACTTAGAGGATCTTATAGTCTATGTCTATAGCTCTCTAGCCTTTAGCTTAGAGAGACTAATTAACTATAGTCCTAACGCATTAGAATTACTACTTATTAGCAATAACTTCCACTATGTAATAAAGGCATCCCCTTACTACGCTTCTAATAATAAGACTTAAATTAGGGCTTCTAATTCTACTGCCTTGCTCCTAATATTAGAGTTAAACTTAGAAAAGGTTCTCTAAACCACTAAGATTCTTATTATAATACTACTATAGCCTAGTGGCTCTCTAGTAGCGCTCTTAGATAAATTAACTAACCTAGTAAAGATTAATATAGGAGAGGTTCTCTTACCTACTATTACTTCTATAAATATAGCAAAGATTAATATAGAAAAGGTTTTCCTACTTACTATTAGGGGATTTGCCTTAATGCTACTATAAGTATATAGCTCCCTAGTAGCACTCTTAGACTTTTTAACTAGTGTAGTAAAGGTTAATATAGGAGAGGTTAACTTACTTACTATTACTTCTATAGGCTTAGTAAAGATTAATATAGAAGAGGTTCTTAAACTAGCTAGTAAGGTTTAATTACTATAAACCTATAGCTTTATTACTACGCGCTTAGGCCTTTTACCTAGCCTAGTAAAGATTAATATAGAAGAGGTTTTTCTACCTATTATTAGGGTTCTTACTTTGCTATTAAGGGGTAGTAAATATAGATATAGGGTACTTACTAAGTTACTATTACTCTTATGCTACTCCTTAACTATAAACCTAATACACTATAGATATACCTAACTAGTAGTTAAGCTATTACTAATATAGCGCCCTTATAGCCTAATAGTAGTAAACTTAGTAAGGAAGGTTAGTAACTAAGATATAAAAGCCTTAGCCTTCCTTTCCTTACTAATATAGTCTAGCCTTTATAATAAAGGGTTAGTAGGATTTAGCTTCCTTACCTAATGTTTAATAGTAAAGTTAAATAAGTATAGCTTATCTAATGCAATAACCTAGTAACTAGTTAGCTTAGGCTTTATTATAAGGTACTTATAGTTTAGGTAATCTATAATTATAGTAACTAGGTGCGCTAAGTAAGTAAGGTAGTGCCTCTAAGTCTAAAAGGCCTTCTAAATCGCTAGTAGCTCTATATCTAGTGTTATATAGCGTAATTTAGCGTCCTTTAACTTTCTTAATATAAACGCTATAGGGTGCTAGTAACCTAGCACTAATATTATAAGGATAGCTCTAATTACATATCTAAAGGCATTAGTCTTCACTTATAGTGGTAACTTTAGGTTAAAATAGACTAAAATTAAAGCCTCCTAAAATAGCTTTTATAGTTCCCTAAACACTACTAGCTTGCTATTATTTAGCTTAAACTTCGCTAGTTAGTTCCCTTATAGGTAGTTTATTAATAGGATAACTATTTTACTATATAACTTAATAAAGCGCCTATAAAATCTAGTGAACCTAAGGAAAGATTAGATATTAAACACATAGATAGGTATTAGCTATGTTATAATTACCTCTACCCTGCTTAGGTCTATTAAGATTCCTTTTAGTAAGATTATATAACTAAGGAATTTAACCTCCTTAATAGAGAATTAGCACTTATTTAAATTAATAAAAAGGTTAGCCTTCTAAAATCTCTTAAGGATCTTTTTAATATTACCCTTATGCTCTAAGATCTTATAGCTAAATATTAGGGTATTATTAAGGTAAATAATATAGATAAGATTATTAAGGCCTTCTAAAGCTTTATTAATATACTCTTAGAAGGATGCTAGCGCGTTAATAAGCCTAAATAGCATTATAAGATACTTAAAGTAACTATATTTACATTAGAAGGCTATTTTCCACTTATTACCCTTATAGATACGTAGCTAATAGTATATATCTTTAAGGTCTAACTTTATGAAAATCTTTACACCCCCTAGTTAATCTAAGATTTCTAATATTAGGGGCAAAGGGGCCTTGTCTTTAACTGTAATCTTATTAAGGCCCCTATAATTTATATATAGTTATAGCTTTCCCCCTTTTTTTAGTATAAAAAGGATTAGGGCGCCTGCTAGGCTAACGGATCTTTAGATCTATTTATATTCCTATATAATTACTAGGTACTTATAAAGCACCTATAACTCTTTCTTAGCTAGGTTATATATTAGACCTTATAGTAATGCTTTTCCTTCTTTTAATTTAATAGTATAAGTTTAGCTACCTAAGCTAGGAAAGGTGCTAGCCTCTTTATTTAAAAATATATCTTTAAACTCCTTATAAGCTTCTAGAAGTTTTACTTTCTTAGGTTTATTAGTTAGTTCTATTACTATATTATTACTACTTCCTTCCTCCTTATTTACTATAAGTCTAATAGTAGCTATATACCTAATTATATATATTACCTATAGGTTAAGTATTACTATAATAGATATATATTTTATTACTTTCTAACTATCTTATAACCCTACTACTAATAAGATATATTCCTTTATTATAAGGTATCTCTAAAGTCTATCTTTCTATAATATTATTATAGGCTTATACTCTCTTACCTAATTAACTCCTAAAACTAATTTTTTACTACTATTAGTAATATAGTAGCTAAGTGAGTATATCTTTATATAGCCTATACTATCCCTAACTAACACTATTTTCTTTAAAATCCCTTAATATAGCATAATATTACCTAATACACTCTTAAGCATATTATTATAAGGTTACACTTTTAACTAATTAAGGTCTATTAGTATATTAAGGTAAATTAAGGAATATATAGCGCTAGGGTTAAATAGCGTTAGCACTACTACCTAGTAGTTATCTTAATATAATTTAATATCTATGTAAATTTATAGGTTTAAAAGACTATTTTTATTAAGTTAAGTTATGTTAAGAGCGTTTTCCTAGGGTTACACTAAGCTAATTAGGGCCTTATTTAGGTTTAAGTAACTCCTAGCCTGCTTAGTGCTAGCTTAGTGCTACTTAGTAGTATAGGTATTTTTCTAGTAAATACTATAGTCTAGTTTAGTACACTTAGTTAAGGGGTAGCCTAGTTTCCTACACTTATAATAGACTAGTAAGCCCCTTACTTTTATATAGCGTTTTTCCTATAGCTCTTTTTCTAGAGATACTAAGTAGTTCCTTCTCTTTTACTAGTTACCTCCTTAGTAGCCTTCTTAGTAGCCTTTATAGGGAATCCCTTTCTCTTCCCTAGTTACTACTTTTACCTTCTTTCCTTAGCTAATAAGGTAGTTCTAACTTATAGGGTACTCTTAGCTAAATACCTACTTATTTATAGTGCTATTTAGGCACTATATAAACTAAGTAATTCTTAGAGGTTTAGGTATAGGTTTAGGTAATTTTACTTTTGCCTTTCTCTAGATTTTAATAAATATCTAGAATAACTAATCCTTACCTTAATAAAGGGTTAGTAGCATACCTATAGCTTCTAGGTAATAACTATCTTTATTTATTCCTCTAGTTTTTAGCTATTAGATAAACTCTACCTAAATATAGCTTTAGTAATTTATATAACTATCTATAGTAGTAAAGCGTATTTACTATTACTTTGCCTTATTTACTAGGTAGCTACTAGTGTATATAACTTTTATTATATTATTAGTAAATATATTTTAATCTATAGTAAAGGTTATATTTAAATTTACTAAAAATATCTATAGGTTCTTATAGGTATCCCCCTTATATATAAAAGCTTTAAGCTATATCTTTACTATACTATATTTATAAAGTCCTAGTAAAAGTAATGCTTCCTAGGGAATAAGAGTAAAGTCTTAAGCAAAAGGTATTTATAGGGTAGGAGTAAGGCCTTTATTAGCGTTAACTAATTAGGGAGGGGTATTTACTTCCTATAAATTTTTCTATAGCTATTTAAGTTTTTACCTCTTTTAAGTAATTTATAGCTATATCTTTACTTATATAAGGCTATAGTTTAATATAGCTTCTTTACTATTAATAATAGGTTCTAACATATAGGAATTCTTTAGTATAGTTAGATAAGAAAACTTACGCTTTAGAAGCAGGTTTTAATCTATAGGTATACCTTTATATAGTGTGTTTACTCTAGAGTTATTAATACCCCTTAAGTAAGTATTTATTCTTTATAGTGCTAATATTCTTAACTTACTAATAGCCTATTACCCTAATAAAAAAGAGAGATTAACTTATTAAGGCTTTTAGGCTAAAATAAATAGAATAGGGTAATAGTATAAATAAGTAATAGCTAGATTACTAAAGGTAAGTAGTAATACTTAAGGGTTTTAATCTCTAGCCTCTTATATTCTATATATGTAACCTTTGCTTAAATACCCCCTCTACGTATATATAACTAGCTTATAGTAGCCTTATAGCTAAGGCGCTATAAGCCCTAAGTAAGTCCCACTATATATGATACTATTGCCTCTATTGCCTATGTCACTCCGTAGCCTCCATAACCCTAACACTTACTAACTATATTAAAGGAAATAGGTTACTAGAGAGATCTAAGGAGTTATTTTTCATTTTTTATAAAATTTATTTATACAGGAAAAATAAAAAATTGACTTATAGCTATATGAACTAGTGTTAAGGCTTCTGGGCCAGAATGGATAGAATAGGGTAAGGGTATAGATAAGTAGCAGCTAGATAGCTAAAGGTAAGTGGTAATGCTTAAGGGTTTTAATCTCTAGCCTCCTACATTCTATGTGTGTAACCTTTGCCTAAATACCCCCTTTACGCTTACATAACTAGCTTATAGTAGCCTTATAGCTAGGGCGCTATAAGCCCTAAGTGGGTCCCACTATATATAATGCTATTGCCTCTATTGCCTATATCACTTTATAGCCTCTATAACCCTAATATAGTACCCCCTTTACTTTATAATTACCCTTAATTATACTTACTACCTAGTTATTATAAACTCGCTATTTTAGTTTTCCTATGTAACTCTTACCCTACGCGTCCTAATATAAGGCATAAGGAGATAATAGCCCTATTAATAATAGGGTTAGCTATTATTTCCTACCTTACCTATAAGCTCTTAGTTATAATATAGTTATAGCTATAGAGTTGCTTTATAAATACTTATATTCTTATTCCTACTAGTTCTATAAAAGTGAATACCTTATATTATATTTTCTTATTAGCTAAAAGTAATAGGGTGTTAGACACTATACATTAGGGCGCATTTAATTATAAGTTCTAGCAAAGTTACTGCGAGCTTACTAGGTATGCGTAGTTAGCTATAACCTTAGCTATTAATAGCTATAACGCTAGCTTTTTAACCTATAGCTTACTTTTGCTACCTACATAGATTACTTAAGGGGTCTGCGGTTAATAAGAAAAAGACTAAATTTCCCCTCCTTTTTCTCTTCCTTTCCTCCTTATCCCTCTTAATTTTTAATGTTAAATTTATAAGTTAGCCCTACTAGCCTTATAGCAGTGTTCTTACTACTACTATTTAGTAGTTACTAACCTTATCTAGAGTCTTCTTCTTATTATCTTATGTTTTATTCGCTCTTATAGTTAGTATCTTATTGCTTTACTTCCTACTTACTTACTACTAACTTATAGCTAGGTTATAATATTATCTATCTGCCTAATAACTCCTAGACCCTTAGCGCTTGCTTGTTATGGACTAGCCCCTAGGCTGCTGCGATAGGGCGTCGATATAGTATTAAGAAACTTAAGGAGAGGAAAGAGAAAGGTAGGAAACCTATCCTCACTAGGGCCCCTTATACCCCCTAACTACCTTATGTAAGCCCCCTTTTCTACGTCCTTGCCTATATAGGACTATCCCTACTTACATACACTATATAAATACTTAGGTAAAGCCTAAGCCCTTATATATACCCTTACTCCTCCCCTTCTTTTTCCCTTACCTATAGTTAATATAAGTGCTTACCCTTTATAACGCATTATAGGTGCTTATTATTTTAACCTAGGTCTAGGTAGGACACGTAACGCGTTCTTCTAGCCCTACGTTATTATTATAATAACACTAGCCCTACCCCTACTTATTTATCCCCTTACCTACGACTTACTATTTATTTTTATCCTATAACCTTAACTTCCTTACACTAGAAATATTTTTTAAATATTATAACCCTATTACTCCTTCCTATCCTATTATTCTAAATAATTATTATTCCCCTATTAGACTTATAATAAATATGCCTTATTACAAAATAAATACTTATAGGTTTACTTAAGCTCTAGCTACTACTACTATATCCCCTACTACTACCACTATATCCCCTACTACCCCTATTATACTAATAGCTAGGTCTATTAGTAAGTTTCTTATAGAGGGGGACTTAGATAATAATAAGTATACTACCCCTTACGTGCTTTTTTAGCCCTATAGGCCTTATATTAAACAATGCCTTACTATAGGTATATTAAACTATTACCCCCCTAAAAGTGGTAAGTCCTATCCCCTATATTAGTAGTAATACATAACCTATATCTAGTTAACTAGGTACCTATTTACTAACCTATAGCTTTATTATTACCTTAAGGATCTTAAGGCTATAATTACTATAGGTATGTATATTATTATGCCTAGGGTTAAAAGGACTCTAACCACTAAAAAGAAAATACTAGTTCTCTCCTAATAGTTTCGCGCCCTTATAAGCTAATAGAATGCGCTCCTAAATTAGGCTTAATTTAATCTAGCACCTATTTACTTTACCCTTAGGCCCCCCCCCTCCTATAACACTCCTACTATAAATATAACTAGGCTTAAGGTTATCCCCCTTAGCAGTAGTAGTCTTACTAGTGGCTATAGTATAGGTAGCTTTATATAGTAAGTTACTAGCGTTCTATTCTAATAAAACTAATAGATTATTAGCAAACTAAATTCTATATAATAAGAATTTCGTGATTAATCTACACGCCTCCTTAAGGCACTCTCCCCCTATTACTATAGTAGTACCTAGGGCTACTAGTAGCTTATTAAAGCTAGTAATAATTTGCCCTTATATTAGTGCTAGGAGCGCTCCTAACCTAGGTCTGTCCTAGGTCTAACTAATTACTATGCTAATTACACTATAGGTAGTAGCTATCCCTCTATAACTATTATTATTCACTAGTCCTCCCCTAATAAAAGTTAATCTAATAATATACTACCCCTAGCCTATACTTGCTTTACGCTCCCTAACCGCTATTTTGCTCTTACTATCTAGAACTATAGTAGTGGCTATAGTAGCTATAATGCTAGCTATAGTAGCTATAGCACCTAACGTAGTGTGAGGCCCCACTCACAACAATAACACCTAGAACGCTAACGCGCACCACGCGGCGGGTTAGGCCCTAGGGCTAGGTCCACGTGACGCTAGCGAGCCACTAGCTATAAGCTCCTAGCTTGCACATATAACACACTTAGACCTAGCAAGCTTTAGTAAATATATAAAAGCCCCTATACCTCTTGCCTAGCTACTATTATTCTTATAATTCTAAAGCTTTACCTACTAGCTACCTAAGAGTAATATAGGGGGGAGAACTACCTAATCCACTAGAGTAATATTAGATAATAACTAGACCTAATTAAATAAGGGTAGTACTATAGCTAATAATATACTACGCTTTACTAAGACTAGAACTAAATTAGTACCCTTTAACCTTAGGGCTAAAACTATAGTAATAACTAAGTAAATTACTTAGCTTAAGAAACTCTAGAAGCTATAGGAGAGGGAATAAGAGCTTATTAGCTTACTATAACTAAACGTAGGGGAAGATAAGATAAAAAGATAGCAAAAAGCTAGCATCTCCTTAAGCTATAGTAGCTAAGAGGTAAAAGTCTAGAATATTACTAACCTCTAATACCCTATAAACCTATAGAAGCATAAGATCTAGATTAATAACCTAAACTATACCTTTAATAGGGCAAAGTGAAAGTATTAGCATAACTACTAAAAGATCCTATTTACACTTAACCACATATATAGTGACTATAGGGTAAGATAGGACTAATACCTTAAGGAATAATAGGCTAATAGCTAGGATAACCTTAAAGATAACTAGGATAAATTTAAGACTTAAACACTTATACTACTTTAAGATACTGCTAACTATAACGCTTAAATAGCTATATAGCTAGAAAACGCAAAATAACGTAAAGGCTAGAGCCCTATTAAATTTAGTATCTTCCTAGATTTGCTTAAGAAATACCTAGAAAGAGCCACTAAAAAGTTATATGCTTTTATATTCTTTATAAAACTACTCCCTAAATTATAGGACTATATTAACCTATATACCTCTATTACTAGAAAAACTTAAGAAAAGGTTATATAACTTACCTAGCGATTTTAGGAGGTAATGCTAAAGAGTAAGCGAAGGCCTAAGTACTTAGAAGATAAAGGCCTATATAAGGCTCCCTAGCACTAAAGACATAACTCCCTATAAGGCTATAAACCTTATAAAGATTAGAGGAATAAAGACTAGGAGAAGACACTAGCTACTTACCTAAATAATAGCAAACCTAGGTATAAAAGGCAATGTTTTAATTATAATAGCATAGAGTACCTTGCAAATAAATGTAATAAGCTAAAGAAAGAATACTAAAGGGGCTAGGAAAACTTCCTAAGGCAGAAGTAAATGCCCTTACCTCTGCCTCTAATACTAAGGTACTAATAGGGTGTTAATTCTATACACTAGTTACTATTTATAGGCATAAAGACATTAAAATAGTGGCGAATCTTAATAGTTACGCTAAGATTAATATTATTAGCGCTAAGTTTGCCTAGACCTATAAGCTTAATTAGGCTAAGGCTATAGCACTTATTATTAAGGCAGTAAGGGCGCTTATAGTCCCTTAATATAGTGTCTATAAGGTACCTATTATTATTAAAAACTCTAGAGAAGAAGAAAAGGACCTTAAGCTACTATATATAGCTATAGATAGGGACCTAAGACCTAGGGGAAGCCCTGTATTAATTAGAATGCATATACTTGCGGAAGAGCGTGTATATCTTTATTTATACTTTAGAGAGTAGTAGTTTAAGAAGTAAAAAACAGCCTTTTTGCTTATAACTCCTTATAAGTTTGTAAGGGTAATGCGCAATAAGACTATTATATACGCTATTATAGGGGTTATAGAAGATAAGTTTATTACCCTTAAAGATAAAGAGAAAGCAAAAGCATATAGAACTATTAAAGATATCCTTAAGGAACTATATAAGTTTAAAGACATATTTGCATTAGATAAGGCAAGGAGCCTGCCCTCTAGAAAAATAACTAACTACATAATTAACCTAATACTAGGGGCTACGCCTCTATATAGGCTAATTTACCCCCTCTCCTAGGGCAAGCTAAAGGAGCTTCGCAAATACATTAACAAAAACCTATAGAAGGGCTAGATAAGACCCTCTAAGAGCCCTATAGGCGTGCCTATCCTATTTATGCTAAAGAAGGATAGGACGCTTTAGCTATATGTAGACTATAGGGGACTTAATAAGGTAACTGTTATAAACTAGCCTTATGGCTGCTGCACATAAGCGTTCAGAGTGTGATTAATATTCTTATAGAAGAAGAAGAAAACTAAGCTTAGGGTCACATAGCATCCCCCTTTATAGGGGTTGCACCTAGTCTATGCGTAGAGCGCGCACTAACTAGTGTTCTTCTATATATAGCCCGCTTACTTTATAGAGCCTCTTTAGATCCCCCTTTCCTTTACTAAAGACCTAAGCTTATAGCTTAAGTCTATAATATACCCCCTTACTTATCCCCTTCTATTCTCTCCCTATCTAGCTAAACTAAATATAAATACATATTATTCCCTTATAAGGTATAGTTTTAGTGTGTGTATAAAGCCTACCTTACTGCGCGTAGGTCTAAAGTAAATCCTAGACTTAACTAAGCAAAGTTAAAAAATTTTTGCTATAAACCTACCCTACCCCTAACTATCTCTATTACGCCACTACCCTATGTATCCTAATTTTCACTATAAAGCTACCCTACTCCTAACTATCTCTATTATGCTACTGCCTTATATATGCTAACTTTGCTTATAAAAAACACTAGCCTATCCTTTTTCTAGCCTATTACTAACTACTTTTAATGCTTTATATTATTACTTATTTCTTACCTTTTACCTATTACTACCTAAATACTAACTTTACTTTAGCCCTCCCCTTAACTCTAACTACTATAACCCTATTATTATAATATATTACCCCTATCTAATACTAGCTATCTTCTAGCTACGCGTTTATTCTAGTCTTTAACTAGAGACTATAAGTGTTCTCTAAGGAATATAAATACTCTCTCTCTTTCCCTCTAAAATTTAATCCTTTCTCTTTATAATATTACTACTCCCTTTTAAAAGTCCTTATTACTTTCTTTCTAAATCCTTTTATCTTTCTATTTACCTATGCTTTACTACTATTATATCTAATATTACTACTACCCTTACTAGTGCTATATTTACGCTACCTTTACCTTCTTTTCCTCCTTTTTCTAGCCTACCTAAGGGCATATACCTTAGTAAGTATATCCTTAAGGGTAACTTTAGTAATAAAGCCCTCTTTAATAAAGAGAAGTATAAGTTTCCTTACATGCTATGTATTAATAATCTTCGCACTAAGGGTACATATGCCTATGTGCTAGGCATAAACTAGGCCTATAGCCCTTACTATGCTACCTATTATTTATATATCTAGGAGACACACTTATACTACGTAGACCTAAAATTATATTATGCCTTTAAGCACCTTAATACCCTTATAGGTGCTAATAAAGCTATTAAGACTCTAGCTATAAAGCAAACTATCTCTAAAAAGGGGCATTACGCTATTCTTACTAAAACCTTTATTTACCACTAAAAACATTTTAATAGTATGCTTACTACTGCCTAAATTAATCCTACTAAAGCTATACCTTTAGCTACTTCCCCTATAGGTATAGCCTATGCCTAAGGCATAACTAAAGCGTAAGCCCTTATACTTACTTAAACTATGCTTACTTAATAAGGCTCTAACTCTCTTACTACTAAATTTTTCTATAGTATATCTAATATAAATAAGACCCTTTAGCAGTCTATCTAAGCCTAGGAGTAGGCTATAGAGAAATCCTATAACCTAACTATAGCTATTATATAGTTAACTAAAAAGGTTACTTAAGACTATTACCCCTGCCCCTACTCTCCTCCTTCTCCTTAATTTTGTTTTTTTATTTTTTATCTTTTCCTTTATTATAGAATAGTAGCGCTATATTACGCGTGAGCTAGAGAATAGCTATATTATTAGTTTTTAGTAGTTAAATTAAATTATACCCTTTACAGACTATTATTTATCTATATATCCCCCTATTATAACTTAAATCTATCTAGTGCCTCTATATCTAAAACGCTTTCTAATAGTTCCTATATTAGCTATATATAACCTTTCTATTTTACTAATACGTTATAATTTAACCCCTAACCTTATGTGTTTTTAGCTATAAGAATCTCCTTAACCTAGTACTTAGCAAGGTTATTATTAGTGTTTGTTATAATTAGCTTTAGGGGTAGGCGTTTATTAGCTAACTTTTAGCTTAGCAATGGATTATTTACTGCCCTCTATATTAAGTTAATATAAAATACAGGGTGTATCCCCCTTAGCATATCTAATTTAACTATTAGTAGTGTTAGGACCTTAAGTACCTTATACTTTACTATTACCTAATCTAGTTTTTTACATAGGCAGTTTGTCTTAATGTTTTAGAAACTTAGCTATATATAGTCTCCTACTTAGAAACGTTTCGCTAGCCTACGCCTGCTATTTGTGTTCTCCTACTACTATTATTAGATAAAAGCTATAGTAGCCTATGTTAGGTCTATGCTATCTTTTAAATGTTATAAGAATGCCTAGGCCCTCCCCTTTGCTAAAGTTACTAAGGTGCCTATATATAACGCTTCCTAGATAGTTAGCATATTAAATCTATATAGTGCTATGTTTACGCTTACTCCTATTACTAATAAGTCCCTGTTATTTAACGCTAGTTAATAAGCTAGTAAATAGTCTAGCTAGTTAAACTAAGAAAAGGATAGTAATACCTATAAAACCGCAAGCACCTCCTAGTTAGCTTATTCTGTTTTGCTATTAGTTTGCGGATAATGTAATGTTAATAGGAGTTATTCTATGCCTACCTTCTAGTAAAGCTTTGTCTAGAAGCTACTTAACTAGTCTAATCCTTAATCTGTAATAATTTAATTTAGGAAACTATAGAAACGCCACTAGTAGTGTTTAAACTGTTTTGCGCACGCTTTAGCCCCTATTAATGTTATAGCTTTAAGCTATATGTATTTAGAGAGTTAGTCTATAATAACTATAAGAAACCGTGGGTTATCTAGCTTCTCTACTAGAAGGTTAGTTATAAAGTCTATTAAAATTTGTAACTAATATCTATTAGGCAGCGGTATTAGTTTTAATAAGCCTTGCCTTAGTTAGTGGCTTTTCCTTCCCCTATAGTAGTAATAATTACAGACTACCTACGCTATATCCTATAATATGCTATCCTAATAAAAGTCCCTATAGAGCGCCTTAAAAGTGGTGTTTTGCCCTAGATAACCTAGTAAGGGAGAGTTATAGGCCTATTAAATTAGAGTTATAGTTAAAGGCTTTTACTTTAGGACCTATATCTAGCCCTAAAATTAAAGCGCTTCTCCTATGCTAATCTAGTAGTCTATAATCTATTCTCTTATGCTTACTACTTCTAGGAACTTTTATTCTCCTAACTTTACTATATTTAGCTACGCCTTATATGTTTTATCTTAAACTATAGCTTAGTCCTAAAGTAACTATAGGTAAGTATTTATAAACATTACTACGCCCTTAGGTAAGTTTGTATTATAACTAGGATCCTCCCCTATCTATATGCTTTCCGCTACCTTAACTAGTTATATGCTTACGCTTAATATCCCCTTCTTAAAGGTATAACCTATTAGTATTAAAGCTAATTACACTATTAATGCTATTAGTCTGCCTGCTTATAGATCTTCTTAATATTATCTTAATAGTGTATCTAGCTATCCCACTTATATGCTAGGTTTATAATATAAATAGAAGTTAAAGAGTATAAGAGTCTTTGCCTATCTAGCCTAGCGTTTTAATATCTCCCTTAGTGTAGTAAAGTACTCTAGGTTCTTATAGTCTATTAGGATTATAAATAGTTTGCTAACACTCTATAGCTTTACTAACCACGCTTTAAGGCAGGAGATAATTATAAGTAACTCCTTGTTATAGATTATATAGTTTCTTTCTGCTAGCTATAAGCAAGCTAAGTAATACGCCACTAGATGCAATATGCTATTATTACTAGCCTATAAGAGATAACTACCTAATGCTATCCTAGAGTAGTTTGCCTTAACTACTATATCTTTCTTAGGATCCTATTATATAAGGATAGGATATAATATAAAAGCTAGCTTTAAAGCTTTAAATGCTTTTTTACACTTCTCTATCTAATAAAATAGTACGCCCTTCTTTATTAAGTCTAATAGGGGTCCTATAACTTCTAAAAATTAGGATATAAAGTTACAATAGAAGTTAGTAAAGCCTAGAAACCCGCGTACTCCCTATATCCTTATTAGTGCCTCCTAGTCCCTAATTGCTATAATCTTCTTAGGGTCTAGATAAATCTCTTTTCCTACGTGGATAATAAACCTAAGATATTTAACTTCTTTTATTATAAACACGCACTTCTTAATGTCTAGGTTTAAGCTAGCCTAGCGTAGCCTAGCTAGCACCCCCTAGACTTTCTCTATATAGTCTTTTTATAAACCCCCTAAGTAAACTAATATATTATTAAGATATGCTATTACATAGTCCCTAAGAATCCTACTAAGTGCCCTATTAATATACCTCTAAAAGGTTATAGGGGCGCTTACTAGACTAAATAGGCAAATAAGCTACTTAAATAATCTAAATTATATATAGAATGCTATTTAGTGTTCCTTACCTTTCGTAATCTATATATAGTGAAACACTACTCTTATGTCTAGTTTAGTAAACTACTTTACCTCTAATAATAACTATAATGTTTCCTTAACTAGTAGTAAGGGGTAATAGTCCTATTCTGTGATCTTATTTAACGCGCGATAGTTTATATAGAACCTCTATCCGCCCCCTAGCTTCTTAACTAATAGCACTAGTGCTACTACTAATAATAAGCTTGCCTAAATCTAACCCTTATCTATAAGGTTAGTGACTTGCTTCCTAATCTTAAGCAGGTATTAGTAGGGTATGCTATATAATAGTGCCTATAGTAAGTCTAGTGTGTTCCCTTTTGCATCCTTCTTAAGACAAATGTGGTAATTTAACTTCCCCTAATATAAGGGCAAAACGTTTGCCTTACTCTCTAGGAATAGGTCCTTAAAGTCCTATAATATTTCTAGTAAGGAAGCTAAGAGCTCTTACTCTAATGCCTCTAGCGTTGTATTAATCTATAAAACAGACGTTATTTCTCGTAGACTTATGGCTAAAAGCTAGATATATTGCTTCTATTGCTTTGCCCTGTGTACTATCCCCGCGAACGTTAATCTAAGGACTACTACCATAGGGTGCTCTATCTTTCTATCCATAGAAGCCTGTACGATTAGATCGTTTGCTAAACCGATGCTTAGTTAACGTTGTTTCATCCGCAGGGTTATATCGCAACGCGTCATCCATGTTGTCCTGAATCTGTTAAAAGTCCTTATTTATAATGACTATGTGCTGTGATGCCTTCTCCTGCTCCCTTCTCTTAACCCCTCTTAAACAACTTAATAGAGAGGTTATTCTTTTCCTAACTGCTCCTTAGAATTGCTCCCTAGCTCTTTAGGCTTAGTCTTTGCTAAAGTGCATGTATTAATAGATAATTTTCCTTATAGGGGAATAGTAGCATATAATATATATCCTAAGATAAAGTGCTTAGCAAATCTATAATGCATACACTTGCCCTCCTCTTATTATACTACTAGTATTACTTCTAAGACCTACTTAGCCTACTTCTTTAGCTAAGAGAACTATCCTAAGGACTAGCTAGATTTTATTTAGGTACTAGCTATACCTATGGATTACATATCTATTATTAGTGTGTCCTTATTATATACCTATTATTTAGCCACGCTAGCTATAGGTAGGGCAAATTTCCAAACCTAATGTTTTTTCTCTAATTAATAGGACTTAATATCTAGCGTAATAGCGCGGTATTAAGCCACCGCTAACGCGTAATCTATATAAGGCATATCCCTACCTATACTATAGTCCTTTATTTACTTATTAAGTGCTATATATAACTTAGCTAGCTTTATAGCACTAGCCTATCCTAACCCTCCTATAAGAGCTAATTTTTATTTAAATTAAATATAGAAGTCACTAAAACGCTTATTCTATTATTATATAAGCTAGTTAAGTTTTATAATAGCTATTTTCTATTAATAAGGGTTGTTGAAAATGGGAAGGGAATCTAGCTAGAGGGATAGGAAGACCTCCCTACTAGATTCTAATGCGGCGGCTTCTAGATTCACTAGATTATAGCGTATTCTGCAAGATAGAGAGCTTTGATAGTTAAATACAGTTGATTCCTAGCTAAACGGACAGTCTGACAAGCAATGAGAGGATTTCTAGTCCCCTCATAGACCTACTAACTATATCGGAGGATCTAGGTCGCTAGAGAGGTCTTAGGAGCTACTTTTTATTTTCTGCAAAACTCATTTGTATGGGAAAAATAAAAAATTAACTCATGACTATACAAACTAGCTGCCTAGGTGGTCTAACTAAGCATTTTTAATAGATAACCCTATTAACAAAATATACTATTAAATCCAGAAAAATTCAAGGATTCGAACAGTATACATCAGCCTTTTATATGACTACTAGTTGCCTAGTTACAGTTGATTTTAGCTTCCCTATAGGGTAACCTAGTTAGCTTAGTTATACAAGCCCGCGGGTTAGTTATGGGAACAACGCGGGTCATAACAAAACGCTGCAAGCAACGCCCGTAACTAACGTTATAACAACGCAACAAGGCAACTAGTGGGCCTATAAAATAGTGCTATAAATAGCATTATTTTAACACTCCCTCTAGAAAAGTATGAGGTAACTAATTTAATACCTAGACTTAGCTCTTTAATAGATATCTAAGTTAACCATAAATTTAACAATAAATCTAATAACTTTTAACTAAAAACAGTAACCTTTTTTAAAATTAATAACTTTTAGGCGTAATTCCAATGTTTTTGTTGATTTTTCGGGTTTTTCGACTTTTTAGTTAGTTTTAAACTAGGCCTTTGTATTCGTAAGACCTAATAGTTAGATAAATTGTTGAAATTTATCATGGGGCAAGGGCTTAGTTAAACTATCTGCAGGCATCTCTTTAGTGTTAATGTAGATAACCTTAGCTATACCCTTCTGTACCTTTTCTCTAGTATAGTTAAATTTTAGCAGGGTATGCTTTATTTTGCTATAAAGAGCAGGGTTATTAGTGGTTGTAATAGCGCCTTAGTTATCACTAAAAATCAGTACTAGAGGTGCTATAGGTAGCTTTATCTCTTTAAAGAGACTGTAAAGCCACTCTAGCTCCCTAATAGCTTCACATAAGGCATTAGATTTAGCCTCTAATGTTAATAAAGCTATTGTAGTTGCTTTCTTCGATTTCTAGCTAATAGGTCCTTTAGCTAGCTTATAGAGATAAGCATAGGTTAATTTAGAGGACTTATCACCTGCGAAGTCGCTATCATAGAAGCTAATAAGGGTTGCAGAAGCTGTAATAGCAGATTTAGACCTTCTATAAGTTATAGAATAACCCATAGAGCCTAAAAGGTACCTAAGCAAATGTTTAGAAGTATTAAGATGCTCTATAAACGGCTTAGCTAGCGCTGTGGAAAGCCACTAAACTGGAAAGGTAATATTAGGTCTTATAAGGAGCATTAGGTACATAATAGTCCCTATAATACTCTAATATAGCTTGTGATTAGGGGGGAAAAGAGGTTTAGTTAGGTAGTCTACCTGTTTTATAATTCCAGGTTGTAGAGGAATTTTAATAGGTCTAGTATCTTTTATATTGAATCTTTCTAGGGCTTTAGAAATGTACTAGGACTAGTGAATAGTTAGGGTCCCTTTCTTTCGATTTCTAGTGATTTAAACGCCTAGGAAAAATTCTGCTAGCCTACGATCTTCTATAGGATAAGCTTTATAAAGTAGCTTCTTTAGCCTATTAATATAAGCTAGATCTAGTCCTATTAGAAGACAGTTATCCACATAAGTCACTATATATGTAGATGTAGTTAGGTTAAAGAAGATAGCTAGGTTAGATATAAGGGGTTAAAAGCCTAGCTTCTAAAGAAGGTTCTTTAAAACCTATTGCCACTCTCTAGAGCTTTGTTTTAATCTATATAAAGCTTTTTGTAGGAAAATAACCTGCTTTTAAGAGGGTTTATAACTATACTTCTTAAGTAACTTAGCTACTTTAGGTGTAGAAGACTTAGTAAACTTAGTAAATCCATTAGGTATTTGCATATAAATAGATTCCTTTAGTGGACTGTTTAGAAAGGCCCCTATAAAATTAACCTGTTTAACTTCCTAGTTATTACAAGCCGCTAAGGCTAGTAAAATCCGCTAACTAGGGGGAATGCTAGTTGCAGCGTAGGTTTTAATATAATCTTAACCTTCTATCTGCATAAACCCTTTAGTAACAAGTCAGGCCTTGTACTTTAGAGGATTATTTTCTTTATCCTTTTTAAGCTTATAAACAAGCCTATTCTTTAGAACCCTCTAGCCCTTAGGAATTTGATCTATCCCTATAAATTTAAAGGTTCTAGTAGCTAGAAGCTGTTTAAATTCGTTAAATGTTGCATCCATCTATTTTCGACTATCCTTACTTTTTAAAGCTTGTTTCCAGGTCTTAGGGGTATCCGAATCGTTGTTAGTGGATGATTTAGCCCTTTGTTATGCCTTGAAGCATATCTCCTTAACGTATGAAGATATATTAAAATCATTAATATCCATAGAATCAGAATTGATTAAAGAATCTAAATCTGAAAACGGTTTTTCAATAGCACCCTTATTAGGGGCGCTAGAGCTAGGGCTCTCTAGGGGTAGCGCTGGAGGCGTTGTAGGCGTTGTAGGGGTTGCAGGCGCTATGTTAGTCGCCCTAGGGGCTGTTAGTACAGGCGCTGCGGGCGCTGCGGGCGCTAAGCTTTTAGGAGGCTTTGGGTAACTATCCTAAATTTCTAGATTATCTCGTGAGATATTGGCTTCTCCCTCTAAAGGATTAGTCCCTAAAGGCTTAGGGGACCCTACAGAGCCTATATCCTCTATAATTTTAACAAAGCTAGTCTTTATGACTAACCTTTTAGAGGGAATATAAACAAGATAGACAGTAGAACCTAGAGTAGCTAGTAACCGACCAGGAATAGTCCTAAGACCTGGAAACAAGCTTTAAAAAGTAAGGATAGTCGAAAATGGATGGATGCAACATTTAACGAATTTAAACAGCTTCTAGCTGCTGGAACCTTTAAATTTATAGGGATAGATCAAATTCCTAAGGGCCGGAGGGTTCTAAAGAATAGGCTTGTTTATAAGCTTAAAAAGGATAAAGAAAATAATCCTCTAAAGTACAAGGCCTGACTTGTTGCTAAAGGGTTTATGCAGATAGAAGGTCAAGATTATATCGAAACCTACGCTGCAACTAGCATTCCCCCTAGTTAGCGGATTTTACTAGCCTTAGCGGCTTGTAATGACTAGGAAGTTAAACAGGTTGATTTTATAGGGGCCTTTCTAAACAGTCCACTAAAGGAATCTATCTATATGCAAATACCTGATGGATTTACTGAGTTTGCTAAGTCTTCTACACCTAAAGTAGCTAAGTTACTTAAGAAGTATGGTTACAAACCCTCTCAAAAGCAGGTTATTTTCCTACGCCGCCGCATCAGAATCTAGTAGGGAGGTCTTCCTATCCCTCTAGCTAGATTCCCTTCCCATTTTCAACAGGTTATGAGCCCGGGGGTTGGTTGTGGGAACAACGCGGGTCACAACAGAACGCTGCAAGCAACGCCCGTAACCAACGTTGTAACAACGCAACAAGGCAACTAGTGGGCCTATAAAATAGTGCTATAAATAGCATTATTTTAACAAGGGTTATTAAATATTTCCCTAAGGTAGTTAAGAAACTAGTCTAGATAGTAGTTAAGTAAGTAACCCTTTTTAAAAAAGGGAGCTATATATGCCTAAACTTTAGGAGATAGGTTCTAGAAAATATAGAACCACTAGTCCTATATAGTGCTAATAAAGTCCTAGTCTAAAACTAGCTTATGTGTTATAAGACCTTTCTATGCTAAGAATAGTACCTTATCCCTATTAAATAGGGGACCTATAGGGATTAGTTTTTATTTTAGTTAAGCTATATATAGATATGCCTCTAGCTACTTAATAAGTTAATTTATCTATATAGTTTACTTAGTAACTACCTTATATAGTCCTAATACTTTATCTATTTCTATTTCTAGGGGTAATAGTATATTTACTAGTGTCTAAGTGCTTATAGTAAAGAATATTAAATATTATAAACTAGCCTTATAGCTACTATATATAAGCGTTTAGAGTGTGATTAATATTCTTATAGAAGAAGAAAAAGACTAAGCTTAGGGTTATATAGTATCCCCCTTTATAGGGGTTATACCTAGTCTATACGCGAAGCGCGCACTAACTAGTGTTCTTCCGCGTGTAGCCCGCTTACTTTACGGAGCCTCTTTGGATCCCCCTTTCCTCCGCTAAAGACCCGAGCTCGTAGCTCGAGTCTATAACAGTAACGCAAAAGAATTGCTACGCTCTCCCCCTAATTTCAGAGATCCTAGACTAGTGCTAAGGGGCTTGTTTTTTCTTAAAGATTAATATTAAGGATACTTACTATTAAATTTAAATTAAAGGGGGTAATAAGTAAAAGACTGCTTTTCGCATATATTATAGACACTATAAATACCTTATAATGCCTTTTAGGCTAACTAATGCCCTAGCTACTTTCTAGAACTATATCTATAAAGCGCTTTATAGGCTAGTTAACACTATTTACGTAGTGTATCTAGATAATATCCTTATTTTCTCTAAAACGCAGGAAGAGCATACTATATATATTAAGGAAGTTCTAGAATACATAAGGTTAGCAAAGTTATATATAAAGCCCTTAAAGTGTTTGTTTTACTAGGAATTAGTGGAATTCCTAGGGTTTATCCTATTAGTTAATAGGATTTTAATAGATATATAAAGGGTTACTATAATCTAAGACTAGAAGGAGCTAATAAGCTTTAAGGATATCTAATCCTTCCTAGGGTTCTGTAACTTTTACTAATAATTTATCTATAAATACTCTAGGATTATAGCACCCTTACATATGTTAATAAAAGGTAGTTAAAATAGCATCTAAACTAGGAAGTTTATATTTAGAGCAAAGGAATAGCTAGTGTTTTACTAGCTAAAAAATACCTTTTAGCAGGCACCTCTTCTCTATTATTATAACCTAAGTTAGCTAGTGCGTATTAAGATAAATGCTTTAGTCTTTATAATAGTAGGAATCTTATCTAAATAGGATAATAAGGGTTACTAGCATTCTATAGCCTTTTAGTTAAGGAAGTTTATAGACACTAAACATAACTATAGTATAGCTAATTAAGAGTTACTTACTATAGTAAAGTTATTTAAACACTAGTAACATTACATTAAAGGCGTGGTAACCCTAGTGGAGGTCCTATTAAACTACTATAATCTATAGACCTTTATAAGGTAGCAGAAGTTAAATAAAAGGCAGGCTAAATAGTGTATATTCCTTTACCCCTTTTACTTTATAATTAAGCATAGACTAGGGAAGAGTAACCCTATAAATACGCTATTAAGAAAATCTAATTATAAAAGCAAACCCCTAATAAATAGGGTACTCCTACTAGAACTTAAAAAAAAGATAGTAGCTACTAAAGAACTAGTAGAAGTAAAGATACTAATATATTAAAGAAAATATAGTAAGATACCTTTAGGGGAGGAAAATACCCTAGTCTTAGTAAAGAGGCGTAGCAAGATGCCTTTAGGGAAGGAAAATATCCTAGCCCCTATAGTAAAGGCTTGCGTAGCCTAGTTAGAAAGCTAGATAGCTACTATAAATCTAGTAAAAGGTTAGCTAAATAAAGGTAATTTCTAGGAGAAGGTAGCGTATATCTAGGACACTAGTATAGTATAAGAGATTTAGGGGGCTATTATATTACTAAATCCCTACTAATCTAGACTAAATAAACTATTAGCATAACTACTATAAAAGGCATAGGATTAAGACCTAGATTTATAGAGATAAAGTAGTAAGATTAACTCCCTAGCAAAAGGGAAGGGAAAAGCTAGTCTATAGTTATATAGCGCAAGGGGTCTCCTAATATACTAAGACTAGGTAGTTATTCCCTAAGAGCCTATCTTATAATAGAAGCTTCTATAGCTACACTATAATAATCCGCTAGTAAGTTACTTTAGGACTAAGCGCACTCTTAAGCTATTAAAGCGCTACTTCTAGTGGCTAGCTATAAGTAAGTCTATATTAGACTACGTTACAAGCTATGTAACTTACTAATAGGTAGTAGCTAGAAGGCATTACCTATATAGAAGCCTTAAATCCTTACTAATACTAGGGTAACTATAGGCAGAAATCTTAATGGATTTTATTATAGGGCTACCTATTACGCGAATAGGCAAGCAAGAAGCTAACGCAATCCTAGTAATTATAGACTAATTTACTAAGTACTTTGTCTTCTTGCTAGTAACTACTATAATTAATATAGCTAAATTAGCAAAGCTTTTCCATAAAGAAATTAAACTATAATTTAGGGCACTAATAGGCATTATATCTAATAGGGGATTTGTCTTTATAAGCTAATTCTAGTTAGACTTATGCTACCTATCCTATGTAAAACATAGGCTTTCTATAGCGTTTTACCTCTAAACTAATAGGCAAATAGAGAGAATAAACTAGGTGCTTAAGCATTATTTACAATGCTTTATTATAGAAAATTAGCAAATATAGCCTAAGCTACTCCCTATAGTGTAATTTACCTATAATAATATAGTAAATAGAACTATAGGCTACTCTCTAAACTACTCCCTTATAGGCTATTCCCCTAAGTTTTGCCTTGCTCTTAGGGATAAGATTATAGAAGGGAAGGTGCTAGAGGCCTATACTTACATTATAAAGCTATATAAAGTTAGGGAGTAACTAAAGTAAAACTAGGTAAAAGCCACTAAAATGCAAGCAAAGTACTATAATAAATATTACTAGCCGCTAACCTTATAAAGGGGTAACCTAGTACTACTATTAATAAAAAACATTAGGCTTAAGAAGGTAAAATAAAAGCTAACCCCTAGGTTTATTAGGCTATTTTAAATACTTAATACTATAGGTAAATAAGCGTATTAACTTACGTTACCTAAAAAGTATAGTTAATTATATAATGTATTTTATATTAGCTTACTAGAGCTATAAAATAGTTATAAAGAGGTTATAAATAAAGATATGCTAATGCTAGACCTTAAGGATAAAGATAATAAGTATAAAGTTAAGGAAGTTAAGGACTATAGGAAAACCTATAAAGGTAATAAATACCTAGTAAAATAGAAGGGTTAGCCTAGCAAATATAACTAGTAAATTCTAGTAGAAGATATAAAAGGCGCTTAATATATAATTTAAAAATTTCACTAAAGTAAATTAAGGAAGAAAGGTAGTAAGATATAAGTGAGTTATAAGTAAAGAGATATAAGGTTTCTATAGAAAAGGCTTAGCCTTATTAGCTACTATTACACTTTATAAAAAAAAGTAACTTAGACTATTTACTAAATAACAAAGGAAAACACGCCTATAACTAGGGGAGAGTTAGGGGAAACCCCTCTATTATAGCCCTATTATAAGTTAAGATCTTACTATTTAAAATAAGGTACTTAGCCTTACTCTTATCCTCTATAACTACTATCTCTATTGCTAGGTAAAAGCAATAGACTACTATAGCCTAAGGCATAAAACCTAGATTAGTTAAACACAGATATAAAACTATCTTTATGTTTTATATAAATATAAGCTATAAGTAGTTTAGCTACTAAAATATTAGTAAATAGATAGCGAAACTAGACTAAAATGTAACTTACTACCCTAGGAACTAGAGCTAGGAATATAGACACTAATAATTATTAGTAGGAAATAACATACTACTAGTATAAAATAGAGGCGTCTTGCCTAGAAATATAAGCAATAAGCTAGCAAATAGGTAATAAAAATACAAACTTAATAAACCTTAGTAGCCCCTATTAAACTAAATATAACATAGTACGCTATATTAGCATAGTTAAAACCTATTATTAGATAGAGGCAATAGGTGCTAAAATAGCAATAAGTTGCCTTTAAAAACATAGGATTATTAGGGTTTTCTAAATCCTTATTACTATAGGTATTTATAAGCACCTAGACTTAGTTAAGATAAGCTAAGAGATTATAAAAATCTCCCTATATAGTAGGCATAGCCTATATTAAACGTTAGTAATAAGCTACTAAGAAACTAAGGAAAAGTAGTATAGTTATAGTGTTATAAGTATTACTACGTTTATAGCATTAGATATAGCGCTTAGAATGCTTTATCTATAAAGCAATAGTAAATAAATAGTAAGGGAATTAATAGTTTATTTATAGTAATTATAGCTTAGCTAGCAAGTGTTTCTTAAAGTTAGCGCACCTAGTGTGTAAATAATATATATAAGAGTAGCGCTTAAAGGGAATAGTCTCCTTATCTATAGTAAGAGAGTAGTAAGTAATAAGGTAAAAGTTAGGGTAGTGTAAGGTATAATAGTATTTATAAGAATAAATTACTAGTATTAAGGGGAGGAAAAGGCTATAATAAAGGGGAGAGTTATAGATAAATTTATACCTAAGCGCTACTTATTATTTATTATTATTTTAATATATTTACTACTTAGCAAATAGCTATAGGATAGCTAGCAAAAGCTATTTAAAAGCCTAGCTAAAAGTAGGGGGATAATTATAAGGCCTTACTTATAATAATAACACCTAGAACGCTAACGCGCACTACGCGGTAGGTTAGGCCCTAGGGCTAGGTCTACGTGACGCTAGCAAGCCACTAGCTATAAGCTCCTAGCTCGCATATATAACACACTTAGACCTAGCAAGCTTTAGTAAATATACGAAAGCCCCTATACCTCTTGCCTAGCTACTATTGTCCTCACACGTAGCATAGGTCACGTCCCTATCGGACGCGAGGTAACACTAGTTACTATCTTATCTAATAATAATAGCCTTACTAATAGCCTAACTAACCCCTAGTCTAAGTGACCCCTATGCTATAGGGGGCAAGGGGATCTAAATACGTTTTAGTAACTATAAGGAATTAGCTAGGTTTAGGATAGGTATGCTTTATACGCTAGAAGATATCTCCTTTAATAAACATATAGTCTGCAATTAATTTAGTTTATTATTATAACATGCATCTCCTTACTTTGCTTTAAACTTATTAAGGGCTTATATCTATGTTATACTTTCTAGCGGTTTCTATGTTAGCTATATATAACCTACCCACTTAACTAGGATATTACGCCTCTTGCCTTAGCCTAGGGCATTTTAAGCTACTAAGATCCGTTTAACTTAGTATTCCTCTATAAGTTTATTATTATCCTTTGCTAGGACCTATTCTAGCCCTAGATAGAAGTCCTAGAGCTTCTAACTAAGAAAAGGGTCCTCTATAGCCTGTTTAATAAGGTCTATGTAGAAAACTAGGTAAATGCCCCTTAGGATATCTAACTATACTATAAGTAGTGTTAGTATATTAATAACTATATACTTTGCTATAACCTAGTTAAGTTTCTATAAGGGGTGGTTTATCTTAATATTCTTAAGTGAAAGCTATACCTTATCTCTAACCTAAAACCGTTTCACTAGATATTAAGAAGCTAAGGTTACATCCTACTGCCTTTATTAAACATAGGCTATTATGGCTTATACTAGAAGGGTACTCTCTTATAGGTGCTCTAGGAAATATATAGCCTACCCCTTAGGTAATATTGCAAAAGCAAAATAGTCTAGTTATAACTAAATTAGTTCTAAGTTATATCTATATAGCAATTTATTTAGGCTTACCCCTATTACTAAAGAAAACCTATTATTAATTACAAGCTAGTAAGTAGCTAGATATTCTAGCTAATTAAACTGCGAGAAGGAAACTATTACATATAATATTACCTACACTTCCTAGTTTGCCTGCTCTATGCCACTATTAGTCTATAGGTAATGTAATATAAAAAGTAACTAATTAATCCTAACTAGGGAGCATAATATTGTCTAGAATTTCCCTAGCTAGTCTAACCCCTAGTCTATAATAATAGATTAGGGAAATCCTTAGAACCTTTACTAGACTATTTTAAATTATTTTGCACACTCCTTAGCCTTAATAGAGGTTATAGCTTCTAGCTATATAAACTTTAAGAGTCTATTAGTAATAACTATAAGGTATTATAGCTTCTTTAGGGACGCTACTAGTAAGTCTATTATAAAGTTAATAGAAATTTAAGACTAGAACTAATTAGGGATTAGTAAGGGTTTTAGTAAGCCTTGCTACTATTAGTGGCTCTTATAGCTACTAAAGCAGTAATAGTTATAAATAAACTAAGCAATATCCTATAATATCCTATCCTAATAAAACTGCTATTATAGAATCTAAAACATAGTGTTATAGCCTAGGTGTCCTACTACTAGTAAGTTATAGTATTATTATATAAGGGTTATTATAAGGGGTTCCTAAGCTAGGATCTAAGTATAGCCCTAAAACTAAAGCGCCCTATATGCGCTTATAGAGTAATCTATAACCTACTCCCTTATTAGTATATTAGGGGGAAACTTCTAAGCCCCTTCCTATATAGCTTTTAATTAAATACTATATATAGGGTCTAATATAATAGCCTAGTCCTATAGGGTCTAGAGGTGTTTTAAGGTAAAGAGAGCCTCTCCTACTAGTAGTAGCATATGTAGTGCTAGTTTAAAGCTATCCCCTTATATAACTAGTAATAGTAAGAGTTATATAATAGTAATAGGTTATAAGATCTGCCCTATCCTTAAAGCTAACTTACTTTAATTCTATTCCCTTTAGAAAAGGGTATTTAGGTATTAAGCTTATATACTAGGCCTATAGTAAAGGTAAAAGTTAAATAGCGTAAGTGTATTTGCCTATTAGGCCTGCCTCTCTAATATAAGTTAAGGAGTTATAAAGTATTCTAGGTTCTTATAATTAGTATAGATTATAAATAGATAGGATACACCCTAAAGCTTTACTAACTATACCTTAAGATATAAGATAATAGCTAATAGTTCCTTATTATAAATTATATAGTTCTTTTATAAGGGCGTAAGACTAGCGGAATAGTAAGTAACTAGATATAAGACATTATTAGGGCCTTATTATAAGAGGCATTCACTAAGAGCTATGCCTAAGTAGTTAGCTTCTACTACTATAAGGCAGTCTAGGTCCTATTATACTAGCACTAGATATATAATAAACATGGCTTTTAGCCTCTTAAAGGCCTTATCCTCTTCTAGTCCCTATTAGAAAGGGATATTCTTCTTTATAAGCTATATAAGTAAGGTAGCTAGCTTAGAGAAGTCCCTAATAAAGTTATAGTAAAAATTTATAAATCCTAAGAAGCTACAGACCCCTTATAATTTTATAGGTACTACCTATTCCCTTATAGCTATAACCTTTATAGGATCTAGGTAAACTAAGCGTCCTGCTATAATAATATATCCTAGGTACTAGACCTCCTTTATAGCAAACATTAACTTATTAAGATCTAGGTATAAGCCTATAGCCCTTAGGCAGCCTAGAACTAACTAAACCTTAGCTATATAGTCTTTTCTTAACCCCCCTAAGTAAACTAAGATATTATTAAGGTAAGCTATAATAAAGTCCCCTAATGCATTCCCTAAGGATTAATTAATATAGCGCTAAAAGGTTACTAGGGCGCTAGCTAGACTAAAGGGGTAAACTAGCTACTTAAACAGGCTAAACCTTATATAAAACGCTATAAGGTGCTCCTTACCCTTAGCTATCTATAGTTTATAAAACGCTACGCAAATATTTACTTTAGTAAACTAGCGCGCCTAGGATAGGGATTATAGTGTCTCCTTAATTAGTAAGAGAGGGTAATAATCCTATACTATTATCTTATTAAGAGCGTAGTAGTCTACGTAAAAACGCTAACCCTTATTAGCCTTTTTAATAAGGAGAATAGGGGCTATAGCTAATAAGAAGCTAGCATAAATCTAGCCCTTATCTATTAAGTCTATAATCTAGCGCTAGACCTCTAGGAGCTAGTCCTATAGCATATTATATAATAGTCCCTATAGGAGTGCTAGCTTAAAGCTATCTAGGTTCTTATATAGGTATATATAGTAATTAAGAGAGCCCCTATAGGGGGGCAGTCTATTAGCCTTAGCCTTATTAAAGAGGTTTGCAAAGTCTAATAACTCCTTAGGTAATGTTAATATATTAGGACTAGCTAGATCTATCTTAGGTGCTATAATCTATAGCATTATTATTATCTCTCTTAGGCTTATAGTAATAAACCTTATAGTAATATCCTTATTCTATTATACCCTATAAGCCTTAGTAGTGTAAAGGGATCTAATAATTCCCTATATAGGTGCCTTTACCTTATAAGTAGTAGCCTTAGAGATATAAAGGCCCTCTGCTACTCTAATAACTAGTTATTATTTTGCTACGTGAATTACCATGTTATATTACTCTAACTAAGGCATTCTAAATATTACATCCTAGGTAAGACCTAGGATAATATATAAGTATATAAATAACTCCTAGCTATCTATATTAATTCTAGTGCATATTATATAGGTAATAGAAAAGGAGTCTTCCTTAACTCGCTTCCCTCTCTATTTTACTTCTACTATAGTATAAACACGCCTCTATTTTAGTAACTATATAAGCTCTAGGCTAAGCTATCTTACTACTAATTCGCTTACTACACTATAGTAATTATAACTATAATTAATCTAGATATTAATATAATAATATATATTAAAGAGTATAGGAATTAAGAAAGGTAATTAGTCTATATATTATACTATATCCTATTTTATCTCTATATAGCAGTTATAATTATCTTATAGTGTAGTAGTTAGCTAGCCTCTTTGCCCCTATATAAGACTTTGCTTAGGGGCTACTTATTTTCTATAAGGGGAATATTTACTTCCTTATCTACGCTTTCCTTATCTACCCTATATAAGTTAATACTAACCTTTAGGTAGTAGGCTAGGAGGGTAGTGCACTCCTAGATAAAGTAGTCCTTAGATATACACTATAGGTAGCGTCCCTCTTAGTAGCGTTTAGCTAATTCTGCCTCTAATACCTATTTTACTTATTTCGCGTTTATAGTAGCCTTTATCCCCTTCTTCTTCTTAGCTAACTTATTTAGCTACCCTAGGCAAGTCCTAGCTATATAAACCCTAGTTATTAGTGTATTACCCTTATAGTTAATCTAGGCTACTAGTTTTACTAGTTAGGGTTTGCAATAGGTTTAGTACTTATCCTCTAGGGTAAGGGCTTCTATATTAACTACAATCTTATAATATTACCTAATAGCTATATACTAATTGCTCTAGCTAATACCCTATCCTACACTAATCTCTCTTAAACGCTTATTAAGTGTATATTAGAGCTTTACTAGCTTTACCTTACCTATCTAGCGCTCCCCTTCTACTAGTAAGAGCTTCTTAGAAAAGCAAATAAAGAATATAGAAAATATCTCCCCTAAACCTTACTTTATCTAGTTAAGCTTTATAAGGGCTATCTCCTATCTATAGGGGTTAGAGAATATAGTCCCTAGGTAATCTAGAAAGTAAGTAAGGTTAAATCTAATAGCACTACCCTATTTAAAGTAAGTAGCTACCTAGAACTAGACCTTAGAAGAAAGGTTTTAATAAATAAGTATTTATCTATCCTTATTAAAAACTAATAAAGCCTTAGTCTACCTATAACTTATATTTTATTAAGAGCCTCTATATAGTAAATAAGGCTTTATTGCTATTATATAGGTTACCTAAGGGGATTAGCTTTTATTTTATTCTAGGTATAGGAAGGACTAGGTTAGGGGCGCTAGGCTAAGCTAGAGGGGGTGGCTAGGCTAAGGGCCCTAAGGCATTTACATGCATATGCTCCTAAAGGTATTTAAGCTTTACTACTTATTTATATAGTATAAGTTAAAGCGTCTTAAATTAGGCTTATTAGGCTGCCTATAGTACTATAGCGTTAGATAGGGGTGTTACTATCCCCTAGCTAGGTTAGTCTTATAGGTAAAGCATGTCTATTATATCTATTAATATATCTATTAGTATATCTATTATGAATTTTAGTAGCTATTATAAAGGACTAAAGGAAGTTTCTTAATTATTATAGACTAGCCCTTAGGCTACTATAATAAAGGCATTAATATAGTATTAAGAAACTTAAGGAGAGGAAAGAGAAAGGTAGGAAACCTATCCTTACTAGGGCCCCTTATACCCCCTAACTACCTTATATAAGCCCCCTTTTCTATGTCCTTGCCTATGTAGGACTATCCCTACCCGCGTGCACTATGTGAATGCTTAGGCAAAGCCCAAGCCCTTACATTGCTTTAGAGAAATCCCCTTATAAAAGGGCTTTATAGGCTTTAAAAACTTTCGCGTAAGTTTACCTCTTATTTATAGTGTTATAGCTACTAACTTACTAAATAGTATAATTAAAATTCCTTACCTTTACTATAGTTAGTAAGTAGTAATCTAGTAGATTACTCCTAAAGATAATAAAGCTAAACCTTAATATATTATAGATAGAAAGCTAGTCCCTAATAAGTATTACTATTCCCCTAGTATAACTAAGCTACTTCCCTCCTACTCTTATAGTGCTAACTTAGGTTAGGTAATTCCTTAAAGTGCGCTTACTATATAAAAAACAATAAAATATATATTAGTATAAGTGTCCCTTTAAAGGCTATTACTTCTAGCTAGCTAACCTATTACTAGTGTTTTATAAGAATTATAATCCTCTATTATAAGTTCTTTAAGATTATAAAGGAGGTTCCTAAAGGTAGCCCTTACTATTAGTGTCTAGTAAAAATATTAATTCTAGTAACTCTATTAGAGCTAACTTATTACTAGGCTCTAGTACACGCAAAACGCAAATTATATAATACACTCCTTACTATAAAGAACGCGGAATGCTATAGGAGAGTTTATTAGGCTTATCTAACCGCAGAAGCTACTTATAAGGCTAATGCTAATAAGCGCGCTATAATATTATAGCTCTTTAACGCTACTAACCTTAAGGTGTAAATTAATATTGCTAATAGCCTACGCTTTATAGCTTAAAATACCCCTATAGTAAGTCCTATTATCTCTAGCATAGCCTCTAATTTACTAACTTATAGCTAGTTTATAGATTACACTACCTAGCTTCCTACTTACATTAGCCCCTCTAAGCTCCTTAAAGAGCTTTATTTCTTTATTTATAGGGATAAGGAGGGGTCCTTTAATAATAAAGCTCCTATAGCTACTATAGAGAAAAATATAGCTATAAATATAATAATAAAGTAATAGGTGCTTAGTAGCTATATAGTAGTTTGCTTTAAGAAAATATAACTTTTTATATTATAAAATTTTATATATTAAATTACTAAAGTAATAATATCTTTATAAACTAGCTACTTAATTACTGCTTATAATTATTTATAATATCCCTTATAATAAAATCTCTTTTTAATACCTATAAATTCTCTAAGCTATTATAGCCCTTTTATTTTACTAAGAATTTCCGCTATTTTCTATTATACTAATATAAGATAATTCTCTTAACCTTAAACTTTTTTTTATTATCTTTAATATTATCTTATAGTAAGGATATATTTATATAGCTAGTAGGATCCCCTCTAAATAGTTTAAGGCTTATAATATTAAATACATTATAAAGTCTTAAGCTAGCTAGTAATTATAATTAATAGGCTAAGCTATAATTACTAACTACTTTCTTAATTTTATAGGGCCCTAGGTACTTAGCTATAAGCTTCTAGCTTAGTTATCTTAAGTTAATATTCTTAGTAAATAATAAAACATAGTCCCTAACCTTAAACTCTATTAGTATTCTTTTATAATTATAATACTTCTTTTACTATACTTATATATTATAAAGTAGCTACTTAATCTCTAAGTGTCTTTATCTTAATTCTAAGACTTTATTTTCTACCTAGTTATTTACTAAGTTAGGCATTAGGATAGCCTAATATAGTCCCCTTAGGTTATACCCTTATAGCGCCTTTACTAGCGTTAGGCTATAACTACTATGCTTACTTATATTATAGGCAAACTATACTATTAGCAAATGTTTTACCTAATTATCCTATTTAGCGCACGTATAGGCTCTTAGATAATGCTTAAGAACCTAGTTTAATTACTTTATTTGCCTATTTATTTAGGGGTAAAATACAGTGCTTAGTTATTACTTTATTATAATAAGGTAGCAAAAAGTCCTTTAGAATCCACTAGTAAATATTAACCTATAGTTTATAATAATACCTTCTAGGGCGCTATAGTCTTTAAAAACATTCTTAAGGAATACTATAGTAAGGCTATTACTAGTTAGGCATATAAACACTAGTATATAAATACTATACTTTAAGAATTAGTTTATAATAACTAAAATTACATTATATAACTAAAACTTCTAATCCTTTACTAGTAGTAAGCCTATAATAAAGTCTATTAATAATTCTTAGAAAAGGTAATTAGGCACTAGTAACGTAGCTAACTTACTATAAGGTTTATATAACCTTAGCTTTAAAACTTAATAATTAACGTAAGACTAAACATATACCTTAATGTCTTTCTTTATTAATAGCTAGTAATATTAGCCTATAATATAATAAAGGGTCTTACTAACCCCCTAATAACTTACTATAGGATTATTATAGGTTAATAATAAAATTTCTTTCTATAATCCTAGCGGGATAAAAACATGATTTTTATATATTAGTAACTTAGAGAATCTTATAGTCTATATCTATAGCTCTCTAGCCTCTAGCTTAGAGGGACTAATTAACTATAGTCCTAATGCACTAGAGTTACTACTTATTAGTAATAACTTCCGCTATATAATAAAGGCATCCCCTTACTATGCTTCTAATAATAAGACTTAAATTAGGGCTTCTAATTCTACTACCTTACTCCTAATATTAGAGTTAAACTTAGAAAAGGTTCTCTAAACCACTAAGATTCTTATTATAATACTACTATAGCCTAGTAGCTCTCTAGTAGCGCTCTTAGATAAATTAACTAACCTAGTAAAGATTAATATAGTAAAGGTTCTTTTACTTACTATTGCTTCTATAAATATAGTAAAGATTAATATAAAAGAGGTTCTCTTACTTACTATTAGGTAATTTGCCTTAATGCTACTATAAGTATATAGCTCCCTAGTAATGCTCTTAGACTTTTTAACTAGTGTAGTAAAGGTTAATATAGTAAAGGTTAACTTACTTACTATTACTTCTATAGGCCTAGTAAAGATTAATATAAAAAAGGTTCTTAAACTAGCTAGTAAGGTTTAGTTACTATAAACCTATAGCTCTATTACCACGCGCTTAGGCCTCTTACCTAGCCTAGTAAAGATTAATATAGAAAAGGTTCTCTTACTTACTATTAGGGTTATTGCTTTGCTATTAAGGGGTAGTAAATATAAATATAAGGCACTTACTAAGTTACTATTGCTCTTACACTACTCCTTAACTATAAACCTAATATACTATAGATATGCCTAACTAGTAGTTAAGCTATTACTAATATAGTGCCCCTATAGCCTAATAGTAGCAAACTTAGTAAGGAAGGTTAGTAACTAAGATATAAAAGCCTTAGCCTTCTATTCCTTACTAATATAGTCTAGTCTTTATAATAAAGGGTTAGTAAGATTTAGCTTCCTTACCTAGTGTTTAATTATAAAGTTAAATAGGCATAGCTTATCTAACGTAGTAACCTAGTAACTAGTTAGCTTAGGCTTTATTATAAGATACTTATAGTTTAGGTAATCTATAATTATAGTAACTAGGTACGCTAAGTAAGCAAGGTAGTGCCTCTAAGTCTAAAAGGCCTCTTAAATTACTAGTAGCTTTATGTCTAGTGTTATATAGCGTAATTTAGCGTCCTTTAACTTCCTTAATATAAACACTATAGGGTGCTAGTAACCTAGCACTAACATTATAAGGATAGCTCTAATTACATATCTAAAGGCATTAGTCTTTACTTATAGTAGTAACTTTAGGTTAAAATAAACTAAAATTAGAGCCTCCTAAAATAGCTTTTATAGTTCCCTAAACACTACTAGCTTACTATTATCTAGCTTAAACTTCGCTAGTTAGTTCCCTTATAGGCAGTTTATTAATAGGATAACTATTTTACTATATAACTTAATAAAATACCTATAGAATCTAGTAAACCTAAGGAAAGATTAGATATTAAACACGCAAATAGGTATTAGCTACATTATAATTACCTTTACCTTACTTAGGTCTATTAAGATTCCTTTTAGTAAGATTATATAACTAAGGAATTTAACCTCCTTAATAGAGAATTAGCACTTATCTAAATTAATAAAAAGGTTAGCCTTTTTAAAATCTCTTAAGAATCTTTTTAATATTACCCTTATACTTTAAGATCTTATAGCTAAATATTAGGGTATTATTAAGGTAAATAATGCAAATAAGATTATTAAGGCCTTCTAAAGCTTTATTAATATACTCTTAGAAGGATGCTAGCGCGTTAATAAGCCTAAATAGCATTATAAAATACTTAAAGTAACTATATTTACACTAGAAGGCTATTTTTTACTTATTACCCTTATAAATACATAGCTAATAGTATATATCCTTAAGGTCTAACTTTATAAAAATCTTTACACCCCCTAGTTAATCTAAGATTTCTAATATTAGGGGCAAAGGGGCCTTATCTTTAACTATAATCTTATTAAGGCCCCTATAATCCACGTATAGTTATAGCTTTCCCCTTTTTTTTAGTATAAAAAGAATTAGGGCGCTTACTAGGCTAATAGATCTTTAGATCTATTTGTGTTTTTATATAGTTACTAGGTACTTATAAAGCACCTATAACTCTTTCTTAGCTAGGTTATATATTAGACCCTATAGTAATGCTTTTCCTTCTTTTAATTTAATAGTATAAGTTTAGCTACCTAAGCTAGGAAGGGTGCTAGCCTCTTTATTTAAAAATATATCTTTAAACTCCTTATAAGCTTCTAAAAGTTTTACTTTCTTAGGTTTATTAGTTAGTTTTATTACTATATTATTACTACTTTCTTTCTTCTTATTTACTATAGGTCTAATAGTAGCTACTTACCTAATTATATACATTACCTATAGATTAAGTATTACTATAATAGATATATATTTTACTACTTTCTAACTATCCTATAACCCTACTACTAATAAGATATATTTCTTTATTATAAGGTATCTCTAAAGTCTATCTTTCTATAATATTATTATAGGCTTATACTCTCTTACCTAATTAACTCCTAAGACTAATTTTTTACTACTATTAGTAATATAGTAGCTAATATAGTATATTTTTATATAGCCTATACTATCCCTAACTAACACTATTTTCTTTAAAATCCCTTAATATAGTATAATATTACCTAATATACTCTTAAGTGTATTATTATAAGGTTATACTTTTAACTAATTAAGGTTTTATTAGTATATTAGGGTAAATTAAGGAATATATAATGCTAGAGTTAAATAGCATTAGCACTACTACCTAGTGGTTATCTTAATATAACTTAATATCTATATAAATTTATAAGTCTAGAAGACTATTCTTATTAAGTTAAGTTATATTAAGAGCGTTTTCCTAGGGTTTTACTACGCTAATTAGGGCCTTATTTAGGTTTAAGTAACTCCTAGCTTACTTAGTACTAGCTTAGTATATCTTAGTAGTATAGGTATTTTTCTAGTAAATACTATAGTCTAGTTTAGTGCACTTAGTTAAGGGGTAGCCTAGTTTCTTATACTTATAGTAAACTAGTAAGCCCCTTACTCCTATATAGCGTCCTTTTTATAGCTCTTTTTCTAGGGATACTAAATAGTTCCTTCTCTTTTACTAGTTACCTCCTTAGTAGCCTTCTTAGTAGCTTTTATAGGGAATCCCTTTCTTTTCCTTAGTTACTACTTTTACCTTTTTTCCTTAGCTAATAAGATAGTTCTAACTTATAGGGTACTCTTAGCTAAATACTTACTTCTTTATAGTACTATTTAGGCACTATATAAACTAAGTAATTCTTAGAGGTTTAGGGATAGGCTTAGGTAATTTTACTTTTGCCTTCCCTTAGATTTTAATAAATACCTAGAATAACTAATCCTTACCTTAATAAAGGGTTAGTAATATTCCTATAGCTTTTAGGTAGTAACTATCTTTTTTTATTCCTCTAGTTTTTAGCTATTAGATAAACTTTACCTAAGTATAGCTTTAGTAATTTATATAACTATTTATAGTAGTAAAGCGTATTTACTATTACTTTACCTTATTTACTAGGTAGCTACTAGTATATATAACTTTTATTATATTATTAGTAAATATATTTTAATTTATAGTAAAGGTTATATTTAAATTTACTAAGAATATCTATAGGTTCTTATAGGTATCCCCCTTATATATAAAAGCCTTTAGCTATATCTTTACTATACTATATCTATAAAGTCCTAGTAAGGGTAGTGCTTCCTAGGGAATAAGGGTAAAGTTTTAAGTAAAAGGTATTTATAAGGTAAGATTAAGGCCTTTATTAGTATTAACTAATTAGGGAGGGGTATTTACTTCCTATAAATCTTTTTATAGCTATTTAAGTTTTTATCTCTTTTAAGTAATTTATAGCTATATCTTTACTTATATAAGGCTATAGTTTAATATAGCTTCTTTATTATTAATAATAAGCTCTAATATATAGGAATTCTCTAGTGTAGTTAGATAAAAAGACTTATATTCTAGAAGTAGGTTTTAATTTATAAGTATACCTTTATATAGTGTGTTTACTCTAGAGTTATTAGTACCCCTTAAGTAAGTGTTTATTCTTTATAGTGCTAATATTCTTACCTTACTAATAGCCTATTACCCTAATAGGAAAGAGAGATTAACTTATTAAGGCTTTTAGGCTAAAATAAATAAAATAAGGTAAGGGTATAGATAAGTAGTAGCTAGATAGCTAAAGGTAAGTAGTAATACTTAAGGGTTTTAATCTCTAGCCTCTTATATTCTATGTGTGTAACCTTTACCTAAATACCCCCTTTATGCTTATATAACTAGCTTATAGTAGCCTTATAGCTAGGGCGCTATAAGCCCTAAGTAGGTCCTACTGTACATAATGCTATTGCCTCTATCGCCTGTGTCGCTCCGTAGCCTCCACGACCCTAACAACTAGCTACCTATATAGCCTAACTGTGAGAACAATAATAGATAGGCAAGAGGTATAGGGGCACTCATATATTAACTAAAGCTTGCTAGGTCTAAGTGTGTTGTTGTTAAGGCTTCTGGGCTAGAATAGATAGAATAGGGTGAAGGTATAGTTAAGATAGCAGCTATGTCGCTAAAGGTAAGTAGTGGTGCTTAAGGGTTTCAATCTCTAGCCTCCCACATTCCATGTGTGCGACCTTCGCCTAAATACCCCCTTTGCGTGCACGTGACTAGCTCGTGACGACCTCGCAGCTAGGGCACTGCGAGCCCCGAGTGGGTCCTACTGTACATGATGCTATCGCCTCTATCGCCTGTGTCGCTCCATAGCCTCCATGACCCTAACAGTTATACAAGCCGTGGGTTAGTTTATAGGCAACGCAGGTTATAACAACGCTATAACTAACGTTGCAACAACGTAACTAGGCAACTAGTGGGCCTATAAAATAGTGCTATAAATAGCATTATTTTAACACCTAGTCCTTTACAGTAACTTCTAGCTTTTAAAAAGCCTTCAAGTGAGATATATCAGACGTCTTCTCCCACCTTATTGAATACGGCTGATTCTAGAGAAGCCATCCCAAGACTCAAAATCTGTCATTTGCGGCAACGAGCTAGGCTAGATCCCTCGCACGCCTTTCCGCCCGCTCTCTCCACCTTGGTGCGAACAATTATTCGAGTCATCGGCTTCCCATCTGCGTCAAGAGGCAAGACCCTCCCACCATGGCATCAGCGAACGGGGTACCGAGCGATGAGTTGGCTCGCCTGTCGCTGTCCTCGCGAACAGTCCATGCCGATGACTTCATCTCGGCTCATAGGGCGGTAGCACCAGCTATGCATGTGAGCACGACATTTCGATATAGTGATGATCCGGATGAGTTGCAGAGCAGTGTGGATCCGAAAAAGCTGTTGGACTGGAACAATCGTGATGTAAGTAAGTCTTCACTTTTTTTGGGGCTACCATTCTCTTCTCCTTCGAAATTCCTGAAAGCCTACATTGGTCTTTTCGTATTCAAGGTCAACATCCATGATATGCTGTGGGCACTGACATTTTCATAGCCCACCGCACCCCTCGACTCGCACGTTTACTCTCGAGACTCAAACCCGAACACGTCCCGTTTGGAGACCGTTCTCACGAGCATCCTTGGTGGTTCTTCCGTCACTTATGCATCTGGATTGGCTGCGTTTCACGCCATGCTTGTTCGCTTGAATCCCAAGCGCATTGCTATCGGCGAGGGTTACCACGGGTGTCACGGCGTTATCCAGGCATTGTCACGGCTCACGGGACTACAGAAGCTTCCCCTCGACTGTGACCCTGCAGAGCTGGGCCCCGGAGATGTCATCCATGTAGAAACACCACTGAATCCAACGGGCGAAGCAAGGAATCTTCAATACTATGCTGACAGAGCTCACAAGGTTGGTGCGTATTTGACCGTAGATGCTACCTTTGCGCCGCCCCCGCTCCAAGATCCCTTTGCGTTTGGCGCGGACGTCGTCATGCATAGTGGGACCAAGTATATCGGAGGACATTCCGACATGCTCTGTGGTGTGTTGACGGTTGCGCCAACTCACGACTGGGCGAAAGAGCTGCGTCAAGAAAGACTGGTGCTCGGGTCTGTCATGGGCAGTCTGGAAGGCTGGTTGGGTCTTCGGTCCTTGCGAACTCTGGAACTGCGCGTCACGAGGCAGAGCCAAACAGCCACGGCGCTGGTGGCCTGGCTCAGCGCTCAGCTGAAGGATCCATCGACAGTCGTGGGACAGCTCGTGGAGAAGCTGCACCATGCTAGTTTGCAGCCCGAGGCAGCAGAGCAAGGAAGCTGGTTGCAAACTCAAATGAAGGGAGGTTTCGGGCCTGTCTTTGCCATTGTCATGAAAGACATGGATGTGGCGAAAAGGTTGCCCAGCAAGTTGAGATTATTCCATCACGCGACGAGCTTGGGAGGAATTGAGAGCTTGATCGAATGGCGGGCCATGACGGATCCGCGTGTCGATCAGAGATTGCTGAGGGTGAGTGTTGGCGTAGAGGGCTTTGAGGATTTGAAGGCGGATGTTTCGCAGGCATTGGGTAGTTTGGGTAGTTTGAGCAAGTGAGATGTTGTTGCTTTTCAGATGCTGCATTGTCCATTGTCTGGGGATGATTTGAATATTGGCTGGCGCCTTGGCAGGCGGGAACTACCAACAAGCGAGCCTGGCTGGGTCTGTCCCCTGCCCCGCCGCCAATGAGATTTACCGCCAATGAGACTTACCGCCAATGAGATTTAGGTTGGCCTCGCATCTTCCTCCTCTCCTGATTTCGACAAGCAGGGAAGGGGTCATGGTCATGGTATTCGCGGCGTGGAATTTCTCAGCCTTTGTGAAATGAAATAAAATCGACATTGTCACAAATCACTCGGCATGCTTTTGCACCACGAAGAGAAAGAAGGGAACCCGATGCTCTGATATGCCACGCCTCGCCCTCTTCCGTCTGCCCACCAAGCTGCGGCGACGGGTTCGACGCAACAGAATGGCCACGATAACGATGCTCGCCGTCCTCGCCGTCCTCGTCATCTTGCCCATCTACTCGCTCTACTGCGTCTACAAACCACCCAAAGCCCTCATAGGGTACTTGCGCCAAAAGTACCCCGACGTACTATTCGAAGTCACCACCAACGACAAGATTGTCGCGCTGTCGCTGGACGATGCGCCGTCCGCGCATACGGGCGAGATCATGGATGTTCTCAGGGAGTTTGATGCCCACGCGACCTTCTTCGTGATAGGATCGCAGGTGGAAAATCGACAAGAGACGCTGCGGCAGCTGATTCGGGAGGGCCACGAGCTCGCGAACCACGGCATGCATGACGAGCCGGCGAATAAATTGAGCCCGGGCCAGCTGGGAAAGGAGGTCAGGGAGGTCAAGGAGAAGCTGGTCGAGGCGTACAAGGCGGAGAAGATGATGCTGCCGAATAATTACTATCGACCCGGCTCGGGCTTCTTCAACCACAAGATGCGGGACATGCTGGGGAACATGGGCTTCCGCATCGTCCTGGGCAGCGTGTACCCTCACGACCCGCAGATTCCGTACCCGATGCGCAACGCGAAGCACATTCTGAGCATGGTGCATCCCGGCGCCATCATCATCTGTCACGATAGGAGGGAATGGACGGCCCCGATGCTGCGGCTCGTGCTGCCGGAGCTGAAACAGCAGGGGTACAAAGTCGTGGCCATCAGCGATTTAGTCAAGACTGCCGAGCCGCTTGGTGGGCGATGAGAGCTCTCTCTCTTTATCCGGGACATTTGTACAACAACAACACGGATTCATTTCGTCCCTTTTTTTTCTTTACTATGTATCAACGGACGTTTTTTTTTCTCAACGGCGCATTTGGAGTTGCGAAATATATTCTTCATTGGGTCAGGGCTTCCTTTCAAATCCCATCGCAGAGGCCTTACACGCTGATGGCATTTATTCTCGACGGCAAGGAGCCAGACATGTATTTTTACAGTACCCCCGCTTCGTTTCGTGTCCTCCATAGAAAAGGACACTACGGTCTAGGAGGAGAAAAGGAAAGGGGCACTGGCCTGTTTTTCCGGGACCAATCTCAGAAGAGACCCGAGGTCGCAAAGGAGCTCCCGAAATTGTGTATAAGCGGGCATAAATCGGTTAGCACACTCATAGCACACTCACTCACCCACCCACCCTTGTAATAATATCCAGCACGCACATGCACGCGATGAGCAATACCAATGTTGCGCCCACTAGTCCTCCTCATAACGCAACCGACGTGGCCTGTTTCTTCGTCAGGGCACAGCCATAAACTGGCTGGGGTACTTTCCAATGAGAGTCATCCGTAATTGCGGGGAGTCAACTGACGTTACTTTGCCAATTGGAAAAAAAGAAACACTACCCCCCCCCGCCCATGTCGGTTGCCGAGAAAAGAAAGCATTGCAGCAAACTTTAATCGCGACCTAGTCCTTGCTACCCTGAAATCAAATTCGAGGGCCATGTGAGATGCCGTCGCTCGTAGCTACCGAGTACGCATGGCGTGCACGGGCACACACAGCGGCACTTTTGATTGAGGGTGTTCTTTAATGCGTCGCAGCGGGATGGAGAGGGCGACCGCATGTCACCATACGCATGCATATGCATCTCCGGCCGAGCCCTGCATCACTCTCACTGGTTTGGCCAAGGTCCCATCTATTTCACACTCTGAACTGTATTCCACAAAGGTGCGCCACATTGTAAACAAGTAAACAAGGAAAGATTCCATTCGTCTTGTGTCTTGAACGACCTGAGTTCAAGGCCATGCGAAGCGCTCTTGGACAGCTGTGTACCGCCCCTTTGCAGCGCACGGGCTCACTATATATCCACATCATCAGAAGCATACAAATCATCAGCCATGTCCCAGTCTCTTGTTGAGTATAAACGTCTTCTACCAAAGCAAAGATTTCCTCGGGGAAAGAAAAGAAGGAGCGAAAAAGCTCTCGCGTCCTTTTGACGCCAAGTCGCTCTTGGAACCGGTAACGAGTCCCAAATCCGTCCAGACCACCTGGCATTTGCTATCGCCCCGCCCCCGCTTTGACAGAAGAAATAAAAAGGTCAAAACAATTGTGCGCGTAGAGCGAAGGGCACCAGCCAGTTCGTTCATGTACTGTACTTGAAAAAGAAAAAAAATTTGTCTTGGAATATGTACAGCGAAAATGAGTGACAACATCTTGCCTGATGCCCACAAAGATTGGCATCAAATCACCCGGCCGCCTCTTAAATCCAGAGAGGAGGAGCATGTGCAGCATGAGTTCGTTCGGGAAAGAACATGGCAGAGAGACCCTGGATAGCACTCAGATAGTCATCCGGGCAAAACTTGTAAAGGCCGTGGTTGGCGAGATACTGCTGTTCTTCATCGATAACGTCTAGTCGGTTGTTGGTTTTGTACTCTTCGGCAAGCTCCGTGACCTGAGCCAACTCTTGTCCAAATGGATGCGTCTCCTTGGCTTGGAGCTGTGTTGAAGCGGTGGACGACGCAGGTGGCGGAAGTGGGAGCATCTTCGGAGAAAGAACAGTCGACGCTGACGAGGCTCTCGTTGATGTTGAAGGGGCGCGAGAGAAGGTCGGACCGCCACGGGTAGAGCTTGACTGATCCGAGTCCCGTGACATGCGTGAAACAGATCGCTGGCGCGCCATGGCATCGTACGAGTTCTTCTTGGTGCGCGAGGGCGAGCGTTGTGGAATGGCTGGGGCTTCCGTGTCGCTGGGCAACGTCGTCGTGGACGGCGGCGATCCGGCGGCTTTGAAGTAGCAGGATAAATGGTTTGGCTCTGGTGTCGAAGCTACGTCGGGGCTGCTAGGAGGCGTCGAGTCCGCAGTCGACTGGGAGTCAGCATCGGATGATGACTTGCTGTTTGTCGAGCTGGCGCGCATTGAACGAGGGATATCAGGCGCATTGTATGAAAGCATGTTGGTCGTATGAAGGAGCTGCAAGGGCGCTGAGATCCTGTTGCGAATGTCTTGTGATCCCTTGGTCGTGTTGCTGCGCTGGGGCATCTTGGCGCCATCAGTGAATTCGCTGCCTCCACGCAGCCGGCGAGTCGTAAAAGCGCGAGACAACGACATCTTGGGTGATGACTTTGGCAAAAGAATTTTGGCCGTACAGCGTAAGAGAAGGGAATGCCGGACAAATGTATAGTATGCGAGGCCCCCAGAGGAGAACTACCAGGTCGGGGACTCTTGGTCTTGTGTGCAAAATGCTCCCGAAGAAAACAGGACAGCAAAAATGATCTGGTGACTTGGCTGGTGTCTGCAAAGAACCGGTTTCGTTGGATGCGGGAGCGGTGACTGAGCGCAGCAGGTGATGCTCAGAAGCTCAGAAGCTCAGATGGTCTGGTGAGTGCGGGTGCCGTGGTGGTGCCGTGGTGGTGCCGTGGTGGTGTTGACTGGAGATTCCGAGAGTTTTCCGGATGCGACGAGTGGCTCAATTCGGAAGGTGGCTACTACGCGCGCAGCAGGGGCAGGAGCAGAGCAGGAGGAAGTCGATGGCCGAGTGCGTATGATCTCCGAGTAAAATGAATGGTGCAATGCAAAGCAAATAAAGACCATTAATCAAGAAGTCGTGTGTGAGGTACTAAACAGCAGTGTGATGCTGCGTCCTGTAAGGGTAAGGTGAGAGCCTATAGTAAGGCGAGTCCTAGTTTGCTTATAAAGATGACTCTGTCAAGACGGAGGAGAAACGAAAAAGTATTCGATGAGTTGATGCCGATTGGCAGGCAGGAGGAGCACTGCGAATGGCAATAAAGAGCGATTCCGTCTCCTGCACCGAATGAGTAGCTGAGTGAGCTGTGTGGCACGCACTGAAAATCCAGTCCCGGTGGCGTGTACAGTTGGGTGGGCGTTCCCGAGGGGGGGGGGATGACGTCCAAAGTGAGAATAAAGTGATGAAGTGAAAGTGGGCTCGACTTGGTTGCGGAGAGACAGGCGATGATGCGACAAGACAATGCGACGAGGAATAAGTAATCGATATTCCGTTGTTTGCCAAGTTGCAAAAGGAACGGGTCAACGTGCGTCCAAAATTGAGGGGTTTGGTTTTTTTTTTTCCCCGGAATTTGTGTTGCTGTATCAAGCGTATCAAGCGTGTCTTCACAGTCTGACAAGAGAGTGAGAGCTAGCGAGGTGAATGAATGGGAAAAGTACCCAGGAATCAACGTGGGTTTCAGTGAAAGGAACGAAGTAATAATGATTGCGGAATCGGCCACGTCAGAGACAGAGAGAGATGGGGACGTGACCTGACGCACAAACGAAGAATCGAATAGAGTTGAAAGAAACGAGCCGGTCGACAGAGATGGCGATGTGGCGGAAGAATCGAGCAAGACATTGGGAACCCGGGGCGTACAATGTATACATATTACACCACGGGGGAGGCAAACAAACTTTTTTGAAATATTGCCTCACCCCTCACCCCTCACCACACCACCAGGACACCAGGACACCAGGACACCAGGACACCAGGACACCAGGACACCAGGTCCAAGGACTTTCTAGATCCATGGAATCCCCACCTCACCCCACCCTCGCAGCCAGCCAGCCAGTCACTCAGTCACTCAGTCCTTCCCATTCCACTCGGCTCGTTTCCCGGTTGAAATCCCTCTTCGATTTTAGGCCACAGCCGTGGTGGTGGTGGTGGTGGTGGTGTTGTTGTTGTTGTTGCTGGCTGCGCCTGTCTTCAACTCTAGTCTCCACAGGACGGACCACAGGCTAGCGAGACTTCAGATGCTGGCCCCACCAACGTCCTCCTGCAGCGGCAGTGCAGCCGCCTGCAGCCAGGCGCCCGAAAACAGAATTGCGGATACCGAGGCGGAGCGGGTGCCACCCATCGACCAATAGACATCTGCCCACGACCAGCTAGCCAGGGGCACGGCCTGTCCGTCCACACGTCGCCAAGTAAGTAATATTAGAGGACGAAGTGTTATCGTTCGTTGACGTGGTTGTGAGCAGTCCTGAGAGATAAGAGGGAGTGTTTGCCTCTAAACTTTTTGTTTTTGTTTTTTCGGCCTCCTTTGTCCGGTTATCGCTGCCCACTGCTGTCACCGCTGTCTTGCGACAGACTTGCGGCAGTCTGGATGAGGGAGAGGACTCGCTGCCGGAACTGTGACTATTATTTGATGATAAGGATTGGACGATTGTGCAGAAAATTCGAATCGAATCCACAACGCCGGCTGAAGGATGCAGTCCTGGCACTCCATGATCCTGGTTGCCCGGGCACCCTGGCAACATGCACATGCACATGCACATGCACCACTCGATGTGCTGTTGAGCTGCACTATGTACGCCGTACTATATGTACTCGGTGCAAATACGACTCATGTGCACAGTCAGTCTCTTGATACTACTTACTACTTCAGGCATCAGGGAGTATTACCACGCTGGCAAGCTCGATCCCCCCGCCGCGTGGCGTCTTGGTTTTGGTCCAGCAGAGAGCACGGCTCATTATTACGCACGTACTAGTTCTGACTGGCAGGCAAATGCCGTCGTTGACACTGCTTTTTCACAAAGCAGAGCGCAGCAGAAGAATTGGGCCTGAATACCTTGTGCTCACCTTACTCGGGTGTCCTACCCATCACCATTACACTATTACCCATCGTCATCTTATTCGGTTCGCCTGAATCAAACATGGCCGGGTGGCAGCTTGCAGCTTTCCCCGCCATGTTCACCCATCCCGAGTCGAAGCCATAAAACTCGTTGCCGCGATGCTCAGCTCTCTCCCACGACCAGGCCTTGTATCAAAAGATAGGATGGCCAGCCCTGCCCGTCTTGTCAACTCGATTGAGCGCGGGCCTTGAAGCTTTGGCCAGCGTCGATGGGCCATCCGCAAGTCGACGGGTGCATGCAAGCTCTTTGCCCGGTCCTGGTCGTTTATCACTCCTCCCTGGCTAAGAATGCCCATCACACAGTTTCAGTTTTTGCTCGTGGCGCCATGGTGCCTGCGTTGGCCAATCCGTGCGTCCTGACCGACCCCTGCATCCCATCCTCCTCTTTCGCTTTTCACTTGCACTGCACCTGCACTTTTGACCGACTTTTGACTGATGTCTGACTGTCTGACTGGCAGCTCGCAGCTGGTAACTACGTTGATGCCCTCTGACTGGCATTTGCACTTCAATCCGCGATACGCCCCTTTCATCTTGGCCATTCTTGTTTTTAATCTCTATTCTTCATTTCTTATTTCCAGGCGGTAATCGGGTCTGTTACATCTAACCATGGAGCAAAGCCATGCAATCAACTTTTACGAGGGGGGCTCCATGTTGCATTCAAACGTGGGGTTAATAAGGACCAACTTGACTGGTTTGGTAACGTCTTGTCTTGGACCCCTGCGGAGAGTAATCCGTTACTATCATCTAATCCCACTTCCACCAATGAGTCCCCATCGATACATGTAGGTTGGTAACCTCTTACGGGGGGTATTTGGGAACATTTATGCTTTCATTGGAAACAGTGGCTGTAAAAGGGAGGAAGTCACGCCCAATGAGATATCACAGATGCAAACAGACTTGGCGTCGACTTCTCTTATTGTTTCATGTGTATATCTTCGTTTTCCATCGGCGGTTATTATCAGCATGTTACGTAGCTCCTTCCTTTCACTCTATTAATGTCCGTCAGACGTTTTGTCCGTTAGCACCAGCATGTCCAGGGCCCCCGGTTGCCACGTTTCATGTCGTGTCAGGTTGATGCTTGGTTGCTTCCCCCTCCTCCTTTTGAAAAAGTGTTTGTACATGAAGCTTCCATTTTCCCGAAACTCACAAGGTTCCCTTGCTCATTGATGTGAGCGACCCACGGCAAAGAGGGATATATGTATCTTCGAGTTTCGCATTACCCACTGATATGACGAGGCCTTTTCACCGCTGCGACGTGATTCATGTCATTGACTCCTGAGAAGGATTTTTTTTTTTTTTTTCATCGTACACATGAGGTTGCGAGACGACCTGCAATTGTGGTCGGCAAGTGGATGGGTTATAGCTGATGGCCAAGGGCTTGCTGGGGAAGGGGGAAAGACGGTTTTTGATGTGATGGCCGCTTGGACGAACGTACGATTGGTACGATTAGGTATCGTTACCAATACATGATGTAGATTGGTGCCAGCGACTTGATTGGTAGTATCGCACTCGTCAACTTTTCCGCTGTTTTTTCTATCGAAAGAGAAACATCATGACATGATTCATGCAGCGCATCGTGTGGTTTTTTTTTAAAAAAAAAACCCCTCGTCTTACTTGAGCATTTTGAAATTGTCTTTTTCTCTTCGTCCTATTCGTCATTGATAGTTCCGCTTATATAGTCTTTTAGTCCTCGTCCATTGACTCGCCGTCTTGGTCTTGCCCCTCACCGTCGCCTTCCTCCTCCGATGAGCTGCTCTCATCGTCCTCGACCCCAATTAGACGATCCTCGACAACACCAGTCTTCAGATTGGGCACCTTTTGCGCAAAAACTTGGCGAACAGCGGCGTTGGTGCTGGTATCCCAGACTTGCATGTTTCCGTTGCTACCCGCTACAGCCAAGCGGAAGCCAACCTCCGCATCTGGTGCAAAGGTGGTGGCAAAGACCTTGCCGACATCTAGGTTGCGCGACACGACCATGGAAGGTCCCGTCGGCTGGATGTTCCACAGCTTGACGTTCCTGTCGGTTGACCCGGTAGCCATGTAGCCGGGGATGATTCTGTTGACGTCGAAGGAAGAGACGGACTCGTCGTGCGCTTGCAGTGTCCAGACGGACTTGGTCGCTGTGGGCGTAGAGGGTGCGTTTCGGACATCGTGGTAGTGAACGCAGCCGTTCTCGGTGGAAACAAAGAAGTAGTTCGAGTCGTGAGGATCCCAGTGGACGTTTTCGACGTCGCTTTCAACTCCCCATCGAGGCGCCTTCGCGTCGGGAGCTCTCATATCGGCCGCGACCACGGTGCGGTCGTAGCTCCCGCTCAACAGCACGGTGGCCTCCGTATTGTGCCACGCTAACGAGCAGACCTTGTCCGTGTGATACGAGTATGACTTGGCGCATCGCGCCGTGTTCAGGTCCCAGAGCTTGACCGTCTTGTCGGCCGAGGCCGAGGCCAGGAGATTGCGATGCTGTCTGTTTGCGGCTAGTGAGAGGACGGCATCAACGTGGTAGGCGTCGTTGGCCTTGGCCTTCTTCCCTTTCTTGCTCTTCTTCTTCTTCTTCTTCTCCTCCTCTCCGGCCTCGGCATTGCCACCTTGACCTAGAATAGCGTTTGGGTACATGCAGTCCATGGTATCGAGATCCCAAATCTCAATGTCAGGGTCCATAGTTCCCACTGCCACAAAGTTACCTTTGGCATCTTTGTCAGCACCAGAGTTGCTGACCGGCATGTCAAGCCACTCGAGAGCCAGGGGAATGGCGGGCAGCATGATATCGTGGTGTACGTAGAGGTTGTCGCCTTCGTCTTCAAAGACGTAAACCTCGAGATGAGCCAGTTCGTCTTCTACCTTGGCAGAGAGGATCAGGTTGTCGGTGGCGAGGATCTGCAGGTCTGCTTGCTCGTCGTCGTCGTCGTCGTCCTCATCTTTTAGGGTGACGTATGGGTCGTCCTTATTGGACTCGTGGTACGCCAGTGACTTGAGGTTGCCAAACATTCCCATTCCTGTCTCAGCTGCGAGGACGTCTTCGTCTTCGTCATCATCGTAGTGCTCGAGGTCATATTCTTTTAAATCATCGTCGTCATACCTGCGGGAAGGAGGGTTAGTATAGTGTACTGGCCATTTTTCAATACATGCGATGGATCAACGAACTTGATTTCTGTGGTCTCCTTTTCGCCCTCGACCTCCATGCTTTCTTCCTTTGTTGATTTGGCAATTCTCTCTTCTCCGTCTTGTTGCGCCTCTTCCAGGTCTTCTTCGGCATCGTCCAGTTGAAGTTTCGCGAGCTCAGCTATCCGCTCGAATTCGCTCTCATCAAGCGTATATTTTTTGGGAAAAGGAGCTGCGAAGCCTCTTGGGACCCATTGCGCGGCCGTGATCATAGAAGACATGATGGTCAGGAGTTTTTTTTTTTTTCTTTTTTTTGGTCCTGTTTCCCACCGTGCAATATCGTGCGATGTAAAATGAATATGTATCCGGGCCCAAGAGAGAAAACTAGGCCGACTGATCGAAGCAGGCCCAAATTTTTCTGGTAGTGGGGTTTATCGATAAGAAAGCTTGTTAATGTGCTTTAATAGAGAGGCCCGTCTGAGACATTCTTGCTCGCTCAAAATCTACACGCCCTGCTTAGGGCTTAGGAGATTGTCACCCCAGCTCAGCTTCCTGTTCGCGACAAGACGCGCTGGGCGCATTTCTCCCCTCAAAGCAGCTGCACAGGCTGTCGAGGTATTCAATATGGCCGGCGACAGAGACTACGGCGGGTATAACCCCAAGAGAAGGCGATTGGAGTCGTCGCGACCACCCAGCAGATTCCAGAATGGATCCCGCGGATCAACACCACGAGCTCAGTCGACCTATGCTGCAACGCCTGCAAGAGAAGAGGACCATCAACAACCCGCCGAAGAAGATATGCTAGCTCTGGACCGGGACTGGTACGGGGGCGACGAGATGGGAGGGCACGCATTTGGAGATGACACCCATAACCCTTTTGCTTCCTACGAGGTATCCGCCTGGGAGGCTCAGCAACAAGAGTCCTCCAAGGCAGACAAGATGGCCAGTCGATACGACGCCAGACAAGAACAACGCCGCAAAGAGAATGACGCGTGGGAGACCAACAGAATGCTGGTTTCCGGTGTTGCTCAACGACGCGACATGGCCTCGGATTTCGACGACGAAGAGGCGACTCGAGTACACTTACTGGTCCACGACCTTCGACCACCCTTCCTCGACGGGAGAACCATCTTTACCAAGCAGCTTGAACCAGTTCCTGCCGTCCGAGACTATCAAAGCGACATGGCCGTATTCAGCAGGAAAGGAAGCAAGGCCGTCAGGGAGGCCAGGCAACAAAGTGAACGCCAGAAGCAAGCCCAGCAAGCGACCAGCCTGGCAGGAACGGCACTGGGCAACATCATGGGCGCCAAAGACAACGACGAAGACAGCGCTCTGCCTGGGCCTGGCGATGAGGATGGAAGGAATGCCGAGTCCAAGAGCAACAAGTTCAGCACTCACATGAATAAGTCGCATGGCGCCAGCGACTTTAGCAGGACCAAAACCCTCCACGAACAGCGAGAGTACCTCCCTGCGTTTGCTGTTCGCGAAGATCTCCTCAGCGTCATCAGAGAGAACCAAGTCACGATTGTCATCGGCGAGACCGGTTCAGGAAAGACCACACAACTGACCCAATTTCTATACGAGGATGGTTATGGGCGTACCGGTATGATTGGGTGCACGCAGCCTCGTCGTGTTGCCGCAATGAGTGTAGCAAAACGTGTTGCCGAGGAGATGGACGTGGAGCTAGGCACCATCTGTGGCTATGCTATTCGTTTCGAGGATCATACCAGCAAGGAAACCGTGATCAAGTACCTGACGGAGGGCATCCTCCTCAGAGAATCACTCAATGAGCCGGACTTGGATCGCTACTCGTGCATCATCATGGATGAGGCGCACGAGCGGGCTCTGAACACGGATATCTTGTTGGGTCTGTTCAAGAAGATTCTCCAGCGGCGTCGCGATCTGAAACTCATCGTCACTTCGGCGACCATGAACGCAAAGCGCTTCTCCGACTTTTTCGGAGGCGCCCCTGAATTCACCATTCCAGGAAGAACCTTCCCCGTCGACGTCATGTTTCACCGGTCTCCCGTCGAAGACTATGTAGATCAGGCAGTTCAGCAGGTACTGGCAATTCATGTCTCCATGGATGCCGGCGATATTCTCGTGTTCATGACCGGACAGGAGGACATCGAAATCACTTGCGAATTGGTACAGAAACGACTCGACGCTCTAAACGACGCCCCCAAACTGAGCATTTTACCCATCTACAGTCAGATGCCAGCAGACCTCCAAGCAAAGATCTTTGACAGAGCCGCTCCGGGAGTACGCAAATGCATCGTCGCCACCAACATTGCCGAGACGAGTCTCACGGTTGACGGCATCAAGTACGTGGTCGACGCTGGCTATTCCAAAATGAAGGTTTACAATCCCAAGATGGGCATGGACACGCTCCAGATCACGCCCATTTCACAAGCCAATGCCTCGCAGCGTTCCGGTCGGGCCGGCCGAACCGGGCCCGGAAAAGCATTCCGACTGTACACCGAGAAGGCATTCAAGGATGAGCTCTATCTGCAAACCATCCCGGAGGTGCAGCGGACGAATCTGTCCAACACAGTGTTGATGTTGAAGTCCCTCGGCGTCAAAGACCTCCTGGACTTCGACTTCATGGACCCCCCGCCGCAGGATACGATATCCACGTCCATGTTCGACCTGTGGGCGCTCGGCGCGCTGGACAACCTGGGTGAGCTGACAGAGCTAGGACGCAAGATGAGCGCGTTCCCCATGGATCCGTCGCTCGCCAAGCTCCTCATCACGGCTGAGGAATACGGCTGCAGCGAGGAGATGATCACCATAGTCTCCATGCTTTCCGTCCCCAACGTCTTCTACCGGCCCAAAGAGCGCCAAGATGAGGCAGACGCCCAGCGGGAAAAGTTCTGGGTCCACGAATCAGACCACCTGACCTATCTCCAAGTATATCAGGCCTGGAAGGCCCACGGCTTCTCCGACGGCTGGTGCATCAAACATTTCCTGCATTCCAAATCCCTCCGCCGCGCCAAGGAAGTCCGCGAGCAAATCGTCGACATCATCAAGTCGCAGAACATGGCCGTCAGCAGCTGCGGCATGGACTGGGACGTTATCCGCAAGTGCGTCTGCTCGGGCTACTACCACCAGGCGGCCAAGTACAAGGGATCGGGCGAGTACATCAACCTCCGCACCAATCTCGCCGTCCAGCTCCATCCCACGAGCGCCCTCTACGCAGGCCACCCGCCCGACTACGTAGTCTACCACGAGCTCATCCTCACGGCCAAAGTGTACGTGTCGACCGTCACGGCCGTCGACCCCCACTGGCTCGCCGACCTAGGCGGCGTCTTCTACTCCATCAAAGAAAAGGGCTACTCGATCCAGAACAAGCGCATCACGGAGACGGAATTCAATCGCAAGATGGAAATCGAGACCAAAATGGCAGAAGATAGGCGCAGAGACGAAGAGCGTAAGCGAGCCGACGAGGAGAGGGCCGTCAAGAAGAAGGCCCCCGTGGATGGCAAGAAGTTTGTCACCCAGGGTGCGGTCAAGAAGCCTGTTATGAAGAGACGAGGAAGGGGGGGTTTCTGAGAACTTGCCCACCCCTCCTCCTTCTCCCTATCCCTACTTTGTATAGATTGCATTGCATCGGCGGTCATGAGACGAGGATACACGATATTCAGCGAAACCCCAACCATTATATATATATATATCATTGAATAACGATTCACGGATAGCATGGAAACCACGGGCAATTTGCATCACCCTCTTTCATTCATCAATGGCGTATAGAAAAGCTAGTCTCCCCTTGCACCACCTCGCGATCCTCCCTGGTGAACTGCACGACTTTGGCATGGCGTGGCCCCTCGTCCACATCACTCAGGAACATGGAGAGGGGCTCATCGTCGCCCTGCGCCTCCCCCTCGACCTTGGGGGGACACGACAACATGAGCATTGGGCAGTTTAGTTGAGCGCGACGATGGAAGTGGGAAAGGAAAGGGTACCTTGTTATCAGGCGTGTTCCTGCACCACCCTGTTATGCCGTGCTCTTGGGCTTTGCCCCTCGTGAAGTATCTGATTTTGTGAGGCTCAACATGGGACGGATGCTCTCGTGGCCGAGGATGAGTCGACGGGTGTCATGTTGCGTACCTGAATCCCACGCCTTGTTCACTGTCAGTGGGGGGGGGGGGGGTGAGGCTTCTCATGTGTGGAAAACGTACCTTGTACGGTGCCGCCGTGGGCAACGAAGTAAACCTGGTGGGTGTGAGTGTGGGTAACCCTATCTGTGGCTGAATGAGTGGGGGTGGTACTGATCTTACTCGTCGGGTCATATTGTATGGTGTGGGAGGATCGAATCGAGGTGAGTTGAGTTTGATGATGAATGAGTTCAACGTTGTTGAAATGCCTTCTCGCACATTGCAACAAAGAAAGGATTCACGTGATGCAGTGGGGAAGAGCCCCCTAGCTCCATGGTGCAAGAAAGAAGATGAATTGCGTTCTGGTAATCTCTATATAAAGAAAAGGTTACAAGCTTCTCTTTTTTAGAGAGACTCTCAGAGATGGCTTTAATTTAGCTCCAATTTACGGTATTGTAAGCGCTATGTAAGCGCTGGGCGCTCCGTTCAACTAATACATGTAGTTCTATGTAGGACTAGCTCTAGTACTCCTTCTAGTTCGTCAAAAGGGAAACCCCGTCGCCTAGCTACGAGCTAGCCACGTGAGCGCAAGGCGGGGTAATTATCAACCGTCGACATCGAAGAGCGTAGTCATATTTGCCCCACCCAGCGGCAGCGCCGTTCTTTCCATGAATTCTCTAGCATGCTTTTTTAGCAGCTTCCCAGCGCCATCTGACACGTTGGTACCAGCGAGCTGCGGCTGAGGCCCACTTGTGGTGAGCTCGTTGAAAGTCGCATCATAATCAGGATTGCTTGTGTAGTCGCCCGTCGCATTCAATTCCGGGACCACCTCGCACGTAGATGAGTGTTTCAATAGTTTCATAAGTCCAACGGGATGCATGTGCATGGGTGGATCAGGCTTGATATAGAACCACCCGATTACCTGACGCCATGTAATCACACCCATGGCAATCATCTCTTTCTCCTTCACCAACTTCTCATCAACCATCTTCTTGTTTTCCTGGAGAGAAGCGACAACATCTATCATGTTTGGAGTAGCATGAATATGGTATACGTATCCGTCTCCATACCGTTCTTTTGCGAAGCGCCTAGCGACACAGAACTCCGTAGTCGTCGATATATATATCGTTTGCCGAGTTCCACGTGCCTTTCCGTGCACGTGATTGTAGATGGAGTAGGCACCGAGTTCTGTCGCAGGTAGAGGTAGAGATGAAAAAGGGAAAAAACCTCCCGTCGAGTTGATCAGCTGCGGGCATCTTGTGTCACCCCGGAAAACGAACAATGTTTCATCAGCTCCAGTCGTCTCACGCTTCGAGAAAGAGAGGTCAACCGTTGCGGGCAGCGGAGAACAAACTATCGGCCAGAGGAAGGCCGATAGGGTAATCGTTCTGACCCAGAAATTGTAAAAACACGACATTGCGAATTGAGAACGAGAACATGGAACAATGATGCGGTACAACCATTCAAGTCGCAAGGGGACAGAACCGAGTTTTTAAAGCAGCCGATTCCAATGCGATGGCTGATATCAGCCAGAGAGGTCCAGATACACTTTGAAGGATGCTTTCACACGCTCCTCCCTGAAATCTCTGATCTATGTGACGAGTGGCCGCGATATTGAAAAAAAAAAAAAAAAATTCCTTTCGTATTATTCAGACTACGGAGTAGAAGTAGTAGCTAGTTGGTTTCGGGAGCAAGGTTGACCCTGAAAGTCACCCGCCCATATCATAGCAGATGACGATGGCGTGGAGAACCTGATTCCTACTACACTGCAAAAACTGAGCTCATCCCCCGGAGGCGAAGATAGTAGGGAAAGGAAATTTGATTGAACTCGTGAGGGGCTCCGAGGTGAGACCAATTTCAGTTGTTAGTTAATGCAGGACAGATGTGATGGTTGGAGCGATTCCCAGCAGACAAACCACACGAGGGCCTATGTTGGCAGATGCAACTAGACGTCATCTTTTGCTATGATTATCGATTCGATGATGATAGACCAAAGGCCGCAACGAATCGATCAGTTTGGTTGATATAATGGCCGTGTTGAAAGCTGGGTAGCTAGCCATCTAGTCACGGAAAGTGTAATTGGAGGCGTCTTATATAGTACCTGGATCATGGGTATTCCTTCGTGAAAACCGTGCATCTTTGGATCATTCAATGGCTTTTAGACCGGTACCTTGCCGAGATGAAGCCAATGCTAGCAGTAACGCCAAGCTGCTTGGATGATCCTAGTACCCAAGCGGGTACACCGGCCATAGCGCCATCGGTTGAGGTCTTCGGCAGACCGTCCACGATCATCAATTATTTGTGCAAAGTGCACAATAACATGATATCTGGCTGGATTGGAGGGTGTCGCTCTCATCGAACTTGAGGAGGCAGGACATTGGGGCCTGGACACCCTAAATTTTCCTGAATACGACGACATTTACTTCTTCAGCAAAGGAGCTTCTCCGGGTATGATGGCGCTCATTCATCGGGGAACCCTCGCTGATCAATACTAGCATCCCTTTTTTTCGTTCCTGGCAAAAAGAGAGGCTGACAGGTCCCTTTTCCTTCACCACCGTTTGGACAAAGCAAGACTATCAGTATCTAGGTTGACAAGAAAACTGCTCTTCAACTGTAAGGCGCACAATGGCGACGTAACATACATGTACATGTACATGTACATACATAACAGAGAGTAAAGAACGGGGACCGATGATTGGATTGTTCATCTCTAACGAGCTCCTCTATGTGCTATAATGATACTTTTATACCCACCTGAGGCTATCTAGCCTCATGCTTTAATGCAGAGCATCCAACCTAGCTAATGCCCGGGAATCGACCGACTGAGTCGTTCACCCCAGCCATGCGCTTCAGGCGCATGACGTCAACTCGGATATTGCGTTGCAGGGCTACATCTACTACCAAACGCTACATTTGAAGCACTTGAGAAAGCGTTCCTAAAGTTCAACACCGAATTCCATCGAAATTTCACAAACGTTACATAGTCCAAGTAGAGAAATCCAGCCGCTTACCGATGATGGGAAAAGAGACGCAAAAGTTTTTTTTTCGTGCTGTAGCCCGGAAACGATTCCGAACGAGGAGTAGGCGTATCCATACGGCAAGTTGCCGCTGCATCAGGCCATTTACGTATGGCCTCATTGGTCGTATGATACTATGACTCAGTGAGTTGCGGGCTCCGAATCGCTTAAAAATGTGATTCATAATCTGTAGTGTTTTCTTTGAAAGCGACTTTTAGGCCGGATTGTTTAGTTATTCTAGCTATCTAGGCGCCTTAATTACCTATTTAGTTATATGTAAAAAAAAATTGTTAATTTTTATTAGAGCCTTTGACTATTGAGTAAAGCTACTATATATTTATACTACAAATATACTATAGGACATGGTGGCTGGCCTGACCGACCGCCGAAAAAAATCACTGCGCCCCGAGGCAATTCACATGACTCATTCACACACCAAGCGACACTCCTAAGCTGGAATCCGATGTTCTTGACTCCTGGCCTTTCCAACATGTACATATCGTTCTTGATAAGACCTTATGTATGGGCCATAGAAAATTTTCATGATTCCGAGGAGGAGAAGGTCTCGTTCTGCTGTCTTAGCCTGCCTATAAAGTGTCCCTCACGGCGCGAGCTGGGCCACTTCTATCTGCATTTCTGATACCTTCTGATACGCCTCATCCATCATCCGTACGCAACGATACTTCCCTAGCCCCTTCTTCATCAACACGATGAGAGTCCATCTTTTTCTGTCATGCTCCCTTGTCGGAACTGCGGCGGGGATAGTTCTACCAGCAAATGACAAACCAGTTTCGAACCTCACCGAGGTTGGCATTCCCAGACCGCCAAGATCCCTACCTGGATTTGAGACCAAACGCACTGCGTACGTCAGGCTAATCAATAACCTCAACTTCACCCTCACGAACGTCACTCTTTATCATAAATTCAGCGATGATTATAAAAGCGCGAAAGTCTGGGATGTCATTCAGCCAGGCGAAGTCACTAGAGAAACATTGACTGTCAACTATGATACCGGAATGAATCTTGGAGCCGACTGGTGGAAGCTTGTTTGCGTTTCTGGGGCTGATGGCCAGGCGTCCGTCTACTACTCGGACCCCAATAAGTATCGTGCTGTCGTCGAGACAGCTCTCGCACTGGCTGCTGGATTGGTCTTAATCTATCCTTCTGCCGTGCTGGGAGTCATGGCGGGTGGTGCAGTGGCAGCATTGTTCGGTCCTCTCGCTTCCGCCATAGGGATTCTCGGCATTCACGGGGGATTTCTAGCTGGAATAGCCTCAGGCTTTGGCGCTGCCGAGGCTTTGAACATGCTCAGCGAAGAGCAGACGTGGGATGATCTGTCGAACTATTGGAGGTTCGACTTGGAGACTGTCGACGATGGTCAGATCGTCTCAATTGCTCTTCACCCAAATATGACAATGGAGTTTCAGTCGAAATCTGGTCATGAGAGTACTAGGCTTTCCAACATCACACACGAAGCTTTTAAGGAGGTGGCTTCGAGTGTCGACGAAGCCTATGATAAGTTAAGGGCCTTCGAAAAGCCATCGGAGCTTGAGTCGACATCTGGTCATGAGAGTACTAGGCCTTCTAACACCACAAACGAAGCCTTCAAGAAGGTAGCTTCGGAAGTCTACGAAGCCTATCATAAGTTAAGGGCCTTCGAAAAGCCATCGGAGTCTGAGTCGACATCTGGTCATGAGAGTACTAGGCTTTCTAACACCACAAACGAAGCCTTGGAGGTAGCTTCGGAAGTCTACAAGAGCCTTCTGGATTTCAGTAATTGGTTTAAGAGTTGTCCAGGTTCCGATTCCAGTAATTGGCTCAAGCTGATTTGCGAGATCTAGGATGCTACTAGGCTTGTTTCTCTCTCTTTTAAATCTAGATTTCAGTAATTGAGTCAAGAGTTAAAGAGAAATAATGTAGATTTGTAAGATAATTCAGGGGAGGGCATTGCACCGGGCGGTGAGGGCGTTTTGCCCAGGTCAGGTCGAACGGGGAGTGGACCCGCAAATACCCAACCAAAATAATCCGTACCGCTTGCCCCATTCGCGCGCCCGTGGCAGAAAATCTTGCCGCAGGCAAAAGAAAAAGGGCAGGGAGGAATAGGAATGGGCACGAGCAGGAGATGTCTGGTGCTTATTACATCGGGCCATCATCTCAATGCTATCATACCATCTACCTTTCAGACTTTCTCCGGTAGTATGTATCATGGCCATCTATTCCTTGCAAACCATATCCTGATACCTGACCACAACCAAAGCATCATCTGAGCACTACAGACAAGCTCCCCAAACTGGTGCATCATCCTTCCGCCACTCTCATGTCCAAACTATCGCAAAATATGAAGAGCTGATTTCAAGTCCGAAATCTTCTTCATCAGCGCCTCCCGCTTTTTCACAATTCGACGCGGCTCTCCAGCAATAGACGCGAGGCTCTGTTCGTCCAGCTTGAGCACCCATTTCTCCGAAAACAGGCTCAGAGGGCTCATCGGCCCGGTTAGCAAACAGTGGTCAACAGCCTGGCGGAACACCGTGTCCACGATGCGGTCGCGTGCCACCTTGTAGTAGGCCTTGAGGATGTCGTGAATGTTTTCACTGGCCTCCTGCCCGTTTGTCTTCCCTTGCATCACCTTTACAACCGTCTCCAGCTCGAAAAGCTTCCGATCCTCGGGGGAGCTTTTGTCGTGACAGTCCTTTCTCAACGGCTCCGTGATCCGGAGACCTCGCGCCCCCCGAAGCGTAGAGTTGAAGGAGGCGTTCAGCGTATATGGCTTGTTGTCTCTCTCGAGGCCAACCAGGAACACTGCTTCGTCCATTGCAGCTTGGTATCTGCTGAGAAGCTCGTTGTCCATGATGAACCTCAGTTCTCCGACGACCTTGGAGTCGGTACAAATCTTGCCAATGATGGTGACGATGAAGTGATGGATTACCACGACGATCTTGCTGAGGTATGATCTCACCATTGGTTCCCAATTCTGCGTCTGCTCTCGGAACGCGCTGGAAAGCAGACCGGATCCAAATGTACCCAGCTCGACACCACGAGAGCGGTTGTACATTTGGCCAATCCATTCCATGATGCTTCCCCGGGAAACATACGTGTTGGACAAGTCCAAGTCAACAATGGGGTCCAGTTCTGGAAACTTGGAGGTACCATTTTTTTTTTTTTTTTCAATGATGTAGGCTCCCTGATGTTCATATGTTGGCCGTTCTCTTCACTGCACAGTGGATCTTCTCCATTCTCAAAGTCATACACATTCGACCTGCTGATGAAATCGTGGTTGAATTGCTCCGTGAGATTGACAATGTCAGTGATGAGTCGGAGGTCGTCGCTCTCAAGCTCCGGGTGAGACGAATAGCTCGCATCAAGTGCGCCACGCACGATTCTCTGGAAGTGTCCAGCAATCTCACTCAGATACATCTGCCGGTCCCGCTCTGTCTGTCTCGAGACGCCGAGATCGTCCAGAGACTTCTCGCAAGCAAGGAGCATCTTCCTTGCTTCAGCCCTGAGCTTGGGGAACGCCTTGTCCGTTATGTGGCCCAGGAGGTCTTGCAAACGCTCCCGGAGTGCGGCCACGCCGACACGATCTGGAGGCAAGTGACACCAGGGCTCCTCCTGGAACATCTTCTCGCGGCCTTGGGTACTGCCACCGTCGGCGGCCTGTTCATCGGCGCCCCTGTTCCTCACCACATAGTAGCCAAGATTCAAGGGTCTTTTCTTCCCGTTGACCAAATCGCAGACGACGGTCTTGGTGCTTCTCTCCACGAGCAGATCTGGTTTTGTGAGGACACCCAAGGTGCGTTCTCCGGACTCGTCGTATTTCTCCGAGAGGTTGAGAATCTCCTGAGTCATGATATCCACCGTGCAGGGGAGAACGGCCAGGATAATGGTTCTCTCCTGTTCAATGTAGCTCTTGACCATGTCCAGGACCATGACTTTGTCCAACTCCGTCGTGACACCTTCTTCGGTATTCCGGAATATACCCGGGACGTCAATGACGGTCAAGTAATCTTCTTTCGGGCCACACTTTTCAATTCTGAGGACATCGCGACTAAACGTCTTGCTGCCAGTCGTGTTCTCATTCGTTCTGATCCCCATGTGAGCATTGACCTGTAGCACGAGTAGAAAAAAAAAAAAAAAAAAGACGCGTCAGCAATCCGTGTTTTCACCACGCTCAAGGCTTTGAAGAGAAGAGCCCCTCTTACTTCGCTCAGAATGGATTCAAATTGGTTCTGCAACTCGGCAGTTGACTGCACCGTTCGACGATACGACGCCAGTCCCTGCTTCTCCTCATCCGTCGCATCCGGACCAGGAATGATGCTCACGACAACCTCTTGAACTGCGTCTCGACGATGCGTGATCTGCGTGGCATACCGGGTACAGAGGCCCTGTCCGTTGGGGAATGGAATCTCAGTGAGACTTTCAAGAAGCGAGGACTTGCCAGAGCTCTGGTCGCCGACAACGACGAGCTGGGGCAGCGGCATGTGAGTGCCGACATTGTTTTCCCGAAGTTGATCGATCTTGTGAAGTCGATCTGGACTCGTGAGAGTCACTCCAGACTCGGCCATTTCGACGACTCCTAAACAGTGGTGGTAGGAAGGAAAAAGAGCAGCCTATTTTCAGCCAAGGTACGGACCGAGTAGAGAGGCCAAGATAGAAAGACAAATGTCACAAAAGAGGAAAAAATATGGAAAATAGTTAAATCAAAATCCGTTGATGATAAAAGGTGACAGTTCAGAGGCAAGGAGAACAGGTCAGAGAGGTCAAGTATACAAAAGGTGTGTCAGAAAGGGGTCCATGTTTGCCCCGTTTGTGAGAATGGACTTTGTCAAATTTCACTCATCGGCTGAATGACTCCTCGACTCACTTTGCACTTCTTCTTTGGTCAATTTCTTTGGTCAACCCATGAGGTAGATCCAATTTTCCACCCATACAGCATTCAGTAAGACTGAATTCGTTTGCATTTCCGATAATATGCGGGTAGACGTGCAAATCTCCGTCTGTTTCCAACGAGTTATTGTGCCGTTTGCCATGTCCCAATCCGTCAAATGAATCATCACGACGTCGTTTGTTGTGAGCACGCTACACAAACGCAAATTCTGGCAAAAAAAGTTGAATTATCTAAACTAGTTCGCCCTGCTTATTCCTACAAAGTATCATCAACATGAAGCACGACGCTGAACCCCAACTGCTACTCGATGCTGCGCCGGCGCCCCTCATTTTCTACAACCACCCCTCCCTCACAAGCGTATCCAGGACTTGTCTCTAGAGGCATCTTGAAAAATTTTGGTGTCCCATTGTCAGACCTTGATAGTCAGAAGCGGTGACCGAGCTTATTCACAAGCTCCGTCCACGTCACCAGGCCTCAAGTATAGACAACCATGATGTCCTCATATCCTGTGATCATGTGATCATAGTACAACACAGTTATGTACACCCAAGGACAGGGTATTGCATCGCATACTGGATTTGCTCCACGACCCCAAATGGTGGTTCGACAGACTGTAAGAGAGAACGAGACCGCTTTAGTTGAAGTCGGCCGGTCCCTGGGCAGTTGCATTGGGCTCTGCGTGAACTTCGTAAAAGGCCAACAGTCTCGACTCTGCTTTTCGCTTGCTAGCATCGTCCAGCTCGACACCAGTAGCGCCATTTTCCTTGGCTCCGGTGGCTGACTTGGCAGCAGTTGATATTGAGACGGGACTACCAAACACGATTAGCGGTTGAAATCTGGAGCCAATGCTGCCTTGCCTTCGCTTACCCAAACATTTCACGGTCCACCTCCAAGAAGATCTTCATAGCTTCCTTGCCGCCTCTTTGTACCAAATAGTTCATGTACTCTCGGGCAAGCTCCCGCTTGACGGCCATGGATAGACGGCTCTCTGTGCGGAAATCGTCAAACACTTTCTTAATGCGTTCGGCGGTATCTTTTTCTTGCTCGCCAGTCGTGGACTGCTCAAGCTCAAAGGTGAACCATTTCTCCCAGAATATCAGGCTGTCGCCATACCACTGCGAATTCTTCAGGAAAACTGCTCGTGCTTCTTCAGCTGAGCCCTTTGCCTTCCACAACATCTGGGCCCATTCTGCCACTAGAGCAGCTTTGGTGTACAGGTCGACGGTCGGCGCATCAATCTGGTCTCTGTATACTTGGATCGCGGCTTCAATATCCTTTTGGCGACGTTGCAAGTGCGCCCATGAGACAATGACCTCAACACAGTCTGGCAGTTTCATAAGGATGGCGGCATGGATATCCAACGCAACGTCAATCCTTCCAGAGCCCTCTTCAAAGTATGCCCATTGCATTCGAATTCCAGGCCGGCTGACTGGCACAAAAATGGATGCTCGGATATATATGTTGCGCACTTCCTCGTCCTTGCCGTCTTGAGCGGCCATCCACCGAGCATACCGGAACCAGAGTTCATCGTAGAAGGCGCAAGTCACCATGCATCGTTCATAGAGTGACACGGTTCTGTGAAAGTCCCCCTCGGCTTCCTCAAAATCCAGATACTTGCGCCAGTTATTCAGTTGCGAATGCTCCAGCTCGGTGACGTGAAAATAAGGTCGCTTAATCTCTGACTCATACGTCCACCTCTTGGACACTTCCTGCTGTGTGGATGTGAAAACCTCATAGTACATGGCGTCGATCTTGGCTCGTACATCGCGTTCTACTTCTAGTTCGGGACGCGCGCCACTGCCATAAGCGGCAGCCTCCGCGTCAACCTCGGCTTGGAAACGGCTGAGTGTATCGGCAGGTACCACTTCGCTCAAGGGCTGGGTGTGCGAGAGACTGCGGAAACGTTCGTAGTAGCGAGCATATTGGTGTAGAGGAATCCGGATGACGCGGGCGTGAATGGCATAGATACGATCCTGAGCCTCTTGTCGCTCTTCGTATTCGATGTACTTGTCCCAAAAAGGATGCGCCAAGAAGTCGAGGCCTACAAGGCTGGCTCCTCGCTCGAATAATCTGCATTACCATGTTAGACCTCTCTGTGACATCGTAAGGCGGGTATTGGTGGGATTGGTATGGGGGAGAGGAGAATAATACACAGGGGGCTATGACCACGAAAGCAACTAGTAAAAAAAAGGAAACAGAGACTCCATTTCGAGGGTCATCGACGAGGGGGACAAGCGACACCAAGGCGAATAGAGGGAAGCTGTGGATGAGAAGCAGGGCATCGACAAAGCCTGTCGTATAGTAGTGTGAGAGAGCATCCCGATTCAGTTGGACCATTGAAGGCAAATCTCACCAGCACATGCGTCGACGGCGACGTGCGAGGTTATCAATGAGTCCGTAGCGCGAGTTCACGCACGACTTGGTAGGGATGCTGCGTTGATGGCTTTGTTAAAGGGAAGGAAACCACCGTGCAATACTTACTCTCGAACAATCTGCGGATCGTGGGTTGTCTCCATCTTGAAGGAGCAGTAATCGGTCCACAGGTCAACAGAGTTGGCGATGTTTGCACATCCTCGCTCATAAACCTAAATAAAGGGCAGTCGGTCAATAAGCCGATCGGCTACCTGGGCATGTATAGTACGAACCATCTCTGCCGACTCAGGGCCCGCGATATTGAACTCCATATCCGCATATTTCTTCCAGTATCCAAACAGGAGGGGAAACTTGTGAAGGAACCGATCGTATGCATCGCGGAACGTGGAAAGAGCCTGCGGGCTTGAATTTCGATTCAATCCACCGTCTAACGTCTCAGCGGACTTGATGTAATTTTCCCAGCTCTCGAAGCTATCGGGGTCGGCTTCCTAGAGAAAGAGCTTTAGTCACATCCAAACCCGCAAGGATAGCTAGACGAGCATTGCAGGAAAGTGCCGGCTTACCACCTCAGCCTGGTACTTGCGTACCGCGGCGTACTCCTCGTCGGAGCCACCATAAGCAGCAAATTCACTCATTTTTGCGAGTCGCGTATCGCTGAGTACAACGATTCGGGATGCGATTGAAGACAAGAGAAAGCCTGGCGACGGCTGCTCGTAAATATGTTTGTCGGTGTTGCGCGTTGACAGAGTTGCATGCGGAAGAAAAGGCAAACGGGTTTCGCGCTGTAGGCCAGGTGAAATTTGTATCTGCATTGTCAGGTACTTGGAAGGAAGGTCGTGGAGAGCTCTGCTCAGGCCCAAACTCGCCTGTCATACCCACAGCTCAGGTACATATGTTCTTGGTACCTCTGATGTCGGCGCTAGTCGCGAGTTTGGACTCGGCTCAGGATCCCTTGTTGTCGACGTGCTTAGTCATTTGTGATGACTAAGCGATATGCAACCCATAAGTTTTTGGCCATGGAAATTATCTACAAGAGATGTTCTTTTTTCTCCCACATGAGCTAATGATGATTTACCAATACAAAACTTATGATAGGAAGAGACTGAACGCTCTCTCAAAGAGAGAGCATGATCTCAATTCGAATCTGAAGCTCTGCTTTTTTCTTTTCTTTTTCATTTCTCTTTCTTCTTCTCTTTCATGCTCGGACGTTTCAGAGTCGAAATGTCAGCGACGATGCTCAACAAGAGTCAAGACCGCTAGACGGCTTATTACCATCACGCACAAAGGCAGCAGGAGCATCTAGAGCTGCCGGTCTTTTTTCGGGGGCCTGACGCGCCAAAGACTCACTGATGAGTTTCGCGTTGCGTGACAGAAATTGTATGATGCCAGGCTCTCGGGTAGACACACCTTCATACTCTGTCGCCCGCACAAGCACAACATCAAGTCGCATAGAGCCGTATTAGGTCTGGATGATGTGAGCTCTCATGGTAGACACGAATTTCATCGGCATGACTTCTGATGTTGCAACAATCACCGTGCGTTGTAGTAGTGGTGAAAGTACGAGACGTAATTGTGATACTCCCTATATTTCTTACCAAGTATGATTGTGAACTGTTGCTATCACGGACTGTGTATCACGACGGCGTCGACATATTGGTACTGAAATTACCATCTACCACTTAGAAGTTGCGACAACGAGTCGACATGTGCAATTCAACGTATTCTTTCCGCGAGTACGAACAGCTCTCTCGATACTCTCGGGAAGTAACCCGTACCTCCTGCAGCTTCTGAGGCACTATGGACTTTTTTTTATTCAGCATTTTCAATATTGAAGCCCGAGGTTATGGTTGCAATGCAAATATATCGCAATGTGAGGAAAATTCACGTTGCCCGTTGGATGATACGTTTTGGCTCAGCCGCGGAAACCGGCGTGGGAATCAAAATCAAAATCAAAATCAAAATCAAAATCCATCGCGGGGCGGAGGCTGAGCTTGGACTTGGCCTTCCGGCGGCGGCTGCGCAACACAATCGACGTCATTTCTCCAACTCGGCTTGATACTCTAACTTCCGACAGCTCAGCCAATTCACACTTCATACCACCGCAGCACGTATCATGGATCGTCTGCAGACATAAAGACCTCTCAGCTCCAAGCCCCCGTCCTCGCCTTCGATTGGTCGACCGCCAATGCCACCGACTGCTCGATGGAATACCCTCAAGGCTCGTGGGCCGCGCAGGCTCTTGCCCCGGAGAAATCAAGCGAGCTCTACATAAGAGACCATCCTCATCGCTCTATCGCCATTGTATCGTCCTCGCATGCTCTCATCCTCCGGTACAGCTCCGCGGCCAACAGCGATACCCCTCACAATGGATCCGTCACCTCTCTGCATTCTGTCAAGTCTCGCGGCGGCGCCGACTCGCAGGCAGCAAAGTGCATGGTTGAATTCTCTCCTATATCGAGACAGCTTCTAAAAGACTTTAGACCCTTGACGCTGCGGCCTGTGTACGGGACGCTGGGGCTCATGTCTGCGAACGGCGAAGTCTTCTTGTCTGTCATCACCCGAGCTGTTCGGGCAGCCACTATTCGACCTGGCGAGACGGTCGAGAAAATTTGCACCGTCGATTTTTACTGTCTGAGTAGCGCAGATTACGATGATGTTGTACCTCTGGAGTCCGTTGAGCCCGATGTATCGGACGCCAATCCGACATGGAGCACTCAATCGGGATACGGGCAGAGCCTCGGTCGACGGGACGTGTCCATGGAGCACCCGTGCCACGAGCTGCGAAAGCTTCTCAGCAATGGGTCATTCTATTACAGTACCGACTTTGACTTGACAAACAGGTTGCAGGACCGGTCAGTTTCTGCATGTCATAACTCCTCCAAGTCCTGGCGTCGTGCTCATGTTCTACTATAGGTCCATCAACTCCAACTCGTTCGACATCGACAACTTTGATGATACGTATTTATGGAACTCCTTCATGATTCGTCCGCTGGTTGAGTTCCGATCTCGCCTCATGCCTCTTGAAAGAGAAGCACTAGACTCTTCCCGCATACTTACATCCGCCACCCGAGGATTCTGCAAGACCATGACCATTCCCCAGAGTGCATCGCCAATTCGGCAGTCAAAGAACGGAATGCCCTCCTATCTCAGCCTGATATCGCGACTCTCGTGCCGCCGGGCAGGAACCCGATTCAATTCTCGAGGCATTGATGACGATGGCCATGTCGCCAACTTTGTAGAGACGGAAACTATATTCTGCAGTCCAGCAGGCACCTTGTTCTCCTATGTGCAAGTCCGCGGCTCCGTCCCCGTCTTTTGGGAACAAGCTGCCGACCTACTTCCAGGCCGGCAGAAAATTACCATTACTCGATCCAAGGAAGGAACGCAACTCGCCTTCAACAAGCATATTGAGGACCTGGAGCAGATATACGGTGCCGTCCACGTCATCAACCTTCTCAGCGACACGAAACCCGCTGAAGTAGAGCTGAGCGACTTGTACCGCCATGCCATCCAGCGCTGTCCATACAGTCAATCCAGTAGCGGTTCCGCCGAGCATGCTTTGCTCCGAGCTACCCACTATGACTTTCACGCTGAGACGAAAGGTCCGGCCGGGTACGAGGCGGCCAAGGACATTCGACGATATATCGAAGGTTCTACAAATGGGTTTGCGTACTTTCTGGCCGAGGAGACCGACGACTCATCGGACATGGCTACCGGTACTGACCGCAAACGAATGGTTGTCGTCCTGCAGCAAGATGGTGTTTTCCGCACCAACTGCCTAGACTGCTTGGATCGAACGAACCTCATCCAGACACTTATTTCGCAAATGGCCGTCGAGACGTTCCTCGCTCACAGAAGCGACTATGCGGCGTCCGACTTCTGGATGAGGCATTCGAGTCTCTGGGCGGACAATGGCGATTCCTTATCCAAGATCTATGCTGGGACCGGCGCACTCAAAACCTCCTTTACACGCCACGGGAAGATGTCGCTGGCGGGTGCCATGGCTGATATGCGAAAGTCAGTACAGCGCATCTACCACAACAACTTTATCGATCCGTCCAGGCAGGTCACGATCGATATGCTACTTGGCAGACTGATCCAGCAGGCTCCGGTGCACCTGTTCGATCCCATCAGCGATTTTGTTTCCATGGAGCTAGCCAAACGGAGCGACGAGTACACATGCTCGGAAAACATCACCATCTGGACCGGCACCTTCAACCTAAATGGCCGAACAGAAGGCATCGGCCACGACCTCTCACCGTGGCTGTTCGGGCCTGCAGGCAGCCTGGAGCAACCGGACATCTACGTCGTCGCCTTCCAAGAAATCGTCGAACTGAGTCCGCAGCAGATTATGAATAGCGATCCTTCGAGGAAACACCTGTGGGAAGGGGCCGTGAAGCGGGCCCTCAATCAACGGCAAGCGAGCCTGGGCGGCGAGCGATACGTCCTCCTGCGGAGCGGGCAGCTCGTCGGCGCCGCCCTGTGCATCTTTGTCAAGACATCACGACTAGATAAGATAAAAAACGTGGAAGGGAGCGCGAAGAAAACGGGTCTCTCAGGCATGGCTGGGAACAAGGGAGCCGTGGCTATTCGATTCGACTATGCAAACACACATATTTGCTTCGTGACGGCGCACTTGGCGGCGGGGTTTTCGAACTACGACGAAAGAAATAGGGACTACGCCACCATTCATCATGGGTTGCGGTTTCAGCGGAATAGAGGCATCGAAGATCACGGTAAGAACGGATATTCCCACAGTTTCCTGCTCTCAACCACCCACGGGGCAGTTGGTAGCCGGCAGTTACCCACGGGGGCAAGAGGTTAACAATGTACTGACATTGGCAGATGCTGTTATATGGATGGGTGATTTCAACTACCGGATCGGGCTGGGCCTCGAAGAAGCCAGGGCGCTGGTTAAGAAGAGAGACCTGGCATCGCTTTATGAAAATGACCAGCTCAACTTGCAGATGGTTGCGGGTCTGGCGTTCCCATTCTACTCTGAAGCTCGGATAGGATTTATGCCTACTTATAAATTTGATGTGGGGACCGACAACTACGATAGCTCGTAAGTTTACTTTTGTCCCCTCAACATTGACTACGTACGATGCGATCTGTGATGGGATTTTTCAAAAAAAAAAGAAAAAAAGAAAAAAAAAAAACAGCTCAGTGTTAGTTAACAAGGATGTCGCAGTGAAAAGGCAAGAATCCCAGCATGGACGGATCGCATCCTCAGAAAAGGTTCAAATTTACGACAATTATCGTACGACTCTGCGCCTCTCAAATTCTCGGATCATCGTCCAGTGTGTGCCACTTTTGAGTGCAGAGTCAACATTGTCGATGAGGAGACGCGCGAGAATATCAGTCGAGAGCTGTACCGGCGTCGCAAGGCAGACGTGGGAGATCAAACGGCCCATCTTGGCGAGGGCGAGGAATCAGACGATGAGGACTTGATTGGTTATGACTCGATAGAGCCCGGCCTGCCACCAGCCAGTTCCGACCGGCAGAAATGGTGGCTCGATAACAGGCAGCCTGCGCGAGCACAGGTGATGGTGCCCAACGGGCGAGATGGTCTACCAATGGGGTTGAATCCTCATCGGCCGTCAAACCCATTTGGCCAGACTGATGAGTCCGACTGGGTTTCAGTGCCGAGGTCATCGCCCGGGCCCTCGAGCTTGTCGAGCTCACCCTACGAGAAGGTGTCGCTTCCCACTGCGCTTGCGTCCAGGCAGGGCCAAGTTCAAGTTCCGAGAAGGCAGCTGCCGCCGCCCCACGATGCGTCTACAATGCCAGTCCAGGTAGGGAGGTTGAGAGTAGATGATGAAGACAGTGTCAAGAGTCACTCGGATACACCACCAACTCCTCCTCCTCCTCCTCCTCCTCGAAGACAAACGAACAATTCCAGACCAAACACATCAGGGTCGTCGTCGTCGTTTTCTGGGGCCGGTCTAGATCGAGCGCGAACCCTGCCGTCTCTACCGACGACGCCACGGTCCACTGCAGGAGCCAAGTCTACTGCGTCACAGCTATCACAACTGTCACAGCAGCTCACAAGCAAAAATAGCAAATCGCCGCCTCCTGTGGGCAAGAAGCCAGCACACCTTGCTGCAGGATCACCGCTCTCCAAGACAGCAACCGGACCGACGATGAGCAACTCCACGAGGGGTGATGATGCCACGTCGCTGCCGCCTCTCGCTGTGCATTCGGCGTCGGGTGCATCTCAAGCGAGCGTTCACGCATCACTGGCCAGAAAAGCTGTTGCGGTTGCACAGCAGCCACAGCAGCCACAGCAGCAGCAGCAGCAGCAGCAGCAGCAATCGTCGCCGTCGACGACGACTGACAAACATGGACCTTCTTCCAACAATGCTACCGGCGGCGGACAAAGCGGAGGTGCCAGGGCATCAGCGGTGTCGGCAAACGGGATTCATCGTCCACTCGCAGGCCGCCACAGCCAGGGTGGTGCCGGTGCTGGTGCCGGTGCCGGTGCTGCAGTCCCTGCCTCGTCGTCTGCATCCGTAGACCTGTTGTTGGACTCGCTCATCAATGACGGCGGTGAGGGCATGGGCGGGTGGGAAGCCCTGCAGCCCAGTTCACGAAGATGAGAGACGATTGGTTTTGATTTTCGGCATGCCGTGGCCAGCAGCTAGGTCTTTATGCCTCCAACATACATGAACTAACTCCTAATGGGGGGCATTACCTTGACCACTAGTGACTCGGTGATCGGCTCAGCTGCAGATGTCTCTTACAAAATGTCTCTTACAAAAATGATCAGCATGGTGCATTAGATTTCACAGGCAATCCGTGCCCGCACGGTGCACGGCCGTGCATTTGCGCACGATGAAGTATAAATCCTCTCGCCAGAGAACAAGGCGTTGTTTGAACGGACACGGAGTACGGACACGGAGTACGGACGTACGTACGGATCCGTATTGGATGGATGGTTTTGGTTATCGCCCATTTGCGCCCCCACCACCACCATCTGTGTGCTTGCTTGTGGGTGGCTGCAGGAGGAGCGGAGCGACATCACTGCATCGCATCAACCATCAGCCATCAGCCATCAGCCATCAGCCATCAGCCACCAAACCAGTCGGGCCCATCACGAAGTCCGAACGAGTCACTGTCGTCGCAGCCACCCCCATTCCACCACCAATCCACCCATTCCCGCCAACCACGGCTCGCCCACCTTTTTTGCTTTGCCGGAGCGAACGACAACGCGCTGGGGCGTTCCTTAACCAACTGCTTTGAGCTCTGCAGCAGGCAGGCAGGCAAGGCAGGCAGGCAAGGCAGGCAGGACAACGGCCGACCTTTTTAAAGTCGACGACGCCCACCCGGATGTCGCGACACCCGGATCGAGAACCATCGCGCTTTACTCCGTACCGTCTGAGAGGCGGAGCATTTCGACTCACTTACGGAGTACTTCCATCCACATTGGCGGCACTGCTCTATAACATCTGGCACGACCGAACTAAGAATCCCCGAGAACGCTCGTGATCAAACTTGCGCGAGCGTTGGTCGATATCATTATATCCTGCTGCTGGGGGAGGGAGGGTGTGTGTGTGTGTGTGTGTGTTTGTGTGTGTGACGACCATAGAGCAACCTCTTCTGTTGGAACTTGCGCAGACCTCAAAAGGATGGCATCACCAAGTAACATGTCGACCTCGACACAAAATCGCATCATGATCTGGCGGTCTGAAGTTGCCTCTGCCATGGACGACGCCGCTTCCTCGGCCGCCAGCTCCACCGGCAACACTTGTTCGCTCTCCGACTCACACTCGTCAGCCGAGTATTCTTGGTCCCAGGCTCGGAGCGGTGATGCCATGGCCCGTGGGCGGCGGTTCTGGCGACGCCTTGCCCGGCGCCTGTCCGGAGGCCGTTTCGGAGGCATGCAAGACGGAACGTTTCAGCGCGAACCAACTACGAGAACGGCCATGTATCGCGCGCCGCCGCCGCCGCCGCCAGTCGATGCGCGAGGCGCAACTGCTGCTCACGAGCATGTTGTAGATCTGGAGGCAGACAGTAGTGACGGCAAGGCAGATCTTGCCCGCGGGGGCTTGAAAGAGAAGCAGGAGCGCCTGCAAAGAGCTGCTCGATTGCTGGACCAACAACAAGCTGCAACGGCGTGGGTTGGAGAACGGGAAGAAATACCGTGAACGATACGATACCCCTTTGCTCGAACAAACGAGCGGCGACCCCCCCCCCCCCCTTCCCCCCGTGGCGAGCAGGAGAACCTTGCGTATGCGAATTGAACAAGAACATAATAATTGGGTATGGATGAATGAAAGCGGAACGAACAGGATCTGACCTGACCTGACGTACGGGCATTTTTTTGATTAGTGTTTATATCCCATTGGCGTTGATCTATCCGGAGCATTTGGCCTGCTTTCCCGTCTATACACCCCTTTCATATACAATGTATACAATCTCACTTCCCACCCTACGTAAAGCATCATGAATACATCCAAACGGCGTGCCTCCGCAACCTCTTCTCAAATTCATTCCCTACAGCACCCCAATCACATGTCCAGTTATCATGGTCTAGTTCACACACCGGCACGACAAAGTCTTCTTTTAAAAGTCATGTTCCACTATCCATGGCCTAGAAAATTTCACACAGCCAGGCCCAAGCACGAAAAGCACCAAGCTACACGACGTGGATCCCGTTCGTCCCAAAGAACGATCGGAGCGTCGCCATGAACCAAAGTCATCCTCGCGTAGCTCCTCCCGATAGTCCATCTTCTGCTCTGAACGTGATGCCCAGAACGAGTGACCATGTCCGCGAGGTGAATTCCATCTTCTCCTCCCAGTAGAAACGCGTGAACAAGAGTAAAAAGGGGGCAAATAAAACCCCCCTTTCACTTCTCAACTCATCATAGGTCAAGGAGGAACAAGTGCAAGGGAATTTTGTCAAGGATTTTGAAATTTTTAGGAGAGGAAACGGGGGAAAGAGGGAGGGAGGGGGAGGTGAAGACCGATGCCAAGGCCCAAAAATTCCTCCTCTCCGGCCGGAGAGACGAAGCCAGTGGGTGGTGCGGAAGATAGGGCCAGAGCAAGCCATCAGATTTGAGAGAGGAGCATTTGAGACAAGGAGACCGGAAACGAACAACAGAGACAAGATGAGAGACATTGGCATGGCCCGATTGAGTGAAAATCGGGAGTCTGGAACAACCATGACAAAAAATATAATGTAAAAAGGTAAGAACACCAGGGCAAGACTATTTCTTGGTGGGAAGGGAGTCATTCGCCATAACAAGCTACCCGGTAAAGGCGAAGATGTTTGAAAAGTACCCGACTATCCTCTCTCCCTTTCCTTCAGAACAGGAATGGGGGATAGGGGGCATTTTGCAAAACACCCAGCCTTTTGGCCCAAAACGTAGGGTATGACAGAACAAAAAGACGCATGCAACCAACTCGTGTGACATAGCAGTTTCCATTCTCCCTAGTCGATCAAAGATGACCGCCATGACCCCTCCTCCCCGGTTGCCGTTACGATAATAACAAGCGACAAAAACAGAGACTAAAAACCAACGCGTCTGCGCACCGGCGCAATATCACCCGCCTGCCAGCCCTAAAAACACGATCCAGCTACTCGTGCGCATAGAGTATAGGAATTTTAACAAGCGCAAGGAGCGAGCCGGCCCAAACATCGCATTTCGGTACCAGTTGGCCGAAATGCTCATGATATCGGAGGATGTGGGAAAAGATTTAGTTAGTGGCCTCAGCAGCGGGCTCTTCAGACTTGGCTTCCTCGGCGGGCTTATCGGCGGTAGAGGCGGCGGCCTCACCCTCCTCCTTTTTGGAATCGGCAGCGCCATCAGCGTCGGCGGTGTCGGATGAGGTCCACAGCGTCAGGTTGTCGCGAAGCAACTGCATGATGAGAGTGCTGTCACGGTAAGATTCCTCGGAGAGCGAGTCGAGCTCAGCAATGGCGTCGTCAAAAGCCTGTTTGGCAAGGTGGCAAGCACGATCGGGTGAGTTCAAAATCTCGTAGTAGAAGACAGAGAAGTTCAGAGCAAGACCCAGGCGGATGGGGTGGGTAGGGGTGAGGTCAGTCTGAGCAACATCGGTGGCATTCTAACAAGGGGATGGGTATTAGTCTCCATGACAAAAAAAAAAAAAATTGATCGGAAAAGCTTGGAGAAGTTGTGTCGGCCGTGAGAGACAAGCCGTCTTATGATAATCCTTCTGATGTAACAATCTACTAACCTTGTAAGCCTCGTGGGCAGCGGTGGCGGCACCCTTGCGCTTCTCGCCAGACGCGAACTCGGCGAGATATCGGTGGTAGTCACCCTTCCTGTAAAAAATATGTCAGCCACTGATATCAAAATTAGGCAGAAATTGCCTTTTCGAAAGGGGGGTTCGACCCTGAACGCACATCTTGTGGTAGAAGACCTTGGACTCGCCGGAGGCAGCGTTGGGGATAAGAGACTCGTCAAGGACGTTCAAAACATCCTCGCAAACCTTCTCCAGCTCGAGCTCGATTTTGGTTCGGTATTCTTTGATGGTGGAGACGTGCTTGTCGGAGCCCTTGGATTCCTCCTTCTGCTCGATGGAGGAGATGATGCGCCAGGAGGCACGTCTAGTACCAACGACGTTCTTGTAGGCAACGCTGAGCAGGTTGCGCTCGTCGACAGTGAGTTCACCACCGATCTTGGCAACCTCCTTCATGTAGGTGACCATCTCATCGTATCGCTCAGCCTGCTCGCAAAGGCGGGCGAGGAAGGTCTTGCTATATTGTGCATCGAAAAAATGTCAGTTTTTTGAAAGACGTCGTGGTCTGACAGGTGGAAGAAAGAATCTCGAGGAGATGCTAAACAAGTCGGAAAACGACGAACCTGTCACGCTACAGAGAGAATTCATGATTAGCATCAGACGTCTTTTTGTCTTTGAAGAAACCAAGTGGCGGCGCCAAAATGAGGGGGTTCGGGAGATGTCACCAGTGTCCAGGAGCAGAATGTGCGTGCTGCAAGTTCCTACTCCCTGACGAGGTGGACATGGCACCAGCACATAGACGCGGCTAGAGACTTGCGCAAGGGCCATTGCCGGCAGGTTGAGGCAATAGACGATCTGCGGCGGCAACGGCGGAGGGTGCTGGGGAGGAGATAAAGGAGGGGGGTTGCAGCGGGTTAGTGAGAGACATACCTCAGTGGTCATTTTGCGGATAGAGAGATGTGGATGATGAAAGTTTCGAGGAAATTGAGAGAAAAGGTGAAAAGAGATAATGTGAGAGAAGAGCGAGAGAAACGAGTTCGGGGGATCTGTAGATAAGGCGTTGAAGGGACGAGATGAGGGGGTGGGTGTTTATATTTTGATTGTGGATGCACGAGGATTTGGCAGGTTTTTGGCCGCTGGGCTGTTTGGGGGGGACCCTTTTGAGTCTGATCAACTGGCCGCCGGCGTGCGCTGCGCTGATGAGTCCTGCCTGCCTGATCCGTGTCCGGCGGACTGGCACTGGCACTGGCACTGGCACTGGCACTGGGGCGTTTGGGCGATGGCTCAGACGTCAACCGCTCGCTCGCTCGCTCACACAACACACAACACACAACAGGAAGAGACTGACTTGGGAAAGTGGGGGGGCTGGCTGTGCTTGTGGCTCAACGAGAGCGGCATCTGTGGCTTCGACGAACCAACCAGAGACCGCCATTTGATTCTTTACGGCCAGGCCCAGACTACATAACAAAACAAGCAAAAAGCAACTTGCAACAAGAGAGGTGAAAATTCTACAAATGCCCACAGGCCGCACCTCGAGGCTTGTTCGGCACGGCACAGCAGGTACGCTTGGGTACCAAAGACAAACATGGCATGGCATGGCATGGCATGGCATGGCATGGCATGGCATGGGGCACGTCTTGTTGGTGGTCAGAACCGTGATAGTAGGACTTCAGAGAATGGCCTCACGCTCTTTCGCGCTGTCTCACATCACCCCAGCCTTCCGCAATCAAAAGACAGGAGCCAGCCAGCGAGCGGCCATGGAAAGAGGCATTATTGTACTGATGGGGTGGACGGGCGCCAGCGGGCTGGGCCATCGGTGGAGCCGCGTGTGCGTCCGGGTTCAGTGGCACGATGATGTCTGGTCTGGTCTGGTCTGGCTGGTCCTTGTTTTGTTTTGGGCGACAACAATGCGCCGGAGGAGGCCAGGCCAGGCCAGGCCAGGCCAACTCGACAACTTCCTTCCTTCCGCCAATGTGCCTCAACCATTCATACATAGGAAGCTGCGGCCCAAACACGACTTCCACTCGTCATATCGTGGCTGGGCAGAAACCAATCCTGCTTGGTTGTTTGGCCATGTCTGAGTTGTAGCCTCTTTCTCTCTCTCTCTCAATAAAAAAAAAAAAAAAACACACACACACCGAAGCGTCACACGCACAAGGGACACGCCCGTACGGAGCATGATTCATGCGTTTTTGTTTACTTTTGTCGTGCGCTGCGCTGCCTTTGTCCACGGTTATCAACAAGTACTCACATGCCTCTCTGAGCCTGTGCTGTGCATTAATAATGTTGTGCGACAACTCGACACAGCCAACACGCCGCGCTGACTGCCATTCATCTAATACTACGGAGCAACTCTGCGGTACTCCAGTTCGCAAGTCATCTTGTATTTTTTTTTTTTTTTTTTTTTTTTTTCCACTTCATTCTATATCAGGAAAGCTAGCTAGTGCGCCCCGGGCATGATCGTGTTCCCACAAAGCACCACAGCAACCCCCCGGTTCCTTCAGCTCTTCGCCTCGCCGCCTCGCCTCGCCGCCTCGCCGCCCCGCCAGGCAAAGCAGCTTCTCATTTCATGCTGGCGAAATTGGGCGGGACTGTTATTATGAGCCTCATCTTGTTGTTGTAGCACCAGGTCTCCTGATCAAGCTTTTCACCACTATGACGAAATGTGTGGAGTCGGAGTCCTTTGAAGAAATTTTTGTTCGATATGAATTCCACGGGCTTCTCGGACAGTCAGTCAGTTGAATAATACCACGCCACAGTGCCGGCTGTCACCGACTCACGGATGTTGTTCTCGAGGTGTTGTTGTTGATTTCGGGGCCAGACGCAAAGGCTTCAGTTGCCTGCATGAGACGGCCTGTGGCAACTTCCCATATTATTCCGTGATTCATGTCGATCGTGCGGCTGTCCCATGCCCTTCGTTGAATTGTCCCTGTCTGTACATGGTGACGCCAATACGTACGAATTCGCATCCTTCCGGCATAGGATAGAGAGCATCTCTTGTGTATTTGTATGAAGGATGCCTTGCATCGAGTCCAACGTGTTGACAATTGCAGTCGAAGCGAACATAAATTGAATAATATCTTCAAGGCATCACAGAGGCTCCAGCTCGGTGTCGTGGCGGTTCCATTCAATATAGTCAGTTGCCTGTGGAATATGTTGTACAGAGGTATATACGCTTGTCCATGAAAAAAAAGTGACAAATAAAGGATATGAGTACAAAACTGATACAGCCCACTTTGGTAATAGCCAACCTAGCCCCCAAACTCCCATCATAAAACGACACTTATAGCTCACCAATATGTACTGCTTCTTCAGTCCAGCCTCTTCCCCAATTCACGGGGTCGCCGCCAGGAATACACAGTCCCAGCCTCCAAAAGTAGTCTCTGTGCGCGAACAACAGCTGCCAGAGCTTCAGGCGGGTAGGCAACGTTCTCGCAGCAATGTACACGTCAAGAGACGCCGACGAGGAAGCAAAGTGCAGAAGACGCCGGACGTCCTGCAGCAGTGACGTTTCGGAGCCCGTGCTGCATTCAGGGTCGGCATCTCCAACACATGTCCGCACGTCTGCTTCCGAGGGCGGGAGTTCCTGCTTTGCTATGTAGATTTCTCCTGCGTGTGACCTGTAACCCCATTCTTCGAGGGGCAGCAGCGGGACCGGATCGTTATCGTGAGTCACACGGCGGTACGAACTGTGTTCCAGATGGGACGCGCCGCCGAGGGAGAAGGCCGTATCAATGTACCGCGCGAGTTGGCCGTTGCCCACGCGTGGCTCGCCAAACGTGGTGACGAGTAGGTCATTCCAGCCGAGCGAGAGCTTAAGCTCCAGTGCTGCAAGACAGGCGACGGCACCCCCGAGACTATGTCCGACCAACTGGATCTGATAAGTAGGATACTTCTCCTTCAGGGCTTTTAATTCCGGCACGACCGTTTCTCTGGCCAATTGCCACGATTGCAGGAACCCCGTGGTGGACAGTGCAGTTGTCGCATCTCCGCCCATCAGTTCGTACACTGTGCTCGCCGTGCTGCTTGTTGTCGCCATCATCGGGAGCCGGATACGGCACATATTTCTGCGGCACAGTGCTCAGATCGACAATCGTATTGGCAATGCTATATGTGCCTCTAAAGGCAACAAGGATAGCTCCCTTTGTCTTGTCACCACCGTGTCTTCCACTACCGGCGGGATTGTTTCCATGATCCAGGGCGATATATCCGCAGCTGTCGCCCATGAATAAGCCCGTGCTCCAAGTGGATTCCAAAGACAGCTCGGGAAATTCCTTGCATCGGGAGAGACACTCGAATGGTTTGCGCACGCCCGTGTTGCCAAGTAGGATATATCAACCAGCCGGGCCAGGCGTTCGAGCTCTGCGAATAACGGCGTCGATATGCTGCTTGATTGTTGTGAAACGCTCCCTCTCTCTGGGTCAAGTGCCTGTTGCTGAACAGATTGCGACTTGCCCGTGCCGTATTGGTAGAGGGAGGCCGCCTGGCAGGAGAGTAGGGCATGGGCCAAGATGCTGACGAGTGATGACCTCATCGTGATATTACCTGAAATCACAGGCAGAGTGTGAACAAAAAGTACAACAGAGGCCGCAAACTATGGACAGTCCACCCAGAATCTATGGGCCTTTGGGAGCCAACGCTGTTGAGCCCCGGGCCGTGGTAAGTCGCTGATACGAGTGAGCATTCAAGTCAGCTATTTCGTCGATTTTTTGTTCATGGCCAAAGCAGCCAAAGCAGCCTATTCGACATGGTCAATTGCAGCGCATGGTGGACAGAGACGCCATCGCTCAGGTCGATGCGCCAAGCGGATGAGTTTTGATGAAAAGAAAGAAAAAGGCAAGAATGCGTCAGACGAGCAACCGAAGTCGATGACCAGCCACCAGGGGACCCAGGGGACCAGGTGAGAGATGGGGCAATCCGAATGGCCGAAAATAGCCTCGTGACTCCGTCGTACCTTCAGGCCCACGATCTGGATCACACGGCGAGCGAGCTTGTGCACCGTGGTTCGCTCATGCGCGCCAATGAACATGGGGAAATGTGGGGACAGCGAGAGGGGGGATCGCAGCCCTCGGCCAAGTTTTTGTCGGTGCTACCCGGAAGCGGCGCAGGGAAGCGGCGCAAGGAACGGCGCTAGTAGCATTTATTGTTTTCATTGTTGACAAGCTGGACCATTTCGAGGACGGGAACAGTGTTCGTTCATCGGTTGCGATTCGACCTCTGACGGAGACAGAATTTTGGGATTCGCTCAGCAAGTGCAACTAGTGTATTCAATATATATATATACATATATATATATATACATATATATATATATACATATATATATATATACATATATATATATATAGTCCATGAACGAGTGGTATGCGTCGCCCGTCCTCGAAAGCGCCTTCACCTAAATACTCCATCGAGATGCTATAACATTTAGTCGTAGCCATCAAAAGACCAAGCGATGCCGCGGTGGTGGTGTTTTCGAACGACATCGGCGGCACGAGCGACACTGGCGTTCCCAATGCAAGATATGCTGGAGAAAATGCCCATGTAGTCGGAGGTCTTGTTGTGACAACCTCCTGAGGCACACGATACGGGGATGATGACGGATCCAGAGACTTCATATTGGAATACTCTATTGAACAGTTAGACACAAGTGTTCACAGTCATTAAGATTAACGCATGCTTCAGCGGAAGAGAGAGAGAGAGAGGGAGGGAGAAACATACACACGCGCACACACACACACATGCATATATTATATATATACATGTACATATAAAGGAGAGAATCAAGAGGGTGATATGGTGTGAGAGCAGGGAGAAAGACGAGGACTCGTTCAAATCACACTTACCCCTTTGTAGGACAAACTTTTTGAATCATGGTCATCTTGCTGTGGTCATAATCCCAGATGAAGCTGACGGCTTTGTTTTTGCAAGAGAATCGTGGAGCACCACCACGTTTGCCAGACCCTTCCGTGTGCTTTCGCTTCCGATAACTGCAACTCGTCGTACGACTCGTCGCGTCGTTGACGTACAGAAACTTGTATGCTGTCATGGTACCATTTTTGGAACAATGAGGGTGGAAATTCTTGAGGTGATAGCTGTGGGGAAGAATGCAGGTTTGAGGATGTTCCTTGGCCTCGGCCGCGAGCGCGGCAGGCGGCGTATAGGCCAGAGAAGCGGCCAATGTGGCCGGCAGGGAAGCCAGGAGGAGCAGGTCGAACTTCATCGTGCTAGGTTCTCGAGAATTAATTTGCTTCTCAATGTAAATACACGTATAGAATAGCGTGATGGCAAGTTTCTATCTCCAGGACAGAAAATGGAAGGAGAGTAAGGGCGAGTAGAATATAAATGTCATGTACGGATTAGAAGGACGCGGAGGCGAGGCAGGAATCATGTATACAAAGAGATGACACCCAGGGAATAAGAGCACGACATTTTGCGGATTGAACATTATATAGGGGAATAGAGAAGGATGAATTTTTCGTCTTAAGCAAGACATCCATCGACCTCATCCACCGAGGGAGTGGGAGTGGGATTGGGAATGATGAGCATGGGTATGTGTAGGAAAACCGGGAAAGGAGATCTACATGTAGTATCTACTTTCTACTCCGTACATGTACAAAGCCACAAAGCCACCACATCACTTCCTGAAACGGAGACTTGAGACGGCAAGCCTGTCTGCAGAGTATCATGTATAAATAAGAAGGGAGGATAATTATCCGCAATGCTTGCACGGTGCATTTTTGCAATGTTCTCCCGGGACCTTTGTTTCGTTTCCCTTGATGGACGTTCCCTCCGGATTCCTGCTGCCAACTTTTCCGTACATGTCTGGTGATTCTTGACATCCACCGCCCGCTCCCGCCGATTTTGACGCCTCTCGTTTCAATCGCAGCGAGAATGAGCTGGTCGGTATCCCCAGACTGAGCCCGCAGGCTGAATCACATGGGAGTCAAGATTTCCAGGCGACGTGCCATGTCGATCGTGCAACCCCATGTTGCCGTCTACAAGGGTCGTCGACTAGGAACTTGGAAGGAACCCGTTTCGTCGAATCAACACGGCGAATCGAACGCGTGCCTTGATTGTTTGCTGTATCATCTTGAGCGGGGTCAGGAGTGCTGGTCGCATGGATAATTGTATGTAGACTACGGATCCGTATCAAACTGCAACAACAACGGACGTACTTCGTAGACAGGCAGGCACATTTGTTCTCTGAGCGGATGATGGCACGGGTCCTTGAAGCGTAGATTGATTATCTTGCAAAAGATGACCTCATAGCGGTGATTGTACGGATGAGAATTGGAAATGCTCTGACGCGCCATTGCTAGGAATCACTTAGCCGCTTCATCAGGCTGATGAACCAGCCACGCAGCTATGGTGGATGATGGAGGGGAAATCGCACTCGTTTGTCACCTTCAGGGCACAGGGCATTGTGGATTGGCGAGAGGATCGACACAGAAGGCGGACCGAGATGAAAGTATGTCCGAGACGTGGCCCCATGTGATCACATGGAAGGCGCAAAGAACGACTGAATGGGAAAGGTACTTGTTACAGGGCCAGAACCATTGCATCTGAACACGGATAAGGGATCGCTAGACGGCAAAAAAATGTGCTGCGGTTGCTGAACGTTCATGCAACCGAGTCAGAGCGTCTGTGGACGCACGTGACTCTAAGAGCAAGTACGATCGTACAACGCTGTATGCAGTGTTGTGCCTTTGAAATTCTATGAATATCATCAGAACGCCCTCCCTCTCCACGCCCCAAAAATAAGATGTCGGCCCAAGTGGTAAATATCCCGTCTCTAAGTGTACATGTCATCATCATCTCTTTAATATCTCATCACAGATTCCTCATATGCTCTACACCGACATCTTCATGGCGATAGTCTTGTGCGGGTCGTAGCCCTTGACCACGAAATCTTCTACTTTCCACCCGTCTATGCTGCAGCCCTTTTCCCGAGTGATTTCGAGCTCCGGAAAGCCACGAGGGTCTCGCTCCAGCTGCACAAGGAGGGCATCTTCGTGATCTGCGTACACGTGCGCGTCGCCCATGACGTGGGTGAGGCTGCCGGGGACCAAATCGCACGCATGTGCGATCATGTGTGTGAGGAGTGCGTAGCTAGCGATGTTGAAGGGCACGCCCAGGCCCATGTCGCATGATCGTTGGTACAATTGACAGTTCAGATGGCCCTTTTGTTCTTGCGCCGTCCCCGAGCTCGCGCTACCACTATCACCGTGGACGGATTTGCCGTTCCGCCTCCGTCGCCCAGGGTACGACACGTAGAATTGCGCAAATACATGGCAGGGCGGCAAGGCCATGAGGTGTAGATCCCGTGCGTTCCACGCACTCATGATGATCCGCCGGTCGTACGGCTTGTTCTTGATCTTGTCAATCACGTCGGCGAGCTGGTCGACTCCCTTGCCGGTGTAGTCCGTCTTGGCATCGACGTACTCTGCGCCAAAGTGCCGCCATTGGAAGCCGTACACGGGTCCGAGATCGCCTACTTCACGGTGTGTGAGACCCAGATTATCGAGGAACTCGCGGGATCCATTGCCGTCCCAAATTTTGACGCCGGCGTTGCTGAGGGCCAGTGAGGAGGTGTTGCCCTCGATGAACCATAGTAGTTCGGCGATGACGGCACGGAGAAACACGCGCTTTGTGGTGAGGAGCGGCAGAACGGGAACTCCGTCTCTGTTGAGGGAAAATTTGAGCGGCCTTGGTGCGAATATGCTAATCGTGCCGGTACCGGTGCTGTAGAATATTGTTCAGTCAAAATGGTGGTGGGAAAGGAGTGGTTTGCCTTTTCTGACGTACCGATCAGGTCGAACTTCTCCTTCATCAAGTATCTCGCGAATCAAGTCTAGATATTGATACTCTTCATGTCGTTTGGCAGGCTGGGCAGTCCCGTTGGGAGTATTTGCATTCGGTTGGTTCGTCATAGTGATATCGTGTCTTGTCGTGTATAAGTTCAGCCAGGCAAGAAGGGGCGACAAGACGCGTTTGCCGTACCGGACGACGCGACTGGGAAAATGCCCCGCTACCGAATCTAACCAAGCCCCACTCCCTGCGTGATCTCCCCAGCCAAAGTTCTTTAAGCTCGGAATATAATATCCCCGCCGGCCGCTCACACCAAAATCGAGAACATCACATCGCTTACCCTCAGGCACGTGATCCACAATATGTGATTTTTTTCCTCTGTTACTGCTGTGTGTGTGTGTGCGTGTGGGGGTTCCATCCAGCCGCCTAGCGAAATTTACGAAACTGGTGATACGACTGCTCTGCTTTCTTCCCTTTCCGACCCTCCACCCAGCGCCGAAGTCGACAACCATCGCCAAATTTCGACAAAGATGGCCAAGGAAGCCCCCGCCAGAACCGGTCTGACCGTTGGTCTGAACCGCGGCCACGTACGTGTTGTCATGTTCACAGTCTCACCTCGTGGAGGATCTCTGCTCTGTCGCTCCTCTCCCCTCCTCCGCGAGGTGGTGCCTGTTGCCGAAGCAGACGATGGACGCTGACATGTTCTTGCGGCCCCGGCCCTTTTTTTTTCTTGGAAATCTAGAAAACCACTCCCCGTGTTGTCAAGCCCCGTGTGTCCCGCACCAAGGGCCACCTGAGCAAGCGCACTGCTTTCGTCCGTGACGTCGTCAAGGAAGTTGCTGGGTAGGTTTTGCCCCCATTTCGACGATTCGACGATTGATGTGTGGAATGCGGGACAGGACGGCGATGAAAAAATCTGACTAGGAAAGATGTCTGTTTCAAAACAAATATCTCCTGTCTTGCGATTTCTTCTTGCTCGTCTTGTTACCCAACTCCTCACACATCCGTCAAATCGAATTTGAATTGAAACAGAGATCTTCAAGTTAACAAGCATCACTAGCCTTGCCCCCTACGAGCGCCGAGTCATCGAATTGCTCCGTAACTCCAAGGACAAGCGTGCCCGTAAGCTCGCTAAGAAGAGAGTACGTGCCAACACCACCATACTATGAAACCTCAGCCCTCAAAACTGGCACTCAACGACTAACACCCCATCCAGCTCGGTACCTTTGGCCGTGCCAAGAAGAAGGTCGATGAGCTCCAGCGTGTCATTGCCGAGTCCCGTCGTGCCCACTAAAGAGCTTCATCTACCCAATTATGACGGGAAAATGGTGCAGACACAAAAATTACTTTGGTTTAAAGGGCAGGGAGACTTTGGACTTGACAACCCGTCTTCTTGCCTCTCAGGCATGTAAAACGGCGTGAAGGGAGTTTTTACGACATGAGAAAAGCTTTACTTTGTGCATAGTGGGATCTGGGGAGGGTAGCGGCCCGAGAAGGACTATTTTGTTCGATATTTCGAGAATAGAATAAGCTGCTATATCTCTCTTCTTTATCTGGGAAAATACCAACCCTTCCTTCTCATACTGATGCATCATGCTGGCCCAACAATGCGATTCCTGTTGACTCAAGAAGCGCAGATAAAAAAACAAGTGAAGAAGATAAAACGCCAATCTATGCTCAAGCCATGAACATCATTACTACCCATGCTTCATTTCTTCCCCAACTTCAACCATTTGGGTATCTTCTTAATCCCATCACCCGCCTTCTCCTTGTCCTCTTTAGTGTCCTGCTTGACAACAGTATCGCGCGATTCCTCCTGGGCCTGCGGAAAATCAGGCACCTTCATTTCTTGTCCCTGCTTCACGACGTTGGCTTTCAAGAATGGTTGCTTCCGAATTGATGCGGGTACTGTATCTTCCCACACCAAGTTGACTAGCACCCTACCCGTAAGCTTGTAGACCTTAACTAGATTATGAGCTTGGCTGCTGTTGTCCTTGATGACAGTCTTGCTTCCCGACAGAACTAAATGGAACTTTTGGCGAGGATCTGCCATGACGTGTCGCACAGCTTCGTGTAAGAATGCTCCTGTTTCGCTTGGGCCGATTTGCCATTCGCTACTGGTATTGTCGGGGAATCGTATCTTGACGAGAACGGAACTTATAGACGCGATGCGGGCCTCTTCGGCGGCCGCCTTTTCTTGCAGTTCCTTGTCTGATGGGAGTCGTTTGTTCCTTGAACTTTCTAGTAATCGTGCTTGGTGAAGTTGTGCGTGGGCAACGGTTGGAGTGAAGTCCGACTCAGAGGCGGGCACTAATGCTGCTGCTGGTGTAGCTCCCCTGGGAGCGAGGAAGACGTTGACGGGTCGATAAGGGTCCTGCGACGCGGAAGATGTCGTAGTGTCCACGGTATCTTCAATATTTTCGGGGGTTTCCAGGTTCGTTGGTGCTGTTGAGGCATCGTGTTGCGAAGCAGCTTCTGCTTCCGTTGGCTCTGATGCCTCGCGGCCCATGGATGTATCTTGCCGCGGCCCATCCGTTGATAAGCCCTCTTGCCTTGTATTTTCAGCCTTCGGGTCTGCAACTTGGCCTGGCGACTCAGTCTCCTTGAACGACCGCGAAATCTGCTCCATCGCCTCAAATAATGTCTGCTCCGTCCTTTTAAATCCAAGTCGAATCAATACATTTCCCGAATTATGGCCAACCTGCGCCAACGTTTTCTGAAAATCGGCAAATGTCGAAAACTCCCTACCCATGATATTCAACACTGGTGTTTCGTAGTACAATTGCCCGCTTCCACTACTAGTGTTGGCGAAGCCCCTCGCCGTAATATTGATGTTCTTGCCAGCACTGGTTTCGCCGCTTTCAAATTGTCGCATGACCTTCCATAGTGTCAGGTCAGAGGGGAATTTCCTGATGAGGCGACCCCCAGGGATTTCCCTGGCTTCAGGTTGTGGTATTTGCAGAGCAATTTGAACGGCAGAAGGTGTGCTGGAGCGCTGGACAAGTTCGAGCTTGGCGCCGCCTGCGAGGCCAGATGTCCGAAAGGGAACGGACAGATCGACTTGTTTTTGCTTGTGCCTAGTTAAAGCTCAGTCATGGCTATCGCGATATAAAGAGCAAGAGTGCCCGTTGAACGAGGGCCAGACGCAGGTTGTACTCACTTGACGAGATACTTGTCACTGGAGAGGTTGAGCTTCTTGCACGCCTGGTCTAGCACATCAGAAAGATAAGTGCCAGGAGTGACTCTCACGGTGGTCCGGCGCAAGTCAGTAGCTATGACGACGACGTGCGACGCCATGATGGTTGAATGGATGGACAGTCTGTATGAAAGCAGAAACAACGAGAGGGAAGCGAATCCTGGGGAAGGTCTACGGAGATGGCGAGGCCAAATCCCCAGAGAGAAGGAGAGAAGGCTCTCGATGTGTGAGACTGACTCGAGAGTGGCAGTGATGCTATGGTGGGGTTGTTACGGAGTACGGATTACAGTACAGTACACCGAGTGACACTCAGAAAGTGCTTCTCGAATGCTCCAACCTGAGAAGTATCTTGCCTATACGAACCACGTTGCAGAGATACATCAAAGGCACCTGCAGACCCTGCAGACAGGCTGAGGTAAACCCGCCTGATAGCTGTGGCCAATCAGAGAAGCCCCCAGTCGTGCGCAGCTCCTAACCGGCCGCGCCAGTGTGTTTGCCTTGTCTACTAGGTGCACAGCGATGGACGGACGTGCTTGGGGGGGGTGGTGCTTTGCTGAGCTGCCAGACGACGTCGTCGACAACGACGACCAACCTGCGCAGGGAGCTTCAAGAATACGCAACACATTCATCCATCCCCCACGACGCCATCCTCCCGCCACCACCATCGCCTGCGATCTACTGTCACTCGACTCTCGAAGCTCTACTCGATACAGAGCTCCATTGATCGATTGACAGCGCCTCTTCCCAGAATCATCCTGCACGCTCGACTGCGGATCCCAAGCGCCTTCGTTGTCCATCATCGTCCAAAGTCATGGTAGGCATCACCGCCAACAAACAAGCATCTCACCCGCTTCAGCCGATCGAGCCCTCTTCTCATCACGCACCCACTAACTGCTTACCTATGATAGTCTTCCCCGTTCTCCATCAGTTCGTGACCAATCCGTCCTACCGGCCGATTCCTTGACCACCATCGCTAGAGCGTCATAACTAACTTACTACTACCAAATAGACGGAGGCGCCTGCGTCGCCATGGTCGGAAAGGACTGCGTCGCTATAGCCTGCGATCTCCGCCTCGGTCTCCAAGCCCTGACCGTATCTAACAACTTCCCCAAAATCTTTCAATACGGCGATGTCTTCCTTGGCCTGACCGGTCTGGCCACTGACGTTAGCACCGTCGCGGACCTCTTCCGCTACAAGGTGAACATGTACCGACTTCGTGAGGAGCGAACCATTGCTCCCCGGACGTTTGCCAATCTCGTCTCCTCGTCACTCTACGAGCGTCGCTTCGGTCCCTACTTTGTCTCACCCGTTGTGGCTGGCTTGGATCCCAAGACTGGCAAGCCCTTCATCTGTGGGTTTGACAGTATAGGATGTATCGACTTTGCAAAGGACTTTATTGTTTCCGGAACGGCTTCGGAACAGCTTTTTGGAATGTGCGAGGGGCTGTGGGAGCCAAATATGGTACGCTTAAGACCTTGCAACGTTGGACTTTCGTTGATTTCTAGGCGCTCCATTGTGAGCAGCTTATTCCATTTGCATCGACGCTGACTCTAGCATAATCCATATAGGGACCTGATGCTTTGTTCGAGACTGTCTCACAGGCCCTCTTGAACGCCGTTGACAGAGATGCCCTTTCCGGCTGGGGTGCCCACGTGTACATCATTGAGAAAGACAAGGTGACCAAGAGATTACTAAAGGGTAGACAAGACTAAGCAGGGAGTCTTGATCATTATAAAAAGAGGATGGGGAACAGATGTAAAGCACTTCCATGACCTTGTTTGGCGACGGGGAGTGTTGTTGGGTGGTAGGCGGGCCACGAATTGCTCTGTACGAATATTTAGAGGCTCGATGAATGTCGAGCTGCACAATAAGCCGAGGCTACAACTTGCCATACGCATCGCTTGTCGCTCATGATCCTTTCCTCTTGACTCTCAAAATGCACGTCTCGAGTGTCTCGTACTTGGCGAACTTTATTCCGCCTCAACTAATACAAATGATGGTCGTTGGAAACTACAATGGAAATGCCCACTCCCTCGGCGATAGCTGAATGGCGTTATAGCAAAAGATCCGTGTCTAACATGTACATACAGCCGGCCATCGTCCGGTTTCTCTTCTTACTCCAAGGTCTCGCATTTAGTTCTTCAGTTCTTTTGTTTTCCTATTCACCCATCCACAATCCTTCTTTACAGCTCCTTTTTGCCCTTGAGAGCCTTATTTGACTCAATGAGCGTCGTTTGCATGAATAAGTTGCGCTCAACCAGCTTGAGAATCTCGTCAAGAAGTCTTCCAGAAATCCAATGTTAGCATCAATCTCATGGCACACAACGATATTTGGAATAAGAGAAGAAAAAAAGCTTACACGACTGGGGCGCTGATAATGACGACAGCCTTCCACTCAGTGGCGTTGAGAGGGACAATAGCAAAAAGATTCTGCAGGACTGGGATGTACAAAAGGGCGCAGTGAAGAGCCATGGAAAGCGCAATAGCATAGACTAGCATCATGTTCTTCCACAGAGGCAGGGACAGTAATGACTCGCTGGACGAGAGCGCGTTCATGGCGTTGAACATCTCAATCACAACGAGAATAGACAAGGAAACGGTAGAGCCAGCCTTGGCCATGTCATTGGAGAACATGCCACAACCGATTTCTGGAAAGTCGGCGGTACAGTGATGGAAGCGAGAGAGCTGCTTGAAAGTAATCTGGGGACCTTCCGGGTTGTACATGAACCACCAGGCGTATCCAGCCACGGTGGCAAGGCCGACGTACGTTCCAATAATGAGATAGCGAAGGAAAAGCCAGCCACCAATGAGAGGCTCATCCCTCTTTCGGGGTTGGCGTCTCATGATATCATGATCTGGTGGATTGAAGGACAAGGCGGTGGCAGGGAGACCGTCGGTGACCAAGTTAACCCAGAGAAGTTGAACGGGGATTAGAGCCTCTGGCATTCCCAGGGCAGCTGTCAGGAAAATTGAGACAACTTCACCAATGTTCGATGAGATCAAGTATCGAATAAATTGTTGGGTGTTGTTGTAAATGGCACGGCCCTCTTCAATGGCAACCTCGATGGTGGCAAAGTTGCTGTCAGCGAGGACCATGTCGGCAGCCAATTTGGCCACATCAGTGCCGGAACCCATGGCCACACCAATATCGGCCTTCTTCAAAGCAGGGGCGTCATTCACGCCATCGCCAGTCATGGCCACGACTTCACCAAGTGACTGGAGAAGGTCGACCAGCTTAGACTTGTGACCGGGCTCGACACGAGAGAACAGAGACGCTCTCTTGGCGGCCTCAAGTTGTTCACTGGGGCTCAGGTTATCGAATTCACGCCCTGTGTAGCTCTTGGAAGTGAGGTCCTCATCCGCACCGAAAACGCCAATTTGACGGCAGATACTCTCTGCTGTGTTGCGGTTGTCTCCAGTGATGACGATGACACGAATGCCAGCTTCCTTGCACTTCTTGATGGAAGCAGGAACCTCCTCTCGGGGAGGATCCAACATGCCGACCAAGCCCAAAAGAGTCATATTTTGTTCGAGTTGGGCATACTGCTCGGTAGTCTTGGCTGAGAGCAGTGGGTTGTTGGAGACGTCATCGATGCTGGCCAATGCAATGACACGGAGACCGCGGTTACCATAGTCGACCACCTCCTTCATCAAGATATCAGACAACTTGCCGCTCAGAGCCACCTTCTTGCCGTTGGCGCCAATCAGAGCATGAGTGCAACGTTCGATGATTGACTCTGGAGCACCTTTGACGAGCAGCTTCTTCTGCTTTCCGTTTTGAACAACAACAGACATGCTTTTTCGGTCTCTGGAGAATTCGTATGTGACAAGGCGAGGAAGTTGCTTCTCATAGTTATGGCTGGCATGATGAAGGCGGTCCTCTGGGTCAGTCCCATGAGAAGGACGGGGTCCAATTTTCTCGACCAAGGCGCGGAGGGCACCCTCAGTGGATTCACCGACATTGGAAAAGGTCGCAGAGCGGGAATCATATGCGAGGCGGGCGTCGTTGCATACAGCGGCAACTTCGGTCATTTGGCGTACAGTGTCAGACGAGGACGCAATGTCCGCCACAGGTTTGCCATTGGCAAAGATGGAGCCTTTAGGAGCAAACGTGGTGCCTTCGACATCAAGTTCCGTCAAATCACTACCAGCCTCGTTGAGATAGACAATCTTGTTAACGCTCATCTGGTTGGTAGTCAAAGTACCAGTCTTGTCAGAGCAAATAACACTGCAGCTTCCCAATGTTTCCACGGAGGGCAGACTGCGGACAACGGCGTTTTTAGCAGCCATCTTTCGTGTTCCAAGTGCTAAGCAAGTAGTGATGACAACGGCAAGACCTTCAGGAATAGCAGCCACACCCAGCGATACGGCAATCTTGAGGTAATAAATGGCGCCTTTGGTCCAACTGCCATGGCTGGGGTCGTTGAAGTTGGGAATATTGATCAACCAGACGAGGATGCAAATGACTGTGATCACCTTGGCAAGGTTGTCGCCAAAGTCATTCAGCTTCTGCTTAAGAGGAGTCGGTTCCGAAATCTGAGCTGTGATACTCTCATGAATATCTCCGATGGCAGTGTTGGAACCCGTGAGAACGACAACAGCTCGGGCGCGACCAGTTACAACAGTAGTGCCGGAAAAGAGCATGTTGACCTGATCCTGTAGAACACAGCGCTCATCTTTGACAACAGCTTCGTCATCTTTGCCAACACTTTCGCTTTCTCCAGTCAAAATGGCTTGGTCGACGGCAAAGCTGTTGCTTTCAATGGAAATAACGCGGCAATCGGCGGGGATACGGTCTCCAACAGAAACAGTGACAATATCACCAGGTACAAGATCCTCGGCCTTGACACGGGATACGTGACCGTTGTTGCGAACCACGTTGGACTCGTTGGCGGAATACTCTTGGAGAGCGGCAATCGCTTTCTCCGCGCTGCTTTCTTGGGAGACGCCGACGACAGAATTGAGAATCAAAATGGTCAAGATCTGATTACAAAGCGCACTGATTAGCCAGAGAAGCCCCCGTTGTACAGTGCCGACGAGTCTTTCCCATCTGACTATTACTTACGACTGCAGGATCGACAAAGGCGCTCCAACCGCCCTCGTCTTCGAAAAGAGCCAGTACGAAAGAGACGGCAGCGGAACCAAGAAGAATGATAACGAGTTGGTCTTTGAATTGCTCCAAGATCAGCTCCCATAGGGGAGTGGGAGGCTCTTCGGGAATAGCTATTCATGGTTTTCAGTTTGCAGTCTTCGTCGGCGTGGGGGTACATTGGCGGGGCAATGGGGCAGACGTTGGAAGCTACAGTGCTTGCAATCGAGGCAGAACAGCCGCAACAACCAGGTGTAGCGAGGAAAGAAAGGAAGTGTGGTATACCATTGCGGCCATATTTGTTTCGAAGCTCTTCGACCTTCTTATCGTCCAGACCGTTGTGCTCATCCACGCCGAAATGGGACAGCACAGTCGCGATGGGACGGGCAAATGCGGTTTCCATGTTGACCTGCTCGTCGACAAAATACCCGGGGGATCGGCGAGAAGCTCGGAGGGATTGCGACGAACCTAGCACGAATCAAAAGAGGGCGTTGAAACTTGACGGGGGAGGATGGTATAGAGAGGAACAGAAGTGAGGAAAATAATGTGAAGAAAAGCCAGATCAGCAGCGAGGCATGGTCGATTTGTCAGATCTAAAGCAGCCCTACGCCAAAGGACACTCTATGCGCGAGCGGGCGTCGAAAGTTCTACGTGTTCGTTTTGGAGGTGCTAGTCCGGAAGGTGGAAGAGTCCCATTCATTCTTGAGTGGGCCGCAAAGCAGGTGCTGCCGTCCGGCTGCAGGTGCGGCTCTCCACTACGGAGTACTAAACGACCAATGGCTCAGGGCGAGGCTGGTGCACGATGCATATGAGTTTGTTTGGACTCGAAGCAAATGTGGGTAGGCGCGTGGGTAGGCGCGTGGGAGGCCGTGTCAAGCATGCCGTTACCGCTAAACACTTTCCGGCGTCAACTGCGAGCACTGATATTACCGCTGCCTCCAGGTGATGGAGTAGCCCCGTTTTTCGTGCCCAGCACACGACCACTCACCACTCTGACCTTCGCAATAGCCTGGTATTATTGGAGTCTTCCCGTCCCTCTCGCACAAGATCCACGAAAATCTGGATTTTCTAATAAAGCACGCTCTCAACACTCCAGTCTGGTCCCTCGAACCGTTCATTATGTCTCAACAATCTTAATAGTCTACAGAACATTTCGATGTTACTTGTGAGACCTTGAGGACCCAAAGAAGCTTTTGTCACCACAAATTTTGAGATGTCAACGCTGAAAGACGTGCAACATGATTGCTTCGCTGCATTGCACTGCTCTTATTTCACTTGAGGCAGGCCCAACGCTTCCCTAATTCTATTGAAAAGATAGTTGTGTCATGGCTTAAACTTAACTTTGTGGTCGATCACAATGCGCTGTCGTAACCGTCCGACCTCGTGGGTTTGTACCACCAACCTCCTCCGTATTAATCAATCCATGCAATGCATCAGTTGAGCTACCACAATGCGCACCATTCATCTTTTCCCGATCTCGAACGATACTTCTGCGCCAAACAGCGATGGCGCCGGTCGGCGTTTTCGACAACCCCTGAAATGGATCGCTGCATACAATGCCCGCCATCACTTTCCGATGCTTTGGATCTGTCATCATGGGGCCGTCTGCGACATATTTCCATATTATTTCACACCGCATCTCGCGTTCATTCGTAGGCCAGGACTTCCTATTGGCGGCAAGTCAGATGCACAACTGGGATGTTCAACAAGTTGGGAATCCCTGCATCTACGTGAAGATTGACCGAATACGAGAGCATATCTGCTAGTACCCTGATGATGTCAGTGATGCAGTGAGAAGAGAGGGGTAGTAGTGACCCAAGAACGAGATAACGTCTCTGATCGAATATGGTTCGGGGTTGAACGAATAGACAAAGAATGCCGGCCGAGAAGAGTACGAATGTTGGCTCCGCAGAGCATAAAATTGATAAAGCAAACCAGACTCCCACATTTTCCCACTCTCAGATGGCGATTTAGGCATCGGGTTTGAAAAGATTCTGGTTTACTGGAATCGTTGACTGGCGGAAACAAGAACCCCACGGCCGGTTGCACCTTCCTTATGTGCAGCTGCCTGTCCCTGTGTCTGCAGCTGCTCACCTTCTAACCCAACTTCTGAAAATTTTGTTGTCAATGCTTGTGATACTCTCTGTCTTGGATGTTGTCCAGAATTATGATCCATGAGTCTTGAGTCTTCTTGGAAGCAATTTGTATCACTGTTTTGTTTTCGGTTTTTTGGACGTTTCATCCCGTTTCATCTACAAGTATGGCAGTTGCGGTTTCTGGATTTCATGCATCGCGCATCTCCCTAGATGATCAAAGATCTCCTCATCCGATTTCTCCAGCAACGTTCAACCAGAATTGCAGGTCTGCACTACCTCAATGCTCTAGTGGGACTCGGTATAAGAGACACCACGTCAAACATTTGACAGCTAGCAGCTGTGCTGAAAGCTTTAAAGGCCACCAAGCTTCGCAGCTCGTCTCTTACGATTCAATTTACCAGAGTCCACCTACCAGTAATGCTGAGGGAAAAGTTTCAGACTCTGATGGCCGCAATGAGAATAGCTCGCGATTTTCGTTCCAAAAATGGATGGGCTTACTTCAAAGACGAATAAATCAGCCATCGTTTGACGATACAACGTCTGGAAACAGGGTGCTGTCTTGGATTTGGGCTTTGGAGGAAGAGGCTTGCAACTCAAAGCCTGTTGGCTCGGCTCACATTAGATCTTCGTCCGCCTCGTCCTTTAGATACGTCTCTGCAATTCGAAGTGCAAGTACAAGTTTCGCAGGATCCAGGACAAACACAGCCTTATCTCAATGCCTGTCACAAGCCGATTTCGAGGTCGAATTAGCAAAAGTCCCGAGCCGGAGCTCAGATGATAACAAAATGGTCAGCAGTCTTCAACAAATGGATGGTGGATCGGTTGATCGGGCATTACAACGCCGAAAAATCCTGCATGAATTGATAAATACGGAGAGAAGCTACCTTGGCGACATACGTTTTCTTCTCAATGTATGTACTATCTTACCAAAACGAAATCTTGAGCTAACGTTACATCAAGGTTTACGTTACTATGTTGGCTTCGCTTCCTTCTTCGCATCTTGGACTCCGAAGATCCGTCAATCGAAACCTTTGTGATATTCTACAACTCCACGAGGAAATTCTGAACGAGGTCGGTCGCGCTGTGTTGCAGTCGGACGACATGGAACTCAATCAATCTGGCAGCGCAGCGTTGACAAGTGCTGGTCCGACGAAAGAAGGTCTAGAGAGCAGCCAAGTGGCCAGCTACGACGTTGACCGACCGGAACGAACTCAATATCCTCCAGGTGCGCTCGCAGGGCCTCAGGTTGTAGCCGAGGTCTCGCGAGTTTTCGAAAAGAAGGTATGAATCGCCGAAGTCGGTCCTGAAGAGCCCTCTCTGGGGGAAGTGCTCAGACGCTTACTCTTTTAGATGAGTCGCTTCTTTATATATGAGGAATATGGAGCAAAGTACGAAATGATCCTCCAAGATATTGCATCAGTCGGTGAAATTCTACCTGGATGGGAGGGAAATCAGAAAGGGCTCGAGGCCTTGTCGACGCTGATTAGTTCATCCCACGTACCCGGACGTGATTCAAAGAGAGCTTCTACACTGAAAGACCTCCTTGTTAAGGTGACTCAGTGTCTTTGGAATGCAAGGGGGTTCTGACGCTAACGCTCTAGTAGCCAATCCAGAGAATTTGCAAGTATCCTCTGCTATTTGGAGAACTACTCAAATACACACCTATACTCGACTGCCCAAATGCACACATGGCGGCAAGTAGTGTGCTGGCACGGTTTCGGGAGGCAAACTTTGAGATCAATAAAGTCACGAGTGATCCCCACATGATGGGCACACTTTCGCGCACATGGCTGTTGCAAGATCGTCTCGTATTTCCGAATAGGGTAAATTAATTTCCAAGGATGTGTATGAATGATTGCAGTTCTAATTTGGCACTAGAACTTCGACTCCGTATCCAAAGACCGCGTGAGATCCTTTGGACATATTCGACTATGTGGTACTCTTCACGTTTGTTGGCAGAATAGGAACCACGTCGACGGGCAATATCTCATATGTCTACTTTACCACGACGTCCTATGCCTAGCATACGCAGGCAAGGTGGATCCAATTTACGTCTTGAAGGCCTGCATAAACGTGCATGAGATTAAAGTAGAAGATGCTGATAACGGTCGAGGTAAGCGAGAAGTTCCCAGTCCAAGCAGCGACCTTTTCGACCTTTTTTGACACGGGGTCGTTGTAGGATTGCAGTGCCATTCTGCACCTTTCTCCTGGAAAGTTGTTTTTGAATCGAATCATCGGATATTTGAAATCATTATGACTGCCTGCAGCCCCAAAGAAGAACTAGAATGGCGCGCACGCCTGACTTCGCCTCTGACGGGGAAACAATCAGATGTGTCGCCTGCATATACTTTTCTAGACATGGACATCACGAGTTTGGGTGCGCTGACCTCCAAGTTGAGTAGGTAACTCTATCTGTCTGCTTTGACCTACCGTCACTGACAAAGGAATTATAGGTACGATTAAGACACGACTTTCTGTTCGGAGAGCCACAACAAGCTGTCCTAAACCAGCCTTGTACCAAGTTATATTGAAGAATACGAGCGAAGTCACACAAAGCAACGTCGGCGATCCAACTGCGCTGAACATAAGCCGCTCACATTCACTTTTGTCTACGAGGACACGGCTGTCATTTCTCTCACCTTGTAGAATGGAACGCGCACGGTTGGAGGCACTGCTGACAGATGTTTGGAGTCGCGAAATCCTGCCTTTTCCTGGAATTTCTACACGTCTTTCAAGCGAGAAATCGGTCAGGACATCAGCCTCAACCGTTATGAGGAAGCTCAGCGTAACGAGCATCGCGAACTCCCTCGCCAAAAGAACCGAAGGCTTGAGGCAGAGATTGTCTTTTGAGGACACTTGTCGCCCACCCATGACAGAGATGACATTGAAGAATAATTTGCAATCCAGCTGGACCAGTCATGTGAGCGATAGCATCAATATCATTGACTCACAAGAAAGTCGGGCATCACCTACGCCAGCAACAAGGTCATCTTGGTCTCATGATAAGAGGGGATTTTGCACCGACAAGTTCCATGAGGCAACCATTACAGCAAAGTCCTGGGGATCACTAAGCAGGAAATGCGATAGACCGAACCTTGGACTAACACGGGGGATTTTCAAGTAGGGATTTGTGCTTAATGGGCAAAATCCAATTCGAGACTTGCTTGATACAATGGGGATTGATTAAATTATGACATGCTGCATCTGTGTTTCTTCAAGTACTTCATACATATTGGCATACATTTAGTCGTCACAAGGCAGGAAAAAACACCAATTAAACGTGGAATATGCTTCTTGATGCAACGGGTTTATCGTGGTTTCCGCAGATAAAAGCGCAACTCTTGTTGGTCTTCGCATGTGGCAGCGGATGTATGGCCACGACTGAAATATTGAAGGCTAATACTAAGGTGGGAGGGACGAGAAACGTATGTAGAGAAACCCGACCTAAAGCAGATGAACAGGGTTTATAAGTTGGGGGGAAAGAATACTACGTCCGTACGGAGCAGAGGAAAATCAGTGTTCTTTCCCTCAAGTTATTAATTATTCATTTTTTTTTTTCCCTCATTGGTTATGGCCAATGCATTGGATTTGCCATCATATTGGTTTTCCCAACGATATTACCCAGCCAGTGGGATAATTCACATTCGTGTAAAATAAAATAACCGCAGTGATAGATGGACTCCCGGTGTGTTGGCATTTGCGCCGTACTGTACTGTGCCCCTGACTCCTGAGCTCCTGACCCCGCAGCATGCATTCATCCGCGCCTGCTCAAATTAACAGTCACACAGAGGGGAAAAGAATTCTTGGTGGCTGGGCATTCGAGTGTTTGGGTAATAACCCGTAACCCGTGACCCGTAACCCGTACTCCGTAGACTGTTTTTCGTTTATTTCTGCGTCACGCGTCACATCCACCAACGAGTTCGTCTCATTGTATGAACTTGACGTCCGGCGGCTCATTTGTATTTGGTGGGGCGGGCATCCATCCATCTGTGCGTGGTGTGGTGCATGCACCATGGCATCAACCGCGGTTGAGGTCCGTACACAGGATGGAAATGTGGCCGCAGTGCCACTCAAAGCGCCACAGCCTTTGATTCCTGCGCTTGTCAAATCCGCCGTCGACCAAACCGTCAAAGCAGTCACTACAGTTGTTCAAGCCGAGATCCGGGCCCTTCCCAAGCAGATTGTGGCCGCCGCAGTAGCACAAGCACCGCAAGCTGCGGAACCAGCCAAAGCCCCGACTCGACGAAGAGAGTCCTCGGATGACGAGGAGCAAGGTCCATCGAAATCGCAGCAGCTATGGAACGACGCCTATGACAGCCTGCAAGATGCCGGGGCCACCGCTGGCATTGTCAGATCGTACGCGGAGACGCTGACATTTGCCATTGCCGGCGAAGATGGGCAGGGATCTGCCACGAAAACATCCAACTTGGCTGCTGATTTGAGAGATCCCGCAAAGCGCCAAGCTCATATGCGAGACCTCGTCATGAAGGGTCGTGACAAGTTTGCTAATGATTCAAAGATGGCCCAGACCGTGGGTGACGTTGCCAGTTTTGTTCTTCAAGCCAGAGGAGTCATTGATGTGGCTATAAGGAACGTCCCACAAGCGGCACTACCATGGGCTGGTGTGTGCGTTGGCTTACAGGTATGAATAAGTGCAAGTGACCAGTCTCTGAGCATTATTCCCAGATTGCTCGATTGCTCACCAGCAGATAGATTCTCACGAATCCAGCCAAAGTCTCCCGAGCTAATCTTGCAGGCATCACCCATGTTGTGTCCCGGATGGATTGGTACTGCTCCTTGGTTGACCACCTGCTGGACGAAAGGAGCATTGTCGAGGGTCAAGAGCCTGCGGTTATGGTCATGCAACGTCTCGAAACGCTCGTCCTGCATCTTTACAAGAGTCTGCTGCTGTATCAGATGAAGAGTGTCAGCTCCTATTACCGGAATTCTGGTCTGACATACCTGCGTGAACTTGCTTCATGGGATAATTGGGATGCAGACCTCAAAGCTATTACGGCCGCAGAGGAGGCTCTGAGAGCTGCTTCTGTACAATACAACACCCAGAGTTCACTTCAACGGTTGTCCGAGCTCATGCAGCGCGGCGATAAAATGCAGTCAACTTTGGGAAATATCCATCAGGATCTTCAAGACTTCATTTCAGCCCAGAAAGAAAAGATAACGGACGACAAGGACTCGGCGTGCCTCCGAGATTTGTTTTTTGTTGATCCAATGCGAGAACTGGACAGACTGGAGAGGAAGAAGGATAAGCTCATCGATGTGGCATTTTCTTGGGTCATGGGCACCAAAGAATTTGATTCCTTCTCCAACTGGCAAAAATACGACGCTCGTCGAATGCTGTGGATCAAGGGTGGTCCTGGCACCGGCAAGACGATGCTGTTGATCGGAATCGTGCGCGAGATCTCGACCCAATCGGCTGCATTTGCCCCCAGTGTGGCATACTACTTCTGCCAAGGCACAGCAGACCAGACGAGGAATAATGCAACAGCAATTCTCCAGGGCTTGCTCTGGATGCTTCTCGTGCAACAACCGCGCTTGATCCGGCATCTGCGTGCCAGACATCGTTATGCTGCATCTTCTCTTTTCACGGACTCGAACGCTTTCAGCGCCATGTCTGAAGCGCTGGAGAACATGCTCAAGGATGCTACCATGACACCGGCATATTTTGTTGTCGATGCCTTGGACGAATGTGATGGAAGCGCGGGCGACATGGTTCAACTCATTTTCAAATCTCTTCGCCTTTCAGACAAAGTCAGGTGGCTAGTTTCTAGCAGACCGGGGCTTGACTTGATGAAACCTGGTGTCGATGAGGCTCTTGTAGAGCTGGACGCCCAGAGGTTGGAAGGACCAGTGCATGCTTACATCACGTACAAACTCTCCGAGTTGAGCGAAAGGCCCGGCTATGAGGACATCTCTCTGTTGGTCGACCTGTCCAACGAAATCTGTGACCGAGCTTCCAATACCTTTCTGTGGGCTGCTCTTGCGCTCAAGGAGCTTCGAGGGGTCGAGGGCGAGGATGCGGTGGAGACCATCAAGAAATTGCCCTCGGGTCTTCCGGCTCTGTACGCCTACATGATGGCCAAGATGAATGGGTACGACAGTCGGCGGCAGAAGCGCTGCAGAAGCGCCATTGCAGCCGTGTATCTTGCCTACCGGCCACTCACACTACGAGAACTTGGGGTCATTGCAGGCTTAGGTTCCCCCATCAAACCTTTGGACATTGTCAAAGCTTGCGGTTCGCTGCTTGCCATGACTGGCAGGGTAGTTTCACTTGTTCACCAATCTGCCAGGGACTACCTGCGCGGGACGTATAGTGAAATGCTCGAGCGAGGCGGATTTGTCATGAGTCATCAGGATATCGCTCATCGTTCGATTGATGAGATGCAGCACACCCTCAAGCACAACATGTACTACTTGCCAGGAAACGGATACTTCCCAAGGCTTCTTGGTGACTCGATCAATGGGTCCGATAATGACCCTCTGGCTGGCATAGCCTATTCCAGCACATTCTGGATACATCATCTCTGTGATGCCGGTGGCACAAACACACCGGCACAGCTCGTCACGCCTAAAAAGGTTCTCTCGTTTTTCAAGAAGTATTTCCTCCGCTGGGTCGAAAGCCTGTCACTCCTTGGAAAACTGTCGGGGGCATTGGAATCCATGAGGATGCTTATCGCTCAGGTAAGGAATTTTTAACGCCAACTGGATGGTATCTAGACTGCACAGCACTGAGCAGCATGCTCACACACTTGTTTAGTCGCGCTTCCAATCCTCTTCTCCGCTTCAAGAATTCCTGCGGGATGCCGCAAGGTTTCTCATCACGCACAAGTCGACCATCAAGGCGGCAGCTCTGCAGACATACGGCACCGGCTTGCTATTCAGTCCAAATGACGGCTCCATTCGCAAGTTCGGGTGGGATGAGCGTCTAGGTTTCATTCGTGGCATGATCACCACGCATCAAACAGGTGACTCCAACACGCGCACCCTCGACGGTCGGTACGGTTCTGTCACAGCTGTGGCCTTCTCCGAGGACGGCAAGTTCTTCTCCACGGGCACTGAAGGTTCCTTGACAATATGGAACACGGAAACATGGACTCCGGCCTGCACCGTCTTCCTTCCCGACTCTACTGGTATTGCGGAAGAGCTGAGCTTCTCTCCCGACTCGAAATCTATATTGGCTGTGTATGGCGATACGTTACATGTCTGCGATGTGGAAACCAAGACACAGACACGAACTATCACTCATCCAGAAAAGCACACGATTGCTTGTGCAAACTTTCATTCAGATAACAAGAGTGTTGTCTTGGTTCTCAATGATGCCACAGTGCATCTGTGGGACGTGGCAACGGAAAGTATGCACCCGATATTCGCAGCCAAGGGTGAGACCAAGAGTATCATTGCCTTGTCACCAGACAACAGGGTCTTGGCTGTGTCGTTGCTTGAAAATCTGATTGGGGTGTGGGATGTTGCTGCTGGCACGGGTCACAGTGCCCGCGTGCTCAAACGACACGACGAAGCTTTTAGAGACTTTACGTTTGCGGCTGATAGCAAGGCGCTTGCTTCGGTTTCGACCGATGGCACAATATGTCTGTGGGACATCGAGAGTGGAACTTGTCAGCGAAGTTTCAGCCCAGGATGGAACAATTGGCCCACGATCGCATTATCACCGGACCTCAAGACTGTCGCCATGGGTGGCTTAGAGGACACTACCCGTCTTCTGGACATGAAAGATTGGAGTCAGCAAGAAGAGGCGCGAAGCCATCGCAGCCGGATCGCAGATGTAGTGGTCTCTCCTGACAAGACAATGGCAGCCACAGCTTCTCATGACAGGGATATTCGGATTTGGGACATTGAACGAGGAGAATGCTTGCATCGGTTGGGTGGCCATCAGGACGCTGTACGTTCTGTCGCATTCTCCCCAGATGGTCAAACTCTGGCCTCCGGGTCTAGCGATAAGACTGTGCGACTGTGGAATATCCAGAGTGCCGAATGTCTCCAGATCTGGAAAGGTCATTCGTCGGCCGTCAGATGCATTGCATTTGCGCCAGACGGCAAGACAGTCGCCTCCTTCTCTTACGATGGGACCAGCAGACTGTGGACGGTGGAATCTGGATCAAGCGTGCCCATCAAGGGGCAGAGCGAAACCCAATCCTGCATCGTCTTTTCCAACGACAGCAAGACTCTGGCGTCGGTGGATCAGACTGGCTGTGTTGTTCTGTGGGACACTACAAGTGGTGACCAGACACACGTGTTTGAGAAGGAGAGTGCGGATGAGCCTATTGCATTGGTCTTCACCCCGGATGACTCGGCTGTTGTGATGGGGTCCAGCAATGGCTGTATATACGCCTTGGAGAAGGCATCAAACTCAAGGCGCAGGCTGGTCAATCAGCAAGAGTCGTTTTCGCACATGGCCTTTGCGGCGGACGGCGAAACCTTGGTGACGACGGCTGGTTCTGTAAACATGGGTGCTTCTGAGCAGTCGGCGCTGAACAAGAAAGCACCAGACAATACTCTGTTCGTCTACAAACCAGTCGCTTTCCCTGGCATGGAGGCCGAGGCGAGGCTGGGCCATGTGTGGATAGAAGGGCGAGGCGTCCTGATGTTGCTGCCGACGAGCTATACATCGAATGTGCTTGCAGTGTGTGAGGACATAGTGATTTTGGGACACGCGTCCGGCAAAGTCACGTTCCTCTATTTTGACTTTCCTAATCGTCCCGAAATGTATTCGGCATAACATGATTAGAGAGCTGCATTAAGTCGATTGGGTCGTGTCCTGCGAATGATACTGAGCGAGCGTATTTGTAGCTGGCGCCTTTTCGAGTAGCTTTTGTGGCAGCCAGCATTGGCACTGCACTGGCATAATTATACAAGTCATGATAAATATTAATAATAGTACCGTTTCCGGGTACGAGAAGATCATTGATTGCTATCTAGCAACTATGAGTGCGAGACATGTTGGACGCGGCCAAGCCTTGTGTGGCACGTCGACTGCGATCCATGCTCTTCAAATTTGGTGTTTTCTTCATTTTCGTAAAAAGTACAAAAATTTCCGAAGTGTCAGAAGTAGATATCTCATGCTTTATAAAAAATCCATAGCTCATCATCATCATCGCCTGACGTTCATAGCGGGGCGCTCTAGCGGGCCTTCATGGAGCTCATGCTGTCGTTCGTGACACCTTGTCGGGCAGGCATCTGCAGGAGTCTTTCATCAGAGACCGTTTCTAACACGGGGGACGAGCGCAGGGGATACAGTAAGTGCCACGTACCTCCATGGTATGGATGGAGCCCTCCTTGAGGATCTTCCTGATGACCTCGTCCTCATCCTCTGTGTCAAACTCGGCGGCCAGAATGTGCTTGGGAGCAGCATCGTACGTGCCCTGGTTGCCTTGCCTGGTCCATTCGTCAGTTGCGCTTTCATCATGGGGTGTGCCTTGTCTTGGGGTACGAGGATGGAGGAGGGGGGCATGGAAACTTACTTGTGGGTGTGGAAGATCTTGAATGAAGAGACGAATTGAGCTAGGGGGATTGAGGTGTCTCCCTTCAACCACTTCTTGTACACGTCTACATCATCTACGAAGATGAGGAAATCGTCGTTGCGGCCTTGGAAATGGATCTTTGACTGTGTGGCTTCGCCGCGGGTCATCTTGAGCTGGATGCGGGGTATCGCGTGGGTTTTTTTTTTTTTTGGGGGGGGGGCTTGGTCCCGTTTGGAATTTGAGTGAGGGAGATGAAAGTTTGTGAGGTCGTCAAGAGAAATCTCGTTTCTGGCTTCTCTATTTCGGAATGCGTGAGGAAGATTGCTTGGATGTGTGGGAAGGGGGAGAGGAGGAAGGCGGGAGGGGGGAAGATGGAGGGGGCGAGAAATGAGCTTTATTAAGAAGAAGCTTTGTGAGCTTTTGGCTGGACTTTGGAGCTCGGTTACGGGGTGCCTGGGGAGCTACGTCATTGGCGGTGGGGTGGGCACTTTGCTGTGAAGGGTGAGTCGGGTCGGCGGTGACGTTTTTGGCTTCACGGGAGGAGGGAAAGGGGAAGGAGCCCTTTGATGGTTTTTTTTTTTTTGGAGGGAGGGGGGGGGAGATGACTCTGGTCAAATTGACGGGCGCGGTTGAGAATATTGGACATGTTGCTCAACATCAAGGACTAAAGAATCGCCTATTGTTTCCTTATTCGCAGACCTCACGTGCCATTGCCGTTCACGGTACCGTGCTCCGTGAAGAAGTGAACTGTTCAGTGTCCCTTTCACGTCGTGGCGCACCGGCCTTGCGTTAATCCGTCATCATTGTGTTTTTTTTTGAGGCAAACCGTGTCTGTTGACAAATCCATGTTACTAAATGCTAGCGTCCGTTGGGTTGAAAGATGTTCCCCTTTGCTAGTCGGTCGCCGGAGATGGGGGCGGATCTCGACGATTGGATTCATCTCGGAAATATATCTATACCAGGTATTCTTCTGCTCTTGCGCGATCGCAACATGAGTGAAAATGCTGCGGCACGCTCGCACAGACCTGTCTGTGCAAATACTCCCGCTGCCATCCAATTTTAATCTTGTTCTGTCCCGGCAATTGATCGTCTTGTTTTTTCTTCCCTTTTCCTTGTCTCGTCACTCTCGCTCAATAGACCTCCTGGTGGGATACTCCATAGTAAGGCTCATCTTGGCAACATTCCGTGTCTCACGTTCCCGAAGATCAGACGAAGGCTGTAACGCTGGGCTGGCTCCTCCTGACTAGCCACAAGTGGGCTCCACTACGGGGTCTGTCTGACACGGAGGTTTCGCCGCTGACTTTATATCGTCGTCACGGCCGAAAAGTGCTATTATGGGTTGCGAGTAAGTCAGGCCTTCTGGCTTCGGAGGTAATGCCGGAAGATGATGAGCGCGATTCATTGGATTCGACGTCAATTGTTCATATTCTCCTCCGGATATCTGGTGCCCCTGTCACCTTGACTCAAAGTATAGACGCTAACTATGATGTAGTAATGGTTGGTCGGAAAATCGACTTGATGCTGGCGCCAAGTCTGTATGCTTCCCACTTGTAATGTCAACGTGATAGCCTAATGCGTCTTCTCCTGGCCTGGTACAAAAAGTGAGTTGGCTCAAGAAAGAGGTCAACATGAAACATGATGGCATTCCCCTGCATTTGCATCGCTCTTTGCCGTCTCTATCCTAGTGCCCCCTGAATACCGACATGCAATCCCATCAGGGAATGAGGAAAAAAAAAAGAAAAAGAAAAGAAAAAGAAAAAGTCGCCGCTATCCACAGACATGCTGAGAGCTTCCGTGAGGGTTGAAATCATGGATAGTATCACTATCACTCATAACGCCGCGCTAAATGCAAAACAAATAATAATAGGATGATCGGTAATGGAAATCGTGTCGAGAGCCAGAAACCAGAATCGGCCCTCGTAAATCTTGGACTTGGGGTGCGATGTCCAGTTGAGAAATATCATGCTCTCGTGCCAGAACTCATCAATCCTCGTTGCGGTAATGTCCATGGTTTGGCGCAAATTATCTGCGTCTGATTAGCATGAGGCGCAGGAGAGCCTGAGCATGCATGTTACATACCTCGCCTTCACTATAGGCCCAAAAGTACACTACCATGCCAATCACATAGTAGATGGCTGGATTGGTAGATTGATACATGAGAATCGAGGCAATTGCTGTCAGCGGCAGGATGGCAAGACGGAATTCGAGGGATCGATGAAGACTCGAGCCGGCAACAAAAACGAGTGGCCATTCCAGGGCGAGCATGCTGAGTCCGATTAGTAGGTTTATGGACTGCAAAATCGGAATAGGCTTGACCGCGGCATCAAGATTCTTTGTTAAGAAATCCCAGAAAACCTTGGGCCAGAAAAAGCCTTCGATAGCGGCAGCCACCTGATCTGTATCACTGGTTAGTATGTCGGACCAGTTCTTGATTTGGGGTGATGTTGTTTTGATAGGAGAAGGACGTACAAGTCGCCGCGGTCAGGATGATTAATCGACCCAAGTGGTTCTTGATCAGTCTACCCATTGTGCCAGGTATTGATTTTCTGCTCTGTTATTCACACACTTTCTTTCGCTCCCTTTTCCTTTGTTGCCAAATGTACCAAGCCTTTACCTTGCGACGGTGTCCTGGCAATGATAAATCTCCACACTTTGCTTTTCCGTTGTCTATTTATTAGATGCCCGTGAGAAGTGCCCGGGAAGAAGCCGCTTCAATGTAATATGCCGTCGGGGCGCTTGTGTTTTCTCTTGCGGGTGTATAGTACAAGTTGATTAAATTTAAGGTGGGAGACTTGAAGAAACAGGTAGTGCGTGCTGGTAGCCAGACCAACACGATAGAAAAAAGATGACGAAGAAAAAGAAGGCAAGTAAGTGAGTGAATAAATGACAGACTGGTTGGTATTAAGTGGCTTCCGGCAGACCCCAGCTGTTGGAGGTGGGGGAACAAAAGACCGGATGAGATCTCGATGGAGACAAAGAGAAGACTTATCTCCCAACAAAGGGAGGAATTCGGGTGACTCTGATATGGAAAGAGAAATGGGTCAAGAGCAAGGCTATACCCAGAAGACTGGGCCGTAGCCAGCAGGGGCGAGGCTAACTCAAGCCCTTGTATCAGACTCTGGCAGCTAGCGAGAAGGACACAGTATCGGATGAAGTTGACGACTCGGTACCGAATGGTAAAATCGTGGTAGAATCAGTGGTGAATGATCAGCAGGCATCCGTACGGCATCAACCTCTTTTCACCGGGCCGGGGTGTAGATGAATTGTCGTGAACGTTCCTGAGACGGCAGAGCCTGTGGAGCTTGTCGAGTGTTTTCTCTTGCTAGATTTTCTCCGCTACGGTGTTTTAGATGTGGGAGAGACGAGAAATGCCACCCGTCTGATCTGCGGCGTTCTGCGCTTTTGCGTGATGGGGTTATCTCGGGTTCTCTTCGTTGTCCGGGCCCAGATATGGCTAGGTAGTAGGCACTAGCAGTTTCGTCTGAAGTCGTGACAGAATGAGCCGAGTTTTCCTATTCCTTGCATGAACGGGGGTGTTTTGAAGCTGCTGAGAATTAGACAAGACGGCGTCGGAGACGTGAATCTAGAAGTATATGGTTGCTGTAGGAGGGGGGGGGTTCTAACGTGGACGGTAGCAGAAGGATAGCTGGATTTAAGAGACAATCGGATACAAAGCATAACTCGACTGCAACCGCCGGGGTAGGCGCCCGTCCCGAGCATGGACAGCATGGACCCGGCGAACATGGACCACATAGCTTGCGAGAAAGGCGTGAGCACTGAGGAGAACCCGGCCAAGGTGGAAATATTAGTAGAAAGCCACCGGCGCCCCGCCTCGAAAGCGGCGGGGACAACCATTGACGCCATTCAAGATGCAACACAACACCGCATGGGGGTCGGTTGGGGCGTCTTCGCCAGGACAGGTCCGAGGCCACAGAGGCAGAGGGCAGAGGCAGAGGGCAGAGGCAGAGGCAGAGGCAGAAGCAGGTTTGGGAGGTTTGGGGGGGTTTGGCCGGTTTGGTCCAATGGAGCGGCCGCAGGTGGGTGACATTATTCATTATTTCGAGAGTTCATTACGTCCGGACTTGTGTGTATGTATCGAGGCGGAGGCGGGCAGCAGCACTCTGGAGTCTGGCGTCTGGGACGACAAATCACCGTGTGGCTCGAGGTGATTGGAGAAGTTGTCGGCGGTTACGGGCTTCCCCACGGCCAATCAGCACCCTTGCCGTCGGTCGCTAGCTGGGGGAGCTAGGGGCGCCCCTGCCGTTTCTCACTCAACATGTGCCACATTGCATGACCACATTGCACATTGCATGCATGACCACGGTCCACATTGCATGACCAGTGGTCCATGTCATCGAGTCGCCACCTGCTTTCCCCAATTGGTCACAGCCACCGTCAGACGTACGGGACTAGTCACATCGTCACCCGTCAAATCATCAGTGTCAGCTGTCCATATTCTGCTTCATGATAGGACGATGCTTGTATCAAATTCACCAACTCTGGCCAAGATATTTCATCTTTTCGCCATCGTCGATTCTCGACCCATTCATTCGCCGCTTCTTTTCCGAGCTTCTGAATCGCCAATGCAATGGCACCAGAAGCAGCTCTTCTTTCTATATTCAATGTTGTATTCTCTCAGACGCAATGCAACGCCCTAATAATAATAATAATAAGCTCAACTAAATACGGAGTGCGGACTACGGACTACTCCGTCACCGTTCCTTCCGATCTGGCTCGCCACCCACTGACTATGTACATATGCGACGATAATTCCTTTTGTTTTTTTTTGTCCATGCTCGGCGACACCCAAGGTTCTCCCCAACGCACGCGCGACAGAGGCGGGTTTCGAAAGATTCGTGCAATGGACTGACTAGTCCGTAGGATCCCGTCATGATGGGATGGATGGTGAAGCACATGGTGTCTGGGGCGATTCTCCCCGCCACACTGACTTGCTTTGGCCGCCAGACCCACGGGCACTGACTGACTGACTGACCTGCAACCACTTAACTTATGTACTAACTTTTATTAGGGATTAGGGAGAGCTCCCCTGTCTCCTCTGTCAATCCAGCTCATCCCGGTTCCGGACCAACACACGCCCGCCACTTCGGCCTATTCTCCATGGAATACTCCGTACAACCCTCCAACGGAGCACGCACCACCAGCCAAGAAATAGTCAATGGTCCCCATGTAATCCGTAATCCGTACTCCGTACTCCCTCCGTACGCGAATCTGTCATCTGACGGGAAGCCACACTTATTATTCGGTACTAAAACTGTATCCATGCCACCCATGCCCCGGTCACTCCCGGCGGCTCTGCCAGTTCGTTGATTGGAGGTGGCTGCATCAGTGCCCACCCGGTGCACCGATGGTACATCCCACCACGTAGAATGTCCGCTTCTTGGCCGTTGTACGCCTGCAGTTCCTCCTCTTTTTTTCTTTTCTTTTCTTCCCCCAGTTTTTTCGTGTGTAGGTGTGTGGGTGTGTGGGTGTGGTGGCGGTTTGATCGTGATGCCATTGCAGATACAGATGCAAGCAAGCAATTCTTTGAACAGGGCTTATGGGTGTTGAGAGACGGGACCATCATCATGCCTCACATGCCTCACCTACTACGAGGTAAGTTAGCGCCGCCCGAGGTTCGATTCTTGGTTCCGGTTTGATTCGACCGCCGCCGTCATCGGCCATAATTTGTCCAACTCAGCCTTGTTGGTCCCAACGTCTGGCCCATCTGTGACGGTGGTTGTGTGAGAGAATGAATATATCTGACGTGTGCTCTTGAAGAGCGTCATCAAGGGAAGTCAGGCCTCCAAATCGCTTCTCAGAACTGATACCTGCCTTCGTTTAATTTTCCATGTTTGTGGGCTACGGACGGCGTTGCTACAGTGTTTTGGGACCGTCTTGAAAGTATGAAATTAGTCGACGTCCGTCCTCTTCCCCCAACGCATTGCAAATTCCCTGCTGCCCTTTTTCTGTCTCCACGAGGGTGGCCAGATGTGACAATCCCGTGGTACGCGACATCAAGTTTGCTATTTTACATTCTGCCAAAGGACGCCCACGAACACAATTTCGCACAATTTCCGTCCGCATCACTTGCTCGTCAGGCTCATCGCCATGGTGGTTGGTCACTGAATTGCAATGGTTTCGTAGGTTCTCGATAGTTGTAATGAGTTGGTGAGCGCTCGAAAGTGGCATGAGTGAGATGTTGTTGTACCGAAGCATGCTACATATGCCAGCCATGTTGTGAGGACGTACGCCGTCTGACGACTCATGCGGAAGGCCAACATACTGCATTTGAAGTCTCATCCACGAAGACATTGCGTCTTGACCTTGCAAGAGAAGCATGATTCCTTTCCTGGCACATTCTTGACCGGCGAGGTGTTCAATTCTCTGCTTCTCATCACTGTCAAGTGCTTGTGTGCTGGACATGAGCAAGATGCAAAAGACTTCTCTGCGTCCGTTCGATGAGAATTGGAAATCGACATCGTGATCGGGAAGATTTGTTTCTTGCCCTGTCAGGAGCACGAAGCCGCTTTGTTTCTGAGCCTGCGGAGTACTGACCTTTCCATTTGGTGGGAGGTTTGAGGAAATCTGGAACAACTTGCGCCCATTCCTTCCTGGTGCGAAGACGTGAAGAAAACATGGGCCCGCTTCCTCTCTTTGTGAGGTGATCTGACGCACAGTGAGATGTAATTGGAATGAAGAGGGCGCTGTCAGTCAAGTTGCGTGGTATCTTGCGTTGTCGTGAACGAGGCAGAGATTGCATCCTCATAAGCAATTTCAGAAGTATTGAGAGTGGAAAGAGCGCTCTCGCCTCCTGCCTTCCTGTCCACGATGTATCCGATATCGATTGCCACCCCTTGCGGCGCCAGAGTGAGTTCATGCCATGCTAAAGATGCCTATCTATGTGAATTTTGTAATTTACGATGAAGAAGAAGAAAAGTGAGTATTGTACAGATCTACATCTTCACATCTTCAAAATCACAAAAAAACCCCCCCCCCCGCCTTGGGTGAAACATCGATGGCCTCGCGGCGCACTGCTCAAGCCAACCCACTTTTTCCTTCTTTTTCGAACTCTTGTCCATTTTTACAGTGGCAGGGCTGCGTCCGTTCTTGGTCATTGTGCCTAAAGAATGAACAAGCTCATGGTCGCAGTGTTGGAAGCATAGGCAACTTCGTCTTCGGGTCCCTCAGCTCCCTAAGCGCACCTTCTAGCTCTTCAAGCTTCCGCCTTTGCTTCTCCTCTGCCTCGACCAGCTCCTCTTCTCTCCTTCTCATTGCTTCCACGCGCTCGCTAAGATCGTCTATCCTCTGCTTATTCACGTCGGGTTTCTGCAGGGCCTTCCATGACTCGTATATAATCAGGCTGCAGGCCACTCCGAGAATGAAAGCATCGCCGATGACGTCTGCGAACAGGTCCACGGCTTTCCCTTCGGGCAAAGGTCGGAATTTACGCTTCCACACGTTTTGAAAATTTATTCGAGATGTTTTCGAGGATGAGGACGATGAGGACGATGAGGACGATGACGATGACGAGGATGCAGAGCTATTTTTGGCCTTTTCTTTGGCAGCCTCGTCGCGCTTGTGTTGTTCTTCCGTCTTGACGGTGGGTGCCTCGGCGCGTTCTCTGGCTCGACGCTCGGCTTCGGGATCGCGCAGCAGTGCGACTGAGAGGCGCATGTTCAGTTGATGGATGTGTTGGCCGTATTTGGCAGCGAATGCACGGAATCGGGGATGATCGTGAGCTTGGGCTTTGATTCGATTCTGATCGTGGCATTAGCACGGGCTGGCTGACTGTGGAGGGGGGGATGGGAGAGGGCTTACGGCGCCATATTTGGAGACGTGCCGCACAAATAGCGACGCGAGTTTGAATAGAGGTAGGGGTACCATGGTGAATCAATTGCTGTGGGGAGGGTGCTGCCTCTATGCGTAGCTGTGGTGGGATCGTCGTGAAAAGGATGTCTGGTTTTTCAAGGAGAGGCGGCGGGGGGGATGACGACCAGGAGAAGGCGAGGAAGATTGCGTCACGCAACCTTGAACACGAAGAAATGAAATATATCGTTAATGCATCGCGAAATATAGGAGTCGTAAAAGATAATGTCGGAGCTGCCGGCGCGCTCGGGTCCGGGGAAGGAATGAACGGAAGCTTGCAGACCGATCTTCAGCCAAGCCGTGATGATGTTGAATTTGTTGAATACATGTACTACGTACACACATTGTGTGTACGGAGGATGTGGCTGTCACGGCAAAGAGTGGGTCTCGAATCGCCCATCTCGGAGTTCTGGGAGTTCTGGGAGTCCCAGGTCTGGGACTGAGTGGGCTCGTTGCGCCGGCAACCATCAGACACGCATTGAGCGCACAATGTACACAAACCGCGCACAAGCATTGGGAAATTGGGAAAGAGGCTCTCCTAGTCGGGGGACGGACGGACGACTGGACAAGCAAGCAAGCAAGCAACCAAGCAACCAAGCAAGCAACCAAGCAAGCAACCAAGCAAGCAACCAAGCAAGCAACCAGACGCCATTTGTCACTTCTCCTTGCATCCACATCCACATCGACATTCAGCATTGCTTAATGCTTTTCTCTCTCTACTTCTCTACTTCCTCCTCGGGAACCATTGCCAACACTTTCGCCCGACGGTTCGCAGTGGCTTTACGTTTCATCGCGAATGCCACACCGTGCTTGAATTGTAAGCTGTCTTCTTCCTTTTAACCCATGACCCATGCGAATGTGCATTCAGCTGCCATGCTATTATGCCTGTGGCTATAGCAAGCTTTTGGCCTTTGCATCCATATCATCAATACCAGGCGGATGTCAACCGCAGCAAACGAACAACCTGCAAGCCGATACAACAACAGCAACAGCAACAGCAACAGCAACAGCAACAGCAACAGCCTACTTATTCTTTTGTCACTGCAGGCTCTTCCTTCTCGATTCCCCCCTTCACCGCGGCGACATAAACCGGACTCCTCCGCCCATATTCGGTCTTTACGGCCCATCAACATTTTGGCGCCCTACGCCAACCGCCCACGCGTTCTCCAGTACTCATGGCCCATCGACTCGCGGCGGCCAAAGGCGGCGTCGACCTCGAGGCTTTGTCCCCTAGAGATGCCAACGCCCAGCGAATGCCCAAAGCAACTGAGGTCAAGGCCAAGACTGCTGCTCAGCTTCGGTCCGCAAAGGATAAGGAGCATCCTCCTCCTCCTCCTCCCGAAGTGATTGAGCCGAGCAGCTCTGATCGCCCCGATGGCGCTTCCTATCAAGTGGGCAAGCTGCTGGGAAAGGGCGGTTTTGCCATTTGTTACAGCGGTCAGAATGTGGCCACCAAGCAGAAGTACGCGTTGAAGATTGTCAAGTGCAGAATGCCTCCGAAGATGGAGCAAAAGGTCGGTCTACTGTCTTTAGATGTTGTTGTGCAGGCGACGCCATGCTGATGTTTGATGTCATGCCTCGACGAGTTTAGTTTCAAACTGAGCTGCAAATCCACTCGAAAATGAAGCACAAGAACATTGTCCAGTTTTTCCGGGCATTTTCATTCAACAACTGCACCTATCTCGTTTTGGAACTTTGCAATAATGGATCTCTCATGGACATGGTCAAACGCCGCAAGGGCCTCACCGAGCCTGAAGTTCGATTCTATTCGGTTCAGATTGCGGGCGCCATCAAGTACATGCATGGCAAGGGCATCATTCACCGCGACTTGAAAATGGGCAACATCTTCCTAGACTCTCAAATGAATGCAAAGATTGGTGATTTCGGACTGGCGGCTCTGGTGGTCACTGGTAGGGACATGCAGACCATACGACGGACGACTCTTTGCGGCACTCCCAATTACATCGCGCCTGAAATTCTAGAGAAGGGCAAGAAGGGCCACGATCACATGGTCGATATCTGGAGTCTAGGCATCATCATGTACGGATTCGCTGCCCCATTCTCGCTTGACGGTTTGTTTCAATGTACTAATAAGAAGCCCAGGTTTGCTATGCTAACTTCAAAGCCTCCCTTTCAATCCTCGACAACCGATGAGATTTACCGCCGTGCCAGGGAGAGAGACTATGAGTGGCCAACGAGTGAAACATCACAGAAGTTCATTAGCCAGGACGCCAAGGACCTGGTTGCCGACATGTTGCAAGATGCAGACTGTCGCCCGGAGCCCGAGGAGATTATCCGACATCCCTTTTTCACATGTGGCTATATGCCCGCAGAGGCCGACATGACCTATCGCCTGAGAGAGATACCGCCGGATCGCCAGGAGTTTTATGGAACACGAATGGGCAGTACTGTTCAAGCAACCTCACTCAAGAACTTGAAGGAAATGTGCCGCGAGTGCTGTATTGGCCCCTGGACTGATGCAAAGATCATACACTCGCAAATCTGGAAAGAAATGGCTCAAGAAGAGAAGGTGGGATTGACCCCGATGATCCCGCTTGTTGAAAATACGGTGTATCGGCCATTTGAGGATTGGCTCAAGGAAAACATGCCCCAGCGGAGCAAGTTCTCCCATTCTTTTGGACCAACGTCATCATCTTCCTCCTCCTCCTCCTCCTCCTGTTCGTCTTCTTCTACAGGTACAACAAACGAGGAATCACAAACAAGCACACAGAGGACATCAGTCGGTCTTTTGAGACAGCCTCCGCAAAGCTTTGCAGCTCAACAACGTGCTCAAAACAGACCAGCGATGGTCTCTGCGGCCTCCACAACCAGTAAATCAAATTCCACCATTGACCCGGCCCTAACCACGAGCCAAAGTTTGCGAGTTCTTCCTCGACGAGAAGTCGTTCGCGGTGAAACATTGTCCAAGGCTTCTTCGGAGACAGTCGGCAAAAGCGTGCGAGTCTCTGCTCGCACAGAGCTGCCATCCATCCGCTCTGCTCCAAGTTTACAGGTTGCTGAGCGCGCTGCTACAATGACTTCCGCCCCTCTGCAGCCCCCGAAGAAAGCAAACTCGTCGTCTATTCGGCCTGCCACCCTCTTTTCGCCCTCGGAGAAACCAGAAAGCGTTGCCAGTTCGAAGCCTGATGTCATTCTCGATCGCCTGAGAAGGTTGCAAGCGGAGCTCGAAAGAGCGTTGAACTCTCGAACCATGGCCATCATCTCCTCCAAAACTGTATCTCCGCCTCACCCTCATGTGGTTGTGAAATGGGTGGACTACACCAACAAGTTCGGTCTCGGGTACATATTGAATGACGGAAGCGTCGGGTGCGTGCTGCGAGATATTCCCACAACAGAAGGCAGCAAGACTGCAATGCTTCCACCAGCAGGCGTCTTCATTCGCGGCGCTGAAAAACACATTCTTCGTCGACAAGACGAGTCGTATCTCGATAGAAACCAGCCCATCCCCATGACCGAGTCTATCAAGTTCTTTGAGAATAATGGCGAGAGCGGCCTGTCAGAGGTAAACATTTCGCCCGAGCATTTCCGGGTGGCTGTCAACGAGGACGGTACAGCTGGCAAGATGAACCCAGGCAAAGACATTTATCAGCACCGAAAGAGGGAGAGAATCATCCTCTGGAAGAAATTCGCCAACTACATGATTGCTTATGGCAGAGATGAGAACCTACCGATCGAAGACCTTGATGGACAAGGTGTCATGTCGCCCGGACATAAGGGCACCATGGCAGAGCTGGTCACCTTTTACCAACGATTTGGAGACGTGGGCTGCTGGGTATTTTGTGACGGACATCTCCAGGTAAGCCACTCCATGGGCAGGAGCAACTGCATTGAGTCACCTTTACTAATTTGGTTTACTTTGTTTTTCTTTTTTTTTTTCCTTCTCTAGTTCAACTTCCCCGATCATACCAAAATTGTTCTCGACGCTACTGGTACCTGGTGTCATTTCTGGCATCTTCCTCAAGAAGCCGCAGAGAGACTAGCTTCGACGGGCACAATTGGCGCAACGGCTCTCGATGATCGTGCGACTTTGTCGTTTCCACTGCAGACATTGCTCAACTTCCAATCCAAGTCCTCGACACGATCAGCCAGCACGCGCAAACGACCAGAGATTGACCCCGAGCTCCAAGGCATACCCGCTGCCAATGATTTCCGCCGCAAGATTGAGTTCATCAAGAATATCGTCAAGGAGTGGGTTAGCAATGGTGGTCTAGGGAACAGCTCAATGAGCAGAGAGACACGCCTACGATGGACTGGCTATCGAGAGCTCGTCAACACGACGATCCCACAGAAGCACGTGTGGGTTACGATTGGTGCTCGCTGGGGAGACCAGCGCTTGTCAACGCTTGTCGATCCGCGAACGCCATGGGAGCTGGGAGAAGAAGTCGACAGCTCAAACAAGTAAAGCGGTCTTGGTCGTTGGGTCAATGCAGGAAAGAGAATGGACTTTGTGTATATGTGGGCGAGATATCAGGGCCAGCGGTACGAATCGGAGGCTACAAGGGACAAATCTTTTTCTGAAGCGATTCTTGGCACATTTTGTCGATGTTTATACCTGGCTTCTGCACTTGTAATGTTTTTTTCTTTCCCTCTCTTTTTCGCTCCTTTTGGCTGTAGCGAGCTTGGCCGGCGTTGAAGGATCACTTTTGTCATGGCGTATGCGAGACATGAGACGATCGATAATGAATGACCCTGTGCTTTGCGCGTGTGCTTTTCTATTTGACTTTATATTTCTAATACACCATGTTTGTGTACGTTGGCTGTGGTGGTCAGTGATGATTGGTCTCTTGATAGAAGGAGAAAGACGCCGAGAGATGGAGAAGAGCGTGATGACTACAGATTGGGATTAGGAAGATGGCGTGGTTCTGCCCAAGACATGTTGTATCTATGTATCTCAGTCAGTGCGATGAAGGTATCTTCGTCATCACATTAGGCACAGGGCCATGGGGGCCATGGGGGCCATGGCAATCCATGTAATGTATTTCAAAAAGACACATCAAGTTATTATTTCGCTCGACTTGCCGCTTAGCGAGCGAGCGCACTCATATCCTACCCTACACCTATACCTCCTACTCAACTACCAAGGTCCGTCGCTACGTACTGCTCCGTGGCCTTGCCTGCCTGCCTGCCTGCCTGCCTGCCTGCCTCTCCCAGCAAAAATTATGGAAAAGTTGCGTTATGAACAAGTAGAGACGGGAAAGAAACAGCAGGCAGAAGACAGAAGAACAAATTGTGGAAGAGACTGACTTTTTGCCCCGAGGGGGGGGAAGGGGGGGGGGCAAACGAAAAACGCCCCGTGACGCCAATGCATGTATGCCGATCATGCTATGCAGTTGCATCTTCTTCCTCTTGGCACATAAATACAGCCCCCGTACCTGTACGCTGTGACAAGCTCATGTGCTGTTGGTATGATGAGCAGACGCGAGCGCTTGGTCTGACCAGAGTGTGACAACCCTGATGTGCTAGGGACGATGCGTACAGATGTATGAAAGAAGCGAAAAAAAAAAAACCCCCAATGTGTAGAACCAACAAAGGGTGCCGGCCATCCGAACCCAACACTATACGCCAGTAGTACTCAACTCTTTCGGCATTGCGTGTGGAAATATGAGTGCCGATGTCGACCAACTTATGCATCAGAATAGTATCCATCGTTTTGGGAATGGCCAGGCGGCAAAGCCCAGCTGCCAAGGCCGCCAACAACGTTTTCTCTTGACCCCAAGTAGACCGACTTGGAGCGCTTTTCGCGCTCAAACTCGGCCCAGCGCTTCATGGTGATCTTGCTGCTGTCGAATTCTCCCTGGTACTCAATGCCAGCCTTCTTCACCTTGTCTCCCGCCGTCTTACGCGTGTCGCCCCATGAAAAGTCGTCAAACTTCCAAAAGGCATATGTCGGTAGGATAAAGTTCCAAATCGGCAGGGAGATTAGATAAATGAGCATCCACACGACGTAGGACCATGAGTGAGCTGTGACTATAATTAAAAGACCAGGGAGGCCAAGAATAAGACCGAGCAGAACGAGAGGGATGATCTGCGGTGGTGAGTGGACGATGGAGGTGATGACTGAGGGAAAAAAGCGTTGGTTAGTACTTGCTTCTCCATTTCTCCGCCGTGTCATATCCTTTGGGCTCTACAATGTCGAGTGAGGGTGTTTCAACTTACCGACATAGAAGGTAAAGGTAATGGCTGCTGGCAACACGAGCGTACCGACGAGTTCGATAAAGACGACAAACTGCATGCTGAAGCAGAAAGTACCGCACAAGTCTCGGACGAGAACAAGCTCCATCAAGTTGTGAATAGTCGAGTTGATCCAGCGGCGACGCTGTGAGAGAAGGACCATGAATTTGTCGGGAACTGTCGTCTTACACACGGCTTGTGGAACAAAGACCTGCTTTCGCTTCGGAAATGTGCGCAGCATGAGGGTCGTCAAGTAACGATCCTCGCCGAGCAGATACAGGTTCTTTTCGTGCAACGTCTCGACGACATTTTCGGAGTAGTGCTCGACAACATCGGGATTGGCCAGGATGGGCACCCAGTAGTTTTGACCACCCTTGGGCGCCTTGATACGATACATGCAGAAGCAGCCGGGCAAACATGTGACACCACCGAAAACAGACTCGAACGACTTGGCGAGATGATGTGAGATGAAGTACTCAAAGACTTGGATGGCAGTCACCCAGCTGTCTCGCTTGTTGGCAATCTTGGTCTCACCACACAGTCCCATGATCTCGGGATCCTTGACCATGGCCGACACCATGTGCGTCAGACTGTCCGGGAATACTTTGGTATCGGCATCGACCATGAGTACGATCTCGTAGTAGTCGGGTGAGATGCCAGTGACCTTCCAAAGACCATTGAACATTTCGTATTCGAGTTCCGTCATTCGCTCATCAAACATGACCTTCTGGAGGAAAGACATGAGAATGATTTGACTGTCACGCTTGCCACGATTGCCGGGCTTGGATTTTTGGGCCTCGTCCGGGGTGCCGCACTTGACAATCAGCATCATCGGCACACGTTGCTGTCGTTCGTTCGGTATGCGGCTCTTGGTGCCATAGTCGTAGAATCCACAGTAGACCTTGGCCATGTTGTGGCGCTTGGAGCCGCTGGCAACAGCGACATAGGAGAAGGCCTCAACCAGTTCCGGAGGAGTCGAGTGGTCCTTCATCATGCCCAAGCAGACGTCGGGAGTAGAGACGGCTTCACCTTTGCCCTTGATGATACCGTCGCAAATAACGACGATGGCCTTGTGGCTGTTGGGATAGTCAGTTGTAGCTATGGAGTCGAGAGTGGTACGGATACCTTCCACGCCTTCCGAGTACGCCGTGACCAAGCACATGGTGTGCGCCAAGGGAAAACCGAAAGGCATCCAGTCAGATGGGGGTTGCGGTACCACGGCGTCGTGGATGAACCCCGCAGGACCAGGTCCATCAGAGGGGCTGGCGGTGCTGTTATAAGGGTCTGATCGCAGGAAGCTGGCACGGCTGTCGTTGCCCTGTCTGTAGATGGAGTTGGTGTTGGGGTTTAGCAAGGCACTTCCAGGTGCCTGGCTGGACATGGTGGTAGGAACGGCGCGACGTCCTCCAACGGGACGGCTATCGGCCCCGTAGACGGCCGAAAATCGAGAGGTGGTGGGCAAGAAGGAGGACGTTCGCCTGCTCGTTCTGTCAGATGATGCCATGGCGGAACTGCCAACATCGCCGGGCAGTCGGGGTGGGGCACGGTAAATGTCTTCGGACCAGTCCTCGATTTGCTTGGCTCGCTTTCGTCGATCAGAGGTCTGGGATGTCTTTGCCGCGGCATACTTGCGGCTGATGAACCACTGGAAGATCAAGGCCAGAACAAATCGAGTGCCGACGACAGACAGGATGAGGACGAGGGCGCAGTACAGCACAACCTGGGATGCTATGCAGCCGACAGTCTCAGTGTCGACAAAGCCCACTCGCGTCACTTCCTCGAGACACTGGGCAATCTGCTTGTCACCGGAGGACTGGAACATGCGAGTGACGTCGCGGCCACGGATGGCCCTGTTGACTGCGCTGTCTGGGTCTCGCAAGACCTTGAATCGATTAGGCACATTGATTTCGGTTTCGTTGAACCAGTTGAGCAGGTTCAGATCGAGAACACTGCCAGAGTAGACAATGAGGTTGCGGGAGCTGTTGCGAACATCGTCCCAGGTAAAGTAGACGTCGGCAGCTCCAGTGAGATCGAGGTAAAAAGCATTGCGAGCATTGGAGCTGGTATGGCAAGCATAGCCAAGGTAGTAGGGATTGGTGAAGTTGGGCCGGCTGGATCCATCCTGGTTGAAGGTGGTGCAGGGAAAGTACCAAGCCAGGTCGTTGTTGGCGTTGGTTGGCACATCCGAGTTGGGCGCCTTGGTAATGATATCTTTGCAGTGGCCGTTGACGTTTTGGAAGAGGAAACTCCCATCCTGCCCAGCATGCTTCTCAGGCAGATCGTACAAGACGTTGGCGCCAAGACGGTCCGCTCGAAGTGGGATGCCCTCGGCGGGAGGATGATGAGAGCTGGACAGGTCGTAGGCGACACCGTGGAAGATCATGTAGCCGCCAGTCACCCTGTTCACTCGCAATCTCTCTGGAGGAGAACTGCACACCGTAGCCGTGAAACCAAAGGTGAGAAAACCTACAATGGCCATGATGACGAGAATAATGCTGATGAGGCCCATCTTTTCTCGCCATGCTCGACGCTGGGCTTTTGTGGGCTTGCCACAGCACCTCAACATGAAGTCAGGGCACCAAAAGGTCACTATGGCGCAGTAGACGTTCCAGGTGCTCGGAGGTCGTATTTGTTCGGGAATGGCAGCCTTCTTGCGAGACTTTTCTCTCTTTGTGCCTGATTTGCGTGATTTCCCAGACTTGCTGCTGCGATGAGGCTGCGACTTGACACGGGCTGGCGTCTTTTCCTGGTCACCGCTAGTCTGACGAATTCGATTTTCGCGACTATGGGCGCTCTCAGAGAAGCTGCCGTGGGCTTTCGAGCCACCTGATCGCTCAGTCGATACATCGAATCCCTCCAGGACGGGATCATTGCCCGTGGAAGATGGCATGGTCTCCATGTTGGCAGCATGTTTGAGGTAGTGGTAGTTTCTGTGATCCTTTCCGATTCTGTTTCGCTCCGGTCGGATGAGGCTTCGCTTCCGAGGGAAGGGCTTATCCGGACTATGTGGTGGTGGGCTCATAGTGGGCTGCGTCGGTGACAGAGGATGCGCCTCTGTAGGGACGTTGGGGTTCGAGATGGTCTCGGCGAAGGAGGAGGCAGATTTCCCACGTTCATGATCTGCTCTATGGACAGTTCGGGAGCCAGTTTCAATGTCATCAGGCCGAGCGCGTCGAGAGTGCGAATTACGGTACGTGTTCCGCTGCTCGTAGACCGGGCTGCCACCCGGCCGGTCAGGAAGAGACATGCTTTCTGATGATCCAGTGTCAGTTCAGTGGCACACTTTTTTTTTTTTTTTTTTTTTTTTTTTTCACTTCTGTCACAAGTGGATTGCATAACCGCCGAATGCGCTCCAGAAGTAGCATTGGCGATGTGGTGCAAGAATATGAGGGCAGACTTACGCAGCTGAACCAGTGGCTGAGCTCAAGTGCTCTCGGCCCAAATGTTGGTCTCGTTCGGTTGGGCCAACACTGTAAAGATGACAAGTTTTGGTGAAGATGATGGTTCCCGAGACGAAAGAAGTTTGTATTTCCACGAGTGATGCCAGGAGTAAAGCTTTCAGCAGCCTGACTGCCACTGCGCAGTGGAGAAAGCCCGGAGTCGGTCGCCTTAGGAGGGAGGTGTCACGAAGGCGCGAACTCGTCGGAGCGGCGAGCCCCTGCTACATAAATCGACCACGTTCCGACCGGGCAGGGAGTTTGACAACGGAGCGAATGGGCAGAAAACCCGGTGAAATAGCAGTAAAAGAAAGTAACAAGAGCGCTGAGAAATGAAGTCGGAGCGATCGGGAAATATGTTTTGTATGTACGGAGTAACGGATGCCCTGATCTCCAAACCCCCGTAATAATAGAAGAGAGTACATATAAGGAGAATATAACAAGGAACACGGCGGCGGGAATTCCCGCGATGGTGGAGAGGGAGGAAGCAAGAGCCAAGCCAATCTGGGATTCTGGCTGGCAGGCAAGGGGCAATGGGGTTGACGAGGGGGTTGGGGCACCTGATGATTGGCACACACGCACACCACACACACACCACACACACCACACACACCGCACACACTGCACACACCGCACACACCGCACACACGCACGTGACACGCACACACAACTTGACGGCAGCAGTTCAGTCCACCAAGCCAGGTAGGTGCTCTATGTATGTACTCTGTATGTACGGAGTGTACGGATCCGTACGGCTCGTGGTTCCACTCTTTGACAATGAATGCAACACAGTATTCAGAATGGCGGGTTATACGAGGGCAACGGGCCGGCCGTGCCTTGCCCAGGCGTCGGAAGATGCAAGAGCATTATAGTGTTCCGTGTTTCCGTGCGGACGGCACACAGAGTACGAAGTGCATATGGAAGTATGGACTCATGTAGAAAAGGGATGGATGATGGTCAGAAGCAGGAACAGGAGCAAGCCACCAGCCACCTCTCCGTACATATATGTATTGAAGCAGGGTGTCACATCACGTGACACACATGGCACATATATAGGCAGCTAGCTAGCACCCACAATTGGGGAATATCATCACCTTTCACCTGCCCCCATTGACACAGGGCCTTTCAGGGACCTTTCGGTGGCTTGTGGCTTGTGGCCTCTATTGCCTCCACGACCCTGACGAAAAGGCTAATATATACTGTTTAAATCCTTGATTTTTTCTATATTTAATAGTATATTTTGTAAATAGGGTTGTATATTAAAATGCTTAGTTAAGCCACGTGAGCAGCTAGTTTATTGTTAGGGTCGTGGAGGCTACGGAGTAACACAGGCGATAGAGGCAATAGCATTATATATAGTAAGACCTACTTAGGGCTTATAGCGCCCTAGTTATAAGGTTACTATAAGCTAGTTATATAAGCGTAAAGGGGGTATTTAGGTAAAGGTTATATATATAGAATATAGGAGGCTAGAGATTAAAACCCTTAAGTATTACTACTTACCTTTAGTAATCTAGCTACTACTTATTTATACTATTACCCTATTTTTTTTATATCTAGCCTAAAAGCCTTAATAAGTTAATCTCTCTTTCCTATTAGGGTAATAGGCTATTAGTAAGGTAAGAATATTAGCACTATAAAGAATAAACACTTACTTAAGGGGTACTAATAACTCTAAAGTAAACACACTATATAAAGGTATATTTATAGATTAGAACCTGCTTTTAGAATATAAGTTCTCTTATTTAACTACACTAAAGAATTCCTATATATTAGAACCTATTATTAATAGTAAGAAAGCTATATTAAACTATAGCTTTATATAAGTAAAGATATAGCTATAAATTACTTAAAAAAGGTAAAAACTTAAATAGCTATAGAAAAATTTATAGGAAGTAAATACCTTTCCCTAATTAGTTAATACTAATAAAGGCCTTACTTTTACCTTATAAATACCTTTTACCTAAGATATTACTACTATTCCCTAGGAAACACTATCCTTACTTAGACTTTATAGATATAGTATAGTAAAGATATAGCTAAAAGCTCCTATATATAAGGGGGATACCTATAAGAACCTATAAATATTCTTAGTAAATTTAAATATAACCTTTACTATAAATTAAAATATATTTACTAATAATATAATAAAAGTTATATATACTAGTAGCTACCTAGTAAATAAGGTAAAGTAATAGTAAATATGCTTTATTACTATAGATAGTTATATAAATTACTAAAGCTATACTTAGGTAAAGTTTATTTAATAGCTAAAAACTAAAGGAATAGATAAAAATAGTTACTACCTAAAAGCTATAGGAATATTACTAACCCTTTATTAAGGTAAGGATTAGTTATTTTAGACTTTTATTAAAGTCTAGGGAAAGGTAAAGGCAAAATTACCTAAGCCTATGCCTAAACCTCTAAGAATTACTTAGTTTATATAGTGCTTAAATAGCACTATAAAGAAGTAAGTATTTAGCTAAGAGTACCCTATAAGTTAGAACTACCTTATTAGCTAAGGAAAGAAAGTAAAAGTAATAACTAGGGAAAAGAAAGGGATTTCTTATAAAGGCTACTAAGAAAGTAACTAAGAAGGTAACTAGTAAAAAAGAAGGAATTACTTAGTATCCCTAGAAAAAGAGCTATAGGAAGGATACTACTTAGGAGTAAGGGGCTTACTAGTCTATTATAAGTATAAAAAACTAGGCTACCTATTAACTAGGTGTACTAAACTAAACTATAGTATTTACTAGAAAAATACTTACACTACTAAGATATACTAAGCTAGCACTAAATAGGCTAGGAGTTACTTAAATATAAATAAGACCTTAATTAGTGTAGTAAAACCCTAGGAAAACGCTCTTAATATAACTTAACTTAATAAGAATAGTCTTTTAGACTTATAAATTTATATAGATATTAAGTTATATTAAGATAACCACTAGGTAGTAATGCTAATACTATTTAACCCTAGCGCTATATATTCCTTAATCTATTATAATATACTAATAAACCTTAATTAGTTAAAAGTATAACCTTATAATAATACACTTAAAAGTGTATTAGGTAATATTATACTATATTAAGGGATTTTAAAGAAAATAGTATTAGTTAGGGATAGTATAAGCTATATAAAAATATACTAACTTAGCTATTATATTACTAATAGTAGTAAAAAGTTAGTTTTAGGAGTTAATTAGGTAAGAGAGTATAAGCCTATAATAATATCTTAGAAAGATAGACTTTAGAGATATCTTATAATAAAGGAATATATCTTATTAGTAGTAGGGTTATAGGATAGTTAGAAAGTAATAAAATATATATTTATTATAGTAGTACTTAACCTATAGGTAATATATATAATTAGATATATAGCTACTATTAGACCTATAGTAAATAAAGAGAAAGAAAGTAGTAATAGCGTAATAATAAAACTAGCTAATAAACCTAAGAAAGTAAAACTTCTAAAAGCTTATAAGGAGTTTAAAGATATATTTTTAAATAAAGAGGCTAGCACCCTTCCTAGCTTAGGTAGCTATATATATACTATTAAATTAGAAGAAGGAAAAGCATTACTATAAGGTCTAATATATAACCTAGCTAAGAAAGAGTTATAAGTACTTTATAAGTACCTAGTAACTATATAGGAACACAAATAGATCTAAAGATTAGTTAGCCTAGTAAGTGCCCTAATCCTTTTTATACTAAAAAAAGGGGGAAAGCTATAACTATATATAAATTATAAGGGCCTTAATAAGATTATAATTAAAGATAAGGCCCCTTTACCCCTAATATTAGAAATCTTAGATTAACTAGGGAGTGTAAAGATTTTTATAAAGTTAAACCTTAAAGATATATACTATTAGCTATATATCCGTGAGGGTAATAAGTAGAAAATAGCTTTCTAGTGTAAATATAGTTACTTTAAGTATCTTATAATACTATTTAGGCTTATTAACGCGCTAGCATCCTTCTAAGAGTATATTAATAAAGCTTTAGAAAGCCTTAATAATCTTATTTATATTATTTACCTTAATAATACCCTAATATTTAGCTATAAGATCTTAGAGTATAAGGGTAATATTAAAAAGATTCTTAAGAGATTTTAAAAGGCTAATCTTTTTATTAATTTAGATAAGTGCTAATTCTCTATTAAGAAGGTTAAATTCCTTAGTTATATAATCTTACTAAAAGGAATCTTAATAAACCTAAGCAAGGTAGAGGCAATAGCAACATAGCTAATACCTATTTACGTGTTTAATATCTAATCTTTCCTTAGGTTTATGTCAAGGCTTCTGGGCCGGATGTGAATAGAATAGGGTGATAGTATGGATAAGTAGTAGCTAGGTAGCTAAAAGCTAGGTAGTGATGCTTAAGGGTTTTAATCTCTAGCCTCCTATATTCCATGTGTGCAACCTTTGCCTATATACCCCCTTTACGCTTACGTAACTAGCCTATAGTAACCTTATAGCTAGGGCGCTATAAGCCCTAAGTGGGTCTTACTATATATAATGCTATTGCCTCTATTGCCTATATTACTCTATAGCCTCTATAACCCTAATATAGTACCCCCTTTACTTTATAATTACCCTTAATTATACTTACTACCTAGTTAGTGTAAACTTACTATTATAAACTTCCTATATAACTCTTACCTTACGTGTCCTAACGTAAGGCATAAGGAGATAATAGCCCTATTAATAATAGGTTTAGCTATTATTCCTTGCCTTACCTATAAGCTCCTAGTTATAATATAGTTATAGCTATAGAGTTACTTTATAAATGCTTATATCCTTATTCCTACTAGTTTTATAAAAGTAAATACCTTATATTATATTTTCTTATTAGCTAAAAGGGATAGGGTATTAGACACTATATATTAGGGTGTATTTAATTATAAGTTTTAGCAAAGTTACTATAAGCTTGCTAGGTATATATAGTTAGCTATAACTTTAGCTATTAATAGCTATAACACTAGCTTTTTAACCTATAGCTTACTTTTACTACCTATATAGATTACTTAAGGGGTCTATAGTTAATATAAAAAAGACTAAATTTCCCCTCCTTCTTCTTTTCCTTTTCTCCTTATCCCTCTTACTTTTTAATATTAAATTTATAAGTTAGCCTTACTAGCCCTATAGCAGTGTTCTTACTACTACTGCCTAGTAGTTACTAATATTATCTAGAATCTTCCTCCTTATTATCTTATTATCTCTTTATTTCTTATAGTTAGTATTATAGTTAGTATTCCACTGCTTTACTTCCTACTTACTTACTACTAACTTATAAATAGGTTATAATGTCTTCTATTTACCTAATAACTCTAGGACCTTTAGCGCCTACCCTAGAAAAATCCCCTTATAAGAGGGCTTTGCGTGCTTTAAAAACATTTATATAAGTTTACCTCTTACTTATAGTGTTATAGCTACTAACTTACTAAGCAGTATAATTAAAATTCCCTACCTTTACTATAGTTAGTAAGTAGTAATTTAGTAAATTACCTCTAAAGATAATAAAGCTAAACCTTAGTATATTATAGAAGGGAAGCTAATTCCTAATAAGTGCTATTATTCCCCTAGTATAACTAAGCTACTTCTCTCCTACTCTTAAGATACTAACTTAGGATAGGTAATTCCTTAAAGTGCGCTTACTATATAAAAAATAATAAAACATATACTAGCGTAAGTGCCCCTTTAAGGCCACTACTCTTAGCTAGCTAACTTATTATTAGTATCCTATAAGAATTACAATACTTTATTATAAGTTTTTTAAAGTTATAAAGGAGGTTCCTAATAGCACCTATTACTATCTATCCCTAGTAAGATTATTAATTCTAGTAACTTAGTTAGAGCTAACTTATTACTAGGCTTTAGTGCGCGTAAAACGTAAATTATATAATACTCTCCTTACTATAAAGAATGCTAATTACTATAGGAGAGTTTATTAGGCCTATCTAACTATAAAGGCTACTTATAAGGCAAATACTAATAAGTAATCAGTAATATTATAGCTATTTAATACTACTAACCTTAAGGTCTAAATTAATATTACTAATAGCTTACGCTTTATAGCTTAAAATACCCCTATAGTAAGTCCTATTATCTCTAGCATAGCTTTTACTTTACTAACTTATAGCTAGTTTATAGCATACACTTTATAGCTCCCTATATGTATTAGCCTCTCTAAGCTCCTTAAAAAGCTCTAATCCTTTATTTATAAGGATAAGGAGGGGTTCTCTAATAATAAAGCTTCTATAGCTACTATAGAGGAAAATATAGGGGTAGATATAACTATAGAGTAATAGGTGCTTAGTAGCTATATAGTAGTTTGCTTTAAGAGAATATAACTATTTTATATTATAAAATTTTATATATTAAATTACTAAAGTAATAATGTCTTTATAAACTAGCTACTTAATTACCGCTTATAATTATTTATAATATCCCTTATAATAAAATCTCTTTTTAATACCTATAAATTCTCTAAGCTATTATAGCCTTTTTATTTTACTAAGAATTTCTACTGTTTTCTATTATACTAATATAAGATAATTCTCTTAACCTTAAATTCTTCTTTGTTTTCTTTAATATTATCTTATAGTAAGGATATTCTATAGCTAGTAGGATCCCCTCTAAATAGTTTAAGGCTTATAATATTAAACACATTATAAAGTCTTAAGCTAGCTAGTAATTATAATTAATAGGCTAAGCTATAATTTCTAACTACCTTCTTAATTTTATAGGGCCTTAAGTACTTAGCTATAAGCTTTTAGCTTAGTTATCTTAGGTTAATATTCTTAATAGATAGTAAAACATAGTCCCTAACCTTAAACTCTATTAGTATTCTCTTATAATTATAATACTTCTTTTACTATGCTTATATGTTATAAAGTAGTTACTTAATCTCTAAGTGTTTTTATCTTAATTCTAAGACTTTATTTTCTACCTAGTTATTTACTAAGTTAGGCATTAGGATAGCCTAATATAGTCCCCTTAGGTTATACCCTTGCAATGCCTTTGCTAGCGTTAGGCTATAACTACTATGCTTGCTTATATTATAGGCAAACTATGCTATTAGTAGATATTCTACCTAATTATCCTATTTAGCGCACATATAGGCTCTTAGATAATGCTTAAGAACCTAGTTTAATTACTTTATTTACCTATCTATTTAGGGATAAAATACAATGCTTAGTTACTGCTTTATTGCAATAAGGTAGTAGAAAGTCCTTTAGAATCCACTAGTAAATATTAACCTATAGTCTATAATAATACCTTCTAGGGCACTATAGTCTTTAAAAACATTCTTAAGGAATACTATAGCAAGGCTATTACTAGTTAGGCGTGTAAATACTAGTATATAAATACTATACTTTAAGAATTAGTCTATAATAACTAAAATTACATTATATAACTAAAACTTCTAATCCTTTACTAGCAGTAAGCCTATAATAAAGTCTATTAATAATTCTTAGAAGGGGTAATTAGGCACTAGTAATATAGCTAACTTACTATAAGGTTTATATAACCTTAGCTTTAAAACTTAATAATTAATACAAGACTAGATATATACCTTAATATCTTTCTTTATTAATAGCTAGTAATACTAACCTATAATATAATAGAGGGTCTTACTAACCCCCTAATAACCTACTATAGGATTATTATAGGTTAATAGTAAAATTTCTTTTTGTAATCCTAGTAGGATAAAAACACGATTTTTATACATTAGTAACTTAGAGGATCTTATAGTCTATATCTATAGCTCTCTAGCCTCTAGCTTAAAGAGACTAATTAACTATAATCCTAACGCACTAGAGTTACCACTTATTAGTAATAACTTTTACTACGTAATAAAGGCGTTCTCTTACTACGCTTCTAATAATAAGACTTAAATTAGGGCTTCTAATTCCACTACCTTACTCCTAATGTTAGAGTTAAACTTAGAAGAGGTTCTCTAAACCACTAAGATTCTTATTATAATACTACTATAGCCTAGCGGCTCTTTAGTAGCGCTCTTAGATAAATTAACTAACCTAGTAGAGATTAATATAGTAGAGGTTCTCCTACCCGCTATTGCTTCTATGGATATAGTAGAGATTAATATAGAAGAGGTTCTCCTACCTGCTATTAGGTAATTACTATAATCTTGTAGCTCTATTACTACGCGCTTAGGCCTTCTACCTAGCCTAGTAGAGATTAATATAGAAGAGGTTCTCCTACCTACTATTAGGGTTATTACTTTGCTATTAAAGGGTAGCAAGCATAAATATAGGGTACTTACTAAGTTACTATTACTCTTATGCTACTCCTTAACTATAAACCTAATACGCTATAGACATACCTAACTAGTAGTTAAGCTATTACTAACGCAGCGCCTCTATAGCCTAATAGTAGTAAACTTAGCAAGGAAGGTTAGTAACTAAGACATAAAAGCCTTAGCCTTCCTTTCCTTACTAATATAGTCTAACCTTTATAACAAAGGATTAGTAGGATTTAGCTTCCTTACCTAGTGTTTAATAGTAAAATTAAATAGGCATAGCTTATCTAATATAGTAACCTAGTAACTAGTTAGCTTAGGCTTTGTTATAAGGTACTTGTAATTTAGGTAATTTATAATTATAGTAACTAGGTATGCTAAGTAAGTAAGGTAGTGCCTCTAAGTCTAAAAAGCCTCCTAAATTGCTAGTAGCTTTACGTCTAGTGTTATATAGCGTAATTTAGCGTCCTTTAATTTCCTTAATATAAACGCTATAGGGTGCTAGCTACCTAGTACTAATATTATAAGGATAGCTCTAATTATGTATCTAGAGGTATTAGTCTTTACTTATAGTGGTAATATTAGATTAAAGTAAACTAAAATTAGAGCCTTTTAGAATAGCTTTTATAGTTCCCTAAACGCTGCTAGCTTGCTATTATCTAGCTTAAAATTCGCTAGTTAGTTCCCTTATAGGTAGTTTATTAATAGGATAACTATTTTGCTATATAACTTAATAAAGCGCCTATAGAATCTAGTAAACCTAAGGAAAGATTAGATATTAAATATATAGATAGGTATTAGCTATATTATAATTGCCTTTACCTTGCTTAAGTCTATTAAGATTCCTTTTAGTAAGATTATATAACTAAGGAATTTAACCTCTATAACAGAGAATTAGCACTTATTTAAATTAATAAAAAGGTTAGCCTTCTAAAATCTCTTAAGGATCTTTTTAATGTTACCCTTATGCTTTAGAATCTTATAGCTAAATATTAGTGTGTTATTAAGGTAAATAATGTAAATAAGATTATTAAGGCCTTCTAAAGCTTTATTAATATACTCTTAGAAGGATACTAGCGTGTTAATAAGCCTAAATAGTATTATAAGATACTTAAAGTAACTATATTTATAATAAAAGGCTGTTTTTTACTTATTGCCCTTGCGAATACATAGCTAATAGTATATATCTTTAAGGTCTAACTTTATAAAAATCTTTACACCCCCTAGTTAATCTAAGATTTCTAATATTAGGGGCAAAGGGGCCTTATCTTTAACTATAATCTTATTAAGGCCCCTATAATTTATATATAGTTATAGCTTTCCCCCTTTTTTTAGTATAAAAAGGATTAGGGCGCTTGCTAGGCTAATAGATCTTTAGATTTACCTACGTTCTTATATAGTTACTAGGTACTTATAAAGTACCTATAACTCTTTCTTAGCTAGGTTATATATTAGACCCTATAGTAATGCTTTTCCTTCTTCTAATTTAATAGTATATATATAGCTACCTAAGCTAGGAAGGGTGCTAGCCTCTTTATTTAAAAATATATCTTTAAACTCCTTATAAGCTTCTAGAAGTTTTACTTTCTTAGGTTTATTAGCTAGTTTTATTATTACGCTATTATTACTTTCTTTATCTTTATTTACTATAGGTCTAATAGTAGCTATATATCTAATTATATACATTGCCTATAGGTTAAGTACTACTATAATAAATATATATTTTACTACTTTTTAACTATCCTATAACCCTACTACTAATAAGATATATCCCTTTATTATAAAGTATCTCTAAAGTTTATCTTTCTAAGATATTATTATAGGCTTATACTCTTTTACCTAATTAACTCCTAAAACTAATTTTTTACTACTATCTATAATACAGTAGCTAAGTTAGTATATCTTTATATAGCCTATACTATCCCTAACTAATACTATTTTCTTTAGAATCCCTTAATATAGTATAATATTACCTAATACACTTTTAAGTGTATTATTATAAGGTTATACTTTTAACTAATTAAGGTCTATTAGTATATTAGGGTAAATTAAGGAATATATAGCGCTAGGGTTAAATAGCATTAGCATTGCTACCTAGTGGTTATCTTAATATAACTTAATATCTATGTAAATTCATAGGTTTAGAAGACTATTTTTATTAAGTTAAGTTATATTAAGAGTATTTTCCTAGGGTTTTACTATGCTAATTAGGGTCTTATTTACATTTAAGTAACTCCTAGCTTGCTTAGTGCTAGCTTAGTGTGTCTTAGTAATGTAAGTGTTTTTCTAGTAAATAGTATAGTCTAGTTTAGTACACTTAGTTAATAGGTAGCCTAGTTTTTTACACTTATAATAAACTAGTAAGCCTCTTACTCCTATATAGTGTCCTTTCTATAGCTTTTTTTCTAGAGATACTAAGCAGTTTCTTCTTTTCTACTAGTTATTTCCTTAGTTACTTCCTTAGTAGCCTTTATAAGGGATTCCTTTCTTTTCCTTAGTTATTACTTTTGCCTTCTTTCCTTAGCTAATAAGGTAGTTCTAACTTATAGGGTACTCTTAGCTAAATACCTACTTCTTTATAGTGCTATTTAGGCACTATATAAACTAAGTAATTCTTAGAGGTTTAGGTATAGGCTTAGGTAATTCTACCTTTACCTTCCCCTAGACTTTAATAAAAGTCTAGAATAACTAATCCTTACCTTAATAAAGGATTAGTAGCATTCCTATAGCTTCTAAGTAGTAATTATCTTTATCTATTTCTCTAGTTTTTAGCTATTAGATAAACTCTACCTAAGTATAGCTCTAGTAATTTATATAACTATCTATAGTAGTAAAGTATATTTACTATTACTTTACCTTATTTACTAGGTAACTACTAGTATATATAACTTTTATTATATTATTAGTAAATATATTTTAATTTATAGTAAAGGTTATATTTAAATTTACTAAAAATATCTATAGGTTCTTATAGGTATTCCCCTTATATATAGGAGCTTTTAGCTATATCTTTACTATACTATATTTATAAAGTCCTAGTAAGGGTAGTGTTTCCTAGGGAATAGGGGTAGTGTCTTAAGTAAAAGGTATTTATAAGGTAGGAATAAGGCCTTTATTAATATAAACTAATTAGGGAGGGGTATTTACTTCCTATAAATTTTTCTATAGCTATTTAAGTTTTTACCTTTTTTAAGTAATTTATAGCTATATCTTTACTTATATAAGGCTATAATTTAATATAGCTTCCTTACTATTAATAATAGGCTCTAATATATAGGAATTCTCTAGTGTAGTTAAATAAGAAGACTTATATTTTAGAAGTAGGTTTTAATCTATAGGTATACCTTTATATAGTATATTTGCTTTAGAGTTATTAGTACCCCTTAAGTAAGTGTTTATTCTTTATAGTACTAATATTCTTACCTTACTAATAGCCTATTACCCTAATAGAAAAGAGAGATTAACTTATTAAGGCTTCTAGGTTAGATATAAATAAAATAGGGTAATAGTATAAATAAGTAGTAGCTAGGTAGCTAAAAGCTAGGTAATAATGCTTAAGGGTTTTAATCTCTAGCCTCCTATATTCTATATATATAACCTTTGCCTATATACCCCCTTTGCGCTTATATGACTAGCCTATAGTAACCTTATAGCTAGGGCGCTATAAGCCCTAAGTAGGTCCTATTGTACATAATGCTATTGCCTCTATTGCCTGTGTCGCTCCGTAGCCTCCACGACCCTAACAGTTTACTAGATTTTACAGGCGTTTTATTAAGTTATATAGCAAAATAGTTATCCTATTAATAAACTGCCTATAAGGTAACTAACTAGTAAAGTTTAAGCTAGATAATAGTAAGCTAGCAGCGTTTAGGGAACTATAAAAGCTATTTTAAAAGGCTCTGATTTTAGTTTACTTTAATCTAATATTACTACTATAAGTAAAGACTAATACCTCTAGATATGCAATTAGAGCTATCCTTATAATATTAGTGCTAGGTTACTAGCACCCTATAGTATTTATATTAAGAAAGTTAAAGGACACTAAATTACGCTATATAATACTAAACGTAAAGCTACTAGCAATTTAGAAGGCTTTTTAGACTTAGAGACATTACCTTACTTACTTAGCGCACCTAGTTACTATAATTATAAATTACCTAAACTATAAGTACTTTATAATAAAGCCTAAGCTAACTAGTTACTAGGTTACTATATTAAATAAGCTATGCCTATTTAACTTTACTATTAAACACTAGGTAAGGAAGCTAAATCTTACTAATTCTTTATTATAAAGGTTAGACTATATTAGTAAGGAAAGGAAGGCTAAGGCTTTTATATCTTAGTTACTAACCTTCCTTACTAAGTTTACTACTATTAAGCTATAGGGGCGCTATATTAGTAATAGCTTAACTACTAGTTAGGTATATTTATAGTGTATTAGGTTTATAGTTAAGGAGTAGCATAAGAGTAATAGTAACTTAGTAAGTACCCTATATTTACACTTACTACCCCTTAATAGTAAAGTAATAACCCTAATAGTAAGTAAGAGAACCTCTTTTATATTAATCTTTACTAGGCTAAGTAAAAGGCCTAAGCGTATAGTAATAGAGCTATAGGATTATAGTAATTAAACCCTACTAGCTAGTTTAAGAACCTCTTTTATATTAATCTTTGCTAAGCCTATAGAAGTAATAGTAAGTAAGTTAACCTTTGCTATATTAACCTCTATTACGCTAGTTAAAAAGTCTAGGAGTACTACTAAGGAGCTATATACTTATAGTAGCATTAAGGTAAATTACCTAATAGTAAGTAAGAGAACCTCTTCTATATTAATCTCTACTATATCTATAAAAGTAATAGTAAGTAAGAGAACCTTTACTATATTAATCTTTACTAAGTTAGTTAATTAGTCTAAGAGCGCTACTAAAGAGCTACTAGGCTATAGTAGTGTTATAATAAGAATCTTAGTGGTTTAAAAAACCTCTTCTAAGTTTAACTCTAATATTAGGAGTAAGGCAGCAAAATTAAAAGCCCTAATTTAAGTCTTATTATTAAAAGCATAGCAAGGGAATGCCTTTATTACATAGTAAAAGTTATTGCTAATAAGTAGTAACTCTAGTGTATTAGGACTATAGTTAATTAGTCCCTCTAAGCTAGAGGCTAGAGAGCTATAGACATAGACTATAAGATTCTCTAAGTTACTAATATATAAAAATTATATTTTTATCCTACTAGGATTATAGAAAGAAATTTTACTATTAACCTATAATAATCCTATAGTAAGTTATTAGGGGGTTAGTAAGACTCTTTATTATATTATAGGCTAATATTACTAGCTATTAATAAAGAAAGATATTAAGGCATATATCTAGTCTTATATTAATTATTAAGTTTTAAAGCTAAGGTTATATAAGCCTTATAGTAAGTTAGCTATATTACTAGTGCCTAATCACCCCTTCTAAGAATTATTAATAGACTTTATTATAGGCTTACTACTAATAAAGAATTAGAAGTTTTAGTTATATAATATAATTTTAGTTATTATAGACTAATTCTTAAAGTATAGTATTTATATACTAGTATTTACATAACTAACTAGTAATAGCCTTGCTATAGTATTCCTTAAGAATATTTTTAAAGACTATAATGCCTTAGAAGGTATTATTATAGACTATAGGTTAATATTTACTAGTGGATTCTAGAGGACTTTTTACTACCTTATTATAATAAAGCAGTAACTAAGCACTGTATTTTACCCCTAAATAAATAGGTAAATAGAGTAATTAAACTAGGTTCTTAAGTATTATCTAAGAGCTTATATATATACTAAATAGGATAATTAGGTAAAATATTTACTAATAGTATAGTTTACCTATAATATAAGTAAGCATAGTAGTTATAGCCTAACGCTAGTAAAGGCGCTATAAGGGTATAACCTAAGGGGACTATATTAGGCTATCCTAATGCCTAACTTAGTAAATAACTAGGTAGAAAATAAAGTCTTAGAATTAAGATAAAGATACTTAGAGATTAAGTAGCTACTTTATAATATATAAGTATAGTAAAAGAAGTATTATAATTATAAGAGAATACTAATAGAGTTTAAGGTTAGGGACTATATTTTACTATTTACTAAGAATATTAACCTAAGATAACTAAGCTAAAAGCTTATAGCTAAGTACCTAGGGCCCTATAAAATTAAGAAGGTAGTTAGTAATTATAGCTTAGCCTATTAATTATAATTACTAGCTAGCTTAAGACTTTATAATATATTTAATATTATAAGCCTTAAACTATTTAGAGAGAATCCTACTAGCTATATAAATATATCCTTACTATAAGATAATATTAAGGATAATAAAGAAGAGTTTAAGGTTAAGAGAATTATCTTATATTAGTATAATAGAAAACAGCAGAAATTCTTAGTAAAATAGAAAGGCTATAATAGCTTAGAGAATTTATAGGTATTAAAAAGAGATTTTATTATAAGGGATATTATAAATAATTATAAGTGGTAATTAAGTAGCTAGTTTATAGAGATATTATTACTTTAGTAATTTAATATATAAAATTTTATAATATAAAAAGTTATATTCTCTTAAAGTAAACTACTATATAGCTACTAAGCACCTATTACTCTATTATTATATTTACTATTATATTTTCCTCTATAGTAGCTATAGAAGCTTTATTATTAAAGAACCCCTTCTTATCCTTATAAATAAAGAAATAAAGCTCTTTAGGGAGCTTAGAGAGGCTAATATAAGTAAGAAGCTATAAAGCATAGGCTATAAACTAGCTATAAGTTAGCAAAGTAAAAGCTATACTAGAGATAATAGGACTTACTATAGGAGTATTTTAAGCTATAAAGCGTAGGCTATTAGTAATATTAATCTAGACCTTAAGGTTAGTAGTATTAAATAGCTATAATATTACTACACGCTTATTAGCGTTTACCTTATAAGTAGCTTCTATAGTTAGATAGGCCTAATAAACTCTTCTATAGTAATTCGCATTCTTTATAGTAAGGAGTATATTATATAATTTATATTTTATATACACTAAAGCCTAGTAATAAGTTAGCTCTAACTAAGTTACTAGAATTAATAATCTTACTAGATACTTATAGTAATAGCTACCTTTAGGAACCTTCTTTATAATCTTAAAGAACTTATAATAAAGGATTATAATTCTTATAAAATACTAGTAATAGGTTAGCTAGCTAAAAGTAGTAGCCTTAAAGGGGTACTTACACTAGTATATATTTTATTGTTTTTTATATAATAAGCATACTTTAAGGAATTACTTAACCTAAGTTAGTATTATAAGAGTAGGAGAGAAGTAGCTTAGTTATACTAGGGGAATAATAATACTTATTAGGAATTAGCTTCCTATCTATAATATACTAAGGTTTAGCTTTATTATCTTTAGGGGTAATTTACTAGATTACTACTTACTAACTATAGTAAAGGTAAGGAATTTTAATTATACTACTTAGTAAGTTAGTAGCTATAATACTATAAATAAGAGGTAAACTTATATAGATATTTTTAAAGCCTATAAAGCCCTCTTATAAGGGGATTTCTCTAGGGTAAGCGCTAAGGGTCTTAGAGTTATTAGGCAAATAGAAGATATTATAACCTAGCTATAAGTTAGTAGTAAGTAAGTAGGAAGTAAAGTAGTAAGATACTAACTATAATACTAACTATAAGAGCAAATAGAAAATAAGATAATAAAGAGAAACTCTAGATAATATTAGTAACTACTAGGTAGTAGTAGTAAGAATACTACTATAGGGCTAGTAAGGCTAACTTATAAATTTAATATTAAAAAGTAAGAGGGATAAGGAGGAAAGGAAGAGAAGAAAAAAGGGAAATTTAGTCTTTTTTATATTAACTATAGACCCCTTAAGTAATTTATATAGGTAGTAAAAGTAAGCTATAGGTTAGAAAGCTAGTGTTATAGCTATTAATAGCTAAAGTTATAGCTAACTATATATACCTAGTAAGCTTATAGTAACTTTACTAGAACTTATAATTAAATACACCCTAATATATAGTATCTAATACCCTATCCCTTTTAGCTAATAAGAAAATATAATATAAGGTATTTACTTTTATAAAACTAGTAGAAATAAGGATATAAGTATTTATAAAGTAACTCTATAGCTATAACTATATTATAACTAAGAGCTTATAGGTAAGGTAAGGAATAATAGCTAAACCTATTATTAATAGGGCTATTATCTCCTTATGCCTTACATTAGGATATATAAGGTAAGAGTTATATAAGAAGTTTAGAATAGTAAGTTTACACTAACTAGGTAGTAAGTATAATTAAGGGTAATTATAAAGTAAAGGGGGTACTATATTAGGGTTATAGAGGCTATAGAGTAATATAAGTAATAGAGGTAATAGTATTATATATAGTAGGACTTACTTAGGGCTTATAGTGCCCTAGCTATAAGGTTACTATAAGCTAGTTATATAAGCATAGAGGGGGTATTTAGGCAAAGGTTACACACATAGAATATAGGAGGCTAGAGATTAAAACCCTTAAGCATTACTACCTACCTTTAGTAATCTAGCTACTACTTATCTATACTATCACCTTGTTCTTTTCACATCTGGCCTAGAAGCCTTGACATTTATATAGCTATGAGTTAATTTTTATTTTTCCTATATAAATTAATTTTATAGAAAATAAAAAATAGCTCATAAGATCTTGTGAGGCGCTGTGTGTGTGGGGAGGCGCTGCGTGTGCATAGCCCTAGCCCTAGAAAGGGACCACAGGTCTTATAACTAGTTGTAGGGTGTAATCTATACTCTCTATATTAAAGAATCTACCGTAATCTAGTTGCTAGAAGCTGCTGCGAAGGAATCTACTAGGGAGGTCTTCCTATCCCTCTAGCTAGATTCCCCTTCCATTTCCAATAGGTTATAAGCCCGGAAGGCCTATAGATCTACTACATTACTGCGTTTATTCTACTGCGATTGCTAGATTTTTGGCTAGCAACCAGAACCCCACATAACCAGAGCGACCGACCAGACTCCAGAGCGCGGAGTATCACCGAAGCAAGCGGGCCTCCCAATACCCTGGATGAAGTTTGTTCTTCGATAACCATGTTCCCTGTCGTATGCAATACATAAATATGCTTCGTACTTCGTAATAGGTGAGACAAAGACGCGATATCTTTATCATCGGAACTCGACACTCAGCCCTACCAGTCGGGGACAACTTCCGAGTGATTCGAAGAAAACTTGTCCGGTTTTGCAGGGTACAGGCTATGTCGGTCTCGCCAAGAAAGAGTATGGATTGATTTATCGGCACCTACGATGCAGCCAGCACATGCTTCCTTTCCCCTGTATCGAAACCATATAATACTCCGTAGCTCCGTCTCAAAGCACCAAGCGCAAAGTTGACGGTAGTGCATTATTACAAGTAGTCTCTGCCTAAACAACACCCGCCGAAAAAAAGAACGCGACCCTTTTCTCTTGTCTCTTGTCGCTGCGCACGGCCTCTGACCTGGCCAAACGAATGAATGTGACCTGAAGGTGCCACTGCTGCAAATTTGTAAAAAGGGGGATCATCAGTGGAGCATCTCTCACACGGATCCGAGCAGTAGTTCTGATCTGAAGCTCCACAACACACATCCAACGTCGGAAAATTTGACAAGACACGAGGATCCTGCTGGGCCGTCACTATTAAGGGAATAAATAGAATGCCCCAAGACATCTTCGACATGTTAACGTGCGCAAAGAGGCGCCTGCTGTCGCATCAAGTTGAATCGCTGCGTGGCATCACACCGGCTGGTACCAACTGTTGGGTAATAAATTGATTGAGAGTGGAGGCATCGACCAGTCAGAAAACTCCAGCCATCCCGAATCGAGGTCTGATAATATTAGACAACGGTTCAAGTATCTATATAAACTGTTAGCACGAATGTATCGAAACGTCATTTCCTCCCGATACGGTGGACCCGCCTGTACACGCCTGCGCTAGTATTAATTGTAGAGGTCGCCAGAGGGAGGAGCATGGCTTGCCGGCGGCTAGCACAAGGCGAGAAAGCCATATTGCCTGCCATGTACGGATTACATATGAGTATTGGTTGCTCGAGTCAGGGTCTCACTTAAACCCCCTTGCTGCGCATTGGCATGAACTTCACTTGAATACTGGGCCCTGGCTTGCCCTGGCTTGTCCTGGCTTGCCCTGCCTTGTCCAGCGAGGGCAGACTCGAGATTCGCGATTGTACATACGGATCATTCTCGTGGACGACAGTTGGAACTTGTTGAATGGTCAGACGGTTACGCTGCTTCTGCTTCTGCTTCTGCTTCTGCTTCTGCTTCTGCATAAGCTAGCGGTCCCTTCCTTCTATAAGTCGTGATCGGATCCCAATGCGTCCGGGGCGGGCTGGCTGGCTCATTGTAGTGAAAAGTCGTCATTACTGTAGTTGGATAATGTGCACAGACCGGAGTTTTGGTGTGGTTTTGGTTTGGGGTCTGGTTATTTGTTATTTTCGGGTTGTTCCTGCCCTCTCTGTCTGGCACTAATGCTCCGCCACGGCTGGGTCCTCCTCTCCCACCAACTCCAACCAGAGGACGACCGGGCCGAGCGAAAAGCTCGTGTTCCCTCAAGGTCGTGCCGTCTTGGCTTTGACGAGCTAGCTGATTCTTGCTGATGCTTGCTGATGCTCGCTTCGTTGCCGTCCTGCGTCCTGTTCGTGCGAGTCGTTGCTGACAATGTCATCACATCACACGTGTTGCCTCTCGTCCCCGTATCGTGCGTGGCCTTGGCGCCCCCACGACTTTATTGGGACGGGGCTGGGCGTCAGCTGGGCGTGAGCTGGGCGTGCCCCACCACAAGTCGCTCACTACGGAGTACGGAGTATTATGTACATGTAATTACTCAAAAACGACGTGCATGACTGGCTGGACTGGGGTACTGGGGTTCCCTGGACTCGCAGGGGGTCCCGTACAACGGAGCATAGGAACAAACTCTTTCCCTGCCAGATCAACTTGATGGTGGATCTCATCAGCCTCACCCGCAAGGACGCCACTTGATGGTTCGCCATCTTGAGGACTGAGGGCTGAGGTCTGAGGCTTGGTCTGCGACGTGTTTCGTAAGGCGAGAAAATTGGCCCTGGACCACTCAAAATTGTCAACTTGTGGGAGAATGCCCAGCCATTCTCGCTCTTGCGACAACTCTGCGTCCGGTCCCTTGAAAGTCCCGTTGGAAAGCCCGTTGAAAAGCTCAGCTGCAGCCTGCAGGGCCGTTTGACGTCCAGCCTGGTCCGGCGCCCCCCCCCCCAAGCAGTCTCAAGCAGTCTGTGGCAGTCAGTTCACAGGCAGCTGAGATCAGGGGTGCAAGTACGTGGTTCTGACCTCACTCACTCCCGTCATTTCACTTGGATTGCGGACTTTTCCTCCCCTTTGACGGACGTCGTCACCTTTCCCCCCTCCCTCCGCGGTTTGCAGCGCTATGGCCTAATTGTCTTGGTTGTTCTTATCTTGTCATTTTCTATTCCTTCCCCCCCCCCACCTTGACCCTCTCACCACCGCCCTCTCACCACCGCCTCTCCCCCATCCAACTGAGTCGAGGCGGGTTGAGGTGTTCATCATCAAGAACATACCTCCGTCCATCACCAACCCCCAACCCCCAACCCCCACCCCAAGCCTGGTACTGGCTGGCTGCAGTGTTACAACTTACGACCACCAGACCCTTGGATCGCGCTATCCCGACCACCGGACGTTTTCCATCCCGCGGCTCAGGACTCGAAAGACGCCCTCAGCAACCAAGTTGGCTATACTAAGGAAGGGTTTATTCCGACGACGAATCACGACACGACTCTCTTCCGCTGCATATTCCTACGACAATTTTGTATTCAAGGTACTGGAATCAACCGCGGCCTTTTTTTTTGGGCAGCTCGAGTTATGGCTGCGGCCAGCACATCTCCTCCGCCCATGTCGACCTCCCAGAGTATCGATAGTCGCAAGCACATGTCCATGCTTGGTTATTCGTCTCCGGGGTCAACAGGGCAAGCTGTGCCTCGAAAACCATTGAATCCCTCTTCGCTCGAGGCTGGAAGCGCACGCTTGCGAGATGGACCTGTGTCTCCCGTGCGAGTCAACCTCCACGACGAGGGCTTGCCAGAGCCATCGAACGCCGATATCGAGCATGCCGTGCCTCGACCAGCACAACTCGGAGCTGTTGCCCAAAACCAATCTGCTCGGGCCCCGTTATCGCATTCGCAGCCGCCGCAGACATCGACCATTGAAGCAGTGCCCTCAGACATTGATGGACTGGCCGCACCGGTCACGAGCCCCAAGGCCCGCGTACGACATCAAGAGGTGCATCGCAACAGTCGCGAATCTGATGAGACGGCCAGCACCTCTCAGCAGCAAGTCTCTGGGCAGTCTTCGGCGGCAACAAGCGCGAGCTCTGTCTCCGGTACCAATGATTGTTCGGAGTATCCGACCAGCGGCCACTCGCCGGGAAGCTCCATCTTGGAGGGCGATGGGCCCAAGAATGCCTCTGTTCCGCAGTTCCAGTATCATCACCAACATCACGAGTACCCGCCTCGTCGAGTCTCCAGCGGCGGCGCTGGCCAATTCGCACGATCGCCATCCTCGGATGTTTTGGAAAATGGAGGCAACATCAGACGCCATCTTACCCCTACGTCTGCGTACATTCAAAGAAGCTCGCTTACTCGCCCGCACTCGTCGTATTCCACCCTCTCCGATTATAGTTCCCGAGGCAGATCACCCAACCTCATGCCTGGTGGTTCGCACATGCGGGCCCCTTCCGTTCAATCTCGGAATTCCCCCGATGTCAGGCTCTCGACCTACGCCGAGCTGCTTAATGTGCCATACCCTCAACAGGCTCCAGCGCCGCTGTCACTCGACAACTCGAACCTGCGGACCGTCGTTGGAAACAACGCCTCCCTTCTTAGCACGCAAAAGACGCTCGACATGTATCGACAAAATGTGAAGAAGACGACGGACTTTTCTATTCAGTATTCGTTCGCAGTGTTCCTGATTTCGACGGCCCAGGAGCAGGGGCTTGATCTTTCCAACCCCAAATCAACAAAGAAGCCGACTCCACAGCCCTTGAGAGACCTTGAAAGCCCTGTCGTGGAAGAAAATGCCTCCAGCCCTTACGACTTGGTCCGAGAGGCTCGCCAAATACTACAACGACTGGCAAATGGTGGCTATCCGTTTGCGCAGTATTACCTCGCCGACGGCTTCGCATCTGGACTCTTCAGCAAGGGCAAGGAGGATTATAACTCGGCCTTCCCGCTGTTTGTCCTCGCCGCTAAGCACGGCCATGCCGAGTCTGCGTATCGAACCGCTCTCTGCTACGAGTTTGGATGGGGCTGCCGTAAGGATCCTGCCAAGGCTGTTCAGTTCCTCCGAAGTGCTGCCTCGAAACGACACCCGGGGGCCATGACACGTCTGGGCAAGGCCTGCCTGTCTGGTGACCTTGGCGAGAAGCGATACCGGGAGGGCCTGAAATGGTTGAAACTCGCCACCGAGGCGGCCGACTCGCAATACAATGCTGCCCCATACCAGCTGGGCTGTCTTTATGAGACGGGATATGGTGACGACGTTTTCGCCGATGAATCCTATGCTGCCGAACTGTTCACACAAGCGGCGGACCTGGGTCATCCGGAGGCCAACTACCGAATGGGAGATGCCTACGAACATGGCCGGCTGAATTGCCCCCGTGATCCTGCTCTGAGCGTGCATTTTTACACGGGCGCCGCAGAACGGGGCCATTCAGCTTCCATGATGGGTCTCTGTGCGTGGTACATGGTTGGTGCGCCTCCCATCCTGGAGAAGGATGAGGAAGAAGCTTATGAATGGGCAAGGCGATCGGCCGAACTGGGTAAGTTGGAGACCCCCCCAACGAGTTGTACCACACAATTATAGAGAACATTGTTTGTTTCGCATCATCGTGTGAAGTGGAGCAAAGACTAACTGAAATGTCTTTAGGTTTCGTCAAGGCACAATATGCAGTCGGGTACTTCACTGAGATGGGCATCGGCTGTCGGCGCGACATTCTCGAGGCCAACGTGTGGTACGTGAAAGCCGCCGACGCAGGCGACGAACGGGCCAAACAGCGCATTGCTGTCATCCAAGCCGCGGTCAGCGGCCAAGGCACACCCATGGACGTTGCTGCGCCTCGCGGTAAGAAAGGGGACAAGGACGACAAGGACGACAAGGAATGCGTCGTCATGTAGGGACCGTATGAAACGCCTTGTCCCCTTCAGTTTTGGTGGACAGAAGTTACTGGCATTCATACGACCCTGACCATGCAAATATTCCTCAACGAAACTCGCACCCAGAAAGTGGAAATTCCCCAGCACCGTTTATTCAAGACGGTAGTTGGTGTGCAACAATCGAGTTGGCACTGATAACAGCTGGGGATGTCTCTCACTCACTCACTCACACACACACACACACTCTCTCTCTCTCTCTCTCTCTCTCTCTCTCTCTCTCTCCCTCTCTTCACCTTTCGGTTAGCATGAGCGATTTCCATTTCCATTTCTATTTCCATCATCATCCTCTGCCTTGATTTCGGCCTATTTCGCAAAAAACAAAACTCATGTTGGTATCTATCTCCTTAAAAGTAACTAGCCCCGCATGTTCCACCTAATACTGCTAGCACGTGGACAACAACATTTTACCCCTTCGATAGACAGGCATCAATGGCAGAGTGGAGGGCTCGTTGACACTAGTCCACGACAAACGTTGAGGCGAAGAAGCCGGTAGGAATCAACATGGAGTAGACGACGCAAAGGGAGAATCGGAGCTTGGAGCAAGATGCCCCTTACGACGAAAGCATATTGAGAATATCTGTGCAATTTCTTTCCTCTTTTCAGTTCTTTTATGGTTACATTTCGATAATATCGGATTCAGGACAATCCTATTCTTACAAGGAGGTGGTTTAGATGAAGGACGAGATGATGTAAATTATGGGGTGGCAAGCACTTTGTTGTGACAATTGGCTGCAAATCAAGGAGAAGCTCGTTTGGCATTATCATAGATTGATTTTGAATTTTCACAGGGACCTTGATTATGTTTTTGTTGCCCACGTCGAACGGGTGCTGGGGGAGTTGATTCGTGTGTCATTTATCCAGGATAGTCAATACACCCACCCAGTCGAAGTCGAAGACGGGAGTGCTCCCATTTCCCTGTTGGAGACGCGATTCATTTGAGGGGGTCAAGTCCATTGTGTAATTATTATTATTTTTTTCCCCCACAGGACCGGGAACAGAAAAGTTGACATGCGAACACCATGATGCGGCGTGAACGTTGATGTGCTGGGGAAGTCATGTACACCTAGAGCGAATGCATAGCTTTCCCCCCTTGATTCGCCCAAACCGTCCCCTCTCCCTTGCCAGACCGTGCCAGCCGTGATAAATGGAGTTTTCATCAAAAGAGCAAGTTTCTTCTTCCCCTTCTTCTCCCTCGTGCAAGATGGGACTAAAAGAAACTCGGGACATGGGGTAAAAAAAAAAATTAAAAATTCCATGGATCCGGGGAAGCTCCCCTTTGCGCTGATGGGTCCCCCCCCTTCCGCCTGCGTGGCGTAGTTCGCATTTGACAACAACGCAAGGGGAGGAGAAGACGGGACAAAGGAAGAGGAAGAGGAGGAGAGACATTTACGTTTCATCAACTAGAATTAGACCCGATCGGTTGCATACGTACAGTACGTACGAGGGGGATTTCTCCCATCCGACCCACCCCCCGACCCCCGTTTCCGTGACGGAGCAGCACGGCAGGAAGGGGAACTGGATGACGTCTACCGAGTATCCGCACATGTATTTATAGTGAAGAAAGACATGCAGCCCTCTTTTCTCTGTTTCTGTTAATACATATCTCCTTGGAGGTCATGGCGCGTCGTCGACCCGCGTCTTCGTCGCTCCATCGTCGATGAGAATCCGAACTAACTGCGAGAAATGCACAGCAGCCACGCTTCGGAACTGGAATGACTGCTTCTTTTTTTGGATGCACGTCGCACGGCTACCTCGCGTGTCTTGAGCTTCCCAAGCTCCGATATCAAGAATGCGTTCCATCACGGCCGCACCTAAGCACATTCTAGTCGTCAATGTGAATGTGTGTGTGTGTGTGTGTGTGTGTGTGTGTCGAGGCCCATTAATGGTTGGGCCTCGTGATCACGCGGCAAGTAGATGTGATGGATGGTGTTTAGTGATGAGGCTAGAGAGCTATGAAAAAGAATAAAATTAAAAAAAAAAAATTGAACGACTGCTGGATCTCAGACAAAGCAGCAATCTGTAGCCAAGGGGACAAAGAAAAACAAAAAAAGACCGGTCATTTGGCGACGTGCAGACCAAGGGAGACGAGGCAAGCGTCACCCACCCCCACGTTACGATGCCAAGGGAGAATCATCAGAACAATATCATCTCCTGGACATCCTCCCCTTTTTTTTTGGAAAGGGAGTGAAACGCCCTTTTGCTTCATCAGTCAGTCTGTAAGTTTTGCTGGCTAGCGAAGCGCTGAGCAGTTGGTTAGTTTCCTCGGGAACGATCGATCCCTTGAGTAGGAGCTATTTCAAAACAGGGAGAGTCGACGGGACGGGATGGCGGGGAGAAGGGGGAGGGGGGAAGGGGAGGGGGAGGGGGAGGGGGCAGGCAGAAGCGATCCCCCTCGTGAAATGTTGATCGAGGTGGGACAAGTTTTAGTGTTGATAGAAGCGTTAAAGCGATGGATGAAGCGTGCGCCTCCCAATTCCTTCCCTTTGCTTTGCATCTGAGACGGAGGTGGTCCGTCCCATGTCCATCCGGGGGCGGGCAGAAGCGAGCTGCACAGCATACATAGCACGCAGCAATCAGGCATTTCTGTCCAAGCACATGGCCATTGGTTCGGTGCGGCATCGAGTCGTGCAGATGGACGGACTCGTTGTCGCTGCGCATGCACGGCCAAGCACTACCTACATACGCCATTGATGATGCCTACTCCAGGCACGATAATGCGACCATGTATTATGGCGTGACATTATGGAGCATGCAGGACAGGACATGGAGCTCGTCCGTCACAAAACCACCCGTTGTTGTGTTGATCGTTGATCCGATTAAAGTGACAGAGATCTCATCCGTATGTACTCGGTAGATTGGCAGGGATGACTGTTGAAACGAACGTGTTGCGTGTGTGAGTCTTGGTTGCTTTTCCGTCTTCTCGTTGTGTTCATCGGCTGCGTATTGTCAGCTGCGTATTGTCAGCTGCGTAATTCCTTTTTCTTGACCGGCATCATCTCATCATCGGATTACGCCTTGCTGGATGAGAGAGATGGAAGGGGAAGCTTTCTCCTCCCTTGGACAGCGAATACATGTGAACCAGTCTCGGGACGCGTTGCAGCTCGTAATCCGTACGACATAATCCGTACTGCTAGCACAAAGCGCATGTGTTGGTCGTAAATTGTAAATTGCAGGCGCGTAATTTTGCTTGCACGGCCGCGTCGGCTGCTGGCCTGCGATGATGAGAGAGGGTTTCCGAGCGGCTGCGCTAAAGACAAGACACGGCCAGTTTTTTGACGCACGCAGGAACAGGAGCACAGGAGCACAGGAGCACAGGAGCTTCTCCTCCTCACGGGCATGGAACCTACCAAAGAAACTGACTGATGATGCAAGCGCCCAAAAGAAACAAGTGATCCGCAAGTGATCCGCAAATGATCAAGGGAGAGGAAGGCTTGCAACCCAGGCTCGACTGATGGATGTGAGATGTGGTTTCGGGAGGCAGCGCTCCAAGACAGATGGCATGTTGCTAATAGCAGGGCATGGCATGGATGGCATCAAAGAACGGCATCATCAAAGAACGGAACCCGATGGGGGCTGGCAGTTGGGGCAGTTGGGGCAGTTGGGGCAGTTGGGGCAGTTGGGGCAGTTGGGGCAGTTAGGGCGATTGGGTGCCTGGGGAATGCATGCGGGCTGCTGTGCCTGAGCGACGAGCGACGAGCGATGCGGGGTGTGGTTGGTGGTTGGTTCCTTCCAGTTCCAAAGTCCATCATGCCATCGTGTCATCGTGCCATCACGCCCATCACGCCCATCATGCCCTCATGCCCATCATGCACATTGCACACCACCACACCCCACCGCACACCACCACCTGCCCTTGCCCACAGAGGTAGCACCATGTATGTAGGAACGAACCAGGTGAGACGGCTGGTGGGCCACAGTGGCACACTGCACACACATACGCTCCACACTCTCCCCACTCTCCCCACTCTTCACACACACCCCTTTCCCTTTCCGCTTCCGCTTCCGCATCATCCATGATCGTACGTAGGCAGTAGATAGAGCCTGCCACCCGCCGCTTTCTCACCAAGAAGCATTTTCTCTCGCAACCAAATCCGTCCGCCCGCCCGCCCGTCCGCCCGCCCGTCCATCCCCATCCACCATCATCCACCATCATCCACCATCATCCACCATCATCACTTCAGCAACCTGTCGTCAACCTGTCGTCAACCCATCCATCTGTTTTTGGGATCGCCATTTGGAAAAATCCGCATCTCACCGTGCTGTTTGTCCGTGTTCGAATCACATCCAGCTCTTTAAAAAAAGACAAAAAATCGCGTCTGCGTCTGTTCCCCCCCTCGGGCGCATCCCGGCGCATTTCCGCCATCAGGCCGCGCGCCTCGGCTTTTGCTCTATAGCAAATTAACAACAACAACACCACAACTGCGCTACACTGCCATCATCACAATGCTTCTCCCTTCGGCTCTTTCTTGCGATGCGACGCAGCCGTCGCGGCCTGCGCAGCACCTCACCAGCTACTTCTCTCCGCCATCCAGCCCCCCTACTCTTTCGTCCGCCACGGCTCTCAGCAACATCATGACGACCTGCCGATCATTACAGTCGCTCATTGCGACACCAGCGTACTCGCCACAGCTAGCCAACCTCGTCCCATCGTCGGCGAGGGCTCAACTCCCGACACCGCCCATGGCCCATGCGTCGCTGCCCATGAAGCTGCGTCTGCGAGCCCGCGCCGGCCGCTCGGGTCCAAGCACAACCGACCACGCGACCGATCACGCAACCGATCACGCAACCGACCATGGCTCGTACACCCGCCGGAGGATATCCAAGCGACCAGCGCCCCCGCGCGGCAGCAAAAAGCGTCGCCGCGACGACGGTGACGACGGTGACGACGGTGACGACGTGGGCCGGGAGGACCTGTCGTCAGAGGAAGAGGATGACAGCGATGCAGAGACTCGGGCCGAGCGCCATCAGTCCCAGTCTTCACAAGAAGAACAGCAAGAGCCAGAGCTTCTTGCCTGCCCTTCAACACCGAAGCGAGCCCGCATAGCACCAGAGCAACTGCCCCTCGGTCTGGAGCGATCTGATTTCCACGACGTGCACAGCATCGAGGAAGTCGGCAGTGAGGATAGCACAAGGGGCACAGATGTCGAGGTCGAGGCCGACGGCGACGAGTGGAGTGCCGAGGATGATCGCCTTCTCGTCGAACTGGTGCTCGAGAAGCTGAGACTGTCCAAGTCGGAGTGGCAAGACTGCGCTCGCAACCTGGGCAAAGACAGACACAGCGTGAGCCGGAGGTGGAAGAGCTTGATGATCAAGGGCGAAGTCGGTCTCAAGACGCGGTCCAGCAGTCGCCGCACCCGACTTCATTCTACGTGGAGATGACGGGAATTCACACACACGCACGCACGCACGAAGAGCCTGGCTTCCTTGGACAGGCATCAGGCCACACTCGTCCTGCATTCAATTTTCCCTTCACATCCCCTTTATACGCGGGGCATGTATGCCTCGCCACGATTTCTTTCATCATTGCACCGCTGTCTAGGAGTTTTTTATGTTTTTTTTTCTGGTCACGATGACGCGGCGTTCATGGGAGATGGAGAAAAAGCATAGCTCATCTGGAGCCTTGTCGGAAGAGAGACGGAGAGCGATCTATTTTTGTTCCATCTGGGCACGGCTCTGCTCTAGATTGTAATTTTTATTTTTATTTTTTACACGGAGATGTCCCCCCCCCCCTCAGTGAGGGCTTGTCTTTGTTATGCCTTGGGGATGGAAGAATGGAGTTAGTTGCCTTGTCAGTGGAGTGGTGTGTACGTACATAACTGACTGACCATCGCCGTGGTACGGGATATGGAGTACGGACTACGGATTAATCAGTACTCCATGGATACTTGCATAAAATGCAGAAATCTGTACTTAATTTGCTCATACCTACCCAGGGGGGGCCCGGTCAGTGAATGTCCGTCTGTTGGACCGCGAAGCTAGGGTTCAATGTGATGACCTCTATTGAGTTATCCAACCCTGTAAGAGGGTGCGGACTACGGTCTAAATACCTAAGTACCTATACTATTAGTGGGGTACTAGTATAACGATAAAACATACTATAAAACTATAGAGGTCTTAGAAAATAACTTACGCAAGGTGGATTCCTATCTTAGCTAGTTAAATAGTAAGACTATTATATAGTAAGGATTAATTATGCCCTTATAGGTATAACACACCCCCCTAGGGGACCTTATTTAAGGTTCCCTATAATAATTCTAAATTAATTAAATTAGTTAAATTAATATTATAACATTTAAAATTAATTCTATAGTGTAAAAAAGTAGTTAATTAGTTATAATTCTATCTAAATTAAGGTTATTATATAATACTTATTCTTTAGGTTCTTTACTAAGTATACTAGTAGGTAGTTATATAAGCCCTAATAAACGACCTTTTGCATACTTTTCCGCACCAACCCAAAGGTACGGAATCGCCTCTAAAATACAAACCAAGCTAATATTTAAATTCCTTATTATTAATTACCCCCTTTTATAATGTTATATTATAATAGATCTAGAGGCAGGTGTAAGAATAAGGTGCTAATAGTTATTAATAAAGGAGAAAGAGGGCTAGCATAAAGCTACTACTACCCTAACGCTAGTATAGGATAGTTTAATATCTATAGGAGTAATAATAGACCTATAGTAAAATAGATTTAATTTAATTATCCTAAAGAAGAGAAATTCTATAAAAAGATAGCTAGTCTTATCCCTAGTAATAAGGTAGCTAAAGTCTAGCGTATTACTAAGGCTATAACCCTTCTAATAGCAAACTATATCTAAGCTAAACTAGAATAGAAAAATAATAATAATAGTAATATTTATATAACTAAAGAAGCACTTTTATAAGTCCTTAAGGAGGTAATTAAGGAAGTAACTAAGGGTAGCACTACCCTAACCTAGGTAAGCGTTACTATAGGACTTACTTTACTAAAATAACTTAACACTACTTCTCCCCCCCTATAAATCCTAGGTAAATAGGATAGAGAAGTCTTTATTAAGAGAAATACTATATAGGAATTACTTTAGTCTAAGACTACTAAAGATATAGTAATAGTAGTAAATAAAGCTATAGGCTAAGCTATAGTAATTATAGCTAGAAGACTCCTAAGTAAAGATATAATTATTATATTTAAAGGGACTACTACCTAGTATAAAGATAATTAGAAATAGATTCCTATTACCTTTAGGCTAGAGGTAGCCCTTTACTACTATATCCTTAGTATTATAGTTAAGGGCTTCCCTATAAAGTATACCTCTATTAAGAACCTAGTAGTAAAGCTAGGTAAAGCAAATAAAGTTAATATAATTAAGGTAATAGTAAGGCACCCCTAATATAAAGAAGCCCTAAGAACTACCCTTATCCTTAGATTAGCTAAAGTTAAAGATACTAATAAGATTTATAGAGATAGAATAGTCTTTAAAGTAAAGCTATTTTATACTAAACTATATAATAAAACCTTATAGCCCTAATAATACTATAACTACTTCTAAATAGGATATATTATAAAGTACTATAAGGTAGCCCTAAAGTATAGGAGGTATAAAGCTAGCTATTATAAGGGCAAAGAAATAACTTACCTAACTACTAATAAATAAGTATAGGAGAAATATATCCTATATTCTAGCCCTTACCTAGCCTAGTCTAAGGACTACCTAGTCCTAAAAGAGAAATAGAATATAGTAAAAGTAAGATACTTAGAATAACTAGTATACTTTGCTACCTAAAGCCTATCCCTAAGCTAGGAGAGACTTACTATAGCCTAGGCACTAACTACTATAGTAGGAAAAAAGAAAGGCTGCCTAACCCTAGTAAAGTAAAGCGCAAAATAGCCTAGAGCTATAAGAGCAAATAGCATTAGATAATACGCAAAGCAAGTAAGGGCTAGTATAAAACTAGCGTAAGATAGAGAAGACCCCTAACCCCCCTAACTAATATAGTAATATTATAAGTCCTTTATTAGAATATAAATAAGAAGGATAATCTTATATATATAGCGCTTTAGCACCGCACTAATATAGATATAATAGTAATCTAAGAATAGGAATATATAAAAAACCCTTAGCCCCTAGCTCTAAGCCTTACTTACTTCTAACTTATATACTATAATAGATATAACGCTATATATATTAATAAGAAGCATACTATAGGGTTATAGGTAGCCTAGGGAGAAACTAACTAGTCCCTAGTGGAAATATATAGTGTAAATATTTACTCTCTTTACTTAGAAAATTATAGTAATAATTAGAACACCCCTATTCACACTATTAACGCAAAAGAGCCCTATAACTAAAGCGTATTTATTAGGGACTTTAACTAAAAGTATTTACTATAGGATAGATTTAATAGGACTAGTAATAGAGTAAAAGAACTACTAGAGTTTATAAGCTAGTGGAGGCTTAGATTAGTAACGCTATAGGGCAAACCTACTAGATAGAATAAAGGCAATAGAGATAGCACTATAGATTTAGCATAGGTAACTCCTAATTATTGAAAATGGGAAGGGAATCTAGCTAGAGGGATAGGAAGACCTCCCTACTAGATTCTAATGCGGCGGCTTCTAGATTCACTAGATTATAGCGTATTCTGCAAGATAGAGAGCTTTAATAGTTGAATATAGTTGATTCCTAGCTAGTACGGACAATCTAACGAGCAATGAGAGGATTTCTAGTCCCCTCATAGACCTACTAACCGTATCGGAGGATCTAGACTGCTAGAGAGGTCTTAGGAGCTACTTTTTATTTTCCGCAAAACCTATTTGTATAGGAAAAATAAAAAATCGACTCACGGCTATACAAACTAGCTGCCTAGGTGCCCTAACTAAGCACTTTAATAAACAACCCTATTTATAAAATATACCATTAAATCCAGAAAAATTCAAGGATTCGAATAGTATACGTCAGCCTTTTATACGACTACTAGTTGCCTAGTTACAGTCGATTTTAGCTTCCCTATAGGGTAACCTAGTTAGCTTAGTCATACAAGCCTATGGGTTGGTTGTGGGAACAACGCGAGTCACAACAGAACGCTGCAAGCAACGCCTGTAACTAACGTTGCAACAACGCAACAAGGCAACTAGTGGGCCTATAAAATAGTGCTATAAATAGCATTATTTTAACACTAATATCTAAGTATATTATAATAGAGCTAATAACCTAATAGGGTCTAACTATATACCGTAACTAATTCGTATCTTCACTAACCCCTAGGAGGCCACCCCCTTAACCCTAAGATACACTTAGAGCGCTATAAATAAAGGAACTATAGAGGTAAAGGAAATTAATTAACTATAACTAGAAAACGCCCTAGACCTATGCAATAAGGAAGGCATTAATGCCTACACTATATAGTTAATTACAAATCTCTAGGAAATAGCTAAGATAGTAGCCCCCTAAAAACCTAGGGGCTTACCTAGCCTAGAAGCGTAGTAGTCTAGAAGGGCTAAAGAGTTAGTTACTAAAGCTAACTAGGCTAAGAGATAATAAAGGTGCTAGAGAACTAAAGCAAATTAGTAAGTATATATAGATACGGATAAGGACTAGGAAAGAGTTATTAGAGAAAAGAGAAAAAACGCATAGAGAGATATGCTAAGACAAGCTAACACTAAAGGTAAGGATAGAGTAGTATAAAGGCTAGAAAGATAGGCTAGACTTTAAAGTTAGGCTCCCCTAGAGCTCCCTAGGCTACTAGAGCTAGAGAGGTCTAATAATAACCCTAACCTAGCTACTATATATAAAGATAAGGTAAGTATGCTTATATAAAGGTTCTTCCCTAAACCTATAGCAAACCTATCCTATATCCTAGACCTATCTTTCCCTAAGCTTAATAATATACTAGCCCTAGATTTAGACCTATTTGCCCCCTAGGAGATTAGCAATATCCTCTTAGATATAAGTAATTAGAAGGCCCTAGGTAATAATAAACTCCCTATAGGATTTATTAAGGCTTATAAAAAACTAGCCTACCTTATAATAACTAGGCTACTAAACGTAGCTATTATAGTTAGCTATTTCCTAGCCTACTTTCGCACCGCTAGAGTAGTAGTAATTAGGAAACTAGGAAAAATAACTAAAGAAATAAGATACGCTAATGCCTAAAGACTAATCTCATTGCTTAATATAGTAGGAAAGGTTATAGAAGTAGCAATAGCAAGGTAGCTTATAACCTACGCTAAGATAAATAGCCTCCTCCCTAAGCTCTAAATAGGAAATAGGGTTAATAGATTAATAAAGACTATAATAAGAGCCCTAATAGAGTGCGTTAGAGAGGCCTAGGGGAGGGGTAGATTAGCCTTACTTATATAAATAGATATCTTATTAGTATTTAATAGGGTTAGCTACCTATACCTTATAGCTCTCCTTATTAAGATAGGCATCCTATAATAGCTAGTAGTAATAATATATAGCTTCCTTATAGGGAGAATAAGCTAGCTTAGCTTTAATAGAGGGCTCTTAAGACCCTTTAAAATTAGGGCTAGTACCCTATAGGGATCCCCTCTCTTACTTATTCTCTTTCTCCTATACTTAGTAAAACTCTATATCTATCTTAAAGCTATACTAGGCATAGTAGTAATAGGCTTTGCTAATAATATAAATATTATAGCTTTTAGAAAGAACATAGCTTAGACCTAGAGGAGACTTAAGGTAGCGTAAAGGATCTATAAGGAATAGGCTAAGGAAGTAGGAGTAAAGTTTAACCTAGCTAAGATAAAACTTATATACTTTAGTAAATCCTATTAACTACCCTAGACTAGAGTCTAGCTTAGAGTAAAGGAGATAGCACTTATAAAGGCTTGCTAATTCCTTAGAATTTAGGTTAATAGGAAACTTACCTAAGGCGCTTATAGGAAGATTATTAAAGAAAAACTAGCCTAGTAGTAACTTACACTTACCTTGCTAGTAGCGTTAGCATAGGATTATAGCTTTAGAGATATATGCCTTCTATACATATAGGTAGTCTACCCTATAATTACCTATAGAGCAAGCACTTACTATATACTAACTAAGAAAGGAGAAAAACCAAAAGGTATAGTTAAGAGCTTTATAACTAACTAGTTAGCCTATCTCTAGGTTATTATAGGGGCATTTAAGGCCACCCTAATTATATAGCTAGAAGCTAAAACTAAAGTCCTACTACTTAACCTATACCTAAACTACCTAAAAAAGAGGTATAAGGAGAGAACTATTAATAGTAGGATAGCAAAGGTAATTAGGACTATAGCTAGGTTAGTAGTAACTATCCTACCCTAGAGAAGGCTATAGAGAAGACGCAATAATAAGGAAAATAAACCTAATATAGAATTATATAATAAATAGAAAAGCTAATAGAAAGCATAGCATAATAGAGAAAGACTAGGTTAGGACTAGTGTGTTAGAGAACTAGCTAAGGACTAGCCACTAAGCTACCTAAAAGATATTTAGAGATTCTATAAAGACCTAGATAAGCATATCTCCTCTACACTTATATAATTATAAATAGGTAAGATTAGCCTTAATAAGTTCCTTTTTCTTTAGAATATTCCTAGGGTAACTTTATCTCTATATAGCTATAGCTAAGCGGAAGAAGACTAGTACTATGTAATAGTTAATTGCTATAGATATAGTTATATATAACCTTAATAACATTAGCCTATAGATATATAGGAAGCAAGGCTAGCCCTAAACAATCCCTAGTAAGCGAAAGTTATAGCTAAATGGTTTCTAGCTATAAAGAGACTATAATATTACACGCTAGCATATAACCTAGCCGCTAAGTTAAGAGCCCTAGAATAAGAACTAAGGCGTGTCTAATAGGAAAGATTAGAACTAAGGACTATAGAAATAATAACTAATAGAGGTAATAGAAATTAGGAACTAACACAGATAATTTAGGGGCGGAAATAGGCTAGAGGCAAAGCAACTATAATATATATAAGGAAAGAAATATGCTCTAGAACTTATTATTAGATTAATATAAACTAACTACTAAACGCTAGGTATATTAGCCCCCCTTCTAGGCTGCTTCTAATCTAATTACGCCCCTATGCTAATGCAAAATAATATAAAGAAACTACTCCTCCTTAGGGATAGGAATAGTATTCTCTAGGATTTTAGCCTGCCTCTTAATAGGGAGGGAGGCACCTAGGAGATAGTTTGTCTTTACTATTTATACATCTAGTTAATATAGCTAAAAGATAGTCTTATTATATTAGTCCCTAGTAGACCTAGAACTGCCTTAGTTTAGGCCTGCTACTAACACAAACTATTTCTTCTTACTTTAATTTTTAGTATATAACTTCTTTATATATATATTAAAGTCCTTAGGGACCTAGGGAAATAGATAAATTAGCACTAATTTAAAGCTAGAATTAACCCGCTAGAGAAGCTCTTACCTTAGCACTACTAGTAATCTTAGCTAATATTTTAGTTAGCCACTAATGCTTTGCCTAATACCTAGCGATTTTAACCTATTAACTAGATTAGTAGTGGTGCTAGACTAGGAGTAGCTATATTAAACCTTCTTATACCTGCTATTCCTAACCTAGTAATTAAAGCAGGTATTAGTTATAGCCCCTAACTAAACAGATTAGCCTTGCTACTATAGCGAAACTAAAGAGAAAATAAACTAATAACATTATAGCATTAATAGCCTAGAGTCTTTATAGATTGCGTATAGTAGGAAATACACTGAAATTATTAGGGCTTGCCTAACTAAACTAAATTAGCATTAAAATAAGCCTAGCGCTAAAGCAAAAGAGACCTACCTAAAGCTTATATTTAAGAGCTTGCTATAGCTACTTTAGGGTAAGTAGCTTCTTTAGATAATATAGCAAAAGTATAGGCTCCTAGGCGGATTAGCACCTAAATTGCATAGAAATAGAGGCAGACTTACTAGCAATAGAGAGCAAGAGAGAGATATTTTTATAACCATAGTAATAAGCGCATAAAACTATAGTAATTATTAGCTTCTAGACTAGCACTAACCTAGGGTAGGGCCTATAGGTTCTTAAAAGAAAAAGGGAAAAATAACCTATAAGAAAGTGTGATATAGGAGGAAGGATGTAAGGGCTTAGGCTTTGCCTAAGCATTCACATAGTGCACGCGGGTAGGGATAGTCCCGCATAGGTAAGGACGCAGAAAAGGGGGCTTACATAAGGTAGTTAGGGGGGTATAAGGGGCCCTAGTAAGGATAGGTTTCCTACCTTTCTTTTTCCTCTCCTTAAGTTTCTTAATACTATATTAATACCCTATTATAGTAGCCTAGGGGCTAGTCTATAATAATTAAGAAACTTCCTTTAGTCCTTTATAATAGCTACTAAAATTTATAATAGATATACTAATAGATATATTAATAGATATAATAGACACGCTTTACTTATAAGACTAACCTAGCTAGGGGATAGTAATACCTTTATCTAATGCTATAGTACTATAGGTAGCCTAATAAGCCTAATTTAAGATACTTTAACTTATACTATATAAATAAGTAGTAGAGCTTAAATGCCTTTAGGAGTATATATATATAAATGCTATAGGGCCCTTAGCCTAGCTACCCCCTCTAGCTTAGCCTAGCGCCCCTAACCTAGTCCTTCCTATACCTAGAATAAAACAAAAGCTAATCCCCTTAGGTAACCTATATAATAGCAATAAAGCCTTATTTACTATATAGAGGCTCCTAATAAAATATAAGTTATAGGTAAACTAGGGCTTTATTAGTTCTAATAAGGATAAATAAATACTTATTTATTAAAACCTTTCTTCTAAGGTCTAGTCCTAGGTAGCTACTTACTTTAAATAAGGCAGTGCTATTAGATTTAACCTTACTTACTTTCTAGATTACCTAGGGACTATATTCTCTAATCCCTATAGATAGGAGATAGCCCTTATAGAGCTTAACTAAATAGAGTAAGGTCTAGGGGAGATATTTTTTTATATTCTTTATTTACTTTTCTAAGAAGCTCTTACTAGTAGGAGGGGAGCACTAGATAGGTAAGGTAAAGCTAGTAAAGCTCTAATATACGCTTAATAAGCGTTTAAGAGAGATTAGCATAGGATAGGGTGTTAGCTAGAGTAATTAGTATATAGCTATTAGGTAATATTATAAGATTATGGTTAATATAGAAGCCCTTACCCTAGAGGATAAGTACTAGACCTATTATAAACCCTAACTAGTAAAACTAGTAGCCTAGATTAACTATAAGGGTAATATACTAATAACTAGGGTTTGCGTAGCTAGGACTTGCCTAGGGTAGCTAAATAAGTTAGCTAAGAAGGAGAAGGGAATAAAGGCTACTATAAACATAGAATAAGCAAAATAGGTATTAGAGGCGGAATTAGCTAAACGCCGCTAAGAGGGGCGCTACCTATAGTGTATATCTAAGGATTACTTTATCTAGGAGTGCACTACCTTCCTAGCCCACTACCTAAAGGTTAGCATTAACTTATATAGGGTAGATAAGGAAAGCATAGATATAAGGAAGTAAATATTCCCCCTATAGAAAATAAGTAGCCCCTAAGTAAAGTCTTATATAAGGGTAAAGAGGCTAGCTAACTACCACACTATAAGATAATTATAACCGCTATATAGAGATAGTAGGATATAGTATAATATATAGACTAACTACCTTTCTTAATTCCTATACTCTTTAATACATATTATTATATTAATATCTAGATTAATTATAGTTATAATTACTATAGTGTAGTAAGCGAATTAGTAGCGAGATAGCTTAGCCTAGAGCTTATATAGTTACTAAAATAGAGGTATATTTACACTATAGTAGAAGTAAAATAGAGGGGGAAGCGGGTTAAGGAAAACTTCTCTTTTATTACCTATATAATACATACTAGAATTAATATAGATAGCTAGAAGTTATTTATATACTTATATGTTATCCTAGGTCTTACCTAGGATATAATATTTAGAATGCCTTAGTTAGAGTAATATAATATAGTAATTTACATAGTAAAATAATAACTAGTTATTAGAGTAGTAAAGGGCCTTTATATCTCTAAGACTGCTACTTATAAGGTAAAGGTACTTATATAAGGAATTATTAGATCCCTCTATGCTACTAAGGCTTATAGGGTATAATAGAATAAGGACACTACTATAAGGTTTATTGCTCTAAGCCTAAGAGAGATAATAATAGTGCTATAGATTATAGCACCTAAGATAGATCTAGCTAGTCCTAACACATTAACATTGCCTAAGGAGTTATTAGACTTTGCGGACCTCTTTAATAAGGCTAAGGCTAATAGACTGCCCCCCTATAGGGGCTCTCTTAATTACTATATACGCTTATATAAGAACCTAGATAGCTCTAAGCTAGCACTCCTATAGGGACTGTTATATAATATGCTATAGGACTAGCTCCTAAAGGTCTAGCGTTAGATTATAGACTTAATAGATAAGGGCTAGATTTATGCTAGCTTCTTATTAGCTATAGCCCTTATCCTCCTTATTAAAAAGGCTAACAGGGGTTAGCGTTTTTATATAGACTACTGCGCTCTTAATAAGATAATAGCATAGGATTATTACCCTCTCCTACTAATTAAGGAGATATTATAATCCCTATCCTAGGCACACTAGTTTACTAAAGTAAATATTTATATAGTGTTTTATAAACTATAGATAGCTAAGGGTAAGGAGTACCTTATAGCGTTTTATATAAGGTTTAGCCTATTTAAGTAGCTAGTTTGCCCCTTTAGCCTAGCTAGTGTCCTAGTAACCTTTTAGCGCTATATTAATTAATCCTTAGGGAATGCGTTAGGAGACTTTATTATAGCTTACCTTAATAATATCTTAGTTTACTTAGGGGGGTTAAGAAAAGACTATATAGCTAAGGTTTAGTTAGTTCTAGGCTGCCTAAGGGCTGTGGGCTTATACCTAGATCTTAATAAGTTAATATTTGCTATAAAGGAGGTCTAGTACCTAGGATATATTATTATAGCAAGACGCTTAGTCTGCCTGGATCCTATAAAGGTTATAGCTATAAGGGAATAGGCAGTACCTATAAAATTATAAGGGGTCTGTAGCTTCTTAGGATTTGCAAATTTTTACTATAACTTTATTAGGGACTTCTCTAAGCTAGCTGCCTTACTTATATAGCTTACTAAGAAGAATATCCCTTTCTAATAGGGACTAGAAGAGGATAAGGCCTTTAAAAGGCTAAAAGCTATGTTTATTATATATCTAGTGCTAGCATAATAGAACCTAGACTGCCCTATAGTAGTAAAAGCTAATTACTTAGGTATAGCTCTTAGTGGATGCCTCTTATAATAAGGCCCTAATAATGTCTTATATTTAGTCACTTACTATTCTGCTAGTCTTACGCCCTTATAGAAGAACTATATAATTTATAATAAGGAACTATTAGCTATTATCTTATGTCTTAAGGCATAGTTAGTAAAGCTTTAGGGTGTATCCTATTTGTTTATAATCTATACTAATTATAAGAACCTAGAATACTTTATAACTCCTTAACTTATATTAGAGAGGTAGGCCTAATAGGTAAATACACTTACACTATTTAACTTTTACCTTTGCTATAGGCCTAGTACATAAGCTTAATACCTAGATACCCTTTCCTAAAGGGAATAGGATTAAAGTAAGTTAGCTTTAAGGATAAGGTAAATCTTATAACCTATTACTATTACATAACTCTTACTATTACTAGTTACATAAGGGGATAGCTTTAAACTAGCATTATATATGCCACTACTAGTAGGAGAGGCCCTCTTTGCCTTAAAACACCTCTAGACCCTATAGGACTAGGCTATTGTATTAGACCCTATATATAGTATTTAATTAAAAGCTATATAGGAAGGGGCTTAGAAGTTTCCCCCTAATGCACTAATAAGGGAGTAAGTTATGGATTGCTTTATAAGCGTATATAGGGCGCTTTAGTTTTAGGGTTATACTTAGATCCTAGCTTAGGAACCCCTTATAATAACCCTTATATAATAATGCTATAACTTACTAGTTGTAAGGGCTTGGGCTTTGCCCAAGCATTCACATAGCGCACGCGGGTAGGGATAGTCCCGCACAGGCAAGGACGCAGAAAAGGGGGCTTACATAAGGTAGTTAGGGGGTATAAGGGGCCCTAGTGAGGACAGGTTTCCTACCTTCCTCTTTCCTCTCCTCAAGTTTCTCAATACCATATCGACGCCCTATCGCAGCAGCCTAGGGGCCAGTCCATAACACTAGTAGTAGGATACCTAGGCTATAACACTATGTTTTAGATTCTATAATAGCAGTTCTATTAGGATAGGATATTATAGGATATTACTTAGTTTGTTTATAACTATTACTACTTTAGTAGCTATAAGAGCTACTAATAGTAGCAAGGCTTACTAAAACCCCTACTAATCCCTAATTAGTTTTAGTCTTAGATTTCTATTAACTTTATAATAGACTTACTAGTAGCGTCCCTAGAGAAGCTATAATACCTTATAGTTATTACTAATAGACTCTTAAAGTTTATATAGCTAGAAGCTATAACCTTTATTAAGGCTAAGGAGTGCGTAAAATAATTTAAAATAGTCTAGTAAAGGTTCTAAGGATTTCCCTAATCTATTATTATAGACTAGGGGTTAGACTAGCTAGGGAAATTCTAGATAATATTATACTCCCTAGTTAGGATTAATTAGTTACTTTCCACTTTACATTACCTATAGACTAATAGTGGTATAGAGCAGGCAAACTAGGAAGTGTAAGCAATCTTATATATAATAGTTTCCTTCTTATAGTTTAATTAGCTAGAATATCTAGCTACTTACTAGCTTATAATTAATAATAGGTCTTCTTTAGTAATAGGGGTAAGTCTAAATAAATTACTATATAGATATAACTTAGAACTAATTTAGTTATAACTAGACTATTTTGCTTCTGTAATATTACCTAAAGGGCAGGCTATATATTTCCTAGAGTACCTATAAGAGAGTACCTTTCTAGCATAAGCTATAATAGCCTATATTTAATAAAGGTAGTAGGATGCTACCTTAGCTTCTTAATGTCTAGTAAAATGGTTTTAGGTTAGAGATAAGGTATAGCTTTTACTTAAGAATATTAAAATAAACCACCCCTTATAGAAACTTAACTAGGTTATAGTAAAGTATATAGTTATTAATATACTAACACTACTTATAGTATAGTTAGATATCCTAAGGGGTATTTACCTAGTTTTCTATATAGACCTTATTAAATAGGCTATAGAGAACTCTCTTCCTAGTTAGAAGCTCTAGGACTCCTATCTAGGGCTAGAATAAGTCCTAGCAAAGGATAATAATAAACTTATAGAGAAATACTAAGTTAAATAGATCTTAGTGGCTTAAAATACCTTAGGCTAAGGTAGGAGGCGTAATATCCTAGTTAAGTAGGCGGGTTATATATAGCTAATATAGGAACTGCTAGAAAGTATAATATAGATATAAGCCCTTAATAAGTTTAAAGTAAAGTAAGGAGATATATATTATAATAATAGACTAAATTAATTATAGACTATATATCTATTAAAGGAGATATCTTTTAGTATATAAGGTATACCTATCCTAAACCTAGCTAATTCCTTATAGTTACTAAAATATATTTAGATTCCCTTACCCCCTATAGCATAGGGGTTACTTAGACTAGGGGTTAGTTAGGCTATTAGTAAGGCTATTATTATTAGATAAGATAGTAACTAGTGTTGCCTTATGTCTAATAGGGACATAACCTATGCTATATTAGGTACTATAGCTACTATAGCTAGCACTATAGCTACTATAGCTACTACTATAGTTCTAGATAGTAAAAGCAAAATAGTAGTTAGGGAGTATAAAGTAAGTGTAGGGTAGGGGCGCTATATTATTAGATTAACTTTTATTAGGGAAGGACTAGTAAATAATAATAGTTATAGAGGGATAGCTACTACCTATAGTGTAATTAGCATAGTGATTAGTTAGACCTAGAATAGACCTAGGTTAGAAGCGCTCCTAGCGCTAATATAAGGGCAAATTATTACTAGCTTTAATAAGCTACTAGTAGCCCTAGGTGCTACTATAGTAATAGGGGGAGAGTGCCTTAAGGAGGTATATAAACTAATTATAGAATTCTTATTATATAGAATTTAGTTTGCTAATAATCTATTAGTTCTATTAGAATAGAATGCTAGTAACTTACTATATAAAGCTACCTATACTATAGCTACTAGTAGGATTACTATTACTAAGGGGGATAACCTTAAGCCTAGTTATATTTATAGTAGGAGTGTTATAAAAGGGGGGGGGCCTAAGGGTAAAGCAAATAAGTGCTAGATTAAATTAAGCCTAGTTTAGGAGCGTATTCTATTAGCTTATAAGGGCGTAAAACTATTAGGAGAGAACTAGTATTTTCTTTTTAGTAGTTAGAGTCCTTTTAACCCTAGGTATAATAATATATATACCTATAGTAATTAAAGCCTTAAAATTCTTAAGGCAATAATAAAGCTATAGGTTAGTGGATAAGTACCTAGTTAACTAAATATAGGTTATATATCGCTACTAATATAGGGAATAGGACTTACTACTTTTAGGGGGGTAATAGTTTAATATACTTATAGTAAGGCATTATTTAATATAAGGCCTATAAGGCTAAAAAAGCGTGTAAGGGGTAGCATACTTATTATTATCTAAGTCCCCCTCTATAAGGAACTTACTAATAGACCTAGCTATTAGTGTAATAAGGGTAGTAAGGGATATAGTAGTAGTAGCAAGGAATATAGTAGTAGTAGCTAGAGCTTAAGTAAACCTATAAGTATTTATTCTATAATAAGGCATATTTATTATAAGTCTAATAGGGAAATAATAATTATTTAGAATAATAGGATAGAAAGGAATAATAGGGTTATAATATTTAAAAAATATTTTTAGTGTAAGAAAGTTAAAACTATAGAATAAAAATAAATAGTAGGTAGTAGGTAAGGGGATAAATAAGTAAGGGCAAGGCTAGTGTTATTATAATAATAACATAGTAGCTAGAAGTATATGTTACATATCCTACCTAGACCTAGGTTAAAACAATAAGCACCTATAATACATCGTAAAGGGTAAGCACCTATATTAACTATAGGTAAGGGAAAAAGAAAGGGAGGAGTAAGGGTATATATAAGGGCTTAGGCTTTGCCTAAGCATTTATATAGTATACGCAGGTAGGGATAGTCCTATATAGGTAAGGACATAGAAAAGGGGGCTTATATAAGGTAGTTAGGGGGTATAAGGGGCCCTAATAAGGATAGGTTTCCTACCTTCCTCTTTCCTCTCCTTAAGTTTCTTAATACTATATTGACGCCCTATCGCAGCAGCCTAGGTTAGGATTCTAAGGGGGGAAGAACTCTTCTTATAATCCCTAGGGGGGGGGGGCTATAAGTTATTATTGTAAATGTAAAGATAATACACTAATATTATAAACAAATAAAAACTTTAATAGTAAAAGAGCACTAATACTAAGGCAACTATAGGCTAGCCCTACCCTCCCCCTCTAGAAGTTTTATAAAACTAGGAGCTCTAAGTTTACAAATAACCTAGGTTAGAGGAGAGGCAAATTTAGCTAAAAAGTAGGGTAATAAAAGAGTTAGTAATACTATAAGAGAGAAGTAAATTATTATTATAAACTTAAATTTACTTTGCGGGCGGCGATATTAATTAGGCTAGCACTAGCTTAGAGAAGAGCTAGGACCTAGGTAAAGGTAGAGAGTTAGTAGTCCTTCTAACTTAAAAACTTAGACAAAGGGATAAAGCTAGCGTAAGCTAGCAACAAATAACTATAAATAGCCACACTAATAGCGGCGCTAACCTAGTCTAGGGCTAGCGCTAGACTAAACAAAGACGTAAGGGGGTTTTTTGTCTTTCTAAAGGTTTTCCTCTTTAACTAATCTGTAGGAGTACTAGAAATAGCCAGGGAAGGCTAACTAGCGTATTTAAATAAATAAATAATAAATATATAAGCCCTAATGCCTTATAGAAGCTTATAAAAGCATTCCCTATAAGAGGCTTTATAAGGCTATTAGTAATTATCTCTTTAGTAGTAATCTAGGTAATATTAAAGGTTTCTTTTATAATCTCTTAATAAAGCTAGTGGTAATAAATATCTATATACTAGAGCTTTATAATAAGCTTAATAAACTCTTCCTTAAGAAGGTAAATTATCTATATATTATTATATTTAATCTTAAGCGTGTTATTACCTAGGCATAGCCTAACCTCTTAATATAGTTATCTAAAGGCTATAAGCTCCTTACTATAATAAGAAAGCGCTAGGAGCTTTGCTTTAGTTAATAATATTATTATAGTAGCTTACCTTCTTACCTTAAAGAGTATAGGTTCTCTAAAGAGCTTTATAATATAGCCTTATAAGCTCTTTCTTATTATAGGATTATTAGCAAAGGAAGCGTTACTATATACCTCTAATTTAGGGTTATTACTGCTATATTTAATCACTAGGTTTGCCTATATATACCTATACTTAAGGGCTTTTTTAGCTACTTCTATATGCTATAGCCCTAGGTTTTATAAGTATTATAAGAGTTATAAAGCTATAAAAGCAATATTAGGTTTTAAAACTATTATTAGGTATAGTAGGGTTTTAATTAAAGATTAGTATTGCTTAAGATCTTAAGCGCTAACCTCTCCCTTAAAAGGTTCTAGTAGTGTAGTGGTTATTAGGGCTATTAGCCTTTATTAAGGGATCTTTATATTAAATTTAGTAGTAGCTTTATTCTAGTAGGACTTCTAATTAAGCTATACCTTCCTATTAGCATAATCTCTAATAATTTTAACGCCTAGGAACTATTAAAGCTCTCTAAGGTCCTTAATATTATACTTTATAAAGAGTCTTGCTCTAAATTTATTATATAGATATAATTTCCCCTTAGTAAATAGGGTAATAAGGTTATCTATATAGAAGAAGATAATTAACCTATTCTTAATAAACATATAGATATCTTTAAAGAGTTATATAAAGCCTTCACTAATTAGCTAGCTAATTAGCTCTTTTATCTATAAGAGAGGCGCTCTTTATAGCTTATAGACTACTCTAAGGAGCTTTAGATAGGCTTATTTATCTTTATAGCCTAGAGGTATCTTATAGTAGACCTCTTTATTAAGGTCTAAATTTAGGAATACTATAATAAAGTTATACTAGTGTGCTTCTAGGTTAAAGTAGCATATAATAGCTATAAATAGCCTAAATGTGTTAGTAGCTAGAGTTATTGCTTAAGTTAATAAATAACTCTTTAGTTAATAATTCCTAAGAACATAGAGATAAGCTTTATATTATAGGAGGTAGCCTTACTTATCTAATTTATAAGCAAAGACCTAAGTAAGGCCTAAAGGCTTTATATATAAAGGAACTTTATCTCTAGATACCTTTATAGCTACCTTTTTATTAATAATCTTATTATATTCTTTATCTTATACTTTTTAGAATTCCTTTTCCTTTAGATAACTAGCTAAGTTATTATAATAAGCTAGAGGAGGGGGAAGCCTTAATATATAAGGCTTTTCTTTGCTTTTAGGTCCTAGATTAAAGGCTATAGTAAATGCTTTAAGATTATTATAATCTAGTGGATTTATTAATATATTATAACTATTGCTACTATTAGGTAGGTTAAGTAAATTATTAATACTTAATAGCGTGTAATCTATTAAACCTAGAAATTATTTAGGTGAATTCGGAGGAGTTAGCAAATTTATTTCTTAACTCTCTTTCTCCTTTTCCTTATAGTCTAATTAATTATAACTATTAAGAGTCTTATCCTATTAAAGCTAATTAAGTAGTTATTATAGCAATAGTAGGTACGCTATCTATAGAAGCCTTATATTAGAGCTTTTATCCTTATTATTATTAACTAGCTCTTTAAGGAAGTGTTTTTTAACCTCTTTTACACTTAGTAATAGGCCTCTTTCTTAAGTATAGAAGATTAACTTATTAAAGGTAATATAACTTAATAAGAACTAGTAGCTTCTCTTTATTATTAGCACCTAAATTAGGTATTGCGTGGAGGAGACGTATCTAGCTAGGTATCTAATATAAGCTCTCTATATAAGCTTTAGACTTATCTTATAAAGCCTACTTTATATTATTATAAATGTTTTATAACTAAAGGCTTATAAGTAAGTTATAGAGGCTTTTAGATTCTCTAGTAAGTAACTTTATTAAAGCTTATTCTCTCTTAACTACCTATTTAACGCTTGTTAAGGGGATTGCTAGTTAAGTAGCTTTTAAGGCGTATAGTTTAAGATATAAATAGCTGCTTTAGTAGCTATAGGCTAGAGGTCTTCTAGGAAGCCTAATTATATTATAAGAGTTATTATAACCCTTATTATCACCCCCCTAGACTGTTTAGCGTGCCTGTTTTAATATAGGTAAGCTAGGCTAGACTTTCTAATAATAATGCCTTTATTTATAACCTTTTCTTCCTGTTTTTTAGTCTAAAAGGTAGTCTCCCTATTAGTTATTATAACTACAATGTAAATGCTATATACCCTTATGTATATTGCTTCTAACTAATTAAAGTAAAGCATAATATCCGTTTTTAATAGGATTATAAAGATATAGCGTAATCCTATAGCTTTATAGGTAAAAAGAGCAATATATTAGTCTTTATTATACCCTAATAATTAAGTAAAGAGGTTAAAAGAAACTATCTAAAGCGGCCCTAAAGGTAATAACCTAGCTTGTAAGACTTATGATATTTGCCTCTGCGCCTTAGCTATCTAATAGACCTTATATTTCCCTACGCTCCTTTCCTTTAAAGGGATTTAAAGCTTTTTAAGCACTTAATCTATTATATCCTTGCCTAGATACGCTAATCTAGTATGCTATAGGTCTATAGGCGTTACTATCATAGCCTTTAGGTCTCTTAAATCTCCCTTAATAGCAAAAATATCTAATAGGCTTAAGCCCTCTATACATAGCTACGTACTAATAATCTAAGTTTAAAATATCTCCTAATTACCTCTTACTAAGTCTATAACCCTTCTAGTGAGGTTATCCTACCTTATTCCCTTCTATATAAATAGCTAAAGAGATATAAGGTTTACAAAGAATAATAGTTAGTACTAGGCCTTTAATAAGGTAAGGGTCTAGCTATCTATTAAAATAATCTAAGCTATGCTAACGCTATAAGCCTTAGTAACACTATAACTAGCTTAAATTCTAGGTTATTAACTATAATTAAGGTCTATAAACTAGCGTTTATTATTAAAGATATAGATTAAAGTGCTACTATTAAGTATAACCTACGATTTACCTTAGGCAAGGAAAGCCTCTAAAGACTCTAACTCTTCTATAGCTAAAAACGCTATATTAACTTCTTTAGGTTCCTTTGCGCTATTATCCTTAGGTTCCTTTATGCTATTATCCTTTAACCACATGTTATATGCCTTCTTTATATTATTAGGCTAATAATTTATTACTTCCTTTGCTTTCTTTAATAGCTCTTTATTAACTTTCTAGTCCTTTATTAGGTAGAGTGCCCTATAGACCTTCTATAAGTCTCTTAACTTCTTTACCTTATGCTTCTTATAGTAAATATAGTCTTTCTTTACTAACTTCTTTGCTTTATCCTTTGCTTTACTATTAAGAGTTAGCTTAGCTTTAAAGGTATTATTAGCCTTTACCTAAGATCTTCCTTAGGCTTTAATTAGGTACCTAATTTTACTTATAATACTATAGAAATCTAGGACCTTTCCCTTACTCTTTGCTATATAAATTAATAAGTTAACTTAAGCTAAGATAGCAGGGAATTATGCCCTAATAGCGTTATTAATTATCTCTATAGGTAAGTTACCTTTAGTAATAGGGTAGTTTGCTTAAAAGTATCTTTTATAGCTAATTAAAGTATCTATAAGCTACTTATTAATATTAACCCTTATAAGGTTTCGCTTAATAGTCTTATTAAAATTAACTTTAGTATAATACTTAATAGTCTTACTTAAAGGTATAATATTTCTTATAAGCTTCTTAAGCTTATTATAAAGAGATATATGCCTTAAGGTTATTTGCTTATACTTAGGACTAAGTGTTATTATAAACTAAGTGTAATACTCTTATAAGGCCTTTGTAAGGCTCTAGAATTAGCTATTAAATACCTAATAATAACTACTAAGGACCGCAAACTAAGCGCTATCTTTAGTATTATTAGGTTATTAAGGGTACTAAAAATAACTCTCTCTAGCTATATTATAACCTTTAGAAAAGCTTTCCTAGGGTTACCACGCGTTACTAACTACTATTTTGCTACTTTATAAGCGTGTCTAGACTCCTATAGTATCTATTATAAATAATTAATTCTATATAGCCTTTACTACCTTTCTCTTTGCTAGAGTTCCGTTTCCTATAAGAATTAGAGGCTTAGGAGGGTAATCTAGCTATATAATTAAATTAGGATTAATAAAGACCTAGATTCTGTCTTTAATAGCTCTTACCTTAACTATCTTATACTATAGGTCCTAGTAGTAAGGCTTCTATAGCTTAATAGCTAGCTTATTACTCTTAGAAGACTCCTTAGATATTATAAGGATGCCTATGGTATTGTTATTATTAAACTAATAGATAGTAGTATTAATATTAATCCTAGCGTGCTAGGGTCGCCTAATCATAATGTTAATAAATTAGGCCTCTCTTTTGCTATGTTTATACTAATTATTTAAAGATTAAATAATAGGTTAATTTAAAGAGAAGAGTACTAATTTGGAAGGAGGTCTAATTATTATAAACACCACGCAATTGCTACTATATTAGACCGCGAAGCTAGGGTTTAATGTAATAACCTCTATTAAGTTATCTAACCCTATAAGAGGGTGCGGACTATAGTCTAAATACCTAAGTACTTATACTATTAGTAGGGTACTAGTATAACAATAAAACATACTATAAAACTATAGAGGTCTTAGAAAATAACTTGCGCGGGGTGGATTCCTGTCTTAGCTAGTTAAATAGTGAGACTATTGTGCGGTAGGGATCAATTATGCCCTTGTGGGTGCAACACCGTCCCCTCCTGGACCCCTGAAACGGGAGAAGTGGCCACGGCAACGATGAACCTTGGATAAAGGGGGGTGTGTGAATGAAGAAAGAACGCGACGCATCGCCCATCCCTGACCAGTAATCAACATGGTCCGGTCCGGTTGGGGCGCGCTGGGGCTGTGGGTCGTTTCCGTTCCATCAGGGTCGCTCTGCTCCACATGCTCCGTACATGCAGCATCTGGCTGCGGAGACCAGCATGGTCACCGACTGTACTGCAATTGTGACTAGTTAGATAAGAAAGGGAAGCCACCTTGTGACAAATTTTGAACGGGGCCAGGGCGGGCCAAGGCGGTCGTTGGAATCAGCATCACTTTGCAGTTACAAACTTTCATTTTCATATCTAGCCTCTTGTCCGCGTCGACTGACCAACGCCCCCCCCGGCCGAAGTGCAGCAGCAGGCAGCATACATCTCAATACAATGCAACACGATACCCATACAAATACGCTCGCTGCAGTCCTCGCTAATCATGACAACAGAGTCGCCATACTCGATGCTTCTAGCCCTATACTAACTATACCCTGCCATCCAAACAAAACAGCCTTCCAATCGCATAACTCGTGAAATCTTTCCCTGACGCCGTCCTTGGCAAAGCAAAGCAAAGCGAAGCAAAGCAAAGCGAAAACATGTTCCGTGGTATACCCATCTCTGGGCGTACCACGCGTCAAAGATTGTCGTCATTCCGACGCAACCAGCCGTCCTACGGCGGCGTCATTTTTCCCCCTTCAAGCATCATCTTGCGCACTTCTTGCTCCATCTTTTGTTCCGTGTCGTCTTGGCTCTCCTCCATTGCACCCGTTACTTTATTCGCCAGCTCAATCTTCTTCTGGCACGCCTTGTAGATGAGTTCTTCTACTGTCTGTGAAGCAATCAGCCGAACGACCTCGACGTCCCGTTTTTGTCCTAGTCGATGCGCTCGGTTCTCCGCCTGGATGTCGTCTTGTGGATTGTCCGACTGGTCAAAGATGATGACCTTGTTGGCTGCCGTGAGGTTGATGCCCGTGCCGCCTGCGCCCGTCGTCAACAGGAAGACGGGAATGGCGGCATTGTCGTTGAACTCGTCAATCAGGCTCTGTCGCTCCAAGACGTTGGTGTTGCCCATCAACACCCTGTGGTCAATCTTCTGCAGGGCGAGGACCTCTTGCAACAGCTCGATCAAGCGCGAAAACTTGCTAAACACGAGCACGCGGTCGCCATTCTCCTGGTACTGCTGGATGAGCTCCAGCAGCTTCTTCACTTTGCCGCTGTCCAACTCCGCCGCCGACGGGATGTCGAATTGCCTGAGCAGTCGGGGGTAGTCTCGGCACCACAGATGCAGCTCAAAGTCGGACGAGTTCTTGAGCTCTTGCACCAGGTGCTTGATGTCAGGTTGATGAAGCTCGCTTTGCGGGATCCTATCCATGAGAATCCTGCCCATCTCTTCCACCCTCCGCTCGGTAAAGTGGCGCCGGAACAGCAAAGGATGCAAGGCTGCTTTTCGAAGCTGCATCCATACGTTGTTCTGGTCGTTTTGTCGACCTTTGGCCTTGGCCGCTCGCAGCGACGGTTCCAGCTTGAAGAGCTCTTCGTACTCAGCATACGTTTCCTTCTGCGCATCCGTCATATCGCAGTGGACCACTGTGCATATCTTTTGCGGCATATCCGACAAGACTTGGTCTTTGCGACGTTGCAAAATAAAGGGTTCCAATATCGTCCGAGCTCGTCTAACACGCTCGGCATACAAAAAAGCGCCATTGGATACATCTCGAACCGTCACCTTTTGACTGAAAATATACTGAATGTCGTCCATGTATCCATCGAACATCTTGGGGTCGATAAAGTTGAGTAGGGCCGTCATTTCCAGGAGATTATTTTGCACGGGGGTGCCTGATTCACGTTAGTCCTTCATTTATTTGAGCCACCCAGAGAGAAGAGGCATCCAACAAGTGTGAGGTAAAAGGGGGGGGGGGGGGGGGGAGTAAAGTAGAGAGAGAATTGCCATACCGGTTAGAAGCATCTTCCATGATGCAGGAATCCGCTGCAAGTCCTTGTAAATCTTCGTCCCCGGATTCTTCATCTTGTGGCCCTCATCAAACACAGCCGCGTTGAGATCAAACGATTTCATGGCATCGATATCCGCCTCGGTTGTGATTTGCGAATATGTTGCCAAAACAACGTGGTATGCCTCAGGTTCTTGTTCAATAGCGTAAGCAATTTCAGCACGCTCAGTCTGCGATCCCCGATAGCCAACCACTGACAAGTCCGGGGCGAACCTCTCGAATTCCTGCAGCCAGTTTTTGTACGTGCTGGGTGGCACCACAATCAAATTTGGCCACGGTCGGGTCCCCTTGGGTTCTCGTTCATGTTGTTCAACCAGGTGGCACATGAACGAAATGACCTGGCACGTCTTGCCCAGCCCCATTTCATCTGCCAGGATGCATCCAATATCGTAGCTGTACAGCAATGACATCCAGTTCAATCCGAAGAGCTGGAATGGCTTCATCTGACAATGTCCCTCCATGAACTGGGGTTGTTGGGGGATCAATGGTCGAGTGTACTTGGAGCTTAAGCTCGTTGGTGTGGGTGGCATGTCGCCGTCTGGAGAGGCACGATTGCTTCGTTTGTTGTGTCCAAAAGTGTCGACATCCCAGAGATCCATGACACTCTTGACAGTCTGTCCCTTGACCTCGCATTTAGCCACCACCTCATCAATGCCCTGCACTGCGTTCAGGAAGATTTCAACGGCGTCTACTGCGGACTCTCCTATGCTGACGCGAGGAGACTTGCGGGCGCCCGCTTTTTTCGTTGCGCTGACCCGCCTCGCTTGTGAGAGATCGCCGAATGGTCTTTTGTCTATCAGAGGTTCCAGAAGTGCCTCCTTCATACCCGTTATGGCCGCAAGCTCCTTCAAGGTACTTGTGTTGAGGCAGTTCAGTACTCTGCCATCGTCTTCTGCGGAGGGGGCGGGGGATGGTTCCGCTTCGTAGGCATCTTCTTCATCGTTGTCAACCAGGCTGATGACCACAGACTCCTCCTCTTTGAAGGGCGGTTTCTGCGGCGACGAATCATCCCTACGCTTTAGGCCTTGAACCAGCCGGCGCTTTTGAGGTTGCTTCGGCTGGACCTTTTTGGGGGGACTTGATGTGATGATGGGCGACGAATCTCGAGAAAACGTCATCTTTCTTCCTGATTGAACTTGCATAGAGGCCTTGGATATCAATCGGCGACCGTTCGGCCTAGCAGAACCTTGTGAGTTGCTCTTCTCCCTTTTCGCAGGCTCAGTCTCCAGCCATATAATGGCGTCGTCAAGGTCATTGCGGCATGCCTTAAGAGCATCCCTGACTCTATCAGAGGGGTACTTATCCCCAAAGACGTCATATATCTGGCGCAACTTGGTCTTGATTTCTCTCTCCTCGGCAGCGGGATTATATGTAAACTCCGCCATCTTTGCCTTGAATGTCGTCGGAAGGATATCACCACGAGGCGGTGCTGGATCCTCCTCGTCATCGCTAACGAGACAAATTGGCTCTGCTGCACGTCGTTTGGACTTCGTAGCGGGAGGCGGTGGTCTCGGTGGTGGACGAAAGAGGGTGCCTCTGGGAGCGAGAAGAGAGCTCGATCTCGAGGTTTCCTTTTGCTGTTGAAAGGGCGACGATGCGGGAACTTCAATGACGCTTGCTGGAGACGAGGAAGGATGCATCAGTCCTGATCCCGGCTTGCTTAGAATTTGAGTCGGTTGTGTCACAGTCGGCTCTAGGGATCGGTCTCTCAGGAAAGCAGAAGGCGAGCATGGAATAGTCTCTCCCGCTAGTTCGTCCATCTCGTCGAGCGGGATTCTGGTCCGAGCAATAGAAGGTGTCTGAGGCGCAGCATGAGAGTGCCGTGCGGGTAACGGCGAGGAGCCATGTGCCATGGTGAAGCAACGAGAGATGCGTCAAAGAATGGTATACGATTGCCCGAGTCAGACGGCGTGAAGAAAAAAGGAGTGAAAACGAAGGATGAACAGGGCTACACAAGTGCCAGGAGCTCTTCATTAATTCAATTTTTTATTTTTTTTCCAATTGGCAAAGGAGTGAAATCAAAACGCCGGCTCACTCCCTTCGTTGGAGGAGGATAAGTATCTGGTTGTTTTGGAGGGTGGTTTGAGGAGGCAGCGGGAAACGTGCGAGGGCACAAAGCACAGACTCACTCCTCACTCTTCTTTCTCACCCGTAAAGTGGGTTTAGGCGTCGTGCCGCGCTTCTGGCTCTTTGCCACGGAACGCGAAGTCACGTGCGTGCACTTGACGCCCTGAACTGAACTGACTTGTACTCCGAACGGGTCTCATTTGATGGCAGAAGCTCCTGGGTTCTGATTGCGCGAGGCTTGTATTCTTTTTTTTTTTTGCTAGTAGACTAGTAGACCTGTGTGTGCTCTGCAGGGACGGAAACCGTTGTTTGGCCGGGTTGAACGAGCGGCCAAAGCCTGGCAAGAGTGCGGATTTTATTTGGATGCTCGATGCTCGATGCTCGACGGCTCCTGGCCTGGTGGACTCCTGGTGGACCACCACCTCAGTCTTCTCCTTGCATCTCTCACCTTCATCGACGTCACCCATCGACTTACAACATTGCTCCAAATCCATTAAGCTCAAACACGCACAAACATTCAACCCCCCCTCCCTTCAGCCATGGCTACCCGTCGCATCATTGGCTCCGAAAAGACTATCCTCGAAAAGGACGACCAGCCCGAGGAGAGATCCGATATTGCCCCTGCTGTCCCCAAGTACGTCTCGTGGAATTCCCCTTCATGGGGCTAAAGCAGCAGCAATTTCAGCATCCCCAGTCGCTGACACATGCCTACCTATCTACTGTTCTTCTCAATAGGCATGTCATTTTCAAGCTGTTGGGCTTCACTTTCGCCATGGTTGTTGTGCCAATTGGATCGTATTTTCTCACTGTGCACACCATCTTCAAAGGTAAACAGTCATGATGCTCATCCGCTCAAGCAAGTCCCTCTGCTGATGACTCTATCAGGAAACTCTTCACTTGCAGGAGGGCTCGCTGCTCTGTTGGCAAACGTGGTTCTCATAAGTTACGTGATAGTGGCCATGAAAGAGGATGGTTCAGAGCGGCAGGGTAGTCCAACAAAGCTAGATTCTAAAAAGGATCAATAGGGGGTAGTTATTCCAATACATTGCAACGTGTCCAAACATTTCATTCCCTCATCGCAAGCAAAAGAAATTGAAAAAAATTGCAGGCTTGAGTAAAGACGTCAAAATCTATACCATCAAACGGCCAAGCCAACATTATTCGTCATGTCATATTCTCCTGCCAACTTTCGTACATTTGTACTTTTGCTCGTCATATTTACAAAGCCTGTTGAACTGGCAGAAAAGCAATCAAACTGCTATGGCAGCAGCCACTTTGCTGAGCGCAACATGGTGTCAGTCGATAAGCCATAATTATGATTCCTGACGACATATTTCAAGCCACTTCTCTTCATCCATCATTCGTGTTCCCCATTAAGCCTTTCCGATTCGTTTGGACCAGGCAATAAGCCAGTAAAAAAGAACCACACATCTGCTCAACGCCTGGTACAGTCTCTCGTGTGCAACTGTGCCAACTTGGACCACAAACCGCATCATTTCCTCCAACCCCCCCCCCCCCCCAAACACACACATACAGAAAAAAAGAACCTCTGCTCGTCCCAAAATGTGAGCAGCATCGAGAAGTCTGGAAAGCATACTGTATGCAACATGAGAAGAAAATGTCGTCAAAGCAAACGCAACCCTTCATGACGAGGGGGAAGATGAACGCTGTATCCGACATCGCCCAGAAAAAATACAAAGACCGAATAAAAAAACCGAATCCATCATTCTAGGCATATGAGCAGAATCAAGTGTGCTTATTATAAAACGCAATACATTGAGACGTCAAGGCATAGAACTAGCCACTCTTGCTAAAGCGACGGCCAAACCAGCTCTTTCTTTTATCACTGCTGTTGTTGCTATTGTCTTGTGTTGAAAGACGTTGCAGAACTGATCCTTTCCGCGAAACAGCCAGAGGAGCGTCGGCCCGGGTATTGTTGTGTGGAGGCGGCGGTGGAGGTAGGGGGTGGTTTTGGGCTGGGTTGCTGACAGTGAAGCTTGGTGCCTCGTATCCTTGGGGCTGACTGAAGCCGATGCCATAGTCATTGACGGGCTCATTGCGTTTTGCTGGCGATATTCTGTCAATGGAGCTGTTTTCGCTGGACGTAGGATCCGTCTGATAGCCGGCAGGGTCTGAGTGACCACTAGGTGCAGCAGACGTTACAGTCTCATATGACCTGTCCTTGTGAGGCGTTGGATAAACACCTTGCTCGCGCCCATATACCTGGTAGAGTGGATCCGACATCATTCGCGGTGCACGATCTCGAGACATTCGCCTATTGCCATAACTCTGCGTGTCATGATAACTGATCCTTGCTGCCCCCGGCGCAGGCAGAGCAGGTTGACTGTCAGCTCGGTATGACACGGGCCGACCGCCAAAATAACTATCTTGTGGCAATCTTGGCTGATTTAGCGGATTGTAACTGCTTCGTCTGTTCCAATTTGCCACCGAGTCGGTGTCTTTTCGATGAGTTAGTCTTCCCGTGGATCACTTCAACACACACAACGTTCAGCTTCGTTCGGAAGCGGCTGCCACAACTGACCTGCTCGACATAGTGATTTGCGCTGATATCCACCATCGATGGCGGCCTCGAAGCTTCGAATTGTCTCAAGTGGTCGCTCCCAGCGATTTCTGGTTGGGTTGGATTTGTCCGGGTCCGCTGTGTTCCGCCGTTAGTAAGTCAGGTCGACTATGCAAGAAGACTTGGCAGACAGCCATTCAACGTACCAATGGGGTTACCCCAGGGATCCTTGTGCTGCATTGATCGAAGTGGGATTTTCCCTGTGTCGGACTGCATTGCAGCGACCATGGCTAATTCAGAATGAGTAAGTGATGACGGTTGGCAAAATGAACCTGTGCTGAAAGGGCAAGGATGCAGAGCGTACATGGTTCGGCTTCGCTCATGGCCAAAGTAGGATCTGCTTTGCTGTGAATGCGCTTCGCTTCCTTCTCTTCGTGAGTTTCGTGGAAGTCCTGTTTGCTTCCACTACTTCGATGCGTCTTCTGCGAGTGTACGCTGTAGCTACGCGGCTTCGCTTGACCGTTGTATTGCTGCTCTGCGGTCGGTTGCGAGTACTGCAGCGGTGGTTGCTGCGGCCTCTGCAATAGCTGCTGATGTTGCTGGTGAAAGTGTTGTGCTTGAGATGCCATGGTGAAGTTTTGGGGTGTGCGCTCGTTGTTTTATTGAGTTGGTTCGGCCCGCCGGGGGTCAGGTTAAACTACAAGTTCGGCGGAGACGAAGGATCGGGGGCGATTCGAGGTTGTCGGCTGGCGGGTATGATGTTCTCGTATCAGCAAGGACCCACGACGAAAGCATCCACTATCTAGGGCGTGAAATTGCAAGATGCTGCGCAAAAGTCTATGGAGTCGACTAAGCAGGGGAAAATGACCTTAGATCAGAATGTGAAGATGAGGATCTCTCAGGTAGTGGGGATGGAGACGGGAGGATGATAGAGATGAAAGCAAGAGGGCGGCTGGGGTGAGCTCTCAAAAATGCCTGCGGTATCACGGTTCAGAGGGTGGGGCCTGACGGGCAGCAAAGACCCAAGTGGACCTCAGGTGCTTGGCAACTTGGCAGCTTGGCAGCGCAGCAGGGTATTTTCGGCCGCGCTACCCCGTAGGCCTGGGCACTGTAATGGTCTAGACAAGAAACTTCCGTGTCTCCGATCAGGACGATCCCAACTTGGGGCTGCACGCCGGTCCAGCGCTTGCGTTCCCAGGCCAATACCCTTTCTGGTGGGAATGGATGGATGAGTGAGTGAGTGCCTCGACTGGAGAAGCTCTCATCTGTTAGACGCGCGGTGATTCGAACTTGCCTTGATTCAAGCTTCTGTAATTCGTAGGCCGGAAATGCAATTACGTTGCACAGGCTTTGCGCGCGTGTTGATGGTGCGTCGTAATTCTCGACAGGTTGGCGCTCGTAGTACTGTAATAGTGCTGTTGACTCCGTACTTGCTGACAGTGAGTGTCTCAAAAGGCGTGATGAATAGCGAGGATCACGTAGCTGAGATTACAGTATGGAGGTGGACCGGGTACGTGGTCCTGAATGTCCTTGATAACCACGGGGCGACCGGAATGAAGTTCGCTGATTGAACGCCGATTGTTCAGATACGGCAACTACGGCTTATGTAGATTACAGATGCTGCGGTATGCAGTGCTGTTTCTTCGTGCCACAAGTTGACAGTTTGGTTTGCTGCGGGTCAAAGATGACTTGACCAGGGTTGACGTGACCAGGTTGCCCGGGCTTTCTTTGTTCGGTGAACACCGTCAACGTACGAATCAGACGGAGGAAGTACGGATCCGTACAAATACCAAATGTAGGGTATCGTTGTATGATGTATGTAGTAGTGGTTGCGGGTGAGGCAGATAGTATGTGGTTGTTGATAGCAACTTGCTTTGTTTGAAGATGCACTGGCAGTGGTTTGGAGCGACGTCGTATAATGTGCTCGGTCCTCACGGCCTTATGAGCTTTCGACATCCAATAATCCGTACTGTTGTTGTATGTACTCCGTAGTCCGTACATGCATGCATGTACTGTGCACCAACGTGGCTGGGGCTGCTTGTGTAGGTGGCAATGCTCTCTCTCGATCTCGACGCCGTGCTCTTGCAACGGTAAATGGAAATCAGAGACAATGAGAATTTCACACTGGGAGGAGGGGGGGGGGGCTGTGCGCTGCGTGGCGAATTGTCTGCAGCGGCTGTGACTGGTGAGAGAAATGTCTGGTTCGCACAACGCGAGCTGGCCAGAGAGAAAGAATACGAGATGGGAGAGATGGGAGAGATGGGAGAGATGGGAGGCGATGGATTATTTCAATTTGTTTGATTATTTGACCCAACGAACTCCGGTCTGGTCGGCTCAACGATGGCGTGGTCTCTTTAGCTGTGAATTTTGTCCATCTCAGGAAGTTGCCGGTGGCTCCTTTCTTTCCACTTGTCTCGAGTCTGGAGTCTAGTGCATCAAAGCGGCAGGAGCAGGAGCAGTTTGAATTCCATGTAGTCCGTAGTCCGTAGTCCGTAGTCCGTAGTCCGTACGCCTGCGGTAAGATTACGCCTGCACCCATCTCTTTCTCTTCGCAGTCTCCCATGCCGGACTCTTCGCACTCTGCTAGTTCTTGCCGATGGATGAAACACGCAATACGTTACCCAGCCACGCACGGCATCTGCACATCTTCAAAAATCCTCAACATCCAGCTCAGGCATGAATAGAGACTGGTACGGATCCGTAGAAAGACAGAAAGAACACACAGTCTCCGCCCCGGAATGCAGAGTCTTCCTAGCCCAATCGGCAAATGTTCAATCAAGGCGGCTCGTGGTTGGTTCCAAGGCGGCGGCAACTGTCATGTTGGCAAAACCTCGAACACCGAAATCCATCTCCAAAGCGGGTGATTGGCTTTCTATGCCCAGAAATAGTCTTTCACGACCCCAAGCCGACTTGTCTTCGACAAACATTCGGCATCGAGTTTCATCAGTGCCTCTATTCAAGCAAGCTAGTCTCCAAATACTAACTTGTCCTCCGATTCTCCCGTGGTTCCCGTCTTCAGGTCAGGCTGTTTGCAAAATACCTGGCCGAGACCTTCTAAAACTTGACTCGAACGCTCTCATCCGTAGTTCAAGTAATATTATCGGGCACACCTTTTTCGCTTTCCTGGCACCGGGAAGCTCGTGTTCGCTGAAAGATGTGGTGTCTGCACAGTGCACACTACTTTCGACCGACTGATGAGCCACGACGATTGATGACGAGGCATATTCGGCGTTGACGTGCAGGGAATTTCGTCCGGGCCATGCCCGAAGAAGGTTCCTGACCAGCACACCAATATTATTAATGCGCTTACGCACAGAAATTTGTTCCGCACTCCCGAAGGGAGGAGGACCTTCCACTCCGTACAATAGTACATGCCCATCTCGACGCAATTTTTTCGAAGCGAAAATCGCAGTCGTGGCATCTTTGCGCGTCAACAAGATCGCGCATGTGCTCGATAGCACGGTGTGCGAAACCATGCAGTTTCCCATGACGCGGCCATGGCAGAGACCCGCCAGATTACCATGGCACGCACGCCACGCAATTGGGTACTATATATCAATACGGACTACGGACTAAGGACGACGGACTACGGACTACGAATTACTCAAACTCTTGATCTGCACGCGATCGGGCCTCGATTATGAGACCATTCTGCCCCTGGTACGGAGTAGTTTCTTCAACGCTGTTTGTGAAGCTCAGCCTTGCGCATGCTCCCAGGGAGTCAATGACTTGTTCCCTTGCCTTCTATTTGATATCATGTCGACGTATCCCCCAAAAGCAGACACTGTACGCGACTTGGCTGAATTGTCCTGGTCGTCCAACAGTCGCTCTGAGCCTCTGACAGATACAGGCAGAGAGAGTAGACCGTTCTTCCCGACGCTTCCGATTGAGCCAAGGTTAGTATGCCTTGCTGACATCATCCCCACGGACTGGAATATGAAGAATGGTTTCCGTCAACCCCGTCGCCCCGGGCTTTCGCATCGAAACTGAACTGTGACTTGCGGCTTCAATAAGCTGGGTTCATTGACAGTGGTCGTTCCCACACTGATTGACCATATTCCGCATGATATGGTATAGCGACGCTGTTGATTGAAGACCAGAATCTTTTTTAGACAAGCCCCTCATTCTCTTTCAATTTATATCATTTACTCATCATCCCGTGAATTCGGTCCAACCTGTCTGTAAAACAGCAATTCGCGATTATGTACTTCATGTCCAAGTCCACCGAGCTTAACTAGAGGTGAGCTGACTTCGGGTCGAGATACGAGTGAACAGCCGACTGACTCTCTTTGAACTTTCCTTATCCGATGTCCGAACACACGATGCATTGATCGTGACACCGAGAAGTATGAGAGCACCGCTGAGATCGGATGTTAATTCGGGCAGGATATCTCCGGAGATGGACGCGAATGCAGTCGCTTGGGCAGGCTAGAGAGGATCAACTTCGACCACGCAAGCACGTACTGTGTAGTTGGTCAGGCTAACGTATGGCTGTGCTGACATGGGAGACAAAGAGACGAGGCACAGGAGATGAGATCACTACAGGTACCATGCTTTACGGTTCACATGTGGCAGACAACGGATAGACAACGGACAGGCTCAGAAGGGCCTGAATGCATGACGAACTCCAGTTTCCGACGCGTAGAGCTTGCTGAGATTATTAATAAAGAACACATGACTTGGTACATTTCCTCGGTGAAAGAAAAAAAAGGTCATTGTGCTCCTTGGAGAGAACCCAATTACCATTTCAAACGCCGCCCGAGTCAATAACGAGAAGCCCCTAGGTTTCCATTCACCAAACCATGCTCGAGTTCGATGACACCGAACCACCAAGGGGTTTTGACAAAGAGCCACTACAGCGCAAGGACAAAGATGGCTTTGACGCGGCAAAATTCGTCGGAAGGTGTTCGCGGCCAATTGCTGATTGTAGCGGGTAGGTAGAAATCCGAGGTCCAATGGCGCTTTGTTTCACGTCACGCACAGACAAGGCGGTTTCCCCATTGCTGAACGATGGAAGAAGGAAAAAAAAAACACCATCCGGATATTCGTTTCGTTTTTTGAAGGGTTTGACGTCTTTTTTAATTGATTGCCTCAAACCAAGGCGAATATGCTCTTTATCCTTGCCTCGACCAATGCAGCCCAATATAAACCGTCCTCACTACCAACTCCAACCCGAAACCTCGCAATTATATCGAGGAGGGGTACAGCATGACACGAACCGAAGCACCGAAAGACTTAGTGGGAAGGGGGGAGGTAAATCGTGCGCGGACGACTCCAGAGTTGCCTGAAGGAGAACTGGTGTTAGTCTAGGTCGTGCGAAGCGCTCCCTTGCAGCAGATGCAACGGGGGTTGAATGGAGGGAGAAGAGCGGATTTACCGTGTGGCCGGGTGACCTTGCCCCAGATGACGCGGATCTTAGATCCACGGATCTCCTTCTGAGCGCGGTAGACGTAGGCAATCTTCTTGCCCAAGTAGAAGCTGTTGGACGCCAAAAGAGTCAGTATGCGAATCTGGAAGCGGGATTCTCGAGCATCGAATTTTGACATGACCTACTTGGCAGCAGAAGTGTCGTCGACGCCCTCAATCTTGATCAGGCTGGTGCCGGGGCGAGTGACGTGACGGGATCGCTGGTAGCTCAGGTGACGTCCCCTATTTAACAGATCCGTCAGCAAACTTGCACTTTTGACGATGTTTGTCTCCCCCAATTCTGCGAAATGAACGCCATGCAAATTGGAAACGAGAAACCCCAACGTTGGTGCTGGATCGACAAAGTGAATTCGTTCGTTCGACCCCGTCGTGTGATTTGGGCTCGTCCCTCGTTTCCAGTCGACAGCAAAGACTTTTGGGTTTCGGATTCGAAATGATTGTCCTGGCATCGGAATGTACTCACTTGACGTATACTGCGGACGGAGAGTTAGTACATTTTCAAAATTATGATGCTGAAGGATCCCGCTCCGTTGCCACATTCGGCAACGGATTCAACATGATGGTTGATAAAGACTTACGTCTGTGACCGCTCTCGGAAGGCATGTTGACTGGTTTGATTTAATATCACCCTCAAAGACAAGGAGAGAGTAGAAGGAAACTGTCTTATCTAAAAGACCTTTCCCTGGTTGCTGGTGCACGTCGTTGTGTCGTGATGTCGGCTGAGTATGCGTGGATGCGATAATCGTGTGTGGTGTCACTAGCACGAAAAATTGTGCCCTCGAAATCACGTGTGGCTTTAGGGCATTTCTTCTTTCGTTTGTTGTGGCGGCTGGACAGTTGGTCTGGTGTGGCCCGCACACCGCCTCATGTGGCTGGTGATGGATCAACGAGGAAGCTTCCAGTGCTACTGGCAAAAAGCGCTCGTAGTAATTCTCGCGTCGGCAACACTGCGCGCTAGTAAACAACAATGATCGTTGATGATTGACAGCAGTGTTCGGATCGTCGCTCGTAGGACGAGATTCCAGCCCCGTGGACGAAGGCACACAACACCCACCCCAACGGCGGATCTTAGTCATCTGAGTGATGATGTGCTTCTTGATGAATAATATAGCTCGCTGTGAGCTCACGAGTTCCACTCGTTTGTTAACAGCATCCAAGCAGAGCTTGTCCCACGATAGTGTGCGAGCAGTTTCATGAAATTGCCGCATGCATAGATACATTCATGATGCATTTTGGGTTTCTATTGAGTTAAGGGCGACGCTCCGTTAGCCAAAAAGACGTTTCATCTATCTTCTGGCATATTACATGATCCTTTTTTTTAAAAAAAAAAAAAATTTGGTCACAGCTCACAGAATGAATCACAGCACGAACAGAAACAACGGCTGACTGCAACCTGCAATATAAAAGTCACATTGGGTAAGTCAGAAGAGATTATACATACGGACTACATATGTAAGCGGAATCGTCGGATGGGTATTGGTGCGGCAAAAATTGCGCATAGATGATTCTCTCCTCACTCTACGGAGTACGGATTATCACGGTGAGATCGCAAGGTGTGGGCCGGGTGGGCCTCAGGTGAAGCTTGTTGACCAAAACGGTTGAGGGGACCGGAGACGTTGAAAATGGTGCGACAGGCTCAGTGAACGATGCAGAGCGCACGCACCTGACCTGTTCTTGATGCACAGCCAGAACTAGGGCAGCAGCAACTAGGTCGGCAAAACAAGTCTGGTTCATGCTTGTCGTCAAGAAGGGAAACTGAGACTTGTTTCTGAGACTTTGCTTGGACGGTCTCGTCATATTACATATGTCCATAAGGCACAGAGTTGTCTCGTCATGGCAACCCCCCAAGCTTCACCCGTCGTGCCTGCAGTCGCCCCGCCTTTGGCTTAACGTGGGCGTCGATGGGTCATTGACCTGTAATTGACCTGTAAGCCAGCGAATTGCTCCGTCTGGTACAAGTCAAGTGGACTCAAGTGCTGCCCCTCCTGGCCCTGCTCGAAGCATTTTTAGTGCTGCTGCTGCTGCTGCTGCTGCTGGGGCTACCCACCGAGACGCTTCCGTTCTGAGGTCATTATTACAGTAACTCCGCCGTCCCAGCTTATCCGGAACCAGTGTCCGCTGCCCAACATCTTCTTTCATCATCGTCGACACGTCTCGCGCCTGTCTTTCTACCTCCTCACTCATAGCACTCCTCCCATTGAACGCCAGGCAACATCTAGAACGCCCCTCGCACATTTGCTCGTCCCAAATCATCTTCTCAAGAAGTCGACGTTGATCGCCTGGAGCGGTTTGCCAAAGCACCATGGACCACAGCCAGTCCGCGTACGTACAGCACCCAATAATCAACACCTGACCCCACCATGGATGCTGGAAAGCCGGGATTCCTAGGTGCGGGTTTAGGACAAGTTCTCTCTCGTCATCTTCGAGCTTCTGAATCCTTGATGGATGGCCTGTTTTCCTTCCAAATCGCGACGCACTGACACCGTGGTTCAATCGCAGGCAAACCATGGAGCTGAAGGAGAACACTTCCATCGTTGTGCTGGGCGCCTCTGGCGACCTGGCCAAGAAGAAGACCGTACGAGTTCAACCAGTCTTCCGCATTTTTTTGCACCAGAATCTGCGCTAACAAGCTTCTCCTCAATGCAGTACCCCGCGCTTTTTGGATTGGTGAGCAATTGAATCCGACATAGCTACATTTATGATCCCGAGTAAACCAGCATTTATCAGCTCAAAGTGCTGACAGCCCAATAGTTCCGAAACCAATTTCTGCCCAAAGACGTCAAAATTGTCGGATATGCTCGTACCAAGATGGATCACGAGGAGTACCTCAAGCGCATAAAGTCATGTATGAAGACTCCAACAAAGGAAATTGAACAACAACTTGAGAACTTCTTGGGCCTGTGCACATATATCTCTGGCCAGTACGATAAGGATGAGTCGTTTGAGAACCTGAACAAGCACTTGACAGAGCTGGAGAAGGGTCGCTCTGAAACTCACCGATTGTTCTACATGGCCCTGCCTCCAAGTGTCTTCACCATAGTCTCTCAGCACTTGAAGAAGTGCTGCTATCCTGAGAAGGGTATTGCAAGAGTTATTGTATGCCGAACGTTTCAGCTCCTTTTTGTTGCTTTTTTTTTACTGAGGTCGGTCGGCATAGCCAAGTCTGACACGATGTACTTAGGTCGAGAAACCCTTCGGCAAGGATCTGGCGAGCTCTCGCGAGCTGCAAAAATCTCTCGAGCCCGACTGGAACGAGGCGGAACTGTTCCGTATCGACCACTACCTCGGTAAAGAGATGGTCAAGAACATTCTGATTCTTAGATTCGGCAACTCATTCCTCGGCGCTACGTGGAATCGACACCACATCGACAATGTCCAAATTACATTCAAGGAGCCTTTCGGTACAGAGGGTCGCGGTGGATACTTTGACGAATTCGGCATCATTCGCGACGTCATGCAAAACCACTTGTTGCAGGTACTGACGCTGCTCGCTATGGAGCGACCCATCTCATTCGACTCTGAAGATATCCGAGATGAGAAGGTCCGAGTTCTGCGCGCCATTCCCGCCATTGAGCCCAAGAATGTTATTATTGGACAGTACGGCAAGTCACTCGATGGCAGCAAGCCATCATACAAGGAGGATGACACCGTTCCCGAGGACTCAAGATGTCCTACTTTCTGCGCGTTGGTCGCCTACATCAAAAATGAACGGTGGGACGGTGTTCCCTTCATCATGAAGGCTGGCAAGGCTCTCAACGAGCAAAAGACGGAGATTCGAATTCAATTCAAGGATGTCACTTCTGGAATCTTCAAGGACATCCCCCGAAACGAACTCGTCATGCGTATTCAGCCCAACGAGAGCGTGTACATCAAGATGAACTCTAAGCTGCCGGGATTGAGCATGCAGACCGTAGTCACCGAGCTTGACCTCACCTACCGACGACGATTCTCCGACCTGAAGATTCCCGAAGCCTACGAGTCACTAGTCCTCGACTGCCTCAAGGGTGACCACTCCAACTTCGTCCGTGATGATGAGCTCGATGCCAGTTGGCGCATCTTCACACCCCTGCTGCACTATCTCGATGATAACAAAGAAATTATTCCGATGGAGTATCCATATGGTAAAGTTACTCTCTTCTTCCTTCATCTCAAGACGCAATCGTCACACTAACGTGGGTTATTTCTAGGCTCTCGTGGCCCCGCGGTGCTTGATGATTTCACTGCTTCGTATGGTTACAAATTCAGTGACGCTACTGGATACCAGTGGCCTACGACGGCGGCTTCTGCTCCCAACAAGTTGTAAGTGGTTGCTGTAAATATTCATCGTGTTTGTACTATTTTCGTATGCCGATTCACCTAGTAACGACAGTACTAACACGTTTGCAGCTAAGTTTGACTACCCGTTCACAAGACACCCCAGAACTGAGTGGGAAAGAAAGTGTTGGAAAATCATTCTATGAGATACGAAATAATTCATGTATCCAGGCTCGTCATTCATAACGGTGATAAAAAAGGATCACAGTACCATGATGCCATGTGAGGTGACGAGTTCCGTCAAACGTAAAAATGGAACATAGACTCTCGGGAAAGTGTGTTATGAAAGTTCATCGTGGGAGACCCAAAGACCAATGCACCACGATTTGTTGACATTTGGTGACGCTCTCGTCCGCAGTCAAACAACTGTTCACATTGAACTCAAATTGAACTCAATGACACATAGCCTGCAGATTCAGCTTTTGTGAGGGATACTGCTACGTACATAGTAGGTGCCTAGGTAGACGTAAAGCGCCATTTTCCATGTAACCTTGCTTATATAAGGTGGCCCACAAACGGCACATCATTGGTCTGGGCACCCAGCCTCACATGACCGAGCCAATGTTCGAGGCGGCATCGAATGAATGGTGAGCGAGCAGCTGCATCGCAACAGCAGTGACTTCATCAGAGTCTTCTGAATTGCGCCGTGCATCATCCTACTACCGGGGCGCATTCTTTAAAAGACGACATAAAGATTCAAATGACTCGAAAATTTCTCATCGTTACATTTGTATTCTCACCGCTGTCCAGCTGCCCGGCTCACGTCACGTCGCTCCTCCCTCCGCCACGCTTCGACATCTTCGAGACAGCATCTTACTTTCGTGACTAGGGCCTCGGCACGCGATCACGATCAGAACCACTTTTGAAAACCCGCATAGAAGCGGAATTTTTTCAATCATAACTCTCTGGGGAGAGATCTCTTTTGGTTCCATGCTGCGTCGTCGCGCATTCTAGACGTTACTGGATCTGGTCGACAACGTCCAGGGATCATGCGCCTCTTGCGCTGAACACTGGAATCTCGACTGGAAGCTCCTATGGTTGACAGAACTGCTCAAAATAAATCCCCGGCGCCTTCTCGTCTTGTCGAAGATTGCAACGGTAATCGCTGTGCCGCTGGTGGTGGCTAAATGCCCGGGGTGATCACAATGGAGCCAGGCGGCCAGAACGGCACGCGCACCGACCACGATAGGGATTTCGGCACGAACGGTGTGAACGGTGTCGATGCCACAGATTCGCGGCATGGAGGCCTTGCCAGGGAGAAGGCTGTTGCTGCTCCAACGCCTACAGACGATACTTCGACTGCTAAGGACGCATCACGGCGGCTCGAATCGGATGCCAACGGTGTCAAGGCCGAACAAACTCGGAACCGAATGAATGATCTTCCCGACGAAATTGTTCACATCACACAAGGATTTGTTCCTCTATCTCTACTTTTAACTCGCCTAGCTCAGACAACGCATAATGCTCTTGAAGACAAAATCGCAGAACTGGCCAAGATGCCAGTGCCTGCAACGACCATGAATGGTACTTCTTCTTCATATTCTTCCAGTGGACCAGACGACACGTCTGCAGAAAACTTGAGAAAGAAGGGAGCTCTTCTCCATTTCGCTCAAGAGTGGCACGGCAAATGGCTGAAGGCATTGGTCATTGCGGAATGGAGCAGGCAATCGCCTCAGGTCAGCAAACTCATTGACCTGAAGTATCATATCGACCAGCAAAGGATGCTCTTTGACGCTGCGCTCGACAACATTGTCAATGTCAAGCGAGACTTGACGTTTGCTCGAATGCCGAGCCCCGACTTGAAGACTGCCTTGCAAGTACTGTCAACAGGGAGTGCACCATGGATGCCCGACGTGAGTTCTTCTGTCCGATCTAGACTTGATGATATGTCGACGTGTTGTGACTAACCATTTCTCTGCAGCTTCATTACATCGAGCCACCTGCCTTAACGGCAGAGGAGCAGCTGAAGTGGATGGGCGATCTGAACACATTACTCTCTCTACGACTCAATTTGGATGATTTCGATAAAATCCCCCCTCAGTTTCGCGACTACGAAATCGGATCTGGACGAGTCACCTTCAAAGTCGACGGCGAGTTCGAAGTAGATCTTACCATCGCCGCTGAAGACTTTGAGAAGCAATTCTGGTTCATTGATTTCAGATATGCCTTCAAGCCTGCAGCCACAAGGCTTTCCAACTCGTTACGCTCTTATTTGGAGGCAGGTGTCAATGACTCTCTAGGGAGGGAGAGCTTGCAGGGCTGTTATCAATTCCTGCATGGATTTGTCCTCACTACAAAGATACACGAGCTCAGGCGTCAAGCCTTGCAGCTGAGCCGAAGCTCATGGACAGGAACGTTGAATGTGGAGCCGCTAAACCGAGCTCTTGCTATCCAGTACTGGACGTCGAGATCCAACACAACCGGCTCGAAGAGCTGGGTTCTTGTTGCAGTCAATAGCAACCGCAAGCCGAATGGCAAACACAACGCCAACGCATCAAGCCAACTTGTTGCCAAGTGGTATCGAGATGGCAAGGAGGTCAATGAGGTTCCCATTGACTTAAACGTGGATGAGCTGTCGGCGGAGTCGCTACTGACAAATGTCATCGCTCGGCACGTCGAGTACATTCTCAGCAATATCCATAGCAAGCTTCTGATGGCGGCACGATTTCAAAAGCAGGAGGCCGGAATAGTCCTTCGGATTTCCAAGACGGATCCCGCTTCTTCCGTCTTGACTACGCAGGTGGGCTGCAGCGGAAAAATTTCATTGCTTATTGAGCCAATGACGGGCGTATTTGCAGTGAAGCCACAGTCTAAATTCACAATCCACCCTGAACGCCAGCTCAACGATGGCAAAATCCCTGCAGATGATGGTGTCAACTGCCTAGAGCATGTTCGCTGCGCCATCATGGAGGAGGAAGTACACCGCCGCGGCACGTCGATGGGATGGAATGTGCGAAAGGCAGCAATGACGATGGAGGAGTTGAGGTTGGTCATGAAGATGCGAGACTGGACTCGTGCGATTTGGTTGCAGAAGGATGGCTGGGGCTCCAGCTGGTTCGTGGTGGTAGTCTTGAGCTTGAGCGGTGACGAATGGTGGCTGCTTGAATCGTGAGTCTTGTGGTCTTTGCCGCGCAGGAGGAGAGAAACCCTTTGGAGCTAAAGGAAAATATTGTTTTAAAGGAAGCTAACGACAGGCCCAGGAAACGAAACGATGGAAGCAGAACACCGCGGCTGCAAACGAAGATCCCGCTCAACAACGGCTACCCCGAGTTGACGGACACATTTTGGAATAACTTGGCGTTTCTCACTACTGGGCTCATCGCGCAATCAATTGACATGAGGGAACTGCATCGACAGAGAATTAAGAGCGAGTCAAAATACAAACCCTCGTCGTCGGCCTCACTACTCGTACAATTGCCGTCAATCGACATTGCACTTTCTGATCTGTTCCCTGCCATGGCCTTCCATGCAGACGACGCCAAGTCGCATACATCAGTGTCAGATGATTCAGTGTCGGAGGACGATGAAGACTATGAGAAGACGGATATGTTATCCCTCATCCAGCAGGCGTCGGGGATCACCGTGCCTATACCTAAGAAAGCGTGGGCAGAGAACATTGTCAACATCAGCTTCAAGGGGATTCAATCACTTGCGCCAACCGGCGCGACGAACGGGGACGGTTCGCAAGAGACAGAACTCATCTGCGTCTCGGAAGCCGTCATTCAAGTTAGGAATCTTTCAAAATTCTCTTCGTTATCCGGTCTAGCAGATCGCGACGTTTCATACGACCCACAGCGAGGTCAGTTCTCGCTTCGATTCCAACGCGCGGTAGGCAAGCCGGTTCTCGACACGCTCAAGTCACGAATCATGGCTATTGGTCGATTCGTCAACTTTTTGGAGGCCATGGACAGCGCCAAGGGTACCATTACGACGGAGTCGGTGACGCTGCGTCGAATCACATTTTACTACGGCGGAAGCGTGGCTCGTAGTCAACAAGATGACGAAGTTCGGGAGATACAGAGTCAGGAACAGAGTCAGAAACAGAGCCAAGAAGGGAAGACGACCAAGCGCTGGCGCGTGGTCTTGGACCTGTCCAGGGGAGACATTGACATTGAACTAGAAAAGGGTAATCCCCATCTACAAGTCGTCGATCTCATGAGACAGCTTGTCAATAGTGACGGCGGCATCAGCGGTCTCATGTCCTGGCTGGTCATATCGCTGCAGGCGCTGCAGGCCATCGGCAAGATGGACAGCCAGTGGGAGCCTCTCAGGGCAGCGGGACTGGGAGGCTTCGAGTTTTCCATGAAGACGATTGCGTGGATGAACATTGACTACTGGATCAGCACTGGCCCCAACGAACAAAGCCGCAAGACTGTGACGTTGGACGTTAAGATGAGGCCTCGCCGCAGCCAAGCATGGTGGCATGTGTGGCGATCCGACGCCGAATCGCAAGACGCCATATCCAGAGCTCTACAGCCAGTCTGGGACGGCAAAGGCGAAGGCTGGCTTGGCCTGGCCACTGGCGCAGCGGGCCTGCCTGAAGGCGGCGTCGTGGCCATGCTACTTGCTGTCGACGAAGCGATTCGCACCTCTGTCACCGACGGTTCAGCCGACAACAGCAGCAGCAGCGGCAGCAGCGGCAGCAACAACAAGGATGTAGTCGTATTAGACTAGCCAGCCATCCCTCTGTTTTTTTTTTTCCCCTCACATAATAGTCCCATTTAAGAAGAGAAGTTCCAAGGGACAAACAGCAACCCTTTTTGCCCTCCCCTTCAAAAAACCACCTAGGCAGAATTGAGTTCTAGTATCTAATTTCCCCCCCCCCTTCCGTCCCTTTCTCATATTCATCTTTCATCTTTTTTTTTTCCTATTCGTCTTCGTGTAATGCTACGCAAATAATGATACACAATGCAATACCGGAGGCAGGTATGCCGTGCAGCGGAGTTGGATTCATTTACCTAGGAGTAGCGTCGGCTGCCCTACGGCCCAAGTAGGACTCTTTGTGATTTTGATGGTTTTTCTAGTTTGTTACGAGAACCAGGGCTAGCAGGCCAGATGTGTTTTCTCACTCTTCGTAGTTTGTCCCTTTTTTTTTTTTTTCTGGAAAAATGAAATATGGCATGGGTTTAGATTAGAGCGGGTGGGTGGATGGGAAGCGAGTGGGGTTACGGACTAGTCCAGTGCCATTTGGACCAAGTATTGGCTCGTCGTGGGCAGCGTACGGAGTACATGTTGTTTATTGTACTATGTGAGAGTTTTTTAGAGAAATTGAAGGACCCCCCCCCCTTGATCGTATTTTCTATTCTCTATCCGCTTTGAAATCTTACTCTCTTGCCCAAAACCCCCCCCCCATCCATCATCGCCTCTGTGCTCCCGCAGCCTGCCTCTCGAGATGCTTGAACCTCCGCACGGGAATCTTGGAAACGGGCACGCCGACAAAGGGCTCGGGAAACTCCAACGACTCCAGGCCAGTGGTGTGCCAGCCGTTGGGGTCCCCCGCGGTCTGCCTGGCGATGTCGTAGCCGGCGCGGATGGCGCCCATGGCGCCAATCTTGGAGTACGAGCCCCCCGCGACGGCGAGCCTGCCTGAGAAATGGTCGCGCAGCTCCTGGTCGGCCTGCATCATGCGGTCGTTGTGGCCCACAAAGTGCTGGGGGATGCACTCCTTTGCGAAGCGCGAGAGCGCAAAGCACGGCGTGTCGGCGGGGATGCCGAGATGCCGCTCCAGGAGGGACTTGGCCTGCTCGATGGCATCGGCCTCGGAGGGCGGGGGCGCGCCAGAGTCGTAGTAGTGGCCTCCCATGAGGACGAAGAGCTTCGTGCCGGGCGGTTCGTCGGGGCTCGTGGCGGCGCTGACGTCCGAGTCGTAGAAGACGCCGAGGGCGCGCTCCGCGTTGTGCTCGCGGCTGACGGACCGGGGGATCAGGTACCCGAACCCGGGCGGCTTGAGGTTCTCCTGGGGATACCACATGTTGACCGTCATGATGGACACGGAGTGCGTTTCGGCCAGGCTGGGCAGCTTCTCGGCCGTGACGCGCGCGAGGTCCTGGCTGGTGAGGGTCGAGATGACGCGGTCGTACGTGCACTGCTGCTGCTGCTGCTGCTGCTGCTGCTGCTGCTGCTGCTGCTGCTGCTGTTGCTGTGTATGCTGTTGCTGTGTATGCTGTGTATGCTGTTGCTGTGTATGCTGTGTATGCTGTTGCTGTGTATGCTGTGTATGCTGTTGCTGTGTATGCTGTGTATGCTGTGTATCCTCCCAGCTCCCCGTTGTGATGCTGACCTTGTCCGTCTCCTTGTCGTAGCTGATGTCCCTCACCGGCCGGCCCTTTTTTATCTCCACGTTTGCCGTCTTGCTCAGCACGTCCTCGAGCGCTTTGGGCAAGCTTTCCATGCCCTGCGCGCCAAAATGCAGCAGCGACCCCTTTGCCTTGAGCGCCATTCGTCGGATCTCGGCATCCTGCGACAGCTCGCTCATGAGCACCTGCTCCCTCATGGTCATCTGCTTCACGTTTGCCCCCAGATTGGGCAGATAGTACGCCCAGTAGACGCGATCGAAGACGCTCCGCGCGCTCAGCTTGTCAATGTCGCCCCCGTAGATGCCGTGGATCATGGCCGACGCAAAGTTCTCGGCGACGCTGCGGCTCCCGCTCACCTCGTACAGCCACTCCGATATGGACATGTCCTTGAGGGGCACGGCGCGGCTGCGCAGGCGGCGCAGGAAGAAGCCTGGCCCTGCGAAGAGGGAGTGCAGGAAGAGCGGCTCGCGGACGAATTCGGCGATGCTGGCGGCGGGGGGCAGCGTGACGAGATGGTCCGGGTAGTAGATGTACCGGGGCTGGTCGCGTGGTGTGAAGACCTTGAGGCCGAGATCGAGAGCCTGTTTGTTTTTTTTATCGGACGCGGTCGGATGGTCAGCCCAGCTGTCTCTTCATCTTGTCCAGCAGAAGAGGAAGAAGGAGAAGGAGAAGAAAGTCTTGCTCGCTTACCAGGTCGTAGAGGATGAGATCGTCAAATCTCCAGGTACTCGTGTGCAACGACGACAGGGTCCGAGGTCCCCTCTCGAAACTGACCGTCCCCTTGACGCCATCCACGTCGACCGGCACTCGATCGGTCCGGATCCATCCCCCCAGACTGTCGCTGCCCTCGTAGAGAGTGATTTTGGCCGTCGACGGCAGCTGCTTCGCGAGGTAGTACGCCGTCGTGAGGCCCGTCAATCCTCCTCCCACGACGGCAATGTGCCCGTTTTCACTGAGCGTCGCATATCTCCGTCGATTGATCCATGCGGCTGGCTGCTGCTGCTGCTGCCGTTGGCATCTCCGCCGGCTGGAACATGCGATTGACGGCGACGCGGAGTAATTGGCGGCGGTACTCGGAGGACGCCATGGGCTGCTTCGAAAGTGTTGAACTCTGGTCCGGCTGGCGGATGCCAGTGTTGATAGGGTCATGGCAGCGTCTCCTGCCCGTTTGCGACCCATGGCACCATGGCATGGCATGGGCTTGTCGTGTTGTGGTGTGCGACTTCGATCAATTTCATCCATGCATGGGATGGGGGTCAAGTTCAAGCAAGTTGGAAAAGGAGAGTGGGTCCGGGGCCAGCCGCTGGCGAATCGACTTCCAACATTGGCACAATACATGATATTACGGATCGTAAACAACTGATCTAGCTACTCCGTATCGTACATGTATGTACGCTTCACAATGCCTTCGTGGCACTTGCTTGAAAAAAAAACCACGGTCAGCATCTTTTCATCAGAGTAGATTGTGCAGGGTCCGAGAATATTATACTCTATATGGACATCATTTTCCGTTCCTCAACCATGCCGCGGCGCTCAACACTGCGCACCCGTATTTTTTTTTTTTTTTTGAGGCTATCCACCATCGTCTTCATCAGATTGGTACAATCCTTCACTTGTTATTCCCTCTGTTCCTTGCGCTCATCGCTCTCTTCGGAATGGGGAGACAAGACGTCGACGTTTCCCACCGCCAAAACATTTAACGCCTCCCATGCCCTTTCATCGTGACAGCAAATACGTCCATCGAAAATGTACATGACCCTACATTCGGGGCAGAAACAATGACGTAGCCCCAACCAAGCCTGATGCTCATCAAGCTGACCACATTCTGCCGCGTGCTTCTTCCCTTCAGAGACAACCGTCCACTACTACTACTGATGACCATCCAGGCTGCAGAAGACGTCCTCTCTACCAGGAAAAAAATCACATGGTCCATCATCGGGAAACATCTACCCAATGACCTCAGCGTCCTGCGCCGCTTGGTCCGTCATGCCATCCCCATCAGGTTTGACGAGCTCTTCGGCCGCATCCTCATCAACAAACTTCCTCTCACTGACATGCTCGTTGGCCGAGTCGGCGGTCCAGACCTTATCCTTGAACCCTCCTTGCTGGCCCACGTCGTGCGCAAAGTTGCAGCTGGGGTTCAGGCACGGGTTGAACCTGCACTTGGTCGTGACGTGGGTGAACTTGCAGTTTTCTGTTGTGCAACCAGCACCGTTCCGACACAGAGGCATCGAGGGGTGCTTGAACGGACACCTCGGGTTCTGGCAGTTGGGGAAGAACTTGCACTCCTGTTCACTTTGGTGCGCAAGCTTGGTCGCGGGGGAGGGATGACGGCCGACACATTTCCTGTTCTTGCAGGCAGCTCCAAAGCTACAGACGTCGCTGGTGTCAACCGACGCGCCTGGGGGAGCGGCTGGCGATTGATGTGCGAATTTGCACTCCTTGTTGGTGCAGTGTAGGTTGTATTTGCAGACGGTGTCTTCGGGACTCGGGAGCTCAGGCTTCTCACCGGACATGTCGACATCTTCTGCTCCTTCATCAGTGTCTTTCTTGGGGCCGTCGACGCTGGCTTGGTGGGTGTGGTTGCCCCTCCTCTTGTTGGGGTCTTGCACTCGATCAAATAGTGACTTTCCCCGGCGCTGATTTCCGAAACCTCCGTTGTTGCTGTTGTTGCCTCCGTTCATTAGCTGCTGTGACAGTTGATACATCATCTGGTTCTGTTGTTCGAGCATAGCCATGAGCTCCATCTGGTTGGGTTGCTGGCCGGTCATCATCCACGCAGCGCCTTGGGGTCCTGCCGCCAGCCCAGCTTGTACGTTCGTAGCACGAACGTTCCTTTGCATGCGCCCTTGGGCATTCCGGGGCCCGGATGGTGGGTTGCGGCCGTGTGCGTTGATCCTTTCGTTACCATTGCCACGCACACGATGGAGAGCATTGTCCGCCGTTCGATCCATGGCTTTCGACATGTGACCGAGCATTCGTTTGTCTCGACCACCTCTAAGGTTGCCATTTCGCATCGATTTCGGACCGGTAGGGCTAGTTATGTTCATGTTAAATCAATGTGCATTGGGGTTTCGAACAGGGAGAAGTGCAGTTTTACTTACGCATTCAGTTCCGAGGCTTCATTCGCATTCATATCTGTGTCCATTTCTCCTCCTGGCAGCTGGCCTTGGGAAGATGCCTCCACGGCGTCCCCACCCGCAGGCTGGCCGCCGTTCAACTGGGCATTTAGCAGGTCGAGCTGCTCAAACAGCCATCTTGAAAAGTTGTGGACACTGGGGTCGTCGGCAGGCAAGCCGAGCAGATCGTCCGATAATTCAGCAGCGATTTGATCTTGGGTCTTGCCGTTCGCCAGCATCAGGATTATGTACTCGGCAAGCGACGATTCATCAGCGCTGGATCCCCATCCCACTTCGACAAGCTTGGGTTGGATCGCAGTGCTAAGCGCATCCGCCAGGGGCGTATTGATAGCGACCTCGACAGGCATGATGTGCAGGTTGGTATGCCGAGAAAGATTTCGCAGGAGGAGGTTTTGGGGATGTGAGGGAAGGGGAGGAGGTGAAGGAGGTGGAGAGTTGTTGCGATACGCCGGGGGCGTCGTCCACGAAGTACGATCGACTTGTCTCGACGCGTCGACCCGAGAATTTTTAGCCGAGTAGCTTCGCTGCGTGGAAAGGTTGCGCTGTCTGCGCTGTCTGCGCTGTCTGGCTGATTGTGCAGGAATCAGTCGTGATTCGGAACCTGTTCACGGGGTTACTTTATTATCGCGGACGAGGGAATGGCAAAGCGACGGAATTGCAGTGGAAGTGATGATATCAATTCGAGCGCAGGTGTCTGAAAGACTCGAGCCATGTCGAACGCCCAGAGCTCGTGACCAGTCACGTGGGTCTTGTGGGTTTTGTGGGTATTGACATTGCACCACTGGGTCACTCGCTACCCTATAGAAACATCGCCATACGGATGTAGTGCTGGTTTTGGCGTGAAGTTTGGTTGTTATGCAACGCCTTTCTTTTTTTTTATTCTTTTTTTTTAAGAAAAAAAATCCTTTAGATGATCCATTAGCGCTACAATGGCAGTGGCGACGACGTTGGTCTTGAGTCAATGCGCCTTGATTCCTGGTCATTTCAAGTAATGACCATGAACCATTCGAACCATTCTCCCGGCGCAGGATACGGACTACATACGCCATAAAGAAACTCGTGCAGCACAGAGTCTCCATCAACCCAGGGGGGGCGATCGGGCGCTCAGGCCATTGGCCTCGTGTTGCAAGGCACATTGTTAGTCCGTAAAGGCATAACACATACGGTCCGTAAACGCATGAACTACGGATATTACGGATCCGTAGTGGCCGGTCGACTGCGCCACTTTTTTCGTTCCACACCTCGGCTGCACGTCAACCCCGCTTCGAGTACATACATTCATGCAAGTACATGCACTTTGTACCCTTCGTACCTCGGCTGCACGTCAACCCCGCTTCGAGTGCATACATTCATGCAAGTACATGCACTTTGTACCCTTCGTACCTCGGCAATCAGTCAAATAGCAATTTGATAACCAAGACAGCCCGAACTGAAGACTCGGCAAGAGCACCTTGATCGAGCCCACAAGGTTGCGTTCCACAAGAAAATAGGTGCACATATATAGATATAGTTGGCGGGACTGCCACTCGATGCGTCCCGTTTCCGTCCCCGTCCCCGTCTCTCAATCCCAACCCGCAACCCGCAACCCGCAACCCATCCCGGCTCAGCTTCACCGACAACATACGTTGATCAAAACTAAAGACATTCCCCTGCCTTGCTTGAACAAGCAAATATCTACTCTTCCCCGGAGCCAGCAGTCGTCACCCTGCAAACATGGGCTTGGTAGAAACCATCACGGAGCATCTCTCCGTGAAGTTGATCATCTCATTCCTCCTCTTTGCCCTGATCCTCCGCGGCGTCGTGGCCAGAATAGATGAGAATCGCCGCCTCAAACGTCTGGGCAACCGTGGCATCGACATGACCTCATGGTTTGTTCCCTTCGGTAAGGCCATATATGCCGTCCATACCCATTGTCGATCAACTTCAATATCGACATATATTCCCCCACCCTCCCACCACTTCGAACTGCTGTACTCACGCAGAAACCAGGCCTGGACATCATGTGCAAAAGTATGCTCGCCGTCAAGACCAACGAAACCTTGGAAGTCTGGCGCGACTTCTTCTTCAAGCGCCACAACTCCAACACCGTGGAGACGCGCATCGCCGACGAGCGCATCATCTTCACGGCTGACGCGGACAACATCAAGGCCATCCTGGCCACCCAGTTCTCCGACTACGGCAAGGGCGAGTCGTTCCATGACGAGTGGAAGGAGTTCCTAGGCGACAGCATCTTCGCCACCGACGGCGCCCTGTGGCAGAACAGCCGGCAGATGCTTCGGCCGCAGTTCACAAAGGACCGCGTCAGTGACCTCGAGTGCTTCGAGTCGCACATGGAGACGCTCTTCAAGGCCATTGCCAACGGGGGCGCTCTGCAGGCGGAGAACCAGCCTGTTGACATGGGCAGGGTGAACGGGCAAGTCCTGGACATTGCGGACTTGTTCTATCGGTACACCCTGGATGTGGCCACGGATTTCCTCCTCGGTGCCGACGTCAAGTCCATGAGGTATGTTATCAACGAACTTGAGAACATCTATCATTTCCTACTGCCTTTTTTTCTCCCAACCAACACCATGGAAGGATAACTCTCCCCGTTACACACACAGTAAACACAAAGCTAACACCAACCTCCCCCCCCCCATCCAGCACACCCAAGCAAGAATTCGCAGAAGCCTTCAACTCGGTCCAGCGCTTTCACAACATCTCCGCCCGAGCCAACAACCTCCGCCACCTCATCCCCAAGTTCCAGTACCGCTCCGACCTGCGCATAATCAACGACTTCGTAGGCCGCTTCATCGACATGACGCTGCGCATGACCCCCGAGGAGCTGGAATCCAAGAGCAAGGCCGACAAGGGCTACACCTTCCTCCATCAGCTGGCCCTCTTCACGCGCGACCCGAAAATCATCAGAGACCAGATCGTCGCCGTCCTGCTCGCCGGCCGTGACACCACCGCCGGCACCCTCTCCTGGGCCGTCTACGAACTCGCCCGCCACCCAGAGTGCCTGGCCAAACTGCGCCGCGAGATCCTCGACACTGTCGGTCCCACCAGACCGCCCACGTACGAGCACCTCAAGAACATGCCCTACCTCAAGGCCGTCATCAACGAGACGCTCCGTCTGTACCCCTCCGTCCCCTTCAACGTCCGCGTCGCCCTCAAGGACTGCACCCTCCCTCGCGGCGGCGGCGCAGATGGCTCCGAGCCCATGCCCGTCCTCAAAAACACGAAGATTGGCTGGTCCACCCTCGTCATGCAGCGCCGGCCGGACCTCTACCCCCCCGTCTCAGACACCTTTGCCGATCCAGCAGTCTTTAGTCCCGAGCGCTGGGCACACTGGCACCCTAAACCCCACGAATATATCCCCTTTAACTCTGGTCCCCGTATCTGTATTGGGCAGCAGTTTGCTCTCACGGAAATGAGCTACGTTCTCGTGAGAATGTTCCAGCGCTACAGCCGTCTGGAGAGCCACATGTTTGACCTGGATGGCGATAAACCTGTTCTCGAAGCGAATGTGGTCTTGTCGCCTGGAAAGGGTGTCCATGTTGCATTTTGGGAAACTGAAAACGTGTAATGGGCTCTTCTCCTTCCTTGTTCCTTCCTTCCTCTCTTCCTGCACGGAATGGGTTGGAGTATGTATATGATGGGAGCCGCTATGACATGAATGGGGACTTGCGATATTTGACACATTGCTAGGATAAATCGAATGCCACTTGTGTTGTAAATGTGTAATTTTGCGAGGCAAAGCAAACAGTGAATAATCAACGCGTGCCCTTATTTCGATGCTGTACAAAAAAGAAGAAGAAGAAAGAATAGAGCAGCATTAAAAGGAACATTCTCCGCTATTAACAACTCCGCTTTACTCTCCGACCACAGTCTTCTTCTTCGTGTTCCCAAAATGGTCCGTTACTTATCTACGTAGGTATGTTCAACTTTTCACCGCCGTCTGCTCATTTCTTGCCGAAACTCTCTCGTACAGCCTGGCCGAAGCGCCGAATTGCCTCGTTCATGTTTTCTGCACTGGCAGCAGCGTACGTAGCTCGGAAAAATAGCCCAGGCATGGGCTTCTCCTTCTCGGCCAGAAACCACGAGCCACGAGCCACTAGAACGCCGCCGTCGATGCAAGAGTCAAAGATCTCCTGCTCTACTTCTGCAAGAGTCTTTGTGCTGGCGTGAGGGTGCTTGGAGTAGTCTACCTTGAGCCACAACTGTGATTTCCATCCATGTCAGCGGCCTTTGTTTCTGTCCGTTTGCCAAATTTGATCTCTGTGCGGGGAGAAGAGGGCAGAGGGCAGAAGGAGGACCCGCAACTTACAAACATGCCGGCAGCTGGTGGTGTCCAGGCCACGATATCCTGAGGCAGGTGGTCTTCGCAAGCGGCCAGAAGGGCATCTCTTCTTCTTGTGTATTGCATGCGAAGATTCATTAGCCATTGCAGATAGCCTTCATGGCCCCATGTCTCATCAAGCAACTTGTACAGGATGACCTGAGAGAAGCCGCTGGGCCCTTGACTGGCGACCTCGGCATGGCGTTGGTATCGCTCTATGATTTGTTCGGAACCAACGACCCAACCGAGTCGCGAGCCGGGAACCAAGACCTTGGATACCGAGTCCATGCGCAAAACACGGCCATCCACATCCATGCTGACAAAGGTTGGTATCAGTGACGACACAAAGTCCTCGACACTTGCAGGCGGAGGCACGTCGAGCTGACCCCGGCCGGTATAGGGTTGCATCTGGAGAAAGTAGTACGGTTCATCTTCGATAATGAAGACATCGTGCTTCTGGGCAATGGCGTAGATGGCCTTTCGGCGCTCATAACCCTGCGTAGCTCCCGTGGGGTTCTGACCCGAAGGAACAGTGTAAAGAATATGAGGCTTCCTGGCTCCGCGAGACGCTGCGTCCCAGTTGGTGAGGATCTGGTCCATGGCCTCGGGCACCAATCCTTCGTCGTCAATGGGAGAGCCAAAGACGTTAATACCGAGAGGATGAATTGTCTCTAGAGCTGTGGAGAAGCTGAAGTCTTCGGTTAGGACCGAATCGTTGCGGTCCTTGTCGCAGAACATTCGCAATGCTTGCTCCAAGGCCCCTGTGCTGCCGATCGTCTGACAAATTCGCCAGTCCGCATATGGAGGATTACAGACGATCTCGGTATGCTCAGTCAAGAAACGCACCATTTGGGCTGAACCGGTAGACTGGCCGTAGTTGAGGGCAATGGACAAGTCGTAGACAGCCTCGTGGTCGCGGACATCGTATTTGCCGATGGTCACGGTCTGCCCTTTCTCCAGAGTCTCCTGTTCCGAGAAGTGAGGAGCTACAGGTACCTTCATGGCGATTTCAGCGAAGGGGAACGTCTCACTAGATGGAAGTCCGCCTCCAAGAGAAATAAGACCAGGCTTCTTGAGATGTCTAGCTGCTTGCTTGAGAGTGCATGGTTTTCTTTCCAAAGTTTCCCTGGACAAGTGGCCTGGACGCAAATTTGGTCAGTCTCATGAAGCGAGGCACGCAAGGTGATAATTTTGAACAACTTACTGTCCCATTTTCTTGCTTTTGGCTTTCCCACGGTCTTCAGCGCGGTCAGTGTGCCGTTTTCCCCCCTCTCATTAAGAAAGAACCCCCCCCCCCCCCCCCCCTCCATGGCTGTTTGAACAACTTACAGAGCCTTTGAACATATCACTATCTGAGGCGGCAGCAATTCCAGCAACGAGTTTGCCGGCCGTGGCTCTCCTAGCCAGAATTTCTTGGATGATGGATGGGCCGGAAGTCACACCATTGTTAGTGCCGTTGACTCCTTCGGACTTGGCGTGAAAGGTTTGCGCATTGCCGTTTGCAAGTTGTCCGGCAATGGTGGAGGGAGTGCCAATCGGCATCTCGGAGGTTGGCGCAAGAGCCGGGAGTTGAGTGTGGGGTTGAAACTGTGGCAGCGTCGTCTAAGCGGGTGATTCAAACTTGGACGCGGAAAATGGAAGAGAACAGTGGTTGGGTGCAGGAAAGAAGTTGAGGAGACGTCTGGTGACTGATGGATATCTACGGAGTACAGTATGGAGTACAGTATGGAGTACAGTACGGAGCACAGTACGGAGCAATTGGCAGCCAGCTGCCGGCGGTGGGTGTACGGTGGGTGGGCCAGGCGGCGCCAGATTCTCCGTCGAGTTGCTGTTTTAGTGCAGTCCGTCATACAGTGCAATCGGACCCGGCATCCGAAGAGGAGCAGAGCTTAATATTCATTCGCCGATTTTGTCAGGACTGACTGCCCCATGCTGTGAAACTTGACGCCGGCCAAGAAACACTTTCCGATAACGGAAGTCTGTCCATCCGTCTTGCCATATCTGATACGGCATCACATCCATATTTATCTCATCTGTTATCAAGCCGCGTCCTGCCCATTGACCAGGACCCCGCCAGTCTGCTAAACAAACTCCCCCACAGAGCGGCCCCACACAGTCATCAAAGTCACCCGACTGAGTGGGCAGGGCCAACCGCCAACTGCTGCCAGCTGCCAATTGTACTAATTGCTGCACCACCACCTGTCGTCAACGGCCTGCGCCCTCCGCCATCATCATCACCATCAGTCTTGAAAGCTGCGAGGGGACTAGTTGGCATCTAGTCGGCATTAGTCGGCATTTTCTAATTCTCTTCTCTACCCTCCACCACCATTTCCCCGTATGCCGACCATGCAGTACAATCAATGAGGCCGGAAACCACCTTGCTCACGGGCCTCAATGCACGGAGATGACTCTGAGGGTGCAATCGTCCACGTCTCTCATCCCTCAAACGCCGAAAGCTGAAAGCTGAAAGCTACACATAATAGCTGATCGCAGGGGAGCTTGCGGCCATCATGTATTGGCCCATCGGCACTCCGCGCATCTATGCCACGAGCAGCGGTCGCACCCCCGAGCTCAACCTATTCGTGTCATACGACGGCTTACAACAACCCGACAGCTCAAGCTCATCATCGTCTCTTGCTCAAGATGGCCAAAATCGTGCCGCTACTGCGACGGACCACGATGATGATGATGATGTTGACCCTCTGCCCCCGGTCACGCCCATCACGCCCATCACGCCCGCGACGCCCGCGACGCCAGCCGTCCAGTCAATCGAGCAGGACGATTTCATCACCTCAACAAAGAATCTATCGCTGTCCAGGGACCCAATTAATAAGAATGCTGTTCCATTGAAGGCACCCGTGCTCGCATTGTGCGTCGCCCGCACTGGCCACATCTTCGGTACCGCCACGGCCACAAGCATCACGCTATGGCAAACCAAGGTGAGCTGCCTTCCATCTTCGTAGAGCTTGCAATCCTTGTGAATGATTTTGTTTGAGGGCATGTCAAGAAGCACGCACTGAATTGCCATCATAGCCTACTGTCATACTTGCCGTCGTCGTACGATCCGAATCTTCCATCCGATCCTATGGGACCAACGTTGACCTCTTGCTACGCGGAGACTCAGCCATCTTGGTAGTGCACACCTCCAAGGGCTACCTCATAACCTATTCAATAGCTACAGATGGAGAGTCTTGCGTGTACAAACCACAATTTCCCAACTACCATAACGTTCAACGACGAAAGCAGAGTCTCATTGGTTCTCAAACAGGGCTACGGGGAGACCAGATTCTTTGGGGCCCAGGGGAGGGCTCGGGGGTTCGTGATGTTAGTGTTCGTTTTCGGATGGTGATCAAGATTGATGCTGGGATTGAAAGTGCTTTGGCGCTCGACGACGAATTAGTGGTAGCGACAAGAAGGCCAGCAGCAGTACAGTGTATACGATGGACCCCCGACAGCACCGGTAACCAAACGAGAACCGAACTTATAAGCAAGATGGGCTGGGTTGAAAAGAAGTCATCGATTGTGGAAATGACATACGATAGACCCATGAACTTGGCCACTTGGATCACGAGTGACGGAAGGGCATATGCCGTACAGCGCCAACAACTACGAGCCGACGCCGATGCTGAAAATGCAGATGTCAAGCGACTATTCAAGGGCCACTGTTTCCACAGCCCCGATTGCGCAAAGAATTTTGCCGTCACGGCGGTAATCAACGCTAAATTTTCATTGATTGCCGTTGGCTGTGCAGATGGTACCGTCCATGTCTATTCGGTTCGAGACTATGCGGGCAACATTGTGTTGTCGCATAAACAAGGCATACCCGTTTCAAGCACGGCTGCAGGGCCCTTCAAAACGCTGTCCTATTCTCCAGATGGATATTGTCTATTCGCAGGTTTCGAAAGGGGGTGGTCGACATGGAGCATGTTTGGCAAGCTGGGAAGCAATAGTTTTGGGGCTGATGCTGGCATTTCGAACGGTAACGAGGAGCAGTGGTTGGCCGGAACTCGCTCTGCTGCTTGGATTGGAGGTGGCTCGGAGATTCTACTCGCGGGACCTAGCCATGAGGCCATCTGGAGTCTTGAAATGGCAAAAAATGCGGTGACGGGCTGTTATCACGAGGCAAATGTCTTCCGAACAGTGCTCCAGACACCGTCGGCGGTCATGATATACCGAGGATACGACCTTCCCGACATGACAAGTATTTCGGCCGAGCCTTTCTTGTGGCACACTGCCAGAATCCCCCCTACATATCTTTTGAACCAGTGGCCCATTCGCCAGACAGTCATCTCCTCGGATGGTCGGTATGTTGCGGTGGCGGGGCGCCGTGGGCTCGCACATTACAGCGTCAACAGCGGACGATGGAAAACGTTTGCCACAGAAGAGATGGAGAATGAATTTCAGGTTCGCGGTGGCATGTGCTGGCATCAGCACATTCTCATTGCTGCGGTGGAGAGCAACAAAAACTACGAACTGCGTCTGTTTTCCCGAGAGACGGCACTCGACATGTCTCAGGTATTATTTCGACAACAAATACCTGCACCAGTCGTCCTGGTGACCACCTCAGGAGAGGATTCGCTTCTTGTGTACACGTACGAAAATTTGCTCTATCATTTCATTCTTACTCCCTGGTCCGACTCTGTGCGCTTGGTTCAGGTTGGGCAGATTGCATTCCACGGCATCGTGCGATCCCCCGCAAGAGTCCGTGGACTGAGCTGGATCTTACCACAGAGCCAGCTTGTAGATGGGGACCCATCTCAGGATGTAGCCGTGGCATCTGTCATCTTCTTGGTAGATGGAAAGTTGGTGCTGCTCAGCCCCTCGCTCAACGAAGAGGGCCAACTAAAATACGACATGCGAATCATTGCACAGAACGTCGAGTATCATGCCAGCATGAGAGACCAGCCGTTGCTCAACGTGGCCCACTTGTCCGGCGACCCGTCTCCACGACAAGGGCCACCAGCTCTGAAACATTCTCTTTGGCTATTTGACGGAATGGAGATCAAGGCTTGGCCGAACATTGATGAAGTACTCGGCGCAGCATCAGTCGACAATGGCAAGGATTTGCCCCCTTCAGTCTCGGTCCCCGTCGATTTCTATCCGCTTTCTTTGCTTCTGGAGAAGGGCATCATCCTGGGGGTCGAGTCTGACTTGGTCCAACGGCGAGACGTTACCTTTTCATTTTTTCATTTCGCCATCAGGGTAAGTGCGCCGCCGAAAAAAAAACTTGGCTGTGTATTTTGAACATGATGCTAACTTGAGTGCTCCTTGGCTCAATAGACACATTTGTTTCTGCCCGATATCTTACGGTTCTACTTGCGACAGAGCAGGACGATCGAAGCTGGAGAACTGTGTGAACAGTATCAGAAGCTGGAGTACCTGTCACACGGGCTGGAAATCCTCCTGCACCGTGTATTGGACGAGGAGGCCGACACGTGCCCTAAGCCAGAAGAGGCAGTTCTACCTCGAGTGCTGTAACTGTTGTCGTCATCAAAGGAGTATCTCGACGTCGTGCTGCAGTGCACCCGAAAGACCGAGGCACGACAGTGGAAGACGTTGTTCGCGTACCTACCACCAGCGACGGAGCTATTCGAAGAATCACTGCAACGGGGATCCCTGAAAACAGCGGGAGGATACCTGATAGTGCTGCACACCCTGGAGGAATTGGAGTCATCCACAGACCAGTCGGTGCGCGTTCTATCCCGGGCCATTCAGGAGGGAGATTGGGAGTTGTGCAAAGAACTGGCACGCTTTCTAGCAGCCATGGATGAGACAGGCGAGGTGCTCAAGGAAGTCATGCAATTGGTGAAGATGGGGCAAAATTATGAAGCGGGACGCGATGAGATGAGAAGCCGCTTGGAGATTCCTGGCCCCAAAGTTGCCAATGGCAACGGCAGAGGCAGCGGCAGCGGCAGGAGAGGTAGCAGGGAGCGGCAAGAGGCTGTTGATGAGGCAGAGTCTGATCTGCCATCGGCAAGCGATGTTTCTAGTGTTGAGTCCATGGCCAGCCCCTTCAATGAGTCGAGGTGGTCGCCCTAGCAGGCAGACTTGATGGTTACTGGGCGTTGAACCGTTTGTGGATGGATGGATAAATGGTTCGAGGGAGTCGAGTAATTAGGCACAATGGGGATACTTGGATAGGATACTTGGACGGGCCGACGTTGGGAGCCAACGTAATATTACATACCAATTTTGTTCTCGTTCTTTTTGAATTCCAGAAATCAATCATATTTGGTTGCGACTGGAGTGGAGCAGCTGCCCCCCTGCCTTCAGCACGTCACGTTATCGAGCATGCCCCCCCCCTCCAAGCGACCCCTCCGAAGTCCCCCCCCCCAGAACATCACCACCACCACCACAGCATCATCAACAACCACCCCTAGCGCCGGCCACGGTCGGCATCCTCACCAACTTCCTCCATCAACACGTAACGTGCTCGAAGATATTCGTATTACTGCCCAACATGATGGAGGATTTTGTCAGCGAGTCTGATAGCGACTATGCGAGCTATTGGCGAGACTGGGTACGTTTTTCGCACAAACGAAAACGAAAAGCCTGACTGGCACTACTGACCCTTCCTCCTCCTCTCCTCCCCCCTCTTTCCCCTCTTTACTTTCCAATGTGGAATGTGGGTTGGCTAACTTTGGTCATTGTGCGCCAGTTTATCTCGTCCCGAGGCAACGAATACTTTTGCGAAATCGACGAGGACTACCTCACTGACCGGTTCAACCTGACGGGCTTGAACACGGAAGTCCAATACTATCAGTATGCGCTGGACTTGGTGACGGATGTGTTTGATCTGGATTGCGACGATGAGATGAGGGAGACGATTGAGAAGTCGGCTAGGCATTTGTATGGGCTGGTGCATGCACGATATATTGTCACGACGAGAGGGTTGACCAAGATGGTATGTTTGTTCTCCTGCTTTCCTGCTTTCCTTCACTCTGTTTCCCGTGCTTTTGGGTGAGACAAAGCCTCCATCCGTAACGAATGAAACTGACGCGGGCGAGAGCAGCTCGACAAGTACAAAAAGTCGGAATTCGGCAAATGCCCCCGCGTCAACTGCCACTCGCACCCGCTCCTCCCCATGGGCCTAAGCGACGTGCCCAACGTGAAGCCCGTCAAGCTGTACTGCGCGCGGTGCGAAGACACGTACAACCCCAAATCGTCGCGGCACGCCACTATCGACGGGGCCTACTTCGGCACATCCTTCCACAACATCATCTTCCAAGTATACCCCGCGCTGATCCCGTCCAAGAGCGTGGAGCGGTACGTGCCGCGCGTGTACGGATTCAAGGTGCATTCCACGGCGGCGCTGGTCCGGTGGCAGAACGTCAAGAGGGATGATATGAGGAGGAGGCTGAGGAAGCTGGGGATTGATACCGGGTTCCGCGAGGAGGGCGGCGACGAGGAGGAAGAGGAAGATGAGGATTTGGAGTTTGAGGCGGTGGATGCGAGGGCCGGGCTCATTCCTGTTTGAGAGGACGGGCGGAAAGGGAACAGACGGGGGAGATTACTTGTGCATCTACTTTGAGGAGCTTTTTTTTTGGTATCCCGACCAGTCGCCGTCTTGTTCTGCCCTCATTCGAATCGTTTCTAGATGGAGGTCCTCTTTTCTTCTTCCCCCACCTCATTTTTTTTTTTCTTTTCTTCTTTTTCCTCCACAACACTACCACTACCAGGAAAACATTCTAGTCTGCGCGAGTCCTCTTATTTGTTTTTGCATCTGGCGTTGGGGGATGGAATGGTAAGGAGGTAACAAAGGGGGAAGTACATGGTTCTAACATGGGTATCTTGGCCGTAGTTTAATGGGAGCGTTTATACGGAGTAGATGGGCTTCATCCATGCTTTGTTCCAAGCGGTGACTGTACCGTGTTACCAGCCGTCCAGTTTGGCTCAGCAGGGTATTCATCTACGTAGACTGGACCTTTGCACGGCGCGCAGCCATCTCCGAGGCTTCATCACGGCATTCAGACTGACGGGGCGGACTTGTGCCTTGCGAGGGCGAGGGCAACGAGACGAAAGACGTGAATTTTTTCAAATAGTCCGTACATGGTATGATGTAGCCTGAGATCTCACGCTTACCCCGAAAATGAGGCTGGAAAATGAAACCCCGGTCCGGTGCAGTCACCATGGGAGCAAAACAACGTTGCTCCGCTCCTTCTGTTCCTTGCTCTTACTCATGCAGGGTTTGTACTCTGTCTTTTTTTTTTTCCCCTGTACTTTGCCGTTTCCACATGATCTTCGTTTAGTATAGTTGGGGATGAAGAAAAGAGTTGGTTTTTACCTCTTCTCTTTGTAGTGTGCTTCTTCGTTCTTTCATTATTGTCCCCCCCCTCGGGAAATTCCTTTTATTTTTTTTAATTCGCCGCACAGACAAGACTGCCTCCCCTACTGAGCTTGTCCATAGCCAGGCGCTGCGGCGGAATGTCCCTTGTCCATCCTGTCGAGCTCGACATCCTGGAACTGGAACCCCTGGCTGTTGTTGCTGGCACGAAGCGTGGCGGCAGCACCGGCACCAGCACCAGAGAAACCGCCTCGGTCCACGTCGCCAGACTCGCCGAGGTCGGCGCGGTGCTCGCGTGAGCGCTGACGGGGGAGCTCGTCCGAGTTGTCGCCCGCGTAGCCCAGACGGCCGACGCCGGCCCAAAAGGCGCGATCATCGCTGCGAGGACCCCACGCCCAGCCTGCGCCGGCCATGATGGGGAGGTGGTAGTATCGGAAGCTGTAGATGGCGGTGACGATGCCGATGAGGAACCCGAAGAGGATGTCGAAGCCGTGATGGCGGAAGTCGAACCAGCGGGAGGCGGCGATGAAGATGGCCAGGCAAAAGGGGACGATGGTCATGGCGAGCAGGTAGATGGGAGGAGCGGCAGCCTGGCGGCGGACAGAGAGAAGGCGAGAGTTGTACTGCCTGGCGCCGCCATCGCGATTGGCAAAGCCCGACTTGTTCGGCGAGTAGACGCCGCCTCCCATTCCATTACCGCGGCGGCCCTCGTCCCCCTCGTACGCATCACCGTCGGCGGCGGCTCCAGTGTTGACGCCCATGCGCGACGGGAACGCCACGTGCATGGAGTCGTCCAGGGGCCCATTGGCGGAGGGCACGACGAAGGGCAGGGTGACGGAGAACTTGCTCGCCAGGAACAAGGACAGGTAGAGGAGGCCGGCGGCCGAGGCAGCCGAGTGACCGCTCGGATAGCTGCGGAACCCATCGTCGAGCTTGTGCGAGTCGGCCTGCTGGCAGATGTCGCCCGAGTACAGGCGCGTTCCGTTCAGTCCGCCGACAATGTACTGGGCCGCGTTGGCGAGGTCGGGCTGGCATCGCGACAGCAGATCGGGCCGCGGCTTGCCGCACATGTTCTTGATGCCGCTGACGAAGAAGAAGGAGGAGCCGACGGCCATGAGGAGCCCCAGCCAGCCGACGTGGAGCTCCCATAGCTTGCGCTTCCAGATGTACGCCTGCGAGGTGTTGTTGGGCACGGTGCTGCCGGGCACGAGAGCCAGGGAGACGATGAAGATGACGATGACGGGGCAGAGGGCGCATAGAACGACAAGAAGCCACGATGGGACCGTCTCTTTTTCGGTGAACGGAAAGCTGTTTTACGGGTTGGGCGGGAAACCTGTCAGCCTTCCTATTCACTCTGTGCGTAAAGACACAAGGGTTTTGGTTTTGCACTCACGAAATATTGGGATCATCCAGCGCAAAAGGGCGCTTGTTGGGCTCGATGCGGCCGAGGAAGCCGCCGACGACGGTGATGACAATGAGGACAATCCAGTCGAATGTGTACGAGGCCAACAGCTTGACGGAGAAGCTGCGGGCTGATGAGGGGGCCCCGGAGTGGGCCATTTTGAAGTAGTCTGACATTCGTCCCTCACCCGCCTCGACTGGATGAAGTTGCAGAGGGGGGGGGAAAGGGGAGGGATGTGTGCAGGTGAGGGTGAGGGTGAGGGTGAGGGTGAGGGTGAGGGTGAGGGCGAGGGTGAGAGAATGAGAGAGTGAGAGTGAGAGTGAGAGTGAGAGAGTAAGATGACTTGTTGGTGGCTAAGACACTTTCTTTCCTAGTTGGCTGCGAGCCAACCAGCTGACGACGTCTGCAACTCCGTACTATATACTATATTCGCAATGAGGAATTAATGTAGGATGCGTCAGAGGACAAAAGGGGGAGAAGCGGGTCGGAATTTGGAAACGGGCAAAGCTCTCGGGGGAAGATACACAGACAGACCAGTGCCTCGAGACATATTTATTATGCTTACGGAGTACGGACGTACTCCGTAAATAACTCGGTACACTTAAATTGCCCGACTGACCTCAGCTCAGCACTGCCGAACAGAGGCAGAGCAACAGAGGCAGAGCAAGAAAAAGCACGTCACCAATGTCTTCTTCTCGTTCCCTTTCCCCTGTCGCCTGGGGGAAGGCGCAGATCCCGGCAGGCAGCGCTCTCTGATCGTCCCCTGATTTGATTCGCCGGGCCGCAGTGGACACCACCGCACCGCACCGAGGGCTGCGCGCGGAAGTTTGCCGAGGACGGAGTATTACGTACAGCACACGGAGTACAGAGCACATGTGTGTGTATATCTTCTACTTCTCAAACTCTAGAGCTCCGTCCGTCAGCCCTTCAAGGAGGCCAGCCAGGATACAGCCAGGATACAACGTCATGCTCGGGAATTGAGCGAACCAATCACGTTATCCCCCCGCCTTGATACGCATTTACTCCGTACAAGTGTTTGAGGGGGCATGAGTCTGTTAGTGCACCATGACTTGAGCCTGCAGGCGCATGTCATCAGTACACTGTTCTCTTCGCTTTGGCTTCATCCATTTGCTCATAGAGTACAATATAGTGACGACTCGTACTATACACGATACACCGCTTCTCTGCATGCCTTTTCTTCTTGTCGAGAAGCTTCAAATGTCGCGCACGCATCGACATGTGCATTCTTCCTAGGCCAAAGGCAAGCCCGTACCTCGTACCTCAAGCCAGCTCGCTCCTCATCCGCATCTTCCGTCAGACATGCTCTGCCGTTCTATTCCTTGGAAGATCGCTTGTCTCGTCGCTTGCCGTGGTTGCGAGGTCTAGGCGTGACAACCCACTTGTTGACGTTGTGCGTGCGACGAGTTTTGTAACCGCTCTTGGTCTGCAAAGAGAGTTTAGTAACATAACATCAATGTTTGATTTCATGGAAAAAAAACAAAAAAAAAAAAAACGTACAGGTCTGCCCCAGGGCGTGACAGGGTTTCGGCCACTCTTTGACTTTCCACGACCACCGCCGTGAGGATGATCAACTGTAACGAAAACGGTCAGCCATCTTCCATCATGAATCGACTTCTTCACGATGCGACTTCACTTACCCTTGTTCATGGCCACACCACGCACCGTGGGTCGAATGTTCAACCAGCGGCTTCGCCCAGCCTTTCCTAGCTGACGATAATGGTGGTGCACGTTGCTCGCAACGCCGATGGTTGCGCACGCATTCTTGCTGACCCTGCGGACTTCACCGCTCTGCAGACGGACCTCCACGTACTTGCCCGTCATGATCTTGGTTCCATCATCCCTCGTCTCCTCATTCTTGTTCACCACCGTGGCAGACGTGCCAGCACTGCGGCAAAAGACGGCGCCGCGGTTGGCAGCAGAGCCCACGGCAAAGACCTGTGTTCCCACCGGAATCATGTGCATCGGCAGACAGTTGCCGCGGAAGGCCGTTCGGGCAGCGAGGATGCCGGCATCAACGATACCACCCATGCTGTCTAGAAGATCTTGTGGGATGCCTGCTCGATAGCTGTGAACAATGTCACCGGCTCGCAGCCCTTCGGCAGCAAGAATGTACGATTTTTTACTCGTAGCTTGCTCTGTCACCAGTGCAATGTGAGCACTTCGTCCGGGGTCGTATTCAATTCGGTCCACCAGATGGGACCCTGGCCTTCGTCGCTCAAAGTCGACTGTGCGTATTCTTCTCTTGGCACCACCTCCCCGGTGCCGTACGGTGATGCGCCCATGTACATTTCGTCCACCTTTGCCCTGACCCTTTTTGGGGTGTGTCAGTGGCAGAAAGGGTCGGCCTTTCCACAAGTGCTCGTTGATGGGGCGTCTCAGATGTCGCACACCCGGTGTTCGGGGCTTGTATGTCCGCAACACGAGTGATTGTGAGCCGCGAGTCTCAGTAGTATCATTCATGAGCATGTCGGCGGAAAGCCCACTGCCCTCGGCACCGGATTTGGGCTTGGCTGTCGCATAGCTGCGTAGTGCTGGTTGACTGAAGGTGAGGCGCTGTAAGCTCCTTGTGACCGCGGATAGCGGCAGTCTTTGAGGAAGCATGGTGATATAAGTTCCGGGATGGGTCCCAGAACGGTATTCTGGCGAGGGAGGTTGTGGAAGTTGTGGTGGGAGGTTAATAGGTAAAAAGCAGGCCGTGGTCCGAGGTCGCTGCCAGGCGCGTCCAAGAAAAAAAAAAAAAGGGGGGGGGCTATTATGGGATGTGATATCTGCCAGTTCAGTTGTTCTCGAGCTTATGACCCAGCATCGGATTGCGTCGACGGCTTGCGTCGACAGGAAAAGAAAAGAGAAGTCCTCCTCAGCGCCTCAAATTGGCAAGAAACAGATCGTCGCCGAACGACCTCGTGCGTACAACGAATCCGCAATCCGTACGGAGTAGTACATCGAAATTTCCATCGGCAAATTGGAAAACGTTTCGCCGAAAGGAGAACTCTCCACCAAGCCATACCCTTCGGTTCTCCGGGAAGCGAAGCCACAGTCTTCAGCCACAGCACACAGGAAGAGCGGGTCTGCCGCGTCTTTGCAAGCTTCGCGCGACCAGCCACATGGCTGGAGATTTCAAGTCGCCGGGTGGACGGCGTGGATGGCCAATCAGCGGGCGGTTGCCCCGCGGTTGCCACTGTTGATACCAGGGTGCGGAATCGCCCAGGTACGTTCCGCTGGCTCCAGGTCTCGCGAAAAGCTCCAAGTCGTCGCGTTGTGAGTCGCTGACTGGCTGCTCAGCTTCCCTCATTGACGACAACGCTATGAACCTGACGGAGTAAGAGGCGGGTTGCCGGCGCTTTCTTTTTTTCCCTCATTCATCAGATGCGTGGCTGTCATGAGCATGAGCATGAGCATGAGCATGAGCGACTCATCAATCAATGGTGTCTGCTGCACCTCGGGTGTCCCCTGCGACTCGCCGTGATGCAATAAACAATTCGACTCTGGTCATTCGTCCATCATCAAATCAGCCGTGTCTCCTGCTCCCTTGGAATTGCACAAGACGTACGGAGCACAATGGAATAAGCCTGTAGCTAAAATTTGAAAGCGCACCCATCGCCCGCGCAACGGTGGGACAAACACGGTCTTGCCTGGCGTATCACAGGGCAGGAAACGGTCAAAGGGCAAGCAGAAGGAGGGAATTTTAGAATTTTAGGCCGTCAAGCCTTGTCTCCTTTGGTCCTTTGTCACTTCACTCATCAGCCTGGCAACCGACCCGACGCATGTCCTGTCCAGCCAGCCTGGTCGTCCCAGTCCCAAGGTCCCCAGTCCCCAGTTCCCAGTCCCCAGCCAAACTCGCGACTTGGAGCCGCGACGCACCCAATCGCCCAACCAGGTACGTACCTTCTATCCGCGACTGCTCCACCTCACGTCTCTGCCTCCCCTGCTGCTCCGCTCCTCAAAACACTTCTCGTCTGCCCTCACAACCGTCTTCTTTAACATAAACACCTTTGTTGCTGCTGCCCGGGTCGTCTTCTCGTCCTCGGTCCCCTTATAACCTCTTTACACGTTACTCACCACAATTTCCATCGTCCGGCAGCTCTTCCTAATACGTTTATCCGCGTTGGGACCACATCTATCCTTCCAAAACATTCCAATCGCGCTGTTGTGCCGGACATAATTTGTCTCTGATCCAGAGAGGTAGGGAACCGAATTCCTCTCCCGTTCAAAAATTGTCTCAGTCGGAACATACTTTACTACCTCGCTCTCCGACCTCTTTCAACTCTTTTTCTTCCTCATATCGACGCGTTGAAGACTGACAATTTCTGTTCTTGGGCAGCTCCAGCTCGGCCTCTTGGCTCATATCATATAAGATCTAGTATACACTAACTAGACTATAATATGCCTCCTGGTGTAAGTGGCTACTGAGCGTGTTTTCCCACTCTACTCTGTCTTCTCTCTTCCTCCTCTCTTTCCAAACACCAAGCCTCCTCTTTTTCGTCTCGCTGCAACGGACCCAGACCTTGCTGACACGGATATTTGTTTGTCGCGCTTTTACAGACCCGTGCTGCACGTCAACGTGTCGAGAACGACGAGAACTCGACGCGTCCTCATACACGCGCAGCCAAGGCCGCTGCTCTCAACGTGGACGAACTCGCCATGCCTGCAAAGGGTGCCCTGCAGCCGAAGAAGTCGGCTGCCAATCTTGGCAATGCCGGCGTTCAAAGGAAGCGTAACGTCCTCGGGGACATGAGCAATGTCAACAACAAATCAGACGCCAACGAGGGAAAGAAGGTAGCTGGTGCCAAGGTTGGACTCATCTCCAAGGCTCATCCTGTTGGTGTACAGAAGGCCTCCGCACGCCCTGCTCGTAGCGCTCCTCTTGCTACCAAGGAATCAAACAAGATGCCCGCTAGACGAACTGGCCCTGGCTCTGTCGCCGCGCCCAAGAGAAAGGTCTCCTCCAACGCCAGCAAGGAGCCAGAGTATGCCGTTGTCGAAGAAAGCCAGCCTGCCCGTAAGAAGGCCCACAAGGAGAAGTCGGAAGACGTCGTTCGTGACGAGAACCGCCGCGTCGTCTCGACAGGCTTGGATGAGAAGCCAGCTGTCGGTGAAAGCACAACTGACAACGCCGTGCCTCCCGAGGGCGTTGTTGAGATTGAAGCCGATGACTGGGATGACCCTCTCATGGTGGCCGAGTACGCTACCGAGATCTTTGAATACTTGCGCGACCTCGAATGCCGCTCCATCCCCAACCCCCAATACATGTCACACCAAGATGACCTCGAGTGGAAGACGCGTGGTATTCTCATTGACTGGCTCATTGAAGTCCACACAAGATTCCATCTTCTCCCCGAGACATTGTTCCTTGCTGTCAACATCATTGATCGTTTCTTGTCGGAGAAGGTGGTCCAGCTTGACCGCCTCCAGCTTGTTGGCATCACTGCCATGTTCATCGCCTCCAAGTACGAGGAAGTCCTGTCACCACATGTTGAGAACTTCAAGCGCATTACCGACAATGGCTTCAGTGAGGCTGAGATTCTGAGTGCGGAGCGTTTCTTGCTCAGCACTCTCAGCTATGACCTGAGCTATCCCAATCCCATGAACTTTCTTCGTCGTGTGTCGAAGGCGGACAACTATGACATCCAGTCTCGCACTATTGGCAAGTACTTGATGGAGATTAGCCTTCTCGACCACCGCTTCATGGCTTATCGGCCGAGCCACTGTGCTGCTGCTTCCATGTATCTGGCGCGCATGATGTTGGACCGCGGCCCATGGGTAAGTCTCGTCACCTCTGCGAGTACAAATTGGATCATCATGACCTTGATACTAACTACATTTTTTTCCTCCCACAATAGGACGAGATTCTGGCATACTACGCTGGATATGACAAGCAAGAGGTTCAGCCTGTTGTCGACTTGATGATTGACTACCTCGCTCGTCCCGTCGTCCACGAGGCCTTCTTCAAGAAGTACGCTAGTAAAAAGTTTTTGAAAGGTAAAGACATATGATGCTGGTTGCTTGAAATGAAACCCAGGAAAAATGGAGAAGTTTAGGACTAACTCGTGATCCCTTCGCAGCTTCCATTCTTGCTCGATCATGGGCCAAGAAGAACGCTGCCCTTTTCGGCATCACAGACACGGAGCTATCTCTCGATCAAATATCATGAGAGTGACACAGAACTTGATACGCGTCAAAATACATCTGTCTTTTCGATTGCACATCTTTTTTATTAGATATGAGCTTTACAAAGTCAGGATACCATCACACGGGGCTGGATTACGCTCACGACATAAACTTCTTTTTGACGACTCTAATACACATCACCGCCACCGCCACCGCCACCACTATATTTGGGAGAGAAGCTTGATGGCTCAGACATGAACCAAGTTGCCGTCTACTCTTGATGACGAGGAGGCTGGCCCGCAACCGTACCGGCGTGTCCATTTTTGTTTTTAGCAAGTATTTCAGCATGCAATTTGTTCAGCTGTTTGTGTGTTTTTATATGGCGCTTGGAGTCACTGGCGAACTTGGCAAGGATTGTTTGGATTGACAGGTTGGAGATGGCTGCAGCGGCCGGCTTGGTTGGGCGCGATGCACTGGGAGAGGCGTACTGCGGTACTGTGAAACGAGGCCTCTGACTTCTAGTTGGGTGGGAAGCTGTGCTTGTCACGAGGCGGCGAAGTTGTGAGGGAGCTTGTACATATATCTTGTTTGTTTTACAGGCAGGCATCGGGAACATGAATGAGAATTGCATCGCATGAATGACAGACAATAACGAGCCATGTTGACACTACGGACGAACAGCGGTGGGAGGGCACCAGAAGTGACATCAGACGAACCGAACGGCATGATGAGCTGCCGGCTCGCTGGCTGTTTGTTGTGATCTCATTGGGGTCTAGCCGACGTCGAACAGGTGGACCCACCAATGTCGAGCATCCCGGGGAGGGGGGGGGGGGTTGCCACCCAAGCGACCCAAGTCATATTGAAAGACTAGCCAATCATGTTCTTCCAATCTTCTCTCCAACAACTTGGCCACCAAGTCTGTCTACTCGTCCTCACTTGCACCAACGGCAGCCATATCAGGTTCCAATCCCCCTCTTAACTTTTTTCCTCGTTTTTCTGTTTTCAAAGTTTGCCATTGTAGACTTCTTATCATCCAAGGGAAACTGTCATCACGATCGAGTCAGCCAGCAAACAACAGCAAACAACAGAACCTGCCATCCCTCCCTCAATCTTATCTTGCAGATACCAGGTGCTCGCACTCATCCCCCGAGCCGCTTACTCAAGCTCAGGCTCAGGCTCAGGCCGCAATAGAGTCTCAAAACTCCTGTGCCATTCATCCAAGTAAAGATAGAAGACTTCCAAGCCTCGTTCTTGCCATAGCGGATCCGAAACCAAATCCGATCAAAGTCCACTCCAGACCATGGCTCCTGTTCTACGGGCCAGGCAAAGCCTTTCGAAGGATCGATTCTCGTCGTACTTTAGCAGTCTGCGAAGTCAGCCGTATAGCGATCCCAATTCTACGAGGGGAGGGTCGCATTCGTGGGTTTTCTCATCCTTATGGATCGCGCTTTGATGGAGGAAGGACTGACTTGGGCAGGTTGAGGACTATTGCGTGGAATCCGTTGGGGAATTTGATTGCGACGGGGTCGATGGATAAGACTTTGAGAGTTTGTGAGTTTCTAATCTTCACATGAAACGCGGGAAACGCATTTGTAACCATCCTCATAGGGAACCCCGAGAAACCACACGTCAAGTTCTCGACAGAACTAAAAGGCCACACCGCATCCGTCGAGAAGGTCGCCTTCAATCCCACCAAGGACGCGGAGCTGTGCAGCGTGAGCACGGATGGTGTTGTCAAGTTCTGGGACGTGAGGACCAAGGCTTGCTTCAATGAGGTGAGGGGGCTGGGTGACGCGTTGAGCTTGGCTTGGGCGCCGGATGGGGAGACGTTGATTGTGGGAAACAAGGTTTGTTTTTGATGCCCCGTTTCCGTGTGCCCCTTTTTTATTTCGTTCTTTTCCTGCTGTTCTTGATCATCAAAGGCACTGACAGTGAAACTCTGTTCAGTCCGACACCATATTCGTTCTGTCCCCCAGGCAATCCACGCCCCTTGCCACGCACCAGCAGGATATGCAGACCAACCAAATTGCCTTTTGCTACAGCGGCACCAAAATTTTCGTCACGACCTCGGAAGGTCGCATTCGCATCTTGTCGTATCCGGACTTCCAGCCCGTCTTGACTATGCGTGGTGGGGACGAGGAGCAGCAACGGCGTGAGTTCATGCTCAATGGGCATACGTCGTCGTGCCTTACGGCAGAGGTGCAGCCCACGGCGAGGTATCTTGCTACGGGGGGGTCTGATTCCATAATTGCGCTGTGGGATACGACGGACTGGATTTGTCAGAGGACGTTGACGAAGATGACGGGGGCGGTGAGGAGTATCAGTATGTTTTTTTTTTCTTCTTCCTCCTCACCTTCCCATTCGCCGTTTCCCTTGTTGTTTCATTTTTATTTTTGACACTCGCCATGTGTTACAGCACCTACCGTGTCTTCACCACGTATAGCATGACATGACTAACTAAGTAGGCTTCACTTTTGACGGGAGTTATATTGTCGGAGGCAGCGACGAAGGTAAAACACCCCCTACCTTGTGCCTCACTCCCCTTTAGAACTCTTATACTGACAACTCCTACTTTCCTTTTCACAAATTCACAGGAAACGGCCTCGAAGTATCTCACGTTGAAACAGGTGAACATGTACACACGTTCAAAACGGCAGGTTCGTGCCCCGTCATGGCGTGGGCCCCGACGCGGTACTGCTTGGCGTATAGTGATCTGGGGATATTACGAATCGTGGGGGTAGACATTGATAGAAAGTAGTTTGGTGGGCAGGGGGATGATCGACCTTTGATCATGACCTTCCTTGGTTGGGTTTCTGTGCGAGCATATCGGATTGCGCGGAGGAAATTTGCTCTGGATATCGTCTGCACGCCAGTTTCACGGGGCTGATTCGACGTTCAGGGCTGACAGTTTTGACAGTTTCCATGGTATTTGACAGGGACCTCAAGGGTCACCTTAACACTGGAAATGAAGCGATGCCAAAGACGTGTGTACCCGTCAGCGCGGGTGAGCTCGATACCGTTTCGAGACCAACCAGGGAGCAGGGAGGGGGGAGGGAGTGTATAGAATGTGGTCATGCCTACTCCGTAATCCGCAACACTACCGCGGGTTTTCTACGGAGTACTCATCTCGTCTCGTCGCTTTTTTTTTTTTTTTCACTTTGGCTGACACTCATTGGAAGCCTCTGTAGCAAATGCAGGGGGTTTTTGTCTTTGGCTTGTCTCAGGTTGTCTCGCCTTCTGCAGCAAAGCTCTTTTAGCTGCTTCGTCGCTGGGGATGCTTGCTGCTTGCTGGCCTTCTGGAAGGCCCCACTGGAAGGCCCCACAGAGCCAGCCTCTTCAGCCCTCCTCTGCGCTCCTCCCCAGTTCGTTATGTACTGCCCACTGTTGGGGTGGGGAATGGATTAGGTAATGAATGAGCAGAGTTATATAGGGTTTCGTTAGGCAGAGGACTTAGTTAATATAAGCATCCTTTACCCCACTACTTTTTAGGTTAGCTTTTATAGTAATAAGACTAGGACTTTGTATTCTATTTTTAATAAACTCTGCCTACGAATATTAATAGACTAAATAATAATCCATTATCCTAAAGAGACTTAGCTAAATAATTAAACAATAATATAATTAAAATAATTAGAATAGTAAATAAAGATAGAGCACTATAGGCTTATTAGGATAGCTATAGTTATAATAGGATAAACCTTAAAAGGATAGAGCTATAGTTACTATTAAGGAATAGGAATAACCTCTAGCCACGGTTAGAAATCCTTCTATTAGATAAGGTAAGATTACCTAGAGCTATAGTTCTTAGGAATAGACAGATATAAAACTGCGAATTTATAAGGAAACTTATAATAATTAGAATAACCTTAGCTAAGGATACTAGACTCTAAACTACTCCTAGATAATAATAATAGTCCTAGAGATTAGTAGACTTTAGACTTTGCAAGGGAACTTTAGGTAATATAGAAAATAAGTCTTAGGAGTAATTATAGCACTAGACTAAAACTCTAGATCTAGATAATAGGAACTAGAATCTTACTAGATAATAGGAACTAGAATCTTACTAGATAATAGGAACTAGAATCTTAGAATAGTATACCTAGAGAAACTAGCAAACCTAGGATTAGACATTACTAGACTTAAGACTAGAACTTATAACTTAAAGGACCTATAATAAGCGTACCTAAATAGGTAAACTAGGTAATAGGAACCGCTATTTTTACACTTAGAGAAATAGAAGCTCTAGACTATAGGGAATATACTATAATAGATAACATTAGATATAACCTTAAGACTTAGGGAATTTATTAACTAGAATTTCTAGACTAGAACTAGAAAATATAATATAGGAAATTATATTTCTTTACTTAGCGAAAATAGGTTATTATTACCTATAGACTTATAGGCTTGCAAACGCTAATAGGGTAGCTAATCTAGGATAAAAAAGTAAGTGAAAGATAGCTTTAGATATATGGCTTAAACCTTAGGACTTAGGCGCCCCTCTAAGAGGCACCTTAAGGTTAAAAACCTTAATTTACCTATATAATTATAATATAATGCACACTAGTACGCATAGGCCACTGCCTCGCTTTTTACCTCTCTTTTGTCTTTACTATCTCGCTTATAATAGGCTCTAATTAGCTAGTATAGTGTAAATTAGGTTAGGATATAGTTAAGAAGAGGTAAATATTATAGGAAGTGCCTACCTAGACTTTAGGGAGAATTATTAAGGGAAAGAGAAGCGAAGATTCTAGGAGGATAGGAAAAACTAGGTAGTCTAGCTTTTCTTTTAAGTTTTTCTTCTTCTTATAATTATCTGTTAAGCAAGCTAGCTAGCAAGAATTTTTAAGTTTATCTTAAGTAAACGCTATCTTTTCTAGTTAAAGAAATTTTCTTAAAGTGTTCTATATATTTACTTATTTTGTTTTTCCCTAGGTTAAGATAGCATTAGACTAACCTTATTATAACTTCTTTTGTGATTATAACTTCTTTTATAAAATAACTTTATATAAGACTTTCTAGACACTTAGACTAGAGAGAATCTAGAGCTAAGTTTAGACACTAAATAAGACAAAGACTTATTAGACTTCCTACTAAGTCTAACTCATTCCCTATTATTAGATTGTTAGGAAGGGTTAATTCTTCTAGAATTTCGTTCTTTATTAATTAAACTAGATAACCTAGTTAACACTAGAGGGATTAGATAATAGATTACTATAAATAATCCCTTCTTCTTAATAGTAGCTCCTATAGCTCCTTCTAGCGTTACCTTCTTAGGGGTTTTAAAAGATAGGCTAGCAAAGGAGTATATAAAACATTGCTAAATAATAGTAGTAATATTAAGCATTCCAAAAGAATATGCAAATACCCTTACTTAATATATCTTTATCTAGGGCCTTAGGGGCAAAGCAAACATATAGTACTAGGACCTAGACTTTAAAGATTAGGAATAGAATAGGATATCTAAAAAATTCTTAGAGAAGTTTAAAAAGCTAGATTCTCTTTTTAAAATAGCGCTATAGAAAGAGGTAGTTAGTTTTACCTATAAAAAGGGTAAGACACTAAAGTCTTATATTTACTAGGCAGAGAGACTTATATCTAAGGTAAAGTTAGAGATATAAAAAATATTATTTACTAACTTTATCTCTAATTTAGTAAATAAAGATATAGATATATAATTATAGGAGCAAGTGTCTAACTATCTATTCTCTTTAGATAAATAAATAAGTGGTATAGTATCTAAAGACCTAACTATATTAGATTTAAAGGTTCTCTTATATAACTACTATTCCTTTACTTCTAAGAAGATCTCTTAGTTAAGCAAAGAAGCTATAAGGCTAATAAATCCGTTTTAATAGTGGATAGAGAAATAGGCAAAATAAGATAAAGAGAAGGATAATTAGATATTAGAGTTAGTTTAATAACTTAAAGCATTCTAGGCTTAGACTACTAATAATATAAATTAAACAGCTAGATAATATAAATAACAGAAATATAGTTTAAATAACGCTTCTCTATCCCTAGGAAAATAAGTTAATACTACTAGTTTCTTTATAAAGGGAGATCTAGACTTTTATTAGTGTTTTAAGTGTAGGGAATAGGGATATATAGGTTATAACTATACCTTAAAGGATAAAGGGTTAATAGCTAATAAGGAATAATAACATAAATAATAGTTCTAAAACAGGCTTTAGATAAAGAGAGAATAACACTAAGAGTTAGAGGGATAAATAAGGTCTAACTATATAGGTGATTTAGGAGGAGATTAAATTTCACCTCCTAGATATATACCTATCCTAGGAATATAGTTATTTATAATATCCCTAATAAACTATTAATCCCTAAGTTATATTATAGATTAGGATAAAATTAGTTATATAGGTGCTACTACGAAATTATTAAAGGGAAAAGCAAAAGTTTCTAAACCTATACTAACTTATAGATAGAATAAGAGGATTACTAAACCTATAGTTAAACTAGGGATAGTTATAGATAAATAAATCTAGAATTAAATTTAAGAGATTCTAGATTCTAAAGACACCTAGGAAACTTTAGACTATAATAGACTAGAGAAGACTTAGTAATAGTCTTAACTTATCTAGGAAATGTCTAAGATAGAGTTTTAGAGAATATTACTAGCTTTAAGACTATACCTAGAAAGAACTATAGCACTAACCTAGGGACTAGCTATTTTAACCTTACTTTATAAAGTAGTAATAAAAGATACTAAGTCTAAGAATTAACCTAGACAAAAGCTTAACTTAGAAAACATTAGGGCTATAGATAAATATAATATCCTAGCTTTTAACTTAGGAAAACACTTAGGCAAAACCACTATTCTAATTATAGTGTTATAACTACTATAGCTAGCCCTAATTATACGCTAATAGATAGGATATCTAATGCAATACTAGAGGAAACTAAAAGGAGATAAGGCAAAGTTAATTATTTCTTATCTAATAAAACTATACTAGGAAGCACTAAACCTAATATCTTTAAAATCCTTAGGATTAGTAAATGTAATAGTTACTTAGAATAATATTACTAAATTAGAAGGTAAGGTTCTAACTTTACTAGGATATATTATAATGTATATTAAAGAAACCTAATATAACTTAGCCTTAGTTAATAGGGGATTAAGTGTGGAATTAGTTAGCGAAACTTATTTAGTAAAATATAGTCTCCTAGTAGTATAGCTTAAGGAAAAGAGATTTATTTAAATAGTAAATAACGCTAAATAGCTAATCTATTTATACGCTTACCTAAGAGTTATTATAGGTGGAATCCTAGCTTTAGTGAAATGCTATGTTATGCCTGCTTAATAGGATTAGGAAATCTTACTAGGAAAGGTTTAGCTACGCTATATAAACGCTATTAAACACTATAGGGAGGAAAAACTTATAATTATAGGGACTAAGGGATAGACTTAAACTCTACCACTATACCTATATCCTAACTTATTTTAGAGCAAGGATAGAAGGAAGGCCTAATTACCCTAGAGAATAAACCTAAATAAGACTATAGAGTTTATTAAAGATAATTATAAGATCCTAGAGGAAGTGAAGGAGATTCTAAAGGGACTAATATCCTAGATAAAGATAGAAGCTTTAAGAGTAATTTTAAAAAACTAGGCATTGTAAATAATAATACTAGTAATTATCTGTAAGAGGAAGTTATTATTATAATAATATTAGATAAACTTAGAGCTATAAATTTTAAGTAAATACCACTAGGGAATACTTAGGGAATAAGTCTGTGTTAAGGTGTTTATTAGGAGGATAGATAATTTAAAGGAAAAATTAATTTAGAGGATAGGAGAGATAGATAAGAACCTATTATAAACCTAGATAACTAGGATAGGAAGGATAATATAGAAGCTAGGATAGACAAACCTAAAATAATATTAACTGCTATAGTTATCTAGAGACCATAGGGAATTATTAATACCTATAGAATAGTCCCTAAGTTAGGATCATAGATAAAAATTAAACATTTTACCTCTTACTCTAATAGTTTAGTCCCCTTAAAACCTATATTAACCACTTAGCAAACTACCTAGAATTAAGTTAAGTATTAATAAGCTTCCTAGCATTTAAAATAGTTATTAAGTCTAAAAGGATAGAAGCATAGCTAAATCTTAGCTAGAGAGAGTCTAGGTTTACTATAGGATATAATAACTACTAAAGAAAGAGATAATATAGGAATAGTTATAAAGAAGGACAAAAGAATAGAACCTAAGGATTATAATAATAACTAGGAAATAGAAGAAAATTAGGATAACTATAGGATAGGAGAGCTAGATCTATTAAAGATCTTAGGACACTTATTAGGCATAAGAAATTAGGAGGAATAGGAAATAGACACACTAAGACATATAGGTAAGCGAATTTATATAGGAAATTAAGAAATTAAGGCTATTCCCTTAGAAAGTTAAAATCTCTATATAAATAAGCAAATTAGTGACTTAACATTAAAACCTAACTATAGGATAGACTATGTTACGGAGTTAGAACTTTAAAAGCTACGATATCTAAAGCTAGACACTCTAGGACATAACGTAACCTATATTTATATAGGAAATTAGAATATTAAGGGGTCCCCCTTAAAAAATAAGATTCCCTACTAAAATAAGTGGATTAGAGACTCTAACTAGGAAACCTAGGATAGGGATAGCTATTTATTAGACTTAGGAGAATTAAGCGCTACGCACACTATAGGAAGCTAAAAGGCTAAAGTAAATAGACTTAGATAGGGTAGGTTCCTAATTTATATAGGAAATTAAGATCTTAAGGGGTACCCCTTAAGGTTCCGAAATTTATATATAAATTAGCTATTATTAGACTTAGACCCTAAAACTATTACTTTATAGTTTAAATAGTTACGCATTACTCTTAGGCACTATATAAGGAACGTTTTATAATAGGTAATAATTATAAGACTTTGCTACACCTTTAAGGAATACTTTGTTTTAAAACTTAAGGATATTCGCACTATAGACCTTCTATAACATTACATACTATTAGTAAATAGAGCCTAACCTAGCAAACAAAAATAATATCGCTATTCTAGAGTTTATTACTAGTTCTTAAAGAAAGTATTTCTAGCTATAGAGAAGGCTAGGATTATTATAAGAGGAGACTTAATATAGGTCACGCCTATAATATTTGCCCCAAAACCTAGCAAGAGAGAATTTTAAGTGGTTCACAATTATCGCGATATTAATAGTAAGATAATAAAGTTAGGGTACCTATATTATAATATAGAAGCTAATTTAGACTTAGTCCACTGCAAACGCTTAAAGATTATATCCTAAATAAATGCCTTAAATAGATTCTAGGCTATTAGGATTTATCCCCTTAATAGACTAAAGACAGCTTTTACTAGACTAAATAGGATGTATTTTTATAATAATATAGCTTAAGGGCTAACAGGGTCTCTCTTAATATACGCTAGGTTTAGAGACCTTACATTTAGATATCTTTTCTTCTAGGATAGGACAGAAAGTAAATCTATACTAGGTTATATAAAAGATATTAAGACTTCCTTCTCTATTTACATTAATAACCACTATATAGATTCTAAAACCTAGGATAATTACTTTAACTTCTTATAGAAGAGATATTTCCCTTACATTGCTTAGGCCCTTATTAGTCTAAGTAAACATAAGACTATATTATTTATAGCAGAAGTAGATTACGTAGGGTACTTATTAGAAAATAGTAAAATTAGGCTAGCTTAAAGACATTACAAAAGATTTGCTAATCTAGCAAAACATTTTACTAATTAACTACCTAAGACCTAGGATAAAATCTTAGTACTTATCTACCTTATACCCTTTCTTAGAAAATTTATTCCTAGTAGATTAGACTTAGTAGTTATAATAAAAAGGGTGTTTTTTAAGGAATCTTTTAAGACTATAAAAATAGGAAAACAGTCTATTTAAAAAGAGGAGGTTTTAAGGGAGAAACTAATCTAGATAAATAACGCTTAAAAAGCCCTTTTAAGGATTTATAATAGTATTTAGGAGAATGCCACTTTTAGAGCCTACCTAGGGGTATAATTCTATTTAGCAATAAATGCCTCTAATACTAGAATAGGTAGTGTTTTGTTTTAGATAGAGGACACTAAAGCTAGGGTAATTACAATAGACTTAAACTTTAATAAAGCTAGAATTATTATATAGCTTTCCTATAAACTTAGGGAAGCTAAGAAATAATACTTAATGCTAGAGAAGGAGATACTAGCTATAGTTATAGGTTTAAAAGAAACTAAGTGGCTTATAGATAGGTTACTATACGCCCTAAAGGTGTACACTAACCACAAAGGAATTATTAACTTAATAGCTAATTTATTAGAAGTTCACAGTAAGGTTACGCGCTAGGTTAATATCCTATAGGAATTAAATGTTAAATATATCTATTAACCTAATATAACTAAGATTATGGTTATTACGGATAGGATATCTTAATTACCTAATAAGCTTTAGTTAGAACTATTTAAGGTAGAAAGGAGATTAGGAGTGAATGTAATTCCCGTGATAGGAGATTATCCTATTCTAATCTTAATAAATATAGAAATAATCCTCCTAGAGGGGGAAAAGCTAGACCTAGAGGTTTTAGAAAGGATCTTACTAAAACTGTAGGATTAGTTTAATTCTAAATAGTATAGAGAGATTCTAATAGCTATAGTGTATAGCTATTAGAACATACTAACTAAATAACAAAAACTAATATAATGTTAATCCCTTTAATACTAAATCTTTAATTAAATACTATATTATATAGAATAAGATAAATCTCTGTCAGAGTGTGTTCTGTTAGAGAACGTCCTAATAAAGCTCTAATAAGCTTATAATGCAATAGGATATTTTAGTCTAGCTATTTCTATATAGAAGCTTTATAGAAAGTACTTCTAGCTAGATAGGACAAAAGATTTAGAATCTTACTATTAATCTTATCTTATGTGCTAGCAAATAGGGATAAGATTAGTAAGATCTACACTAAAGACTATAATAATACTAGAACTATAGGCAATAGTTGCGATAGATTATCTTAGGCTAATTACTCCTATAGCTTAAAATAGGGACTTATACATATTAATTGCTATAGACTATATAATAAGATTCGCATTAGGTTAATCCTATAAAGAAGCCATAGGAGACTTAGTAGTTAAAACTTAGAGTAAATATTAGAGCTCTATCTTTAGCTAGCTAACAGGAATCTATTATAATAATAGGTCCTATTTTAAGAATTTAAACTTTACTATAATAGCTAAAAAACATAGGATAAAAGTTTTGTTTAGGCTAGTGTTATACCCTTTATTAATAGGACTAGCAAAACGCAATGTCTAACTAGTGAAATAATAACTAATAAAATAGGCAGTTAAACGTAATAGAACTTTATTAGAGTTCTAGGACTAAGCTATACTAAATATTATAGTGGTTTTAAATAATCGCTATATATCTAGCGTAGGAATAACTCTAGTAACCTTAATATTAGGGTTTAAACTATTCTTAAGACACTAAGGGGTAGATAAAGAAGTATTACTAAATAAAAAGGAGAATAAGGATTTAGTTCTAGTTAAGGAAACTAATTTATAGAAGGTAAATATTAGAGAAAAATAAAGGGAATTAGTTTAAACATAAAAGGTTAATAACTATAAAGACCTAATTAAACCTTTAAGGAGTTTTAAAGTAGGAAATATAGTATAGGAGAAAATAGATAAGGAGTATAAGCTAAAAGGCAAGTTTTATAAGTCTTAGGGAAGACTTTCTAGAGTAGTAAAGAAGTTATTATTAGTTATATATTAAGTTAAACTAATTAGGGGAGGGGCTTAACAAAAAATCCACATTAATAACCTAAAGATTTTTATCCTATAACCTAAGAGACTCTAACCCCTAAGGTTAAATACGTAGGATAACGCAGATTAGGATCCTAAGATAAGGAAGAATAAAGATATAGAGATAAGTAATTAGGAGGAAAAATGTTATTATTATTATCCTGTTTTAGGCTTAGTGTTAAGGTTAACACTAGTATTAAAAAATAGGTAGCTCTATTAGGGTGGGGAATGGATTAGGTAATGAATAAGCAGAGTTATATAGGGTTTCGTTAGGCAGAGGACTTAGTTAATACAAGCATCCTTTACCCCACTACTTTTTGGGTCAGCTTTCACCACCGAGCCATCGAGCCATCGAGCCATCGAGCCATCGAGCCATCGAGCCATCGAGCGCCATCGTCCCATCATCCCCATCGTCGAATCGTCGAAGGTGTGGGCTTCGAGCGGGCTCCGCTTTTGCAAGTTGGATGGGGCGTTTGTAACGACAATTTGACCTCCGTCCATCACACCGGTTGGCCTCTTCCATCCGTTGCGAACTCGCCGACTCCAAGTCCGTCGAACCACCTGTGTTGATTCTTCCTACTACTAGCCTCCTCGCCGCAACCCCACGCCCGGCAACTGTCTGAGAGTCAGCCCACCTTGCAAGACTTGACTTGTCCTGTCCGCCCCTCTGACCGCCCGTCGAGTCGACCCCCCCCCCTTCGTGCCAGGAGCACAACGGTAAATCAAAGTCCGTGCGACATCGCGCTCCATCATGGCCGGCTCATCAGACGACAATGGCTCGTCGAGTAATGACAACAATAACCAACACGAAAGTCCCACGGCGGCCGAAAACAATGTTACCATGCGAGACCACGTTCCTGACAATTCAAGCGTTCCAAAACCGAAGCGACTAGCATGCATGATTTGCAGGAAGCGCAAGCTCAAATGCGATGGTGTCCGTCCAAGTTGCAGTACATGCTCACGCCTGGGCCATTCCTGCGCCTACGATGAGCAACGGAGGAAGAGTGGTCCAAAGAGAGGATATGTCAAGGCCCTTGAAGAGCGACTAAGTGAGTGTGAATTTATGCGAGCGTATGGGCTCTTTTGTTGCGCTTTTCTGTGGACACACACACCTCACAAGCAGCTGGCAAAGCATAAAGACGGCTGCTGGTCTGGTTGATTCTTGCTTGGCTGACCTGATACCTCTCCCCGCCGTAGAGCAGGTCGAGACTTTGTTAAAAACGCAAGACCCCGTGCCGCCAACTCCGAGCTCGACAGCGAAATCAATGAATCTGCCCATGTCCGGCGTACACAACGTCCCATCGGCTTCACAGAGTCTTGGTGTTGCCAACCCAGCTATGGGGATGGGAGGAGATGGCGATGTGAGCCGGTGGCAGCATTACAGTGCCGAATCTCCCCAAGGTGGTACCGTGGACGATTTCGATTTCAATTCTACCATAGGAATGTCAATGAACAACGTTAGCGAAGGAAACTTTACCTGGGAGATGATCGGTTTGGGACTCGAAGAACCCCTGCCACCTCAAGAAACAATCGACGAGCTCCATCAAGTCTACTTTGAAAAGGTTCATCCGTCAATGCCCATGATTCACAGGCACCGATACCTCGCTGCCATGAACTTGTAAGTCTTGTGTGTGTGTGTGTGTGTGATCATGGTGAACGATTGGTCCACACCAAAAAAGGAGAGTCGGGAGAATCTTAACTGACAAGACATTCAAACAGGGCCCCAAATCAGCGCCCACCAGTGTGCCTGCGATATGCCATGTGGACCTTGGCATGTTCTATAACCGACAAGTATGCTGATTTGAAGGATTTATTTTACCAGAGGGCTCGCAGATACGTCGAGGCCGATTACGTGAAGGGCTATGGCGAACACATGATTTCCGTGGCGCATTGCCAAACGCACATCCTGCTGGCCGCCTATGAGATGAAGATGATGTACTTTTCGCGAGCGTGGATCAACACCGGCTCAGCTGTCCGTCTGGCTCAAATGTGTGTAAAGCTCGGTCGGGCCTTTGTTTGTATCATGATTATCATAAAATGCTAGACTGACTTTCTCCCTCTAGGATCGGACTGCATCGAATGGATGGCACTGGGTTGGACGTGAAACAGTGCGTCCCACCTCCCAAGGACTGGACCGAGCGCGAAGAGCGCCGTCGAACATTTTGGATGGCTTTTTGCGAGGATCGTTATGCAAGCATTGGAACTGGATGGCCCATGACGATTGATGAGAGGGATATCATGACCAGGATGCCCTCGTCGGAGGAGGCGTATGATATGAGCCGTCCTGAGCAGACGCAAACGATTGCGGAATGTACTGCTCCGTCCGGTGCCGCCAAGTTGTCCTCCTTCGGTGGCGTTGTATTGATGGCTTGCCTGTTCGGCCGCAATCTGATCCACCTTCATCGTCCCGAAGATGACGATCTTGACCATGACCTGAATGGCCCCTTCTGGAAGCGACACAGGCAAATGAACGGTATTTTGCTCAACACTTCTCTTGGTCTCCCGGCCCATCTCAAACTTCCCTCGGGGCTGTCGAATCCCAACGTCATCTTCACCAACATGAGTATCCACACAACAACCATTTGCTTGCACCAGGTCGCCATTTTCAAGGCCGATAAGAACAAACTAGCCTCGTCGGTCAGCTCAGAAAGCAAAGTTCGTTGCATCACTGCTGCAAACGAGATTGCAAGCATCATGAGAACAATTTTTCACATGGACCTAGCAGTGGTAAGGGGTTTTTTATTTATTCTTTATTGAAATCGAAATGTCGAGGTAAAGTGTTTATGTACTGAATTGTTATCCAGATGCATCCCTTCATCTCTTTTTGTCTCTACGTTGCGGCTCGAGTTTTTGTTCAGTATCTCAAAAGTCGCCCTGATGATGCTCAAACTGCAGACTCGTTACGATTTCTCCTGTCGGCAATGGATGCTCTGAAACGCAGGAACCCCTTGACGGAGTCGTTTCTGGTGCAACTTGACGTCGATTTTGAAGCATTAGCTGTCCGCATCCCCAAGCTGAGAAGCGCGTTCTCTCGACAAGGTGACAACGTACGTAGAAATCCCCCCCCCCCCCCCCAAAATGACCCCAATGATGCTGACTCATTGTCAACTTGTCGTAATGCTAAAAAATAAAGAAAACAGCCCCGATTTGGAAGCAAGACCGGACACGCCGGTCCGCTATGCAGCGATCGTGAAGGCATCCAAGGGATTCTAGCGTACAGAGAGTGCGATTTCATGCAGGCTGCAGCCGAAGACGGAAACCCAGCCAATGGTCCAGATCTGGTTGAAGGCCAGGGAGACACTGCGGCAGGAAGAGCATCCATGTCAAGCAGTGGTGGCTTCGGAGGGCAGCCATGGCTGTCAGCGGATCAGGGCTCGATACCGGGTTTGACACCTACCGCGGGGACCATATTCGAGAAGAACGGTCCGACAGGAGGCCGTGTTCCAGGCTTTGGCGAGGCCAATAGTGAAGGTCACGACAGGCAAGGATCATCAGAAGCTGGTCAGTCCAACGGCCCGACACCAAACTCCAGCGGCGCCAGCTCGGACGCCAAGGCCCGTCTAGCCCCAGGTATGGGCGGCACACGACCGGACGCTGCCTTCCACCCCAGTCCAATCTCTCCTCATGGAAATATATTGAACCCCAACGGGCCAATGGGTGCCGGCAATGGCAATCACCAGGGCTTTTATGCTGGGCCATCTGCATACGCCATGGGCCATGGTATGGCTGGCCAACAAAATAGAGGATTCCCCATGCCGTCAAGCGGGTGGTCGCATGTGAGCAGCCAAAACCAAGGGCCCCCCAACATGACTCCTGTCGGCGAGGGAGTTCTTCGAGCGCTCATGAAAATGGGGCCGATGGATGCCATGGATCTCTCGTCTTGGGATCCGGGGCAGGACAGTGTCATGAGGGGCTGAAGAAGAACCAGATTCTGCAGCTGGCGTGACAGGAGACGGGAGATTCAGACGTAGGCGATGCAAAAAGGTGGCGAGGCACTTCTAATAACTACTTTTTTTTTGGGGGGGGGAGGGGGGTTCATGGAGTTCATGTGGTGGTTTTTCCTCCCTTCTTTTCCCTCCTTCTTTGGGAATGATAGGCACAGGCGTTCTGGAACGGCATCAGGACAAAGCGATTCGGGCGCGCCTTTTCTCTGTCTGGGAGCATCGGTGTTTGTTTTGGTTGTACAATGCGATCGCCCTCCCCCCCTCCCTTCTCTCTTCAGAGGAGCTGTGCCATATTTCACTCTTGCGACAGGTTTATGTAGACATTTTCTGTACACAGATCTGCTGCGAAATGACCATTCAGATAAACAATGTCATACCCACCCGTCTATGCATAAAACTCAAAACGTGTTATGCATAATTCCGATTTTATCCACCCACACAGATCATCGCATGGCCGGCCCGTGCGTGCATTGCCGCTCTCTTTCGTCGACGTCGACTTGACAAGCACGTTCAGCTTCCCAGCACCAGACCAGCAACCGGCAAATCGGTTTGTGCTCGACGCGCACCATCTCTTCGTCCGGCCATGACTGCTGCTCCTGGCTCTTTCTCCGGATCGGGAGCGGGGCTTCCGTCTCGACATCGGCGTCGGTCTTGGACAGACGAATATCCTGGCCTCGAGGACGCCTTCCGGATCCCGCTGCAGAATCAGCATCAGCATCAGCATCAGCATCAGCACCAGCACCAGCACCAGCATCAGCACCAGCACCAGCAGGAGCAAGAGCAAGAGCGACAAGGTCGTTCGCACGGCTCGCCGACGCACCGGAATGGCGACGGCGGCCAGTTTGGCATCCTCGCCCCGGCAACGACGGCCCGACGGCGTGTTGGACTCACCATCTCGACGGGACTCGGCACGTCTCGTTTGTCGTGGATGAGTCCCCGAGACGCGAGGGCGAGGCGGGAGGCACCCAGCTCCGGGGAGTCCTCTCACGGAAGAAGACTTTCCCGGGCAGGAGGATTGTTGTCGATCCGCCGGACTGGCAGGCTTGGAGAGAAAAGCTGTTCAACGTGGACGAGATGACGATGATGCTGACTGGTGAGCAGTACGTGCCTGGCCTGCCGTCGCAAACTCTTTTGGAAACCCCCCAAAAAAAAACAAAAAAAAATTTCTTGACATGATGCAACGTTCCAAGTCCGAGGACGCGTCCAAGAAGAAGCGGGAGCTGGATGCGCTGGAGAGCAAAATCTTCATGTGAGGAAGACGACCAGTTCTCACGAGTTGTATCTTGACACGGTGGATTTGCTGGCTCGGGGAGCTGGTGATTCGTGATTCATGTAACGGGTCTTGCTTGCCCGTCCTGCTTCATTGACTGACCACTTTCATCCTAACACAATGTGGTTGGTTCATTCCATATGAGACGGGCCTAATCCAGAAAAGTAATTGAAAAGTGTCTACTTTCGACGCCCGGATAGAGTCTACGACGCGGCCAAAAAGAATGACGAAAGAAGTTTACGGCCTTGTTGAACATTATATCATGTACATGATCTACAACCAAGACTAAGTAAAACACAAAATCAAGAAGACGACGACGACTCATTGCGCCGGTAAGACCCTGCTCTTCTGTTCCTCAAACTCTGCCACCTCTCCTGGAATGTGACAATTTCGCCATCATGCCGTGCTCTTCGACGTCCCCCGCCCAGTTCTTCCAGATCTTTTGTTTCCAGATACCGCCTCCCATTGTCTTCCATGACGCGCTGCAAATCGGGCAGGTAGAGCCAGGAAAATATGGCCCCGACGGCCGCCATGGAGCCAAACAGTAGGAAAATGAGGCCTTGTCTTGTGTCGCTCTTGTATGCCGCCGAGTTGATGCCGTACACGACTAGCACGGCAACGATACTTCCGAGTTTACCTGCTGCCGCGGAGATCCCATGGCAGGTACATCTGTAGCAGGTCGGGAAAATCTCAGCCGGGATGATAAAGGTCAGTGTGTTTGCACCTGGAGGGGAGAATACATGTTGGTCAGCGAGCACCTTTGTAATTAGAAAGTAGGCCCCTGTTTTTGTTTTGTGGGCTTCAAAAGTTGCGCGCTCATGGTACGAACCAAAGTTGAACACGAAATGATTCACGGCCACAAACACGACAGTGGCCGACGCGGCAGCTGTTCGACGTACCGCGTAATAAACTCCACCTGTGGTGGCCAGAAACACCGCCAGTGTGAGAAAGGACGCAGTAAGCCAGTGTCGGCGGGGCAGTCGGTTCGCAAAGAAGATGAAGCAGACGCTTCCGGCGATGGACGCAATCGATACTGTCAGTAGATACTGTTTTGTCTGCTCAATCAAGACGTCGTATATCGTGGCACAGGGGTGCAGGACATCTGTCTGCCAGACAGGGATGCCTGACTTTCGCCACTGGGGAACCGTGGAGTTGCCCCCAGGTATGGATGATTTCCAGCATTCAAGGCGCTCGTCTATGGGCACAGGAGATTGTGTTGCCCACATGTCGGACAGTGTTCTTCTGTTATCCAACGAGAGACCGTAGAAGCTTACATCAAGAAAGAACCAGGTCATTGCTGTGCCGAACAAGTAATGCCAGTTGCCGTCCCTTATGAAGTAAGTGTATAGGTCCTCTTTTGAGAACTGGATGGGCATGGCTCTGGGCTCCGAGACCTCTGGTTGGATGGAATTCTGATTCTGCATCTGAAAGGTGCTGCCAATGCCACCCCCCGAGGGTGCTCCGTACACCCTCTGCGTGTTCATAATGGCGACGGCGGGCTTATTCCGAACCTCGAGACTGTACAGGCCGCAATCAAAGAGAAAGAATCTAAATATGATTGCGAGCAGAGCGGGTATTGCCCCCGAACCGATGACGATACGCCAGATGCCATCAACAGCTTTTCTACATTCATCTTGGTGAGCCGTGTTCAGACCACACTGCATGGCCTGCAGATTGCTGGTTCTGTTGAAGCCCAAGAGCACCCAGAGTCCTACCAGCTGCGCAAGAGCTTGTCCGATTGGCTGCATCAGAAAAACGCTCGAAAGCATCGTGGCTCGAGATTGCGTGCTAGACCACTCTGAAGTGATGACTGCGCTGAGGGGATATTCGGCGCCAATGCCTGTGATCAATATACATCTGTCAGGTATACGTGTACGTGTGAGCTCTTGAGCTGGCAGGTTGCGACATACCGATTCCCATGACAAATCGCCACCATATGAAAAGGCCCAGGAACGACAGGTCGCCAACTCCACGACTGCTGGTAGCAACTCCAATCGTCGATACAATGACTAGCACCAGCTCGATTCCATATAATCGGGTTCGACCGAAGTAATCGGCAAGGAAGCCGAAGAGTAATTGACCCAAAACGGAGCCAAGCAAGGTAAAGAGATTGATGAGCAGACTGGGCCACTGCCCACCATCAGGATAATATACGAAAGCGACTGACGCCAGGATAACGTTGGTGGAAAACAGATTGTATCTATGGTGGAATTAAGAGGCCAATGTTAGTGCGCGGGCAATTTCATCATGCTTCGTTGTCTAGCAACAAGTTAGAAGTCACATACGAATCGGTGAGGAACCCCGACGCCGCAACTCCCCAGATTCTGAAGTTCCATGAATTCAGGTCCAGTTCGTAACGCAGCTGATTTCGGTCCTATATAAGGAGAATAAGATTGTTGGTTAGGGACCATCTGCCATGTTATTTCCGGGCACCAGGGAGTTTTGATTTTCCGAACCTGTTCATCTTGCGCAGGCAATGCTGAGCTGTCAGAGCCGAGGAAGCCTCTATTCTTGCGCCGCGACGGTACCAAATCTGAAGGCATAGTATGGTGCCGAGAGTTTCGAGCCCTCTCAGTTTGCTGGTTTGAACCTTGTCTCAAGAGATGGTGCGCCGGAGGAAGCGCTGGGGAGATTGAGAGTACATCCGTTTTTGACTGCCTCTATTCATTTTTTTTTTATTTTTTTTTTGGGTTTCTTCCGTGTCAGGTAACAGATTCGTCGCCAAGGAAAGCTTGACAGGACGGATCATAGACCTCCATACAGATAGGCCGTGCTAGTACATTGATTGTACTGAGGCAGAAATAGAGATTCTACGGAGTACTCCGTAAGCGTAAGGGTGGGCCAGGATTATTATGCAGCGGTCAAGAAAAGCAATGGGTCCGTCATCTGGGGTCCCGGGCCCAACCTGAAACTGTGCTGCATCATGGTAAGCGATCCAACAACCATCTAGCTCGGCCTGTCTTCCAGTCAGTGACTGATACTGTACTGGTATTATGTACTGGCTTGGCCCGCAGCCTGCGGCTGAAGAGCCAGCCGATGGGGTTGGCGCTCAGCTTTTGCAGTTTGCTATTAGCCCTTCCAGATCGTCAGCCCGTGACGAGCATCAATGAGACATGGACAGCATCCAGGCGGCATGAAATCTTTTACTCGAGCATCGGCACGAGCACGTGGAGAATGGACCCCGGCCTTGTTCAGAGGCACAAAGCAAAGTAATATGTAGCATGGCTTCCGTTATATTTCGCTGTGGCTGTCTCTCATCTTCCGAGATGTTCTACTCTGAGCGAGGTCGACGAGTAGGAAGGAGGTGGGATGATGAGGAACACACGTTGTGGCGTCTCCGTCGCAAGCATCAAGTAGGACCGCCGTGGCTCAATCGCAAAGTGCTCAACATGAATCTCCGAAGTGACTCAAGTTGCATATTGTTGCACAGAACTTGCACTCTCAGGCAAGCGTACTTTGTTTGGGCGTTGGAAGAAAAGCGAACGGTCTCCAGGTGCTCTCGATCATCTCAATTTGATCCTCTGTGACAATTGGTTCGATGGTAGAATCAGGCGGTGTCCAGCCTACTGTATACAAATGAGCTTGCTGACACAGACAGACAGACAGACAGACACGGCATTCCCAGCATTTGACAAAGGTGGCCATTGAACGTTGGCACTCGACCAGGACCACGTACCGAGCCATTGCACACTATGTAGTGTCGCCAGTGGTGTGTGGTGGTGTGTGGTGGTGTGTGGTGGTGTGTGATGGTGTGTGATGGTGTGTGATGCGTGTCTCTGTCCTGCGAGAAACCCCTCGAGACAGGGACATTGGGCTGGCTCATAAGAGAAGTCGGAGAGTGAGAGTCGGATTGTCGGATTGTCGGATTTGTCCCAACCTTCCAACCCATCACAAGGTTGCGTTGAGCCTCGTGGGCGGCTCTCCCGCGTCTATTAGTGGGACGGGCACGGCAACCTAGAGCCTCCGAATGCCGTCGAATGCCCGCCGAATACGACTCCACCAGCCAGCTGTTCCTGTCCATTGGCAGCTGCGAACACAGGCAAGGCAGCAAGGACGACCATGGCCTTCGTACAGTGTGTACTTACTCCGTACTGTACCTTGCTCCTGCCTGTGCTTGAATGACCATGACGGAGAAACTCGTCAGCCGACAGGTGTCAGCCTGTCTGTCTGTCTGTCGTGCTGCATTTTTTCAGCGCAGCCAGATTGATGTGGCAGGCAATTGCACCTGCAAAAAACCCGTCCACAGAGTAGTCCATGGAGTAGACGTAACAATAGCAGACGGAAGATTCAGGCATCAGCATCAGCGGTAAGTTTGTGCTGGTGAAACTCGCAGTCTCTCTTATTACTCCGTACCGAGTAATACAATGCAACTGACGCACGGCTTTTTCGGACTTTTTCCCACCATCCGCAGAGCGCCAAAGCTGTGCAACTTCAACCTCAATAATTGCCTGCAACGCATTGCATGCCTTCACAGCGCGATTCGCCCACCAACGCCTCACCAACGCCTCACGAAAGCTCACGAAAGCTCACGAAAGCTCACGAAAGCTCACGAAAGCTCACGAAAGCTCACGAAAGCTCACGGAATCTCACGAAATCTCACGAAATCTCTGGGAAACCTCTGGGAAACCTCTGGGACACCCAAACCAGGAGCCATCACAGCCCGTGGCCGGATGGGGATGGGTCGATGTCGTGTTGCCGTTGACGCAATTGCTTGTGTGGATCCCGCACCGAGGCCCGGACCCGCGACTCATCAGATGCGCCACACAAGGTTTTTTATTAGGAGCTCTCTCTGCTCAAGGCGCAATGCTCAAGCGCTTCTGCCATTCTGCCACGAGCCATCTGCGCTGACCCAACCCAACTGGTTGGTTGCTCATGTCCTGTCCGTTCGGACTAGGGAGACCCGGATGCTGGATGCTTGCGCTTGTTGGACCATGGATAATAGCTCATGAAGGAGGCGGTCCGTTCCGTTCCAAAAGTGACCAACCCTTGCTATCGTTGGAGTTGGAGTTGGAGTTGCCCCCCCCCCTTCACCATCGAGGACACCTGTCCATCGCGGATCCATCGCGACTATCTTTTTTCCTTCGGTTTTTTTTTCTCCTTCTGTTTTGGTGATGTCCTGTTTTAACTAGCGCGGCCTTGCTCAGAATTGTGCTGATTGCCTGGGATTGTTGTGATCATCGTCTGCTCCCGCCTCGTCGCAGGCATGGCCGCTGCCTCGTCGTCCTCTGGCTCATCATTTACATCCTCATCCCTCGGGCGTCCTCCCACCTACAGCCGCTCATATGCCAGCCCAGTGAACTCGACGTGGACCCCGACGTCGGGTGTTTCGACGCTGTCTGTGCCATCTACAGGAAGTGCAGTCGCGCCCCAGACAGCCCTTAGGCCACTGGATCTGGGGCCGCCTGGATATCAAGCCACCATGTAAGCATAAACTCGTCTTTCCTTTTGGTGAACTGTCTCTGTGCTCGGTGACCTCTGAATCTGATCGGCTTGTCCAACTTGAACTCGAAATAGGACTCTTTTCCCCGACACTCCAGACGAACGCACCGTATATCTAGGACCATGGGAGGTCATTGGTTCTGAACAACGCCGTGTGCTGTGGCAGTGCAGCTATCAAAACGAGCTACTCGAGCATTACCGTGCGTGGTTCACAGTAATGATATCAAGCACAAGTTCACCCGTTAGAGTGCTAACTTATTCTTGAGTAGTCCCATCCGACATCCCATCCGAGATCCATCCTCATACGCTCCACTCCCGTCATCGGCAGTATCACGACCCTTCGGATATGGAACGATATGTCACGTTTCCCGAACCTCATCGTATTCGATACGTCACCGACGAAGGCGTGTGCATTCATGACCAGTATATCCAAGTCCGGTACGAATTCACCAGCGTCGACGGCTCCACCCAATTTCAAGGAGATTTGCGTCGAAGGGACATGATAGACTTTTACGATGTTGATGTGGTATGGACCAATTCCCACGGACGAACAGATGGCTTCGGAAAAGTCAAGGGCATCGGAGCAATACAACGTCTCAAAATGTGGCGCGATCGACATACCACCTTTCACTCTCTCAGTGTCCTGGCCAACAAGACTGACGGTCAATATCGTGAATACGATGTTCACGCTTTTGACGGACAACTGCGCAATCGAGATGACAGAGCCAAGCAGTTGCGATTGAACGTTCTCGGCCGGCGTGGAAGCGCCTCGGATGAATCGCCGCAACGCCGATTCTCGTTTGCTAGGGGAGCGCGGCCGCGTGTGCGATCAACCGGGCATGCTAGTCACAGCAGCTCAGAATCAAATCCTTCCTTACAGAGCTCCATCGACATTCGCTACTTGTCCATTCAATTCAGTAGCCGTCACGGTAGGTTCTACACGGTATTTGGTTCAAAAAAAAAATTCTCTAACAGGCAAGTGAAGATTATCAACGATTCCTTGACATGTGGATATGTGCTCACAGCACTGATCGGAACTTTCAAGGCGTTCCCTTTCCCCCGAATCATTTCGAGTTACCTTCTCCTCAGATGCTGCCAGGTCAGGCTACAGAGCTAGAATCGTCTGATTGGCAGCGCACTTTGGAACCAGTAGGCGAACCAACAGACTTGGGGGAGAGGGGATGAGATCCTACAGGAGAAGATAGAAGACAATTGACAGAGGTGACGTTCCGAAACCTGGTCTGAAGAACGATGAAGGCTAGGAGACGAGGCTACAACCAAAAGCTACCACCACCCGAGGAACGGACGAGGAACGGACGAACCAGCTTGCGTCCGGTATCCAATCATCAAATACAAACAACATTGTGTGTATGATGCTGGTTCTTTGCCGACCAGTCGAGCGAAGTTGCAGGCCAACTCTGAGCCATTGGCGACATAGGAGGAAGGACTTGTTGTTCTTCCTCGGAAAAGGTCGGGAAGACGGTCCCGTCGTACTGATTGATGCCCCTCCATTTGCGCCATCAACCAACCCAGCCACTTTTTATTGGACCCCCCCCCCCCCACCAAAACGCACGATTGCGGCGACTTGTGCGTGGCATATTATGCACTACATCATCATCACACATGATCGGATCATGCTGCCTCTGGCTGCCGAGGGGCAGGCCGCCGAGGGGCAGGCCGCAACATCATGCCACCATGTTGCTTTTTTAGATTCTTCGCTTCAATTTGAGCCATTAAGTACTCTGAACCCCCGGACAAGAAAACCTATACCAAAAACGTGTGGTTTTCCCTGCGAATGATTAGACGATCAACCATGAAAGTTGTTCTCTCCATCAATGCTGGGTCCAGCTCTGTGAAGATATCGGCCTACACAGCCGACAAAGCCACGAGCCCGCAACAGATAGCCGAGGCTCAGATCAGCGGGCTGACGGCACCACCGGCGAAGCTCAAATACTCGCGATACGGCAAATCAATAGCCAAAGACGAGCAAGTTGGCAAAAAGGTCGATATCCAAGACGCTGCCTTTTCTCTTCTGCTGGATACACTCATCGACGACGGCGAGCTACGGGAGATTGGCTCCAAGAAGGACGTCTTGATAGCATGTCATAGAATTGTCCACGGCGGCGACTACACAGATTCCCGCATCATCACAAAAGACACATATCATCACTTGGAGCAACTGAGTGATTTGGCACCGCTTCACAATGGCGCAGCGCTGGGCATTGTCGAGTCGTGCATGAAGCAACTCCCAGACGCGACCAACATTGCATGTTTCGATTCGCAATTCCATGCAACCATTCCTCCTCACATCGCCACGTATCCAATCAACCCCGGCATTGCCAAGAACAGTCGATTGCGCAAATATGGGTTTCACGGTCTGAGCTATGCATTCATCGCCCGGTCGGTGGGCGAGTTTCTCAACAAGGACACGGGCAAGCTGAATATCATTGCGCTTCATCTGGGCAGCGGAGCAAGCGCTTGTGCCATCAAGGGAGGCAAGAGCTGGGACACAAGCATGGGCTTGACGCCTCTGGCAGGTCTCCCCGGAGCAACTCGCAGTGGCAGCATCGACCCCAGGTAGGTCTTTGTGTTTGACATTCCCGGTAGTTGCGAAGATAGCATACGACTAACCCTGAACCTCTCCCTCTCTTTTCTTTTTAAAAAAAAAACCAGTTTGGTTTTCCACTACGCAAGTGATGTCGGCAAGCTTTCGCCTGCTTCCACCAAACACCTCCATATTTCCAGAGCTGAGGAAATTCTCAACAAGCAAAGCGGATGGAAGGCGCTCACAGGCACGACAGACTTTGGGGTGATTGCTAGCTCAGACGAGCCCCAGCACAAGCTGGCCTTTGACATGTTCGTGGATCGCGTCTGCGGCTTTGTCGGGAGTTATTACGTGGCTCTCGAGGGTCAGGTCGATGCACTGGTGTTCGCAGGCGGCATTGGTGAAAAGAGCAGCCGTTTTCGAGATGAAGTCGTGCGCCGCACGCGATGCCTTGGGTTTTCGATCGACGAGGGTCGCAATTCGGGGCACCTTGATCAAGTAGTTGAGGATATAGGCTCATATGATGCCCGACACCGCGTACTGGTTTGTCAAACAGATGAACAGTTTGAGATGGCCAGAGCAGCCACCGAGAAGAGCGAGGTCTGGAAGTGAGGCATCATGAAAGAGGTCATCCTTCTCAACGGCCCTTTTCAGCGGACCAGGTGCACCGTGTGTTCAAAACAGTCTGGTTGTTGAAGCAATCAAGCATGAATGGTGGTGTCCAAAGGCAAGCCATGATATTCCCATCGATCAGGTATCACTTGAAACTCTTGGGCCAGGATGAGGAGCGAAGCCAGTTACCAGGCTCGAGCGACGGAATATAAGAAGAAAGAAAATAAGAAAGACGCGTAAGCTCGTCTCTTTCTATGTGCGCAAGTGGCCCCCAACCCAAGCACAGACAATGCGCTGCTACGTGAAGTCGGTTCCAGTTCATGCGGCTGGAAATCGTCGTCGTCGTCGTCGTCATCATCATCATCATCAGTTCGTTGACAGAAATGGGGCTGCCGTACGGTACACCGTAAGCAACTCACAGTGGAATGGAATAGCACAGCACGGGCTTCACCCCGACCGACCAGGCAAATAACAGACGGGATGTGGGGATGGTGGGGGGGGAGCGCAGAAGAGAGGAATGAATGCGGCTGACAGACGCTACATGTTTGCATGCCAAGCTAGTTAGTTTCATTTGCATGTGTCTTAACTTTTTTTTTTTTTCAACTTGGGTTGATTCTGCGAAGCCGAATTGCCGTTTTGTCGGTGAGCGCGCAGGGTAGAGCGGTTTAAGGACAGGTCCTTCGGCGGCAATGAAAGAAACATGGGAGGCCTGATTCGCGCTGGATGCCCCCGTGCCAGTCCTCGTGCCAAGTATTCACAAGACCAGATTGTTGCACTGGCGTTGGCTCCTTCCCCCTTGCCAATTGGGGGCATGGGCCGGCAGTGACGGGCAGTGACGGGCAGTGACGGCGTATGTATTGAATGCAATCAACGGCAAGCCGCGAATGCAACCCCTTTACGGACGTAAACCCTTTAAGGACACTACTTCCAGTGGGCCACCCTCTCCTTGACCTCTCGGAGCACATCCAGCGTAAGATCCGTCCAACTTGGGTCCAGTTCTGCGATGTGATCTAGATAATATTAGATGAATGCCAAGTCAAGCGACTCAGCCCCCTGGCCTTCCGTCACCCCTTTCCCTTTCCCCCCCCACGTAACTCACACAGCCCACACAGCCCAACCCACACTACTCCGTACCCACACAACATCATCGTCCAACTTGGAGTACGGAATACTACTTAATATTGGCCATCTTCGTCACCTCACGGCAGGCATGCGGTTCAAGTCCCATTCCCCCGTCCCTCCGTCCCTCCGTCCTTCCGTCCCTTCGTCCCTTCGTCCCTTCGTCTCTCTACTCCCCACTATCCAGCAGCATCTCAGCAGCAAATAAACTACGTCGAAACGAGAAGCGAGAGTGTGGCGTTCCTTTGTGCAGCCAACAAGGAAATCAGGTTGCCTTTGTTGCCTTGCCCTCCCGCAGGTCCGATCGCGTATCACGGCGTCGTGCATATATAAATGGTCATTCAGGGTGGCAGCTAAAGCTCTACTGCCGTCCCGTTACCAACTCCCTCCTACCAAGGGAAGGGAGCGAACCCACGACACGACACCAACAACTCGTCCAGAACAATGTATCCATCAACACTATTGTCGATTTTGACGCTGGCATTTGCTGCCTCGCCATCAAGAGCAGCTGACGCAGCCCGGCCTCGAGCATTGGTCTACCGTGGACCTGCAGCATGCAAAGGCTGTGGCGAAGCGGTAGCCAAACTTCTTGAGACCTCGCCCCAAAACTTTGTCATCACGTATGTGGGACCAAAGGAGGATGACCAACTCAGCGCCGGGTTGCTGAGGCAGGTCGCCGTGTACGCGCAGCCAGGTGGTCCAGGTACGTTTTTGCTTCCCGACGGTGCACAGAAGGCAAGATAAGGAATAAGAAGACACTTTCACCCCCGTCATGTCATAGTAACTCTTTGTGTGCATAGATCTGAGCTCTGCCTACGAAGAGCTGAAGCCCCATCAGTCTGAGCTTCGGGATTTTGTCAAAAACGGTGGTCGCTACCTCGGTTTCTGTCTCGGTGCCTTTCTCGCCGGCGACAGCCCTGGATTCGGACTCCTCCCCTCTGGTGCCAATGCCACGGCCGAGAGAAAGTCGGACGGTGCGCAAGTCACCGGCACGGAAGACACCATAATCCAGGTCGATTGGACGTTTCAATCGAAAGTCAGTAGCTTCAGCCAAGGACAGACTGCCAAGAGCCAGTGGGTGTACTTCCAAGACGGTGCCGTCATCAACGGTCTCCCCAAAGACGACAACAGCACCGTGCTAGGACGATACTCGAGCAACGGTAACGTCGCTGCTTCCTTGACGCCCCTCGGCAAAGGATACGTCGCGCTTGTTGGACCTCATCCTGAGGCCCCTCCAGATTGGTGTAAGTCACGGCCACATGAACATGACATTGCTCTATTTTCAGATGACATCTCGGAGAGCGTCCATCAACTGACATGGCGTGTGCGACAGACTCTGCCTACCGCCTCGACAACCCAGACGGTATCAAGTTCGACATTGGCTACGACTTTGTCAACGCCGCCATGGACGCTGGCCCCCTCCCCACCGGCACGAGCAGCACCAGCGGAGCGCCCAAACCCACGTCTTCCGAGGAAAGCGGCTGGACTTCATTGGGACGAGGACGAGGCAGAATGACGTTGCACAACCCCATTGGTTTTGTAATCCAAACCCTGAAAAACCTGTGGTAATCTGTGCTAAGCGCCTTTTTATTGCCGGGCTCTTTTCAAATGACGTTTTTGTGCTTGCCCGAAACAATATTTGATTTTGTTCCGTTTCTCTCTCTCTCTTTTTTTTTTTCTTTTTTTCAACCTATAGATTTACACATGGGCGGAGTTGGAATATACACGGGCATCATTATACATGGCACGAGGAAAAATCAGGAGAGTGAACACCAACCAGCACGGGTGTAGCAGACATGGATTAGACAAGCATGCAATACGTATAGCATGAGCGGAATATACTAGTTATGAGCACGATGTTGCTCGGTATAGACAAGGTGTGGAGTACATGACTGTATGAGCAATGAAGGCATGATGACGTTCGCAAGGCATTTGCTGGATGCGGCGCTTGGGAACGGACCCCTACCCCTGCGAATTGATGTGATGAATCGAGTATGAATCGGCTGTTTGATAACAAGACGGGGGATCCGATATATCACAACGTTGCTTGCCTATACGGATGGATGGCTTGACTAGTAGTGTACGTGTAGGCAAACAGCAGACAGGTCACAGTCACAGATGCGGCCCAGGCCATCATGCATGGTTAAAAGACGAGCGGTGGTACGGTACATGTCATCAGTCACGTGTGCGAAGCTCACAGTAGTTCACCAGTCACCAGTCACCAGTCACCCCCCCCCCCGTCATATGAATTGTTCAAAACATAAAGTGGTATCATTGACTACCCAAGTCTTCCTCCCTACTAGAGAGCGAGCACCATTCGGTATTCGGTCCAATGGACGACCGTGCAACGAGCTTCCATGCCCGTGGCACCCCAGCTCTTGGGGTTGAAATACCCGGTTTCCATTTCCGTTCCATTCCATTCCGTTCTCGTAAGAGACACGAACCTGTCCCTGTACCTGTTCCCTTGCCCGATTCTCTTGGTTTGTCTGGACCGAGAATGTATCTAGATACCCCTCCCAACAAGAAGAAATATGAACAAGAAATAGGTCTCGTGCACCATGACTGGGATTGGTCTTGACAAGGCGTGCCTTTGCCCAACAACCCCCAATGGGGAGTTGACCGATGAATGCATTTCATGAGGGTGCATACAATCGTGTAGAAGCCCTCCCGAATATGTATAGAACCCGAATCATTCCCAATGTGTGATTGCAGATGAGCTGCATCGACACAAGATAGCGCCGTTGTTCAAGTCAAAAAAAAAAAAAAAAAAAAAAAAGTGAGCAGAAATTAGCAATGCGGAAACGCGCCTGAGAATAACATGAATAACGCCGCATTGAACGATGCTATGTGTGAGAAAGCAATAAAAACGGTCGGTGGTAGTGAGGAGAAAATAGATAAATCAAAAGCCAGGTGATGATTTATTCCCAACTCTTCTTCCCAAATTTTGGTGAAGCCGCGGGAAGGAAGAGCGGTTAGTTGGTGTTGAAACGAGTTGTGCAGGGGTTCTGCTGCGCAACATGACAGTGTCAAGCGCACGATTAAGCATTACCTAACAGATCCGTTCTTTTCTGTAATATGGGCACATGTGAAGTGTTTTGGCAAGAAGACGTCTTCAAGCCCGCGAGGTGCCCTCTTGACAAGCTACAGCCATGGCAAGGGCGTCGAGGCCGCTACTTGGTGATCTCACCGCCGCAGGTCGGTTCAGAATGGGAAGGTTGCTGGTGCGCATGTCCCAGGAGCTAGCAGCTGCCGGTGAGTGTAGTGAGGGTCGGCTCGAGGCAGCATATACATCCGACTCCCATTGCATGACATCACGATTGCTGCCAACACTGCTCGTCGTGGTGGTGGATGTGGAGGAGCGGCTGCGACGAGGTGGTGAGTGTCGACGAGCATCAGCCAGAGCGGCCTTTTGAGCGCGCTGGCTGGCCGATGACCGGCTCTTATCCTTGTAGTGCGTCTCCAGGTGTTGTTTCATATTGTCGGCTCGGGTGAACTTCTTCTGGCAGCCAGGATACGTACATTGGACTGCCTTTTCGGCGGTGTGAATCTTGGAGTGCCGCGAGGCGTGGCCGGATGTGGTAAACGTCTTTTCGCAGCCATGCGTGTCTCTGTAGCGGCAAGGATATCGCTTGGCGGGACGGTCAGAGATAGTAGATGCAGCGGCGGCGGGCGTATCGTCATCATACGATGTTGCTCGACTGCTGTCAACGTAGGCGGGGCGCTTGGGAGGAAGCTCGCTGCCGTAGAGAACTCCTCGTGGGTAGGCGTAGTCGACTGAGGGAGTCAGGGGAGAAACGGCGTCGTTGCTCATTTGAGAATCATAAGAATCCGACCGCAAGAGCTCGGGGGTGATTGGGGACGAGCTGCTGCTGCGCGGGCTGGGATAGGGGCGAGAGAGGACGTGGCCGGTAGCGGTTGGAAAGCCGAGTGGGAGCTGCTGTTGGTGGTGGTGCATGTGAGACTTTTCTTGGCTGACGCTGTCATCGTTGAGAAGCGAGACGCGGCGACCCGCGGCATTTCTGGCTTCCATTGCGCTTGTTTGTGTTGTGTGTGCGTGTGAATTGGTTGGGGAGGGCGGTGGCAAGGCAAAACGGCGTCGAGTGCGAGGCGCGTTGAGCTATGAGACGAGCGGTTTCAAGAAGCGAATGGGGCGGAGATTGGTTGGTTGGCCTGCGGGTGGCGGTGATCGTCTTGAGCTCAGGGCCGGCCGTTGCAATGTGAGCAGGCAAAAGTGTTGTTATCTTTCGGAAGTGAAGCGAGTTCAAGGGCGAGAGAGGTGCTTTGGGCAGACAGCAGGGACGCAGACAAGAGCTGAGGGCGTGTGCCTTTTTTTTGTCATGGACGAGGACTGTGTTTTGATTGGACCTGGAGGAAGCCCGGTCAAGGTGTAGCTGGCTGCTGGCTGCTGGCTGCTGGCTGAGGAAATGAAATTTGGAAGTGAGGTTGTCAAAGTGCCAGAGATTGGGTGATATACCAGGACTCGGGTAGTTTTCTCTTCGGGCGGGAAGGCAGGAGAAAAGAAAGATAGGCAGCGTCGAACACGGGCAACACAAATGGATGGGAGGGAGGGATCGAGTTTTGAGCAATCCGGACGTGTTGCGCATGAAACCCCATTGCACTCGAGCAACCCAGCCAGATCGAGGTGATCGAAGAATGACGGCGAGGAACCAGTCCAGTGTGTCCAGTGTCAGTGAGTGTCTGTCTGTCTGGTGTCTGTCTGTCTGGGAGTGCCTGGGAGTGTCTGGGAGTGTCTGGGAGGGAGTGTCTGGGAGCTAGCTGAGCTGCATGCGAAGAACCCTGCCATGGCCTAGCGCTGCTTCCAGGGCCCCAGTAGCTTCGATGCTCAGCAGGGCCCAAGCAGCCGCTATCCTCGCTGCCCTTTCTGCCTTCTGCCCTCCTGCCCTGCTGCCCTGCTGCCCCTGCTGCCCCTCCTGCCCCTCCTGCCCCTCCCGCTTAGCGACTCATATTAACGGGGAGGAGGGAGGGCGGAAGGGGGGTGTGCGAAAATGAGGGACAGGACAGGACAGTGAGTTTGAGTCAGTGAGCAACCCGGCTGGCTGGCTGGCTCCATTCTGCATCCCACCCCTCCTCCCCGACCCTCCTAAAAAGGAGCTGCTGTCTCTCTCTCTTCACCCCTCTCAAGCCAAGCCAAGCCGAAGCCAAAGAGAGCTGTTCTACGGATCCGTACTTACTATCGTCTCCATCGAAAACTTTTTTTTTCCCGACCAGTCACCTCCTGATTCTAAATCACGACAGGCACAAGCAGCAGGGCGCACAAGCGGGTGCACCACCCGATGGAAACCCCATAGCAATATCCCCATGAATCAACATCCCCATCTGCCATGCCAATGCAGCGAGCCACGGTGCTTTGCGAGCGGAAGTCGTACCACCATCACCCTTGGGCCCCCCCCCCCGGCGGTTTGTTTCGCACGAGGTACGTATCTCCGCGTGGGCATATGTATTGTCGAAGTCTACGAACGTAGCGGGAGAGACGAACAAGTTTGATAGACAACTCCAACCATCTCTTCCGTATGGGATGGGCAGCAAGCACCCGTTTGATCGCAGTGCCCACCCATATGAGTGAGTGCCAAGATGCGTCTTTCCCACGTTGGCATGCACATATTCGTGTAATAACTGTCCCTTCGAAGTTCGCGTTATCATGTCATATGTAACTGATAATGAAAACTGAGGTCGGAGAGAACACAGTCTGCAGCCGCCCCACCCGGCCACCCGCTCCCAATGGTATTTAATGCTATTGGTGATAGATGATAGATGGATGATGAGATATAGACTTTAACCAAACTTTTCTTCCTACTCAAACTCAAAAACGCTGTACCCCGCAGGCAGTTTAATGTTTTGACCATATCGTGCTCTGTGCAGAGTCTACATAGAGCTAGATGGATAATCGGTGCCAAACGACCAAATATGTATGAGCAAAGAAATGGAGCTGTACATGTATTGCGATACAAAGGGCTCGCGCACGCGATTGATTGGTCAATCAGGCCTGTCGCTCGTCAACGGCTCGTTTTGGCCGGCAAAATCAGACATGCCATTGTTTATTGACGAGAGCATTTCTCCCCTTTATTATTATTTGGTTTCTTTGGTGTCTTCTTCTAGTCTTCTTCAGCGAAACGAAGGACAAGGGACGGACGGCTGGTGGGGCTGTGAACTGGGGGGGGGAGTGCTTGTCGTGCCTTTGGCGTTTCGCCCATCGACAGCCCCTACATAGACAGACGCACACCACGCACACCCCCCCCCCTTCCACTGACAGCGAAAAGCTTCGGACCTTAGCTTTATGTATGTATGTACTTGTGTACTCGCGCGACCCTGATGATTGATCTCACCACCAAAATCTCGATCGCGGCCACTGTTTCTTCAGACAGAGGCGTGCAGTCGCCCTGACCCTGCGGGCGATAGAGCGAAACCCAGGAGACACGACCCTCAAACCGCCCCCAGAAGTCCCTTTTGGCCAGGTCCGATCCGTGACGTAATAATTCACTGCCTTGGCCTGACTATTCGGAGTCGAGCCCGCGACCACTCAAAGCCAGCATTGGCCCCGCAACGCCCCCACTCTGCTCTGTGCACGAAAGGGCCAGCAGAGCTCGCTTGGGTTGCCCTTTGATCCAATCGTGATGCCAGCCCATCCAGTTGTGCACCACTTTCATGGCGAGCAATAGGGATGCTCACGACATGCCATCGACATTGGAAAAGAAACCCTTGCGATGTTCATCGACTTTCCCGACTTTGCGCCAGCGAATGAGCTTGCTGTCGACAGCCACGCTGACAGTTGAAGAAATGAATTGGCTCGCCCCTCTGTGGATTACATACTGTATGCTGTGACCGACTGCCGGCGCGGCGTCGTAATCACCTCAGTGGAACGTAGAATACACGTACTCCGTACATATGATATGTATTACTATGTTAGTGGGCGCAACGCGGAATCGCCGAAAGAGAATTTCCGTCAGGACAGGGAACGGGAGCAGCGGACGACGGTCAGAGGGGGAAATCCAGGGTCGTGCCAGGGTCCAGGGTCGGTTAGAAAGCATCATCCAATAATCGGACAGATCGAAAAACCTTGCCGGCTAGGGGGGGGCGCTCTCTTCGGGGTACTTGGTCCGTCCTAAACTTTTGCCCACACCTGCCCTCACCTGCCCACATCCGCCCATATCCGCCCACACCACTTCCCACTTGGGGCTTGCTTCGTCAGCCCTGCAGTGCATCCATCCTTCACAGACGGCACTACATACATGTACCTTGTACATAGTGTCCAAGATGCAAATTGCACAAAGACCATGTCATCCAGCATGCGTTTGTTTTCTTCCCCGCTTCTCGACCACATCGATTGCACGAAATGCAAAATGGCTCTTCTACATGACTTCTTTCTTTCCAGCAGACTCCGTTTTTGACTGTCGGACAGCAAGCCGGAGCTTTTGGGGCGCTGGCAGGGTCATCGCATGCACATTACGCAATCATGAGGTCTTGGAGATTTCTCGACGTGTGAACCGAACCATGTTAGACGTCATGGCCGGCCTCGCCACGCCTGGTGGCCATTACATAAATTAAAGCACGATACAAGACTACGACACAGAATACGTGTTGCATACATACATACATACATACATACATACATACATACATACATACATACGGACTACTGCTGGTTCTTTGCACTGGGGAAGCGAGAGTAGAAGAATATTTACCGTGGCCAGGGTCGACCGCCGGAATGGGCGCCGCAGAACCTGCAACATCATACTGATGATACATATGCAGAGGAAGGATTGACTTGATCAAGCGCCACGATCGACGGTTTGCTGTGCCATCGATGAAGCTCTCTACCCTGGACCCACTTACCCTGGAGGGTTGGAGGGCTGGAGGGCACGGGGGCCGGAGATTTTTTATTTCTCTCAACCTCCCCCACATCGGCGAGCTCCACCCCAAAGCCAACTGCCTCAGTTCTCACACACGCCACCTGCTTTTGGAACGTTGGATGCGGAGTGCTCTCCATTCTCCGTGCGGACTCCCCGGATGCATTTGCGTGCGCTTGCCATGTGGGTGTGGACGGCATCATTCATCAAGAAAGGCATGGGATATGATTATATGCCATGAAATTCCAGGGTACTCTGCGATTCGAAACAACACGACAGGGCGCGAGACAAGATAGTTCCCCCCAACGACACAGACTACTGCCACGCATGTTTCCTACGCATTATTATTAGCCAGCAACATCGCATCAACTTGATAAGATCCGAAAGCTGCCAGATTTATACCGACGTCATCAGTTTCTGCCATGCTCTTTTGGGACAAGCACGGGGAATGGACACCGACCGTGTCGACACCCCCCCCTCTCCTCAGAGGCGACTTCTGACGACTTCTTCTAATAACAGGTGCCCTGGCCTGGCCTCGCCTGGCCTGGAAAGAGTTAATTTTACTCAATTCTTTTATAGGGGTGGTTGGACTGCTTGCTGGCCCTGTCACGCCCCTGTCACGCCCCTGTCACGATGCAGAAAAAGAAAAGAAGACCAGAAAGGCTGAGAGGTCCCGGCAATTCGGTTGCGAAGTGGATGCTGATGCTGGCCAAGAGCAACTATTCCCACTTTCGATGTCATTTTCCTCGGATGGTTTTCTAAAAGTGGGACGAAATACATGAGAAGATGCGTGTTTTATTGAAGATGGAATACAACAAAACCGAGCTTAATAATCATATGTGCCTGTTCGCATGTTCGCCTGTTTTAGGTATAGGTATATGAAATTGCCTACTTTCTTAGTCGCCTCTGTCACACTGGAATGCCTACACATCTACGGGGTGCCGCGGATACTCACAAGATCCGAGGCTGACAAGTGCAACCAAGGATGAGGCATGAGGCATGAGGCATGAGGTATGAGCGACCCTGACGATCTGAATAGCAAGGGTCCAGGGCGAACAATGTCCATGTTGCAATTCCAGTGTTCACACAAACAGCGAGTAGGGTGGCGTGGAAATGACGAACAAGCGCATGATGGATGATGGATGATATTGCTGGACAAAGTTCGATGGACTTGGCATGTTGGGACCACACACACACACACCCCTGTCTCTCCCCTTCTGTCAATGACATCATAGCGATTCCTTCTTCCCCTTTCTCTGTTCGCTTGCCTCGTTCGTTGTTTTTTTTCTTTTTGGCAGCAACCTCATTCCGAGGGCCTTGCCTTGGGCCCTTGACAAAGCAGACAACAAGACAACAAACAGCGCGCCGTCGTCGGCCAGCGTCAGCAGAGCAACCGCCAGGCCGGGGCCGGGGCCGGGGCCGGGGTGTGAGGTAGGTCATCCGTCCTTGCACATTCGCTAGCTCGCCAGAGAGGCAGATTTCGATCTCGATGTGGTGAGACTGCGTTGCCTCCATTTTGGGTAATCTCCTCACGGGAGGAGCGGTCAAGTGGGCAAAGAACAAGCAAGGAGGCAGCATCATGCAGTGTGCGCGTCCTGTGAGTAGCCGCCGCGACATGAATTTGTCGTGCCAGGGAGTCGGGGACTCTATTTCGAAAGATTGGACGTACATGCATATGCATGCTCCTAGCTAGTAGGCGTCTCACACGTCTCACACACAACACGGTTAGCCATTGCGGGAGAGGGGAGAGTGTAACACGATAGGGTCTGACAGTGACAGCATATGAACCAGTAAAGCAATTCCTTCTCCTTTCTTCTTTCTTTTCTTTCTTTTTTTTTTCATTTTTATTTTCATCAAGAAAACCATTATACTCGATCAACCCAAGAAGAGCACATGTTGTTCATGTCTTCAGGAGAACAAAACCCATCGCAACACATCTGACGCCGGATTTACCACGAGCACAAAACAAAGAAGGGGTCTGATTTCGTTAATAATAAAAAATTAGCATGAACCCCGGACCAACTGCTAGACAAGGTAAAAAAAAAAAAGTAGCGCCTGCGCCCCCCTCATCGCGATCAACCGCTTAATCCACGATGAGCACCCTGATCTGCAAACATACGACTTAGCACACCTCCGGCCCCCTGGCATCTGACCATAGTCGCGCGAAGCATGGCTCGCAAACTCATCGGAAACAGAGCGCACTAACAAAGGAAAGGGGGGGGGCAGATCTCGATCCTCCACGTTTCTTTCTTTCCGCCCCCCCCCCCCCCCCCAGCACTGGAATGCCAACACGTACCTGCAACAAACAGCGCCGCTAGGAAATCACGACATGCTCGGCCCCCTGAGGGCAGGTTAAAGAATGGGAAAAGATCAGTCGGTTTGGCAACACCTCAGTGTCGTTTGTTTGCATGCCCTTTTGGCACAGGCACAGATGGGAAAAGCAAGCGCACTTGCATTTTTGTTTGGAGCCATCCATGATGGAAAAGCAGGTACCCGTCGCCAATCGTAGATGAATGGTAGATGAAGCTGTGCTTCCCAGATGATTTACGTGCTTTGGAACCACGATGACGATCCCCCGCCCTCTTCTTTCGGGAATTTCTGACCCTTCTTTTTAACTTCTCCCAGTAACCAAAGAAGGTCGGTCATTGTGCCACCACACTCCCTGGGAATCTTGAGTTTATCGAGATGGGGGATTTCTCAAGTGCATGGCAGAAATGTAGCTTAGCCATCTGGACGACGTGATTAACGACGGGCTATTACTTAATTACCATTTGTGCCGTCCTAGCACGCAATGGCATTGTGAATCGCCATGACATTCGTTTGTTGTACCCGATAGACCACATACATTACAGCACGTGTACTTCGTGCGCTGCGTACTATGAACTGAACTATTTGCTGAAACCATTTGGAACAATTCATCGGACCAAAACGCCATTGGTTCTCCCATCCTTGCCTCCGATGCCTGCCCTCTCCGGATTTCTCATCATGCGCCCATCTTGTTGCGGGCGCTGTGCTGATTGATAATTTACATGGTTGGTGCCGGGTAGGCATCTGTAGGGTAGGTGTGTGTTTGGGGGGGGGGGCTCTGCACCTTTGGAAGCCGTGGTGGTGGCGCGATGGGCGACGTAGGTAATAATTTGTGTCTTTGACTCTTTGTAGAAGCAAATCTTGTCATGTGAAGGAACTCGGAAGGCATACTACTTGGTCCTGTCCCTTTCTTTCAAGCATGTTGTTGCTTCTTTCCCAAAGATGCCAACTTGGCCGCCTTGATCATCTGTGGTTCCGCCATTCCTGTGAGCCTTGTATTGAATGAAAGCATTGCCTGTCGTGTCGTGTGTTTTCATCATTTGCGCGGCCGCGGCCGCGGCGGAGGAGCCATCTTGGTAGATCCTGTGTCAACCCTCTTCGCTGCCGGCAAATCAGGCACCTTGAAGCCACCATTGGTAGATGATGACCCCCCAACCTGAGTAAAGGTGCCGCCCTTGAACCATCGATCTTCTTCCGCCTCGCGCTTCTTACTGAGTTCCGCCTGAACTTTTGGGTCGACGAGTTCTAGGCCCTGGACAGGTGTAAAGGCCAGTGATGAGGCCGTGCCGGCGCCCGTGGCAGGCCCAAGGGTGCTTCCGACACCAGATGCCCGGAGCCCTCTTCCGCGAAGATCGATGCTGCCTGGTGTTTGGCCGAATCCCCCGATAGACGAGGCAGCGCCGCCGCCGCCGCCGACAGAACTGGCTCCTCCCCAGCCTTTGCTCTTGGCGCTGAGCTTTGCTCGTGTGCGCTGGTCGATCTGGACGTTTCGAATGCGGCCGTCGTTTTGCTGTCCAACCATGCCCATGCCGATGGTGCCTTCGCCTGTCCCGTATCCTACTTCTTTCTCTTCTTTTCCAAATGCCATTCTGTTCTGGGCCTTGCGCAGTTCCGTCATGGCCACAGCTTCCTTGGCTTTCCTGGCACGGCGACCTCCCCGCTTTCGGGACGGCTTGTCGCCAGGGACTGGGAGAGCCCGTTGGCCCTTGTTGGGCGGTGGCTCAGTGAGCTTCTCCAGTCGTTCTAGACATTGCGACTTGAGCTGGTCGCCTGTGGTACCGTCGGGCGTGGAGTGTATGCGATCTACTCGTGCGGCCAGGACTAGCTTGGCGGCGACGATTCTCATGGCTTGTTTCTTCAAGTCGTTGGGAATGCCGCGAATCATCTCCGAGTTGTAAATATATCCCTGTTGCCGAACGCCAATGTTGGTTGCTAAACCAGCCTGCCTCTTCTTCGATCCCCATGAGGGAATGTTGCAGGCCGGCGTCTTTGATAATCCAGTTAAGCCGCCAGCCGCGTTCAACAGCTGGGCGGCTGTCAGAGATCCAATCAGTGCCGTCAGGTTTGGCGCAAAGATGTTCATGCGTGACTGGACGTATTCTGCCAACGTTTGCTTGGCCTTGTGCAACGACACCATCATGGCACATGCCTGGCGCACTGTGCCCAGAGCCTCTGCGCCGAGTTCATGGCCCTTTGACGTTGTTGCTTCCACTGTGACGACCATGAGTGATGGCCCATCCAAGACGGCCTTGAGGCCCATGCTCATCGGGTTATTTGTGCATGTCTGCAGAGCCTTGATGCTTTCCGAGTCCATCGGTCCGTTGCCAATGATGGACACCACCTTGGCGTATTCCAGCGGCGTCGTGACAAGTCGCTCGAGTTCGGGAAATCGCGTCGAGTAGTGATCGCGGATAAACTTGTGTACCAAGGCAACTTCTCCGTCAATCATGGTCGACAGACTGTTGGACTGTGTCAGGAGGTGATATTCAGGGTGGTCTTCGATGTTGCCGACATTGCTCGTCTGCGTAGATGCTTGGGATCGGTAGTGCGCAATTTTCTATATTCGGAGGGTCCGTAATTGTCAGGGCTGTGTGTGCTCTTATCTTGTATTCGAATGTAAACGAATCGTCTTTTATTGGAAACATGATGATACTGACGTCGCTTCCGCTTTCACGGGGGAAGAAGAAGGGGGGGGGGTGAGAGGGAGGAACCAACCTCCAATACTGGCTCCAATGTTGCCATCAAGCTGGCCACGCTGCGGACATCTTTAACTGCGCCGAGCTGCATCTTCTCGACTTTTGCCTTGGTCGCCTCCGTGTCCTCTGCATCCTTCATTTCACCACCTTCGGCAGCATCATCGAACTCGTCGGTCTCACCGTCAACGTCCATAGCGTCGCGGTCTCCGTTCTGATGCGTTTCATCGTGTATTAAGCCATCATTCTCCTTCTCCTCCGCCTCGTCCCCTGAGCTACCAAAGTCGTTGAGCAGCTCGTCCGCGACTGTAGACATGATGGCGACTGGAGACTGGAGGTGAGCAATGCGACCCGGTCGGTTATCGTGTTGGGAGAAGCGGCTGGTAAAGGGCGTGTGGCGTATGGCGTATGAAGGTGGGAAAATTTGATGGTCCACATATTTTTTTTTAGAGGCTGCGAGGCTGCGAGGCTGTGAGGCTGAGATGTGAGAAGTGAGAGGTGAGAGGTGATGTCGATGTCGTGTGGTCCGTGCGCGCTCTGCTCAAATCCCAAGCAGAGAGCAAAACTTGTATCCACCCAAAGCTTGAGACCTCGTCCCGTTGTCTGATTTCTCGCAGTCTTTGCAGAGGCATTCAGGGACGCGAACACAGTTCCCTCAATCTTCAGCATGGAGTCGTCGAGAGGGCCCCCGAGGGTCAAGAACAAGGCCGCCGCGCCTGTTCAAATCAGCGCGGAACAACTGCTTCGTGAGGCAGTCGACCATCAGGAAGTTGGCATCCAGGCGCCAACTCAGAAATTCTCCGATCTCGAGGAACTTCACGAGTACCAGGGCAGGAAGCGCAGGGGGTTCGAGGACTATGTGCGCCGCAATCGCGTCAACCTGAAGAATTGGACTCAGTATGCGCAATGGGAGCTGGAACAAAAGGAGTTTGCTCGCGCTAGATCAGTTTTTGAGCGTGCCCTCGACGCTCTTCCTCACAATGTCGTCCTATGGATTCGGTACATCGAGGCGGAGATGAAGTCGAGGAACATCAACCATGCGCGAAATTTGCTGGATCGAGCCGTCACCATCCTGCCCCGAGTCGACAAACTATGGTACAAATACGTGTACATGGAGGAGATGCTGGGCAACATCCCCGGAACCCGACAAGTCTTTGACCGATGGATGCAGTGGCAGCCCGATGAAGCGGCTTGGAGTGCATATATCAAGTTGGAGAAGAGATACGGCGAATTCGACAGAGCTCGAGCCATTTTCCAGAACTTCATCATTGTTCACCCGGAACCCCGCAACTGGATCAAGTGGGCCAAGTTTGAAGAGGAATACGGCACGAGCGAGCTGGTCCGCGACGTGTTTGGCGGTGCTGTCGAGGCTTTGGGTGACGAGTTTGTGGACGAGAGGCTCTTCATCGCCTATGCGCGGTTCGAGTCCAAGCTGAAGGAATACGAGCGAGCACGCGCCATCTACAAGTATGCCTTGGATCGGCTACCGCGATCAAAGTCGATGCTGCTACACAAGGCCTACACGACGTTCGAGAAACAGTTTGGTGATAAGGACGGGGTTGAGGATGTTGTTCTTTCAAAGCGGAGAAGGTATTATGAAGAACAGGTCAAGGAGAATCCGAAAAACTACGACGCCTGGTTCGACTATGCCGGACTAGAGGAGTCCAGCAGAGACGTGGATCGAATTCGAGACATTTACGAGAGAGCCGTCGCTCAGGTGCCCCCGACGCAAGAAAAACGGCACTGGCGACGGTACATCTATCTCTGGGTTTTCTACGCCATTTGGGAGGAGCTTGAGGGTCAGGATATCGAGCGAGCACGGCAAATATACAGCACTTGCTTGGGCCTGATACCGCACAAGAAGTTTACTTTTGCCAAAATATGGCTATTAGCTGCTCAGTTCGAGGTTCGCCAAGGCCAGCTCACCGCAGGACGAAAGTTGTTGGGACGAGCCCTGGGCATGTGTCCCAAGGACAAGATCTTCAACGGTTACGTCGATCTGGAGCGCAAGTTGTTCGAGTTTGTGCGATGCCGCACCCTCTATGAGAAGCACGTCGAATACAACCCAGCCAACTGCCAGACCTGGATAAAATTCGCCGAGCTGGAGCGCGGCCTAGACGATCTGGACCGTGCCCGGGCCATCTTCGAGTTGGCCGTCAACCAACCGCAGCTGGATATGCCCGAACTCCTGTGGAAAGCGTACATTGACTTCGAGGAAGAAGAGGGCGAGTACGACAGGACGCGCGAGCTGTACGAGCGACTGCTCGAGAAGACGGATCACGTCAAGGTCTGGATCAGCTACGCGCACTTCGAAATCAACATCCCCGAGGACGAGGAAGATGAGGAAGAAGGCGCAAAGGAGCAACCTGTCAGCGAAGAAGCCAAAGCCCGCGCACGCAAGATATTCGAGCGGGCGCACAAGAGCATGCGCGACAAGCATCTCAAAGAAGAGCGGGTATCCCTGCTCAATGCGTGGCTGTCCTTTGAGCGCGAGCACGGATCAGAGGAGGACGTCGACCATGTGCAGAAGCAGATGCCGCGGCGGACCAAGAAGAGACGACGGCTGGAGGACGACACCTACGAGGAGTACTTTGACTACGTCTTCCCCGCGGATGACCAGCAGGCCAAGAATCTGTCCAACATCATGGCCATGGCGCAGAAGTGGAAGCAGACGGGGGGGGGTGTGGCAGGTTCATAGGGGTGGCGCGTCCCATAGCATTAGGTGTTTGTGCCCGATGTGTATGAAATGTATCGATAACTTGTCAAATATGACTTGACACCTGATGGTGCTGTACATGTCTTGTTTCGTCTAGGCGAGGGAAATGAATACAGCGACTAACCTATACTGGTGTGCTTCGTGCATGTACCTGGCCAATGATGACAACACTCCGTTTACAAAACTGGTTACTTGATGAGAGAAAGAAAAGCACTTCAACACTATTGATTTCAAAGGTATTAAATGCGCGCGTTAATATTGTGTGAATGACCTGGAGTGGCATGTTGTGAAACAGCGCATGGTTCAATTCAATGCTTCAACAAGATAGGGGTACGTTTCGCAGCGACATGTAGAGAATGGATCAGAACTATAGAGTAAAACAACGGGGGTGACACTCAACAATCACAGGCCTTGTGGCTCAATGGCAGAGCGTCTGACTACGACTGAGGTACCACCAAGGTAAACCTGAGCGATATCAGAAGGTCGCAGGTTCGACCCCTGTCTAGGTCAATGATCTTTTGCCAATTTCGCCAACGACTGGCATTGGTTTTTTTTGGGTCTTGTTCAGATGGCGCGGGTGTTTATTCTTTTTTTTTTTCGTTTTACTGTACTGCTCGTTCTTGCGCAATTCGGTGTCTGGTCGTATATACAACATGGTCAGGAGGGGTCCAACATGACAGGAGAGCAACTTTTCGTGAAGGATCAGAACAAAAATCAAGGTCAGCTGGCGCTCGAGATTGATGACGACCAACACTGTTTGTTTGCCTGGACTTTCGTTACCATCTATCTATATTTCTTTCCCCTACGGCTGATCAGACAATGGCAGGAAACAAGGTTTTTCATATGAGTGGAGGATGGAGGCCATCATGGTCGCCGTGGGTGTTGTCCTTGACCCTGCCGGCGATGCCAAAGTTCGTGAACAAGTTGACTCGGTTCTTCCCATCCGTACTTGACTGTTGCACCCGAGAACAAGATTTGAAGGGAGAGGTAGGTAAGTGGGTGATGACGTCATCCCTTCTCGTTCGTACAACTGTGCCGCTCGCTGGCTACGCACGCGCCGTCATGCCATCTACTCGTACTCCTGTTCATCATTCATTCGTTCTTTATTCTTCTCATTCGTACGGCTCTATATGATTTTTTTTTGGGGGGGGGGGGGGGGGAGCGGAGATGTCCGAGAAAAAGAAAGCAAAACCCCGCCCCCTCCCAAAAATGTTCAATCGGTCCTCCAAGGAAAAAAAAACAACGGGAAAGCAAAATATAGCTCAAACTTGACTTGCGCAAGAAAATACCGTCCACGATCAAACCACAGACAACCAGCGGCCCACTCACATTCTGCCAACACAGAAACGGAACGGACTTCTGTGTTTCCTTCATCCTGCGACTTTCAATGGCTCTCGCCTGACCTCACCGGCTCCCCGCAGAGCCACGTCTTTTCCGTGTGCCACGCGGAATGGTCCATGTGAAACCAACCAACGAGGCTTTTACCGCCACCGATGCGCAATCCTCGCCTGTTCGTTTTGTTGGCCGGCCACGATTTTAGTAACGACGATCTGTCACAAATGCAATTGTCATTAGTCAAATTCTGCTTATGATGAGAGATAAAATAGATGCAAGAAAAAAAAAAATCACAAAAAAATCGGGTTGTTGAAGAAGGAAACTTTGAAGAGAGACAAGTCATCATCAGCCTGGCTAAGCGTGGGAATCCAGGAACTGGGATGGTGGCGCATGCCGTCAGATCCGTGGATGAGGCGGCAGTCTGCCGTGCTTGACTTGTACTGACTGCACTGCACGCCCACGTTTCTTTCCGATGAAATGCAGCCTCTCCCTAGCAGTCCATCTGAAACTGCGCCGTGGAATAGCTAGCCCCCTCGGTGTTTTCTTCATCTTTTCCCCCGTGAACTCTTTGCAGCCCATGTAGATGGATCGTCCTCTTCTCAGCATCGCGTAGCAATGTTTTATTGAAATTCAAAAATGCCAGACTGCAAGGGAGATGTATATCTATACGTCGCTGAATGATGCCCAGTTTCGTTTCTTTCATGGCCATAGGCATCTTGTGGTGGCCCCCTTCTTTCTTTTGGGAGGACAAGCTAATGCGAGGCAAAGAAGATTGAAATGCTCAGCCGTGAAACCAAGACCAACTCCATTCATTGGCCGTAGCCCATGGGAGGAGGAGCAGGGAGCCTTCCAGAACTATACGGGTTGTCATCGTAGTATCGTGGCCCGTAATCGTCCCTGTCATGGCCGTCAAAGCCTCCATGTCGAGACGGCGCCCAGCTTTCGGCTCTTCGATGCTTGTGCCCTGGTTCTTGACACATTTTCCGCCGCTGCTCGCGCTTTTCGTGACGCATGGCTTTTTCTTCTTGGAAGACTTTGCACTCATGCGTCATTTCTTTGGCTTCCTTCAATTCCTCAAAGGCGCCTCTGATACCCATGGCGGCAATGCCAACGGATGCAGCGTCCTTCATGAAGGCCTTTGTTTTGAGCTTCTTGGCATCAGCGGCACTGAGACGGCCCTCTTTGACGGCCTTCTGACGCGCTGTCCTCTTCTCCATGCTTTGATAGACACCATGTGCTGCGTGAATGGTTGCGACTGTAGCGAGACCCGTAGTGATTATTTGCTTACCTCTCATCTTTTTCGCCTTTCTCTCGTCCTCATCCGAGTCACCCAAGTCTGACGCGGATCCGTAACCGCGGCTCCCGCCTCCTCGTCGAGAATCGTCCCGTCGACCGCCTCCGCGGTGCGAGCCCTCGTACTCGTAGTCTCCTCCTCGGCTGCGCGAGCCACCATCATATCGAGAGTCGTCATCGTATTCGTCATAGTATCTTCGGGATCTCCGTGAAGATGCTCCATCGTCAAAATCATCCTGGTCACGGCGACGGTGATCATCTGCCGCCGCCGCCGCCGCAGCTCCGCCTCCGCCTCCGCCTCCGCCCCCAATGCCGAGCTTGGCCAAGCTGTTGCGGGCCTTGTCGACCACACTGCGGCTACGACTGCGGCGGTGTCTGTCGGGAGACCCATCTCTCGAATCGTAGCTTCGGTCCCGGCTCCGGTCCCGGCTCCCGGCACGACTTCGGGATCGTGGACGGTGATCGAGCGCCGCCTTGGCACCTAGCGCACCTAAGCCAGCCGTGGCCAGCGCTGCAAGACCGGTTGGGCCGCCACCACCACCTCTGGCCGCCTGCGAAGGAGCTCGAGAGCGAGAGCGAGAGCGGCTGCGCCCAGTCGCCCTGTCTTCTTCGATCTCCCTCTTGGAGCCATTGATGAGGCGGTTGCCGACCAGACCACCGATGACTGACTCAGCGAGACCCAGTTTGCCCTGGGTATCACCTCTGGCAGCATCAACTGTGGCAGCACCAGCGGCAGCAGTGAGAATTCGCTTCGTCTTCTCACCCTTCCAACCGCCGGGCTCCTTGGCCACGCGGAAGGCCTCGGTGGCGCCGGCCAGAAGCGATGCAATGGCGGCCTGCTGAATCTTGTTGGCGCCTGAACCACCGCCGGCGTGGGACCTGGCGGGGCTTCCGCCGCGGCTGCGGTCATCACCATGTCTTTCGTCGTCCCTCCCTCCGCCAGTGAGGGTCTTGACAGCAGCACCAAGGCCGGTAGCTGCCAATGCGTTTTCGAGGAAGTTTTTGTGACCCCTTTTGTTCCTGGAGTCATGCTCGTCGTCGTCGTCGTCGTCGTCGTCGGAGTAGTAGTACTCTGTTAATTGACCATGGCGACCACGATGAAGAATATACTGTGCCTTCTGATCTTTCCTGGCCTGCTGCTTACTGTAAAATTCTGCGCCCTGGTATCCAGCCAAGGCACCGAATCCCGCGAGCGCGACCGAAGAAAGAGGATTGCGATTCACCTCCAGACCATCTTGCTTGGCCTCGTAACGATCGTAGATCTCCTTGCCACCTGCGAGAAGGGCGGCTCCTGCTACAGCAGCGATAATCTTTTCTTGCTTGGACATGCCCTTCTGCTTGGATCGGCGTTCCTCTTCCTCGTAGTATGAACCTCCTCGGCGAAGGCCGCGGTCATGATCGCGGTCGCGAGACGGCTCATAGCGACGGTCATGACGATAGTCGTAGGCTTCTTCGTAGTAACGACCATGCTCGGCGGAGCGGGCTCTGCGAATGTCCCGTCCAGAAGGTGGAGGGAAATCCCGGCGGATCTCCTCCACTGAAAGGTCACTCTCCTCTCTAGCACGAGGGACTAACTCTCTCGAAGGCAGTTGTCTTCCGTAATCACGGGAATCGAAGTATCGAGCATCTCTTTCCTCTCGGCGCTCTTCTCGGACGTATCGACGGGGAGGCTCCCGATCGTACGGATCGTACTTGGCCATTCCAGGGAAAAAAAAAAAAAAAAAAAAAAAAAGCTCAAGACGTAGTGATGAAGTGTAATGCGCCTTGTCAGAAAACAGAGAAGACCAGTGGCGAGGCTTCGAAGAGTGTTTTTGTGAGACGAAATGGACGAATATGGAAGGAGGAGAGTAAACATCTTCAAGGTGAAGCAACGGAAAGGCGGTTGACGACATCGGGTGGGGCGGGGAGGGGCCGCCGGGACAATGAATTCTCCACGCCGGCTCTTATCCCTGATTGGCCTGCGTCCAACCACCAACCACCAACCACCTACCACCACCAACCACCAGACGGACGGTGAGAAAGATGCGTCTCGGCCTCTAATTCGTTCGTGGTCCAACCACACAGCCTGCCAGCACAGCCTGCCAGCACAGCCTGCCAGCCCCCACTCCGTATCACTCCGTGTCACCAAACTACACCGAACCCCGCAGACGACAATGCCACGAAAGCTCACTCACTCCCCTCACTCCCTCATCTCATCAGTCGTCACCTCGCCGTCCCGACATATAAATAAATGCACCACGCCTCGCCAACCATGTACATGAATCCCCCTCGCCATGCCCCCCACAAACCAAACACGGAAAACCACCGAAACCCACCATGAAGACCATCAAGTACGCCCTCATCCCCATCGTCGGCCTCGCTGCCCTCGCCACAGCCGACGACGTCCGTCGCCAAGAGTAAATAAAGCCTCCCCCCCCCCCTCTCCCTTCCCGCAAGTAACTGATCTGAAGACCACAACCTCACCATGTTCAGTACCCGGCTCTTCTCCATCCCCCCTCAGCCCACGGCCCCCGATACCATGCCCGGTAGACTCTCCATCCTTCCCGTCTCTTTACCCTCTGCCTCTGCCTCCGCGTCTGCCTCCGCGGCCCCCACCACGATCGGACACATCACCGGGTCGGCGCCTCCTCCTAATGGGACTATCGTGTATGTTGCCATGTGTCTGATATGTGCCAAGAGAGAGAAAAGATGGCTGACTCGAGCAGCACCGTAACGACCCCCACCAGCGGCGCTTCCCAAAAAACAACCTCTGGCTCTGGCTCGGCATCAGCTTCTTCCTCCTCCACCACCTCCTCTGGATCCAAGGCGGGGCCCAGCACTGGCACGCAGAGCCAGACTTCAAACCCTGCTGCTGCGCCGACCGTCGCAAACTACGTGGCTGGCCTGGCTGCTCTGGTTGGCCTTGCTGTTGCCATGTAGACAAGTCATCTCAGATCTGCCATGGTTGGATGAGGTTGTCTGTCCCTCACATCTATACATAGTACAGATCAGGAATATTTTAGAGCTGCCATGCTCGCTTCGAGCCCTTTACGTGAATCTCACTTCCCTGCTCATACAACCAATAATCGGTGCTTGCGAAATTCAATTGAATTGTGCCCATTTTTGATTATTTTGATTATTTTTGATCCTATCGTACAATACACCAATGCTACATACCAGCATCCTAGCATCAAATGTGATGCCCGACAACGGAACCTGTCATGAAAAAACAGAAGGAACATTTGGAAGGGGCGAGGGCGGAGAAAATAGACACCAGAACAAGCGGCCTGTGAGAAGTGCCAATTGCATGGGCAAAAACCAATCCATCGCCCCGGCTCTGATATCGAGATACCAGGCCCGAATCTTTTTGTCTTTTCTCGAAACAAAAACTCCAGTTTTCCGCTCACTTTCTGGTGTGGACTCCAATAAGAGGAGACTGAAGCAACGTGTTGATAGATTACCATCGAAATAAAAATAACCATCAAAGATATGCATAGAAGAAGCAAGCAATGGCTGAAATTTCTCGGCTCACATGCCATTGTCCCTAGTCCGCAGAAAACAAAACAAGAAAAAAAAAGGATAAAAGAGGAATTTCCATGTGCTTTTCGTATGTATGCCCTCTTTTTGTATCATTCTTTGGCCTCCCCATGCTCCTTTTTGTCACAGTAGCGTGCCACTCTTTTTCCTCTCTTGTTATCTCGTCCCCGCATAGAGGTGTTGAGCGTCGAGTTGGACTGACGACCCTGTTCGGGCTCTAACGCACGAAAGCCAAGGGACTCGTTGGGCGAGGAAGCCACGTCCGTTTGCCCTAATCGAAAAGGTGAGAGCAAGTTCTCATTTGCGCCAGTACGATGGCCAGAAGAAATGAAAATATTTTGTTTTCTCATGATCCACAAGATCCCCCCGGGGTGAGATGGCGATTCAAGGCTTCGAGATTGCTGCGATCAGAAGTCTCAAAAGGAGAAACCGATTGCTCATTGGTGCCATGAGTCTTGCCGACGTAATTTGCCAAAAAATAAAATAAACGAATACCTCCGCGACCAACACCAGTAATCGAGTTGCATGTGGCTTGTGGGTACAACCTCGTCAACGATGAACAAGGAAACAACAAATTGAGAAAGACCCCCCATAACGCTACCTTGGGGAAAAAAAAAAAGACTGACAAGCCAACGAAAGAAGATCGAGCCCGTATCAGTCTGCGGCTGTGTTCCCCGCATAGAAAACTCAACGACAACAAATACCATCTCTTGACCAAGATTCCAATCCGAAAGTGTGTCAGATCAATGTCATACGATTCCGTGAAGATTGTCAGCATTGGCGAACTCAGATCTTCGTTGCCCCATTTCATGCTTTCTTCGATTCCCAAGAGAACCAAGACAGGTCGACTGCGAGGCCATCGACACGATGCTCGAGAGAACAGGGTACATCGTGAAGGTCCCCCTAGCCTTCATGATCTGTGAGCCACAAAGAAGCAAAGAACCCGTACCAAGGAGATCCAAGGGGGAAAATAGCCACGCACTCATGCAAGACAAAAGAAAAGTGCCAAGAAAAAAAAATGTACCATGATACCAGACCAGCCATGGGCCAACTGAGCTCTGCGGCGGAGCCATCCGGAATCCGTCGCAACATACACCTTCATCTAACCCTATCATGGACCGAGATCTGAGAGCAATCATCTGACTTGCAACTGATAAAATAAAACTCCGCCTCTGTCCCCTGCCCCGATCGGTTATCCCCACAACTGCTTGTCAACTTTTGGTTCAGCTTTCCCCCCTTTTTTTGTATGAGGAATGTTTACTCGGCGTGAAACCCGTTGGCCAAAGCAGTTCCGTTGGTGTTCTTGGATGTGTGAGTGTGGGCAGAGTCCTGACCTAGGGCTCCAAGAGCAGCCGACCCTGAAGGTGAGAAGTCGGGGACGTCAGCGGACAGCTGAGTGCTGCTGTGCCCATTGACGATACCATTCACGGGTTGACCAAATGAAGACGTGCCTTCAGGGAAGTGGTGAAATTGGACGTCGCCTTGTGGTGAAAAGCCCATTTGAGGCACGCCGAAAGCCATGGGGAGAGCTCCGTTGATGTGAGGGCCATAGTTGAAGGGGCGGTTCTTGAACTTCAGCTGCGATGGGCCGTTGTTGCGAGCAAAGTCGTCACGATCCTCCATGGGCAGGATGAAGCTCTGCCATCCGTTACGGCGACGGAGGCGCTCAATATCGTCCTCTCCGACCACAAAGTCAATCTCGGTGGAGGTCTCACAAACAGCCCGGATCATAGCCATATCTTGGGTCAGTTCTCTAATGCGCTTGAAAGCGGCGACGAAGTGCAAGTTGACGAAGCCTTGAGAATCCATACGCTTCCGAAGATACATGTCTTTGCACAAATTTTCAATCGAGAAGTAGTATTCGATTTGGTTCTTGAGAACACCGAGGACCATGTTATCCCAGTATTGCGGGGGTTGCTGGAATGGAACAGCTGACATGGGATGCATGGGATATTCGTAGGAGCCGCCGAAGTTAGCCTGGATAGGTGGCAGACGGGTGGCGCCGTTTGGCAAAGACATGCGGTGGAAGTTGTTACCAGCTCCATTTCGGCCCCGTCCACCTCTCTGCGGAGGAGGGACAAAGCCTTGGCTGTGAGGACCTTGTCGTGGAGGTGGGCTGTACGGGCCTTGGGATCTTCCGGAAGTTGACACGTTGTTGGAGAAATTAGCACCGTTGTGCTGGTGAGAGTGAGTGTTGACAGAATGGTGAGCCCCGCGGCCTCTGTAGCCACCTCGTCCTCTCTCTGTTCGACCCTCGGAGCGAGCATTGTTTGTATGCTGATGTTGCTGCTGTAGATTTTGCAAAAAAAAAAGAAGTTAGCCTGTTGCTGTGCAATGACACACAATGAAGTGTCTCTTCCTACGTTGTGTGCGATTTGATTTATTCCAAAATGATCAGGGTCAAGGGAGCAACTAATGAAGACAGCTTACAGATGATGGGGTCGAGGTGGCATCCTTGGTCTTGTCGCCCCCAGTCAGGGCGCCCTTCTTCTGCTCTTTGGTAGCGTTGCTTACATCCATTGATGCTCGCTTGGAGGCAGGAGGAAGAGAATTCGTCCTGTTAGAACCAGTACTGCTCTCCTTGGTGCGTTCCTTAGATTCGTTAGGCTTGCTGGCGTTTGCATTTGCATTTGCATTTGCATTGGCACTGGCGGCAGCAGTCTTCTCGCTCGGCTGGTTGCTGGTAGGGGCGGTCCTACCGCTGTTGGCACCACGGGCGCCACCACGAGGTTTGGAGTTGCGCATCTGAGGCAGCTGGGTCTCAAAACTGACCGAGGGCACATAGTCATATGTCACCCACTTCTCCTTCTGCTTCTTGCCCTGCGACCCGTCATCCTGGCTCTCCTTCTCTTGCGCAACGACAGGCTTGGTTACCACGGGCTTCTTTTGGTCCTCCTTAATGGCAATCTCAGGGGTAGGCCATGAGGCAGCATCCTCAACGGAAGGAGGCAGTTCCGATTTGCTGTCCTTGTCCGCTAATCGAGAGCCTCGGCTACCATTTCGATCTGATCGTCCAGAATCACCGGTCTTGCGATTTGACTTGACACCATTTGCGGGTGCATTCTCTTTTGAGGCAGTGGGGGGAGACGCAGAAGACTCCTTGGTTGGCTTCTTTGCCTCGTTGTCGTGAGCGGTGACACCGTTGGGAGTGACGGGGGTGACCTTTGCCTGCTGCTCCTTGCGCTGGAGCCAGATATTGACAGACGGGATGGGGGCTTCGGACAGCTCCACCTTGGGAGTCTCCTGGGCCACCTCTTTGGTCTTTTCAGCTCCCAATGGCTGATCGTTTGACTTGTCTGACGATCCCTTGGACTTCTTACCCTTGCGGGGTCTCCTCGACTCCTGCTCATCGACCGAACGTGTGGCAGTGCTCGAGGATCTCGTGCCCTTGTCTGTCCGCCTCCACGGGCGATCTAATCTTCCACCATCATCATCTCGCCTCGATTCGGAACGTCTATCGTGGGTAGTCTCGGAGCGCAGATCGCTCTCAGAGCCGATGTTGCTGTCAACGTCTTGTTTCTCAGACGCTGGTTGAGGGCGAGATTCGTTCCCTAGAGGGCCTTCTGACAACTTGACCGGAGTCTCGGAGACCACGGGAGAGGTAGTACCTTGAGGGTTCGATGCAGGATTCGGTGATGTGATGGATGGGGACGCGCCCTGTCCTTTTGCGGCTTGCGCGTAGGAGAATGTCGAAGCAGCCGCCATCTCGTTGGAGTTGGAATTAGCTGCAGAAATCATGTCAATATTGACAGAAGAGAGTCTTGGCCGCAACACGAGGTTCTCGTATTGCACTTGCACTTGGTTGTTTATCTTGTTTTGGCAGTTTGCCCACACTCCCCAACCGGGGTGAAGCGAAATTGACTTCGGCAAAAATTTGTGAACAAAGTCGTCTGACGACCAGAGAAATGTGCCACTCTGTACAGCAGCCGGAGGGTGAACTATTCCACGAGCGAGTGCGATGGAAAGGGTCTCCGGTGCCAAGTATGTCGTTGATCGATGATCTCCTGACAGGCGGTATTGGTCAGCTTTGGAAAAAAAGAATGCGTCTTTCGGATTCTCGCGATTTTTTGATTTTTTTTGGGTTTGGAATCCCGTTCCGGAGGTCGGAGTTCTTGTCCCAGAGCCTTGACGTCGGGGCGGGCGGCAAGAGGACTCGAAGAGAAAGGCGAGTGGGTTCAGAGAAATACGCACAATTGGAAAGTTTAAAAGAATAAATAAACCCCGTGGCCAAAAGGCAAACGACGCTAAGACCAGAGTCGATTGACAGAGCCGACGTTCAGACGAGGCAGCAACGATGACAACGCCGGATTATCGCTCTGATCCGATTGGGTTGAGAGAGAGAAGTGGTGCGGACCGTCAGCAACGTCAGCAAAGGGGAGCGTACAAAGGTACCCGAAGGGGGGATGCAGTTTTGTAGCACTTGAGGGGACTCGGCTTTGCAGAAGCAGACAAGGCGAGGAGGCAAGTGAGGCAAGTGAGGCAAAAAATGGCGACCGGACAACAGAGGGTTGCTTTGTCAGTAACACTATTTGCGGGCGTGACTGGTGGCAGGGGAAAGGAAAAAAGCCTGCGCCGGGTGCTCGAAGAGTCGGAGCGTCTTTATCCGTGTGCGGTGGGCTGGAGGGACAGGGAGTCTCGAAGGGGAAAAAAAAGAGGCGAACGAAGTGATTGCCTTTGGCAGGTGACGACAAGACTTGCCAGAGCAGTCAGACTTTTGCGAAAGTGCGAAAGTGCGGAAGTGCGAAAGTGCAGAGGGCAAGAGGCAAGAAGAACCTCGATGAGAAGAAGAGAACGAGGGCAGGAATAGAATACGGCCACGACGCAGTAGCAACGGCAACTGGTCAGCCAACTGCAACGTCAGATCCCGAGGAATTGGCCAGCGCAGGATAATTTGTTGCGGTAGTTTTTTGGAATGGGGAAAAAAAAACACACTCTCTCTCGCACACGCACAAGCACGCACAAGCACGCACACCAAAGAGAGAGGGTCCAGGGCAAAATGGATGTCGGAGGTTATATTTTGCGTGTTGTGATTTTGGTGTGAACAAATAAATTTTTTTTGGCCCGTCGGCCCAGCAGACCGGACCACTTTAAATGGTAATACATATACCACTCACTGATCAGCACGAGCTCAATGTACCCAGGCACCCAGCCGACTGGGAGGGACCAGGCGGATTGAAGGTGGCCTTTTCTTGTTGCTTCCCCCCTCCTTTTGTGCCACCAGTCGTTTGTACGGACTAATACGGAACAGTAACGTACATACGTACCGGACCAGGCCACACGTCCTGCCTGTCCGGTCCGTTTTCCTCTTCACGCTCTTGTGGATGTTGGGGGAACCAGGCTGCACCTGCGAGATTGGCTGGCCAGGTGCTTGGTTGGGGGGGGCGCTTTATTGGCACTCTACGGCGGGGAGCCCGACAAACAGCAGGCGCCGAGGGGGTCCTGTTGCCGTCTAATGATTGAACCAGACTACGGAGTACATGTCACTTGTACATGATAGAGAACAGGTTCTGTTTTTGGCATGCGCGCGGCCGGCCACATTAGCGGGCCAGGCATCTCGCGGCCAGGCACACAGTTCTTTTTTATATCGACAAACGGCATTACGAAGAAGTATAGGGGCATACCGAGGCAATCCTTGTGCCATATCGCAAACAGGCTTGATCAAGCTCCAGCTTCCTTGGCGCGTGATACCAGGAGGGTTTGTCCTGTAATAATGATGTCTGTGTTCTGTGTTCTGTGTTCTGTGTCTCCAGTGAAGTGGAAGGAGCGACGAATGGGACCAGTTCGACAAGGGCAGGAGGGCAGGAGGGCAGGAGGGCAGGACGGAGCGGCATGTCCAGCTGCCAGCTGCCGGCTGCCAGTCTGGCCAAACACTTGAGGAGATTTATTGGACTCGGTCGGTGCATGCATAATTGATAATGTGAGGAGTAATTATTGTAATACGGACGTAATCCGTACGGACGTGCTCAGTCTCACTCAGCACTCTCACTCAGACCGTGCTGCCTGAATAGTGAAGGCTGACACTGCATTGTATTAGTAATGGCAGGACGCCCGAGTTGTAGCTGGCATTCCGGTTCTCGGCTGGCCGTGGTCGTGGCCTGGGTGTTGCAGACATGTAGAGGCAGAAACAGGCTAGTTTTTGCGCCCCCACTGGGGGCTCCATTCCAGGGCAAAGAGGTAATAACGCAGCAGGTGATAATTTATTAATAATAATTGCCAATTATCAATAAATTCGGTACATGAGGCCGGCCGGCCGGCCGCTTGGCAATCGTCGTCTCTGGCCGTTGCTCGCGGGTCTTGTCTGCCATCAATCATGTTCTATCCGTTAATATAAAGCACGCTGTCCGTGCTGCCCGACATGAAGAAGGGGAAGGAGGATGATTATAACTACAGATGCCAACTCGAAAATACCATCGAGTCGCAATGACACATGCAGCCTCTTCTCGCAAAGTATAGCTTCCCCGCCAGCCAGTACGGAGCATGCTATGCTCACACAAAAACGCAGTGGTTCCGTGGGAAGCCGGTCTGGCTTGTGCATCTCTCCAAAAAAGAGTCCATCCAGCGTGGTCTGATGCGGCCCCCCTCTCTCCTCTCATGACTCATCTTTCGCGACAGAAAGGGGAGCATTCACTCATTATTATTATGGCCACGGCCTTTGCACTTATCGCTCCTCCCTCCCTGGGCCATTTGGGAAGGCGACGTCATCAATTTCCAATACGTGAAACATGCAGTTTTTACGTATTTGATCAATTTCTAAAAAAAAAAAAAAAAAAAAAAAAAAAAAAAACTCGAGTTGACTGACCCAAAATTATTAGATGCGTTGAGACCATTTTTCTATTTTTATGCGACCAGACGACGGGCCAACAAACAAGCCTTGCCTTGAACAATTCCGGCTAATAAGCCGAATTACGGATTACTTTGCTTAATTTTGCGCCCTTTCATTCCAGGGTCCGCCGGGCCATTCGACCTCCCGAGTTCTTTGGCAATTTGTGGGCATGAGTGAATTGATGGAGGATCCGAATGGACATGTGAATTCCATTCGCTCCAAGGGCATTCATTCATCATCATTCTCACTCACCTAGGCATTGCATGTGCTGCCTGCCTAGCCTAGCCCAACACATGCACTTGAGCAGACTGACTGCTGCGTGCTCGTTCCCGGCCCTCGTCATACTCAGGCACTGCACCGAGGCAATTTCGACCCAAGGGCACAATTCGCGGACCATCCGCGATTCTATAGCCGTCTTGACTTGGTGGGCGCGCGGGTCGTGTTCTCGTGATAGGGGTGGATGTCTCGCGCTTCTGATTCCATGGGGAGCGCGAATTCCTTGAGCGAAGCGAAATCGGCTTTAATTCCAACCAACAGGTTGAGAGGCAGTGTAAGGAAGAGGGAGTGAAAAGTTATGGTCAAGAAGGAGGGAACCCCCCCCCCCCCCCCTTTTTCTTTTCAAGCCGCCTTCCGAACCACCAGCTGTATTCTCGTATTCCTATTCCGCAGTATTTCCAACACTGCGTCGTATTCGCCACGACAACGTCGTCTTGCTCCGTTCCCCCGGTCGGCCGAACGAGACGTCAAACGTGCTCGCACCATCCCACCCAGCAACAATCCAGAGCACGGACAAGATGCGACAACCCACCGACGACAAAAGCGACTTCACGCACCTCTCGGCCGAAACCACCGGACTACAACGTTGATAGCCTGCCAGACAGAAGCAACGTGTGACCCAAGTGCCCTTCATCCTAGCAAAGACCCGTAAGACCCGTAAGATCCGCTCCCGTTTGTGTCGTTGGAAAACTCGCTCGGACCCCATGGCCATGCACTTCTTGTTTGTCCCATCTTCGACGCGAGGATGCAGCGATACCAAGTGCCGCTGACGTTGCATATCTATCGTACGCAAATACAACCCCCGTGCTCCCCGTGCTCCCCGTACTTTCCCCCACCCACAAGCCGCGCCGCCCAACTCGCGCTAAGCAAGCAACTCGTCTCGTCATTGTTGAGGTAACCCGCATACGGCCTGGCGCCCAGCCGTCAACCTTGGCTCAAGGACGGCACGGCAAGTCCAGGTGGCTTGTCACGCAGGCTTGCCTGGTTTTTGGAAAAAAAAGGTCAGATGATAGATAGGCCACCCGTTGGCCTGACACACACGAGCTTGAGCATCGAAACAAGAGGGCTGCTGCAGGGGGCTGCGGAGCGGAGGTAGGAAATTATATGCGTGACACAGCTTACGGCTTGATGGCTGGCTCGGTAGGGCCTATTCGTACAATTGTCATGTAGGTACATGCTGCAAACAAAGTTGCTCTGCAGAATCCCATCGTAACGGGATGACATCGTCTTGTCTTGTCTCCTCCCTTCACTTCTCTGGTCTCGACTTCTCTCCATCGGCCTGTGCACACTCGCTTCTCTCCGTGAGATACTTCTTCATAACTCACCCCTCAAGTTTTTCAACCCTCCTTCTTCATAAGGCAAATTGCACTTCTTGTTCTTCCTGTCGGCCACCCATCACATCCATGAAGCTGCTTGCCTGGCGCCAAATGAAGCTGCCAGGCGAAGACCCGTGGACCCCATGGGAAAATAGCTGATCAAATACCAGATTAGGCATGCCAGCTGCACCATGGACGAAAAGAGGGTCAATATGGTGCTATGAAGCTACAAGCATGTTAGTTCACGACATCATATATCAAGCCGTCGCAGGCAATCATCTAAGCTCCATTTTGAGACGTTACCACATACCTTGAGAGCAAACACCAATGTTAATATGATGGAGCCAAAGTAAGCTGCCGTGAAAGGCAGTCTCGGTGCAGAGAATAGGTGATGAACGTAATTCAGAGGTCCCATGACCGCCGCAAAGGAGGCTAGGAACAAAATAGACCCGACAGTCCATCTAAGTTTTGAAGAAAAGGTGACATATCAAGTTAATCACGAGTGAACTATTCGCATACTTTGAGATGGCATTAACCAAGGTCGACGGGGCAGCAAGGCGAAGTTGAAGAACAACATGTCTGCCACCTCCTCAATCAGGGCAAATAGAACAAAGAGACCTGAGGTGCGTCATGATTCACATCTCGGTCCGTATTGTCTTGCCGACTGAGGGTGTACGTAGGTGTGTAGGTGTGCGTGTGTGGGCGTGTGTGTGCGTGTGTGCGTGTGTGTGTGTGCAGAGGAATAGACAGACAGTGTGCTTTTTTTTTTTTGGGGGGGGGGGGGGGGGCTGCTGGTGAAAGAGCATGAGACATAAAAATCCACTTACAAGATGACAAATTTGCGAGGCCGTATAGATAATACGGGGAACAAGGTGAAGCAGATGACGAAGCAGGCCAGAGCAGCCAGGTTGCAGGCTCCAAAGATCAGCAACCTATCCCATCGGCTAACTGTAAACGAGGTTAGCCTCGACACCAAGCACGCGCAACATCTGCGTCACATGCAGAATCTAAGTGCACAAGTTTGGGGCAAACGCAAATGCGCGTGTCCCGCTGTAGGGGTGCCGCATCCTCCCCCCAAGATGCTCGAGGACGTCGAGCAATGGAGAGCGAATGCCGCCTTGTGTGAAACGTGTCTTTGACTCACGGGCAAACCAGCCTTCCTCCTCCTCTCGCCGAGTTGGAGCCGGCAGAGGAGCCCCAGGCCCAGATTCTGACGTAGGAAGCCGCACATAACTGCGGTCTTGGAACGGGTTGAAGTTTCTGATAGAGGCCATTAAACCCGTCTCTGGAGTTGTGCTGACCGGTTCATCCTGCCTTCTGCTCCAGCCCAACGAGCCTATGGAGTCACGAAAGGAAGCCGAAGCCATGATGAGCGAAAAGCGGTAAGCGGTAAGTGGTTCGCGTACGAACCACAGAGAGAAGTATGACCGGTGGGTGAGTCGACCAGTGGATATTCGTTCGGCTGTGGGTGGCGACCACGAACCCAACTTTGGCGGTGCAGGTTCGCCGCGGCAGCTATTTCCGGACTATGTCCGGAGATGGTCGTCGGGATTTGCGACGGGTGAGGCAGGCGAACGGATACAATCGGGTTGGTGTGTAGGCAATCGGCCGGTAGGAAGGGTTCGGATCCAGGTAACAGAGTCAAGTAAAACCTGTGTGCGAGTCCACCGCGCTGCTGCAACGGTGAGCCATGGTCAGTCGTAGTCCACTTGAATAGATATAGGAGATAGTGTGTGTGAGGTTGCCTTGCGATGGCAAAGAGAGTGTAGAGTGTGTATAGTCAAAAGGGCACACGGTGTGTGTGGATGTGAATGTGAGCGCGCGTGCGTGTGCTTGAGAGGCATCAATGATATAAGAGTGACAGAAGGCAAGGGAGCCAGCCTACCGGGCAGGCTGCTTGAGTTTGCCACGCCGCAAACCGCAAGCCGCAAACCGCAAGCCGCAAACCGCAAGCCGCAAACCGCAAACCGAGAGCTTCTCCAAGTCGTCGTTGACGTTTATGGATCGCGGAGGCAAGACCACGCGTACCGCTCACAGACAAACGGTAACCCCAGACAGGGTTGGGGAAAGTTGGGGAAAGGGTACGAGTAACAACGGTGAGGGGGGAGGGGTGTGTGAGAGAGAGGTTGGCCGCCTCGATAGAATGGATGCAAGATGGGAATCTGGCAGGGCAGAAGAGACAAAAGTCGATGGCAAACGCGCAGTGTGGGATGGAGGATGGAGGAACAGCCGGACGAGATTTGCGAGATGTCAGGTCTGGCTGCCACTGGCCGCCACTGGCCGCCACTGGCTGGACGTCGGGAAGTTTGTCATCGGCTCCCTCGCTGGGGTTGGATTGGATTAGGGGTGTGTGGGACGCCAATCGATGCGTGCAATGGCAGGCCACATGATTGGCAGGCCGAGGGGGGCGAGTGCCAAGTGCTACTACGGTGAGTGGCTTGTGGGTGGCTTGTGTGAGCCCAGGGCCCTTCTTGATTGGCTGATGCTGCTAATGGCCCGCCCTCGCGCGTCTGAGTGGTGGCCTTGGGAACGCAGCCGTGCAGCACGGCTACCGGGGTCAACGGGTCCTGGGGCTGCTGGGTTGGGTTGGATCTGGGCCAGATCATGACCCAGACAGGAAAGGCTGACACTTTCCAAAATCGCTAGACCAGATATTCTTGTCTTTTCAGTGTCGCAAAAAAAAAAAAAAAAAAAAAAAAAAAGCAAAGAACAAGAGAACAGGCCAATGAGGGCTGTCGTTGCGAGCTCGTCGGGCATATCCACGCCGTCACCCCCCCCGGCCATCACCCCGGCCATTTCTTGCTTCTCCCAAGATGCTGTGAGTCTCCCGTGGCAGCATGACGTGCGTCATCTAGCCAATAGACTGTATCAATAGAATAGTAGTTTGCTAAGGCGGATGATCCATCTGCATGGGCGCCTCCCCATGTATATGTATCATGTATGCATCACCGGCATACGGATTACAACCACCATTGCATGCAAGATGGCCCGTCATGTTTTCCTGCCTGCTTTAAGCCCATTCTGGTCTGGCTTCCAACGATGAGGGGCCCCATGGACGATGCAATGGATGCCCTGACCATACTGACCATGAACATGGGTGGGCGGCATGTGTACGCCCAGTACCTACATACGGCATATGGAAACTTGCATGCAGAGGAGCATTTCATGTCTAGAATGGCATGCCGTGCGTAAACTTGGGGAACACCAGACAGAATATCCCGAAGGGGTGCCGTGTCAAATTATGAGTTCCGTAGCGGATATCTCATTACAGACAGGCTGCTAATTTCAGAAAGAATGACTCTCGGAGCATCTGCAGGAATAGTCCAGGGTGTGCATGCGTACCTGGGGCCATATCCAAGGCTCGATGAAAATGACCATGGCGAGAGCACGGTGGCATGCACCGTTTCTACATCTGCCAAGGCATCGCCACAACTCAGATCGGACGGGCTAACAACGGGTACGCAGGAACAGAAGAACCAAGGATTCGGTCACGAAGGAGATTGGGGATGATGAATTGCCATGAAAGCATGGGAATCGGATGGAAGGCTGACCCTTCTCCCGGAGTAGTGCCCTACATGACCTCGTGGTTAGGGCTGGAGAAAAATGGTCTCAAGACTTCACTTGTAACGCATGATCGAGAGAAAGACTACGATTCCAAGATGTAAGTCGATGATAAGGCCCATGTCGAGCGTCGAGGTTGTGGCCTGGTGTCTTATGTCTAGAGTCACGCTCAACCTGGGACGCACCCCTCCGTCCGTCCCCCCAACCGTCCCGTTGCTTTCTCTGCAAAGAGGTTGATGGAATGCGCGAGCCTTGGCACACGGCCACTTCCCCGGACGGGTGGCCAAGGGGAGTCAGACGACGAACTGGCGGGACGAACCTCATCATGTCGTACCGTGAGGACGCCCACCTTGCCTCTACCGTCACTCTGCCGTCCAGGAATTAGTGCAGGGGGCTGTATTTTTAGTCTGCTCAAGAGGGTGTATCGAGATGGGTGGTATGGATGGGTGGGTGTGTGCGCAGACGGAGACTTTGCATCGTCAAGATGGGCATGAGCTCGGCCGCAACGTGAAGAAGCAAGATGGCGACATGAAGTAATATGTCTCCCATGATCTCTCGAGGAGGGGAAGGCTATAAGATGACACAGCCCCCGGCACGCAACCTTGGTTTGTTGTTGTCCTCTCTTTTTCTCTTGTTCTCCTTCTTTGGCTACAGGAAATCCAAATCAAAGCCGGACGACTAACAAGACAAGAGGAAAAAAAAAAAGACAGGTGCTTTACTGTCGGAAACAACATACCAGACATCTCTCGGCATCCCTCGACATCCCCAAGCTGGAGGCATTCGCTCGGAATAAATCTCCTGGCGAATCGATATTGAACGACCCGACGACCGCTTCCCTCTCACAGGTCTCAGCCCTTTGGACACTTTGACCCCGAAGACAAAGACAAAGACAAAGCAGGGTCTTGACTTGTACTGTCCATATCCACCTGATTGGTCCATCTCTCGTGGAGGACGGGAACGCGAGCTCGCATCCGTGTGCGACGAAGGAACTGCCTGCACTGCACGGGCGCTCAAACTTATGCATGTGCATCGCTCGCTTGTCATCGAGCACCCAGCCCAGCTTCATTCAGCCCGCCTGAAGTTGCAGCCTGCGAGTGCTTGAGTCTTGAGTCTTGAGTCTTGACCCAAGGTAAGAAGAACTTCCAGTCTCCAATGTGGCCCCGGACTCTTGCGGCCAATCATCTTCTCCCCCACCCCCGTCCCGTCCCCCCTTCCCTATTGCCACCTTCAGCCTCGCCTCACGGGGCCCTCCACGCCCCACCCCCTTCTGTCCTTCTGCGCACTTGGCTGGTGAATGACCGGAAACTTGTCTCCGACTGACCTGACATCCCGCCAACAAGTAGCTCTACAGTAGCTCGTCAGTACAGCTCTACAGTATAGCTCTACAGTGAGTGACCTGCTCAGCTGTCAGTGGCTGTCACCGACCTCTATCTAATCCGTACACCAAGTATTAATTACGGTCGACCCACCCACCACGCACGCAGCCTTGTCCTCCTCCTCTTCTTTTCGTTCCCCTCTTGTGTGTCACCTCGGCATATGCGCGCATCTCATCGTTGCCGCCGCGAAACATTCTAGCCTGGTATTAGGTGAGCACAGTTCTCTCTCTCTCTCTCTCTCTCTCTCTGTGTCCGCCAGCTCCCCCGCCGCTGCCTCTGTCTACCAGACTGACGGGGGAGGCCTCTTACTATTACCCGCCTGCTTCATTTTCCCGGTGCCTCCTTCCCCTCCTGTTAGCGCCCAGCCGTCGTTGCCCAGGCCCCTCCTTCCCCCAAAGGACCCTCGATCGTGACTTAATTAGTCCCTCTCAGCACTTGGTACCGTGTTGCGACCCCTCCCCCGTCTTCCCGCAGTGCATTTTCTTCTCACTAGGGCGCATAGCTTGGCTTCACCGCAAACAAATGCTCCAGCTAACAATGTCCTGCAGTTCCACGCCTCTTTGCATCTAGGGACTGCGTCTACTCAAAATAAGAAATAAGCAAGCAAGCAAGCAAGCAATCGCCCGTCGGCCGCCCGTCGGCCGCCTGTCACCGCCTGGACCCTTGTCCCACAGACTAAGCAGAATCAAGGCGGTTGCGGTTGCGTCTGTCCACCGCCCTGCCATTCGCGGCCAAGCCAACAAGCCACTGGTCGCTGGTTCAAAAGCAAACACCTGGCGACAAATTCCGCCGGCGTCGCATTCCCTCTCCTCTTGTATCAATTCCCTTGACCTGTGCCCTCAGCGGCTTATCGCCCTCTTCAACACCAACCTCACTCCGATTGCTCCGATTTGTTGCGACGCTCTCGGTTTAGATGGCCTCGGGATAGCATCCGTCACCAGTTCCCACAGACAGCGCCCATCTGCAGCCTATGTGAGTTCACCTCTCTGCCCATACCACTTCATCACTTCATATTCTCTGCTTGGTGCGCAATAAGAGCTGGGAAATCGCCCTCGTTCAACGTATAATCAATTCATCCACTCCGCCATCTCGGGAGGGGAAGCGTTGTCTTGGTTCTTCGCAGCACCAACTAACTGCCTCGCCCCTCCCTTTCCTCGAAGAGCATTTCTCATTTCTCACCGACGCCGCTTTCCTCCATGCTTTCGCTGCCGGTACACAAGAACTGACATGTCTACTTGCTTTTCTGCCTCTGACAGTGTGCAATTTGTATCTAAGCGCTGCGCATCCGCTTCTTCTCGCCCCGAGAATTCACACCAATTTTCCTACGCCATTGGTGACCACGCAATCGAGTCGCCCCCGGCCTACCCGAAACGAACTTTGTCTTTGACGGTGCCGTCAACTCCTCCTTCACAAACCGCAAAACTGGCATCTCTAACATCAGTGGAGCTCCAGAAGCTCAACATATACACAATGGCGCAGCACGGCTTCGGCCATTTCGCTTCCGCCCCTACTAGTGGAAACATCGATCCTAATGACCTTGCCATGAACGGCGGATACTCCCCTTCCTTTAGCAACGCAAACAACTTCAACTCTTCATCTGGGAACGCCCCGAACGGATATTCTAGTGGCAACGCCGTCTTTGGCGACGACGAGTTGTTGGACGGCCTGGCCTCACCCCCTGAAGGTCAGTCGGGTCTCCATGGCCAAGGCCAAGACTACGGCATGAACATGGGGTTCAGCCAAGGTGCCTTTCAGTCACACCGAGGTTCTGCGTTGCAGATCGATCCGGCTCAAATGAACGGCTTCTCCCAGACTCCAGATGGCGATCCTATTCAAAGCCCCTATGCTGCTGGCTTCACCGCCCAGTTTCGTCAGATGCAGAACAACCACTCCCTTGGTGGCTCATTGCATTCTCCCATGTCATACTCGAATTCTCCGTTGGCTGCAGGCGACATGGGCGCTGACGGCAGCGACCCCAACTATCTCAAAGCTAGAGCGCGCGTGTCCCAGCAGATGCAGCGCAAGGCCTCCAATAATCGCAGCCCGATGACGCCCAAGACCAATGGCATCCACGGCATCCCCATCGGCTCCCAGGACTCGCCTGGGTTTGGACCGCAAGCCATGCGACCATCGGGCAGCCACGAGAAGTCTCCATCCGGGCAGTGGGTCAATACTCCGGGCGGAAGCATCCCAGCGTCTTACAACTCTGGTTTCTCCTCACCAATGCAGCAGGGCATGGTGCCCATCAATGAGGTCATGCTGAAGGGCGGTACCTCCATGCCCACCAAACTGGGCGTAGCACCTGGGGGTGTCACCTCCCAGGAAATGAAGCGCAAGCGACGTCGTGAATCGCACAATCTTGTGGAGCGCCGCCGCCGTGACAACATCAACGAGAGAATCCAAGACCTCAGCAAATTGGTTCCTGCTCATCGTTTGGAAGATGAAAAGATCCGCAAATTGATCCAAAATGGCACGCCACTTTCCCCAACACTCACAGGCACGCCCAACCCTTCTCAGGCCACATCTGGCCTGGCCGGGCCTGGTGCCCGCCGAGCTGCTGGGGGCAGTGCCGGGAACATCACCACCGGCCTTCCCATTGAGGACAAGGACAAAGGTCCCAACAAGGGTGACATCCTCAACGGGTCAGTGAGCTGGACCCGCGATTTGATGTGGATGCTCCACCTCAAGCTTCAACAGCAAGAGGAGTTGATGAATACAATTGCCGAGCTCGGCGGGCACTTCCCTTTTGAGCTTACCGATGATGAGCGACGTATGCAGTCGGAGCTTATGGAAGCCATTTCGCGTTGCGACTCTGGAACCTTCTCCTATTCAAGGACTGCTGGCTCGGGTCTTCGTGTGCCTACTCATACCGACTTTCGCGGCGACCCCGTGAATGGCTTAGCCGCCAACCTCGATGCCATCGGCCTCACGCCCGAGGAGAGTGGCAACAATGTTGGCATGTCAGGAGACGTCAACGACACCGCGCAATTCTGGAACGACCCCGATGATGATGGCAGCGGCCACGCCTCCCTCGACTTGAAGGAGGAGGACGAATATGACATGGACCTGAACTAGGTGTCATTCGCTCAGCAACGACAGCTTTTACGTGCATATAAATTGGCGTTTGCGTTTGTTCTCAACTCACAACTTTGTTTTGGGCTGCTTTCAGTAGCTTTGCATCGAGGTCTACCCGGTGTTACGTGATGAGAAACATATGGGTTTGGCACATTCAGGGATGGCTTTCGTTCTCACCAGCCTGCTCCCAATTTGAGGCGTTGAGGGTCATATGCATAACACACACACACACATGCACACAACGGTTGGGAGGCCTGACCGGTTTGACTTGATTTAAGTTGCAATGTTCCCTTTGAAACTGGGACTGGTGGGTTTAGACACTGGGGGGTACCTTTTGAACTTGCATTATACAATGGCGGACAGATTTGCTTACCGTGGCTTCTTGTTTCACTTTTACAATTTGCTTTTCTTCCGTCAATTTCTCTTCTCGGCGAACTCTAGCCTTTGCTTTATTCGGTATTCTCCCCACGCAGTGTGGTTCTCTTCCTCGAGACTTGTTCTATTTCAATTGTTCCTGCTGCTGCCGCCACATGCGCGCGTCTTATCAGATACGCGTGTTTTGCTATTGCGATACCTCGGCTGGCTCTCTGTAATCAAGGCCGGCCTCGCTTTTCTTTTTCTTTCTTGTTTTTTTTTTTGACTGTCCAACTTGTCGCCTTTGAAGGCCTTGTTTGCTTTTCGGAGGGCTGGTGTTTTATTCTTGTAATGTTTTGGGACCATGGGCCGATGGAAACTTACGCTTGGGGCCCTTCCCAGTCTATATTTTATTTGGTCCCTTCAAGCAGGCTGGCTTGCTCGTTTGGGCCTGGCAAGTCTATGAATGTTTCATCTCAAGCTATAGTTGTGTCTGCTTGTTGCTAATATACTGGCTACTTATTCACAGTAACTTGTGCCGTTTGCAATGTGCTCCTGCTGTCCCTTTGGATCCATCCATTAGTCTTTGTTTCTCCAGATAGCTGCCATGTGAGGGCCTGGGGTGCGCGCTTCCACTTGGTCGTTGGTCGGAAACAAAAAGACAATTTGTCACATGCTGCATTGATTTTTTTTTTCCATTGTCGTCAGTGGGTCACTCTTCCTCCAGCGTGACTTTCGATGTGCAGCAAGTCGTCCAGTTCCGTGCATTGTCGCGTTGTCGACACTTGTCTGCTCAGCCGCCGCCGCCTCACCTCACCAATGCCTCGTACAAAGCAAATACTCGCTCATGGCCGTCAAAAGAGTCCAAGCCTCCTTACGCTTCATCTCCTCCTGCAAGGCTATCCTCTCGAGAGCATGCCTCCCGTCAAAGTACTTGCACATGAGCTGCCACGCCCCGCGGACCTTGTCGTCTTTGAGCCTGCGCGCAATGGCGGACAGGTATCGCGATTCCCTGCCCGTCGCCTTCTTGGCGTCGACGATGATGTGGGGTGTCAGGCCGGCGAGATGGGGCGCGTCGTTGACGGACGGACGGGCGGTGGCCATGGGCATGACTTTGCGTGCGTGGGCGGTGGCCTTGTCGGCTGCTTCGCGGGAGGCCTTGAGAGCGATGCGTTCGAGGCGAGCCATTTCCGCGACGTGCTCTGCCGTGAGGGGGGGCTGGCGTGGTTGATGTGGCATGATGGTTTTCGGACTGGGTTCGTCGCCTGCGCCGGGGCCGGGGCCGGGGCCGGGGCCGGGGGGGAAGGGGGGGAAGGGGGTTTCTGAGGATTCTTGGGTTTGGGGGGTCTCGTTTGTTGTGGCTATCGTTGATGGTTGTGGTTGTGGATGTGGTTGTGAAGTAGCAGCAGCAGCAGCAGCAGCAGCAGCAGCTGTAGTTGCTGTTGCTGTTGCCGTTGCCGTTGCTGCATCTTGCAATGATGGCCCAGCAATTGTTGTTCCCGATGATAAAGGACCATCGTGTTGTCTGCTCCGCGCCTCTTCTTCCGCGGCAGCCAGCTCCTCTGCCTCCATCTCATGGGCTACCTCGTAGAGAATCTCGGGCCAGACGACGACGTAGGCAAATGTGCAGAGTTGAGTGACCCAGCCGCCTCGGAGGAGCCAGGCCAGCATGCGGAGGTACAGCGGCCGATGGGGCTTGCTGGGACAAAAGGTCTTGAAGGGGCGAGGCGCGTAGGATAGCTCCGAGAGGAAGTTGGGCAGCGGGGGAGCGAGGGGAAAGGCTCGGTGCCACTCGACTGCGTCTTGGGGCAGGCGGGTGAGGTCGCAGTTGGGGGAGATGATGTAGACGTCTCGGGCGTGCAGGGGCGGGACGGCAATCGCACGGCGCCAGAAGATGAAGTGCTGGGCGTATTTGCGGACTTGGCTGGACGTGAGGATGTTGCTCTGGCAGACCTGGTAGAAGGACATGGTGGGCTTGGCGAGCCTCGCAAACTCAATCATGGACACGGTCGTGGGATCCCGATCTGCTTGAAGCTCGGCTATGATCTTCTTCTCGTCCTCCAGGAGGAGCAGCGCGAAGTTCTTGTCGAGGAACTCGGGGTCATCGAGCTGCTCGTGGCTCAGAAACGAGTTGGCTGTTGTGAGCCACAGGCCGTGCTGGCTGCCATGGTGCTCGCTGGGGATGTCGGAGACGAAGAAGGGAGCCGGGATCTGGACTGACGGCGTCAGCACACCGGCGGGCGTGTCGAGATGGAGCGTCGCTATCTTGTTGCGGGACACGGCCTCATACATGTCATGCACGGATGCTGCTAGGGAGAATGTCTGGAGGAGTTCTTTCCACAGCACACTCATGGTTTTCTCTACACGACATCGAGTCAGTAAGTGAGTTTGCAAGCTCGAAGGGGGTGAGGTGCATATGAGGATGGCCTACTCTCTTCTCGAGCTCGATCCTTGGCGAGCAAAATGCGCTTCGACTCCTTCCACACATATTCGCAGTGTTGCTGGCTGTACTTGTACGCCTTGTTCACCTTCTTGACCACGTTGTGGTACAGCGCGTCCACGAGCTCTTTATCCTCGCTCTTCTTGGGGTTGAGGATAAAGACGAGGTTGAACATTGTCATGGAGCTGCGCTTCTCCTCATCCGCGTCATCCCTTTTCCCACCATCTTTATCCTTGGAAGCCTCAGACGAGACGACGGCGACAGACGGCGTGGGTGGCTCCATCTCATGGGGGGGGACAAGCTGGTCCTCGGAATGACGCCGGGGTTTGTTGGTCTTGTTGGTCTTGTTGGACTTTTTGTTTCGCTTCCATTTCCCGTCCTCTGGGACGTGGATTGGGCATGAGATGCAGTGCATCGGGTCCAGGGACAGCTGGAAGAGCTTCTTGTGGTAGGACCGGGCTGGCGTGAGGATGCTGGCGAGATCCCGCGTGGGAAAGCCCGCGACTCGCTCCCACGGCACGACCCGAGAGCCCGTATCTGTCATGAGATGGTCATCGTGATGGTGATTTTCGATGGCGGCGCCGTCTGCGGCAGTCATGTCGCGGCCACTGGGCTGGCCGAGTCGCTCAAGAAGGATGTCCTCATCCGCACCGCTTGTATCGGCGGGACGCTCTGGCTGATTCGTGACAGGTTGCACCTCGGGCGGATAGTGGAAAACGAAGGCTGGTCCATCCCGCGACCGGTTGATGACGAGAGCGACGGCCAGGAAGTTCTCACTGGTGATTGAAGACATGGCAGATGCGAAACCCACCTGAAGCTGAAGCTCAAGCTCAGGCTCAAGCTCATGGCGTAAGTGAAAGTGGAAGTGGAAGTGGCATGTTGCATCACATGACCTGAGTGTGTAAAAGTCGAAGCCACGAGTAATATCCATCGCATCGCAATGTGCGTTTCCTTCAGGTCTACGAAAGTGAGAACGGGTGCGCGACGCAACAGCCACCAAGAATGACATCGGAGCCTTTGCCATCCAAAACCCCCTTTCCGATCGCACCAACAAGTTCCAATCGTATTACCGACAGGCAGTGCGTTGTATATTTGCCACTACTCTCTGCTCCATACACTCACTCTCTGAATTTAGCACAACTCGACCACATGAAGTCCCCATGTGTTCAAGAGTATGGCGAGGCTCTCAGTCCAAAGTGACGGACGAGTCAGGCCGAATAGAAACTCCAGCCATTAGTTCACGCGCAGGCAATGTTCGTTGCCTCTCTTTTTAGCGATCTGTACGGAGTACGCACTCCTATAAAAATCACTCAGTGACAGGTTTGAACTCCGTATTCACTTCACACCCAACTCTCAGGTACTGAGTTCCGCCAGAGCACTCTCTTGTGTTGGACGCACCTGTCTCAAACAGCGGCCAGTTTCGATACCGTCTCGCGGCTTCCTGACGTCTTGCAATGCCGGCAGCCTTGGGCCGGTCATGAGACCAAGTCACAATCGGGACGCCTAGTGGTGGCGGCGGCATGCATCCTCGTGGCACATGGGATGATTGGAAGCACACATCTCTGCCACAAACCGGCCTAGATGGTTGCGAATTTTTTTTTTTTTTCAAAAAATCATCAAACACTAAGCTGCAAGCTCACGAGTGGATCGACAGGTTGGAAGCTTTCGACACAAGACGCGATTAGATCGTCACTGAAAGATGGAGGGGATCTGACGCAAGTAAGAACGCTGGTCTCTCCAGCGTGCCGTCAAATCCTTCTCAGTCTGCCCAGACAGGTCGACGCTTGACTTCGTCTTTTTTCTTCTGCTTTCTCGGTAGGACAGCCCTGATGCAGAACCACCTCGCTGCTTGCATGCTTGTACCCGAGTTCAATCCTCTTCTGTGCAACGATGCTGGTGAAGGATTTCGTCGTCGTACTTTGTTGAAGCTCCGGACGGTTCTGCACTAACGCGAGAACGTGAACTCGAGTGCAACGGATTTCGACGTTTTGGAGTTTGGCATTAGATGAAACAAGGCGCAAGGCGGGGTCACAGGCAGGAACTTATCATTGAATATCCCTCAGTCCCTATCCGCCTCTGCATCTCTACTAGCTAGATAAGCCAAGATTTGAACAGGACATGGTAGTCACAGGGAGTCGATCGCTCAACAGAAATCGGATGCAGAGGAGTTTTGATGCAAGCCATGCCATGCCGTGGCAGATGGCTTGTGGGCTTGTGGGCTTGTGTGCTGTGGTGGCGAAACTCACTTTCCACCGTCCACAAGGCAGTTACGGATTCATAATTAATACGGACTACACGCGCGAGAGTTGGGGCCCCGCTGTTATTGCTCAGAGCTCTTATGTAGGCCGGCCCAGGGCAGGCACTCTGGCCCCTTTCCCAACCTTCCAAATTTGGGCCCTTTCACGGGGTTTTTCTGGTTTGGTTTGGTTTGGTTTGGCTTGGCTTGGCCAAAACGTCACCGCCACGGCTTTCACAAGGCCATAACGCTTCCTTCTAGCCTTCTGGCCCACACAAATCGCAAGTCGCTTTGGCAGGTGCTTGTCCTGGACTCCTTCCTGGCCACCTTCTGTCTGCTCTTAACTATAACCACTTCTTGGAGGGGCAAAAGGTCGTGTGAGCTACTCCAACTTCACGTCTTCTCCTCCTCTTGCCTCCAACTTTGCAACGACGCTCACCTACCATCATCCGTCGTCTCTGCACCATAACATCTGTCCTCAACGGCCGCCCTGAAGTGGTGCTCGTATATATATCTCTTTGTGCTTTTCACCACTCCCCTGCCCTCGAGTGCCTCTTCGTCATCATGTCGCCTGCTGCCGCTGCCGCCGCTGCCGCCGCTGTTGCCCATGGCGAGCATGGCCATGTTCGCTTCATTCCTCTGCGCTACGACAACAGTGACTCGCACAATTCGGCCATGAAGCTTATTTTGACGCTGTTCCCTCACTGGGCCGCGGACGAAGCTCACATCGATTTTGTTCGTTTCACTGATGGCATCACCAACACCCTGCTCAAGGCTGTAAACCGTCGTCCTGGTCTCAGCAAAGCTGACGAGGACCGAGATGCCGTCCTTTTGCGTGCCTATGGAAATGGCACAGATGTCTTGATCGATCGTGAACGCGAGGCGGCAAACCACGAGCTTCTTATGAAATATAACCTAGCTCCCCCGCTCCTAGCTCGCTTTGGCAATGGCATGCTGTATCGCTTCATCCCAGGTGCAGTCGCTCAGCCTAAAGATCTCGCCGATCCGCCCATCTTGAGAGCAATCGCTCGAAGACTAGCTCAATGGCACGCGACCGTCCCTTGCATCCCTGACTCTTCTCTTCGCCGAGACAGCTCTAGCAACGGTGACAGCAACAACAATTCCATCATTGCCAAAGCCGCGGCTGGCAAGCCTGTTCCCAATGTTTGGACCACGATGCAGAAGTGGATATTGGCCTTGCCTACAGACACGGAGCCGCGTCGCGAGAGAAAGTCACTGCTTCAAAAAGAGCTAGAAGAAATGATTCAACGACTTGGCCAGCGTCCCGGCTTGGGCCACGACGGGGTATGTTAGCTGAGACAACTTGAACCCATCCCTTTTTTCTTCTTCTAATAAATGCACCTCATCTGGATCACAAGTCACTGACTGGTTTTCGAACCTAAACAGCTGGTATTTGCTCATTGTGACCTACTTTGCGCCAACGTCATCATCAACCGTGATGCTGATGCAGAACCCTCAGTAAGTTTCATCGACTATGAGTACGGAACGCCGTCGCCTGTGGCCTTTGACATTGCCAACCACTTTGCCGAATGGGTTGGGTACAGCTGCGATTACTCAGCCATTCCTACCCGCTCCCAGCGCTTGGCTTTCATCCGCGAGTATATTGGCACGTATGCCAAGCTGGTGGGCCAGACAATGAACCAAGAAGAAGAAACCCAAAAATTGATGGATGAAGTGGATCTCTTCAGAGGTGTTCCGGGCTTCTTCTGGGGTATTTGGTCATTGATTCAAGCGACTATTTCTCACATTGATTTCGACTATTCCTCGTACGCCGAGGAGCGATTGGGCGAGTATTGGGCACATAAGAACGAAGCCGATGGAAGCCGTGCAGCATCTGGAAAGGAACTGCCGCTGCGAGAACAGCGATGGCCCAGCAGCGAATAGAAATATTCTTCAATGCGGAAAAGAGAAAAAAAGTGATGGATGGATGCGGCCGCGGAGTGACTGGAAGAAGGAGTCGAAGAATGATTCGTGAATGGCTAGCTGTCCCCCGCAGCTGAAAGCTGATACGAACGGCACACCATCCGGGACACGCACCGCATCGGTTTCAGGGAAAGCGCAAACATTGCCTCGACTGAAAGACAAGATACACGGCAATGAGAAACCAGGATAATATGGGGTTTTCGACAACACACCTGGTGGAAAAGGTTTCCTTGGTAGGGACAAGCGCGGCATTTGGTGTTTAAGTAAAGGCATCCAAGGGGTCGGTTGAGACAAAGGAGAGACAAATCAAACGCGTACTAAATCATGCATAGATCAGGACTTTGGCCATACATACATGGTGGTAAAGACTGATAGTCCATTCAACATGACATAACAGATTGCTTCGCAAGCAAGCGCGTCATCAAAATCATGATAAATACTGTTGTTACTGTCTCTCGGTTGGCGTTCTATCGATTGACAGAGTAGCTCTAAGGAAACCAAACTGGAGTTGTTCATCAGACATGCGTCAAAGAATAGTTTCAACTGGGAATCGAGGTGTTGGGATGACGAGTGCGAGACAAAAGTTCCTCGGGATGGATATGGCGCCATGGCCTCTTTGATATCCGAGCCCGACCCTTCACCTAGCAGTTACGAAGATGTCGTTCTCGGTGACCTCGGGCCCGCAGCGCTCGTACTTGGCTCAGCCGGTCAACGGCAGACCTTCTAAGACGTCGTCTCGATGAGGGAACTTGCGACACAGCATTGGCACGGGGATTTTTCTTTCTTATACTCCGTATTTCGCTGGTCGGGACGGAGCACTCACAAGTCACACACCACTCAAGGCACAACGGGGAATACCGTGTCATCTCGCGCTACGGATCCGTATATCGCTGCTAAAGGTCAGAGTTGAGGAATGTGCAGGGTTCACGAACAGCCAATGAGGTGCGAGGGACGATGCGGTCAGAAACACGGTTGATGCCACCCCTCATATGTATATACTCATATACTTGTGGGCGTTGGGATCATTCGTATCCTGAATGACTCGTTCCATCTTTCCTTATGTACGTACGGGTGCGTTTCATGCTCCTCTGGTAATCTGGTGAGCGATATTTCAGCCAGCTCATGTGCTCCGTGGTGGGGGACATGTGTGTGCTCCGTTTGGTGTAGTGCGGCGATGCAAAGCCTTGTCAGCTCCTGTTCTTGTGTGATGAACCTGCGGCTTGCAGCCGAAGCCCGTGGCAAGGCGTGAGGCGATCTTGTTGACTGTCAGGTCAGGCTTTTAGGCTTGTCGGGCTTGTTCCACGAGTGGCGCGAGTGGCGCGAGTGGCGCGAGTGGCGTGAGTGGCGTGAGTGGCGCGAGTGGCGTGAGTGGCGTGAGTGGCGCGAGTGGCGTGAGTGGCGTGAGTGGCGTGAGGTTGGATGGAGCTGGAGCAGAGATTACCCACTTACTCGCACCTTCCCTGCCGGGTCGTCCCGATGGCTGAAATGTTAAGGACAGAATCCTCCCTTTCCTACCACCCACACCTGTCACTTCTAAAAGTCGAGAGCTTATAATTTAGCCAACATTGGAAATCCAGCAAGCATGTTGTGTTCATCCATGTCCATCACGTCAATCCACGGCAAGGCTCTGCACACAAGTCTATGTACAGCACCATGCTTCTTCGCACACCACGGAGTACATACGGACTACGGAGTAATACATAAGCCCTCTCTTTGGCTCGGTCAGGCATCTCAGGTCCCTGGTTCCCTCCCAGGATCGCAGCCGCCCCCCATGCTTGGACCGTCGCCCACAACCCCGAGTTAAATAAGAAAGGTTGAGAAAGCAACAAGCGAGCGAGTGACAAGCACGGATCAACCTGCAGGGCTGCAGTTTTTTCAAACAGCCAGCAAGAATAGCTACAGGTGCCGAGCACGGAGCGGGCACATGTGACCCGGTGGGTTGCTTGCTTGCTTGCTTGCTTGCTGCTCACGCACCATTCCCTGCTTCCTACGCACCAGAGATGTGCAGACAGACCGGGTTGAAGATTGTAAAACGGGACGAGACTCGAGACTAGGCTCTTTCTTGCAGACTGCGCGCTGCAGACACTGCACACTGCACACTGCAGATTACAGACCGCAGATGTCCAACCAGTCAGCGATTTCCGAACACAAACTTCTCGTCCGCGCAGAGACACACCCACTGCTGTGAAGGGAAAAGAGAGACACAGACTCGCTCACACTTGCCGCTTCCAACATAATACATCCATCATGCCCGCCGCCCTGTACTCACTTTGAACCTGTCGCGACGAGTGGCGATGCTCGGCACCAGAGCATGTAATATGAGAAGGACAACAAGCACTTTGTTTTGTTTTCCGCACATTTCCGCTGCAATCTTGAGCCAGAGCCATGGAACAAAGCACACGTCACTGGTGCCTCAGTCCTGTTCCTGAACGCTGAAAACAACCTTCTCTTTTGGATTTTCTCCATCCTTGCCTAAAAGTGTCCCACCAACAGCAAGTGTTTCGACACCCTGGTCCGATTTTTTTGATTTTTTTCTTATTTTTAACAACGACGACATCCGAGGGGAACACGCTCCGAACTCCCAAGCCTCGTTGCATCATTCTCCCCCAAGGTGACTATGTCTGCGTGATATGCTTTGGGGGATGAAGCAGTCACCATGTCCGGCACAAGTGTAGAATATGCGCCCGGCATCGATGTCGCGATACGTCAGTTGCTCGATCAGCAAGCCCATATTGAGTCCAGGCTTTCAACGTTGCTGTATGCTCAACACGGCCTGGATTTGCCGGTTGAGCTCGATATGCTGCGCCACAAGGTGCAAATTCTGGAAAACCTTGTGGTTCATCACGGTAAGTTGATTGACCAACTTTCCATCCTCGAGCGACATCTTGTCTATTCTTTGAGGGCCTGGTCAAAACTATTCTCTTATTTCAGAATCCGGGTTCGTAGGAGTGATACTCCCAGATTAAACAGCCAATCTATAAACCCTTTCTTCTTCTCCCTGCCTCTGTGTTGGATCGTACTTGGTGCTAACACAAAGCTACCACTTGTTTTGACATGAAAAGACCTGACCTCGAAAATCCCTCTTCTGTCCGGCGCCGAAGAAGCCCGAGCGCTCCAGTATCGTTGCGAATGTCTAGAGTCCGTATGTATTCAGCATAGTAGGTCCTCGCAAACATGGGAGCATTTGTTTATATCCTCGCCCATTTCGCTAACATTCAATACAGATGTGGACTTGATCGAGCCCTTGAGAAAATCGGCACCGTCGGCGCCACTGGATTTTGCTTCTTGGTTCGAGAAGCATCTCGATTTTCACGACCCTAGACTACGCTTCCATCGTGCCTCACTCGATGAAACGGCCACGTTAACACCGCGCCCCATGCCGTCTATCAAGTGTTGGGACGAGCGATGCGCTCATTATGTCTACGGAGTAGCTACTCAGCAAGAACACGACGCTCACGGCCGTCTTCACCAGAGGCTTGCCAAACGAGACTCGGCGTCTTCTACTGAAACTTCTCCAACAACTGTAGCGGATTCACAGTCATTCCGACTTACCGACCACCCACAGTCGCTGCGCCATTTGCCATCGATACGAACCGGTGGCTTCGCTGGGCCACCTCAGCTGCCAGCCATCAGCCCCCAAAGTACACCAAAAGAAAACAATGACATGTCAACGAGCTATACGTCTTGCGGAACGACAGCCCCCAAAGGTCTGCGCAGAAATTCAAATGATGCCGAGGTAGAGCCCTTGCTACCTCCCCTGAAAAGATCTAAGCTCACTCAACCTCGGCTCGAATCCATTGGCGAGCTTCAACTTTTTCGCCAGACAAACCCTTGTCTTCGATGCAAGATAGAGAAAAAAAAGGTGCGCATCCCCGGTTATGACGAGCGCGATGTATTCACCGCCAAGCTAATAAAGCACATTTTGCTATATAGTGCGATAACGATGACAGCAAAACATGCTCCAACTGTGCCGACGCGCCGCCGGCAGCTAGGTATGAACACTGGGGCGTGATCGGTTGTTTTCGCAATCCTCTTGCATCTTTCGCTGAACTGATACTGCCAGGTAAAGAAGACTTCTCCCCGTCACCAATGAGTTTGGAGAAAGCTGTTGTTGACCATCTAGCCAGGCTCTTCGTCCCCAAAACAGATCCGGACACCTCAGATATCCCCGCTCTCGCAGCGCCGAGGCATAAATGAATATCTGCAAACCGTCTGCTCTTTCCCCGAACATTTTACGGTTATCGTCGAGGCTAATCTTGATTTCCCCGATGCTTTCTGGTGGTCAGCGCACCTTGATTCGAAGAGCAGTTCAAACGATGGGACTTCCGGTTATAATCGTGAAATGTCCAACCAGCCTCCTCCATCGCTCTCCGCCATCGCCAGCAGCTGGCATGCTCAAGACACGGCGTTTGATCTTTTCCAACTCATTCGAGTCAGCGGATCACTATGCACCTCCAGGGAAAACGAGGAGGCGTTCTACCCCGCATTGTATAATGCGAAGCTGCTCCTTCGGGAAACAATTTTCTACGGAATCTTGCACCCAGACCCGATCCTTAGAATCGGCGCAACGTTCAATGTTCAGAGCCCGCCAGAGGGCGCCGACCTGGAGGAATATACGCGGCTACTTGAGGAATGTCTTGTACGGTTTCTCCAGTCTTTCGAGTCCATGTGCTCTTCCAAGTCGAGTCATCGGCCGCGAGACACGCTAGCAGACTTCCTCTCCATTTGCATCTTCAGCGCAACACGGACGCTCCTACTCGACATGATACCATCGGCACCATCAAACTCTAGTCTCCAAAAGTCGCTGCGGGCCACGTCAGGAAACACAAGCCAATTGATACATGGCATGTATCGGAGCCTTGTGCAACTATTTTGCTCATCTGGTCCTTCGCTTGGTAACGGCTGGGAGGGAAACATGACACATGAAGAAATATCACTCCACTACAATATCAATCGCCTCATCCGAACAGAGATTTGGGCCTCAGAAGGCATAGAATCAAGCGCCGATTATCTGATCAGGCTCGGCGATGGGTACATAGAAAGCCTTGGCTTCAATGGATTCCTTCGACAACGCAAACCAAACAATGTGCTACGTCAGCCATCTGTATCAGCACCACTGCTGCGCAGTGTCCAGGCCCAGGAACCACGCCGGCCAGAATCGTCTGTCATAACATCATCTGGTCCTCAAAGCTGGCGGCCGAGCTTTCAGGACGATGTCGGGCTTCTAGAACGTCGAACATCCGAGTTGGGGCCGTTCCTTGGACCAGAAGTTGAAAGAAGCAGAAGACATACAGTCGGGGAAGCTTCCTCGGCTTCAAGGCAGCTCGAATCAGCTTGGAAAGTGCCAGATTCTCCCACGCGATTCCGGGTTTCGTACCAACGAGCTCCCTTGCGGCGTGTGTACTGCGAGAAATGCAATGAATATCCCGAAGGCTTCCGAGGAGAGCACGAGTTGAGGCGACACACAGATGCAAAACACTCTGCTCTTGTGCGCCGCTGGGTCTGCTGCGAGCCGGAAAATGTCAGAGGAGATGCTTCTCTCCGACCTGTTGTATCGCTTTCCAGCTGCAAGGCGTGTATGGCTCAGAAGCAGTATGGTGCGTACTACAACGCTGCAGCACACTTGCGAAGAGCTCATTTCAGTCCGCATCGTGGTGGCAAGGCCAGTGGTGACTGGCCACCCATGTCAGTCCTGAAGGACTGGATGCGAGAGGTCCGACAGCCGATGGACCCCTCGCAGGCTGACTACTTGAGTGGATGTGAGGACGAAGGTGACAATCCCGCTCTGGAGCCGTCAACATCCACAGTCAGAATAATACCCGAGCCAACGGCGTCACGGGCTTGTATGGTGTCGCCAGTCGATGATCCCTGGCGGCGCGGTACGTCGACGCAATCCAATCAGTCTGGGAATCGGCCAGCCGACAACCGCAGCCGATGCCCTCACCCAGATTGCGGCAGGACTGTCAAGGATCTGGCGGCACACATGCTGACGCATCAGGAAGAACGTCCAGAGAAATGTCCCATTGTCGCATGTGAATATCACACAAAAGGCTTTGCTCGAAAATACGACAAGAATCGCCACGCACTCACACATTATAGAGGCACCATGGTCTGCCCATTCTGCCCTGGGGTTGGATCGCCGTACGAGAAGGTCTTTGGTCGGGCCGATGTGTTCAAACGTCACCTAGCCACAGCACACAATGTTGATCAGACACCAACAAACAATCGAAGTGGCAGTTTAGCTCATTTGCTTGACGACCATGCTTCTTCCGGTCTCCATCATTTCGGTGCCCCTTGTTCCATCTGTGGCGGCCGCTTCACCACTGCCCAGGACTTCTACGAGCACTTGGATGAGTGCATTCTTCGAGTCATTGTGCCAGCATCAATGCCGAATTCGGATACTATTCAGCCACAGCACTCTGAGATGGGTAGTGACTCTATAAGTCCACTTCAAACAGAAGATTCAAACAGAAGCTACTAAGATGGGGGCTTAATTTCTGTCCCGAGCGCCTGTTCGCTTCACCATGAATATACGCACACGCGCACACGCGCACACACACATGCATATATCTTTTTTTTTTTCCTTTTTTTTTTTTGGGGGGGGGAAGAACATCATCCAAGACATTCTTGCGTCATCCCATAATCGTCAATGATTGTATTTTACATGACGCGATGGAAATTGACACAGGCCTTGGGCAGCTGTTGGGTTTCTGAGTCCAAAATTTGGCGCAGAGGAGGTAAACTGGCGTTTCGAATACCCTCGATATGTTGGTGGCAGGGAATAATTCATGTAGACACCACAAGGTGCTGTGGAGTCCTTACCAGAGACTGTGGCTGAATTAGGCTATATTCTTTCCTTCATGTTTTCCCAGGAGGGTATTTTTCTGTCTCTTTTTCCCCCTATGAATGGTTGCCTTTGTAAGTTCTTGTTTAAAGGAAAATGTAGGAACATGTTGGGAATCTATAGAGCGTAAATTACGCCAAGAATAGTATCACATACGATTGAACTTGATTGAGAGTGGAATGTCGAACAAGAATTAATTCAGTTCAATTCAATTCCAGTTCCATTCATGACATGAAGGATCCGTATCTGGCGAGCTTCGCGTCTTTGTCTTTTCTTCAAAGTCGTTCCGTTGGAGTATAGTTTGTTAGTCGAAATCCATTGAACCACCTTTGGTGGTCCATAGTTGAGATCTTGTAGCAACAACTTTGATTTGTCAAGTTCTTTTTTTCCACTGTTGAACTTGGAATTGACTAAAAATCTAAAATATACCTAGCTGTAGCCACTACTCGTCGTTACCGTCTAGTCCACGTTACCCAACTCCGAGCTTGTCCCAAGCAAGATGCGAATGCCTTCATAGGAAAATAATGCATAAAGTCGAATACTGACATAAACAATAAACAAGCTGTGTGTATGTTGATAATCCACACGCAAGAATAAACAAAAGCATCCACGGTGCTCCGCTAGGGGGGAAAAAAAAAGAGGGTTTGCCATGTACCCAGTAGAAACAGGAATAAAAATGCATAGGCAAGCCATGAGAGATTTCGCCAACCCTTTTTGACACCGAAAAGAAACAGAGAGAAAAAAAACATAATTGAGATGAAATGGAACGTGTGCTGTCAGCCATGATCGCCCATCATTTTGTTTATTTCGCATCATTATCCGTGATTTTCTCGCCAAGGACACCACGCGAAGCCAATGGGTTTTTGGGGCTGGAGCGCTTGAAGTAAGCATGAATCTCGGGAGAGAACTCGCCATCATCGGGCATTCCGTGGTCGTGGTCGCCTTCAGTTTCCTTGGGCCCGCGGCCAGCCTGGACAACCTTCCACTCAGTGCGCATATCAGCAACCTTGGCTTTCCAGTCTGCCTCGGGGTCGTAAGTCTTGTGCAGTCCCTGGATTCGTTCCCACAAACTTAAGTGCTGGGGGTGAACGGCAATACCGTGGTACTCATGGGCCTTGCCATCGCGGATATATCTCCAGCGACGCTCCTGCTCCTTCAGATCCAGGCCAGTGGTGTCGGGCAGGAATAGCCAGGTAAGAAACATGCCAGCAAGACCGAACCAGGGAACGATGTAGAACTTGGTCTGATCATCTATGTAGTTGTACAGCACGGAGGCCAGCAGAGCACCGGCCTTGCCCATACAAGCAGAGAAACCGTGGGCACTGGCACGGATAGGAGTTGGGAACACCTCGCCCGCGATGAGGAAGGTAACAGAGTTGGGACCAAACTGATTGAAGAAGGATGACAAGAAGTACATGGCTTGGAAGGAGTGGATACCTTCGGGGCCCGTGTAGTACTTGTAGCGGAAGGCGGGAATGACAAACATGAGAAAACACATGAAGAAGCCAACCTGCTGCATCATCTTACGGCCGTAAAGTTTGTTGTCGATGAGCACAGAGGCGAGGTAGTAACCAGCCAGAGAGACAGTGATGTTGACCAAGTTCCAGGTCCAATTTGTCATGAGAGAGCCGGGGTCGTTGGAGATGACTTTGATGAACTGGCCTTGGAAAAGCTTGTTGCCATAGAAAAAGACATCGTTGCAGAACCAAGTGCCGGCAGTTGCGAGCAAACGGCCCCCGAAATTGCTGAAGCAGTATCGCAGAGCAGTCACATCGTAACCGGTGACCTTGGTTCGATTTTTGGCCTGCGCCAACTGCTTGGAGGCATTTGGCATCTTCCAGGTTCTGTAGTAGACCAGCCACAGAGTACCAATGGCAGGGAAAGCGAAGGAGAGGCGGAACGCATACTGAGCAGCGGAGGTGCTGTATGGTGGAGCACCGGTTCCCTTGTTGAAGATGACGAGCAGAACGATGAGAAGAACTTGGTTGACGAACTGGCCCCAACCCTGCATCAAAAACGCCATGGTGACGCGGCGTCCTCGGTGCAAACGATCTTCCTTGGTAGACAGCTTGCCGGCGGTAGAGGCGTTCTCGAGTGAAGACGTGGCGGTGATGGGGTACTCGCCGCCAACACCCAGAGAATAGAAGAAGAGAGACCAGGCATAGCAAATGACCCAGCCCTGGAGGGTTAAGCCCCAACTGGCAGTCAACATGAGAAGACCAATAAGCATGATGATGGCGTCCTGGATGAGACCCCATCGACGACCAACCCAGTCACCGATGACCTATGTGAGAGCAAGAACAGATGAGCAACTGGCAAGAGAAGGGGGAAGAAGGGCGAAGAAACAAAAGAGACTTGACTTACACCAACAAAGACCTGACCAACCATGATGCCAATGATCTCGAGATAGGTCACGCTGGCGATCCAGTTCTTGCTGCAAACTCGGTGCTCGTCCCAGCATTCAGGCCACACCTTTTTGAAAAGTGGTTCCAAGTTTCCAATGGAGAAGAGAACGTAACCCTCGAGACCGAGACCGGCACCAGGAATAACAGCATGCCGGGCGTACCAGGAGAGGGGGGAGAGGGGATCTTTCTTCATCATGGAACCTATGGTGCTGAGTTCTCTGGAAGCGGCCTCACGGTCTACCTGGGAGACAAACTTGACACGCTGCATCCAGGGCAAGTCAGCCCAGTATACACCGTCCGAGGTATACGAGTCGTCTGGGCGTGTGACATGGCTGAAGATTCGCTGTTCGGCTGCCGTGCCATGTTGGAGAGCGAAGTCGTCGCTGTCGTGGTCACCGGGCGGGCCATGAGGAATCGGAATAACACCCGGGAGGATAGCAGGATGATGGCCGTGGTTGCGCGCCCCCAAATCGGACTCGGATGAATCGAAATCTGCCATTGGATTCGGATCGCGACGTGCAGGCGGGTTGTTGTGAGCGAGCGACCCGAACAGAGGGAGGTGATGCTTGCTTTTTGACGGTACGATCGATCGTCGAGACCGAGACCGAGACCGAGACCGAGGAAGGGAGGAAGGCGCGATGCTTTGAGTGTGAGTGCGTGGTGCGTGGGGGGGCGGGTTATTACGAGCCACAACACGAGGCAGGAGCCACGGAAATGAATTGGGGTCAAAAATCAATCAGTGGCAGCAGAGAAAGGAGGAAGAGGAAGTAGACTCAGTCGATGGAAGGAAGGTTCTGATGACACGTGAGGAGACACAATTCTTTTAACAACACAGACTCGCTCTCGCGATCCGCTTTTGATGCACCGAGAACAACGACGACTTGGCATCGAATATCTGGACCAGTTAGAAGCGCCGATTGGGCACCGTGTCCGAGTCTTCTGTCTCTGGGCGGAGACCGGGCGGAGACTGGGCGGAGACCAAATGCAGGTCAGGCCCTAATAGAAGTGCCACTGGTTTGCGAAGACAATTGCAATTGCCGGTTGAAAAGGCCGGCCGGCCGACACAAGAACACAAGGGCAGAGGTGAAAAGCTTGTTCGTCCACGGAGCTGCATTCATCAGATCCAATGCAGCATGTGTGACGTCTGGTTGGCCAGGGTCAAAGGGGGGGGAGCCTGCAACCTGCAACCTGCAACCTGCAACCTGCAACAGGGGTGGGGCCGCCTCTCGCCTCAGCAAACCCACCCACAGAACCCACAGACCAGGACCAGGGGGGCCAGAAATCTGGGGACAGCAAGTCGCGGCACTGGCAGGCGGCAGGCGGCAGGCGGCCGGCCTCGTTGCGCGCGCGCACTTTTTTTTTTGTCTTCTTTGTCTTGTCTCTGCTTTCGGCTCAGCCGGCAACTCGACCACGCCCCCAACGCGCAGATCGACCAAGCCCCAGCCAATCCCGTCATTTCACTCATTTGTGAAATTTGGAGCTTTGTTCTCATCCGTCACCGACCGCCGGCCACATGTAGTATTTATGTTTGACCTGCGGCAAAGTCCTCTCTGCATGCTGCCTGGCCCGAGGTTGAAGCCGTCAGCTTGTGAGCTGTGTGTGTGCGACAAGGCCTCCAAATTCCTTGACCGAAAGGGCAGTTGGTCGCGTGGGTGAGTTGCACATACATAACTTGTTGAAGAAAGCCCTTGCCGCCCTTGCCCCTTTTGCCCCCCCAGCCCCGATAACCCCCGATAACCCCCGTGCCACCCACACCCACCCCACCGTGAAAAGCCCGCCTCGTGCCGCGTTATATCCGTTTCCTCTGACCGCCTTCGCCGAATAACAACTCAAACGCCTCGTGCCCAAAATTCCCCTCGTCTTCGTTAGTATTCGTGCGCAGGTGCACGAGTCCAAGCCAGTCCACACCAGACCCCGTGCATCGTAGCATCATCTACTCTGTTTCGGGAATTGATGCCAGGGTGAAGGTCCTGACGCTGACGGTATGCAGCAGAGCCAACGGGACCACGATAGCAACAAGTAACGAAAATGAAAAATGTAATGTATAGACCGAATGAATGAACAGGGCGTAAAACGAAACTAAATCTGGATTTTGCTTCAATCATTCCACTCAAGTCTTCAGTTCCCACGTAATTTTGTGTCCGGTTCCTCGGTCCATCCTTCAGCCGAAACATGGCGGCAGTTGCCCCAAAACAGTAGACCATTCTTGCGGAAGACGAAGAGAGCAATATACAATCCAGGCCACATCGTGAGCGCCTCCATTTGCGCCCCATGTCTTTTTCTTTGACGTGTTTCGCACGCATAGCCTTTGCGCAATTCTCCCTGCTATGCCAGTCCTGCTGTCATGTGTACGTTTGTTTGCAAACCAAGCTCGCTCATCCCACTTAACGCCGCGCTGCTGCCTTTGATACAAATGAAAAGAGAAAAAGTAAAGGGGGGGGGTATTGGGGGAAGACGTGTCAAGCACTATCTGGGTATTGGACTTCAAATAGCTTTGAAAAATAGCAAGCCACGTGAGCAGTGTCTTGGTTGATAGGTATGCTTGTTCAGTATATGACATTTTTTTTTTTCAGTCTCGGTGTGCCATATATCTTATTTAAAAGCTGGGCGCGGCGTAGCCTCCTCATCACCAGCCTCATCCTTGCCCGTTGATTTGTCCGGCATGTCTGAAAAGGCTGGTGGTCGTGGTGTCACGTCTGCACCTTCCAACGTCCCAGCCGCGTTGTCCAGTTTAAGCTTGTTCTCTGAATCCTGCGGAGGAGTAGCTCCTGCCTCATCGGCTGCTGCAAGAATTGGCGCGCCCAACTCCTGGGACGGTGTCGTCGCGACTTGTGTCGCTGCCTCGGAAGTACTCTCCGATCCAAAATTCACGCTGTCGTGGCTATCAGCACGCATCATCTCGATGCCTAGCTTGGAACTGGGAAGGACTGATTTGCCTTGCAGTGGCTTGCTGCTACGGTGTCGGTGCCTTCCTTTCGTACCGCCAGCCTCTTCGTCCTCGTCATCTGCAGAGTCTGTGCCCTCCAGGCCTTTTTTGTCGCCGCCGCTTTCACTTCTCGGCCTCGTTCGATCCCCAGAGCGAACGTTCTCTATCTGAGCAGGAGCAGATTGTTGCGCCAGGAGCGTCGGGGTGGGGTTGGGTGATTCGCGGGCGCCCGAAAGAATGTCGCCTTCAGCAATACCGAGACCGCCTTCTTCCCAGTCGCCCGTTTCTTTCCGACCGACCACGAGCGGGGCGTCATCTGTGGTAACGGACTCTGAGTCTTCGAACATGCTGGACGTGATAGAATCTTCGCGGCTGGACATCATGGCAGACGAGTGGCGTCCGGGAAAAGCGGAAAGGCTCGATGATGGGCTGTCGTCTGAGCGCGGATCCGTCTTCTTGAGACCAGTGGGCAACGGACATGGCAATGGTCCTGACATTGTTCGACTGGGGGATGAAGGTCGCCATTGACAAAGACCTCGCAGAACCTCGGTCAACTTGGACGAGCTGATGGGCTTCTCGATCAATGAGTCGAAATAGTGCGGCGCTTGCAGCTCCTTAAGATATGCAGTTATTGCCACGATTGGAGTGTGTGAATTGGCATTTTTTGTTTCTCGAATCATTCGTGCCACATCTGCTCCACTGATCTGTGGCAGCTTGTACTCTAGGAAAATGACGTCGAACTGGATCTCGCTCATCGAGTATCGGACGGCCTCGGAGCCATTCGCCACAGAAATGGTCCTGCATCGCAGCTTTTCGAGGAGCTTTTCCATCACCATCCTCGAAACAGGATGATCCTCGCAAATCAACACATCAAGAGGCCTGAAAGTCGGGCCGTTGTCGAATGCGATTTGGGAAAGCCGACGTGAACTTTGCCTGCGGCGTTGTACTCGTAGCAGTGCGTTGTGCTTGTCTCCTTCATTATCAGATGACGATGGAGACATGTCAAAAACTTGACTCCTCCGATTGCGATGGTGTTGAAGAGCGTCGGATGCTACAGGGCTGGCCTCATTGGATCCAACTGTCAGGGATCGTGAACGTGTTGTTGAGCCACTGCCATGTCGTGGAGTTGACATGAACTTCTGAGGTGAAAGAGCCAAGGGGGCCGGTGTCGTGCCACGACCTTTTATGGGCGATGATGCAACTGTCGTGGCGGCTTTGGTAAGGCTGGGTGGTACTTTAGGCACATCTAATCCGGATGAAGGATGCAGCGCTGCGCCTGATTGATGCGAAAGGCTTGATGAGTTACTTGACGCCTTTCTTCGACCCTCGGCTCCCTGCCCAGCCACGAACGATACCAGCAAAGGCGATGAGGGCTGAGACATGCGACTGGGAGACGAGTTTGAGTGACTGTATCCCGAAGGAGATTGGGGGCGGTTGTTTGCTTTGGCATTAGAAACAGAGCGGTGCTGATGAGTAGACAAAACAGGGCTTCCGTCAAGTGAAGGTGCTGGAGACGAAATATTTGCCGGCGCTCCAGGGCTGATGGAAGAATGTTTACTTTGAGCAGCTAGAGCGTCAGCCCGTAATTTCTGGATCACATCCTTATTCGCCTTTTCAAGAACTGGCAGATTCTTGAAAGTGAATGAACCAAAGTCGTCGTTGCCAATTGTTTCGCTTAATCTTCTCGACTTCAAATCTCGAACATGAGGCGGGATATGAAGTGGCATCAGCTTGCGGTTCAAGGAGTTGACTTGAGATCGCACTCGTGACAGAGCATCGTGAGGCCGATCGGCATATTCTGTTCCGCCTCCGGAGGATTGAGGAGACATCTGGTCCTCCATCTCCTCGGCAAAAGATTGCAAAACAGCACCTCTGGCATCAAAATATTCAGTGTCCTCGGGATTTTCTGGCTGAGGAACAAATTGAGCCTCATCCTCGAGCAAAGTTTGCCAGTTGATTCCCTCAAACCAAGGATGACTTCGAACCTCTTCTCCACCGGAAGCGAACTTTTCATCTTTGTTTGATCCCAGGCGCTCCTTTGGATCCATACACAAAAGCTTGTTGATAAGGTCTTTCGCTTCGGCCGATATAGGTTCACATTCCGCTTCGTCTGGCCATTGAATTCTGCGAGCCAAAATGTTCTCAAATACTTGCTCAGCTTCATCTGCATGAAACGGCGGAATGCCATATAGAAACTCGAACGTGATGCAGCCCACTGACCACCAATCACTCGTTTCGTCTTGCTTGTCTCCGTTGATAGTTTCCGGTGCCAGATAGTCCGGAGTGCCAACAAAGCGGCGATTTGTATCTTCAGGGTCGAAGAGTGCCATCGGGGGCGGCATCATGTTGGATGGGGGAAGTGAATGTCGGACATGCCCGTCCACGCTAGCTCGAACGCTGGATTGACTAGCAGCCATGTCGGGTGAGCCTTGAAACACGGCTTCTTCGTCTACATGTATTTTGACACCGAGAGGTTGAGATCCCGGTTCAGAATCACCCAAGGAGAAGGAGTTCAGCAAGTGAGTCAGAGAGTCGCTACCTCCGCTGTCGCTTCGACGACCACTCGAAACCCGGCGATTTTCTGAAGGCATCGAAGAAAGGCTGAAATAAGAAGGCTGGCTTGTGCTACCCATCTCTGGTGTCACTACTGGTGTTCCGGTAGGGGAATGATGGTGACCATGCAGGTCAAGCGATGTTGACCGAGAGGAAGCCATAGATGTAGACCTAGCGAAAGGGCCATTTTTTAGCAAATCAGGCGTCGTGTCTGTGGTTTCACTGTTAAGTGCACGCTTCTGTCTGCCGACAAGTCCCATTCGCGATAGGCCGAAGTCCGTCAGCTTCAGGTGGCCTTTTTGATCAATGAGCAAGTTGTCTGGTTTGAGGTCGCGATGAATGACGTCCCTTTCATGGAGATGTTCAACTCCAAGGACGACTTCGCCGAGGTACTTCTTGACCCATTCTTCTGGAAGTCCGCCGAGTACCTTGATCAGAGACGCACAATCGCCACCGTTGAGATATTCCATAACAAGATAGAGGTAGTCTTTACTGGAAAAAGTCCAGTAAAGCTTTGCGACAAACTCGCTCTGGCCTTGCCACATCATAATGGCTCGCTCTGCCTTGACATTGCCAACCTGGTTTTTCGCAACCATGTCCGCTTTCTTCAAAACTTTGATGGCAAAATATTCGCCTGTGGACTTCTTCTTTGAAAGATACACACTACCAAATGCACCTTTGCTGATTGGCTTGATAATTTCGAAATCCTTAATAGACGGTTGTGCGGCGCGGGCTTGGTGAGGTGCTTGGCCAGCGCCTAGTCGCGGCGATGATGGCGCCCGCATAGCATATTCTGATATTGCCGCCGAAGATTGTCTTCTGTGATGGCGCACTGGATGAGAAACGGGCGAGCTGAATTCGCTGGTTGGAAACATTGGCGAAGCTTCTGGAGAAGTTACGCCCTCTGGACAAGGAATAACACGCGGTTTGATTCGAAGCGGGGAGGCCGGCTGAGTTGAACGAGAAGGCGAATCCTGTCTTCGTGGGGACGATGTTCCCGGTAGGACGAGACTTCGTCGATGATGTTGTCTAGTGCTTGCCGCACGCCGCAAATCGCCAAACTCGGAGATGGGGGATTCTGTCCTGGGTGCATTCCGTGAAGTCACAGAGGACGAGCGGAAGCTTCCATCGCCGTCAGCAACCTCCGTCTCATACAGAAGGGATGATCCTCTCCTAGTGTGACGAGATTGGCCAGCGGGAACGGAACCACTGTCAACATTTGACCGTGGCGTAGGAAGCTCCCTTGGACTACTGGACCGAGTTGACGCAATAAAAGACGTGGGCCGCGAGGGATTCGACCCGCCAGCAAGATCCATTTGACGCAGGGCCGCTGCCAAGGCAGATGGGCTTGAGATGGATTGTTTGGGTGCGTCATCAGCGGAGCGACCACGAGGCTCTTCATTCATTTCGACGACTGCATCGCTCTCTGGGAGACACTCTTGAGGGGCTTCATCGGTTTCATCTTCGGTGGAATCACTTAGCCTGCCAGCGGCAATCCTCGCCGCCTTTCTCATTGCTTCATCTATGCAATCCTGCACAAGAACAGCCATTTCGATGCGGATTCGCTCCGCATATTCGATGATCTTGCGGTGTCGTAAAACAGCGTCAACTTTGGCTCGTGCCACTTTTTCAGTGTCGGAACACAGCAGGGCCAAACCCTGTTCTTGTTCCAATGTATTGGTGCTTGGTGACTGCCATTGTAGGACCTGGAATATCCTAGACTCGGACTGCGGAGACTGAGTGCGAAATTCCTCATTGTCTTGTTGAGATGTTTCTTTCAAAGCTGGAGTGCTGATCTCAATGGCAGTATCACAGAGGTCCATGAGCAACTCCACGATGCGGGCTTGCGGTCTACGAATTGCGAATGATCGAGCTCTAGAGTGACCGAATCCACTAGTGCGCTCGCGGGATCGTGCTAAAGATGCGCCAGGAGATGATTGAGCAGACGGTGGCGGCCCAATGGGCATGCCTTTGTATTCTGACATTGGGCTGGACTGCGGCTCCCCGATCATGGAGCGACTCTTTCTGGCCTCAAGTTCGTCGAGTACCTTGACAATCGAATGCCGATGTTCAGTCAAGTTCTCCTGGGCCATTTGGACATCCATTTCTGCACGGTGTTCTTGCAGACATAGATCCGTGTGCTTTTCGAACCACCAAGGAGGAATGTCTCGTTCGCAAATACGACATAAAACGGAAGCGGGTGGATCACGCGTCTGCGCCTCGTCCGCACCAGATTCAGCGAGCTGCGTAAGATAGCTGGCTAATAATTCAGCGCCAGACCCCAACGAATCGACGATGAGATCTGGGAGATCGATTTGGATTTCCTGCGGCGCAGTCCATGGGCGAAGCATCCACATCGTCTATCCCTGTCAGTACTCCATTCTTGTGAAACTGTTTTTACGAATTGAGAGGCGATGTGTAGCTTACATGACTCTCTCCTCCGGATGCACTATCGTACACCATGATGCCTTGAGCTTCGAGATGAGCAATACGAGAGTCCAGGCCGTGAACTGAATGGTCGTCTCCTACTAGTTCACTCATGTTCCGCAACTTTGACAAAGGTCCAAGTTGAACGGAGAATCGAATTCTATAGCTCTTTGAATCATCTTTCTTCATCGTAACCACCATGTCGGTGAAGACATTTTTGTTCTCACTGACGATAAGATCTGATATATGTTTGCCATGTATGTCATCGATAGGCGTGCCGACAACGTCCGACCAAGATGGGCTGACCCATTTCACGGTGCCATCGAGGTTCAGGTCGATAATTGCATTCAAGGTTGATTCTGCCGCCTCACGAAGTTCCTCACGCTCGTTACGGATATCTTGGCTCATAGTTCGTTCCATAGGAATGGCTTGTTGAACTCGCAATGACGATACGGCCGGCACGGCCAGTGGGGTGAAGGGTTGTTCCATGATGAGCCGAAATTATTCTGACTCATCCCCTGTTCTTTTGAATCTGTGCAGATCGATCTTCTGAGCCAACAGAGGGGGAATCGGCACTCGAATAACGCTCGAGACGGGTGTCTTCGAAGGGTACCGTTGTCTCAGGGAAGACCTGCGAGTCTGGCAGAGGCGCCAGAACTATGCCACCGCGGGACTCGGAAACATGACTGGCAGTCGGTAACGTCGTGATTTCTCGCAACTTGTGGGAGTACTTCGACGGGTCGGGTGGCTCAGGAACACACAGGAGCACGTGGGATCACTCCCAGGACAGCAACAGGCACGACAGGGCCCTGCGGGGAGCAAACGGGCAACGGAGCGGCAGGAACCGCTCGGCTGCTCGGAGGCTGTGACTTCGTGGTCGATGGGCGAATTTGAATGCAAATACCTGGCTCTTCGTCAATGGGGAGGAAAAGACGACACGACTGGCGATATGGAACTCGAGAAAGCAAGAGGACCGATGCCTCTTGTTCACGGTCGTTGCTGTTAGAACTTCCCAGATGCCGTGTGGTCGCGTATCCTCCTAGATTGGCATCGGCCTATTTGTCAAATTGTCATGCTTTCAAGGGGACCAAGGGGACCCCTCGCTGACTTTCCTGGCTACAAGTTCCCCACTTCTGCAAATATCGAACAAACTGTAACGCTGCCGAAGCCACCACCACCTTATGTATGCATGCGAGTCAATCCGTCTGATAAAATACCACACAACTGCGGAGTGGCGACTTGTTTCTGTGGTAGACTGCATTCTTATTGAGCTCAGCCTATGCTACGTACTCCGCACTCAAGTCCGAATAGTCCAAACTGGCCGAATTTGGCTGTCTTATGCTCATCCTGTCTCACGGAGGCATTCGAGCTGCCATCAGGTTGGATGCTGGTTTTTGCCAATTGTAGTCCGTAAGAAGAAACATTTCGGGGTGTTGATCCACGCTCTTCGATGCCTCACGAGCCATCTTGCTGCCTTGCCTTGAGTTCTGAGTGTGGCCACTGACAAGGGACTTACATCCTCATACTAACATTCCAGGACACCGAAGGAGACGGGAGGACCTGGAGGTGGAACATGTTCTGAGGAGGCTTACCAGAGAACCAACATGGTCTACTTTATGCAGCACAAAATGCTAGCCAGAAGCCACTCATTTGCGCAATCAAATCGCACAAGCCCGAGCATCCCGTGACCATACCATAGGATAGCCTCTGTATCACACCCTCAATTGAAGCGCTTGCACTCGGTTCCCTGCAAGCATGAAGAAAATCATGACGAGGCGGTGACGGCCCATGCTTGTTTATGGGACTCTAGCCAATCGCCCTTTTTAACCCACCTCTTCTCTAGCCACCGCGCCAAATGCTCGTCAGATTCTGGCAAAGACTCAAGAGGGAAACGCCTTGCATGAATATGGAACTTGAACTTCGAGTTGCTGCTCAACTCCGGCTTGCTTAACGTCTCCCACATGGAGGGTGCTTCGTGAAAGACACCGTCACATTGATACGCAATGGTGAAATCGTACACAGCTTTGACATGCGGAGCCCTTCGAAGATGCTGAACAGTAGCGACGAAGCCTCTCGTACGAGGGTAGAGCAGATTTTTCGGCTGCGGTTTGTCAGATTTCTTGCACCAAACCTGCGACTCCTCAAACTTCTCAGTTGTAAAACGAGTTGCTTCGCTGAAGCTGATTAGCCCTGGGAATACGTTAGACTGGGTACCAAAGTGAGAATAGATACCAAAAGAGGAAAATTTCAGTTGGAAACGGACGGAACCAGCGCTAATAAGCATCACGATGGCTTCAAAACAAGGCAGGACTGACAGGTAGGGAACTCATCGTCGACAATGCCTGAAAAGACACGATCGAGCTCGGATTTGTCCTTGAGCCAATTCCGACTAACCAGAGGCATGCCCATTGCCCAAAGGCCCCAGCCTAGAAAAGGTACAGCCCTGAGCTGGCTCTTGGCAAAATACCGACAGTAACCCAGCATCCCAGAGCGTTGGGCCAGCGCCTGAATCATGTAGAAGTCGGACCACGCGACATGGTTGGCAACCACAATTGCTGATTCTCCCTTAGGCAGGGGATCTCCGGATGTTTCAATGCGAGCTCCATTGAAGGACTCGAAAATAAGCTGGATCCATGCCCACACAGACAATGCTATCAGAGATGACGCATCGTAGACGGACCTTGGAGCAAAGAGTGCCAGAGGCAGAAGCAGCGACAGCAGGATGTCAGCCAGTAGCAAATACAAGACCCATGGCAGTGTGATCAAGATTCCCCTCGAATGGGCCCATGCAGGAGGAGTGTGGCGAACCATTGAAGCGGTTGGGGGTGTTAGGGTGTTGGAGTTGTTGAGGTGGTCGCTGCCGCAGTGCCGAGACACGCACGACAGGGGAGGGGGAGTGCGTGTAGCCCAGATTCAATCGAGTTCTTGATTTGGATTTTTCAAGGCACAACATGGGACGACTGATCCGCACCATGTACATGGAGTTGCATGCATCAAACACAATATCATACGAGACTGGCCACCCGCTGATTCTTGGAAACGAACTTATTTCGATGAGCTTGGCATTGTGCTTATTTAAGCTGACGTCTTCCTGGCCAGTTAGTTTCTGCCAGCTGTAATCCGGACGTAAGTCGGCTATATCCGTGAACCCCGCTGTGAGCCTGTGACTGGCCCGTTGTCATCGCACCAACAAGGCCACACTCACTGGCCACACTCACTGGCCACACTCACTGGCCACACTCACTGGCCACACTCTCACTGCACATTACACATTCGTCCTGGGTTCACGCAAAGCTACTCTGCTATGCCTCTTCTTTACCACCAGTTGACTTTACTATTGTATCGATCGCTAGGCCAGTGCAGCGTCAAAGACTACGCCGAGGCGGCACATTTCACGTACGATTACGCCGGAACTGCAACAATATTTTGCTCCAATACTAATGCGCCTATACTAATGCGCCCACACAGGTTTGGTGCTGTTGTGGAGGGATTTGAGCTTCGGGATACTTTTGAGAGCGTCTTGCCTTCCCAACCGGGAAGAGCAATCTTGGCCCACTGACACACCTTCGAGAGGACCGGCGTAATTTTGTGTCCAATTCATCGGCAGCGTCCATGTCTGAGGCGAGTATCTGACTCCTTTTCAGCGATGGCGTTTGGAGTCTTTGAAAAAAAAAATCTCGTTCTGTAAATTTTTGAAAAGCCATGAACCAACTGCCACGGTATCACACACCCCCACCCAACACCACAGCTGCCACAGAATGTAGTTGCAGGTAGTAATTTGGATAGACGCTTTCTTGCTTCCATTCTTGGGCGTGTCTGTGCAATCGTTGTTCGTATCAACATTTCAATTACCTATGCATCGATCGCCATGTTGCCATGCTCTCGATGGGAGTGCAGAACTGGAAATGTGGGATTGTGGGCGCCAGCTGCCAGCAGCCGGTGACGCGGGGCAACAAGTTTTCGGCACCGTGCCCCACACCCCACCACAATTTCGTTCAACTTCGAGAGTCCAAATTCCCTTTGCCATCGCGAACCCGTCCAGATAGCCCACGTTGCTCTCTGCCATCCACACCTCCACACGCCTGTGCTCGGAGGAGACGAACATCCAAGCTGCAAGGATGGCTGACTCCCTCGACTACGTGCAGATCTGCGAAAGCTGCCCCGCGGGGGATGGCTGGGGTCCTCCAGTGACTACAGAAACCACCTTGAACGGAGTCCCCTACGCGCCTTTCTCCAAGGGCGACAAGCTCGGCCGTATGGCCGACTGGACCACTGAGGGCAAGGACCGTGACCGCGGTCGAAATCAGTACAACCGAAATTACAGAGGTAAGATTTGATACCTTGCAAGATGTACGATGTGTCGAACGATTCCGCTCGCCCCGCTGACATGTCACGCACTTTGGCAGATCAACAAGCATATGGTGCCAGCCATGCTGTCACCTTCAACGCCCCTCCCGCCGAAGATGAGTCGAGCTTTTCTATCGTCAGCAACACCAGAGATTCTACGAAGTCACGTTACGGCCGAGGAGCCGTCTTCACCAGAGGAGGTCGCGGCCAGCGTGGCGGTCGTGGTGATTCCCGCGGTGGCCGGGGAGGTCAATTCCAACGAACTGGCGGCGCTCGACAAGGAGGCTACGACCGCGGTTCCCGAACCAATGCCGGCGCCCGAGGTGGACGCCGCTTCGGCTGGAAGGATTACGACAAGCCTACTCGTAACCGCGACGCGAGTGTTAACATCAAGGCCGACTGGGAGTTGCTGGAAGAGATTGATTTCAACCGTCTGGCTAAGCTGAACTTGGACACGGACGAGGGCGAGGATCTGGACGACTACGGCTTTTTGTACTACTACGACCGCTCGTTCGATAAGCAACCCGTCAAGGGCGCCGAGAAGAAGCTCACCGCCATCGACCGCGCTGCTTACAATGTGACCACTTCGTCTGACCCCATCATTCAAGAACTCGCCGAAAAGGACGAAGCCACCATCTTTGCCACCGACAGCATCTTGTCCATGCTCATGTGCTCCCCTCGCTCCGTTTACCCCTGGGATATTGTCATTGTCCGCCAGGGCAACAAACTCTTCCTCGACAAGCGCGACAACGCCAATCTGGACATGGTCACAGTCAATGAGAACGCCGCCGATGCCCCTCTCGATGCTGCTGACGGTGGCAAGGAGGCCATCAACCAGCCTCCAGCCCTCGCCGAGGAAGCAACCTACATCAACCACAACTTTGCCAACCAGGTTGTGAGCGAGAGCGAGACCTCCAAGGTGGAAATGAGCCACGCCAACCCCTTCTACAACTCGTCCGAGGACACCGACCCCCCCGCCAGCAAGGCATACAAGTACAGAAGATTCGATCTGTCGACCAACGACGAGGAGGCCGTGTACCTGATTGTCCGTACCGAGGTGGATGCGGTCCAGAAGGGCAGTGCTGGCGGCGAGGACCAGCACGTCACTATCCGCGCCCTCAACGAGTTCGACAGCAAGGCCCAAGGTAGCGGCGGCGCTCTTGACTGGAGAAGCAAGCTGGTCACCCAGCGTGGTGCTGTTGTTGCCACCGAGATGAAGAACAACAGCTGCAAGCTAGCCAGATGGACTGTCCAGAGCATTCTGTCCAAGTCTGATATCATGAAGCTCGGGTACGATCCCCCTCCCCCCCCTCCCCTCCCCTCCCCTTGCAACAAGTTTTTCGCCCTCATCTCAAATCCAATCAAAGCAAACCATTGCTACTATTTCTCCTTGACTAATACACACTGTCTCACAGGTTCGTTTCTCGTGTCAACCCCCGCTCCAACGACAAGCACGTCATTCTCGGCGTTATTGGCTGGAAGCCCCGCGACTTCGCTAACCAGATGAACTTGTCCCTCTCGAATGGCTGGGGTATTGTCCGAACCATTGCCGACATGTGTCTCAAGCGCGAGGAGGGCAAGTTCGTCCTCGTCAAAGACCCCAACAAGTCCATCCTTCGTTTGTACGAGGTTCCTGCCGGCAGCTTCGAAGACGAGTACGAGCACGAGGAGGAACCGGAGGGCGAGGAGGGCGAGGGCAATGAGTAGACGGAAGAATGACGTGGGTTTTATTTATTTATTTATTTTGTCCGTTGAATGTTACTTTATTGGTGTCCCTTTCCTTTCTTTTCCTCTGCCTTTGTCTGGGTCCATTCGTTGCCGTGGGTTTGAGATTTGAGCATTTTGGTCACAGGTTGTGTGCATCCATCCAGGGGGGGGGGTGTAATGAGGAAAGGATGAAGGACAAGGAATGAAATGGGGAAACCCAAGAGATGGGCCCAGGATTGGATTCCCACATCCCCATTGAAGCCCACGTCATGAAGAAGAAAAAAAGTTACTTTTTGTTGCGTACGTACGTGTGTACCGATTGCAAGGCTGTGTTTGAGATACGGGCGCAGAGCAGAGGTATACTGATGTTATATTTTTTGCACGTCGAATTGCCGTTTGCACTCGGTATATGGGGGGAGGGGGAAGTCTTGGTGTCGTGTCATGTGCTGCTTCAGTCAGCCAGCCACGTCTGCTGTAAAAGGGTATGTATGACATGAGTGCCTATCCTATCCATCTCCGTCGGTTTATGGAAACCCGCATGCGCATGCCCCTGCTCCGTGTTGCCCTCCCCATTATCGATCGAACCCTTCATGTTGCGCAGTCCGTAATAAGGCATCTCAACCCCGCCCGCCAAAGCGCTTGTTGCAGCAGGACCAAGGACCCTACGTCGACTTTCTCGCTGTATTATCAACACCCTCCTCCACCGCTGCCTTTATAAACGCCGCGTTCATGAACATATCGTACATGTCCTCTGTCCAGATCGCAACGGGCCCCGTCGTACACTTTGCTCTTGCTCTTTCACCGCGACTTGTTCGGGACAGCTCGTCCACTTGTCCACTGGGGGTATTTCTCACGCAAGCACTCGATCTCGTCGACTGTTGCTTCGGAGGTATGAGCCAGCCATTCTTGGCGGTGTTCTTCTGGAAACCTCTGTGGGAGTTGGATGTGCTACAGTATTGGGGGCTCTACTGTGCGTACCCTTTTTCTTTCGTTTTTGTTCTTTGGGCCGGGGGGGGGATGCGTGGTTGGGAGGCGCGTTTCGTTTTCTTGACATGTGTGTAGTTTGTCCAAGGCTGTTACTTGCGGCGCTGTTTCCCAGGGCTTGAGGGTTCGCTTTTCTTGGGGAGAGCTGTGCGCTGTGCGTCTTCTTGCTGTGATGGGGGTGATGATACTGGTGCTGCGGGTTTGTGCCGTCATGGCCATGTTGCGTCCGTCGCGCGTGGTTTCCCGGTGAATTCCCTTCCCATTTTCCAAGAATCTCATATGTTTGGTGGTCGTTGGTATAGTAGCCCGGGTCATGACGCGGGATTCTCGGTCCTTGTCCCTCCCAAGCAGAAGCAGTACCCGGGTCGTCTTGAAGACCAAGATCAAGGGGCTTCTTGTTGCAGAACACGGCTGCGGAGGTGGGCATCCCAGCCAGTATATGAGCAGCATCTTCCTCGCCGGGGCAGTGAGCACCACCATTGATGATCTCGTCCAACGAAGCCCTGATATGCCCATCTGGACACCACGACGCGGGAGTCTGCGTCGCCTTCTCGCACCGCCATCCGCCCTGAACGGAGAACCAAGGAGATGTTTCTACGTGGCTTTGAATGACGGGTGCCACTTCACCGTTCCCAGGCACCGGCGCAACATGATCGTCCCGTGATCCCTTCAACCGTGTGTCTGCCGTCCTCACAGCTCGTTTTGGCCCAGCAACAACATTCTTGTCCCAAGAAACGGCATCATGGTCCAGCCTGTGATTTCTGTTCTCTCGCAAGGCGCCAGACTGGCTGCATTGGCAACAGATGGACAGCCCGCACTTGAGACATTTCTGCACAACGCCACGACTCTGCTTGCTACAGAAGTCACAGAGGGCGGTGCCTATACAGATGGTTTCCCATCCCTCGTGTAGCTTTCCGCGCAGGCGTTGCTCTCGGCTGTAATGAGTTGTGGTGCTCGCTAGGTAGCCTAGAGACTCTATACCGTGAGGGTTGCATGAAGTCGTCATAGCTGTGGATGAAGAGCAATCACATTGATGGTCGATGGGAGATGGTTTATGGGCCAGATACATAAAGTTGGGTTGTTGTGGTGTAATGGAAGGGCTCCAGAGGGGAGATTTGGAAAACAACCGGCCAGGCACTTCGTTTAAATGACAGACAAGTGTCAATACAGTAATGACTGTGAATCTTGGCCGTCAATGTGAGGTGAATGGAGAAGAAGACGGTTCAACGTGATTCGATATTCATTCGATCTAACAGGCAGCTGTCTCACCAAACTTGGGATGAAGTCGTGAATTTATTTGTACGCGCGGACAGCCCAACAATCAGTTTTCATTACATCTTCGCAAAGAATGAAGCATTCCTGGTGTCGTGGCAGCGATAGATGATGCAAGGACAATGACAGACATCTGGGACATCGTGGTGGTCGCTTTTTTTTTTCTTTTCTTTTTTTCAATTCGAAATGGGAATTCATTTTCGGTTTTTTCCCCAATTCCTGCAGTATTAGCAGCAGCAAGGACACTAACGCAACACGTTCTAACTTACTCGGTACTAATCAGCCACATCACAGCCTCAGTCCCGGAAGCTCGGCATCTCAGCCCCCAGATAGATCCGAGCAGCGATCAGATCCTTGCCTGATGTGGTTTGGGGGTTTGGGGGATCTTTGTTGTCTGAAGTGGCTGACGATGACATGTTGTCGCACCTCATCAGTTGTGTGACTCAAGGAAGCAGGGCTGTGCATTGTGACCATTGGGACGAACCGCTGGTGGAAAGAGGGAAAGAGAGTGGTTTGGTGGCTGGGAGGCGCAATACGGAAGGCGACAGACGCTCCTTCCCTCTCGTCTTTGTCCAGCAAGCCCGGCGTCCTTTCCGTGGCGGCCACGTCCAGACTATCCACGGGTCCGGCCTTGTGAAGTGCCTCAGAGGACACGTCTTGGCGAAGCCAGAGCTTTTAGCAAGTAGCAAGTACTCCGTACACCCCACTTTACACACGCCGTAACTCGATGGCTTGCCCGGGGTTCCGCTGTTTCTGTTTCTGAACCGAACCAGCCCGCCCACAGACAGCCCCTGGAACATTGAAGCTTCTACAAAGTAACCTTTTGCCCCCCCCCCCCAAGCTTTCCTTATTGTTTTCATTTCACGACAATCCGTAATCCTCTCCATCTCGCACGCATCCTTTGCCACCTTTGCCATCGCCGCGACAAGACAAATAGCTTCTTGATACAATGTCTAGCCAGGAATACTACCAGGGTCAGCAGGGCGGTTATCCTCAGCACCCTCAACCCGTAAGCCAGAGCTGCCTGCTCCCAGAGGCCATGTCCATGCCTCCCCCCCCCCCCCCCTCCTTTTCGCACCGTCGCCATGGTCGAGAAGAAGTCGCATCCCCCGTTTACGCGAACGCTGAGCTAACACGCAATCGTCAAGAGCTATGGTCCTCCCCAGGGACAGTATCCTCCTCCCCAGGGTCAATACTACGGTCCTCCTCAGGGCCAGCAGCCCATGCAGTACCAGCAGGCTCCTCCTCCCGCCGAGACTCGCGGTAAGAAGGGCGGCAGCAACAACTGCCTGATTGCCTGTCTTGCCGCCATCTGCTGCTGCTGTGCTGTCGAAGAAGGATGCGAGTGCTGGTACGTCTTTTCCCTCGACTTGATCTCCTATCCAAGCCCACATCCCATCCATCGCCCATGGCAAAGTCGCCCGTCCGACCAAGTCCATGCTTAATACCAAGCGGCCACCTCATCTCGTTGGTCGGAATTCGGAAGATCCAAGCTTGGCTCCCAAGACTTTTATGGCGGCCAAGCTGTCCCCAGTGAACTTCGGTTGGCTAACGTAGTGCGAATAGCATCGACTGCTGCGAGTGCCTCCTGTAAACGCGCAATTACCTCCAGATACCCCCGATGTATCTGGCCTCCAAAGACGCATCAGGGCTTCGATGCCACCTCTAATCGAAACACCCAAATGCTGCCGAAGCCAGTCAACATGATGACGTCTTGCACACGGGTCCTTGTTCCCCACAAATGAGAAGAAAACAATACTGTGAAAGAAAGAAGAATGTTTTTTTTCCGGCAATTTATTCATATATCCCATTTGTTACACAGAGATCCTTCCACACAAGCACCACATGCGCTTCCACGACGGTAGCTAGCAGCATAGTGGCTTTGAAACGGGTCACACACATGAGAGCCATGTCACATGTCACTTTTCCGTCTGGCGTTTTCCCTTTGTGTATCATGCTTCTTTTGCGGGCTCGGGCTGCATTGGTTCTCGAGCAGGTTTTGATGCGCTGTGAGGACGGTCGTGTTTCTTCTAGGATCAGGCTTTGGCAATAGAAGGTGATTTATTGTTGTGAATGCCATGTTTGCGGGTGCCTGTGCGATGACGATTGTGTAGAATTGTGATGCATTGTTCGAATGAGGAGCTTGGAGGAGCGTTGAACATGTCAATCTACTCTACGGAAGGACGTGGAACGTCTGGCGCGTGTTTCATCTGATTGCATGCATCGTTGTTTATTAATTCTCTCCCACATTCATGGTTGTGGCCAACGCCGTCGGATTTCTCTAGTAATGTGTGTGGTAGGTGACTCATTTGTTGCTTGCCATGCCCAGTAACAAATAAGCCGGCACTTTCAGTTCATCTCAGGGAGAATTCGTCTCCCTTTTGGGGATGAAATGTAGAACTTATAAGACTACTGGACAACACATGACGTGTAGTCCGGGTTGACTCTCTTCGTTAAAAATCAATTGGTTTGCTTTTGTTGCCGTCCCACCCCTGGCTTGCAGCTGAAGTAGCAACGTGAGACGTTGGAAAAAAACAAGTGCCGAGACTGCTTCTGATGAAAACACCCCCAATGAGAGCCCAGTGCCAACACAGCAACAACAATCCGTTCACTTGTGAAGAGCCGCGTACACTTAGCTAATGAATGCGTTTCAAGAATCCAGCTGCACATAGTTGGACGGGAAGAGACCCGCCTTTCCGTTGAAATGTCCGAACCACCAATCTTCATCTGGGAATTCCAGGTTTGTAATCTGAGCCTCTTCGGGGAATGACAGTTCTAGGTAAATCTCATTGTTAGTGACTTGCTCTGGTGTCATGAGAGGTCCTTCGATATGTGTCCCGTGTCCACTTACCATTGTCTTCGGCCGCCTCATAGTCGTACAAGGCTGTGGCAGTTGGCCCTGCAGCTGCAGGCGCAGGGGCACTGGGAACGCTGCGTACAGCGGGTTCGGGGGCTGATGGTAAAGCTGCAGAACTTGAAATCGCGTGCTCCTCTTCAACAACCTCGACGTAGTTACTGGGGAATAGACCACTCTCGCCCAGGTGGTTCGTGCCCATCCACCAGTCCTCGTCCACCATCTCAATGTTCGTGATATATTGGCCTTCAATCAGGTCAATCTCATTGCCCTCCGCCTTTTCGTAGTCGTACAGGACTACGGCTTGGTGACCACCACCTGGGGCATGCTCGGGAGCTTCGTGTTCAGGCTCGCGCTCTGGCTCCGGTTCAGGGGCCTTGGCGGCAGCGGCCACCGGTGGCTCTGGTTCTTGGGCAGGAAGCTGGGGCGGTAGGTTCCGTCGAACTGGCTGAGGGTCGGGTTCGGGCTCAGATGAACGGGGTACAGGAGCGGCTACGCGTATGGGTGAGGGGTCTCGTTGTTCAGCGGCTGTTTCATAAGCAGATCGACCTGCCTCTTCTTCCTCCGACTCATCAGCTGGAGGGGGCCTGCTTGGAAGACCTGGGAGACCAAAGCCGCCAGATGAACGAGAGTTGTCGGGAACGGGGGGGGGAGGAGGAGCTGAATCATCATCATGGCATCTTCCAGCAGCAGACGTTGATGGTGCTGAACCGATGAGAGAGGCGTCCTTGAATCGATCTCGAAGAGAAGACACTCCCCCAGCACCGTCATCGGAGTTTTCTGCAGCTCCCCTTGAGGCATCGCCGGTATTCTGCTGCGACTGAGCATCTGCAGGAGAGTCGCGAGAAAAGCCCGGGGCTTGCACAGGTGCCCATGACTTTCCAGAGTAACCGCTCTTCCAACCCTCTCCTCCACTCTTCTGGGCTGTGACCCGCGCGGCAGTTCCAGAGGGGGATGTATTTCCGACGCTTGAGCCTCTTTCACGAGCCTTCTTCTCAGCCCAAAGCTGCGCAGGAGTCTTGCCTCCTTGGTCTGCGAAAGTCCGGCTGGCAGCACCGACTGGAGGAGCCACTGGTGCGGCTGGACCGCCAAAGCCTAAACCACCAGGTGTTGGGGCTTTTGTGCCAGTAAATGTCGAGGCACCACCAAATTTGTTGCCAACTTTCGGTTTGGGCATGGCCGTGATCCGCTCTAACTGGGTCTTCGGTGGAGAAAAAGCCGCAGCTCGCTCGGCGAGAGGCTTGGGATCTGAAGGATCCTCCTCTTCCCTCGGCTCGGTTGGCTTATGGGCTCTGGCCTTGATGGCGGCGATGTCAACCTTTCCTACCGGTTCATAAGCTCCCTTAACAGGTGCAGGGCGATCGTCTCCCTTTTTCTGTGCAGCAGCACGAATTGCAGCAATGTCTACCTTGCCCACCGGTTGGTAGCCACCACGCACGACATCGGTGGCCCCGTCCGCCTGATGATTTCCAGCGTCGAATTGGGAAGGCTCTGATTTTTGCTTCGTGAGCTCTGCCATGTTGACTCTTGTCGGCTTGTATGCGGATTCCACCTTCTCGATCTGCGTTCTGGTAACTGGCGGCGCATCAGTCCCCCATCCATCGCTGTCCAACGTGTCATCTCTTCGTGATCGGGCAGCGACGAGAGGGTCAAATACTCTTCCAGCGCTGGATGATGTAGGAGTAAACACTGGCTTAGACTTGACAGGAGGAGGCGCTGCGCGTGTCACACCTTCGGGGCCTCCAGCAGAATATTTGGCTCCCGAGGCATCAGATACTTTTTGCATAATAATTTCTGGCGCAAGGTCGCTGTCTGATCGGGCGGTAATTTGGACGTGATAACCGTGTAGAACTTTGGCTACAGTGGCGGTATGACTGGTGAAGTAACCCTTTGTGCGCTCGGGAACACCGCCACCACACCACGCAATGAGAACATTCTTGGGTAATGCAGTATTTGGATCCTTCACTTTCACGAATGCAAATTGGATTCGGCCCTCGTTGAAATCCTCAATCAAATCAGCCAGTTCACCGTCTGCATTAGTTTTGTCTCGTTAGTACTCGCCGCATGCGAAGAAGCAAGGATGAAGCTGTGAGGCATTCTTCGTACCTCCGGTGCTCTCGACTTTGAGAATGCTCTCCTTGGAACCTCCGTCTTGGAAAGCGTTCATCAACGGGGCCTGCACTGAGAAAAGCGCCCACTGCGCACACGTGGCCGAAGCAGAGGATGGAGGTGGACCGTTGACAACACCATTGTAGCTGCTCTTTATAGAAGGCCCATTGATGGACAAGTTCAATGAGGCCATGGTTTTGGAGTGCGGCGGAGGTCGAGGCAAATATGGCGATTGTTGAAGACAGGGTGGGAGACAATGACGTCGCTGAAGGTCGAAATCAGACAGCGAAGCTCCTGACTCTCTCGGATACGGGTGCGGGGGACAATTCCAGTCAATAATATCTCGCAGAAAGCTCGCCTGGGAGTCGGAGAAGGCGACAGCTGTTGCAGCCGCCAGCGAGGAAAATCTCGCGCGAAATCTGCGAGATGTATGCGGCGGGAGGGAGGAGGACGCGAGGATAAGGGGATCCAACGGAGCTGGTGTTGCAGAGGTTTGTTAGCTGGTATGGGAAGCTGAGCTCGGGGTTGGCGACGTTGACGTTGACGTTGACGTTGACGTTGCTGCTTGACTCGTCGGGTGGGGCGGGCAAATGTTGGGACCTGACAAGGAAGGAGACTGACTGACTGACTGACTGATTGACTGTGCGGAAACAAGCTGACGCACGCTCTTGCGCTCCCCCTCTAGCTAGTAACGAGACACCAGGACGATGAGTGAGAGGAGGCTGTGCAGGCAGGGCTCGGCGGATCGTGTTGCATTGGGCTTTTTCGCGATTCCACTGGGTTGGCTTGCCAGAGGTTGCCGCGCGTGCTCGGCATGCGCATTTCCTGTAATCTATCACATCTTTCCACACCAGAAGGCCTATGAGGATGAGTCGATGGTCCAACTGGTCTAACCAAATTGCCTCTGCCTCACTTGCTTCCTTCCATGCTTTCTTCCGTAGCTACGCATCCGTACGTACCAACAAACAGACAAGAGGCCCGCTGGGTTCCGGCCACACCTGCCCTATGAGCTTTAGCCTAGCTGACCAATGCGAACCACTTAAAATGACGCAAGGCTATCTGTCCAACCATGGACAATGAGTCTGCCCCTCCCAACGCTTCTCGTCGACCAGATTTCTCTTTTCGTCCCTGAAATTCGGGTCTTCTCAGGTCCGTCCGTTTCCATTGATTGCACAACGATCCCAACTTTGCCGCACCTTTACCGCTCTTGCGTTTTGATCTTCTGCGCTTGGCCATTCTGTTTGGCTGTGACTGTTCATTATGTCGACCATCACCGAGATCACAGCGTCCACGCAATGGGAGCAGACTCTGGGTTCTCTTCCACCCTCAACCCTGCTCGTCGTGTCGTTTCATGCTCCTTGGGCAGCGCCATGCGCCCAGATGGCTACCGTTCTCTCAACTTTGGCCTCAGAATACCCCGTCACAGAACCTCTAAGCACGAAATGGGTATCAATAAATGCCGAAGAATTGAGCGATGTCAGCGAAACCTACGACGTTACTGCAGTTCCCTTCCTCGTCCTTATTCGAAACCGCCATGTCATCGAGACAGTCAGCGGCAGCAGCGCTGTGAAAGTCAGAAATGCCATCGAAACGCATGCCCAGAAAGACGGTTCCGTCGCCGCCGCCGCTAACGGCACCGAGCAAACCAATGCGCCCGCTAATTCCGGCGGGGCCAATGCTGACCCCGAGAAACAGAAAGAGGAATTATTCAAGCGTCTCGGTGATCTTGTTAAGGCAGCCCCAGTCATGTTATTCATGAAGGGAACGCCTAGCTCCCCACAGTGCGGATTCTCAAGACAACTGGTGGGACTTCTTCGAGAGAATTCGGTCAAATATGGCTTCTTTAATATTTTGGCCGATGACGAAGTCCGCCAGGGCTTGAAGGAGTTTGCAGACTGGCCAACTTATCCGCAGTTGTGGATGGACGGTGAACTTGTTGGCGGATTAGATATCGTATGTCATTTCCCGGCCCCCCTGTAGTCCGCTTCGTCTATCTGCTCACACTCGATTTTCCACTAACACCGGATTTAGATCAAGGAGGAACTCGGAAACGACGAAAACTTCTTCAAGGCACACAGTGTAAGCGGAAGTACCGATGCCGCAGCTTGAAGAGATGAAGAAAATATACCACATGTGCAATTCAGTTTAGAAACTAATACGGATTGACTGCATCGAAATGCATCATGAGTACGGCGTAGTACAGCCATCTCTGTGACTTGTGGAACTCGGGCGACTGGGTCAAATTCCATGGGCTTCATTTCAGAGTCTCTTTCCTTCCGCAATGCATGGTTTAGGAGAAGAGACATACATAGGGGACCGATGGCAAGGGCAGTTCGAGTTGGGCATGAGCTGAGAGTCACGTGAACACTCATTTGATCAAGCAGCAGAGCAGAGAGGAGAGTAACAAATCAAGAAATGCACCTACTAGTAGTAATTCATGGCTGGCCAATAAAATAATCGACGTACGGAATCATGCTACGCTCTGTGAAGCTGACTTAAAAGACTTTTTCTTTACTTGTTCCGGACACGGCACAAGACTAGCTAGCAACGGCTGACAAATGGCTGTAGCATTCTTGTGAAGAAGTCCGGGAGTACTTGAGTAGCAGGGCTGCCGCTGGTGGCGCTGGGCTAGAGCCTGGGACAGTGAGCAATCAGCTGTCAATGTCAATGGGTGTCATCCCGATAAAGTCTGGTCAAGCTGACATCTTCTCATCCAAGCCCTCGATGCTTATTCCCCCACCTCTCCTCCCTCCTCCCTCCTTTTCGTCTCCTTTTGATCCCGACTAAAGATACTACAGCTTGCGAGGGGTTTCAAAGTCCTAAGTGACGTTGAGACCATCCTACTTCATTCAACACCGTCTCTGCTCAACATAGCTGCAATCATGACCCCGACACCTCCTTCAACGAACTCCTCTACTGGGGGCCCATCACCAGAGGAGCAATTTCGCGTTGTTCGCAAGCGCAACCGCGTTCCATTGAGCTGTTATCCATGCAGGACAAGAAAGTAAGTAGCATGTAAGCTCTGGAGCTTACTCAAATCGGAATCCGGCTGACAATCTTTTCTAGGCTGTAAGTCCGTCCTGTGCGTTTCATATCAATCAACCAACTCATCGCGCTGTGCTAACCCGTCTTACCAGAAAATGCGATCGAAATCACCCTTGCAGCAACTGCACCAAGCGCGAGGGTATGAGCACGGCCGCTTGTTCCTACGCAGCCCCAGCTTCACGGAAAAGGAGCCAAACCCAAGGTGAATCCAGCCCCGACGACATGCAAAACAGGATAGACCGACTCGAGGGACTCGTTCTATCTTTGATGCATAATGGGGCCAACGTTGACACAGGCCCTCCTCGAAATAGCACATCTACTTCGGAATCCGTCACGGACAGCGGCTCCTCTGCGGCTAGACAGCCCCGCGAGAAGGAGGCGGTCATGGCTGATGATGAGAGCGATGTGGATGATTGCCTTGCCAAATCAATCGGCATTCTGAAGGTTGATGCTGACAAGGGTAAATCAATGTACCTTGGTCAGGAACATTGGCATTTGGTTCTGTCCGACATTGCCGAAGTCAAGAATTTCTTCACAAGTCACAAGAAAGAGCTTGAAACTAGTTACGAAAGAGTGCGATCATCCAAGCCCGCCACGGCTAGGGAGGGCCCGACGCTGCTGCTAGGAGCATCACCTGCTTCCGAGACAGAACTCAGATCAGAACTGCCGCACAAGGCTAGTGTGCTCGCGTTGTGCAGTCGATACTTTAACTCCATGGACAATGCAGTCAGTATTATCCATGGGCCGACGTTCTTGCAACAACTTCGCGACCACTGGCAGGATCCGTCGAAAACACCCATCATGTGGTTGGGCTTACTATACTCGATACTCTGCCTCGCCATGCTGAGCTACAACAAGGTTGGAGATGAGCCCTCGGAATGGCGAGGTCGAACTTCGGAGCTAGCGGCAGAGTACCGGCTGCGCACCGTCCAGTGCCTAATGAAGGCCGACTACACCAAGCCGGTGGAATACACGGTAGAAACCATGTTGCTCTACGTTTTCGGCGAGTACTCGTCCAGGTGGGACGCAGATCTTGGGCTGTGGATGATTGTGTCCTTGATCATTCGAATAGCTTTCCGCATGGGCTATCACAGAGATGCAAAATGGTTCCCATCTCTGACGCCATTTCAAGCGGTACGTATGAGACTGAAGCTTGTAAAGATGGAAAAAAAAAAAAATTTCAAGAATCCAAACGTGGATCTAATTTGCTCAAGGATCTAACATTCTGCGCAGGAAATGAGGCGACGCACGTGGGCTTTAGTTCGAATGGCAGATGTCGTATTCTCTCACCAGGTATCACTGCCGAACATGATCTATGACCATGACTGTGATACGCAGCTGCCCAATAATATTTACGATGACGAGTTTAACCCCAGCACCAAGGAACTACCGCCCTCGCGGCCTGTGACGGAAGCAGCCCCGGTTTCGTACGTGATCGCCAAGGCACGGCTCTGTATTGAGCTGGGCAATATACTCCAAGTAACCAACCGAGTGGACAAAGGGGTGCCGTACGATGAAATCATTCGCTCCGATGCCAAGGTTCGACAAATCATGCACGAGCTGCCACCGCATCTTAAGCTCGGCTCTTTGGCCGGTTCTCGGGACCCGGTCACGCTCATCATAGCCAGGTTCAGTATTGACATCCTATCAAAGAAGATCATGTGTCTTTTGCATCGGAAATATTTGTACAGAGCGCGTCAGAATCCAAGATATGCTCACTCGAGAAGGAGTGCTATCGAGGCGTCCCTGCAAGCCATGGACCACTTGCAGACCCTCCATCGCGAATCTCAGAGTAATGGCCGGCTGCGGACTATCAGTTGGTACGTGAAGTCTATTGCGACAAAAGAATTCATCCTTCCAGCCATGCTTATCGTGTTGGATCTCCACTATGATAATATCGCGAACCAGTCCGGGTTGCCTGAGGCTTCGGAGGGAGCGTTTCGCTGGTCACCTGAGGAGCGATCTAGAATGATAAGCTCGCTGGAAGACGCAGCAGTCATCTGGAAGTGCCTCGCAGAAGGATCAATGGATGCATACAAGGGTGCCAAGACAGTTGAGATTATGCTGCAAAAGCTCAAAGAACCAATGGAGACGTCGGCAGGCTCGGCTACGTCCCAACCCGAGGTGCCCTCGTCACTTGCAGACAGCACAGCGTTGGATCCATTGCTGCTGCCTGCATTAGGACCAGCAACTACATCATCAGACGGATTACCTGATTTCGGCGCCGGTGTGAGCTCGTTCACCAATACCAATGGCAGCAGCAGCGCCTTTATGGGAATGGAATTCAGCCTGCCCGCACCAACTCTCGGCGAGTTCCCTGTATTAGACGGTGGAACGAACCCCTTGGGGGCGCAGTCGCCGTTGTCCATGTTTACCAACATCGGCGGTGTGCCTGCGTCCGGGCCTGACTTGACCAGCAATCTCGACTGGGTATGTTGTCATCGGCCTATGAACTTCCGTGCCACTTTTTCGCCTTCCTTGACTAATAATATCAAACGTATAGAGTGCTTTCGAGAATTACGCACAGATGGCCAACTGGGGCGCAGACCAAAGCTTTCAGGTCTATGGAGGGGGAGATGCAAACGACCAGGAGAACAGCATGATGAATACGCAATAGAGCCGTCTATGGTTTCTGTGATGAAGTGGCCTCGCGATTGTTTCTTTACTGAAGCATTGGCTGGCAAAAAAAACCCCCCCCCAGACTTCCGTTCTCTTTCCAAACCCTGAGTCCTTGCTTTTAAATTAAATCACCCTCTGTCGCGAGGAGACAATCCCGGTGTCGGCCTCAATAGCAAATGCATTTTGTGCACAAGCAAGCGACCATATTATGTACGCAGCCTTTCGATGTGGTCGCGGACCTGGTTTCGGAATCTAGTTTCGACCCCCAGTCATCATCCCCCCCCTTCTGGCTGTGCTTCGCTGACATGGCTCTCGGTCGATCTCTTGCCGAGCAGGGTGATGGGCTCACCGGATTCAAAGGACGGAGGAACCAAGCCATGAAGCAACATTGGTCAACCCAGTCAGCCAAGTAAATGGCAACGCGCGAATGAATGGCCTGCAATCGGCCCGGCCCTGTGGTCTGGACTGCCCCTGTACAAAGGAGTGAAACATGGTATATATTGATTTTTTTTTTTTTTTGGGTGCTCATTGGTTGTGGCCAATGCATCTGATTTTAGAAAAACCCAAGGATTGCTGGCGATACTCAGCTAGTATCACAATTAACATACGAATAATTGGGACCGCACTGATAGATGTGCCCTAATGCTCCTATATCAAGGTTTCATCTATCACTGCGGTCCCTATAATTCGTATGTGAATTGTTATACTAGCTAGGTATTGCCAGCAATCCTTGGGTCTTTCTCAAAACATGGTATATATTAACAGATATCATTTTGGCTTTCTATCCAAGTAGCATACGATTTTGTGATTCATGTGGAGAGAAAACGTCGCCGCATCGAGTCGAGAGAAATTCTGTGAATACACCAAAAGAGGCAAGTAGACTTGTTCTCTTACGTTCCTGCCTCCTTACTGTCCCCTCCCCTCCGGCCCCAACCAAGATTTTGAGTGTCATGGCATAGCATGCACGGCTGTGGGATAATCACGGTTTGCCTAGTATCCTTATCCTGTTCCTGTCTTCTCTTCCCCACTCCACGCTCGGCAAATGCAAAATCTTGTCCCTCGCCATCCTCCAGCGTAATGGTGTACAAGTGATAAAAAAACAGTTTACAAAGATATCGAGGCAGTCGGCCATGTCTCAGCTTCGTACATCACGCGTACAAGTCATTCGTCGTCGTCGTCGTCCTTCTTTACGCGTCATAGCCACCCACCCTTCTTTACTCGCCTTCCATCTCTATGCGCTTAGTTCACGGGGAGCACAGAACGAGAAGCTCTCAAGGGTTTAGAAGCAAAATTGCCTCCCTCGTCATGTTGAATCTCCATTCTTCTCCTCATGCTTTGCGTGAGTGACAAATGCAAATCGCAGAGAGGAAACGAACGACGTTGCAGACCCAAAGCACTGACATCGGAGTCGGTCCTTTGCTTACAACACTTCGCCAATGATTTTGGCGGCTTCCCTGTATGTTCGAAGAAGATTCTCGCACTTCTCGCGCTCCTTCTTAACACCGTCATCTTCGTACAACAGCTCCTCAAACAAGCTCTCTTTGTACAGTTCGGTAACGAGTCGGTTTTGCACGACATCCTTTGAGTGGTTGACGAGAAGGTGCATGATGGCTTTGGGAACTTGATCGGCAATGGATTCTCGGACAATGTTGAAGTAGGAGGAGATTAAGGCTCGGATAAGCTCCGTCTCCATAGCTTCACGATCAGTCATGGCCGGTTCATTAGACTCTCCCTGGCACAAACATGTTAGTGACGTAATGGCTCGTGATCAGGTCTGTCTTCAGGTGCTTACAAGATGTGATGCCAATCCATAACTTCGCGAGGTGGGGTCGTATTCATCAGTGTGAGCTGGTACTGGCCGTGGCGCGATCCTCTCTTCTCGTCGAATGGATTGTGATATGCTTGGCTCAGAAGACTGGCTGATGTGTCTGCCAGCGTTTGCTGCGGGGCCTCCGGGCAAGGTATTAAGGGCAATGCCATCTTTGCCAAAGAAATAGTTGAGAAAGGTATCCCGGGCGCCGCCAAGGCCCTGGCCATTGAGACGTGAAGGAGAGTTTGACCGAACACCGTTGACCGCTGCGGCCAAACTGCCATGGGCGTTTTCATGAACAGCAGGTGATAAGCTGCGGCCTGGTTTTGAGGGATGCTTGCGGCCATTTTCTTTGTCTGCAGCAGCGTTATCTTCGCCATCCTCGGTCGGCTCGGCACCATTGGGGCCTAGCTCCTTAAGACGACGCTTCTCGCGACGATCACGCTCCTCTTGAATTAAACGTTTCCGCTCACGCTCCTGCTTCGCGCTGACAACGTGGCTCATCGCGGCGGCGGCCCCGAGGAAGTTGGGATGGTTTGTGTTGATGTATGCGCGTTGAATAGATATAAGAGACTCGACGTATGAGGAAGCAGGTCCTAGGCGCTCACGAAGCAGATCCGATACCGTCTCGATAAGCTTAGCCTGGAGTCTTGGGTATCGGGAAAGTTCAGTGGATCCGCAAGTGTGGCAGATCTTGATGAGTTCCTCGTAGACGAGCTCCACACAACGTTGACTAGGAATTTCCAGGAGTTTTATCTGAGGCTTGACCAACAGATCAAAGGCCATCTCGGGGACGAACAGACTGGGCCGAGGGCCTGTAGAGTTTCGGATCGCGGTGCGTATGTCGAGAGCTGAGAGATTCGAGGTGGGATCGATGGTTTCAAGCGAGCTTCCAAAGACTGAGTTGAAGATGTAGTAAATACGGGCGCCGCCGCACAACTCCTTGGTCGAGATTTCGGAGGAGGTGCCGTCGATGGAGGAAATGAAGGAGGTTGCAAAACGTGTCATTGACTGCAGGATGAGGGACCCTCTGTGCTCCTTGCCACTGAAATGCATATCACCGTAGCTTGCAAGCTCCTGCTGAGTCTGGCCCATAAGCGTATTCAGGCGAGCTTTGATGTCGGGCAAGCGTTCTCGAATGTGTGACATGAGCGTGGTATTCAACGTCTTGGCCAAGAAGTGGGTGCCGCATCGGGTTGACATGTTCCGGTAAGCGGGATGGTGCTTGAAAAAGTCCATCTCTGCCTGGAGAGCCTCATCCATGGGCTTGTTGCCCTGAATATCCTGCTGTGACCGATTGACGACGCCAATAAAGCCAAGTTTGAGAGGATAAACTCGGCCAGATAAGATGTCAAGCGCATTCGTGCCGTGATCCATGAGATCCAATTTAGTAAGAACACCGATGGTTCTTCTTCCAAGAGGATCCACATGTCGAGCAAGCTTCAAGGCCTCCGAGTTGACGAGTCGACATTGGCAGGCGAAACGGCCAAAATCAGACTGTTCGGCTTGGCGATGTATTCGGAGATGAGGTTTCTCGTCTGCTTCTCGATATCGGTGGGCTGGTCGCCAATAGGGACCTGGGGGTAAAGGTCAGATTTCCATCTTGTCATGTCCTCATTCGAATAGACATTGCTCTCCGGATGCAATAATCGTGTAATGGACCTACCTTGGTCAGGCCAGGCAAATCAACCAAGGTCAAATTGAGGACATGAGGAGAGTAAATCTTGAGATTGATGGGCTGCCTGTTGATACCCTTGTTGCTGCCAGCGACTCGAGCCGTTTCATTCTCAATTTCTCGCTTGACATCGGAAAAATCAGTGAAGCGACGGTTTGGAATATGGTGGTACTCGGCCCATTCGGATCGACGAGCAGCAGCGGGGGACCTGTAGGGATCAAGGGTAGGATCGGATGCGTTTTCATCGTCGGGGACGTTGATGAGCTGAAGAATCAGGGGCCGACGGGTGACGATGCCGCTTCCTCGGGGAAGGAAGTCTCGGCCCACTATGTTTTCGAGGACAGACGATTTACCGGCCGACTGTGAACCGACAACCACCTAAAAGGGGGGGAAGTGTTAGTATTGCGATGGCTGGAATTCGCAATTCTGATGTTCATACAATCTGTGGTAAATCCAGAGAGTCGCTGCCGATGGTGTTGAACACCAGGTCTTGCAGCTTGTTGACGGTGGTGAGCAAATCCTCGCCCAGGGCAGCCATGGCGACGGATTGTGCAGTCAAGACTGCGGCAGTAGCCGGTAGACTGGTGAGGATTGCAAGGGTCTAAGAGACGTAGAAGAGGGAACGCGCGGTGATCAAATAGCCGCAGGCCTGGAGAGGGAGTTGCAAGCAGGGACAGGGTGGAAAACTGCACTGCGCGTCGACATGAAGTTGCTCTTTCCAAATGCTTCAGAATCAAGGAACCGCAATGGAGCGCGGCGGCGTTGGCGTTGGTGGACCTTGTCCGGCTTCACGTGTGGGTCACATTCACCTTGTTGCGTCGAACTGTGGCGCGGCACCGGAGTTTCACTCTGCTGGGTGCTGCTGGGTGCTGCTGGGTGCTGCTGGGTGCTGCTGGGTGCTGCTGGGTGTATTATTACGGCGACGCGCGCGTCATTCATCAGCGCGGTGCTGTTGCTGTGCTGTGCTGTCTGCTGGGGCGCACCATATTATGAAGTCAAGCTGATGTGGCGCACGGCCAGTCCGCCACACCTCTGGAACCGGGTCACTCTTCTTGTCTTCCTCGTTGATGCGACGACGATGGCCAACCAACATTGATTGACTGACTGATTCAAGTGCGTGCACCGGTGCGACAAGTGACGATCCGAACGCATCGGAATCGGATACTGGCTTTTGAAACCATGAGCACGTTTGGTAGCCCAGGAAAGCTGCCGTCTACGAGACCCAATCCGTAAGTCCCTCCGTTCGGCCCCCGTCCCGTCTGACCAGAATCATTCAAGGAAGACGAGAAGGTTCTGACAGGCAGGCTCGACACCATCAGCCCACAACGAGGGAGCTTTCCACTTGACCACGATGGTAAGCGAAACTAAAGAGTCAAGAAGCCGCATCTCAACCTCTGGCAACAATCATCGCAACAATCATCGCAACAATTTTTGCTGACAGCTTGTCATCAGGCGAGTGCAAGCATGTCATGACCAACTATCTTGCCTGTATGAAGAAGGTTCGTGGTCTCAATGACGATGAGTGCAGGAACCTCGCCAAAGCTTATCTGTCTTGCAGGATGGATCGGTAAGTCACCATGCATTTGAACAAATTTGTGACATCAAAACTGATATCAGTATCTCGCTGCCTTGTCAGAAACTTAATGGCGAGAGACGAGTTGAAGAACCTGGGGTTCGCAGAACCGACCAAGTCAGACGTTTCTCAACAGTCAAAAAAGCCGCAGTCAGAGCCGGAGAAAGGTGAAAAGGGAGAGCTGCGATGGTAGCTCGAATACGCTGGTCAGTGGCCACGATCTTGACAGAGTCTCGACCAATGTAATACAATATTATCTGTATTGCCCCCCCCCCAGTTGGGGGCCCAAGCTTTGCGTTGCCCAGTCAACCCCGCCGTTGTGCATGTGCCGGCAGTGACCGGCGTACAAAATGGAAAGTGCATTGTACAGTTTTTTTCACGCCTGGAGGTGCCCAACTCCATCGTATTCAGAATTCAGAATCAACAACTCTGTACTCCTTCCTCGCCCCAATCCCATTCTTCTTGACCCTTTGATATCACGATATTAATGCTCCAGTGATTTACGTTGTTTGCCTTGTTTGTGCATCCGTTTGTTATCGGCTACTCTTCACCATGAGGAAGTCCAGTGGGACAAAGACACGGAAGGTGACTCCGCCGTCGCCGACCTACATGTCAAACGATCAATTCGGTACGTAGGCCACTGGTTTTTCACTAAGCCTCATACTGACAGACTTGGTCTTCACAGCAAATTATCTCTCTCATCTACGCTCCAACCGTACTGCACGCCCTGGAGGCGCTCGCCCTCTTCCGCCAACCAGTGGCCGTTCTACCCCAATCTCACGTCCAAACCTCGGCCGAAACAGTGTTGTTGATCCTCTGCCTCAGTCTGTCAATCAGCCTGATCAACAACGGACGTATTCACAGGCCCCAAGCATCGGCGCTGCCAGTGTGTCTTCCCGTTGTTCCACTATCAGCGCACAAGGCCGTGACTACTATCCAGCCACTCCATCCGTACCCCTGAAACCATCAGACATTGTCCCAACCACGACTTACATGGAACGGGGTCAAAGATGGATGGAGAAGGAGGAGGTCTGCTCTTTGCGTGATGCAATGGAAGAAATGGACATACGAGGCGGCTCTCAGAATGTCTCAGACGACGAGTCAAGGATCTACAAGGCTGCTCTGGACGAAGCTGCGGAATTGGTTTGGCAACACCAGAGTGGATCCAAACCGCCGCCGCCGGAAGGGCCATATCGCTACCGACCGCATCTTAGGAAGAACAGTTATGCACATGCCCGAACCGCCAGTGTTGGTACTTATGGAGGCGGCATCGCTCCGAACGGGCTGCGTCGTGATCCTGCGCCCCGATCTATGTCGGGTAGCTCAACTGATAGCTCTGGGTCGCTTCCTGGGAAACGAGGGTCCTCAGAATCCGCCCGTTCAAACACGACATCCGATAGGAAGTCCAAGCCATATGGAAGCGTTGGGAATGCGTCTGGGCCACGCCGCAGTAGTCTTAAGAGAAACATCAGCGGTGAAGTCCAACGTCCTTTCTCAGGCGACCAGATCTGGGAGGAACCTGAGGCTGCCGTGACTACCGTAGCTTCGGGCATGGGACGAGCTTCACCAGATAAACTGAACTGCAAGCCTCAGAACCCCCTCAACAGAGGCCTAGCCGGGCAGCTTAACCATCCTATTCCGGGTATCAAACCCCTGAATAGCATTGAGATCTATCGGAACCCTCCATCGCAGTCCCGCAATCCGAATTACACAATCAATGCCAATTCCCCCAGGACTGAAGCAGGGCCTGAGGCGGAGCGCAAGAACGGAGTGGAGATACGCAGTGACGATATTCGTGCTGCCACGAGCAGAAGGCTGAAAGATCGCAGCACCAGGTTGCCGGAACCAACTGCCGTCAGCGACAGCCCAGGGCGGCCGATTGTAAGCTTTGATACTAATTGGAAAGCGCCCGAGGAGTCCACTGATATCAGTCCAGACCGGCCCTCCAAGACTGCGCCGTGTAACATCAAAGGCCAGTTTCAGCGGCAGCAGCAGCAGCAGCAAAGGCAACAGGAGCCGCCCAGGCCTATGGCTATCCCTTGTATCAATGTTGCTGAGGTCGACCCGCCGCGGCCGCAGTCGACGCCATCTACGAGTATTCCATCCATCTCCGTAACTGGAGGCGATGATCCCCTGAAGAGCATTCCGGCAATCAACGTTCCGATAATTTCTGTAGACGATGGATCACGACCTGAGACTGCCCCTTCCATCATGACGCCAGGGAACAAACTCACGGGCAGCTCACGACCTTTACCCTCGCCTTCTCCCTCCAGAACACAGCCGTGTAGGGTTCAGATGCCGCGGGGCCACTGGTCTCCAGCTGCTGGCAGCATTGGGCGGCCAACAACAACATGCCACGAGTGCGGTTTTCCCATCGAAGGGAGGTTTGTTGCATTGGCTGGCACCCAGGAGCGATTCCATCCGCAGTGCTTCAGCTGCTTCTGCTGTGGTACAAGCCTAGAGGCCATGGAAATCAGTCCGGAGCCCGATTTGATGCGAAAAGCACGCCTAGACCGTATCCGACGTCGAGCTGCTGGGGAAGTGCTGGACGAGCTGCCAGGCATGGCGGCGGCAGATGATGGTGACGACAGGCTCCGCTTCTACTGCCATCTGGACTGGCACGAGCTTTTTGCGCCACGCTGCAAGCATTGCAAGACACCAATCATAGGCGAGCATATTGTTGCCCTTGGAGATCATTGGCACTATGGGCACTTCTTTTGTGCCGAGTGTGGTGATCCCTTTGAACACGGCATGACTCACATTGAGAAAGATGGCTACGCGTGGTGTGTCAAATGCCAGACAAAGCGAACAGAGAGAAGAGCACCCAAGTGCAAGATGTGCAAAACTGCCGTGATCGGGCAGTACATTGAAGCTCTAGGTGGTGAGTGGCACGAGCACTGCTTCCGTTGTGCGGATTGCGATGGAGGCTTCGATGACGGCCAGATATTCACAAAGGAGGTGAAGGGGGTCATGGTCGTGCTCTGTACAGATTGTCGTGCACGGGACCTCAAACAGTGAGGTACAACGTTTTGGTTTTTATGAGTTTTGAACATGGATGATGTTTCATGTCCCTTTTTTTTCTTGATGATAATGGATTAAGCCTGCATTTGAATTGGATCTTACGAAGCATTTTTTCCAGGAACCGGCGATGGGTCAGGTGATGGAGAGTTTCACATGGGAAGGATTGGGCTGACATAATGGCGTTTCTATAATGATTGCTAAAGAATAGACGTTGCGAAATTTAGTCTTTAATGGAAGAAATATGCGGTGGTTTTTTTTTTTTTTGGGGGGGGGGGACATTTTCATCATTATATTCATTCGTGTTGAAAATAGATAGATTTCATGGTCCTTGAAGGACGACCTTGTGTAAACCCCGTTTCCATGACTGGCAAGGCAAGTAAATGTGCCAAAAAAAAAAACCCCCCGAAAGGGCCATTGTAGACCGACCTCGTCCACTCTTTTAATCCTCGCTCCACATCTTCATACGAAGGTTTTACATATTCGTCGTTTGTTTCGTCTAGTTGCCGCCGCCAACTTGTTCCTGGTGCACTTCGAGGGTGTCACCGTCTGTCATTTCGAGCTGAAAAGGAAATGGGAAGATCATCTGTCAGTACAGTGGCGACTTTCCCAGGATACAGTCAAGGCAAAACGCTGAAGAGGCAAAGGGGCTAGCTATATGTGGAGTGGGAAAAAAAAGAGAGAAGAACATACAGCATCAGGCGTATCAGTAGGCTGCACGCGCGTACCGTCAAAAAGAAAGCGCACCGAGGTGATGGACTTGCCCTGGCGTTCGCAAAACGCATTCATCAACTTCTCCAACTTGGTGCTACGCTTGATCTTGAAGAAGACCTCGTTGTTGTTATCTGTGACCTTGATGTTCAGATGTTCTGAGCTGGGGGGTGCCTCATTGCGCTCCTGCGACGTGCGTCCTTCTTCGTTTGACATGATGATGGGGGGGAATGGGTGCTCGTGATTTTTGTTCCTTCGTTCTCGTCGTTGGGTTTGCGCGCAGGTTGTTTTTTTTTTTCTTTCTTCTTCCTCTTTTGTATGTGTGGGTTGTGGCTCGTTTGTGTTTTTCGGTCTTCTCGTTTGGCAACGGGATTGCGAGAGGAACGGAACAAAGAAAAGAGAGGAAGAATGGTAGAAATAGAGGCTAGTGGTATCTGTAACGGGAGAGTCGACGTTTCGGTTTGGTTGTGGTTGTGGTTGGTAGTAGTATGTACAGTGTGTATGTATTAACTGGTTGTCTGCTGTCGGGGCAGGTGGAGAGAGGTGAATTTGATTGGACGGCTGACGCAGCCATCACCCACTGAGAGAGAATGCGCACCCCAGATGTGTGCTGCACTAACAGCGGGTCCTGACTGACTTCCAGAAGCAGACCAGCACGACCAGCACGACCAGCACCCCTTTCTACTAGTGCTTGCAGCGTCCAGCCGCAATAAACAGAAGGCAATGACATCAGTCACGGGGGGTGATTATCAGCGCTCTTCTGGTCAGCAAGCACGCCTCGATCGCCTGCCCTTGCATCAACAAACAGTCAAACGATTGGCTGCCTCTTCGAAGTCCTCCTCTAAGCAATTTAAGCAATCATGGTTGGTATTTTACATTTCCCATTCAAATGGAATGCAACTCACCAGACAACTTTCCGCTTCTGCGAGATAACTGATAAGACGCGGTGGTGTTGTAGGGCTCTCCGAAGAACGACATTGACGCCAAACCGCCATGCCACCCACGTGCAGTGAGTTTACGTGCTGCGCCGCCCCCGGGGGAAAAAAAAAGGGCTTGTTTCCAAAGGGGCTGACAGTTCTCTCTGCATCCAGTGCGCGATCCAAGGTATGAATAGAAAGGCTGCTACTTACGATGCCAGAGTGACACGGCTTTCGAAACTGAACTGACGGATGGTTGCAAGATTGTCTGACCCGGAACAACTACAACGACGCGAAATGCCAAAGCGTTGTCAAGGCCCTGTATGAGTGCTGCGATGCCTTCTATCAGAAGTACGGAGAGGACGCAACCAGTCCAAGCTGTCCGAAGCCCAATTTGCTGCGCTTAAAAACACAACAACTCAAGCATGGAAATTAGACGGCGAAATTCGGGGACGAAAGACAGCATTACAGTGGGATCCTCGGGCCTTCGTACAGGTGCAGGTGTGTCGTATCACAGAGCAAAGTTAGTTTCGGGATTATGGCATGTGACGCTCATCGTAACGTATGTCCGCCAGCATGAATATTATGGCAACTGTTGTGAGGAGCGCCGGCTATTATCTGGGCGATCATTGAGCGCGCGAGAGATCCATAGATCTGAACAAGCATTGAGAGGTCCTGTTCCGAGACTCTAATATGAATGCCGATGACATTATGTAGAGAAGAAGGGAAAAAGGAAGAAGAAAAAGGAAGACGACAAGAAAATTATGCACTATGTAATACTACTGATGCTGGGCGGGCCACCAAGGGTATCCCGCTTTGCTGCATAAGTATCGCACTAGCGGTGCGCTCTTTGCGCTCTTTGTACTCTTTGTGGTGGCCTGTGCCTGCACTGCACTGCACTAGTTAGTAGTCCGTACTACACGCACTCTTTTCCGTGGACGTCCTTGCATTGATCAAGCTCGAGCGCGACCAACTCACTCTCGAAGGGGAGGCATCACGATCCAACGAACCATTGGCTCGGTTCTTTTTACACGGCAAAAAGACCGCCCACTTTGACTGATTCCTTGGGGTCTCATCTGCTGTTTCTTTCCAAAACTGCCAATTACCTCTGAGGCGATAGGTCGTGGGATCATGCCGATGCCAGCCTGAAAGCTACCCATCAAAGACACGGACGGGTAGCATTTTGGTGCAAAGGCAGGCAACACCGTCACCTCTGAAGATTTCAGTCCCCCACCCCAGGCTTACGCCTAAATCCTCTGCAATCCGCCTCTTATCACCTTCTCTTGCAGCACTGCTGGTCTATCTCGGGGTGCCGGAAAAAAACATGGCCGCCAGCAGACAGGAACAATTGATGGGCAATGTCACTCCTGGGCCGGAAGTGGAGGAATTCGCCAATGCACTGGATACTTGCCTAGCTCCAGGGCTGAGTGTATCTGAGAAGAGGGCCCGAATCCTTGACCTTCCTCGAAAATATCACGAGAATGCGATTCGACGACTGGCGCACAAGCGACCAAAGCGAATGCGCGGTGGCGCCGACGACGTGGACATGGATGTGGACGACCACTACCACAACAGCGGACGTTTCGAGAAATCCGACGAATTGCAGCAGTTGGAGAAGGAGGTTGAGACATGGGATCTATTCAGACGCCTTCTTCCCCTGCGATATTCCGGTTCGGGCGCAGAACCGACGCGGTTTGCGTCTCCATTCTCTGCTTCGAAACCAACAAATCGCGATCACGTCAGCGATTTTTTAGAGACTGATAGTCTTGCCTCGGAACGTCGCGCTGTCCTCCAGTGGCTGCAAACGAATGCAGCAGCTGGGCCAGACATCGACGAGCTTGCCCGTGAGCTTCAGCAAAATGCCGACAGAGGCGACATCATTGCGCACGGCTGGCTTCATACCCGATCGAAAATCAAGCTCAGGAAGAGTATCACCGCGTGGCCTCACTTGTTGGATCGTCAGTCACCCAGCGTGACCGCAACACACGTCAACTCGGACGGCGCGCCGTTGGTCACCCATCTGGACCCGGATGCTTCAACGAGACAAGGTCGCAAGCTTGAACCTCAGGATGATTACTTCGAGCGTGCCATTTGGCTTGGATGCTTCGAGCATCTCAGAAGAGGCAGCCAGTTTGAAGACGTACGTGAGTGGTGTCAAGAGCGAACGGAGATGTGGAGAGCTATATCCATGTCTCCCATGCCTCTTTCGGTGGACGTCAAGCAGGACCCAGAGAAGGGAGCTGACCCTGCGTCCCTGGCCTTGTGGCGACGGATGTGCTTCACTTTGGCCCGACAAGGTGGTTCAGATGACTTTGAGCGAGCCGCGTACGGCATCCTGTCCGGAGACATTGTCACTGTGGAAAAGGTGGCAAAAACCTGGGACGACTACCTTTTTGCAAACTATAATGCGCTTCTACGGTCACAAATCGACACGTACATGATGTCAAAGTGCCCACCCGAAGTAGTGTCAACATTGAAGCAGTCTTTCTCCGCTTTTGACGCAGTTCAGTTCCATGGAGATGACAATGACGTTGAAAAGCGCCTCGTACAAGCCATCGGACTCAACCCTAGTGTAGAGGCTGAGGCAAACGAGCCAAATAAGGCTCTCCAGGCGTCATTTATCGCGAAGGAACTGGACAGGCATCTGTACGAACAAGGTCTTGTAATGACGGCTTCTGCGAACGAGTTCTCAAAATCTCGCCTGGTCCGCCAGGGATTAGAGGGGGAACCAGTTGTTTCAAAGCAGAAATATTTCGACTTGGCACAGCAAGACGGACTGCGAATTGCCGCCCACGTGTTTGTGCTCGTGTCTTTGTTAAATCGCTTCGAGTTGCAGGAGTCAAACTCGTTTGAAAACAGAACGCCGGCAGATTGGCGATTCTCTCAGGAGAATATTCTTGCTGGCTACACCGACTACCTCCGAAGATGCAAACTGCAAGAGCTCATTCCGCTGTACTGCTCGGTTCTAAACGTGCCGCGATGCTACGAAGTTCTGAGCTATAACGTCATTGAAGACCCCGATCCTAAAAACCGCATAACTCAGCTCAAGCTCATCAGACGAGCCGGCATCGATGTGCTGACGTTTGTCGAAATGCAAGCAAACCTCTTGTTCAACGAATTAGACCAAGATCCCAACCTCAGTGTCACCAACGACTCCTTCCGGATTTTGGAGGCAGGTCCGCCAACATCTCGAATTGGCAGACCAATCAAAGCCGACTTTTTCGGGGAGGAAGAAGACGTTGTTGACGTAAAGGATGTACATGTGATCCGGGCACTAGAATGGCTACTGACTGTTGACGAGACCTGGCCCAAGGTGTTTTCCATTGGCACAAAGGTTTACAAGTTCTTCTTGCGTAAGTTGCAGAGCATTTGTTCCCCTGGCATGCTGACATCTGTGGCAGCTGCTCGCATGAAGAAACATGAATTAGAACTGACTTTCTCGATGGGGGATGAAGGCACTGGTCGACTCAATGCCGCGCGAAGACTATTGGACAAGGTTGCATTCGCAGAAATCATGCAACACATGACAGACCACGACGAGCCAGACCTTGCTTTGTACGACGATGTCGACTTCTGGGCTCAGCAGCTGGAGCAAAGCGGGATCCGCAATGTGCGACCAGAGCAGGTCATGTCAGACGCGCGCAACTACAGGGAGCTTGAGGCTCTAGTCAAAGTCCTGGATAGTCTTGAGACTATAGCATCTCTAGTGGTTATCTCTGCTGAGTACGTCATCTCAGTTCCTGCCAGATACTCCTCATTGTCTTTGAAAGCTAACAGACAGACAGTCAAGACAGACAGCACGACATGTCTGGCGCGGCGAATAGAGAATTCTGGAACGGAGTCGGTGACGAAATCAAGAGGGCCAAAGATAACATGCAGCCGTTACTGAAGAACTGGCTTCTTTCGGGAATTGAAAGTAAGTGGCAGCCGTGTCGATGAAGCAAACGTTTCGTACCCTCTCGAAGCTAAGCTAACATTTTTCCTTCCTTCTTCTGCTTTTCTTTGTCAAGGTGGTGACAACGAGCTTCAGCAGCTACGCCAAGCTTACTTGCCTGAGACGATTCTGGCATATGTCAGTGCCTTGCACTTTGCCGGAACAGGTCTCTCACGGGACAACCTACTTGAATGCATGGAGCTGGCTTCCGTCATCGCGGAAAGGAACTCGGACGTTGCGACCACGTTTGTCAACGCAGGGCGGATGACGGAGCTCGTGGAGTCTTTCACGGCATGTAGCAAGGCTTTGGCCATTGCAACGGGAGAAAAGAGAGCTGCTGGCTCTAGTAGCAGAAAGCTACGCGAAATGGGATGGTCGAGGGACTTGTGGGCTGTCAAGCACTAGATGTGGAAGCGGCAGTAACTGGCCAGGCTCGTGATTCACGTCTATTCGAGCTGTTTTTTCTCTATTTGTATTCGTGGCCGAAAAGATAGCCGCGCTGGGGTCACGGAGCCGAAATTCATGTACAGATAGATGCTATTGTCTTGGAGTTGTGGGCACATACATACATACATGCAGGTCTATTTATTATAGGAATTAGGATCAGTCGGTCTATGTAAATTCAGCAAAAAACGTCGCTCGGCCTGAGCGATGTCACGCAAATATCTTTCCCTGATGAAATGAAATTCAGTCAATATCGGCGGCAACCTCCAAGTCACGTCACATGTACTATGTATGTACAGAACTCGACTTTTGTGGGTCCCACATGTCATGTCCAAGCTTCGTTCGGTGCTTCCAGAAACACACACAAGCTCACACGACGACACCCGCGCCCAATCTTCGCATGCCCGCAACCCGCGACCATCGCGGCGAGCCAAGATCGGATTCATCATGTCGAGCTTCCCAGCCGGGCAGCCAGCCGGGCAGCCAGCCGGGCCTTCCAGCTCAACACCACCGGCACCACCTCCCAAGGGCGGCTCCCGCGACGTAAGCAGCAGCAGCATCAGCATCAGCACCAGCACCAGCACCAGCACCCCCCCAGCGACAGCATCGTCACCTCCGCCGCCGCCGCCGCCGCCGCCGCCATTGATCCCACGAGGTCTGCCCAGCGAGGGTAACGGACAAGGCAACTCTGCTGCTGCGTCAACAACGCCGCCGCCCACGTTCCCCATGTCCGATGATGACGCCGGTCCCGATCCCGGAGAGGACTGGCTACCAGACTCGCTGAGAGATAAAGCGTAGGTTTAAAAATAAATTTCAAATTTAGACCCCCCCCCCCACCCTCCACTCACGCGGCCGCAGAACAATCGACCTGGCGGCCCTCGCAGCCGACGCGGCGCTCGTCAACGCGCTCGCCCACGCGCCCTCGTCGTCTCACGAAAGCACGCGCTCCTCGCACGCCCGCCTCCGGTCCGCCCTCGACCACAACAGCCGTCTGGCGACGGACCTCGCGGGGGCGGCGTCGCGGCTCTCGCGCCAGCGGTCCGCGACGCACGCGCAGCTGCTGTCGGCGCACGCGCTCGAGCGCCAGTGGCGCCAGAGGCAGACGGACATGGACCTCGCGCTGGCCAACTTCTCGCCTGCGTCCCTGTACCAGCGGCTCGCGCGGGCCGTGCAGGAGCAGGCGCACGTGTGCCGGGCCATGGAGGAGAGCTTCCTTGAGGGCCGTGGCGGCGGCGTCTCCGAGGAGAGGGACGTGGCGGAGTGGGTTCGGAGGTATAGAGAGGCGAGGGCGCTTTACTACCTGAGGTCGGAGAGGAGGGAGAGGTGGGATGAGGGGAGGGTGGGAGGGTGGAGGTGATTGATTCATCTGTCTGTTTGTTGGAATAGTTGGAGAAAGAATCAGGGGGGGGGGGAAGATGGGGGCTGTGATTGATGATGAAGGAATGAAGGATACCATGGTGTGAGAGTTCTGTGAACAGGCTGGGCCGGGGGTTGGAGTTTGGGAATACAAGGGTTTATTTCATTTTTATTTTTATTTCCCCCCCCCCCCCCTCGGGGATTCTTTGTACATACTGATGCTTGGTGCCGTTGAATATACGACGTGAGCGGCGCGTTACTGGTTTCGTTTATGCTTTGAATTGGGACGACACAAGGCATGGTACTACTCTAGTCTCATGGGCGCTTTTGAGAGGGCTGCGACTCCCAAGGATGTCATGGCAATTATACGCATCTCTCAAGGTGCGGCACTGAATAGTCTACAAACACTTTCACCAGCGTGAATCATAAGAAACTTGATTCTGTAGTTACTATGCACGACTGAGACATTCCGATAAACGCTGCACAAGCTGCAAAGTTCCATTTACGATTCATGGGTATCAAGTAGCAAGTCAAAGGCCCCCTCCCGTAATTAAAAAAAAAACCACAAAACAAAATGCACAGAAAGCCCACCAGGGCCAAGCCACATGAGAAGTTGACCACTAATGAACGATGACTTGCCTTCAGAGGACGCTGAACGAGCCCCTCTTCATATCAGGACTTCGCGGACTCAGTGGCAGGGCAAATAGGTCGTCTTCACCATCGCGAGAGCTGACATTGACAGGTACCGGCTTGTCCTTGATGGCTGCATTGAGAGACATGGGCTGTGCGTACCCGTTGCCGCGGGGGAAGGAGGAGAAGGAAGAGATGGCAACGTCACCACCTTGTGGAGACAGAGTTTGCGACGGAACGTCCGTACCGGTGAACGTATTCGCTGTCACGGGAGGCAGTCAGCGGTCAGTGATTGCAAGAGAGGAGGAGCAAAGGAGGGAAAATATGCATAGTTTGGCGGATGACGCATGGCGTATATAGCGGAACGAACAACCCTTACCTGTAGGACTGGGTGTCAGATCGGCTGGAGACGTGGCCAGCCGCAAGCCCTTGAGCTTGTCCCCCACTCGCCCGGGGATAGGAGACCGCGGTGACATGGGCACAGGGGCATTCGACGACGGTGACCCGAGGAAGTTCTCAACGATCCATTGCTTCTCCGTCATTGCCATTTCCAGGCCGACGCTCTCGGCATTGGCTCGCATCTCGGCTTCCATCTCCCGCTGGAGCTCGGAGAGCCGTTTCTTGGCCCATAGTGTGTGCAATACACCGCGAGTCCCCGCCTCGACGTCGAAAGCTGGTGGGAAAATGGCCGGCAAGGGCTTGACGAGGATCTTTGGTCTTCCTGGGGGAGTGATGGTCACTTCCGTGGGAATAGGTGCTTCTGGCGGCAGTAGGAAGTAAACGCGGCGCCGAGGCCCTGCCTCATCGTGATCCGTCTCCCTGGCAGGAAGAAAAGTAGACTTTCCAGGCCATGAAACCTCCCACGCGGCAGCTGATAGCCCCATGGGATGGACGCCTCGGGCGGCAGGGGTGGCAGTGTCGGCAGTGTCGGCATTGTCGGTGCCGGTGCTGGTGGAGGACGAGGAGGGGCCCGAATGCCACTCTACCATCAGAATCTTGGTCCCCAAATCGCTAAACTCAAACCTTGCCATGTTTGCGGTGGCAGTGGATGTGGAGGGGGGGGGGTCGGGGGAGTGGCAGATGCGGCCGGCAGTGAGGCAAACGAAGGCGCAGAACCCACGGTCGCCGACCGAGGAGACTCCGGCCACGGTTCCATCGAGGCTGGGCGTGGGCGTGGGCGTGGGCGTGGGCGTGGGCGTGGGCGTGGGCGTGGGCGTGGGCGTGGGCGTGGGCGTGGGCGTCGTGCTCTGTCGTGCTTTTTTCAATCGTGCTCTGTCGTGCTCTCTGTTGTCGTGCTCTCTGTTGTCGTGCTCTCTGTTGTCGTGCTCTCTGTCGTGCTCTCTGTCGTGCTCTCTGTCGTGCTCTCTGTCGTGCTATCGGCAGTAAAGTCGGGCGGATTCCTGGTCAGAGGCGAGGTAGCACAGGCATGACGCCCGTACGGCGGGCAGGCAGGCAGGACGCAATAGAATAAGAAGGGACAACGGATAACGGGCCACGGACCACGGACCACGGATAATGGACAATGGACAATGGACAATGGACAATGGATAATAGACAGTGGATATTAATAGATAAGAGTATTAGATTAGAAGAGGAGGGGGGATACATAATTACGTGGTGGTGCCTGGCGGTGCAGGCCTGGGAGCTCGTCATCGTCGAAGATTACGGACTACGGACTATTGCATATGTTGCGGCTCCGTCGACGGACGTGATTAGGCAAGGCAAGTGCGACTCAGTGTGGTTGGTGGTGAATCCGGCGGAATTCTAAAGGGGCAGCTGGACCGTCAAAGACAGAGAGAGAGGGGGGGGTGAGCTAAACTTGCCGGGCCGTTCGAGATCGCCTTGAACCCGTTTGCTCACCCTATATAGCAGCCCCCCCCACAAAAAAAAAACCTCATTGATGGCGAAATTACGGACCTTACATACGGACTCGTCCCTGGATTGTGCTGCCTCAGACAAAAAATTATAACGCGGCTTCCCCCATCACCGCGCACGACGCACTCGGACAAGCAACCGGACCGACTCGACTCACCAGCAGGTGGAGATGACTTTTATTAATCCGTATTATCGAACAGTGTCGGCGATTCACATGCATGCACAAGACACAAGTCACCAGGGTTGCATCGACAACCCTTCTATTGTCCATTTGTCCATTGGTCAATGAGACAACAAGATGCGATGCGTGACACGTGATACTCCGTGTTAATACATACAGTCCAACCCAACTCCACCCAACTCCATCGCCTGTGGGGGGAAAAGAATGGCTGACGTAATTAGACGTCGTATTATTATGGGGAATACAACATGACTTTTCGCTCACTGATTTCTGCGCCCGCACCAAACTAGTCCAGTACCCTTTTTTTTACACTTTCTAACAACCCCCTTCTCGTTCTTCGATAGAAATAATACCTGTGTGGACTTTTGGAAAGGACCATTCTTTTGGTCAGCACACTAGAGCGCAGTTAGTATCCAGACTACTAAACGGACAGGAATACTATGCGTCACTATTATCTTACGCAATAAGCTTCTTTGCCACTGTTTACGCAACCGTCATGGTGGTTGTTAAATTTGTCCTTGATGCAGTACTTAGTGTAGGCTTCCAGGTTAACAGGGACGCTGCTATCACCATCACCATCGGCCATGGCCATAGCTGGGATGAAGAGGAGGAGGAATAAGAGCTTCATTTTGGCCGTCTAGTACGAATTAGATTAGATTTGCAACAAGGAGGAATATACTAGTAGGCTGCCTCTATATATGCTTGCGAAACGGCATCTCTGGAAGCCTGCAGAGTACTAGGAAGTGTTTTGTGTTTTTTAAAAGCTCATCATACGATAACCCAAAGAAGTGGGGCGTGGCACGATTATTTATCCGTATCAGTGGAAGGTCTTGATGTTTAAAGTACAAGTAAGCTATAAGTACTTCTTCTAGTGAAATACATGTAAAAAGAATTGCTACTGCATGATTCACAATCCGTTGCTGCATGCTCGTACAACAAACAACAATGCATGTAGTGACAATGCAATCGTGTCTCCGCCTCAATTGGGTATTAAACTGTGCCCATGGATCAAATATCACCGAAGTAGGGCCGGAGGGTGACATCTAATTATAATACGCGCCGCTTCAAAGCCTGGTCGCTCCGTATCGTACGGAGTACGTGTACGTTGAATATGTCGAGACAACATTGTTAGATGGTGAAGAACGCGCTTCTGCATAGAAGGGGGGATACGAAGATAGCGAGGACGGACCAGTAGAGTCTACAACATAGAAGTGGCGCCTGCCAAACATCCAACCTAATAAAGGGAAGGTGTCGCCGACGCGTCATCAAGCCAAGGCCCAAACTTTCTCGCCCGCATGGCAGGCAGAGCGTGATGCGTGCTACAGCTTGCTTGTGAGGTCACGTCAACCTGGGTCTATATTCAATCAGATAAAAGAGGACCAGAGGTACATTCAGGAGCATGGAGGCAGAGAGGGTAGAGACATAATCCGTAGTGGATACTCGGATCCCTCGGGTGACTTTTAGAGCTATCGCCTTATGTAGCTACTATCTCTGCCTCCATGCTCCTCCATGCTCCTGACATGAATCAGGTACGAGAAGACCCCCTGCAGATTACCCGTCCCACTGCGAATGTTTATGCCTGAAGATATGTACGGAGTACACTCCCTGAATTAATTTACATATCTACATAACGGGGGGATGTAAGCCAATTAGCTATTAGCAAGGAAACAAGGGAGACAGGGGCTAGGATTGAAGGTGCCTTTTATTTCTAGTAACCTGTGTAAAAATAAATATATTCTTATATACCCTATGTATTTTCCTTCTAGCTCTCTACTAATAGTTTACTTTATAGCTTAGTTTAGCTAGCTATTGAAGAGGAACGAAAAACTAGGGCATGTAATCCGTACGTCCGTACGGACTAGATTTGTAAAACAATTCAGGAGGTACGTCCGTAGAGTGTACGGCTTATGTATACGGACTAACGATAATCGTATGATAATTATATAATAAACTTTTAAAGAACACAAAAAACTTCCTAGTAAGCTTCCGGAGATTCCGTTTTATGAGTTTTATGAGTATATAAAGGTAGCTTACTGTTAGGGTCGTGGAGGCTACAGAGCGACACAGGCGATAGAGGCGATGGCATTATATACAGTAGGACCCACTTAGGGCTCGCAGTGCCCTAGCTACGAGGTTGCCACAAGCTAGTCATGTGCACGCAAAGGGGGTATTTAGGCGAAGGTTACACACATAGAATATAGGAGGCTAGAGATTAAAACCCTTAAGTATTACCACCTACCTTCTAGCAATTTAGCTGCTACTTATCTATACTATCACCTTGTTATATCTATTCCGGCCTAGAAGCCTTAACACTTACTAGTATATTTAAGTAGCTTCAAAGAAGAAAATTAATATTAACAAACTCTTCCTTCTTATTCCTAGATAACTAAAAGATCTTCTTGCTCCTCTTCATCCCGGCTATGGCCATCGCTAGTAAAGGCCATGGTATATACTGCACCGATCAGAATAAAGGCATTTGCCACGAGTTTTCGGACTTACCCTAGTGGCTAATTACGTCCTTGACTAGGTCGCGTGCAAGGGACATGACTTTTGACTTGGACATCCGTACATAAGCTTCCGGAGATTCCGTTTTACGAGTATAAAGGCAGCTTACTAGTATATTTAAGTAGCTTAAAAAAAGAAAATTAATGTCAAGAAACTCCTCCTTCCCACTTGCGAATTCAATCCAATCCGATTTACGGAGTAATCCGTACTAGACAACCAAAATGAAGATCTTCTTGCTCCTCTTAATCCCAGCTATGGCGATGGCCTCGAAATCCTATGATTTGTACTGCAATAAGAAGCACCATGGCGGTTGCCGCGAACAAGCTACTATCTCTTGCGTAAGATGACTGACGCATATATATTATTCCTGCCCTTAGCAGTCTCAATGCTAACTGCGCTCTAATAGTGTACTGAAAAACAGCAAGGAGATTTTACAGATTATCATATGAAATCTGGAGTTAAAGTACATGGGACGGAGGGTTGGCGTGAGAGTGTAAAGGCGAGTTGGTGTCCAAGCCCTGGGCTAGTTTGGTGCGCTATGTATACTTCAGACCACGGTTCCACATAGGTGCACCCTGCGTCCACACCACGCCCTAGGGCTAGGTCCACGTGACACTGGCGAGCTGTTAGCCAGCGACTTCGCACACACAACACACTTATTTAGACCTAGAAAGCTTCAGTCAAAGCTATCGTTTGTTCTCACAGCTGTGAGCAAAAGGGGGAGGGAGGTGTCAAGTTACATCTGTTGTTGTGTGGCTAGAATTGTGACCAGCCTACCAACCAAACCAATCCATGTACTCCGCTGCTCGATATCTTTATACATACGATGATACATACATACGCCGTCTTGCCGCCAAGCTTGCTGGACCGGAATAGCACTGTAGTAATCCGGGTGTCAACAAGTGAACCCCGTGTCTTGCCGCACGTACGGAGTACCAGGAAACTTGACGAGGCACTTGGCAATTTGCCGCATCATCGGCGTAGAAGCTTTTCGCGATGGAGTATCAACACTCGGTAGGCCCTCGTAGGCCCTCGTAGGCGGGTAAGAAAGCGCGTTGTGCTTGTCGGCGTGTTCGGCTTAATCCCACGGTAGCAAGCATTATGTCTATAGGAAACGAATATATTATGATGGCAGTCATACTCCGTACTGTTAAGCAATGTGGAAAGTGAGGGGGGGGGATCCCGAATCTTCGCCGCTTTGGCTGGATTGCAAGAGTACGGATTATTGCGGAGTACCGTACGGAGTACCGTACGGAGCAAAGTCTGTACGGATTGGTGAAAACAGTTGTCGCGGTTTTTAGGCACACTGTATCCATCTCGGACACTCCGCCCTCGTAGCCCGGCGAGAAAAGGAACGCATACAGTGCCCAGCAACCACGAGGGCTGTCAGTGGATTTCGGTACCTTCTTCGGACAACTCCACCATTAGGCCGGCCAAACGGCCGTATCGACGAACCAACGTCAGCATCTGGGGTCCCAGCCCACGCTTTGTCGTCCATCTTCCATTCCCCTGCCCCTTCCATGTTCTACCCACCCCCTCCGCCACCATCCGCCACCCTCCGCCACTAACCAGCGTCCACCAGCGTCCACCAGCGTCCACCACAGCCTACCACCCACCACCCCCACCACCACCGCCCACCACCGCCCATTCCTATTCCCCGTCCCGTCTGCCATTACGTACATGCACGTCCTTGGGCTGGTCATTTCCTATTTCCTTCTTGTCTTGTTCCTTGTCCCGCCGTCACAGCCTCGATTGACAACGTTACTAATTAGTTACCCTTCACATCCGGCCGCAATCGCGACTTGTCAGTGCCTGTTGGAGGCTTGTGTTGTGGGCGACTTGCTCTGTACAATAATACCTTTCTCTTCTTACAGCCGGCCCATCTGTCCATTCGACACATCCAACTCCATCACCAACCAACCAGGCTTGCCTTAGGACGCGGGTATCACCCTGATAATCAGGCGCCATTCGCTTCGACCGATCGTTGACTAAATTGAATTTTCGCTCACGAACACCTTCACGACGACTTCCACTTATTCCTTCTCCGAGGGAGTCAGTCCTGAAGTTCGTCTTCACTCACATGACACATCGCTTCCCGATCGTAAACGGATAATCTCCTTTGGTCATTCTTCAGCAATGTCAACGTTATTGTTCACCCTCAGCGCCGGGCAATAGAGACGCACCTTTTCCACTCGTGCTGGCCGGACAGGCCGCTCGTCTCTGAACTCGATTCGTCACTCGCTTTCATCCCCAGCAGCTCCGAAGCAATCTTCACAATGACTGAACAACCACTTCACGCGGTCGCCATGGATCCGCCTCACATCACCGAATTTGCGTCTGAGCGGTATTTCGAAAAGCTGAACCAGCTGAACTCGGGCCAACAGACGCAGCAAGAATCCAACGTTGCCGAATTGGCATCCGCGACAACCTCGTCGGCTGCGGCAATTTCATCGACCTTCATCCTGCCTCTACGAGAAACGAAGACCGCCGATCCAGAACATGTTAGACATGCTGAACAGAAACGAGATAAAAGCCGGTTCTTTGGACTCCGCCAGAAGGTCTCATTACTCCATTCGAAATCTCACTCGGCCGGCGTCGAAAAGCCCTTCCTTTCTCTTGGATCCTCGTCTGACTCGGCTCGAAAAAGGTAAGCGTCGAAGCGTCGAATTGCCCAACTGCCCAAATTGACACCCCTCTCAAACCTGTTGTTGTCTACTAACCGGCGTGTCCTCCAGCGTGCCTTTCGATCAGTCCTTCTTAGCCCTGCCCACCGAATTGCAGGTTCAAATACTGTCATTTCTTCCCCTTACCGACATTCTCAGCCTCCGACTCGCCTCGAAAACCTGGCATGCATTAATAACCCTTAATGAAGCACCCGTCGTCCGACACCATATTGACACCCATATACCCGCCTACGCTCTCCGCTTATACCCTATTGCCGACCAATCCGAGCTCACTTTTTATTACATCTGCAGTCTCTGGCATCGGTTACATGTTGCTGCCAAGCTTGCCTTTCTCATGTGCGAGTGGATCACCAAGGACATTTTCTTGCGACAAACAGAAGCTCAGCAGGCAGCATTTGCCCCTCAGCGAGAGCGTATGCGGCGACGACTTATCCCACTCCTCTTCACCACGTTTCACTTCTTCGAAACGTACCGTAAACTTCACCTCAAACATATATCGGAGCATGGCGGGCACGGACTCAAACACGAGCCCTACACCCTGAATCCAATCGAAACGGAGATCATGAACATGTATGACGATCAAACTTTGCTCCGTGTTCACGAAGTATTTCCCCTCGTTATTTCCTCGTTTTGCAGGCGATTACGACCCCCCACCTACGTCGGTCGTGTAGAAAGATCTCTCCGAGGTTACCTGAGAGAGCGCCCCTCCGATGACGTTCATTCGGCCATCCTGTGCATCGGCGGTTTACGCCAAGTTGAGAGATTGTGGGAAATCAAGGGTTACAACAATCGCCGCTCGGCAGTCGACCAATGGCATAACAGTCTCGCAAAGGACTCTACAGACCACGCAACAGAGCGAGTTCCGGTCAAGTCACGTCTTGGTCTGAAGGGATTCGGTCGTAAAAAGTCATTTGGTGGTGACAGGCCGACGAACCGGTCGTCTTTCAGTGATGGACTCGGCAGAATCAAAAGTCCCTCGGTTTCGATTGACGCTACCAATATGGATGGTGGCTATGATCTCAATTGGATTTTTCACACCAGCTTGGCCGCCGATGCACCAATGTCGCCTCTAAGTCCCGATAATGCACAGATTCTACTGGATGACCTGCCAGTCTTGCAACAGATCTGGCTCACTACGGCCGAAGCTCTTATCCTTGACCGAGGTATCGTCCAAAGACCCCAAGACATCAAACGAAATCAACAAGTCATGTTGGAGCTTATCCGAGAGGACGGCCTCGATGAAGAAGATGAGTGGTGGTACGGGAAGAACAACCCTGACTCTGTCCGACCGACGGTCACAACCATGGACGAAGACGCGGAATAGAACACGACAACAAAATCCGTTCAAGACATTTGCACGAGATGTCTAATTTCCCTTGCGCTTATACGGCGCATCATACAAAAAAAGAACCATCAGCATTCACAGGCGTTGACTATTTCGAGAAATGATTATTCATTCGATTGCTTTCACCCATTTTTTTTTTGGTTACGTGGAGGGTCTACACCTACACACAGTAGGGACGGAACTGAATTCATGTCGCTGTTCCCCCCCTTCTCTTTATCTTGGTCGTACAAGGACAGCAAAGAAAGAGATTGACATGGGGCAGGATCGGATCACCATTTATTTTCACGTTGCTTTCGTAGCTTTACCTGTTATACCCCTCATACTAGCTAGGCCTCACCAAGCCGAGTTTTACGCAACGTTGGATGCAAACACTCCTGCGTGCATTCACTTCGCCGACACGTCTCTTGTGTCGACCATGACCTATCCTTTGTTTGACAAAGGAGCACCATTTAGAGCGGGAGAGAGAGAGGAAGAGAGCGCTAGCGACAATATAAAAAACCTTTCATCTTTTCCAAAAAAGAAAAAAAGACCAGGCATCCGTGCATGGAGTATGAACAGGCTACCATGTGATAATGTTCATGTCATGTCTCGATTACCAGTACTGGTTCGCTTACCCAAAACATACGTAATTCCAACGCCGGATGTTCAAATTCAAGTGCGAAAATAAAGCATGACAAACGCCTTTGATCCAGTTGTATAGGGATAATATACTTCAAATGACCAAAAAAAAAAAGAAAAAAAAGTCTGCCAATGGATTTCATATTGTTCGCAGACAGGAGGATATCAGATGAGCAGAATGTTACATGAAGCCCTGGTGGCTAAATGTCGAATATGAACCCATGTGAGGATTGTTGGGCGGCGGCTGCACTGCAGGTTGTGGATGCCGATAGCTTCGATTGACCTGTTTCGTACCAGGCTGTGTCCCAGCTGATGAGCCAGCAGACGCCATGGAAGGCCGGTATTGAGATGGCTGTATGGCATTGCTGTCGACCAAATTCTGGGCCAAGTTGTCATTCGAAGAGTTCATAGATGTCAAATGTCGCGATGAATTCTGCATGGCTTGTTGTTGAAGGTAGTAGTTCTGCCTTGCCATATGTACATCATTTGGTGTGAATGCTTCGGGTGCTGACCGCCCTAGGTGAGCTTGATTCAGGTTTGGTGATAGATTAGGATGAGACTGTTGCCTAGAAGCCGTCAAAAAAAATTGCGGTAGCTGCGAACTCGAATAATTGCTCGTGCCCTCAATACTAAGATTGCTGACCTGGGGTTGAGAGTCGATGCTACTTGATACTGACGGTAGTCGTCTGCTGACTGTTTGGGATGTATTGAGACGTTTTACCACCTCTGGTGTCTGAGAAGCACCTGCGACTTGATCGCTGCCCCCAAAAGTGGCCGTGGATAGCTGATGCTTTCTCTTCCTCATTGACGTCGGGCTTGTTTCCAAATTACCGGTTAGTTGATTTGTCGGGTTCGGCTGAGATGGCGTTGTTTCTGTGGATTGCTCAACCGAACCATTCATTGTGAACTGTTCTTGCGAAGCGAGCTCGTCGTTATGAAATGGATTGCTTGGATCCATCGTGCCTGATATGGAAACATCGTCTCCTGGAGCAGCTGTTTCTTCCTCAGCAGCTGTAGAAGCTGCGTTCTTGTCGACATTCTTTTTTTTTGTTCGCGTCTTTGAACCCCTGGGGCGACCTCGTTTCCTTGACTGTGGTGCGGTGACGATACCCTTTGGCTGGTTTGGTGTCTGCTCCGGTCCTGAGGTCGTATTCATGACGGCTGCCTGAGAGAGAGGCGCGGAACTTCCTGGCTCGACATTGTCATCACCATCTTCGCCATTGTTCCTGTCAACGGCAACGGCTGGTACGGTGGACCGCGCACGGGCGCGCGGCTTTCTAGTTATGTGTTTCTTCCCCTTGTCAGATCGCACCTTGGAACTCTTACTGCCCACAGGTCTCCCCCTCCGCTTCTTGGGAGGACTGGGATTATTGTTGCTAGCTTCCGATGGTGAATTGGTACCGATCATACTTGGAAAGATTTCGGCAAGCCAACCGACAAAGTTCGAGCCAGATCCATTTCCCAGATCGCTCTGTGGGAAAGCACCAGACTCGGCGGGAGGAGGTGCCATTGGTATTCCACCAAAGTAAGCGGCTGCTTTGCAGAGCTGATCCACCACCACGACTGGATTCAGTGACCTCAGAAGAGTGAGTAGTCGAGCCTGCTCAAACTTTGTTTCGGGAGGGGACAATGGTGTTGTTCGCTTGACAACGGTGTGCGTGCTGTTTCTTGGGGCGTTTTCAACGGAAGAACGCTGGGCTTGAGCAATAGTGTTCGCCCATCTCACCCTCTGTTTTCGAATTTTTGAATAATACCCGGACTGGTTGAATGACTTGGCAGCTGCTACGGTTCTCTCACTGGTCAGCCTCGCTGCTTCGTCCCCATCGTTTGTAAGACCAATTTGCATGACAGAAAAGTTGGCGCCCTGGCCTTCAGCAAGATGCTGGATTTTGCTGGGTATGCCATTCCTCCAGTGCGCGTCATGTAGCACGCCGAGTTCATAACGCCCCGCTCGCAAATCTAGTTGCATGTATCAGCAGAACCGTTCCGACGGAGCCGCATTCTTCCTTCGTATGGCTCGCGGTAGAAGTATGTGACTCACGAGGATTGGATGTGGGCGTTGGCGCTGCTGTTTCGGACCTGCTTATGGTGTTGGGATCGTCATTTCCAGTAGACTGTTCGACCGAGTCGGCCGGCACCGTGTCCACAGCCACATCTTCTGAAGCTGTAGCCGAGACGTTAGCTTTGGCCGCAATACTGCCATCTTATAATGAATGTTGATGCCAGGCAAGGGGCGACATACTGGAACTTGGCGCCATGACACGGTAGGCGCTCGCTGGCGGTCAAGACTCGAGAGACAGCAAGTCGTTTCTGGCCCATTCCCGAACAAAGTCAGAACGCGATGGCCAAGAAGCAGGAGTGTGATGGGAAACTTGTCGCACACAATAAGAGACACAGAAAGTGCCGACATCTACATGATCATGAGGGAAGTTGGCAGTGTGTGACGAGGATGCCGGGAGTCGGGCAGCCGCCGAGAGCGCGAGTTGGTGTTTGGCGTTGGCCAAGATGGCTGCTCCGCTGCTGAAGCACGAAAAACTTCTGGACCTCCGGCACAAGCGCCCAGCTCGGTGTACAGATGTTGCACTGGGTCTCGCGCTGCATGGTGAAATGGTGACACCAAATGTGAAGCCTCCCGCGACTGGCCCCGTTGGCGGCGGACTACGGAGTACCTTTTTTACGCACTCTGCTGCAACGCAACTGCCAACAAGCCATATTAATTATTAATAGCGGGGCAGTCAGCGTGTTTTGCTGGATTATTCATTACTTTATTAGTCCGCAAGTGCAAGTGCTCTCACTCATCAGGCCACTCACAGCACTCAGCACTCAGGCAGTCTCAGGCAGTCTACTCCGTAATAACGCCGCCCGTTCGTTCCTTCCCCACCTGGTGGACCTGCCTTGCCTGTTGGAGTGTGTTGGTGGAGAGAGCGAACGACATCGCACGCCCGCGCTCTGTCTGGAAGGCTCCAGACGACATACGACATACGACATCATCTCATCCATCCTGGTGGCCGGGCTCTCATCAACCCAGCGTCAATTCAATAGCTTCATCGTACGCCGGGCTACCGCTAACTCTAACTCTCCCACCGCTCCCTTGAGCAATCTCGTCCCCGGACCGTTGGTGCGGCGCAATGCCTTCCCGGTATGCTGTCGTGTCTCTGCCCCTCGGCGCCTTCGACTCCAGCAATAAGGACGACGCCATATCTTCTCTCTCCGCAACGGTCTCGTCAGATGCTGGCTCCGTGAGCCCCTTTAACGTCCCTGATTTCAAGATCGGAACCCTAGATGCACTTGTTCAACAAGCCGACGACCTAGCGAAGCTTGAGTCAACATGCCATGCCGTCGTGGCCAAGGTTGGCGAATCCTTAAAATCTATTCTGAATCACGACGAAGAGCGTCTGGCTTCCTACAAGATGGTGAACGACAGTGAGTTATATCAACAGCCTCGCGTCAGCGTCATGATGTTAACATGTGCCTTCTCAAGAGCCAACGGATCAGTATTTGCGCACCTTCTCTTGGAGCAAGATTCGATATCGAAGCGACAAGTCACTTGGTGAGCTGATAGATATATTGCAAAAGGTTAAAAAATGGACACCACTTTTTCCTTCACCAAGGTCGCGCTTGCTAAAATACAGACATTAGGAGTTGAGCGCAGTCGACAATGACGTCAAAAGCAAATTCAGCCAGTACAATACGGTCAAATCGAACCTCGCAGCTCTACAACGACGTCAAACGTAAGTCAAGCATGTTTTGAACCGTTTCTGAATTCCTCAACCAAGGATCTGGTGGCCTGACTCAGCTTCGCGCATCCAATAGCGGCAACCTTGCGACTAAGTCCCTAACTCCCATTGTCAACCCGAAGCTACTCATTCAAGATTCCGAGTTCATTGAGACACATCTCATTGCTGTACCAAACAGTTCCAAGAAGGACTTCATCCAATCTTATGAAACCTTGGCCCCGATGGTTGTGCCCCGGTCTTCTGTTGAGATCGATCACGACGACGAATTTACTCTATTTGCTGTCGCCACATTCAAGAAACACAGTACCGAGTTCATTCACAAATGTCGAGAGCAGAAATGGACGCCTCGTCAGTACTCTTATGTTCAAGGTGGTCGAGAAGCTGAGCAACGGGAACTAGACCGTGCTACCAACGAAGAGCGCAAGGTCTGTGGTGAAGCCTTGCGTATCGGTCGAACTGGTTGGAGCGAGAGTGTCATGGTGTGGATCCATGTCCTAACACTTAGAGTCTTCGTTGAAGCTGTGCTGCGGTACGGCCTGCCACTCGAATATGCCACAGCACTAGTCAAGGTATGGCACACGGCCTTCTGGCTTTGGCTTTTGTCTTCTATGACCAAATCTACTTTGTTCCCTTGAAAAATTACTTGGCTGACATGAACTTCCCCCAAAGACCACGCCCAAGTTGGCGCCTAAAGTAAAAACAGCCCTCGACTCGAGCTATTCCTACTTGGGAGGCAACGCATTCGGACGTGACAAGCGAGGCAGAGTTACCAAAGACGACGCTGCGATGAGCTCGGAAATGGCAGCCGCGGGCCTCGGGACCGGTGAGGGCCACGAGTACACAGCATACGTTTACTATGAGCTGGAGTTTCCGTGATAAGCGCGCGTCATTGACCGGATTTTTACGGGGGGTGTTCTTCGTTCTCTTTCGTTTTCTTTAGAAAGCGGATGTAGGGTGAGACCAGGGGAAAGATTTGCATTGCCCACATAGATGCCAAAGGCGGTGTATATTCTACCTCATGTCATGGTCTGTGAAAGAATGCAAGGCCGTGGCCGTGGCCGAGAAATAAATGACGGACCGAAGAACTGTCTACATAAATTAAAAATCAAAACACCCACCTTCCATACACTACTCCATCATTTTGAGCCTTCTAGTCGTTCCTTTTTGAGAACTTCAAAGGAAGATTCAGTCTAGTTCAGCTTGAGGTAGCCCTTCTCAACAAGCCAGTTGACGATTTGAGCGACACATTCCTCCACCGAGTTCTCATGTGTCTTGATTGTGATTTCAGGGTTCGCGGGCTCCTCGTGCGGGGCAGAAATGCCAGTAAAATCCTTGATCTCCCCGGCACGAGCCTTCTTGTAAAGGCCCTTGGGGTCACGCTTCTCCGCCACCTCGAGCGGGACATGGACAAAAACCTCAACGAAAGGAATGGGCTCTTGCTCGGATTCTGAAGAGGCGGCGTGCAGCTGGCGAGCAACATGACGGTCTGCCCGGTAAGGAGAAATGAAGGATGTGATGGCGATGGTGGAAGAGTCGGCGAAGAGCTTGGCAACCTGTGTGGAACGTCATGTGAATCAGCAGCATACAAGATTTTTTTTTTTTTTTTTTTTTTTTTTTTTGGCATGATGTACGGCAAAGTATGAGAAGGGGCAGGCGTACTTCAGAGATGCGGCGGATGTTCTCGGTCCGGTCCTTCTCGGAGAATCCCAAGTCCTTGTTCAGCCCGAATCGGACGTTGTCGCCGTCCAGGCGGTATGCGGCGCGGCCGAGATGCAAGAGGTGCTGCTCGAGAGCTGTCGCGACGGTGGACTTGCCCGAGGCGGAGAGGCCGGTGAGCCAGATGGTGAGACCACGCTGGCCGCGGAGCTCGTTGCGCTCTTGGCGCGACAGGGAAGGGTGCCAGGTGATGTTGCTGGGGAGCAAGAAACGTCAGTCCACTGGTTTCGCGCCGTGATTACCAAAAATGTGATTTTCATTGTGCCGGGGGGGGGGGGGGGGGTGTTCTTGGAGGAGGGGGGTAGGAGGGGTGGGTAGAATGGGATTGCGCTTGGACGAGTAACAAGACGTGGATGGATGGATTGGGGGAAGTGGTCGATCGTCTTGGACGTCGGGAGTCCGTTGTGTAGGTCGGTAGGTTACGTACTTACGTGGCCATTTTTGAAAGGATGCTATGCCAGTGAAGTTAATCAGATGAGAAGAAGGATTGGAATTCTGGAGCAAAGGTGGAAGGAAGGACAGCCCGAATCTTCAGGGGGCCCCACCGCGATCTGAAAGAAGCAGAGCAGAGCAGAGCAGAGCAGAGCAGAGCAGAGCAGAGCAAAGGGGATGGAATGGTCCCGTCTCTGAGGGCGGCGGCAAGCAAGATGCTCCTAGTCATTGTCTGTGTAAAATGTATCATGCAAAGCTCCGTAGTAAATACAGCCTTTTGACAAACACGAATGTAGTTTAAAGGAGACAAAAAAAAAACCCCCAGAATGAGAGACAGCAGCAGATCTACATGTTCCGTCTACGCGATTTTGGGCAACACCTAAGACGACCAGAGAGCAGTCAGCATATTGCATCGAATCGTCCCTTCTCCGCTTCTTCTTCTTCTCTCTCCTTCCAAGTCCTAGTCAGAGGTCTGTCTCATGAATCCATCCCACTTACAGCAGCGTACTTTGGAGAAACAAACAATGCAGTTGCCTCGGCATACACCTTGGGCAGTTCTCCTGGGCTAGGCAATGATTCAATCTGGCCCTTCACCCAAGCCTTTCGGCCGTCCACCTTGGTAGTTTCCGCTCGGAGCACCAAGTACGTTCCCGCGGGCGTGGGCTTCCGGTAGTTGATGTTCAAGTTGGCCGTGACGCCGATATTGTGAGGCAGAGCCCCGAAACAGCATCGCGCGAGGCCCTCGTCGAGCATCGTCGCGAGAAATCCTCCGTGGACAAGACCGGGGTGGCCGCAGAGATCTTGTCCCACAAACACCACGGAGACAAGGGACTTGCCTCCATCCTCGACCCAAGCGTACGCTGGGACGGGGACCTTGCCCGGACCTGCAAGCGCGCTACCTGTGAGGCTGCGCGCTCGGTATTGACCTGGCATCTTCATGTGCGGTCGTGACTCGGTGAGTTCCGGGCGCCGACGCAGCTCGGCGACCATTGGGTGGTTATTGATGGTTTCTTCGATGCGGCGAGCCTCGGCATCGGCTTCGCCAGGGGTGAATCGCTTCAAGCTCTCTTCGTCGGAATAGAAGCCCATTCCTTGGCCCCTCAACGTGTGCCATGAGGCATATGCTCCGGCGGAGCTGAACGCCAGCCCAAAGAGAACGTAGAAGAGGCCGTTCCGAATTGCGCGTCGGCTGCTCGGCATGCCTGGGAGACATAAGACGGTCGTATTAGTTTGTACCATCATCTAAAATGGACATCTGCGGAACAAAAATGTCGTATTTCAATCTCTCACCGGAAGCTTGCGTAGCTTGGCCCTTGCCATTGCAGGCATCGCCAGGGGGATGTCCAATCGTTTTGCCGTCGGCAGCACTTGCGATTGCTGCTGAGCTCCGTCCATTGATCGTGGTGGAATTAGAGTGCTCCCAGCGTTGCGAGAAACGGCCAGTCGAGCCTCTCGAGGGCAATGATGCCGGTGTGTTCAGTCGACATGCTGTCCATGTTTGTTGCGCCAGCCGGTGTGTGACTGGCGGTTTGAACATGTTCGCGAGATAGTCCCAGCCGGAGTGCGCTTCCTCCTGCCAACCAGATGAACAAAGATATTGCTTATCGAATAAATTTCAAGACGGAGTTCCGTACTTCGCGACTCCAAAGTTGAAGTTATCCGAGGTTCGACAGTCCCACTTTTCCTGTCGGGTACGAACTGATCGTCAATGTGGACGCTCTGTTTGTTTGGGTGCTTATTAACGCCATTGCCCTGAAAGCCCGGTGCACCATCCGGATCAGCGACTGATGTCGACTTCGCATACGTCTCCTGTCTTGTACAAAACATATTGACATGGTAAATAGACTAATCGGTGCCTTATACACGCCTTGGACCCTTCCTGTTGTGATGCTGCAGATCGAAATCCGCTGTTATATGGCAGTGTGCCAATATGATATATGCTACAAACCATCCTCCTCCGCGGCCAACAGCTCTGCGTAATCATCGACTGATGCAAACATCGGCAGGTTCTTCAGGGCCTTTCTCCTGGACTTCTTCTTACTCTTCTCGTTGCTCTTCTTGTCACCACCCTCGTCATTTTCCACACCGACGGCTACCAACCCATCGGAACCAAGTTCATCATCCTCATCCAAAGCCACATCCATGTCCTCGTCATCGTCTTCATCAACTTCAACGTCACTTTCCAGAGAGAGAGCTGGAGATGATCCATCTTCAGAAGCCATATCGACATCATCCAGATCATCAAACCCTGCTTCTGACCCGTCGTCCTCAATTTCTGGCTGAGTAGACACAAGAGCCTTCCAGACTTCATCTTCATCATTTTCAGCCTCCTCGCCCTCAGCTTTCTTCTTCTTGCCTGCCGCCTTCGGCTCTCTGGCGGCGTGTTGGAAGTATTCATGGAAGAAGACATCATCGACAGCGATATCTTCAGCCTTCTTCTTCCAGAATGCAGCAGAATTGACAGGTATTGACATGGAGCCAGCACCTTTGCTTCCCAGCCAAATGTCACCCGAATCTTTCATCGCGCGTAGTGGCTGCATAATTGACGCACCACGTGCTGAATCGGTTGACTTAGGATTACGGTACACAAATTTATCCAAGAATCGGATGAGAGTATGACTCTCCATATCAGGCTTTTGCACCTTCTTCTTCTTTTCTAACAGGACCTCGGCGAATACGCTCACAGAGGGATGGAAGTGTGCTTGAAAAGGAATCTGCGAGGAGTCAGTTTAACACTTGTTGACACTTGGGCAAAACATCACGTGTTTTCTCATGCAACATACCATCTCCCACAAACAACTTCTTTGCGCGTTGCTGTGTTCGGGGTCACGCTTTCGGCCATCATACCCAGGTAATGCTGCTGATGTGTCGTCGTCGAAAATCGAAGCCTCAGGTTCTTCAACCAGCGTTGAAAGATCAGGAAACGTTTGTCGCAGATGGGCGATGACGTAAAGTAATCCACAGACAAAGGGAGGTTGGTGGAGGTTAGAAATCTGCAGCATTCTCTTGGCGAAAGCCTTCACTCTTCGAACGTCGACGTCGCTCTTCAGAGCCCTTAGAAGCAGATTGAGGTACAGGGCTTGCTTGGACGACGTGACCAGACGGGGGTCCAACAATGATTCGTACAGTGTTCGATAGAAACGATCTGTAGCCAAGTTTCGGACTGCTGATAAGTGCTGGATCAATAACAAGGCCTGTATACCAGTATTGAAGTTGGCCGAGTGCGCAATTCTAAATAGCGTATCAAGGTGTTTTTCCATGCTGCGACTCGCATTAGCTCACATAGACTCATTAGCCCTTTCAGTATAACCGGAAGAACTCACATTGCATCATTTGCGCCGACGAATGGTGCAGCGCGATTCACACCAGTCAGTAACGCCGAAACCAGCTTGTCAGCAGCTTCTGTTTCGGGCACTGTGGAATTTCCCACTTTTGGTTTCTGGGTGTGATTTCCGTCTGGCTTGCCACCATGTCTACCATCAGGCCTAGTTCTAGGTTTACCAGTATTCTTGGTAGCGCCAGAGCCATTCTCTAGAGGAATGCCCAAGCTACCCGACTTAAGCATCGTGATGAAGAAGTCAAAGTAGATTCTAACGAGGTTTTCAGCGACAGCGGGCTCCTTGTTGCTCAAAATAGTCTGGTTCAACGTGTTGACGGCGTAGTATTTTGATCGATGGTCTTGTGAGGGATGAAGCAGGATACCTTGTTCAATGGATCGGATAATGATCGGTTTCATTCCAGGATGCGAAACTTGTAATTGCAGCAGAAGATAAGATGCTCGGGACGCAATCTTTCGGTCGCGATCGCCCAGCTTGTTCACAAGAAGGGTAAGCAAATTCGACTCCTGTTCCGGCTTCTCCCTGAGGAGACCATACACAAAATCCACAGCCTTCATTCGAGAGTATTCGATTTCATCGGAGCACCAAGTCTCCAACAGTTGAATAATCTTGAAGTATGTTTCCTTCAACCAATCTTCATACGCCCAGCATATCAGATGCTCCTCAGTAATTTTCCCGGGAAGTGGTTGACTAGGTGACCATGACTTGATTGTATGTTTCTGCAGGGTTCCCAGAAGTCCAGGCTGACCTTGGAAAGGACGCAACCGTCGTTCTGAGGGTAGCAGCGTTCCTGGGCCAAGTAAATCTACAAGAGCTCCGATAGCTCCGATAGCTTGTGCGCGACTCCTTTTTGAAGCTAAACTCATGAGAGCTTCGAAAGCACGAATGTTATGTACGGGTGATTCTTGTACTGCCAGAGTCAGAGCTGAAACCTTGTCCGTGAGCGTGCCAGACGACATAATAGTAGACAGGAATTTGTGAGATGATGAAGCAAAAACGCTAGTTCTGTACTTGTTAGTGTCATTGTCTAGCAGAGCTTTGGCGTGCCATTTGAGTGCATCTGCAGCACCCACGAATGGTCCAAGTTGATCTGTTGTTGGTGCAGGCAGTTTTGGCAATTTGTGCGCATGCCAGTCTGCCCTTGGTTCGAACGTCTGGTTCCCCAAATTAGCTTCCGCTCGAGCTTCGAGGGTTTCAGGGTTCGGATCCTACTAACCATGTCTCCAACTTTCTTTACACGGCTTTTCACAATTTCCTCATCGTCATCCTCTTCGCTGGCTTCCTCACTGGACTCATTGTCATCTGAAGACTCTTCGTCACCGATTGTTACCCCATCCTCTTCGGGTTCGGGTTCAAAGGTGGCTTCGGGAGCTAAGCTAGAGAACCCAAGCTCTTTGGATAGAGCAAGAAGATCGTCCTTCAAGCTCTTGTCTACCGGCGCGCTTGATCCCTTTGCGGCATAAGTCTCGTCGTCAGAGTCGACACCGTTGATGAGTTCAAGATCCTGCTCGTCGCCGCCCAGAGCCTTTATTTCGGCAAGCAGAGCTTCTTGACCATCTTCATTCTGTTCCTTCGAGAGTCGTCCCTCCTCGGAGTGTCGTTGTCTTTTCTGTTCCTTCTTGATCCCGGCATTGGTTGGGGGCTTTTTTCGTTTGTGATCGTGAGAATTGAGACTTTGGTCAATTTTGGATGTAAGTTGAGCGAGAGCGTTGTCGTCAAAACTTTGCCTCTCTTTTTGGCCCCGAGGGCCTTTGCCCTTTCGCTGCGGCTTGCGGCTTGGCCATTTCGAAAAAGCTGAATGGCAGGTGATTGTCCGGTAGTTGGGTAATCCTAACAAAAAATTGAGGCTCGGACACTCGAACTTTTTTTGACGGCGCCATATCTTATCAGTAGCCCCACCTGAGCACGGTAAGTATGTACTAAGCATTTATTTTACCTTTGTCGCTTGCAAAGTTTGTTTAACTAGCTAGTAGAAGCATAATTTCAAATTTGAAAATGTTTTAAATAGAGTATAACTCTACATTTTAAGAAAGTACTTAGAATTCACTAGACGTGGTCTAGTTCGTAGACTAAGGCAGTGAATCTACAGTTTATATTCTTAAGACGAGTTATTATAATAACTTGGAGCCAGGGCATCTTTCCCTAACAGGTTTAGCTTCCATTGCTGCCAATGGCCAACTCACTCACTCAGTGGCCTTCACCTTCACATGTTCCGCATTGTCACTTATATGCTGCAGCTTGTCTCTTCAAAATGTGTGCATGATTGATGATTCGCCAGTGGAATTTTGCAAAGCGATGCCGTCTCAGAAAATGAACTTGGCAAGGCATGCAGTAACGCGATCGGCATATGCTAATGTTCCCAACCCCTTCCTTCATATCAGGTTGAATATCGGGGCAAGAGCCCGTTCAACTCTTTCGAAACTATGGGTTCCAACTGGTGGAGTTTCAGAAATTGAAGGAGAGAGTAAGGTTGGTCGTACTTCATTGTGAGAATTAACAGCTGACACGTACGGTAGCTGGTCATAAAAAGCTTATCCGGGCTGGGTTTCTACGTCAGGTGAGTTCATCCTCCCTCCCATGATATTATTTTTCGAGTCTAATGTTGTTCTCAAGACCCAATCTGGTGTTTTTCAGCTGCTACCTCTGGGTCTCCGCGTTCAGAATAAAATAGAAGCTCTTCTTGACAAGCATATGGAGTCTGTTGGTAAGCGTCGCGGCCAGGCACCTACTTGGGAATCAAGCTGACCACTTTCTTTTAGGCGCATCGAAGCTATCATTATCAACAATAACATCCGAAGAGCTATGGCGTCGAAGCGGAAGGTTCCATCAAGTATCCTCAGAGGTATGCCCGTTCTCAAATTTGTCTTTTCGGATATGCATTAACAATTGCAGCTTTTTCGACTGGCTGATCGCAAGCAATTCCCCATGATGCTGTCCCCAACACACGAGGAAGAAATAACGTCGCTGGTGGCAAGTACGCTGAAATCTTACAAAGATCTGCCATTGCGTCTTTATCAGATAAGTTAGTTCACTATATCGTCGTACGGAAATAAGCTGATAGTGAAGATAGCGAGGAAATATCGGGATGAAATGCGTCCACGTCATGGGCTTTTGCGGTCTCGTGAGTTTGTCATGAAGGATCTTTATACCTTTGACAAATCATTTGACTCTGCGATAAGCACCTACCGCGACGTCGCTGGAGCCTACCGTGCATTTTTCGCAGATTTGAAAATACCGATCCTGGTTGCGGAAGCCAGTTCAGGCGATATGGGAGGTGATCATAGCCACGAATATCATTTGCCAAATCCCATTGGTGAAGACACAGTCATTAGTTGTGATTCTTGTGACTATGTCGCAAATGACGAAGTTGCCACAGCGCGAAAAATACCTTCTTCGCCCCCATCAGTGTCAACACAAAACACTCGGGTGCAAGATATTCAAGTCTGGCGTGGGGTCACCAAGGACCGAAAAACGCTGGTCAATGCATGGTATCCTGCAGGCGGGGGAACTGAAATCAACACACATGCTGTGAAGGAAGTCGTCGTGGATCTGGATACAAGTATCAACGACCCGGTTGAGGCTTGGATGGAGGCCTTGTCTGCTGGTGCAGAAGGTGGAAACCACAGCGAAATCAAGGTGATCAACATTGTTGACACGAGGCTTGCAAGCTCATACGGCGACCTGGCGAAGGAGCTCCCCATTGTGCCAGCAGCTGGAGAGTACCTGAATGAGATTTGCCAGCTTCCAGTCATAACATCACATAATGGAGAGGGACTGAATCTATTGCGTCCGATACAAGGAGACGGTTGCCCTCGTTGCGAGACCGGTCAACTTCGCGTACACCGAGCACTGGAACTCGGCCACACATTTTATTTGGGAGCTCGCTACTCGGAACCTCTAGGGCTCTCGGTAACCCTTCCTAATTCGAAACATCCCATGCCGGTTGAGATGGGATGCTACGGAATTGGAGTGTCGCGAATATTTGGTGCTGTTGCGGAGCACAAGGCAGATGAGCGAGGCCTTATATGGCCGAGAGCCATTGCACCGTTCGAGATCGTCGTGATCCCAACTTCGGGACTCACAGATGCCACGCTCGGTTTCTACGATGACCTGACCTGCCAGTCAGCGTCTGGCTACAAGTTTGACGTGGTGTTGGATGATCGTAAAGAGACATTTGGGTGGAAAATGCAAGATGCCGACTTGATTGGATACCCCGTAACAATTGTGCTCGGAAAAGCATGGCGAGAAAAGGGCATTTGTGAGGTGCAATGTCGAAGTCTTTCATTGAAGGAGAATGTCGCAGTCGGGCATCTCCCAAACTACCTAAACACCGTGTTGAGGCGATTATGAAGCAGTGAACAATCAAGTGTTTGGTTTTCTGATATCTGTATCACTATGTACGAGTAAGAGGGAGCTACTGGACAACCCTGGTCCGAAGCCAAACCAACAAGTCAATACCAGAGGCTATGTATCATGAGTGAAACTTCAGAACGGGAATACAGTAATTCTATGACAAAATCCCATCTGGTCTGATTGACCAGTCGCGCTGTGACATGCAGGCAGGCACCATCTGATCTGAGGTCACTAGAATTTGACCCCACCATCCGCCGAGGGGCAACCAACCAAGCTTCAATTGTCAAAGTCCAACCTCAGCAACCCTGTCGCGTGAACGACACATCAGCGCGACACAATGTCTGGGGAGAGAGAAACAAGTAAGACACAGCTGCAATACTCATCGAACCACTCACAACTAAATCCCTCGTGGCAGTCAACCTCGATACACTCGAGCCACAGCAGCTGGCGCAGGTGAAGAAGCAGCTTGACGAAGAGCTCGAGCACCTGACGAATTCGTACGCCCAGCTCCACGGAGCGCAGAACAAGTTTAAAGATTGCCTACGATGCGTTGAAGCTCGAACGAAAGCGGCCGATGGTATGCTTTTCAAAATATATGCTCTTATGTCACGACTTGGAGCAGGCTGCTGAATGGGTTGGTTGCTAATCGCGGAACTTTGCCAAAACAGCTTCCTCGAACTCGGTGCTTGTTCCTCTGACAAACTCGCTGTATGTCAAGGGAGAGATTTCAAATAACGACACGGTGTTGGTGGATGTCGGAACTGGATTTTTGATCGAAAAGGTTCGTGTGCCGAAAATGCAGTGCCAAACTGCTCTCCAGCTGAGAGACAGACACTAATAATGCGCATGTAGAAATTGAAAGCAGCCCATGAATTCTACGAAGATAAAGTGACGGGATTAAGTAACAACTTGAAGGAGCTCGAGGCAATTGTACAGCGAAAACAGGCCAACGTCAGAGCAGTGGAAGAAGGTATGTCCGTCATCATGTCACCTCCTCTGTGTGTGATGATCGTCTCTGACCCACGTTTGAAATAGTTTTGCGGCAAAAGATAATGGCCGCACAAGCAGCTCAATCACAAGAAGCTTAAATATGAGTGCAAAAAGAAACACAGTTACCATTCGCGATGATTAATAGAAGAACGATGAAAGCTAGTTCGTTGCGAGTCAGACCCAGCGCATTTCGTAATCCGTGATGATACTGCCGCTTCTCTACAGTCATTAAAGAGCTCCCTCCAAAGCCGACAAACCCTCTAAAACATAGCAAATGAACTCTCTAAATTGGCCTTCTGTGGAATCTGCTGAGCCGCGCCAGACATCTCTCTGGTGATCCCCCCAGTCCTTTCTTGTACCATTGGCGTTTGTGGAATTAAGCTCCGCTGCCCAGTGAACTCCATAAAACCCCAAGCTCTGCCATGATTGAGGAGACGTTTGAGTATCAACACCTTTCCATAGGCGGTTTATAGAAGCTTCCATTACATAGGGAGTATCACGAAAAGGTATGGCAACATTTGTGCTGATTTGGATATCATCGACCATTCCTTTCCATAGTTGGGGATTATTGATTCTGATATTGATTGGTTTCTGCAAGAATGCTTCTCCTGTTGACTCCTTGTGTCCGTCGCTAGTGATTATAATACTGTTGACTAGACTCAAGATTTGCGTTGGGATTGGCTGAACTGTGTGGCCAGAATCGACTCGAAGATACCAGTCATACTCTCGGTCAGGGGCAATGACGATCCATCTGAGTATAGGCCACTGACCTGGCGTCATCAAACGAGCATTTTTCAATCTTGCTGGCCCGCTGTTAGCCCAGATAACATCGATTGCCAGAATATCCTTTTGCAGCTTGATTGATATAGTGTCGTGGCAGGTTATATTTTGATGACTGTTGAAAAATCCAGTGGTCGGTTGCAAAAGATGGCGAATAGTGTTTGAAGCAAGGTTGGAACCCTCTAGCCTTGCCTCAAAGTCAGCACCGCCTCTCCTTCCATACTGCGATGCCATGTTTACGAAATCGGTGTAGGGCATCTCGTTTCCGTTTCCTTGGGCGACCTTCTTTCGTCGCCGAATTATCACATGACCGAAATCGACACGCATTTGAAGTGTTTGTTTGATAAGGCCTTGTAAGGCATCTGTAGATGATATGAAACTCTGTCTGACTTTCTTCATAATGTCATCGGCGATATGAGAAGCTTCCTGTATAGAAACCAGCTGTTCCGAGTGAATCTGTGGAGATGCTTGCGGGCGGCAGTCCAAGTCCACCTTGACCGGACATTCTCCACTAACTGGGAGCTGAACCAGGAAAAGACTTGAAAAGTTATGCTGAGCCAGTCTCATATCATGAGTAGCCCAGTTGATCTCTTTGAGACATTTGTCTAAATTGCGTGGGGTTCGACTGTACATGTGTATGGTATTTGGTCTCTCTTGAACGATCCAAACCTGATGGGCTTTCCTGAGAGCATCAAAGCATGATGCATCAGCTAGCTCAAACATCGCTGGGAGGATGAATATGGTCTGTGCCATTATCAGTCGTGAACATATGATTAAGCCGCACGGCTAGGTAAGCGCTAGGAAGATACCTCGAATAGAGTTTCATCTGGGGGAGGTTGTCCAAGATACTCTTCTTCAACCTTGACGATAGCTTGTCGACGGTCTTGGTCCATTTGTAACTTTGCGGATGGCATTGTTGGATGTCTCGCGAAGGCATGACCTCGTCGCGCGACTTGATTGCCTCGACGTTGGTGACGACCCATGCTGGACTCCATTGCTCATTACGGGAGTTTGAATCTCAAACCACTTTTCCATGGACATGAGGGGATGGAGCAATAGTTACTCGAAGTCGGGATTATGTGTAATTTGTTGTATGCAAGTTGCCAGAGTTTAAACTGAAAAGGCGTTGCCGTTCGGCAAACGACAAGACGGCAGGTGCGTGCCTGACACCCCCGACACCCCCGACACCCCCGACACCTGTCGAACAACTGCGCACAGTCTGGCTCTGTGAATCACGCAAACCTCCATCTCAACATTGTTCCTCGTAGCATCTGTTGCTAAGATTCCCGGCTCCAGGGGGGAAATTTGCGTCCCCGTCAAAGGGACAACTAAACGCGCATCCGTCAAAAGTAAATGAAGAAAGCAGCAGAAAAGCAGTCACTCCCAAACTGAGCGAGTTCAACTGGCATACGGGGGAGGTGTACTTTCGTATGCTGTTATGGGTTGGCACGGATGAACGCTTATAGCTAGCTATTGCGTTCATCCGTCTCCGTACTTGGACACTCACTCCTACGTGACAGACAACGCCACTTTGTTAGCTGATGTGTTTTTGTTACTACTGGGCTTCGGTAAGTGATTAATTACATTTCTGGGGATCAGCAATCGGTGAGTATCTGTGATCCATCGACGAGCGTTAATCAAACGTGGCGATATTACCCCTTTGGGATTTCATATTAGCGGAAGGTAGAAGCGGTTCTAGTTCTTTGTCTTTTCAATGACATATATATCTATCATTGGAGAATTTACTGCAGCCGCCCCAGCCATACTTGTGACACACTTCGATTAAGCATGTGACGCACATTGGCTAAGTGACTCAGACCAAGTCTGTCTCACAACACTTGATAGGCAAATGAGGGGTTATTCTTATATGGCTGACTTATCCTTCATACAGCTTCTTCTTCCCATAGTCTTACATCGCCACTGGGGCTCCCCCCCGTAATCAACTAGTCAAAATTCCCACTCTACCTTTGACTGTATCCATCATGACCAACTCAGCTCTCATACTGGGCATTCTTGCTCCCATAACCCTACTCGTATACTATATGGGGTTTCGCAAGAGCCAAAAGCTCCCTCTTCCACCTGGTCCTAAGCCTCTTCCCGTTGTCGGCAACATCAGAGACCTTCCCCCAAGTGGAAAGCCAGAATTCCAACACTGGAGCAAGTTCAAGGACCTATATGGCCCTGTCAGCTCTGTGAGTGCGTTGGGTGCAACCATCATCATACTCCAAGATCGTCAATCGTCACAGGAGATATTGGAGAAGAATTCAATGAAAACCTATGGACGACCAAGCCTTCTATTCGCTAAGGAGTTTTGCGGCTTTGACAAATTCTTGACGACTCGACAATACGACGCCAGGTACCGAAGACAACGAAAATTGATACATCAACAGCTTGGTACCAAGGCCGTTGCTTCTGAATTCCACAATGTTCAAGATGTGGAATCGCGTCGCTTCCTAATGCATATTCTCGAGCACCCTGACAGACTCGTTGAGCACATCAAGTTGTGAGTTTATAGTGCAGCAAGTTATTTTCTTTATGCGAGTCCAGGTAACTTCGTGGTTACAAATTACATTGGAGCTGTAATCCATCACCGATGAAAGCATACTAACCAACGTCAAGGGAGGCGAGCGCAATCATCCTCAAGATTGTTTACGGTTATTCAGTCGAGCAACAAACAACCGATCCTTTAGTCAACTTGATTGAACGCATGATGGCCAACTTTTCTATCGCCATGCTTCCAATGACCTGGGCCGTTGACATGATTCCTTTTCTGAGATACTTGCCGACTTGGTTTCCGGGTACCTCGTTCCACGAGACAGGACAGCAGTGGAAAGCCATGACCGAAAGGGCAATGAATACTCCTTACTCCTTCGTTCGCGATCAAATGAAGACAAGGTCCAACCGCCCATCGTTTGTGGCCTCCTTGGTCCAAAAGCATAGCCAAGGTGCCGATGGAGACGAGGCGCTGAACAAGCTCGACGAGGATGACATAAAGCAAGCAGCGTGGACCATGTATGGGGGAGGCGCGGACACTACTGTCTCAGCCATAATGAGTTTCGTCCTGGCTATGATGGTGTTTCCGGAGGTCCAGCGAAAGGCACAAGAAGAGATCGATAATGTTCTAGGTTCCATCAGATTCCCACAGTACACGGACCGAGCTCGCCTCCCATACGTCAATGCCTTGCTCTGGGAAACTCAGCGTTGGATGCCCGTAGTCCCCATCTGTCCGGCACATGTTGCTGGAGAAGACATCGAATACGAAGGACTGCGCATCCCCAAGGGGGCCTACATACTCCCTGACACTTGGGCAGTCTTACATGATCCTTTGACCTATACAAATCCATTTAAATTTGATCCCCAAAGATACTTGGAGCCGCGAAACGAGCCTGACCCGACTGGTGAAGCCTTTGGATACGGCCGTAGAGTCTGTCCCGGTCGCCACTTTGCAGATGATAGTCTCTTCCTGACTATCTCAAGACTGCTGGCTACGTTCGACATCAAAGTACCGGTCGATGCACAGGGGAATAAAGTCGAAGTAAAGGTAGAGGCAACACCTGGCCTCATCACTCATCCAGCGGAATATCCCTATGACATCCGGCCAAGAAGCGAGAATCATGCAAACCTGATTCGGAGCGTCAAGTTTGATCATGCATGGGAAGGCAGCGACTCATGTTGCTTAGGGACTATAAAATGTTGAATGTGCCGGTATTATTACGCTAATAAGCTAGCTATAGAAAAGATTGAAAGCTAGTTATCATTCTCCTGGAGTCTGTCCTTTACTCAATAGTGCTGTTAGTAGAGACGAGCTAATAATTTATTAGCTCGGTGTTGAGAATTTGCCACTTGAATGTTGCTGGTAGTTGCTTTTGGGCGTCGGGGAATTTAACTGAGTGAAATCATGTCAAAGTTCTAGTTGGTGTCAACGAATAGTAATCCCAGTCTATTTTAGAGCACTACTAACCTGCGTCAACCGGATCAACCGTGATCCGGTTGTCCTTGTTATGCGTCACGGGGGAGAGCTCCGCTTTCAACAATGAGGCTGATCAAGGGGGTGATGAAAGCCTGAGCAAGAGCGGCGGTGCTGACTAACCAGGCCAGGGTCGCCCAGTTTTTGTGGAAGACCACCCTGGTAAGTGGTTATACATCTTCAACTGGGGATCAGTCTTGTTTAGTGCCACACTATTCCGAGCAGATTATCGTGTGTTCGTGTGAATATTAGACATTAATTTACCCAGATTTCCGATTCCAGACGTACAAGATCAACAAGTCTGCCAGTGAGTGGATGATGGTCAAGGTGGGGCAGATAAAGTCATAAAGTCAACAGGGGTCCTGCCATAAGTCGCGTTCTCGAGTCGCGTAAATGGACAACGGGGTGTCCGTCCATCCCTTCACCATCTAGGCAATTGCTGCACATTATGGCGTCGCCAAGTGCCAAGCCCAAACCCACCGAGACGATTTCAAGGCGAAAACGAGCTCTTCCTGGTGTAAACCGCGACGACTCTGATGATGAATTAGGCAGTGATGATTTGCCATGGGAGTGGCTTTACAATGTCGAGAACTCAGACCGAGCGAGCGATGATACGCAAAACGATCGAAAGAGACGCAAAGTCACCGGTAATAAGATTGTCGGAGCTCGGATAGGAACTTTTGAATGTCGGATTGGTGATACAGTCTTGCTCAAAGCAGAAGGCTCCAACGAGGCTTGGGTGGCCATCATCTGCGAATTTGTTGAGGACGATGGCGAAGGCGAAAAAGCAGCCAATTTTATGTGGTTCTCGACCGAGAAGGAGATCCGTAACAAGGACAGAAAGAGAAACGACTTTTATTGGGTAAATATTGGCTCACCCGATATTCACCATCCTGGGCCCTCAAATACTGATAGTCTGTTTCGCAGAATGAGCTTTACATCTCCCCGTCCTGGGATATCAACCCACTAGCATCGATCAATGGCAAAGCAAAAGTCAGCTCCCTAGAATCATTCCTGTCGAGTCACCCATCGGGAAAGATAGCTCGCAACTCCAAGGACTTTGGAAAAACTTTCATCTGCCGAAGGGGCTGCAACACGAGGACGGCAACTTATACAGACGAGTTTGTCTGGGAGGAGCTATACAAAGGTGTTGACGACTTATTTCGACTGATTGAGGTTGTCGAGAAGGGAACAAAAGCTGTCCGCGGCCGACGAAAAGTCCGTGAGCAATCACCTCAAGAAACAGCCTATATACCGCCACAGACACCTACCAAAGGGGCCAGATCCGCCGTCACAACACCTCAATCAAAACGAGGTCATGCTGAACCGGGCTCACGTGCTCAAAGAAGGCAAGTGTACCCAGACCAAAGTGTTCATTTTTGCAACAGAACCGTATTGACCCTTATTGACAGCGGGCCGGGCAAGAAACTCGAATTCACACCGTTAGCAACCCGTAAGCTGTCGCCGAGCGCCGTTCAAGGATCATCTTTCCAAATAGCCCGCTCTCGCCTTCACGTGTCTTCTGTTCCGACGAGTTTGCCGTGTCGAGAGGGCGAGTTCTCCTTGGTGTACTCGCACCTCGAGGCTTCTATATCCGAGGGAACTGGAAACTGCATTTACATCTCGGGAACACCCGGTACAGGGAAGACTGCGACCGTTCGGGAAGTTATCGCCCGTCTTGAGGAGTCTGTGGGCTCTGACGAGTTGGATGATTTCATTTTCGTCGAAATAAACGGCATGAAAATCACAGATCCTCACCAATCGTATACCTTATTATGGGAGGCTTTGAGAGGCGAGCGAGCGAGCCCCTCTCAAGCTCTAGATCTCTTGGAGCGAGAATTCAGCAATCCTAGTCCCAGACGTGTCCCTTGTGTTGTTCTGATGGATGAGCTTGACCAGCTCGTTACCAAAAACCAGGCAGTCATGTACAACTTTTTCAATTGGCCGACTCTGCGACACAGTCGTCTCATCGTGCTTGCAGTTGCGAATACTATGGACCTTCCCGAAAGAACGCTCAGCAATAAAATCAGCAGTCGTCTTGGTATGTATCTGTCGCTGGCTCTCCACTCTAGACCGAATGAACCAGATTTTGCCTGTATGATAGTTATCACAATATCTGACAACCTCCCCCTACTAGGCCTTACCCGTATCACTTTTCCAGGCTACACCCACGAGCAGCTTATGAGAATCATACAGTCTCGTCTAGGGGGAGTTCCTGGTGACGTTGTCGATGCAGATGCTGTCCAGTTCGCCAGTCGCAAAGTAGCTGCCGTCAGCGGTGACGCGCGAAGAGCTCTCGATATCTGCCGGCGGGCTGTGGAGATTGCGGAAAACGACTTCCAAGGGGACCCGACAACGCCGAGCAAGCGCGGCACGCAGGACCTGATGCAACGCGGAAGAGTCACAATTGTCACGATCAAAAAGGCGATCAATGAGGCGACAACGAACCCTGTGCAACAGCACCTGCGGGCACTCCCGTTAATGTCCAAGCTGCTGATGGCAGCGCTACTCCTGAGAATAAGGCGGACAGGCCTTGCTGAAACGACATTCGGAGAAACCGTTGACGAACTGCAGCGAGCAACAGCTCATGCAGCACCTGCGCTGCCAGGCATGGCGCAGATCTTGGACAATGGCCTTCAGGGAACACCGGGAGCCAGCCAGCGACATTTGGGGCGACCAAGTTACGTGCATACAGCTGCTCTAGACCTCGTCGCTGCTGGATTAGTGAATTTAGAAGCACATCGAGCTGAGAGATCGAGCAAGTTGCGTCTGGCGATTGCGGATGACGAGGTGAAAATGGCACTTCGGGACGATGGAGACTTGAGGGCCATGGGAATTGGAGTATAATGTACAATAGTATTTCAGGGTATTTCAAGCCAGCCAATGCTTTATCAATAACGCCGAACATGTTAGTCAACAGGAAATAAACCCTTGTCCTCAAACTGCTTCGTCTCATTGTGGCTGCCAGCGCGTAGCTTTAGAATTTGCGCCGGCCCAACGTAGGTGTCCATTGAAGTGGATGAGTTTCCGCCGTGGCTTTCTCGTCTGGTTTCCAAATTTTGACTATGTGGAAATGAAAAGGTCAGCAACGTGCTCGTATGACAGAATGTGTAGAAGACAAGGCAACGATAGGGACCAATACGCACTCGTCTTGTCAGCTTCGCCGCAAATCAGACGCAAGCCAGAGCGATCAAATGTTGAGCTCATGATGCCTGCCTCTGCATCCAAAGACCCAGGTTGTGCGGTGGTATCCAGTGACTGGAAGCGGTGACCGGTTTTCCAGTCCCAAAAGCCCATGGAGCCGTTGTCAGCTGGGTCAATAACGAGTCAGCAAAGGTTCCATCCTGAAGCAATGGAAATTGCGAGGTTGGGCAACAATAGAGTGAGTGAGCAAGCATACCTCCTGAGAACATGACATTGTTCTGGTTCACACTCAACGTGTTGATGATGGCATTCTGACCTTCGAAATTCTGCATGAATGCCCCCTCGGGACACTTCCATTGCTTGATGCTTCCGGTGCTGGCACTGGCAAAAGTGAACTCTGTAGGGTGCACGGCGAGCGCTCGCACGCCCTTCTTGTGGTGAGTCAGAACACCCATGGTCTTGCCGGCCGCTAGATCCCACATTCTGACGGTCGAATCAAGAGAGCCTGTTATGACTTGGGGGTCGGCCTCCTGGCACTTGACATCGGAGACGGTGCCGGTGTGTCCAGAGAGCACATGGATATTGCTTCGCGTCCGCATGTCCCAGACTCGAGCTACGCCGTCTCGGCCACCAGTGACAAGAACATCGAGAGTCGGGTGAAGGGAGAGGGTATAGACGCCGCTGAGGTGGCCGTGGTAGTGTCGAATGACTTTGTTCGTCTCGAGATCCCAGCACTTGACCATTTTGTCTTCACCGCAGGAGAACAGATACGGGTGTCTGGGCGACACGGCGAGGCCGCGAACGGTGCTGATGTGCCCGGTCAGTGTGAGCCGGAGGGAGCCCGTGGCAAGATCCCATATTTTGATCGTTCTGTCGCCCGCGCCACTGGCGAACCATTTATTCCCGGGCTCGACGGCCAAGGCTCGTACCCAGCCAAGATGACCTGAGATGACTCTCATCAACTTCCATGGGGGATGCCAGTCGGGTTTCGGTTGTTGAAAGGCGCCTGATGCTCCCGAGGCGAGGCTCATGTTGTTTTGCGGCGATGCGGTTCCAGTCGAGCCTGAGCCGGCTGCAGAATTGGGCCCAGCCTCGAGCAATTTCTGTGCCGGCCGTGCTGGTCCGCCGGGCTTTGGTCGAGAACCCGGCTTCTTGCCCGGCTGCTTTGATGGCTGCTTGGCCGCAAGGGAGTCGGGTAGAGTCTGAACGCTGGAGTACTCGGCTTGGAATCGGCGCTTCGTGACGGGGTCGTTGTACACGTCCTCGAGTTTCTGTCGCTTGCTGCTGGATGATTGCTGCTCTGTGGCTTTCGAATACAAGCTCCTCGATGCAAGCGCGTTCCGAGAGACCAGAGCGCCAAGTTGCAGCAATTCCTGCGGTTGCTGTTGTGTCTCCATTGCGGGCGGGCGGCGTGGGCGATCCGGACAATTGCCCAATTGTCTGGTTGGTGGGAAAAGTTGGAAGGTTCGCGATCTGAAGGCTCAAAAGCTGCTGGCCGGGTTCAATAAGGCTTGACGTTGTACGGATCCGTATGTGGCGCTGGCTGCATATGCAGCCAGGACCCACAGCGCCATAATTCAAGGTCACTCACTCACTCACTCACTCACTCACTCACTCATTCATTCATTCATTCATTCACCCATTCACCCATTCACCCATTCACTCATTCTAGATTGTCGATAATACACCACAAAGCACCCTCTACATTCACGAAACTGGTTTCCAAACACAATCGCGGGCAGCCCCCTTTCACTCTTTTGCAGCATATATCCAGGCACTACTTCCAAGGCAGAGCTTTTTGATTTCATCTCTACCACTCAGATGGAAGACGACAGTGATCGGCTCCCTCTGCACGCAGCTGCCAGAGAGGGGAATGGTAAAAACAAGCACATATTCTGACCCCTTGATAAAACCCCATCTTGCTTACGTTCCCGCATAGTCGCCAAAGCCGAAGCACTGCTCAAAGTAAGAAGTCCATCTTCTCTCACCCCAAAGTCTGACTTCAAGATATCCTTATTTCCATCACCAGCCAGCTTACATCAGCACACAGACAGACCCAAAGCTATCTACAAAGAAGGATGAAGATGGGCGCTACGCTATTCATTGGGCAGCATCGTCCAATAACCTCGAGATCGTCACTATGCTAGCCAACCAGAAGAATTTCGATCCAGACGTCCAAGTTAGTACCTGCTCCAACACGAACATGTCAGCCCCCCCCCTCCCTTTATCAGGTCGACGGTCTGGTATTTACCATCGACCTATACATACAGGATGGCAGCGGATGGACGCCTCTCATGATATCCGCTAGTGTTCCGGACAGCGAGCCCATTTTAAGAGTCTTGATTCAAAAGGGCGCGGAAGTCAATGAGAAGAGTGAGAACACCCCACCCACGGAGCTTGGCCTAGGATGTGAAGAGGAAGTCTAACAGCTAAAAAAAAAAAAAAAAATCAGACTCCAACGGGCAGGTATGTCGGGAAACTCGGATCGCTCAAGGCTCATCTTGATAGCTTTGCTTCTCTTATTAACTAGACGAAAGACGGCCCTCCACTTCGTCGCGTCTAAGAAGAACATGGACGTCGCCCGTTTACTTTTAGAATCCAACCCGCCTGCGTCCACAAGGGTGCGCGATCGTCGCGGGCAATATCCTATACACCGCGCCGCTGCAGTTGGATCTCTTCCCATGGTCAAACTATTACTTCAGAACCGGAGTCCTTTGAACCCAATAGATATTGAGGGCTACACGCCTCTCCACCATGCGGTTGCAGAAGGACACGGTAAGCCGGCTATCGATGTACATCAACTTGATATGTTGCTATGAAGTGACCGAGTCAGCTAATTTGCCCATCAGGAGACGTGGCGGTTGCTTTGCTGAAAGAGGGTGCCGATTTCACGCTCAAAAATGCCGAAGACAAGTCGGCCTTGGACTTGGCGCCAGATAAGGAGGTAAACGTTTATAAACAACACACTCGCTTCTATGACTTTCAAACGTCGCTAACGCCCCCCCCCCCCCCCCTCGACAGGTTCTTTCATACATCATGCGCGACGCAGAACGAGAGGGTATTGAGCTTATGTAGACCTAATCTATCACATGTTGCCTTGTGCTGGCTCGACCCTGCCTTGCCCCATTGTGCTGTACTTGTTCGTGCATCCTCCGTTTACTTCACTGTTCGCTCGACCAGCTCACGATACATGGTCTTGACATCCTCAACATCTGCCTTTAGTTCCTCAACCAGCTCGCTCTTCTCACCCAGCATTTCCAATGTTGTCTGGTATCTCGAGTCAAGATTGGCTACCTCCTGCTCCAGTTGTGGTACTCTTGACGCAGCGGCCTTTGTCTCTTCTATTTCTTTCATGAGTGCAACCAAGTCTCTTCTCGCTTCGTTCCTCTGGCCACAAACCCTGGCCATTTCCTCCTTGGCCGTGACCTTCTCGGCTTCTAGTCGTCGAATGGCCGCGCTCATTCTTTCGACGAGCTGTACTGATGGCCCAGCAGCTACCGTTGACACCGAGACCATGTCCTGGGCCACGTGACGAGGTGAAGAAGGTATAGTCTCCAGTGCCCCATTGTCTCGTTCTACAGAAACGAGAGACGGGAAATGCCCAGTTTCGCTGGGCGTTTCAAAGGGTGAGAAAGGGGTTGGCGGTGCGCCAGACCCAGCATAAGACGACTCCCTGGTTCGAATAGGAGTCTGGCTCGTGGCCCGTCGTGTTGGTGACATGATGTCTGCAGGACTATTGTCAGAAATACTACCTGGCGTGCGGGATCTCCGTGATTTGCTTGGGCCAGAGAGGCCCAGCAAGTCTGAGCTGAACGTTCTGGATATGGACACGAGTGGTGACTCTGGCCGGCTTTGATGGCCCCTGTTCGTTGCGCCTGCCACTTCATCCACCCACTGACGTTGTTCCGCCTCAACTGAGTCTTCTTTATCAGCAACACCTTGTTGTTGTTTCAGTCTCTCAACTTCTTCTCGAGCCTCTGCCAAAGAGGCCTGACAAGACTTGTACGAAGCTTGAAGCTCCGCCGTCTCGTCTCGGCAGAATTTCAACTCCTGACGAGCAGAAGCGAGAGACGGCTGCACGTCTTGAAGCTCATCTTCGAGATGTCTCAGCCGCACGGCCTATGGGCAGCAAAAAATTAGACAAGCAAGCATATATATAAATATTCGGGTCGGCTTGAACTCTCGGAGCGAATCGCACATGAAGACTTACCGCATCTCGGGCTTTCTTTCTCATTTCTGATTCTCGGCGCTGTGCCTCGTCTCTCTCTTTCTCTAGGTTTGCTGATTTGGCAATCAGTGACGCTTCGATGCCTTGCCAATTCTCTCTGGCCGAAGCATACTGGGACTGCAAGGTTTCAATCTGGCGGAACATCTTTACTTGTGCTTCGCCCCCAGTTCCCGATGACGCTTCTTCTGCCGCCACTCTCATGGCTTCCAACTTGCCTTCTACGGCCTGTAGTTCGGCTTTGAGCTCCTCTGCGGTCTTGCGCCCTCGCTCGTTGGCACGCTCGAGCTTCTCGCGCCATTCGATTTCGTCTTGTCGCGCTTGCTCAGCCACCGTCTCCTTTTCCGTGCGAAGACTCGAATTCAAGTCCTCCAACGACTTTTGTTTTTGACGCTCTGCAGCCAGTGCTCTATTCATCGCTTCTCGATGAGAACACTCAGCCTGCTCCGTCTTCTTCTTCCACTCCTGGTCCATGCGTCGATACGCGTCATCTTTCTTCGAGTTCTCTTTTTTCAGTGACTCGATCTCTGCTTGGAGCGCAGCAGTTGCTCGGTTAGCCTCATCCCATCGCCTTTCTACTTCCTCGGGCCCGTCTAAGCGAGCTCGCAAGGCTTCGGCGTCAGAAATGGCCCTGTCTCGGTTCGTCTTCAAATCTGCTAGTTGCTTCTCATGTTCACCGATGAGAGCTCGAAGTTTTTTTATCGTACTTCTCAATTTGTGCTCGTTGGAGGATAGTTTTTGCCCCTCTTCCATGAGCAAGGCTATCTTTTCATCCTTTGCTGCGAGCTTTTGTTCGGGACTGCCAGGTAGTGCTGACGATGCAGCCTTCCTAGCCGTGTCTGTGACGGTCTTGGATAGATATTGAAGCTTGGATTGGAGCGAGTCTATGCGCTCTGTATATTCTCGAATCTCTTCCTGCTGCCTATCTTTCAGCTCTTGCAATTCTCTCACTAGCTCTGACTTGTCATCTGGCTGTGTCGACGCCGAGTCCTCCTCTGCGGATATTCTTGCCCCCTCGGAACCCTCGGAACCCTCGGAAGCTTGTGAAACATGATCTGGCGCAGATGTCTTCCCGCTTGCTGCTTCCGTTGTCGTGGCATTCTGTATTGGCTTCGGCGCCTCCGTTGGAGCCGCCTCGATGGTATCTACCAGCAAGCTTTCGGGTGGTTCGGTTATGGAGCATACATCAATGCCCTCAGCTTCGAGTTTTGAGGTCGCTTCGTCTTGCTCCTTCAAGAACTGTTTGTCCGTGGACTTTTCTTCTATAGAAGGTCGGCTGATTTGGTCGGTTGAGCTTGTTGGCGACAAAGTTCCTCTGCTTGCCGTGCCACTGGCATTGGCCTTTCCTGCCATGGCCCGAGCTAGCCTTGCTTGGAGCCGGCCATTGACACCGCTCCGAGACGATGACCTCGAGTTCGTGGCACCTGATGTGGCTGGCGGCGCTGGTTGCTGTGATGACTGTTTCGCAGTCGTGGTAATGGCCTCCGATACCCGAGGCGCGGCAGAAGACGATGCAGAAGCCGCCGAAGCAGCAGCAGGTTTTTGAGACTGAGCCTCGTCCGGCTCTGCCAACATGTTATCCAGCCTCGACTCTACGCCGGCGACGGCTTGGGAAAGAAACGAGCCCCATTTTGACGGCTTTCCCGGTACAGCAGCCATGGCCAGGCTCTTCCTCGATGGCCGGACGCGCGCTGATCCAGCCCTTGCCGCGAGGGACCAAAGGAAGAAGAGGCTGTTGAAGCCGTCGAATGCGGCGAGGTCGTTTCCAAGTCTCTTTTGAAAAGGCCGATTAAGTAGTAATCACAAGCATCGTTGTGCTCGCAACGGGATTCGGATTGTACCTGGGCTAGTTTGGAACCTTAAAGTGGTTCGGGCTATTGTGGGACGCGTTACCGCAGTCAGCCAGGAATGGAAATTGTCTGACCTGGCCACGACAAAGCCCAATGCACGGCCATTTTAGCCGGCAGTTTCTGATGTCACAAAGGATAACAACACACGTGACTGGAATCCATCCCCGCATAAGGCATCCGTTGACAAGGTGTCCTTTCAAGCTGTTTCTACTCGATGAGTTCAGTCACGGGGTGCCATATCCAATTGCATGTGTATTATGTAAATGATATGTCTCTTTTCGGTGTTTTTGAAATGCTGCAGTACGCAGAAGCTTGCTAGTCCCTGAACATGAAGTTGACGTCTTTTTGACTGCTTTGGAGTAAACAGCCGTTACACGTTATACGTCAATACAAAGTATTAGCTCGTCAGCAACATACATATATGTATCTTATCAGAACAGAAGGGGGGGTATCATGCAAAAAATAATCTCCGGTCTCGATCAACAAGCCATAACATGTATGGGTGACCCAAAATTCCAGATCCTGGTGGACACCTTGGTAATGCGAAGAATAACTGTTGAATGGTCGCCGCCTGGACCAGTGAGCCCTGATATCGCATATTAGAAGAAAAAAAGCTTCCAATTCAATGTGCTCGCTTAGAAAAACACGCTCTGCGCAAAATCATCCTGTTAATTTCCTCCACCAGCTTGATCGAGGAGTTGAATCAACGAGAATCGAGTTTCTTCTGCTCTGTTGCCGCTCATCGCTGCCTTCTGATCCTGCTACACGCTTGTCTTTTTCTCGTTCTTCTCGTCTAGCCCGTCGTCGACGCTGATCGTCGGTCTCGTCTGCCGTTATGTCGCCCTGCTTCGCTCGACGTCGAGCTCGTCGAGCCTCACGGCGAGCTTGTTCCTCATCAGTCGGGCCACTGTCGTCGGGAGGCGGTGGAGCGTCGGAATGCTCTTTTACCCAGGATGATGTCCCTGAGTGTGGCCAGTTCGTGCCCTTTTTGCTATCTTGTCTACGGTCTTTGTTGGGATAGACCTGTTCATCCCCCGACTGCTCGGTCGGTCGTCGACTGCTCTTTCGCTTGTGACCATTGGAACCCTCCATAGCGGCGCGGGCTGCACGACGCTCTTCACGTCGACGTCGGCGTTCCGCTTCCTCTTCCACCGGATCTGCTTGTGTCGACCTTCGGCGTTCTTGCTTGGAGGTCTTGCGCGCTTCATCAGCGAGCGCCGTAGCCTCCTTTTCCTTGCGTACACGACGTCGCTCAGCTCTCTTCGTGTCTCGGTCTTCAGCAGCGCGTCGCTCTTCCTCTTCCCGTTGTCGCACCGCACGACGCTCAGCTTTCCTGGCCTCTTTCTCCCCCGTCTTCCGAGCCTCTGGATCATCTTCGCGCTTTCGGCGTCTCTCACGATAAGATTCGTTGCTCGCTTTGTCGGTCTGATCCCGGTCGCTGCGCCGCGATTTGCGGGCCGATATACGGGCTTCACGATCTGTCTCATCCATTGTCATCTCCACGTCGCCAAAGGGATCAGGCCTAGCTGATTTTGGTGTCATCAATCCGCTGAAAAGACCGGAAAAGCCCGACTTTTTGGACACTGAGGCGCCGCGCTTGAGAGGCGTATCTGACGGTACGCCGGCATCGATCATGACAGCATCTTCATCTGGTAGCCTTCTAGATCGATGCTTTTCGCGCTTGGCGGTTATAACGTCGGCGTTCAGAGCCCCAGTCATGAGAGCGTCCTCATACTCGGAAGCTCTTCGCGACTTTTTCTTGCTCCCAGACTTATCGATGCCTAGTATCTTTGCGGCTTTGGACGACACTTCTGGCATGTCTTCTGAAGGTGGTGAGGCCAGACCGTGCACATCAACCGACCGCCGTCGCGAAGATGACCTGCCGCCTGCGCCACCCCTCCTCTCCTTGTCCCGTGTGGACATTGACCTGGAAATGGGTGGTGTACTAGTAAACATGCTTGGCATACGAGACTTGCCCGGGATTTTTTCTGTCTTCTCCAAGCGGTCTGCCTTTTCGGACCCAGAGTCTTTAGAGGAAGTCTTGTCCGAAGAACGTTTTGATGGCTTTTCGGATTTCGATTTCGAGGAAGACGAGGGTTTTCTGTCCTCTTTCTTCTCTTCTTTCTGAATTGCGGGTGCTGCACTCCACTTTGCCCATGAAGCTCCGTCCCCATTGATCTTCGGCCGAGCCTTCTTTGATGATTTTGGCTCTGGCGGGGGAGTCAAAGGAGCGTCAGGAACGGGCGGAGGAGGAGGAGGAGGAGGAGGAGGAGAGGAGGCGGAGGCGCCTCGTCCTTGGCCTTGCTCTTTTTGACCTTCTTTGGCTTGTCTTTGGGTGCCATGTCAACGATTTCGACTATGTCATCTTCGTCATCGTCAGCTGGGAAACTTCCAGGTAGTTCAGAAGATTTGTGGCTCTTCTGTGAAAACGAACTCTGATGTTCTGCCTCTTCGACCTCTTTGAACTTCTTCTTGGAGCTGGATTTGGTGCTCTTCTTCTCTTCTTTGGGAGGTGTTGGTGGAGCGGGTGGAGGACAGGGGATGGGGTCGGCCGGGGGGTCCTCCGGAGCAGACTCAAAGGTCTTGAGCCTATCCGTAATCTTCCCAAGAGCCTTCCGCGACAACGGCCCTTTCGTAGAAACGCCCTCGCTCGTTTTCGATAAGGGTGTCGTGTCCTTGTCACTAGCTGTGACAACGTCTAGAATTGGGCGGATGAGTCAGCAAGTGTGTAATTTCGGCTCATTCCGAATTAGATGACGGCGTGGAGAAACGCTGGGGTAGCGCCGCAATTTGACAAGCGTGGAACACACCTTTTCTGGACTTCTTTGACCCGCTGCCAATACCCCAGAAGCTGAAGGCCTCGTTTGTAGACTTGTCTTTGCCCGAAAGAAGCTCTTCGACTTCTTCTGGCTTCAATTCCGGCTCCGGCTCCGGCTCCGGCTCCGGATCAGGTTCTGGATCAGGTTCTGGATCAGGTTCTGGATCAGGTTCTGGCTCCTTGGGTGGTTTTTTCTCCTTCTTCTTCTTCTCCTTTTCTTTGTCCTTGTCCTTCTTGGAACTCTTCTTGGACGACTGTTTGGCAGCCTCGGCCTCCTCAGCTTCACGAACTGCCAGTTCTTCAGCTTCACGAGCTGCCAGTTCTTCAGCTTCACGAACCGCCAGTTCTTCAGCTTCACGAACCGCAAGTTCTTCAGCCTCACGCGCTGCCTGCTCTTCAGCTTCCCTTGCAGCATTCTCAGCCGCTGCTTGCTCTTCGGTATTGAGCGCCCCCTTCTCCTTCGCTCGCTTGTCCACACTTTCCTTCAAGCGATTGTATTTCTCCGTTTCCTTTTTCGTGAGCTTGCCCTTCGAAAGCTTCTTGTCTTCGAGCGCAGCGAGCTGCTCCTCCTCCTTCGCAAAGGCAGCCTCTTCTTCTGCGATGCGTGCCTTTTCCTCTTCCTCCGATCGAGCCTTCTCTTCTGCTTCTCGTGCGGCTTGCTCTTCGGCCTCTCGCTCGGCGGCCTCCTTGGCTTCCTGCTCGAGTCGTTCGCTTTCGGCCTTTTCTGCTTTCTTCTTCTCTTTCTCGAGCTTTTTAAGCTCCCTTTCACTTAACTTCGGTTCTTTATCTTTCTTCGACTTTTCCTTTTCCTTCTCTATTTCTTTGTCTTTAGACTTGGACTTCGACTTAGACGTAGTGATTTCATCCCATGGATCGGGCTCGGCTTGTCCTGCTTGATTGTGAAATTCAGTAAAATCCATAGATGGGGGAGTTGGCGCGGGAGGAGGTGGATCAGCCAAGGCTTCCACAAGCGATTTTGATCTCGTTTGGCTTGATGACGTCCAAGCATAGCCGGCGCCATCATTAACCTTGCTGTCCTTGATCTCCTCTACTGCGTCAGGTTGGACGGTCTCACCGGCTGCGTCTTCTTTGACTTCGACTGGGTCGTCTTTTGTCTTGTCCTTCTTCTTGTCCTTCTTGGCGACGGCGCCCCCAAAGCTGTCTGCGGGTTCTTCGATGCTGTCCGGTTTCATAGATGCGTCGTCAGATTTCTTCTTCTTCTTGTCTTTCTTACCAATTCCCCAAGAGCTAAAGAATTCGTCATCGCCGGGAGCATCCGCAGATGCCTTGAGAAGCTCGTCTGAGGAAGCTTTATTTCCCTGGTCATCCAAATCAATCAAGTCATCGGCACCTTTCTTCTTCTTCTTGTCCTTCGAGCCGGCCCCCCACATATCCCATCCATCGTCCTTGATCGTCGCATCCTTGGAGTCTTCCTTTGGGTTGTCATCAACAGCAACAGAAGTTTTCTTCTTCTTCTTCTTGTCCTTTTTTCCTGTTGAGAGCCAATCAACATCATCTTCTGCAGTTTCCTCAGTCTTCTCAGATTTGGAGTCCTCTTTTTTTTTGTCATCAACATCAGCGAAAAAAAAACCTTTGTTCTTCGTTTCTCTCTTAGAACCTGCGCCCCATATGGCCCAGGTATCCTCGGCGGATTTGGCTGGCTCAGGAGGAGGTGGATCTTCTTTCAGCTCTTCAGTAGCATTCTTTTTCTTTTTCTTCTTGTCTTTCTTTGACGCAGAGAGGTCCCAGATGTCGTCGTCTAATTTCTTCTCGGGCTCAGCTTCATCAAGAGGCTCCGGAACGGGCTCAGGGACTGGCTCGGGGTCAGGCTCCTTGACTTCTTCCACACCCTTTTTCTTTTTCTTCCCTTTCTTTGAGGTCGCCGCCATATCCCAGATATCATCAGTCTCCTTTTTCTCAAGCTCTGCAACGGGTTTCTTTTTATCTTTAGCGGAACTGACACCGGTTTCCCAAGTATCAGTAGGGTCTTCTTTCTTATCCTTGGCCGGTTCTTCCGTTATTAGATCGGGAACAGGTGGTGTGGGCTCCGCAATTGGGTCTGGTTCATCCTCCCACAAGGCCGCCTTCTTTTTCTTCTTGTCCTTTTTACTTGACTTGACGGCGACCCCCCAAACGTCCTCCTTTTTTTTCGCTGGTTCAGGATCGGGCTCGGGTTCAGGTTCAGGTTCAGGTTCAGGTGCAGGCTTAAGCTCAGGCTCAGGCTCAGGCTCGGGTTCGACATTCTTGCCCTTCTTCTTGCTCTTTTTAGCAGACACACTTCCCCAGATACCAGTCGCTGCAGCTGGCTCCGGTTCCGGCTCTGGGTCGCTCTTTTCACCTTTTTTCTTGGAAGGGGCCCCAAATCCCCAGGGATCAGCGCTGACATCGGGCTTGTCTTCGGCTGTCTTCGTCTCTTCGACCGTGTCGATCCCCCAGGCGCTGGTGGTTTTCTTCTTTTTGTCCTTCTTGCCTGTATTGGCAAGGCCCCAGTCCTCATTTTTCGGTTCGTCCACAGCGCCAAAAGAAAAGCCGGTATTAGTCTTCTTTGTTGTCTTTGCCCCTTTTGAATTCCAGGGATTTGAATCCAAGTCGTCTTTCTTCGCATCGGAACAAGCGTCAGTTCCTCCTTCGCCACTCGCGCCCCATTGCCAGTCACTATCACCTGTCTTCCATTTTGTGCCCCATGAGCTGAAGTTATTTTTGGCGTCTGTAGAGCCAGAGTTGATGTCCAATTTACCCCCACTATCGTCTCCAAGCTTGATTTCTTGAAACGCGTCTCCGCCAAAGTCAGTCGTGGGGATTACTGGGGCGGCTTCAGGCTCCGGGTCAGCTCCCTTCTTTCCCTTCTTTTTCTTGGACTTGCCAGGCACGAATTCGTCCCATGGGTCATCCTCTTTTACATCACCTCCATGGTTCTTGTCCTTATCCTTGTCCCCATCGCCAGCTCCATCACCGGCACCAGCGCCATTATCACCGCCGCCACTTCCTGCGTCGCCCCCGGCCTGCTCTCCACTACCATTATTATTTTCTTCTCCGCCATCATTCTTATCTCCGCCACTATTATCTTGGAAATTCTTCGCAGGGGCGGCTGCCTTCTTCTTCTTCCCTTTGTGGGTTTTTATACCGGCTTGGGAATTCAAGTCAACTTCAAATTCTGAGGAAGGGTCCGAGAAAAGGGCATTTTTGGACTTGGATTGTCGTTTCCCATTCTCCGGTGAGCTGTTTGAAGAAGGGTGGCATACTGAAGCCGGAAGCCGTCGGGAAGCGAAGCAATACGTTTGGCTTGGTTCGGCGAGGTAGTCCGACAATTTTGAAGATGAAGCATGGCTGGGCAGTCTATCATAACTCCTAGACCAGTAATTAGGTACCACCAATGGTCGTTCAATGGCTGTCTTGGAAGAAGCAAGAGTAACATTGGTCTGCGAGGCAAAGGGAGTTAGAACTAGAAGAGGATCCAGCAAATTGTGTCAAGCAAACCTACCAATTGAGCGCATTTGATGGAAGCCCACGCAGATGAAATGCGCCCCAACTGGACTCGCAGCGATCTCTCATCCCAACCAGTCGTCGAGAGCTGGACTGGAATATAACCTTGTGCGCTCCCCGCCCAATTTTCTGTTGATGCAAAAACCACGGCCGCAGCCATTGTGCAAACTGAAGCTTTATGGTGTACAAGTCGATGTCAAAATCATGGAAGCTGTGATTCGGTTCAGGTGTGAGATTTGAGGTCGATAACTTGCAGACGGCCGATCGCGAGCTGCGTTGTTGAGGAAAGAACTTGAGCGGACCGTGTTGTCGCGAATCTTCGGCCTCGATGCTGAAAAATTATGAATGAAACGAGAAAGATCACGAAGAAAATGTTCGGTCACAAGGGGAGGATACTTGTAAGAGGAAGAGCGGTAAAAAAAAAAAAATCCTGTGATGAAGTACGACCCCGGAACCCTATGAGGTAACCTGACAGGGGACCTACAAGTTAGGTCTTGTCTGGTGGGATGATATTACGCTGGCAAGGTGCCAGGTTCGAGTCGACCTGGGGCACTTGTTGTCTTCGCTTGGTATTCAATCCCCTTCGCGACGGTGAGGAACAAAGCTCTGATGAGCTCTGTACAGGTACTTCTTCTCGAATCGGGTGCCAAGATGACAGATAATACCAGCGAGAGCGAGAGGAATGAGACAAGTCGTGGATGTTGAGGGGCAAGAAGAGAGACGGAGCAAGAGCGGAGCTTCCAACGTCTCTCGGACTTGTCACTCCACGACAGCTCAAACGATGAGCGGCTATCCGATGCGCAGCTGGCGGGAAGAGATGAAATTTGATTCCCGTTACGCCATATGGTATGGGGTGAAAGTGGATAGATTATCTGGCATGAAGATACAGAGGAAGGGAAAAAAATTAAATCGTTAACCAGGGAACAAAAAGGACTCGTTGCACGCGCCGCATACACCCACAACCCTCGGAGAAGCGGTGATGAGCGGTGATGAGCGGTGATGAGCGATGGGCACACGGAGGAGCCAATGAAGCTGCTCCCTGGCTCAGGTCGCCCGACTCGAGGTGAAATGTGTCAAAGGGGACCCGTCGTGAAAACGCTGTGAGTGGTTGGGTGTGAAAAGGAAAAACATCAAGTTCAGACACGGAAGTCCAAGAACCTCCAGGGCATAGGACACAGCTGACAGGGCACGGGAAACTAATAATAATAATAAGCACAATGTACATATGTAGGCTCAAGTGCTCGGCAAAACAGATGGGATTGATAGCCAGTCTAGTGCTTGCCTGCACACGTTGCTCGACGCCGCCTAATAGTAGAATGCACGATGGACAGCGCACACATCTTTGGAAGTCAGAAGTAAAGTAGTGTTAAAGTCGTATTAATCCGTACTTGAATGTACAGTAGGTGGCGGCCAGTACTCATCACGCGTCAGGTTACGGGATCGGCTCCGTGACCTGCGAGGCAATCCGCACCTGCCAAGCACAAAGCTAGTTTGTGTCATGAAAATTCAAATGGCAGGTGGTGCGGACGCAGACGATAAAATTCACAGCAAGAGCAAGGCGCCGGCTGATGGATAATGAGCGCTAGGCGTTAAAAAGATGGCCGGGGGTTGGGCGGGGGTGGGCAGGGGCGGGCAGGGGCGGGTGGTGCACGGAGTGACCTTGGAGCCGTCACCAGACCCTCGAAACCCTGTCAATTGAATCGCTCAAGTGAGCAGCCGACCCAAAGCTTCTCTCTCGGGTACGGAGTAATTAGGGGAATCCGTGCTCGAACAGGCCAAACGCAGTCCAACATCCGGGTCGCTCCCTCGACTATTTCTCGTCATTCCGACGAGGCTAATATTGAAACATAAGGTGGGTGGGTATAATCCGTACGGAGTACATAAATACGGAGTTGTTAGTGGCCCCGAAAATGGTTTGACCGTTGCATACGTAATACGTACAACAACAAGAGCGGACGGCAAGAATTGGCGATTAAATCCGTATGCGCTTCCTTATTAGTCCGTACTCTCTAATAAACGCATGGACGTGTGGGATAGGCAAGTACATGTCCATCCACTCCGGCGGTGCAGCCTCCCATCTTCCAATCATCCTGCGTCGCAACCCTCCGTTCATCCCTTGACCGGCGCATTTGGAGCTGGACGGACTCCTAGATTGAGTATTTGCGGCATACGCAGGAATTTCTTGCTTTCTTTCTCACTCCCTTTCGGTCACACGGTTTCTCTTTCTGAGACAGGAACTCGCTTTACCCCTCCATTTATCAAAGGGCGTCTCAAACAAACATATGGGCCAAGCCAGGGGGTGTGAATTTGTGTGAAATTTGTGTATCGCGCTTCGCGCAAGCTCTAGATGAACCCTTATCTTCCGTAGCTCTACCGTGGTATACGGCTGGCCCTAACGCAGAGGGGGGGGAAACAGGAGAAGAAGAAAAGGTTCATTCAATCAGACGGCATTCTCAGATAAGCCGTCGTGAGATCAATGAAGGCGTTTGCAAACACCAACAAATGTGAGTGAGGGGTTAGGAGGGGTTAGGAGGGGCTGGAAGGGGCTGGGAGGGGCTGGGAGGGGTCAACTTTGGCTGAGAAGGCAGGAACCCGAGTACGGAGTGCGTGAGGTACTGATACATGTCCCGCTCGGTAGCGATGCACCATGATGCATGTATCGGCTTCGCGCCAATTGTCGTCGCTTGCTCGCGAGCGGCTCTGTCGTACCGCAGCAGCCTTGCTTAAAATCGCTCACCGCCTCAATGAACATTCTCTGCATGGCTGCAGTTTGACCCAGAAAAGCCACGCATTCGAGGTGCCAAGAAAGGGAGCCGGGGAAATTTTTGACTCGCAGGTGGAACAGCATGACTCGGGCAATACTACTTCTTCTTCTTCTTCTTCCTCTTCTTCATGCTTCATGCTTCTATTAGCCGCTTTCGCCTGGTTGTAGTCCCACTCGATGATGGAAACTGGCTCCATCATCAACTACGGATTTGCAATGTTCCGAAATGCCGCGTGCCATGTTGTTATATACATGCTACAAAACTCCCCCCCTCTCTCTTTCTCTCTCTCTGGTGGCGGTCAGGCCCAATGGGCGATTAGAATAGATTCTTGGGCTCCTTCCTGGATCCTCCGGAGGTCATAGTTGCAAATAATTGAGGAGGTCAGCTTAGCGCCCCCCCCAACCCAACCCAACCATTGCAAAACTGTACGACACTGGTAACTCTGTTGGAGGACAGATATGACATAATGCACATAAGACAGGTTCGCTGGAGACTTGGACATACCGGATAGGTTTCAAGGTGTCTGCGATAGCCTCAGGCAGCGACATGCAGACGCTACGGAATACACAGACCCCTCATCCTTGGCGTCAAGATCTTGGATCCAAGACGCTCTATAACTATTTGTACTACATCTACATCGTAGCTGAGATGCCTCTGGTCGGCTTTCCAACGAAGTATTGACCGCAATCCCTTACGGAAGGTTCCTCACGGTCCATATTTATGAGCCGGCGAGGAACTCAGGTCATCAGATTGGTGGTAGAAGTAGCTGAGATGCACTCAAGCCTTCGAGAGCCTAGCACTGCTATCGATGACGTTCCATTTCAAAGATGGATAGAAAGGTGTCATGAGTATGGCCAGGTTGCAACTCGCGGATGACTACTCGCTTACCTTCTCCCCCTTCCCCCGTCTTCGAGGCACAGCCTCAAGATATCATCGGCCATTGTCCCAAAGACGGATCCAACGCCCACGTATCAGACCGATTCTACGGTCCCCGAAATTAGCCATTGGTCTCATTATTGACGTGAGTCACGGTTTGATCGTAAGGCAGACACTCGCCTCCACGTTCAATTCACCAGAACCGTTCGGAAATTTTGCCGAGTTCAAATCACAAGCCCATGGAACTGTGCTTGACGACTTGGCTAATGGAGAAGGAGAGGAGTAAAATCAGTGGTATTTGTCGCTTGGTATCTGAAACTAGTTGCGAGTCTATCATCCCTGCTTGCGTCATGTCATATATGGGAAGTAAATCAAACAGAAATCCTCCGTGTAAAAGATAACCTCAACGATCAGGACATCTCCAAAAAAAAAAAGAGCGGAGAAAAAACAAACCCGCTTCGCCCATGTAATATATCAACCCAAGCCTGGCCTGCTCGTGTTGAAGATAGGAGACCCCTACATATGACATAATCCCTTAGTGCTATGCATGCAATGGATTTGTAACGAGCAGAATCGCTCAAGTCTTGAACAAATCGCCCCACGAACATGATACGATCTCAAAAGATCATGGTCGGCTTTCCCGGGTGTTCCTGCATGAGGGGCAATAGAAAGTGCATATCAACGACCGCTGAAATCGCTGACGTAGCCCATGTCCCCAAAATTTTGGTTCATTCCACCGTTCCCGTATGCCGTTCCAGGACCGCTAACATACCCTCCATCATCAACTTCATCATAATCGCTCGCGTCAAATGATGAACGGCCACTCAGATCATCTTCCATGCCGCCGCCTGCATCAGGAGCGGACCAGTTAATTTGAGCCAGAGCAGGATACTGTTGTAGCAAAGCAGCAGGAAGCGTGTAGTTGCCGCTGGCATCTACAGGATAGCCTGTGGATGGATCCGAGGCCATAGGATGGGAACCCGTCATATTCTGGGCTATGTTTTGTTGTAATCTCTGCTCTTGCCATTGCCTTTGACGTTCTATCATCTCTTCATCGAGCAAAGGCTTGATGCAGATGCGTCCTGCTTCAGAACGGAAGTGACGACCAAGGGCATCGGCACGGGCAAAACGTCTCCCACAGCCCCACTGGCCCCCGGCCTTGAGGTCTCCTTTACACACGAATCTTTTTTCTCCGGAGTGCAGGCTCTCGTGTCTCTTTCGATCATGCTGACGAGCAAAAGCTTTACCGCAAACGGTACATACAAATGGCCGCTCATCTGTGTGCGTCCTCAAGTGAGATCGCAGGTTGTAGGCGCGGGTAAAACGTTTGGGACATAATGTGCATTGGAAAGTAGCGGGGTGCTTTTGTACTCGTTTCGTGGAGCCTGATTCTTGGCTACTCTGATATTCGGGATCTGCCAGGCGCAAGGCGATGACATTATTAGGGACAGCAGATGTAGACTGACGTCTACGCGACGGCGACGAGGTAGCCTGTCTGTCGAAGGGAGACAACGATCGCGACGAATCGGAACGAGCAGAAATGTTGGGTGAGGGTGATAAGCTAGATGATTCTTGAGGGCTCCCACTACCAGGACGAAAGGGATCTGTGACCGAGCGCGGGCGTGACTTTAGTCGGCCTAGGATACACATGCATAAATTAGTTTCTGCCAGGTTCATGAGAAGGAAAGCACCGCGTTTGGCACCTTGCGCACCTCTGTCTGGTGGTGTCAACGAGTCTTGATCGATATGAGGCTTAGCCGGCTCATATGCACCTTGTTTGGCGTTGCTCGGCGCAAAATCTATGTTGATCGCTGGCGGCGCCATGAACGTTATATCAGTTCGATCTTGGGATGCCAGCTGAGGAAACGAGCTATCATGTTGCATGCCGGGGTAGCCCAAGCCACTACCGAAGCCAGTATTTGGAGGAAGGAGCCCGTAGGATGGTTGATGCATATCAGGCATCTGCTGGGGGATAACTCTAGGGCTTATCGCTGGACTATGGGAAGGGCTTCTACCGTGTTGGCTGGTGTCGCTGATATTGAACGACTCTATATGCAAGACGTCCTGGTAGAGACTACCATCGGAGGCTCCTTGTAGCGGCGAATGACCTGAATGGTCGTCAAAGGAGTCTGCGCTGACGATATTCGGAGACGGCGAAACGGACGATACATCAGAATACTCGGAAGGACTGCGGCGATGTCCTTGGAACTGAGGCTGTGCCCAGTCACCGATCTGGCTGGGAAGCAAAGCCGCTTCAGGGCCCAGCGAAACTTTCCTCGAATGGCTTCCCAGAGCAGAAGGAAATTGATTGCGCTGGCTGAGAGATGGCGATGGATGACCAGATCCTGGTTGAAGACTGTCTGGCTGTAGAAGATTTGGAGGGGTGGGAGTGTGCTGGGACTGAGGCGAGGTCATGCTGCTTATGTCGTTTGGGCTGAGACTCGATTGCTCGAAGAGTGGGGTGGTGTTGAACTGATCACCCTGGTTACCTGATGGGAAGAGAGAAAAGTCTCCGTCGTTCAGACTCGGTGAAAGATATGCCGTGGTTGATTGTGACTGGGTGTCGAAGGGCAGTGAGCCGTCAGGTTCGGAGTCGGTGGTCGGCTGTTGACCGAAGCTAGCACGGGAGTCGAAGATTGTCGGGTCGGAGGCGTTGGCTTGGTTGAAAGCCTGTTGAGACGAAGTCTGTCGAGATTGAAGAAAATCAGAGTTGGAGGTGAAGGTGTCGAATGTCGAATCTGCCGAGCTAGTGAATGCCAAATCTTGTGGTTGCTGCGATTGCGCGTCTATATCAAGGTCCAGCGCGACAGACGGTGAGTTCCCTTGCCCTTGGCCGGCGAGGCTGTTGCCTGACGGCGAGAGGCCACTTTGGTTTGTATGAGAGTGTTGTTCGTGCGTATTGTCATGGCCGGCAGTCGAAGACGACTGGCCACTGTGTGTTTGTTGATCCATACTCTTGACGATGAGTTCGGTAAGCGATCGCGAGGCAGACTTCCCCAAGGCGGCTGTTGGCAGCCAAGGGGTGGGTGGTGTCCCCTCGAGGGGCTGTGCTCTACGGTAAGTGGGTCAGAAGGATAGAAGGACCCTATCATAATCCGTAGAGAAAACTGCTCGGGAATATTGGGAATCGCCCCGGCACCGGCTATCACAACCACCCCTTCTCAGACGCTGCCAGGTAATCCGTAGAGTATGATACTGTGCGGAGTACGGACTACTCCGTAGAAGCGTGGTGTTAATTCTGGGGTACTCGGCCCAAGTTCAGGCAGAGAAGTCCAGAGTTCCGTCCGCTTTGTGCCCGTGAAGGCAGGGAGGAAAGGGGAGAAGGGGGTGCGTATAATATCTGTAGACGAACGCGCATGCGCATGCGTCTGCGTCTGCGTCTGCGTCTGCGTCTGCGTCTGCGTCTGCGTCTGCGTCTGCGTCTGCGTCTGCGTCTGCGTCTGCGTCTGCGTCTGCACGTGGGTGTGGTCTGAATATGCGTTTGGATTTGTTTGGCAAAGGAAAGTATGAAGAAAGGACGTCTGGTGTAGGGCTGGCGGATGTCGCGAGTTGTTCAGTGCTTGTTGTTGTTGAGGAACTTGCGACAAAGCCAGGCCAAGGAGAAGAGGGGCTGGCTGGCGTCAATGTCACGGCCAAGCGGGTGACAAGCCTCACATTCATGTTACACATGGTTGGATGCAGGAAGCGCCGGACCTCTCAGGAGTCAGGGCAGTAATCATCAAAAAACCACCAGAAAAGACTGCTCCATGCTCCGTGAATAGTCGGAGGACCCGTTGAGGCGGTGCACGACGAGTCCCACCAGTCAGCGTTTTTTTCTGGTTTGACTCCGTGACTCCGAGATTGGGCCACAATAAAATAATAAAATAATCTGCCAGGGGGCCCGCGTTCCCAATTCCAGCATTTGCCTCGCAATGCGTTGCATCTCAGCGTAGGAACTTCAGTAATATTACAGGAGCCAAAAGGGGAAATGACGACACGTCGTCGAAGAAGCATCTGATCTGAGAGTCATCAAAGTCCCGCAATTTGATGTGAAAGACGAGTTCACGTTACAGTATAATCTAGCCATATTTCATTGATGAGATACTAGAATAGAACACATTATTATCGTGTCAGCTCAGTAATACTTTTCGGAAGAAAATTGAACGCCCAGGGACGGAGGGTGTGGTCGCAATAATCAACGACTGTTATTCATAGGGAAGGCTGAATCAGAGCGAATCACAACGGCGCTCGCGCATCGCGAAGAACGGTATTCTGAATCTGCCATTCCCCAAATAAGACCACCAGCATGGATATTCGATTCTGCCTGACAAGGCGCATTGGTCTTTTGGGCATGGCCACGAACAGAGCGCCCACAAGCCCACCAACGACCAGAAGGCAACCGGAGGGTGCCACAGATTGCCAAGAAATTATGTGACGAGGCCGGTTGGTGGGGAAAATGGATCACAGTCTGGGTCTGGGGGGGGGGGTACTGTTGCACCCACAAGGGCATAATTGACCCTACCGCACGATAGTCTCACTATTTAACTAGCTAAGATAGGAATCCACCCCGCGTAAGTTATTTTCTAAGACCTCCGTAGTTTTATAGTATGTTTTTATTGAAAATGGGAAGGGAATCTAGCTAGAGGGATAGGAAGACCTCCCTACTAGATTCTAATGCGGCGGCTTCTAGATTCACTAGATTATAGCGTATTCTTTAAGATTAGGAGCTTTTGATAGTTAAATATAGTTAATTCCTAGCTAACGGATAGTCTAACAAGCAATAAGAGGATTTCTAGTCCCCTCATAGACCTACTAACCATATTAAAGGATCTAGGTTACTAGAGAGGTCTTAGGAGCTACTTTTTATTTTCCGCAAAACTCATTTATATAGGAAAAATAAAAAATTAACTTATAGCTATACAAACTAGCTACCTAGGTAGTCTAACTAAGTATTTTAATAGATAACCCTATTAACAAAATATACTATTAAATCCAGAAAAAATTAAGGATTTAAACAGTATACGTTAGCCTTTTATACAACTACTAGTTGCCTAGTTACAGTCGATTTCAGCTTCCCTATAGGGTAACCTAGTTAGCTTAGTTATATAAGCCCGTGGGTTAGTTGTGGGAACGCAAGTCATAACAGACGCTGCAAGCAACGCTTGTAACTAACGTTATAACAACGCAACAAGGCAACTAGTAGGCCTATAAAATAGTGCTATAAATAGCATTATTTTAACACTCCCTCTAGAAAAGTATAAGGTAACTAATTCAATACCTAGACTTAGCTCTTTAATAGATATCTAAGTTAACTATAAATTTAATAATAAATCCAATAACTTTTAAACTAAAAACAACAGTAAAATCGATAACTTTTAGGCGTAATTCCAATGTTTTTGTTGATTTTTCGGTTTTTTGACTTTTTAGTTGATTTTGTTGGTTTAGATTAAGCCTTTGTATTCGTAAGGCCTAATAGTTAGATAAATTGTTAAAATTTATTATTAGGCAGGGGCTTAGTTAAACCATCTGCAGGCATCTCTTTAGTGTTAATGTAAATAACCTTAGCTATACCCTTCTGTACCTTTTCTCTAGTATAGTTAAATTTTAGTAGGGTATGCTTTATTTTACTATAAAGAGCAAGGTTATTAGCGGTTATAATAGCGCCTTAGTTATTACTAAAAATTAGTACTAGAGGTGCTATAGGTAGCTTTATCTCTTTAAAGAGACTATAAAGCCACTCTAGCTCCCTAATAGCTTTACATAAGGCATTAGATTTAGCCTCTAATGTTAATAAAGCTATTGTAGTTGCTTTCTTTGATTTCTAGCTAATAGGTCCTTTAGCTAGCTTATAGAGATAAGCATAGGTTAATTTAGAGGACTTATTGTTAAAATAATGCTATTTATAGCACTATTTTATAGGCCCACTAGTTGCCTTGTTGCGTTGTTGCAACGTTGGTTATGAGCGTTGCTTGCAGCGTTATTCTGTTGTGACCTGCGTTGTTCCACAACTAACCCACGGGCTTGTATGACTAAGCCGACTAGGTTACCCTATAGGGAAGCTGAAATCAACTGTAACTAGGCAACTAGTAGTTGTATAAAAGGCTAACGTATACTGTTTAAATCCTTGAATTTTTCTGGATTTAATGGTATATTTTATTAATAGGGTTGTCTATTAAAAATGCTTAGTTAGTGCACCTAGGCAGCTAGTTTATATGGCTATGAGTTGATTTTTTATTTTTCCTATATAAATAGGTTTTGCGGAAAATAAAAAGTAACTCCTAAGACCTCTCTAGTGGTCTAGATCCTCTGATATAGTTAGTAGGTCTATAAGGGGACTAGAAATCCTCTTATTGCTTATTAGATCGTCCGTTTAGCTAGGAATTAACTATATTTAACTATTAAAGCTCTTTATCTTACAGAATACGCTATAATCTAGTGAATCTAGAAGCCGCCGTATTAGAATCTAGTAGGGAGGTCTTCCTATCCCTCTAGCTAGATTCCCTTCCTATTTTTAATAGGTTATAAGCCTAGAAGGCCTATAGATTACTACATTACTACGTTATTCTACTGTAATTACTACTTAATTTTAGGTATAGTTACTACCTACTATACCTATAGGCTCTTAAGATTACAAAGGAAACCACTAGAATTTAAAGCTCTTTATTTACTAGTACCACATATTGTAATATTAGACCCTTAGTATTAAAAATTAACTATAGCCGCAACCTATAACCACTATATTATAACCTATAACTATCTAGTTATAACTATAACCTTTTTTAGTAATTCTATTTACTACTATAACTATTATATTTAATATTATTTACAATAGTAAATACGCTATATTCTTCTAAAATTATTAGATATCTAGTATACCTATACTAGGCTTTTTAACCTATTATATTACATTACACGCACTATACATTACATTGCATTACATTATGGCTTCTGTAATACTTATTATCTACAATTCCTAGCCTTAGTGTTAAGAAATTTTCCTTACAGAGATTCTTCTCTACTATTTTTCTACCCGCGCATACTAAAGACTTACTTTTTAGACCTAAGGGCTACCCTCTTAAACAGCCCCGCTACATATTTTACATACGCAACTAGATTATAACACAAGCAATTTCTAGCATGCGTTATTTATAATAGGAATAAATTTAGAGCTTTTATATAGGGATTCTTTTTAAGATTTAGAAGATAGCATTACCTAGTTATAAGGGTAAGGCCCCTATAGGGTCTTCTAGCCCCCCTAGGGACCCTAGTAGGATAGATATAGAAGGTTAACTAGCTATTTAGGCTAGTACTTTGCACCTATAAAGTTAAATTAAATAATAAGGCAAGACCTTAACTAATTTTATTAGGCATAGCAAAGAAAATCGTATTAAAAACAAGGCTAGTATTAATAATCTTCTAGAGAAATTAACGCAAACTATAACTATTATATAAGGTCTTTAGGCTTCTAATAGACCTAAGGAAGAAAATACTAAGGTTCTAGAAGAAGACCTAGCTACTACTTCTATAAGCATACCTTCTAGTAACTTATAAGCTACCTTTAATATAGGTGCTATAAAGGAACTAAATAAGAAGGTTTACTCTATTCTAGAGGGAGCTAAGCTAAAAGGCCCTAAAAACTATAATTAGTGGAAGCAAGCCCTAAGCATATAATTTAGAGCCCTAGGATTACCTAAATTTATAGATAATCCAAGCCTAGCAAGCTATCTAGCTAACTGTAACTAAGCTATTCTTTTAATAATATTAAGAGATAGCTACTAACCTAGACTATAGGCTACTATATATTAGCAAAAATCCCCTAAAGAAGCCTATAAAGTCCTTATTAGGTAGTATTTATAGAGTGCTAAAATCTAGCGTGGTATACTATACGCTAGCTACTACTCCCTAAACTTTTTAAGTTATAAGGGATCTTTAGAGGCTTTTAATGCTAATTTTAATAATTTACTAGCTAGACTATAGCTTTATAGTGTAGAGATTGCCCCTATTAATTAAGTAAACTATTATATTAATGCATTAAAGCAGACCTTTCCTAGTTAGGCTAAGAGACAAAGATTTACTATTAGAGCTTCTAGGGCATAAGGACTGCCTATAAATACCCTAAATTTATAGTTCCTTATAGCGGACTTATTAGAAAAATAGAGGGACAAAACCTCCCCTATAGCTAAAGCCCTTAGTTATAAGGCTTCTAATAATAACAAGGGAAATTCTAAGGATTAGGAGAAGAAATTAACTAATCCTACCCCTAAGAAGGACTCTAACGCTACTAAAGAGTAGGATAAGAAGGATTTAAACCCTTCTAAGGCCTCTAAAAAGAAGAAGAAGAAGAGTAGCAATAGGGAAAAATAGAAAGGAAAAGAAGCTGCTTTTGCTTTAGGCTATACCCTAGCTATAGGATATGTTAAAGAATTAGATTCTAATGAATCTAGTAGTAATAATAGTAGTGATTCTAATTCTGATTTAGATAGTTCTAGTGCCTCTACCACTAGTAACACTACTAGCAAGCCTACTTTTAGCTACTCTAACGATGTGGTTAAAAACTCCCTTTTGTATAATACGGGTTCTTCCTATTATATTTGTAATAATAGGGCTTCTTTTAGGGACTTTAAACCTCTAAAGAAAGGTAAAACTAGCGCTATAATTACAGCAGGAGGACCTATTTATCCTAAAGGAAGAGGCATAGCTGTTTTTAACGTTCTAGTTAAGAAAAATCCACTAGAATATAGGCCCTTAGCTCTGCTAGATGCCCTATATTTCCTAGGCATAGATACTAACCTAGTTAGTGGGTTATCTTACTATCTAAAGGGAGGTTATCTAGCTAAAGATTAGCTTTTCCTAGCTAATAAAAGCCCCTGTGGGTTATTAGAACCTGCTAAACATGGCTTTTTTCTACAGATTAAGGGGCAACCCACGCCTACAATCTGTAAGCATTTAACCTACCTCTCCTTTATAGGCTCTCAATATTGTAACTAACAACGACAACCAAGAGCTTATAAGACTAAAGTAGGGTTTTCCTACCCTATAGAGGTTTAAATTCCGCAACTAGCTTTTAATCCCAAGGAATATCAACGAATCGAAGAGCTAGAAGACGATGATTTAGAAGATTTAGCCCTATATCCCACCGAAGCTTCTCCTAGTTAGGCACCTTCTATAGGGGGTTTAGAAGGTCCATACCCTAATAACTTAGGTGACGATAGTGGCCATCTATTGCCCCTAGAGGCCTGTGATTCTTAAGAGGCCTAGCAACAGAGGGAGCTAGGGGATAATAGCTCTGAAAAGTTAGATTCTAGTTACAAGAAGTTACTAGATTTAGCCCTTCTTTGGCACATTTGATTAGGCCACATAGGCCTCCCTTTACTAAAGAAGTCATCGAAATTAGCTAAAGGGATCCCTGATTTTTCCGCTGTCAAAGAAAAGGATTTTAACTGCATAGCCTATATGCAATCTAAAGCTATTAGAAGACTAACTAAACGACCTATTTAGGACCCCCCTAGAGTTCTAGATATTCTAGAGGGAGATACAGTTAAAATCAAACCTATACCACATAATAAGAAGGCAACAGTCCTTATACTTATTAATCGAAAATCCCGGTATAAATAGTGCTTTTTATTAGCTAATAAAGAAGGTTTAACCCTTTCTTTAGCTATTAAGGGCTTCTTTAGAGCCCTAAAAAACCGATATAACGCGTATCCTAGGCACCTTCACTTCGACAGAGGTACTAAAATTAATAACGAACTTTAGTTATAGTTATCTTCTAAAGGAATCTGTTTTAGCACCTCTTACCCCTATATTCACAAACAAAATAGGCTAGTTAAGAGGGCTATTAGGGTTATCCTTAACTAGCTTAGGGCTACACTTTAGTGGTCTAAGCTACCCTTATATCTATAGTCTTATATCCTTCTAGCTATAGTGGAATTAGTTAATATCATAGCTAATACAACTAAACCTTTAACCCCTAAGCAGCTATTTCTAGCTAATTTAGAGCCTAAGACTTCCTATAAGCCTAACTTCTCGAAAATTAGGGCTATAGGGTCTTATTGTGAGGTCCTAATACCTCCGGAGCAGAGATTAAAGCTTCAAAAGCTAGCCCCTAGGACTATCCCTAGCTAGTTGCTAGCTACTCTAGGTTCTACTATTTATCTTGTTTATATTCCCTCTAAAAGGTTAGTTATAAAGACTAGCTTCATTAAAATTATAGAGGATATAGGCTTTATAGGGTCCCCTAAGCCTTTAGGGACTTATCCTTTAGAGGGAGAAACCGATATCTCACGAGATAATCTAGAAGTTTAGGATAGTTACCCAAAGCCTAAAAGTCTAGCGCCCGCAGCGCCTGTACTAACAGCCCCTGGGGCGACCAATACAGCGCCCGCGACAACGCCTCCAGCGCTACCCCTAGAGAGCCCTAGCTCTAGCGCCCCTAATAAGGGTGCTATCGAAAAACCGTTTTCAGATTTGGATTCTTTAATCAATTCTGATTCTATGGATATTGATGATTTCAATATATCTTCATACGTTAAGGAGATATGCTTCAAGGCATAACAAAAGGCTAAATCATCCACTAATAACAATTCGGATACCCCTAAGACCTAGAAACAAGCTATAAAAAGTAAGGATAGTTAAAAATAGATAGATGCAATATTTAACAAATTTAAACAGCTTCTAGCTACTAGAACCTTTAAATTTATAGGGATAGACTAAATTCCTAAGGGCTAGAGGGTTCTAAAGAATAGGCTTATTTACAAGCTTAAAAAGGATAAAGAAAATAATCTTCTAAAGTACAAGGCCTAACTTGTTGCTAAAGGGTTTATGCAGATAGAAGGTTAAGATTATATCGAAACCTACGCTGTAACTAGCATTCCCCTTAGTTAGTGAATTTTACTAGCCCTAGCGGCTTGTAATAACTAGGAAGTTAAACAGGTTGATTTTATAGGGGCCTTTCTAAACAGTCTACTAAAGGAATCTATCTATATGCAAATACCTAATGGATTTACTAAGTTTGCTAAGTCTTTTACACCTAAAGTAGCTAAATTACTTAAGAAGTATGGCTATAAACCCTCTTAAAAGCAGGTTATTTTCCTATAAAAGGCTTTATATGGATTAAAATAAAGCTTTAGAGAGTGGCAATAGGTTTTAAAGAACCTTCTTTAGAAGCTAGGCTTTTAACCCCTTATATCTAACCTAGCTGTCTTCTTTAACCTAACTATATTTACATATATAGCGACTTATGTGAATAACTGCCTTCTAATAGGACTGGATCTAGCTTATATTAATAGGCTAAAGAAGCTACTTTATAAAGCTTATCCTATAGAAGACTGTGGGCTAGCTAAATTTTTCCTAGGCGTTTAAATCACTAGAAATTAAAAGAAAGGGACCCTAACTATTCACTAGTCCTAGTATATTTCTAAAGCCCTAGAAAGATTTAATATAAAGGATGCTAGACCTGTTAAAATTCCTCTATAACCTAGAATTATAAAATAGGTAGACTACCTAACTAAACCTCTTTCCCCCCCTAATCACAAGCTATATTAGAGTATTATAGAGACTATTATATACCTAATGCTCCTTACAAGACCTGATATCGCCTTTCTGGTTTAGTGGCTTTCCATAGCGCTATCTAAGCTATTTATAGAGCACCTTAATGCTTCTAAATATTTGCTTAGGTACCTTTTAGGTTCTATGGGTTATTCTATAACTTATAGAAGGTCTAAAGCTACTATAGCTTCTGCAACCCTTATTAGCTTCTGTGATAGCGACTTCGCGGGTGATAAGTCCTTTAAATTAACCTATGCTTATCTCTATAAGCTAGCTAAAGGACCTATTAGCTAGAAATCAAAGAAAGCAACTACAATAGCTTTATTAACATTAGAGGCTAAATCTAATGCCTTATGTGAAGCTATTAGGGAGCTAGAGTGGCTTTATAGTCTCTTTAAAGAGATAAAGCTACCTATAGCACCTCTAGTACTGATTTTTAGTGATAACTAAGGCGCTATTATAACCGCTAATAACCCTGCTCTTTATAGCAAAACAAAGCATACCCTGCTAAAATTTAACTATACTAGAGAAAAGGTATAGAAGGGTATAGCTAAGGTTATCTATATTAACACTAAAGAGATGCCTGCAAATGGTTTAACTAAGCCCCTGCCTAATGATAAATTTCAACAATTTATCTAACTATTAGGCCTTACGAATACAAAGGCTTAATCTAAACTAACAAAATTAACTAAAAAGTTGAAAAACCGAAAAATTAATAAAAACATTGGAATTACGCCTAAAAGTTATTAATTTTAAAAGGTTACTATTTTTAGTTAAAAGTTATTGGATTTATTGTTAAATTTATGGTTAACTTAGATATCTATTAAAGAGCTAAGTCTAGGTATTGAATTAGTTACCTTATACTTTTCTAGAGGGAGTGTTAAAATAATGCTATTTATAGCACTATTTTATAGGCCCACTAGTTGCCTTATTGCGTTGTTATAACGTTAGTTACAAGCGTTGCTTGCAGTGTTATTCTGTTATGACCTGCGTTGTTCTATAACTAACCCACAGGCTTGTATAACTAAGCCAACTAGGTTACCCTATAGGGAAGCTAAAATCGACTGTAACTAGGCAACTAGTAGTTGTATAAAAGGCTAACGTATACTGTTCAAATCCTTGAATTTTTCTGGATTTAATGGTATATTTTGTTAATAGGGTTGTCTATTAAAAATGCTTAGTTAGTGCACCTAGGTAGCTAGTTTATATAGCCGTGAGTTGATTTTTTATTTTTCCTATACAAATAGGTTTTGCGGAAAATAAAAAGTAGCTCCTAAGACCTCTCTAGCGGTCTAGATCCTCCGATATGGTTAGTAGGTCTATAAGGGGACTAGAAATCCTCTCATTACTTATTAGATCGTCCGTTTAGCTAGGAATTAACTGTATTCAACTATCAAAGCTCTCTATCTTGCAGAATACGCTATAATCTAGTGAATCTAGAAGCCGCCGCATCAGAATCTAGTAGGGAGGTCTTCCTATCCCTCTAGCTAGATTCCCTTCCCATTTTCAATACTTATTACCCGCGAAGTCGCTATCACAGAAGCTAATAAGGGTTGCAGAAGCTGTAGTAGCTTTAGACCTTCTATAAGTTATAGAATAACCTATAGAGCCTAAAAGGTACCTAAGCAGATGTTTAGAAGCATTAAGATGCTTTATAAACGGCTTAGCTAGCACTGTGAAAAGCCACTGAACTAGAAAGGCAATATTAGGTCTTGTAAGAAGCATTAGGTACATAATAGTCCCTATAATACTCTAATATAGCTTGTGATCAAGGGGGGAAAGAGGTTTAGTTAGGTGGTCTACCTGTTTTATAATTCTAGGTTATAGAGGAATTTTAATAGGTCTAGCATCTTTTATATTAAATCTTTCTAGGGCTTTAGAAATGTACTAGGACTGGTGGATAGTTAGGGTCCCTTTCTTTTGATTTCTAGTGATTTAAACGCCTAAGAAAAATTCTGCTAGCCTATAATCTTCTATAGGATAAGCTTTATAAAGTAGCTTCTTTAGCCTATTAATTGTAAGGGCTTGGGCTTTGCCCAAGCATTCACATAGCGCACGCGGGTAGGGATAGTCCCGCATAGGCAAGGACGCAGAAAAGGGGGCTTACATAAGGTAGTTAGGAGGTATAAGGGGCCCTAGTAAGGACAGGTTTCCTACCTTCCTCTTTCCTCTCCTTAAGTTTCTTAATACTATATTAACGCCCTATCGCAGTAGCCTAGGGGCTAGTCTATAATAATTAAGAAACTTCCTTTAGTCCTTTATAATAGCTACTGAAATTTACAATAGATATACTAATAGATACATTAACGGATACAATAGACACGCTTTACCTGCAAGACTAACCTAGCTATAGGACAGTAACGCCCCTATCTAACGCCATAGTACCACAGGCAGCCTAACAAGCCTAATTCAAGACGCTTTAACTTATGCTATATAAACAAGTAGCAGAGCTTAAACGCCTTTAGAAGCACGTACACGCAAATGCCTTAGGACCCTTAGCCTAGGCACCCCCTCTAGCTTAGCCTAGCGCCCCTAACTAGCCTAGTGCCTCTAACCTAGTCCTTCCTATACCTAGAATAAAATAAAAGCTAATCCCCTTAGGTAACCTATATAATAGCAATAAAGCCTTATTTACTACGTAAAGGCTCCTAATAGAATATAAGTTATAGGTAGACTAGGGCTTTATTAGTTCTAATAAGGATAGATAGATACTTATTTATTAAAACCTTTCTTCTAAGGTCTAGTCCTAGGTAGCCACTTACTTTAAATAGGGTAGTGCTATTAGATTTAACCCCGCTTACTTTCTAGATTACCTAGGGACTATGTTCTCTAACCCCTATAGATAGGAGATAGCCCTTATAGAGCTTAACTAGATAGAGCAGGGTCTAGGGGAGATATTTTCTATGTTCTTTATTTGCTTTTCTAAGAAGCTCTCGCTAGCAGGAGGGGAACGCTAGATAGGCAAGGTAAAGCTAGTAAAGCTCTAACATACGCTTAACAAGCGTCTAAGAGAGATTAGCGTGGGATAGGGTGTTAGCTAAAGCAATTAGTATATAGCTATTAGGCAATATCGCGAGATTGCGGTTAATATAGAAGCCCTTGCCCTAGAGGACAAGTACTAAACCTATCGCAAACCCTAACTAGTAAAACTAGTAGCCTAGATTAACCATAAGGGTAACACACTAATAACTAGGGTTTGCGCGGCTAGGACCTGCCTAGGGCAGCTAAATAAGTTAGCTAAGAAGGAGAAGGGGATAAAGGCTACCTTAAACACAGAATAGGCAAAATAGGTATTAGAGGCGGAATTAGTTAAACGCCGCTAAGAGGGACGCTGCCTATAGTATGCATCTAAGGACCACTTTATCTAGGAGTGCACTACCCTCCTAGCCTGCTGCCTAAAGGTTAGCATTAACTTACATAGGGCAGACAAGGAAAGCGTAGATAAGGAAGTGAACATTCCCCCTATAGAAAATAAGTAGCCCCTAAGCAGAGTCTTGCATAGGGGCAAAGAGGCTAGCTAACCACTACACTATAAGATAATTATAACCGCTATATGGAGATAGAATAGGATATAGCATAATATATAGACTAACTACCTTTCTTAATTCCTATACTCTTTAATACATGTTATTACATTAATATCTAGATTAATTATGGTTGTAATTACTATAGTGCAGTAAGCGAATTAGCAGCGAGATAGCTTAGCCTAGAGCTTATATGGTTACTAAAATAGAGGCGTGTCCGCACCGTGGTAGAAGTAAAATAGAGGGGGAAGCGGGTTAAGGAAGACTCCTCTTCTATTACCTATATAATACGCACTGGAATTAATATAGATAGCTAGGAGTTATTTATATACTTATACGTTATCCTAGGTCTTACCTAGGACGTAATATTTAGAATGCCTTAGTTAGAGCAACGTAATATAGTAATTTACGCAGCAAAACAATAATTAGTTATTAGAGTAGCAGAGGGCCTTTATATCTCTAAGGCTACTACTTATAAGGTGGAGGCACCTATATAGGGAATTATTAGATCCCTTTACGCCGCTAAGGCTTATAGGGCATAACAGAATAAGGATACTACTACAAGGTTTATTGCTATAAGCCTAAGAGAGATAATAATAGTGCTATAGATTACAGCACCTAAGACAGATCCGGCTAGTCCTAACACGTTAACGTTGCCTAAGGAGTTATTAGACTTTACGGACCTCTTTAATAAGGCTAAGGCTAACAGACTGCCCCCCTATAGGGGCTCTCTTAATTACCACATATGCCTTTGTAAGAACCTAGATAGCTCTAAGCTAGCACTCCTATAGGGACTGTTATACAACATGCCATAGGACTAGCTCCTAGAGGTCTAGCGCTAGATCATAGACTTAATAGATAAGGGCTAGATTTGTGCTAGCTCCTTATTAGCCACGGCCCCTATCCTCCTTATTAAAAAGGCTAACAGGGGTTAGCGTTTTTACATGGACTACCGCGCTCTTAACAAGATAATAGTATAGGATTATTACCCTCTCCTGCTAATTAAGGAGACACTATAATCCCTATCCTAGGCGCGCTAGTTTACTAAAGTAAATATTTGCATAGCGTTTTATAAACTACGGATAGCTAAGGGAGAGGAGTATCTTATAGCGTTTTGTATAAGGTTTAGCCTGTTTAAGTGGCTAGTTTGCCCCTTTAGCCTAGCTAGCGCCCTAGCAACCTTTTAGCGCTATATTAACTAATCCTTAGGGGATGTGTTAGGGGACTTTATTATAGCTTACCTTAATAATATCCTAGTTTACTTAGGGGGGTTAAGAAAAAACCATATAGCTAAGGTTTAGTTAGTTCTAGGCCGCCTAAGGGCCGCGGGCTTATACCTAGATCTTAACAAGTTAATGTTTGCTATGAAAGAAGTCTAGTACCTAGGATACATTATTACAGCAGGACGCTTAGTCCGCCCAGATCCTATGAAGGTTATGGCTATAAGGGAATAGGCAGCACCTATAAAATTACAAGGGGTCCGTAGCTTCTTAGGATTTGTAAACTTTTACTATGACTTTATTAGGGACTTCTCTAAGCTAACTGCCCTACTTATATGGCTTACAAAGAAGAATATCCCTTTCCAATAGGGACTAGAAGAGGATAAGGCCTTTAAGAGGTTAAAAGCCGCGTTTATTATGTATCCAGTGCTAGCATAATAGGACCTAGACCGCCCTATAGTAGTAGAAGCTAATTGTTTAGGCATAGCTCTTAGGGGATGCCTCTTGTAACAAGGCCCTAACAACGTCTTATATCTAGTTATGTACCATTCCGCTAGTCTTACGCCCTTATAAAAGAACTACATAATTCACAATAAGGAACTATTAGCTATTATCTTGTGTCTTAAGGCGTGGTTAGCAAAGCTTTAGGGTGTATCCCGTCCGTTTATAATCTACACTAATTATAAGAACCTAGAATACTTCATAACTCCTTAACTTATATTAGAGAGGCAGGCCTAGTAGGCGAATACACTTACGCTATTTAACTTTCACCTCCGCTATAGGCCTAGTACATAAGCTTAACGCCTAGATACCCTTTCCTAAAGGGAATAGGATTAAAGTAAGTTAGCCTTAAGGATAGGGCAAATCTTATAACCTATTACTATTGCATAACTCTTACCGTCGCTAGTTGCATAAGGGGATGGCTCTAAACTAGCACTGCATATGCCGCCGCTAGTAGGAGAGGCCCTCTTTACCTTAAAACACCTCCAGACCCTATAGGACTAGGCCATTGCATTAGACCCTATGTATAGTATTTAACTAAAAGCTATGCAAGAAGGGGCTTAGAAGTTTCCCCCTAATACACTAATAAGGGAATAGGTCGCGGATTGCTCTATAAGCGCACACAGGGCGCTTCAGTTTTAGGGCTATACTTAGATCCTAGCTTAGGAACCCCTTATAATAACCCTTATACAACAATGCTATGACTTGCTAGTAGTAGGACACCTAGGCTATAACACCACGTTTTAGATTCTATAACAACAGTTCCATTAGGATAGGATGTCATAGGACGTTACTTAGTTTGTTTGTAACTATCACTGCTTTAGTAGCTATAAGAGCCGCTAATAGCGGCAAGGCTTACTAAAACCCCTACTAATCCCTAATTAGTTTTAGTCTTAGATTTCTATTAACTTTATAATAGACTTACTAGCAGCGTCCCTAGAGAAGCCACAATACCTTATGGTTATTACTAATAGACTCTTAAAGTTTGTATAGCTAGAAGCTATAACCTTTATTAGGGCTAAGGAGTGCGCAAGAACGATTTAAAATGGCCTAGTAGAGGTTCTAAGGATTTCCCTAATCTATTATTACAGACTAGGGGTTAGACTAGCTAGGGAAATTCTAGACAACGTTATGCTCCCTAGTTAGGATTAATTAGTTACTTTCCACGTTACATTACCTACAGACTAATAGTAGCACAGAGCAGGCGAACTAGGAAGTGCAAGCGATATTACATGTAATAGTCTCCTTCTCGCAGTTTAATTAGCTAGAATATCTAGCCGCTTGCTAGCTTGCAATTAATAACAGGTTTTCTTTAGTAATAGGGGTAAGCCTAAACAAATTGCTGCATGAATATAACTTAGAACTAATTTAGTTACAACTAGACTATTCTGCTTCTATAACATTACCTAAGGGGCAGGCTATACGTTTCCTAGAGCACCTATAAGAGAGTACCCTTCTAGCATAAGCTGCAATAGCCTACGTTTAATAAAGGCAGTAGGACGTAACCTTAGCTTTTTAATGTCTAGCGGAATAGTTTTAGGTTAGAGACAAGGTATAGCTTTCACTTAAGAATATTAAGACAAACCGCCCCTTATAGAAACTTAACTAGGTTATGGCAAAGTACATAGTTATTAACATACTAATGCCACTTATAGTATAGTTAGATATCCTAAGGGGCATCCACCTAGTTTTCCATGTAGACCTTATTAAATAGGCCGCAGAGGACCCTCTTCCTAGTTAGAAGCTCTAGGACTCCTGTCTAGGGCTAGAATAGGTCCTAGCAAAGGATAATAACAAACTCGTAAAGGAATACTAAGTTAAGCGGATCTTAGCGGCTTAAAATACCCTAGGCTAAGGCAGGAGGCGTAATATCCTAGTTAAGTGGGTAGGTTACGTGTAGCTAACATAGGAACCGCTAGAAAGTATAACATAGATATAAGCCCTTAATAAGTTTAAAGCGAAGTGGGGAGATACATATTATAACAATAGACTAAATTAATTATAGACTACATGTCTATTAAAGGAGATATCTTCTAGCGCATAAGGCGCACCTATCCTAAACTTAGCTAATTCCTTGTAGCTACTAAAACATATTTAGACCCCCTTATCCTCTATAGCGTAAGGGTTACTTAGACTAGGGGTTAGTTAGGCTATTAGTAAGGCTATTATTATTAGATAAGATAGTGACTAGTGTTGCCTCGCGTCTAATAGGGACGTGACCTATATTACGTTAGGTGCCATGGCCACCATAGCTAGCACCATAGCTACCACGGCTACTACCATGGTTCTAGATAGCAGGAGCGGAATAGCGGTTAGGGAGCGCAAAGCAAGTATAGCGTAGGGGCGGCTTATTATTAGATAGACTTTCATTAGGGGAGGACTAGCGAATAACAATAGTTATAGAGGGATAGCTACTACCTATAGTGTAATTAGCATAGTAATTAGTTAGACCTAGGACAGACCTAGGTTAGGAGCGCTCCTAGCGCTAACGTAAGGGCAAATTATTGCTAGCTTTAATAAGCCACTAGCAGCCCTAGGTACTGCTATAGTAATAGGGGGAGAGCGCCTTAAGGAGGCGCGTGGATTAATTATGGAATTCTTATTGCATAGAATTTAGTCCGCTAATAATCTATTAGTTCTATTAGAACAAAACGCTAGTAACTTGCTACATAGAGCTACCTATGCTATAGCTACTAGTAGGACTACCGCTGCTAAGGGGGATAACCTTAAGCCTAGTTATATTTATAGCGGGAGTGTTATAAGAGGGGGGGGGCCTAAGGGCAAAGCAAATAGGTGCTAGATTAAACTAAGCCTAATTTAGGAGCGCATTCTATTGGCTTATAAGGGCACGGAACTATTAGGAGAGAACTAGCATTTTCTTTTTAGTGGTTAGAGTCCTTTTGACCCTAGGCATAATAATATACATACCTATAGCAATTAGAGCCTTAAGATCCTTAAGGCAATAACAAAGCCACAGGTTAGCGGACAGGTACCTAGTTAACTAGACATAGGTTACGTGTCACTGCTAATATAGGGGATAGGACTCACTACTTTTAGGGGGGCAATAGTTTAACATGCCTATAGTAAGGCATTGTTTAATATAGGGCCTATAAGGCTAAAAAAGCGCGTAAGGGGTGGCATGCTTATTATTATCTAAGTCCCCCTCTATAAAGAACTCGCTAATAGACCTAGCTATTAGCGTAATAGGGGCGGCAGGGGATATAGCGGTAGTGGCAGGGGATATAGCAGCAGTGGCTAGAGCTTAAGTAAACCTATAAGTATTTGTTCCGTAATAAGGCATATTTATTATAAGTCTAATAGGGGAATAATAATTATTTAGAATAATAGGATAGGAAGGAGTGATAGGGTTATAATATTTAAAAAATGTTTTTAGTGTAAGGAAGTTAGGACTATGGGATAAAAACAAATAGTAGGTAGCAGGTAAGGGGGATAAATAAGTAAGGGCGGGGCTAGTGTTATTATAATAATAATGCAGTGGCTAGAAGCATGCGTTACGCGTCCTACCTAGACCTAGGTTAAAACAATAAGCACCTATAACGCGTCATAAAGGGTAAGCACTTATACTAACTATAGGTAAGGGAAAAAGAAGGGAAGGAGTAAGGGCATATATAAGGGCTTAGGCTTTACCTAAGCATTTACATAGCGCACGCGGGTAGGGATAGTCCCACACAGGCAAGGACGTAGAAAAGGGGGCTTACATAAGGTAGTTAGGAGGTATAAGGGGCCCTAGTGAGGATAGGTTTCCTACCTTCCTCTTTCCTCTCCTTAAGTTTCTTAATACCATATCGACGCCCTATCGCAGCAGCCTAGGGGCCAGTCCATAACATTAATATAAGCTAGATCCGGTCCTATTAGAAGGCAGTTATCCACATAAGTCACTATATATGTAGATGTAGTTAGGTTAAAGAAGACAGCTAGGTTGGATATAAGGGGTTAAAAGCCTAGCTTCTGAAGAAGGTCCTTTAAAACCTGCTGCCACTCTTTAGAGCTCTGTTTTAATCTATATAAAGCTTTTTGTAGGAAAATAACCTGCTTTTAAGAGGGTTTATAGCTATACTTCTTAAGTAACTTAGCTACTTTAGGTGTAGAAGACTTAGCAAACTTAGTAAATCCATTAGGTATTTGCATATAGATAGATTCCTTTAGTGGACTATTTAGAAAGGCCCCTATAAAATTAACCTGTTTAACTTCCTAGTTATTACAAGCCACTAGGGCTAGTAAAATCCGCTAACTAGGGGGAATGCTAGTTGTAGCGTAGGTTTTAATATAATCTTAACCTTCTATCTATATAAACCCTTTAGTAATAAGTTAGGCCTTGTATTTTAGAGGATTATTTTCTTTATCCTTTTTAAGCTTATAAACAAGCCTATTCTTTAGAACCCTCTAGCCCTTAGGAATTTAGTCTATCCCTATAAATTTAAAGGTTCTAGTAGCTAGAAGCTATTTAAATTCATTAAAAGTTATATCTATCCATTTTTGACTATCCTTACTTTTTAGAGCTTATTTCTAGGTCTTAGGGGTATCCAAATCGTTATTAGTGGATGATTTAGCCCTTTGTTATGCCTTAAAGCATATCTCCTTAACGTATAAAGATATATTAAAATCATTAATATCCATAGAATTAGAATTAATTAAAGAATCTAAATCTAAAAACGGTTTTTCAATAGCACCCTTATTAGGGGCGCTAGAGCTAGGGCTCTCTAGGGGTAGTGCTAGAGGCATTGCAGGCGCTGTCATGGGCGCTGTATTAGTTGCCCTAGGGGCTATTAGTATAGGCGCTGCGAGCGCTGCGGGCGCTAAGCTTTTAGGAGGCTTTAGGTAACTATCCTAAACTTCTAGATTATCTCGTAAGATATTAGCTTCTCCCTCTAAAGGATTAGTCCCTAAAGGCTTAGGGGACCCTATAGAGCCTATATCCTCTATAATTTTAATAAAGCTAGTCTTTATAACTAACCTTTTAGAGGGAATATAAATAAGATAAATAGTAGAACCTAGAGTAGCTAGCAACTAGCTAGGGATAGTCCTAGGGGCTAGTTTTTAAAGCTTAGATCTCTGCTCTAGAGGTATTAGAACCTTATAATAAGAACCTATAGCCCTAATTTTTGAGAAATTAGGCTTATAGGAAGTCTTAGGCTCTAAGTTAGCTAGAAATAGCTGCTTAGGGGTTAAAGGTTTAGTTATATTAGCTGTGATATTAACTAATTCCACTATAGCTAGAAGGATGTAAGACTATAGATATAAGGGTAGCTTAGACCACTAAAGTGTAGCCCTAAGCTAGTTAAGGATAACCCTAATAGCCCTCTTAACTAGCCTATTCTATTCGTGAATATAGGGGCAAGAGGTGCTAAAACAAATTCCTTTAGAAGATAACTATAACTAAAGTTCGTTATTAATTTCAGTACCTCCGTTAAAGTGAAGGTGCCTAGGATACGCATTATATTAATTTTTTAAGGCCCTAAAGAAGCCCTTAATAGCTAAAGAAAGGGTTAAACCTTCTTTATTAGCTAATAAAAAGCACTATTTATACTAGGATTTTTGATTAATAAGGATAAGGACTGTGGCCTTCTTATTATGCGATATAGGTTTGATTTTAACTATATCTCCCTCTAAAATATCTAAAACTCTAGGGGGGTCCTAAATAGGTTATTTAGTTAGTCTTCTAATAGCTTTAGATTGCATATAGGCTATGTAGTTAAAATCCTTTTCTTTAACGGCGGAAAAATTAGGGATCCCTTTAGCTAATTTTAATGATTTCTTTAGTAAAGGGAGGCCTATGTGGCCTAATCGAATGTGCTAAAGAAGGGCTAGATCTAGTAACTTCTTATAACTAGGATCTAGATTAGATTTAGGGCTATTATCCCCTAGCTCCCTCTGTTGCTAGGCCTCTTAAGAATCACAGGCCTCTGGGGGCAATAGACAGCCACTATCGTTACCTAAGTTATTAGGGTATGGACCTTCTAAACCCCCTGTAAAAGATGCCTAACTAGGGGGAGCTTCGGTGGGATATAGGGCTAAATCTTCTAAATCATTGTCTTCTAGCTCTTTAATTTGTTAATATTCCTTAGGATTAAAAGCTAGTTACGGAATTTAAACCTCTATAGGGTAGGAAAACCCTAATTTAGTCTTATAAGCTCTTGGTTGTTATTGCTATTATTAGTTGCAATATTAAGAGCCTATAAAGGAGAGGTAGGTTAAATGCTTACAGATTGTGGGAGTAGGTTGCCCCTTAATCTATAAAAAGAAGCTATGTTTAGCAGGTTCTAATAACCCACAGGGGCTTTTATTAGCTAGGAATAGCTAGTCTTTAGCTAGATAACCTCCCTTTAGATAGTGGGATAACCCACTAACTAGGTTAGTATCTATACCTAGGAAATATAGGGCATCTAGTAGAGCTAAAGGCCTATATTCTAGTGGATTTTTCTTAACTAGAACATTAAAAACAGCTATGCCTCTTCCTTTAGGAAAAATAGGTCCTCCTGCTGTAATTATAGCGCTAGTTTTACCTTTCTTTAGAGGTTTGAAGTCCCTAAAAGAAGCCCTATTATTATAAATATAACAGGAAGAACCTATATTATACAAAAGGGAGTTTTTAACTATATCGTTAGAGTAGCTAAAAGTAGGCTTGCTAGTAGTGTTACTAGTGGTAGAGGCACTAGAACTATCTAAATCAGAATTAGAATCACTACTATTATTACTGCTAGATTCATTAGAATCTAATTCTTTAACGTATCCTATGGCTAGGGTATAGCCTAAAGCAAAAGCAGCTTCTTTTCCTTTCTGTTTTTCCCTATTACTACTCTTTTTCTTCTTCTGCTTCTTTTTAGAGGCCTTAGAAGGGTTTAAATCCTTCTTATCCTGCTCTTTAGTGGCGTTAGAGTCCTTCTTAGGGTTAGGATTAGAAGATTTCTTCTCCTAGTCCTTAGAATTTCCCTTATTATTAGAAGCCTTATAACTAAGGGCTTTAGCTATAGGGGAGGTTTTGTCCCTTTGTTTTTCTAATAAGTCCGCTATAAGGAACTATAAATTTAGGGTATTTATAGGCAGTCCTTATGCCCTAGAAGCTCTAATAGTAAATCTTTGTCTCTTAGCCTAACTAGGAAAGGTTTGCTTTAATGCATTAATATAATAATTTACTTGATTAATAGGGGCGATCTCTACACTATAAAGTTATAGTCTAGCTAGTAAATTATTAAAATTAGCATTAAAAGCCTCTAAAGATCCCTTATAACTTAAAAAGTTTAGGGAATAGTAGCTAGCGTATAGCGTACCACGCTAGATTTTAGCACTCTACAAATACTACCTAATAAGGACTTTATAGGCTTCTTTAGGGGATTTTTGCTAACATATAGCAGCCTATAGTCCTAGTTAATAGCTATCTCTTAATATTATTAAAAGAATAGCTTAGTTATAGTTAGCTAGATAGCTTGCTAGGCTTAGATTATCTATAAATTTAGGTAATCCTAGGGCTCTAAATTATATGCTTAGGGCTTGCTTCCACTAATTATAATTTTTAGGGCCTTTTAGCTTAGCTCCCTCTAGAATAGAGTAAACCTTCTTATTTAGTTCCTTTATAACACCTGTGTTAAAGGTAGCTTATAAGTTACTAGAAGGTACGCTTATAGAAGTAGTAGCTAGGTCTTCTTCTAGAACCTTAGTATTTTCTTCCTTAGGTCTATTAGAAGCCTAAAGACCTTATATAACAGTTATAGTTTGCGTTAATTTCTCTAGAAGATTATTAATACTAGCCTTGTTTTTAATACGATTTTCCTTGCTATGCCTAATAAAATTAGATAAGGTCTTGCCTTATTATTTAATTTAGCTCTGCATCTATAGCTATAGAGCACTAGCCTAAACAGCTAGTTAACCTTCTATATCTATCCTACTAGGGTCCCTAGGGGGGCTAGAAGACCCTATAGCAGGGGCCTTACCCTTATAACTAGGTGGTGCTATCTTCTAAAAAAAATCCCCTAAAAAGGAAAAGAATCCCTATGCAAAAGCTCTAAATTTATTCCTATTGCAAATAACGCGCGCTAGAAATTACTTATGTTACAATCTAGTCACGCACGTAAATTGTGTAGCGGGACTGTTTAAGAGAGCAGCCCTTAGGTCTAAAAAGTAGGTCTTTAGTATGCGTAGGCAGAAAAATAGCAAAGAGGGGTCTCTAAGAAAATTTTCTTAACACTAAGTAAAGGAATTGTAGATAATAGGTATTACAGAAGCTATAACGTAACGCAACGTAATGTATAGTGCGTGCAACGTAATGTAATAGGTTAAAAAGCCTAGTATATAATATACTAGATGTCTAATGATTTTAAAGGGTGTAGCGTATCTACTATTATAGATAATATTAAATATAATAGTTATAGTAGTAAATAGAATCACTAAAAGTAGTTATAGTTATAACTAGATAGTTACGGTTGCAATGTGGTGGTTACGGGTGCGGCTATAAATGATTTTTAACACTAAGGGTCTAATATTGCAATGCGTAGTACTAGTAAATAAAGAGCTTCAAATTCTAGTGGTTTCCTTCGTAATCTTAAGAGCCCATAGGTATAGTAAGTAGTAACTATACCTAAAATTAAGCAGTAATCGTAGTAGAATAACGCAGTAATGTAGTAATCTATAGGCCTTTTAGGCTTATAACCTATTGAAAATAGGAAGGGAATCTAGCTAGAGGGATAGGAAGACCTCCCTACTAGATTCTAATGCGGCGGCTTCTAGATTTACTAGATTATAGCGTATTCTTTAAGATTAGGAGCTTTTAATAGTTAAATATAGTTAATTCCTAGCTAACAGATAGTCTAACAAGTAATAAGAGGATTTCTAGTCCCCTTATAGACCTACTAACTATATTAAAGGATCTAGGTTACTAGAGAGGTCTTAGGAGCTACTTTTTATTTTCCGCAAAACTCATTTATATAGGAAAAATAAAAAATCAACTCATAGCCATACAAACTAGCTGCCTAGGTAGTCTAACTAAGTATTTTAATAGACAACCCTATTACCAAAATATACCATTAAATCCAGAAAAAATCAAGGATTCGAACAGTATACGTTAGCCTTTTATATAACTACTAGTTGCCTAGTTATAGTTGATTTTAGCTTCCCTATAGGGTAACCTAGTTAGCTTAGTCATACAAGCCCGTGGGTTAGTTGTGGGAACGCAAGTCATAACAGACGCTGCAAGCAACGCTCGTAACCAACGTTGCAACAACGCAACAAGGCAACTAGTGGGCCTATAAAATAGTGCTATAAATAGCATTATTTTAACAGTTTTATTATTATACTAGTACCTTACTAATAGTATAGGTACTTAGGTATTTAAGCTATAGTCTATACCCTCTTATAGGGTTAGATAACTTAATAGAGGTTATTATATTAAACCCTAGCTTCACGGTCTAATATAGTAGTAATTACATAGTGTTTATAATAATTATACCTTTCTTCTAAATTAGTACTTTTCTCTTTAAATTTGTAAGGGCTTAGGCTTTGCCTAAGCATTCACATAGTGCACATAGGTAAGGATAGTCCTACATAGGCAAAGACGTAAAAAAGGGGGCTTACATAAGGTAGTTAGGGGGTATAAGGGGCCCTAGTAAGGATAGGTTTCTTACCTTTCTCTTTTCTCTCCTTAAGTTTCTTAATACTATATTAACGCCTTATTATAGCTACCTAGGGGCTAGTCTATAATAATTAAGAAACTTCCTTTAGTTCTTTATAATAGCTACTAAAATTTATAATAGATATACTAATAAATATATTAATAGATATAATAGATATGCTTTACTTATAAGATTAACCTAGCTAGGGAATAGTAATACCCCTATCTAACGCTATAGTACTATAGGTAGCCTAATAAGCCTAATTTAAGATGCTTTAACTTATGCTATATAAGCAAGCAGTAAAGCTTAAATGCCTTTAGGAGCATATACATATAAATGCCTTAGGGCCCTTAGCCTAGCTACCTACCTAGCTACCCCCTCTAGCTTAGCCTAGCGCCCCTAACCTAGTTTTTCCTATACCTAAAATAAAATAAAAACTAATCCCTTTAGGTAACCTATATAATAGTAATAAGGCCTTATTTGCTACATAGAGGCTCCTAATAGAATATAAGTTATAGGTAAACTAGGGCTTTATTAGTTTTAATAAGGATAGATAAATGCTTATTTATTAAAACCTTTTTTCTAAGGTTTAGTCCTAGGTAGCTACTTTCTTTAAATAAGGTAATACTATTAGATTTAACCTTACTTACTTTCTAAAATACCTAGGGACTATATTCTCTAACCCTTATAAATAGAAAATAGCCCTTATAGAGCTTAACTAGATAAAGTAAGGTCTAAGGGAGATATTTTCTATATTCTTTATTTGCTTTTCTAAGAAGCTCTTACTAGTAAGAGAGGAACGCTAGATAGGTAAGGTAAAGCTAGTAAAGCTTTAATATACGCTTAATAAGCATTTAAAAGAAATTAGCGTAGGATAGGGTATTAGCTAGAGTAATTAGTATATAGCTATTAGGTAATATTATAAAATTATAGTTAATATAGAAGCCCTTACCTTAGAGGATAAGTACTAGACTTATTACAAACCCTAACTAGTAAAACTAGTAGCTTAGATTAACTATAAGGGTAATTATTGAAAATGGGAAGGGAATCTAGCTAGAGGGATAGGAAGACCTCCCTACTAGATTCTGATGCGGCGGCTTCTAGATTCACTAGATTATAGCGTATTCTATAAGATAGAGAGCTTTGATAGTTGAATACAGTTGATTCCTAGCTAAACGGACGATCTAACGAGCAATGAGAGGATTTCTAGTCCCCTTATAGACCTACCGACCGTATCAGAGGATCTAGGTCGCTAGAGAGGTCTTAGGAGCTACTTTTTATTTTCCGCAAAACCTATTTGTATGGGAAAAATAAAAAATCAACTCACGGCCATACAAACTAGCTGCCTAGGTGCACTAACTAAGCATTTTTAATAGACAACCCTATTAACAAAATATACCATTAAATCCAGAAAAATTCAAGGATTCGAATAGTATACGTTAGCCTTTTATATAACTACTAGTTGCCTAGTTACAGTTGATTTCAGCTTCCCTATAGGGTAACCTAGTTAGCTTAGTTATACAAGCCCGTGGGTTAGTTATGGAACAACGCAGGTCACAACAGAATAACGCTGCAAGCAACGCTTGTAACTAACGTTACAATAACGCAATAAGGCAACTAGTGGGCCTATAAAATAGTGCTATAAATAGCATTATTTTAACACTCCCTCTAGAAAAGTATAAGGTAACTAATTCAATACCTAGACTTAGCTCTTTAATAGATATCTAAGTTAACTATAAATTTAACAATAAATCCAATAACTTTTAACTAAAAACAGTAACCTTTTAAAATCGATAACTTTTAGGCGTAATTCTAATGTTTTTGTTGATTTTTCGGTTTTTTGACTTTTTAGTTAATTTTATTGGTTTAGATTAAGCCTTTGTATTTATAAGGCCTAATAGTTGGATAAATTGTTAAAATTTATTATTAGGCAGGGGCTTAGTTAAACCATCTGCAGGCATCTCTTTAGTGTTAATGTAGATAACCTTAGCTATACCCTTCTATACCTTTTCTCTAGTATAGTTAAATTTTAGTAGGGTATGCTTTGTTTTGCTATAAAGAGTAGGGTTATTAGCGGTTATAATAGCGCCTTAGTTATTACTAAAAATCGGTACTAAAGGTGCTATAGGTAGCTTTATCTCTTTAAAGAGACTATAAAGCCACTCTAGCTCCCTAATAGCTTTATATAAGGCATTAGATTTAGCCTCTAATGTTAATAAAGCTATTGTAGTTGCTTTCTTTGATTTCTAGCTAATAGGTCCTTTAGCTAGCTTATAGAGATAAGCATAGGTTGATTTAGAGGACTTATTACCTGCGAAGTCGCTATCACAGAAGCTAATAAGGGTTGCAGAAGCTGTAGTAGCTTTAGACCTTCTATAAGTTATAGAATAACCTATAGAACCTAAAAGGTACCTAAGCAGATGTTTAGAAGCATTAAGGTGCTTTATAAATAGCTTAGATAGCGCTGTGGAAAGCCACTGAACCGGAAAGGCGATATTAGGTCTTGTAAGGAGCATTAGGTATATAATAGTCCCTATAATACTCTGATATAGCTTGTGATTAGGGGGGGAAAGAGGTTTAGTTAGGTGGTCTACCTGTTTTATAATTCTAGGTTGTAGAGGAATTTTAACAGGTCTAGCATCCTTTATATTAAATCTTTCTAGGGCTTTAGAAATGTACTAGGACTAGTGGATAGTTAGGGTCCCTTTCTTTCGATTTCTAGTGATTTAAACGCCTAGGAAAAATTTAGCTAGCCTATGGTCTTCTATAGGATAAGCTTTATAAAGTAGCTTCTTTAGCCTATTAATATAAGCTAGATCCGGTCCTATTAGAAGGCAGTTATTCACATAAGTCGCTATATATGTAGATGTAGTTAGGTTAAAGAAGATAGCTAGGTCGGATATAAGGGGTTAAAAGCCTAGCTTCTGAAGAAGGTTCTTTAAAACCTATTGCCACTCTCTAGAGCTTTGTTTTAATCTATATAAAGCCTTTTGTAGGAAAATAACCTGCTTTTAAGAGGGTTTGTAGCTATACTTCTTAAGTAATTTAGCTACTTTAGGTGTAAAAGACTTAGCAAACTTAGTAAATCCATTAGGTATTTGCATATAGATAGATTCCTTTAGTGGACTGTTTAGAAAGGCCCCTATAAAATTAACCTGTTTGACTTCCCAGTTATTACAAGCCGCTAGGGCTAGTAAAATTCGCTAACTAGGGGGAATGCTAGTTATAGCGTAGGTTTCGATATAATCTTGACCTTTTATTTGCATAAACCCTTTAGTAACGAGTTAGGCCTTGTACTTTAGAGGATTATTTTCTTTATCCTTTTTAAGCTTGTAAACAAGCCTATTCTTTAGAACCCTCTGGCCCTTAGGAATTTGGTCTATCCCTATAAATTTAAAGGTTCTAGTAGCTAGAAGCTGTTTAAATTCGTTAAATGTTGCATCCATCCATTTTTAACTATCCTTACTTTTTATAGCTTGTTTCTAGGTCTTAGGGGTATCCGAATCGTTATTAGTGGATGATTTAGCCTTTTGTTATGCCTTAAAGCATATCTCCTTAACGTATGAAGATATATTGAAATCATCGATATCCATAGAATCAGAATTGATTAAAGAATCCAAATCTGAAAACGGTTTTTCGATAGCACCCTTATTAGGGGCGCTAGAGCTAGGGCTCTCTAGGGGTAGCGCTGGAGGCGTTGTAGGCGCTAGACTTTCAGGCTTTAGGTAACTATCCTAAACTTCTAGATTATCTCGTGAGATATCGGTTTCTCCCTCTAAAGGATAAGTCCCTAAAGGCTTAGGGGACCCTATAGAGCCTATATCCTCTATAATTTTAACAAAGCTAGTCTTTATAACTAACCTTTTAGAGGGAATATAAATAAGATAAACAGTAGAACCTAGAGTAGCTAGTAACTAGCTAGGGATAGTCCTAGGGGCTAGCTTTTAAAGCTTTAATCTTTGCTCCGGAGGTATTAGGACCTTATAATAAGACCCTATAGCCCTAATTTTCAAGAAGTTAGGCTTATAGGAAGTCTTAGGCTCTAAATTAGCTAGAAATAGCTGCTTAGGGGTTAAAGGTTTAGTTATATTAGCTGTGATATTAACTAATTCCACTATAGCTAGAAGGATATAAGACTATAGATATAAGGGTAGCTTAGACTACTAAAGTGTAGCCCTAAGCCAGTTAAGGATAACCCTAATAGCCCTCTTAACTAGCCTATTTTGTTTGTAAATATAGGGGCAAGAGGTGCTAAAACAGATTCCTTTAGAAGATAACTATAACTAAAGTTTGTTATTAATTTTAGTACCTCCATCAAAGTGAAGGTGCCTAGGATACGCGTTATATCGGTTTTTTAGGGCTCTAAAGAAGCCCTTAATAGCTAAAGAAAGGGTTAAACCTTCTTTATTAGCTAATAAAAAGCACCATTTATACCAGGATTTTCAATCAATAAGTATAAGGACTGTTGCCTTCTTATTATGTGGTATAGGTTTGATTTTAACCGTATCTCCCTCTAGAATATCTAGAACTCTAGGGGGGTCCTAAATAGGTTGTTTAGTTAGTCTTCTAATAGCTTTAGATTGCATATAGGCTATGCAGTTAAAATCCTTTTCTTTAACGCGGAAAAATCAGGGATCCTTTAGCTAATTTCAATGATTTCTTTAGTAAAGGGAGCCTATATAGCCTAATCAAATGTGCTAAAAGGCTAGATCTATAACTTCTTGTAACTAGGATCTAGATTAGATTTAGGGCTATTATCCCTAGCCCTCTGTTGCTAGGCCTCTTAAGAATCACAGCCTCTGGGGCAGTAGACAGCCATATTGTCACCCAAGTCATTAGGGTATGGACCTTCTAAACCCCTGTAGAAGATGCCTAACTAGGAAGCTTTAGTGGACATAGGGCTAAATCATTATCTTCTAGCTCTTCGATTTTTAATATCCTCAGGATTAAAAGCTAGTTGCGGAATTTAAACCTCTATAGGGTAGGAAAACCCTAATTAGTCTTAAAGCTCTTGGTTGTCGTTGCCGTTGGTTGCAGTATTGAGAGCCTATAAAGAGAGGTGGGTTAAATGGCTTACAGATTGTAGGGGGTTGCCCCTTAATCTGTAGAAAAAGCCATGTTTAGCAGGTTCTAATAACCCACAGGGCTTTATTGGCTAGGAAAAGCTAATCTTTAGCTAATAACTCCCTTTAGATATGAAGATAACCCACTAACTAGGTGGTATCTATGCCTAGGAATATAGGGCATCTAGCAGAGCTAAGGGCCTATATTCTAGTGGATTTTTCTTAACAAGAACGTTAAAAACAGCTATGCTCTTCCTTTAAGGATAAATAGTCCTCCTACGTAATTATAGCGCTAGTTTTACCTTTCTTTAAGGTTAAAGTCCCTAAAAGAAGCCCTATTATATAAATATGACAGGAAGAACCTGTATTATACAAAAGGAGTTTTTAACCACATTATTAGAGTAGCTAAAAGTAGGCTTGCTAGTAGTGTTACTAGTGGTAGAGCACTAAAACTATCTAAATCAGAATTAGAATCACTACTATATCACTACTAGATTCATTAGAATCTAATTCTTTAAACGTATCCTATGGCTGGGTGCTAGCCTAAAGCAAAAGCAGCTTCTTTCCTTTCGTTTTCCCTTACTACTCTTCTTCTTCTTCTTTTTAGAGGCCTTAGAAGGGTTTAAATCCTTCTTATCCTGCTCTTTAGTGGCGTTAGAGTCCTTCTTAGGGGTAGGATTAGTTAATTTCTTCTCCTAATCCTTAGAATTTCCCTTGTTATTATTAGAAGCCTTATAACTAAGGGCTTTAGCTATAGGGGAGGTTTTGTCCCTTTGTTCTTCTAATAAGTCCGCTATAAGGAACTGTAAATTTAAGGTATTTATAGGCAGTCCTTATGCCCTAGAAGCTCTAATAGTAAATCTTTGTCTCTTAGCCTAACTAGGAAAGGTCTGCTTTAATGCATTAATATAATGGTTTACTTAATTAATAGGGGCGATCTCTACACTATAAAGCTATAGTCTAGCTAGTAAATTATTAAAATTAGCATTAAAAGCCTCTAAAGATCCCTTATAACTTAAAAAGTTTAGGGAATAGTAGCTAGCGTATAGCGTACCACGCTAGATTTTAGCACTTTGCGAATACTGCCTAATAAGGACTTTATAGGCTTCTTTAGGGGATTTTTGCTAACATATAGCAGCCTATAGTCTAGGTTAGCAGCTATCTCTTAATATTATTAAAAGAATAGCTTAGTCACAGTTAGCTAGATAGCTTGCTAGGCTTGGATTATCTATAAATTTAGGTAATCCTAGGGCTCTAAATTATATGCTTAGGGCTTGCTTTCACTAATTATAGTTTTTAGGGCCTTTTAGCTTAGCTCCCTCTAGAATAGAGTGAACCTTCTTATTTAGTTCCTTTATAGCACTTATATTAAAGGCAGCTTATAAGTTACTAGAAGGTACGCTTGCAGAAGTAGTAGCTAGGTCTTCTTCTAGAACCTTAGTATTTTCTTCCTTAGGTCTATTAGAAGCCTAAAGACCTTGCATAATAGTTATAGTTTGCGTTAATTTCTCTAGAAGATTATTAATGCTAGCCTTATTTTTAATATGATTTTCTTTGCTATGCCTAATAAAATTAGTTAAGGTCTTGCCTTATTATTTAATTTAACTTTATAAGTGTAAAGTACTAGCCTAAATAGCTAGTTAACCTTTTATATCTATCCTACTAGGGTCCCTAGGGGGGCTAGAAGACCCTATAGGGGCCTTACCCTTATAACTAGGTAGTGCTATCTTCTAAATCTTAAAAAGAATCCCTATGTAAAAGCTCTAAATTCGTTCCTATTATAAATAACGCACGCTAGAAATTGCTTATATTACAATCTAGTTATATACGTAAAATATGTAGCAAGGCTGTTTAAGAGGGTAGCCCTTAGGTCTAAAAAGTAAGTCTTTAGTATACATAGGCAGAAAAATAGTAGAGAAGAATCTCCATAAGGAAAATTTCTTAACACTAAGGCTAGGAATTATAGATAATAGGTATTATAGAAGCCATAACGCAACGTAACGTAATGTATAGTGCGTGTAACGTAATGTAATAGGTTAAAAAGCCTAGTATAGGTATACTAGATATCTAATGATTTTAGAAGGATATAGCGTATTTACTATTGTAAATAATATCAAATATAACAGTTATAGTAGTAAATAGAATCACTAAAAAAGGTTATAGTTGTAACTAGATAGTTATAGGTTATAATGTGGTAGTTGCGGGTTATGGCTATAGTTAATTTTTAACACTAAGGGTCTAATATTATAATGCGTGGTACTAGTAAATAAAGAGCTTTAAATTCTAGTGGTTTCCTTTGTAATCTTAAGAGCCTATAGGTATAGTAAGTAGTAACTATACCTAAAATTAAGTAGTAATCGCAGTAGAATAACATAGTAATGTAGTAATCTATAGGCCTTCTAGGCTTATAACCTATTAAAAATAGGAAGGGAATCTAGCTAGAGGGATAGGAAGACCTCCCTACTAGATTCTAATGCGGCGGCTTTTAGATTTACTAGATTATAGCGTATTCTGTAAGATAGAGAGCTTTAATAGTTAAATATAGTTAATTCCTAGCTAAACGGATAATCTAATAAGTAATAAGAGGATTTCTAGTCCTCTTATAGACCTACTAACTATATTAGAGGATCTAGACTACTAGAGAGGTCTTAGGAGCTACTTTTTATTTTCCGCAAAACCTATTTATATGGGAAAAATAAAAAATTAACTCATAGCTATATAAACTAGCTGCCTAGGTGCACTAACTAAGCATTTTTAATAGACAACCCTATTAACAAAATATACCATTAAATCCAGAAAAATTCAAGGATTCAAATAGTATACGTTAGCCTTTTATACAACTACTAGTTGCCTAGTTACAGTTGATTTTAGCTTCCCTATAGGGTAACCTAGTTGGCTTAGTTATACAAGCCCGTGGGTTAGTTATGGAACAACGCAGGTCACAACAGAATAACGCTGCAAGCAACGCTCGTAACTAACGTTGCAACAACGCAACAAGGCAACTAGTGGGCCTATAAAATAGTGCTATAAATAGCATTATTTTAACAGTAATATACTAATAACTAGGGTTTATATAGCTAGGACTTACCTAGGGTAGCTAAATAAGTTAGCTAAGAAGGAGAAGGGGATAAAGGCTACTATAAATATATAATAAGCAAAATAGGTATTAGAGGTAAAATTAGCTAAACACTACTAAGAGGGATGCTACCTAAGGTATATATCTTAGGACTACTTTATTTAAAAGTATATTACTTTCCTAGCCTACTGCCTAAAGGTTAGTATTAACTTATATAGGGTAGATAAGGAAAGCATAGATAAGGAAGTAAATATTCCCCCTATAGAAAATAAGTAGCCCCTAAGTAAAGTCTTATATAGGGGTAAAGAGGCTAGCTAACTACTACACTATAAAATAATTATAACCACTATATAGAGATAGAATAGGATATAGTATAATATATAGACTAACTACCTTTCTTAATTCCTATACTCTTTAATATATATTATTATATTAATATCTAGATTAATTATAATTATAATTACTATAGTGTAGTAAGTAAATTAGCAGTAAGATAGCTTAGCCTAGAGCTTATATAGTTACTAAAACAAAGGCGTGTTTGCACTATAGTAGAAATAGAAAGGAGAGGGAAGTAAGTTAAGGAAGACTTCTCTTCTATTACCTATATAGTATACACTAGAATTAATATAGATAGCTAGGAGTTATTTATATACTTATACGTTATTCTAGGTCTTACCTAAGATATAATATTTAGAATGCCTTAGTTAAAGCAACGTAATATAGTAATTTACGTAGTAAAATAATAACTAGTTATTAGAGTAGTAAAGGGCCTTTATATCTCTAAGGCTATTACTTATAAGGTAAAGGCACTTATATAGGGAATTATTAGATCCCTTTATGCCACTAAGGCTTATAGGGTATAATAAAATAAGGATACTACTATAAGGTTTATTACTATAAGCCTAAGAGAGATAATAATAGTGCTATAGATTATAGCACCTAAGATAGATCTAGCTAGTCCTAACACATTAACATTACCTAAGGAGTTATTAGACTTTATAAACCTCTTTAATAAGGCTAAAGCTAACGGACTACCCCCCTATAGAGGCTCTCTTAATTACTATATACGCTTATATAAGAACCTAGATAGCTCTAAGCTAGCACTCCTATAGGACTATTATATAATATACTATAGGACTAGCTCCTAGAGGTCTAACACTAGATTATAGACTTAATAGATAAGGGCTAGATTTATACTAGCTCCTTATTAGCTATAGCCCCTATCCTTCTTATTAAAAAGGCTAATAAGGGTTAGCGTTTTTACGTGGACTACTACGCTCTTAATAAGATAATAGCATAGGATTATTACCCTCTCTTACTAATTAAGGAGACACTATAATCCCTATCCTAGGTAAATTAGTTTACTAAAGTAAATATTTATATAGTATTTTATAAACTATAGATAGCTAAGGGTAAGGAGCACCTTATAGCGTTTTATATAAGGTTTAGCCTATTTAAGTGGCTAGTTTACCCCTTTAGCCTAGCTAGTGCCTTAGTAACCTTTTAGCGCTATATTAATTAATCCTTAGGGAATATATTAGGGGACTTTATTATAGCTTACCTTAATAATATCTTAGTTTACTTAGGGGGGTTAAGAAAAGACTATATAGCTAAGGTTTAGTTAGTTCTAGGCTACCTAAGGGCTATAGGCTTATACCTAGATCTTAATAAGTTAATATTTACTATAAAAGAGGTCTAGTATCTAGGATATATTATTATAGTAGGACGCTTAGTTTGCCTAGATCCTATAAAGGTTATAGCTATAAGGGAATAGGCAATACCTATAAAACTATAAGGGGTCTATAGCTTCTTAGGATTTATAAATTTTTACTATAACTTTATTAGGGACTTCTTTAAACTAGCTACCTTGCTAATATAGCTTATAAAGAGAAATGTCCCTTTCTAATAAGGACTAGAACAGAATAAGGCCTTTAAGAGGTTAAAAGCTATGTTTATTACGTATTTAGTGCTAGCATAATAGGACTTAGATTGCCTTATAGTAGTAGAAGCTAATTATTTAGGCATAGCCCTTAGTAAATGCCTCTTATAATAAGGCCCTAATAATGTCTTTATTGAAAATAGGAAGGGAATCTAGCTAGAGGGATAGGAAGACCTCCCTACTAGATTCTAATGCGGCGGCTTCTAGATTCACTAGATTATAGCGTATTCTGCAAGATAGAGAGCTTTGATAGTTGAATACAGTTGATTCCTAGCTAAACGGACGATCTGACGAGCAATGAGAGGATTTCTAGTCCCCTCATAGACCTACCGACCGTATCAGAGGATCTAGGTCGCTAGAGAGGTCTTAGGAGCTACTTTTTATTTTCCGCAAAACTCATTTATATAGGAAAAATAAAAAATCAACTCATAGCCATACAAACTAGCTGCCTAGGTGGTCTAACTAAGCATTTTTAATAGATAACCCTATTAACAAAATATACCATTAAATCCAGAAAAATTCAAGGATTCAAACAGTATACATTAGCCTTTTATACGACTACTAGTTGCCTAGTTACAGTCGATTTTAGCTTCCCTATAGGGTAACCTAGTCGGCTTAGTCATACAAGCCCGCGGGTTGGTTGTGGGAACAACGCGGGTCACAACAGAACGCTGCAAGCAACGCCCGTAACTAACGTTGTAACAACGCAACAAGGCAACTAGTGGGCCTATAAAATAGTGCTATAAATAGCATTATTTTAACAGTCTTATATCTAGTTACTTACTATTTTGCTAGCCTTATAGCCTTATAAAAGAACTATATAATTTATAATAAGGAACTATTAGCTATTATCTTATGCCTTAAGGCATAGTTAGCAAAGCTTTAGGGTATATCCTATCTGTTTATAATTTACACTAATTATAAAAACCTAGAATACTTTATAACTCCTTAACTTATATTAGAGAGGCAAGCCTAGTAAGCAAATACACTTACGCTATTTAACTTTTACCTTTACTATAGGCCTAGTATATAAGCTTAATACCTAAATGCCCTTTCCTAAAGGGAATAGGATTAAAGTAAGTTAGCTTTAAGGATAGGGCAAATCTTATAACCTATTACTATTATATAACTCTTACTATTACTAGTTACATAAGGGGATAGCCCTAAACTAGCATTATATATGCTACTACTAGTAGGAGAGGCCCTCTTTACTTTAAAACACCTCTAGACCCTATAGAACTAGGCTATTATATTAGACCTTATATATAGTATTTAATTAAAAGCTATATAGAAAAGGGCTTAGAAGTTTCCCCCTAATATACTAATAAGGGAATAGGTTATAGATTGCTTTATAAGTATATATAAGGCGCTTTAGTTTTAGGGCTATACTTAGATCCTAGCTTAGGAACCCCTTATAATAACCCTTATATAATAATGCTATAACTTACTAGTAGTAGGATACCTAGGCTATAACACTATGTTTTAGATTTTATAATAGTAGTTTTATTAGGATAGGATATTATAGGATATTACTTAGTTTATTTATAACTATTACTACTTTAGTAGCTATAAGAGCTATTAATAGTAGTAAGGCTTACTAAAACCCTTACTAATCCCTAATTAGTTTTAGTCTTAGATTTCTATTAACTTTATAATAGACTTACTAGTAGTATCCTTAGAGAAGCTATAATACCTTATAGTTATTACTAATAGACTTTTAAAGTTTATATAGTTAGAAGCTATAACCTCTATAAGGGCTAAGGAATATATAAAATAATTTAAAATAGTCTAGTAAAGGTTCTAAGGATTTCCCTAATCTATTATTATAGACTAAGGGTTAGACTAGCTAGGGAAATTCTAGATAATGTTATACTCCCTAGTTAGGATTAATTAGTTACTTTCTATATTACATTACTTATAAACTAATAGTAGCATAGAGTAAGTAAACTAGGAAGTGTAAGTAATATTACGTGTAATAGTCTTTTTCTTATAGTTTAATTAGCTAGAATATTTAGCTACTTACTAGCTTATAATTAATAATAGGCCTTCTTTAGTAATAGGGGTAAGCCTAAATAAATTACTATATAGATATAACTTAGAACTAATCTAGTTATAACTAGACTATTTTGCTTTTATAATATTACCTAAAGGATAGGCTATACGTTTCCTTAAGCACCTATAAGAGAGTACCCTTTTAGCATAAGCTATAATAGCCTATATTTAATAAAGGCAGTAGGATATAACCTTAGCTTCTTAATAGCTAGCGAAATAGTTTTAGGTTAGAGATAAGGTATAGCTTTTACTTAAGAATATTAAGATAAACCACCCCTTATAGAAACTTAATTAGGTTATAGTAAAGTATATAGTTATTAACATACTAATATTACTTATAGTATAGTTAGATATCCTAAGGGGTATTTACCTAGTTTTCTATATAGACCTTATTAAATAGGCTATAGAGAACCCTCTTCCTAGTTAGAAGCTTTAGGACTTCTATCTAGGGCTAGAATAGGTCCTAGCAAAGGATAATAATAAACTTATAGAAAAATACTAAGTTAAATAGATCTTAGTAGCTTAAAATGCCCTAGGCTAAGGTAGGAGGCGTAATATCCTAGTTAAGTAAGTAGGTTATATATAGCTAATATAAGAACTACTAGAAAGTATAATATAGATATAAGCCCTTAATAAGTTTAAAGTAAAGTAAGGAGATATATATTATAATAATAGACTAAATTAATTATAGATTATATATCTATTAAAGGAGACTTCTTCTAGCGTATAAGGAGCGCCTAACCTAAACCTAACTAATTCCTTATAGCTACTAAAATATATTTAGATCCCCTTATCCCCTATAGTATAGGGGTTACTTAGACTAGGGGTTAGTTAGGCTATTAGTAAGGCCTTTGTTATTAGATAAGATAGTAACTAGTGTTACCTTATATCTAATAGGGATAACCTATGCTATATTAGGTGCTATAGCTACTATAGCTACTACTATAGCTACTATAGCTACTACTATAGTTTTAAATAGTAGGAGTAAAATAGTAGTTAGGGAGCGTAAAGTAAGTGTAAACTAGGGGTAGCATATCCTTAGGTTAACTTTTATTAGGGGAGGACTAGTAGGTAATAATAGTTAAGAAGGGATAGCTACTACCTATAGTGTAATTAGTATAATAATTAGTTAGACCTAGTATAGGTCTAAGTTAGGAGTGCTCTTAGCGCTAATATAAGGGCAAATTATCGCTAGCTTTAATAAGTTACTAGTAGCCCTAGGTGCTACTATAGTAATAGGGGGAGAGTGTCTTAAGGAGGCGCGTAAACTAATTATAGAATTCTTAGTGTATAGAGTTTAGCTTACTAATAATCTACTAGTTCTATTAGAATAGAATACTAGTAACCTACTATATAGAGCTACTTATACTATAGCTACTAGCTAGACTACTATTACTAAAGGGAATAACCTTAAGCCTAGTTATATTTATAGCTAGAGTATTATTAGAGAGGGGGGGCCTAAGGGCAAAATAGATAGGTGCTAGATTAAATTAAGCCTAGTTTAAGAGCGTATTCTATTAGCTTATAAGGGCGCGAAACTCTTAGAAAAGAACTAGTATTTTCTTTTTAGTTATTATAGTCCTTTTAACTTTAGGCATAATAATATAAGTGCCTATAGTAATTATAGCCTTAAGATTCTTAAGGTAATAATAAAGCTATAGGTTAGCAAATAAGAACCTAGTTAACTAGATATAGGTTATATATTACTACTAATATAGAGGATAAGACTTATTACTTTTAGGGGGGTAATGTTTTAATATACCTATAGTAAGGCATTATTTAATATAAGGCCTATAGGGCTAAAAAAGCGCGTAAGGGGTAGTATGCTCCTTATTATCTAAGTTTCCCTTAATAAGGAACTTACTAATAGACCTAGCTATTAGTATAATAGGGGTAGTAAGGGATATAGTAGTAGTAGTAGTTAATAGGGTAGTAGTAGCTAGAGCTTAAATAGACCTATAAGTATTTATACTAGAATAAGGCATATTTATTATAAGTCTAATAGGGGAATAATAGTTATTTAGAAAGATAGGATAGGAAGGAGTAATAGTGTTATAATATTTAAAAAACGTTTTAGGTATAAGGAAGTTAAGGTTATAGAATAAAAATAAGTAGTAGGTAGTAAGTAAGGGGATTATACTAATATAGGATAAGTTATAAATAAGTAGGGGTAAGGCTAGTGTTATTATAATAATAATATAGGGCTAGAAAAACGTATTACGCGTCCTACCTAGACCTATAGTTAAAATAATAGGCACTTATAATGCATTAGAGGGGGTAAATACTTATATTAACTATAGGCAAGGGAAGGAAAAGGGGAGGAGTAAGGGCATATATAAGGGCTTAGGCTTTACCTAAGCATTTATATAGTGCATATAGGTAGGGATAGTCTTATATAGGCAAGGACGTAGAAAAGGGGGCTTACATAAGGTAGTTAGGGGGTATAAGGGGCCTTAGTAAGAATAGGTTTCCTACCTTTCTCTTTCCTCTCCTTAAGTTTCTTAATACTATATTAACGCCCTATCGCAGCCGCCTAGGGGCTAGTCTATAACAAAATTAACCTATTATTTAATCTTTAAATAATTAGTATAAACATAGTAAAAGAGAGGCCTAATTTATTAACATTGTAATTAGGCGACCCTAGCACGCTAGGATTAATATTAATACCACTATCTATTAGTTTAATAATAATAACACTATAGGCATCCTTATAATATCTAAGGAGTCTTCTAAGAGTAATAAGCTAGCTATTAAGCTATAGGAGCCTTACTACTAGGACCTATAGTATAAGATAGTTAAGGTAAGAGCTATTAAAGATAGAATCTAGGTCTTTATTAATCCTAATTTAATTATATAGCTAGATTGCCCTCCTAAGCCTCTAATCCTTATAGGAAATAAAACTCTAGCGAAGAGAAGGGTAGCAAAGGCTATATAGAATTAATTATCTATAATAGATACTATAGGAGTTTAGACACGCTTACAAAGCAGTAAAATAGTAGTTAGTAGTGCGTAGTAACCCTAGGAAAGCTCTTCTAAAGGTTATAATATAGCTAGAGAGAGTTATTTTTAGTACCCTTAATAACCTAATAATGCTAAAGATAGCGCTTAGTTTATAGTCCTTAGTAGTTATTATTAGGTATTTAATAGCTAATTCTAGAGCCTTATAAAGGCCCTATAAAAGTATTACACTTAGTTTATAATAATGCTTAGTCCTAAATATAAGTAAATAACCTTAAGGTATATATCCCTTTATAATAAGCTTAAGGAGCTTATAAGGAATATAATGCCTTTAAGTAAGACTATTAAGTATTACGCTAAAGTTAATTTTAATAAGACTATTAAGCAAAACCTCTTAACGGTTAATATTAATAAGTAGCTTATAAATGCTTTAATTAGCTATAAGAGATACTTCTAAGCAAACTACCCTATTACTAAAGGTAACTCACCTATAGAGATAATTAATAATGCTATTAGGGCATAATTCCTTGCTATCTTAGCTTAAGTTAACTTATTAATTTATATAGTAAAGAGGAAGGGAAAGGTCCTAGATTTCTATAGCATTATAAGTAAAATTAGGTACCTAATTAAAGCCTAAGGGAGATCTTAGGTAAAGGCTAATAATGCCTTTAAAGCTAAGCTAACTCTTAATAGTAAAGTAAAGGATAATATAAAGAAGTTAGTAAAAAAAAACTATATATACTATAAGAAGTATAAAGTAAAGAAGTTAAAAGACTTATAGAAGGTCTATAGGGCGCTTTGCCTAATAAAGGACTAGAAAGTTAATAAAAAGCTATTAAAGAAAGTAAAAGAAGTAGTAAATCATTAGCCTAATAATATAAAGAAAGCATATAACACGTGGTTAAAGGATAATAGCGTAAAGGAACCTAAGGATAATAGCGTAAAGGAACCTAAAGAAGTTAATATAGCGTTTTTAGCTATAAAAGAGTTAGAGTCTTTAGAGGCTTTCCTTGCCTAGGGTAAATCATAAGTTATACTTAATAGTAGCACTTTAATCTATATCTTTAATAATAAACGCTAGTTTATAGACCTTAATTATAGTTAATAACCTAGAATTTAAGCTAGTTATAGTATTACTAAGGCTTATAGCGTTAGCATAGCTTAGATTATCTTAATAGATAGCTAGACCCTTACCTTATTAAAGGCCTAGTACTAACTATTATTCTTTGCAAACCTTATATCTCTTTAGCTACTTATGCAAAAGGGAATAAGGTAGGATAACCTTACTAGAAGGGTCATAGACCTAGTAAGAGGTAATTAGGAGATATTTTAAACTTAGATTATTAGTACGTAGCTATATATAGAGGGCTTAAGCCTATTAGATATCTTTGCTATTAAGGGAGATTTAAGAGACCTAAAGGCTATAATAGTAATGCCTGCGGACCTATAGCATACTAGATTAGCGTATTTAGGCAAGGATGTAATAGATTAAGTGCTTAAAAAGCTTTAAATCCCTTTAAAGGAAAGGAGCGCAGGGAAATGTAAGGTCTATTAAATAGCTATTGAAAATGGAAGGGAATCTAGCTAGAGGGATAGGAAGACCTCCCTAGTAGATTCTAGTGCGGCGGCTTCTAGATTCACTAGATTATAGCGTATTCTGCAAGATAGAGAGCTTTGATAGTTAAATATAGTTAATTCCTAGCTAATACAGACGATCTAACAAGCAATAAGAGGATTTCTAGTCCCCTCATAGACCTACTAACTATATCGGAGGATCTAGACCGCTAGAGAGGTCTTAGGAGCTACTTTTTATTTTCCGCAAAACCTATTTATATAGGAAAAATAAAAAATCGACTTATAGCTATATAAACTAGCTACCTAGGTGGCCTAACTAAGCACTTTAATATACAACCCTATTAATAAAATATACTATTAAATCTAGAAAAATTCAAGGATTCAAACAGTATACATTAGCCTTTTATATAACTACTAGTTGCCTAGTTATAGTTAATTTTAGCTTCCCTATAGGGTAACCTAGTTGGCTTAGTCATACAAGCCTGTGGGTTAGTTATAGGAACGCAGGTCACAACAGACAACGCTGTAAGCAACGCTCGTAACTAACGTTGCAACAACGCAACAAGGCAACTAGTGGGCCTATAAAATAGTGCTATAAATAGCATTATTTTAACACTCCCTCTAAAAAAGTATAAGGTAACTAATTTAATACCTAGACTTAGCTCTTTAATAGATATCTAAGTTAACTATAAATTTAATAATAAATCCAATAACTTTTAAACTAAAAACCGCAAAATCAATAACTTTTAGGCGTAATTCCAGTGTTTTTGTTAATCTTTTTTGGGTTTTTTAACTTTTTAGTTAATTTTGTTAGTTTAGATTAAGCCTTTGTATTCGTAAGGCCTAATAGTTAGATAAATTGTTAGAATTTATTATTAGGCAGGGGCTTAGTTAAACCATTTGCAGGCATCTCTTTAGTGTTAATGTAAATAACCTTAGCTATACCCTTCTGTACCTTTTCTCTAGTATAGTTAAATTTTAGTAAGGTATGCTTTATTTTGCTATAAAGAGCAGGGTTATTAGCGGTTATAATAGCGCCTTAGTTATTACTAAAAATTAGTACTAGAGGTGCTATAGGTAGCTTTATCTCTTTAAAGAGACTATAAAGCCACTCTAGCTCCCTAATAGCTTTATATAAGGCATTAGATTTAGCCTCTAATGTAAATAAAGCTATTGTAGTTGCTTTCTTTAATTTCTAGCTAATAAGTCCTTTAGCTAGCTTATAGAGATAAGCATAGGTTAATTTAGAGGACTTATTACCCGCGAAGTCGCTATCACAGAAGCTAATAAGGGTTACAGAAGCTATAGTAGCTTTAGACCTTCTATAAGTTATAGAATAACCTATAGAGCCTAAAAGGTACCTAAGCAAATGTTTAGAAGCATTAAGATACTCTATAAATAGCTTAGCTAGCGCTATAAAAAGCCACTAAACTAAAAAGGCAATATTAGGTCTTATAAGGAGTATTAGGTATATAATAGTCCCTATAATACTCTAATATAGCTTGTGATTAGGGGGGAAAGAGGTTTAGTTAGGTGGTCTACCTATTTTATAATTCCTAGTAGTAAAGGAATTTTAATAGGTCTAGCATCCTTTATATTAAATCTTTCTAGGGCTTTAGAAATATACTAGGACTAGTGGATAGTTAGGGTCCCTTTCTTTCGATTTCTAGTGATTTAAACGCCTAGGAAAAATTCGGCTAGCCTATAGTCTTCTATAGGATAAGCTTTATAAAGTAGCTTCTTTAGCCTATTAATATAAGCTAGATCCAGTCCTATTAGAAGGCAGTTATCTATATAAGTCGCTATATATATAGATATAGTTAGGTTAAAGAAGACAGCTAGGTTAGATATAAGGGGTTAAAAGCCTAGCTTCCAAAGAAGGTCCTTTAAAACCTATTGCCACTCTCTAGAGCTTTATTTTAATTTATATAAAGCCTTTTATAGGAAAATAACTTGCTTTTAAGAGGGTTTGTAGCTATACTTCTTAAGTAACTTAGCTACTTTAAGTGTAAAAGACTTAGCAAACTTAGTAAATCTATTAGGTATTTGCATATAGATAGATTCCTTTAGTAGACTGTTTAAAAAGGCCCCTATAAAATTAACCTATTTAACTTCCTAGTTATTACAAGCCGCTAGGGCTAGTAAAATCCGCTAACTAGGGGGAATGCTAGTTATAGCATAGGTTTTAATATAATCTTAACCTTCTATTTGCATAAACCCTTTAGCAACAAGTTAGGCGTTATACTTTAAAGGATTATTTTCTTTATCCTTTTTAAGCTTATAAACAAGCCTATTCTTTAAAACCCTCTAGCCCTTAGGAATTTAGTCTATCCCTATAAATTTAAAGGTTCTAGTAGCTAGAAGCTGCTTAAATTCGTTAAAAGTTGTATCTATCTATTTTTAACTATCCTTGCTTTTTAAAGCTTGTTTCTAAGTCTTAGGGGTATCTAAATCATTGTTATTAGTGGATAATTTAGCCCTTTGTTATGCCTTAAAGCATATCTCCTTAACGTATAAAGATATATTAAAATCATTAATATCTATAGAATTAGAATTAATTAAAGAATTTAAATCTAAAAACGGTTTTTTAATAGTACCCTTATTAGGGGCGCTAGAGCTAGGGCTCTCTAGGGGTAGCGCTAGAGGCGTTGTAGGCGCTATCGCAGGCGCTATATTAGTCGCCCTAGGGACTGTTAGTATAGGCGCTGCGGGCGCTACGGGCGCTAGGCTTTTAGGCTTTAGATAACTATCCTAAACTTCTAGATTATCTCGTGAGATATTAGCTTCTCTCTCTAAAGGATTAGTCCCTAAAGGCTTAGGGGACCCTATAGAGCCTATATCCTCTATAATTTTAATAAAGCTAGTCTTTATAACTAACCTTTTAGAGGGAATATAAATAAGATAAACAGTAGAACCTAGAGTAGCTAGTAACTAGCTAGGAATAGTCCTAGGGGCTAGCTTTTAAAGCTTAGATCTCTGCTCCGGAGGTATTAGAACCTCATAATAAGACCCTATAGCCCTAATCTTTAAGAAATTAGGCTTATAGGAAGTCTTAGGCTCTAAGTTAGCTAGATATAACTACTTAGGGGTTAAAGGTTTAGTTATATTAGCTATAATATTAACTAATTCCACTATGGCTAGAAGGATGTAAGACTATAGAAATAGGGGTAGCTTAGGCTACTAAAGTGTAGCCCTAAGCTAGTCTAGGATAACCCTAATAGCCCTCTTAACTAGCCTATTCTATTTGTGAATATAGGGGCAAGAGGTGCTAAAACAAATTTCTTTAGAAGATAACTATAACTAAAGGTTATTATTAATTTTAGTACCTCTGTTAAAGTGAAGGTGCCTAGGATACGCGTTATATTGGTTTTTTAGGGCCCTAAAGAAGCCCTTAATAGCTAAAGAAAGGGTTAAACCTTCTTTATTAGCTAATAAAAAGCACTATTATTGAAAATTGGAAGGGAATCTAGCTAGAGGGATAGGAAGACCTCCCTACTAGATTCTAATGCGGCGGCTTCTAGATTCACTAGATTATAGCGTATTCTGCAAGATAGAGAGCTTTAATAGTTAAATATAGTTAATTCCTAGCTAGTACGGATAGTCTAACAAGCAATGAGAGGATTTCTAGTCCCCTTATAGACCTACTAACTGTATCGAAGGATCTAGGTCGCTAGAGAGGTCTTAGGAGCTACTTTTTATTTTCCGCAAAACTCATTTATATAGGAAAAATAAAAAATCAACTCACGGCCATACAAACTAGCTGCCTAGGTGGTCTAACTAAGTATTTTTAATAGATAACCTTATTAACAAAATATACCATTAAATCCAGAAAAATTCAAGGATTTGAACAGTATACGTCAGCCTTTTATACAACTACTAATTGCCTAGTTACAGTCAATTTTAGCTTCCCTATAGGGTAACCTAGTCGGCTTAGTCATACAAGCCCGCGGGTTAGTTATAGAACAACGCAGGTCACAATAGAACAACGCTGCAAGCAACGCTCGTAACCAACGTTGTAACAACGCAATAAGGCAACTAGTGGGCCTATAAAATAGTGCTATAAATAGCATTATTTTAACACTCCCTCTAGAAAAGTATGAGGTAACTAATTCGATACCTAGACTTAGCTCTTTAATAGATATCTAAGTCAACTATAAATTTAATAATAAATCTAATAACTTTTAACTAAAAACAGTAACTTTTTAAAATTAATAACTTTTAGGCGTAATTCCAATGTTTTTGTTGATTTTCGGTTTTTCGACTTTTTAGTTAATTTTGTTAGTTTAGATTAAGCCTTTATATTCGTAAGGCCTAATAGTTAGATAAATTGTTAAAATTTATCATTAGGCAGGGGCTTAGTTAAACTATCTGCAAGCATCTCTTTAGTGTTAATGTAGATAACCTTAGCTATACCCTTCTATACCTTTTCTCTAGTATAGTTAAATTTCAGCAGGGTATGCTTTATTTTGCTATAAAGAGCAGGGTTATTAGTGGTTGTAATAGCGCCTTAGTTATCACTAAAAATTAGTACTAGAGGTGCTATAGGTAGCTTTATCTCTTTAAAGAGACCGTAAAGCCACTCTAGCTCCCTAATAGCTTCACATAAGGCATTAGATTTAGCCTCTAATGTTAATAAAGCTATTGTAGTTGCTTTCTTTAATTTCTAGCTAATAGGTCCTTTAGCTAGCTTATAGAGATAAGCATAGGTTAATTTAGAGGACTTATCACCCGCGAAGTTGCTATCACAGAAGCCAATAAGGGTTACAGAAGCTATAATAGCAGATTTAGACCTTCTATAAGTTATAGAATAACCTATAAAGCCTAAAAGGTACCTAAGCAGATGTTTAGAAGCATTAAGATGCTTTATAAATAGCTTAGCTAGCGCTATAGAAAGCCACTAAACTAGAAAGGCAATATTAGGTCTTGTAAGGAGCATTAGGTACATAATAGTCCCTATAATACTCTAATATAGCTTGTGATTAGGGGGGGAAAGAGGTTTAGTTAGGTGGTCTACCTGTTTTATAATTCCTAGTTATAGAGGAATTTTAATAGGTCTAGCATCTTTTATATTAAATCTTTCTAGGGCTTTAGAAATGTACTAGGACTGGTGAATAGTTAGGGTCCCTTTCTTTTAATTTCTAGTGATTTAACGCCTAGGAAAAATTCTACTAGCCTATGATCTTCTATAGGATAAGCTTTATAAAGTAGCTTCTTTAGCCTATTAATATAAGCTAGATCTAGTCCTATTAGAAGACAGTTATCCATATAAGTCGCTATATATGTAGATATAGTTAGGTTAAAGAAGACAGCAGGGTTAGATATAAGGGGTTAAAAGCCTAGCTTCTAAAGAAGGTCTTTTAAAACCTGCTGCCACTCTCTAGAGCTTTATTTTAATCTATATAAAGCCTTTTATAGGAAAATAACCTACTTTTAAGAGGGTTTGTAGCTATACTTCTTAAGTAACTTAGCTACTTTAGGTGTAGAAGACTTAGTAAACTTAGTAAATCCATTAGGAATTTGCATATAGATAGCTTCCTTTAGTGGACTGTTTAGAAAGGCCCCTATAAAATTAACCTATTTAACTTCCTAGTTATTACAAGCCGCTAGGGCTAGTAAAATCCGCTAACTAGGGGGAATGCTAGTTATAGCGTAGGTTTTAATATAATCTTAACCTTCTATTTGCATAAACCCTTTAGCAACGAGTTAGGCCTTGTACTTTAGAGGATTATTTTCTTTATCCTTTTTAAGCTTGTAAACAAGCCTATTCTTTAGAACCCTCTAGCCCTTAGGAATTTAGTCTATCCCTATAAATTTGAAGGTTCTAGTAGCTAGAAGCTATTTAAATTCGTTAAAAGTTGTATCTATCTATTTTTAACTATCCTTACTTTTTAGAGCTTATTTCTAGGTCTTAGGGGTATCCGAATTATTGTTAGTGAATGATTTAGCCCTTTGTTATGCCTTAAAGCATATCTCCTTAACGTATGAAGATATATTAAAATTATTAAGATCTATAGAATTAGAATTAATTAAAGAATCTAAATCTAAAAACGGTTTTTTAATAGCACCCTTATTGGGGGCGCTAGAGCTAGGGCTCTCTAGGGGTAGCGCTAGAGGCGTTGCAGGCGCTGTTGTAGGCGCTGTATTAATTGCCCTAGGGGCTGTTAGTACAGGCGCTGCAGGCGCTGCGAGCGCTAAGCTTTTAGGAGACTTTAGGTAACTATCCTAAACTTCTAGATTATCTTGTAAGATATTAGCTTCTCCCTCTAAAGGATTAGTCCCTAAAGGCTTAGGGGACCCTATAGAGCCTATATCCTCTATAATTTTAATAAAGCTAGTCTTTATAACTAACCTTTTAGAGGGAATATAAATAAGATAGATAGTAAAACCTAGAGTAGCTAGTAACTAACTAGGAATAGTCTTAGGGGCTAGCTTTTAAAGCTTAGATCTTTGCTCCAGAGGTATTAGGACCTCACAATAAGACCCTATAGCCCTAATTTTTGAGAAATTAGGCTTATAGGAAGTCTTAGGCTCTAAATTAGCTAGAAATAGCTGCTTAGGGGTTAAAGGCTTAGTTGTATTAGCTATGATATTAACTAATTCCACTATGGCTAGAAGGATGTAAGACTATAGATATAAGGGTAGCTTAGACTACTAAAGTGTAGCCCTAAGCTAGTCTAGGATAACCCTAATAGCCCTCTTAACTAGCTTATTCTATTCGTGAATATAGGGGTAAGAGGTGCTAAAGCAAATTCCCTTAGAAGATAACTATAACTAAAGTTCGTTATTAATTTTAGTACCTCCGTCAAAGTGAAGGTGCCTAGGATACGCGTTATATTGATTTTTTAAGGCCCTAAAGAAGCCCTTAATAGCTAAAGAAAGGGTTAAACCTTCCTTATTAGCTAATAAAAAGCACTATTTATACCGGGATTTTCGATTAATAAGGATAAGGACTATAGCCTTCTTATTATGCGGTATAGGTTTGATTTTAACTATATCTCCCTCTAAAATATCTAAAACTCTAGGGGGGTCCTAAATAGGTCGTTTAGTTAGTCTTCTAATAGCTTTAGATTGCATATAGGCTATGTAGTTAAAATCCTTTTCTTTAACGGCGGAAAAATCAGGGATCCCTTTAGCTAATTTTAATGACTTCTTTAGTAAAGGGAGGCCTATATGGCCTAATCGAATGTGCCAAAGAAGGGCTAGATCTAGTAACTTCTTGTAACTAGAATCTAGGTTAGATTTAGGGCTATTATCCCCTAGCTCCCTCTGTTACTAGGCCTCTTAAGAATCACAGGCCTCTGGGGGCAGTAGATAGCCACTATTGTCACCTAAGTTATTAGGGTATGGACCTTCTAAACCCCCTGTAGAAGATGCCTAACTAGGAGGAGCTTTGGTGGGACATAGGGCTAAATTATCATCGTCTTCTAGCTCTTCGATTCGTTGATATTCCTTGGGATTAAAAGCTGGTTGCGAAATTTAAACCTCTATAGGGTAGGAAAACCCTAATTTGTTCTTATAAGCTCTTAGTTGTCGTTGCCATTGTTAGTTGCAATATTAAGAGCCTATAAAGGAGAGGTGGGTTAAATGCTTACAGATTATAGGAGTAGGTTACCCCTTAATCTGTAGAAAAAAGCCATGTTTAGCAGGTTCTAATAACCCACAGGGGCTTTTATTAGCTAGGAATAGCTAGTCTTTAGCTAGATAACCTCCTTTTAGATAGTGAGATAACCCACTAACTAGGTTAGTATCTATGCCTAGGAAATATAGAGCATCTAGCAGAGCTAAGGGCCTATATTCTAGTGGATTTTTCTTAACTAGAACGTTAAAAACAGCTATGCCTCTTCCTTTAGGATAAATAGGTCCTCCTACTGTAATTATAGCGCTAGTTTCACCTTTCTTTAGAGGTTTAAAGTCCCTAAAAGAAGCCCTATTATTACAAATATGACAGGAAGAACCCGTATTATACAAAAGGGAGTTTTTAACCACATCGTTAGAGTAGCTAAAAGTAGGCTTGCTAGTAGTGTTACTAGAAGAGGTACTAGAGGTATCTAAGTTAGACTTAGAATCACTACTATTATCACTGCTAGATTTATCAGAATCTAATTCTTTAACGTATCCTGTGGCTAGGGTGTAGCCTAAAGCAAAAGCAGCTTCTTTTCCTTTCTGTTTTTCCCTATTACTACTCTTTTTCTTCTTCTGCTTCTTTTTAGAGGCCTTAGAAGGGTTTAAATCCTTCTTATCCTACTCTTTAGTGGCGTTAGAGTCCTTCTTAGGGTTAGGATTAGAAGACTTCTTTTCCTAGTCCTTAGAATTTCCCTTATTATTAGAAGCCTTATAACTAAGTGCTTTAGCTATAGGGGAGGTTTTGTCCCTCTGTTCTTCTAATAAATCCGCTATAAGGAACTGTAAATTTAGGGTATTTACAGGCAGTCCTTGTGCCCTAGAAGCTCTGATAGTAAATCTTTGTCTCTTAGCCTAACTAGGAAAGGTCTGCTTTAATGCATTAATATAATGATTTACTTAATTAATAGGGGCGATCTTTACACTATAAAGCTATAGTCTAGCTAGTAAATTATTAAAATTAGCATTAAAAGCCTCTAAAGATCCCTTATAACTTAAAAAGTTTAGGGAGTGGTAGCTAGCGTATAGTGTACCACGCTAGATTTTAGCACTCTGCGAATACTGCCTAATAAGGACTTTATAGGCTTCTTTAGGGGATTTTTGCTAATATATAGCAGCCTATAGTCCTAGTTAATAACTATCTCTTAATATTATTAAAAGAATAGCTTAATTACAGTTAGCTAGATGGCCTACTAGGCTTGGATTATCTATAAATTTAGGTAATCCTAGGGCTCTAAATTATATGCTTAGGGCTTGCTTCCACTAATTATAATTTTCAGGGCCTTTTAGCTTAGCTCCCTTTGGAATAGAGTGAACCTTCTTATTTAGTTCCTTTATAGCACCTATATTAAAGGTAGCTTATAAGTTACTAGAAGGTACGCTCGCAGAAGTAGTAGCTATTAGGTCTTCTTCTAAAACCTTAGTATTTTCTTCCTTAGGTCTATTAGAAGCCTAAAGACCTTATATAATAGTTATAGTTTGCGTTAATTTCTTAAGAAGATTATTAATGCTAGCCTCGTTTTTAATATGATTTTCCTCGCTATGCCTAATAAAATCAGATAAGGTCTTGCCTTGTTGTTCAATTTAGCTCTGCATCTATAGCTATAAAGCACTAGCCTAAACAGCTAGTTAACCTTCTATATCTATCCTACTAAGGTCCCTAGGGGGGCTAGAAGACTCTATAGCAGGGGCCTTACCCTTATAACTAGGTGGTGCTATCTTCTAAAAGTCCCTGTATTAAATCTCTAAATTTATTCCTATTGTAAATAACGCGCGCTAGAAATTAATTATGTTACAATCTAGTCGCGTACGTAATTTGTGTGGCAGGGCCGTTTTAGAGGGTAGCCCTTAGGTCTAAAAAGTGGGTCTTTAGTATGCGCGGGCAGAAAAATAGCGGAGAAGAATCTCCGCGAGGAAAATTTTCTTAACACTAACACTAAGTAATAGGAATCGTAAATAATAGGTATTACAGAAGCTATAACGCAACGCAACGTAATGTATAGTGCATGCAACGTAGTGTAATAGGTCAAAAAGCCTAGTATAGATATACTAGATATCTAATGATTTCAGAAGGATGCAGTGTATCTACTATTATAAATAATATTAAATATAACAGTCGTAGTAGTGAATAGAATTACAAGAAAAAGGTTGTGGTTGTAACTAGATAGTTACGGTTACAATGTGGTGGTTGCGGGTGCGGCTGTAGTTGATTTTCAACACTAAGGGTCTAATGTTATAATGCGTGGTGCTAGTAAATAAAGAGCTTTAAATTCTAGTGGTTTCCTTTGTAATCTTAAGAGCCTATAGGTATAGTAGGTAGTAACAGTACCTAAAATCAAGCAGTAATCGCAGTAGAATAACGCAGTAATGTAGTAATCTATAGGCCTTCTAGGCTTATAACCTATTGAAAATAGGAAGGGAATCTAGCTAGAGGGATAGGAAGACCTCCCTACTAGATTCTAATGCAGTGTGGCTTCTAGATTCACTAGATTATAGCGTATTTTGCAAGATAGAGAGCTTTAATAGTTAAATATAGTTAATTCCTAGCTAGTACGAATAGTCTAACGAGCAATAAGAGGATTTCTAGTCCCCTCATAGACCTACTAACTATATTAAAGGATCTAGGTTACTAGAGAGGTCTTAGGAGCTACTTTTTATTTTCCGCAAAACTCATTTATATAGGAAAAATAAAAAATCAACTCATAGCCATACAAACTAGCTGCCTAGGTGCACTAACTAAGCACTTTAATAAACAACCCTATTTATAAAATATACCATTAAATCCAGAAAAATTCAAGGATTCGAACAGCACGTTAGCCTTTTATACAACTACTAGTTGCCTAGTTACAGTCGATTTTAGCTTCCCTATAGGGTAACCTAGTTGGCTTAGTCATACAAGCCCGTGGGTTGGTTGTGGGAACGCAGGTCACAACAAACAACGCTGCAAGCAACGCTCGTAACTAACGTTACAACAACGCAACAAGGCAACTAGTGGGCCTATAAAATAGTGCTATAAATAGCATTATTTTAACAATAGCCCTAATAACTATTACACTACTAGAACCTTTTAAGGGAGAGATTAGCGCTTAAGATCTTAAGTAATACTAATCCTTAATTAGAACCTTGCTATACCTAATAATAGTTTTAAGACCTAATATTGCTTTTATAGCTTTATAACTCTTATAATACTTACAAAACCTAGGGCTATAGTATATAGAAGTAGCTAAAAGAGCCCTTAAGTATAGGTATATATAGGCAAACCTAGCGATTAAATATAGTAGTAATAACCCTAAATTAGAGGCATATAGTAACGCTTCCTTTATAAATAATCCTATAATATAAAAGAGCTTATAAGGCTATATTATAAAGCTCTTTAGAGAACCTATACTCTTTAAGGTAAAAAGGTAAGCTACTATAATAATATTATTAACTAAAGCAAAGCTCCTAGCGCTTTCTTATTATAGTAAAGAGCTTATAGCCTTTAGATAATTATATTAAGAGGTTAGGCTATGCCTAGGTAATAACACGCTTAAGATTAAATATAATAATATGTAAATAATTTGCCTCCTTAAGGAAGAGTTTATTTAGCTTATTATAAAGCTTTAGCATATAGATATTTATTACTACTAGCTTTATTAAGAGATTATAAAAGGAACCTTTAACATTACCTAGATTACCACTAAAGAGATAATTACTAATAGCCTTATAAAGCCTCTTATAAGGACTGCTTTTATAAGCTTCTATAAGGCATTAGGGCTTATATAACTACCCGCTAGTATGCTTAGTAAAGAACCTAAAAAACGAGCATTATATAATAACCTTAATTTAGATAGGATTATAACTAATTAACTGCTTTTCTACACTATAGAATTAATTTAAATGTTATTACATTGATTTAACTAATTTGATTGATTTAGAATTATCACAGGGAATCTTAAACAAGGTCCCCTAGGGGGGTGTGTTGCACCCACAAGGGCATTATTGACCCTACCGCACGATAGTCTTACTATTTGTTACACCTACAAGGGCATAATTGACCCTACCGCACAATAGTCTTACTATTTAACTAGCTAAGACAGGAATCCACCCCACGCAAGTTATTTTCCAAGACCTCCGTAGTTTTATAGTACGTTTTATTATTATACTAGTACCCCACTAATAGTACAGGTACTTAGGTATTTAAGCCGTAGTCCGTACCTCTTACAGGGTCGGACAACTCAATAGAGGTCATCACATTGAACCCTAGCTTCGCGGTCTAACAGGTACGGATTAAAAAAGTATATTATGTGTATTTTATTACTAGGAATACCGACTATGTAGTCCTGGTAACATTGCAGAGCTTCGGGACGGACTGGAGTTCCCGAATTATCACAGATTCCGGCATAAGGCCGTTTACTTCGAAGATGCGTATGCGTCGTCGGCCACCGCAAGCACGACCACGTCGGGTCACAAGCGCAAATCATCCTCTAACAACGCGTCTGACAATGCGTCCGGATCAAAGAGGCGGCGGTCCAACAGTCAGAAGTCGAAGCTGGCCACGGAGTTGAACGACCAGTTGTCCATCGGCAAGGTTAAGCTAAGCCTGTATATGCCTGGTGAGGACTTGTGGGAAACCCGGAATTATTCCTGCCTTGTTTTCTCATTAGCCAGCCGTGTTATCAGTGACTTTCAGATGATTATGGAACTGCTGGAGTCGATGCGTGATGCGATTAGGGCACACCAGTCTCTCTATATAACTAGTAACATTCTCCATTGCAATATCTCCTTGAACAATAATATTATTATAAAGCCCGAGATAGCGGATAGCGGATAGCTGTAAGGGCATGCTAATTAACCTTGATCTCGCCAAGGTTAGGGACACTGGTCTGAGTCGAGCGCCACACCAGACTGGTACGATGTAGTTTATGGCTATCGAGGTGCTGCGGAAGGCAGATCACACCTCCCGCCATGATGTTAAGTCATCCTTCTACGTTCTTCTCTGGATGTGTGCGCGCTGTTCATACGCTAATCGATTTGGCGGCGAGGAAAAACCACCTCGCTCGGGAGAGCCTTCTTCGCAAATGGGAGATCGGAAGCTTCAGCAATATACATGTGACCGTGAATGGACTTGAAAAAAGAAATATAAACGAGTTCCCAGACGTTTTCCATATCGTTAAGCCTCTCTGTCTGAGGATTAGGAGGATTCTCTTTCCGTTGGACAAGGACGAGAGAATGAATATTTGAACTCCTGCAGGAAACGCAGATCAACTTTATAAAGAAATAATAGCGGCTTATGACGAAGCCATTGGTCGGCTGCTGGGGCATTAACATACTGGTCTTCAAGCTATATATGGGCATGGTACATACTACTGCGCTGGTCTGCCTTGATGAGAACTGGCTCTAAACACAAGCTCAATCTCCAACTAGAGAACACATGTCTGTCTCCGCCGATGAAATCTTCAATAAACGGCGGCGATGCGGCAAGCTGAATCTAGTGGCGGCGGGCATTTGGGAAACAGTCTGGTCTGGTACTGTAGTGTAGTGTCAGAAAATCTGATGCTTGTCGTATACAGCCACGCGCTGAAACTTGCAAGAGGGCCACTCTCTCAGGCTGTCATAACCTCGTTCAAATGATGCGCCCCGAGGAAGAATGGCAGTCAATTACTGGAGGCTGGAGGCTGGAGGCTGGCCACACAACAGGGCAAAGTTTCAAGCAATCCATCGTTTGCAAACAACGCGTGTTGTTAGTACGGGCTACACATGCGAGATTTCGTGGCTAGACGAGATGAGATGGTTTTCTAATATAACCTACAGGTACAACGCCTGTCTATCCGAAAAATGGTGTCCACTGCTAAATATCAGTGGTAGGAAAACCACGACAGGAGAAATCTAGATAATGTACAATGCGTGTTATGATGGTCTTGCATAACAAAAATGGGGGAAAAGATTGATTCCATTAATCCCGTCTGCTTTCTGCTTCTTTCTTTCGTCTTGTTCTGAAAACGAATTTTCTTGATGTTGTTACATGGACTCAAATAACTTCGGATCGCTCGTAGCCTGTGCCTTTCAAAGCTGGCCTGGGCACTTCTCGGTCCTTGAAGGTGCTGACGAAGGGGTTGGGATCCTCTTCCTGGTTGAGGTTGCCGAGAGTATGGTTGACACCACGGTGACCAGCTTCGTCGGCGCGGATGTACAGAATGAGGTCTTTCATGGTGCGGTTGCTTTCAGGCATATTCCAGTACTGATACAGACAATGTTATTTCATTTGGTTCTCCTAAATCGGGCCACCCTCTACCGGCAACGTCAAGTGTACCATCGTCGTTTGAACATTACATGGGAGTCGACTTACCCCAATGGCGATATCAGGTATTTGAAACTTCGGGTCAGACCATTTTGGTAGATGTCCTTGCTCGATTTCAAGAATAGCCCTCGTGTACGTGTGAACAGCTTCCTCTTCCAGATATCCGACAAACCGGTGGACAATGCGAGGGTGCAAGAGATATGCAACGAAGAGAGCGTTGAAAAAGACGCCTTGAGCACCGACAATCATGAGCTTCATGAACCGCCCGGGCTCACACATCTTCATAAATGTGAGGAGATGCATTCTCTCGTTGTAGCTTTCTTCTAGCAAGGTCTCGATCCACCCGTTGTCGCGCTTCATGCGTCGAAGGCTGCTGAGGTGACGAAGCATTCCACCCACCATGCCGGGGACACCGGCAATGCTCTCCAGAAACACGAACCGGGTAAGCTGTACAATAAACAGTCAGCCTCCGGTGCTTGGGAAAAGGGCCAGCGCCCGCCGTTGTTCCGCCATTTTTCTTTCAAGACATGGTTCAACATACCCATTGTGCCTCGGTTAGTGGTTTTTCTGCAACAAAAGAGGTGGTCGGATGTTTCTTATCAACTTGCTGATCTCTTCCCATGCCCGTCGCCTTGTCCATCCAATACCGCGCAAAACGTACAATCCTCCAGGCTGCCCAGTCGCTGAAGTTTCTAGGCTGCCGATGAGCCGGTTCTACAGCCAGCATTTCCTCTGTCGTATGTCCATGATGCGGCCATGCTGGTTTGGTTAGTTGGATGTGAGGCGTGTCCTTGGCGGGGAAGAAATCACGGAGTTGGTCCCTTGTCGTGGTTGAGAAGAGCTTCGGGGAAGTCAAGTTCTGTTGGTGCTGAAAGGCTCCATCACCGACAAGTCTTCGTCCGGGTGGTGAGCCGGCAAAAGCCTGGCTGACTGACCGGGCAAGCTGGGCTAGTTGTCGGAGATTTTGAACTTGAGGTCGTGTTTTGACCGTGGTGGAAATCATAGAGAAGAACAAGGTACGCGAAGTATACGCAAAGATGATGGAAAATGTGATGGGGATGGACTTTCTTCCAGGTCTACTAATGGTGTTCTGTAGAAGTAGGGATTTATGCGTGGCCGATGAGATGATGAGAAAGCGCCCGTCAGCGTTTTATATCTACCCAGAAAAAATTACGGCTTCGGGAACCAGTTTGAGTCAAAAGCTTGACGGACGACTTGGATGCGTTGGACAATGGGCAGGGTGCACGGGCCTACGTAGTTTGGGAGGGCCGTCGGAATGTCCCGGGAGACAGACTTGCAGTGACACGTTCCGTACAATTCCGTCGACGCTTTGATTTCGATACAGAGCAGGACTGAGTGGTCACGTGCAAGTTCTATATATCCCCTCCCTTCTATCATTGGTATCGTCGTTGAGATTTGCTCCAAAAAAGCCCATAGACTGGCCGTGGAACAGTTGTAAAACACTTACAACTGCAACCCCGGTCATTGTAGGACACTAGGTATTATCTTCATAGCTATCGTGGGGAAATTGAGCTGCCTACAAAACTCCCCGTTTGTGTGAATGATTTAGCGAGGGCGTCATATATTCTATCTGGTCAGTCTATCTGACCATGCGCAGTAGCATGACATGGCGTACATTTTCTCGTAGAGACGCAGCAAATGACTCTTCTTTTTCTTTTTCTTTTCTTTGAACGACATTTAAGCGACTTTAAGTTGTTGCCAGGATGAGATTTTTCCTTGCGTGAATTTGCATCTTCGTAAAGTAATCCCAACTTTGTTTCCCACCTCCTTTCCCTGACCAGGTGATGGGTTACTGACGTTTCGCGATGCTCTTGTGAGAGTATCTTCAATGCGGAATGATTTCTTACTCGTTTCCCAATTTACATCCTTGAGGCAAGTCAGCATCGATTCATGCACTCTGCTTTGCATGTGGAAATAGGTACTACCTTTCAAGTGGCGTCAAGCCGAGAATGCGCATGCCATTGGCCAATGTAGTTCGCGCGGCATCGTACAATGCCATGCGCGCCTTCATGAGTTCCGCTTCGCTTCCTACCACCTTCAAGTGATCATAGCTGCTGCTTATCACATGTGTCATCTTAAACAAATAAGTGAGAACTGTCGCTGGTTCTAACGTCTTCAGAGTGTTCTGGAGCACGTCGGGCCACTGCGAAAGCATGCGGGCAATGTTTATGGCATGTTCCTCCTTCAAAAGTGAAAAGTTGGCTCTGTTGAGGTCCGCATCGGAGAGCTCCACCCGGCGCCTGATGGAGCATAATCGGGCATGAGCGTACTGAAGATAGGGTCCTGTGTCACCTTCGAAGGATGTCATGGCATCCATGTTGAACGTATAGTTGTTTATCCTTATTATTTTTAGCCTCGACCCGGTCTGAGCCGGTACTTTGAATGAATTCCGGCTTACCTCTTGCCGCTCATGTCCTGAACCATAACACTGCTAATGCCCAAAATGTCGGCTGTAGCTACAGGATCTTCGATCTGGGCGTACTTTTCGTTATTTTTTTTCATGGTTTCGTGCATGTGATCCGCACAGTCTTTCAGGATATCATCCAAGCTGGCAACGGAAACATTTAGCCCACGTCACAAATTCGGAAACCCCAAGTTGATCTACCAGCGGAGAACTCACAATTTGACGGTTCCTTTGCGGGTGCTCATGCCGAGGACCATCCCGAAGTTGATGTGTTGACACTTTTTAGCAATATCCTTGTAGCCAAGAAGCTCAATGATCTGGAAAAGCTGCTGGAGATGAAGATCTTGTTGGCTAGCCACAACGTAGATCATATGGTCAAAGTTGTATTTCTTGTGCTAAAGCCCGGGCAGATCAGTACACCTAGAGCAGAGCATATACCAGTTTGAAGACACTAAACTTACGCGACCCAGCAATTCGCAAACATCACGAGTCAAGTACAGCGCAGTGCCATCTCGTTTTCTGCACAAGGCCATCAGTCTAGTTAGTTGCGACCAGACGATCGTGTGTTCGCTTCACAATGACATACCGGAGAACAGTAGTTCCTAGCCTCTTGCCAGCCTTACCTGGCAAATGTTGAGTGAAGTCAACTAGCACGGCGCCTTTGTCTTCTCGAGAGACGTTCTTGGCCTTCATTTCATCTGCAATCTTAGCCATGAACTCTTCAGCCACTTGACTTTCGCCTATTTTGTTGTTGTTAGTCGTCGTTTCAAGCTAGGCAGGGAGATAATACGTACCGCTAAACTCGTCGAAATGAATGTTGAGACGAGAGTAGGTTTCTGAGAGTAAATTCGTGTCAGAGTGTGATCAAATTTGGATACATCATATGCATGCTCAAAGCAAAATCGTTGAGGGCATATTTCATCGTGTGGAATACGCTGGGTTCCCTACCTTTGTAACGAGCAATACTGAGGTCTCGGAAACGCTTCCATTGTGTAAGAACCTCCTCATCCCTATCCGTCTGTCCATAGGCCCATCAGTGAACATTACCACGAGAGGAAAACATGAGATGTCTTACCATGCGCTTGAAGTATTGGCGGGCTTGTTCATCTAGGCTGTTGGCTTCTAAGACGCTGACATCTTTGCCCTCCTTTTTCTGGGCTTCGATCACCTCTTTCTCAGCACTCATCTCAGCATTAATCTGGACATAAAGCTTGAAGAGATGGTCGATAGGGTTCTTCTGCAACGCATCTTCACTACCGTTACACTGATAGGCCAAAGCGAGTAAGCCGTATTGCTTGCCCCAGTCACCGAGATCTGGTCCCATGATTAGCATTTGTAGTTCTTTCACTTCGTTGTTACCATAGTCCGACTCAAACTGACAGTTCATGCGGACTACATCCCATCCACTAGCCTCATAAAGGTTGGCAATAAAACTTCCTATAATTGTCGAGCGGAGATGGCCAGCGTGAAATGGTTTCGCAACGTTGGGAGAGCTAAACTCCACGATCTGACATGAAGTAAGTAACATTTCCCTCCACGTCTGGCTGATGATCTGTGTAACTCACGATGCGCTTCTTATCCGAGGATGGATCTGTTGGATCATGAAGACCAGTGAAGGGGTTTTTACCTAAGCGCTTGTCAGTGGTGACATTCGAGTCGTTTTGCCTTTGAACGCACCGTAATCTTTCTCGGCCTGCCTGACCATTGGGATGATGGATTGAACGAGAGGTTCCCCCTTCATGAAGAAAGACATGAAATGTCCGCTCAGGACGGGTTCTTTAAATAAAGGATCGTCTTCAGGGAACTGTCATGTTGAGAAATTAGCACTGGGAAACCTCTCCAAAAAGATAATTAGATATTCTTTAGAAAACCCACACCTTCGCAGCCCATTCTTGCGCCAGAACGTCAGGCTTGGTGCCCTTGATTCGAAGTGCTGGGACAGCTACAACGAAGTCACCTTTGTCAAGACTCTGGGTCCACATGACGACAGGATAGATAATAGACGTGTCAACGCCAGAGATTTTGGACAGAACATCGCTAAGATGTGCCCTATAGAGATCAAGGGGATTGATCTCGGGGTGGGCATTTGGGTATGTTTGGGCAATGCCTGCAATTGTCAAGCCATCAACCCTCTGGGCCAGCTCGTCCATCACTTTCGTAGGAGCCATAGCTGCTATTCTAATCGTCCGAAAGAAGGCCTGTAGGTTGAAGGGTATGTATCGTGCCACCGGCCTGTGGCGAGGAAAGTTCTCTGCGAAGCCTTTGTTCGCAATAGTGAGGTTTCGAATGGTCGAAAACAGTCGTGGAGCTCGAAGATATAGGGAATGAGGATTGGAATGGCGTCTAGCCTGGTTCAATGGTCGTCGCAGACGTAGATAAGTCGAATTAACGAAAAAATCCAGTGGCGATGTCGAGTGAGCAACCTTCATGAGGACCTCCTTACCAAGGTTGAACTTTTTCCAAACTTTTGGCACCACGCATCTGTGACTCAAAATACTGTCTGGTGGTTCCCCACCTCAGGGTCTGGCGGAGCAAAGTTACAGTGGACTGGTAGGTACCTAGGTAGATGGTTTGGTGCGGGGTTGCCTGACGTCGGGTCCTTAGTCATCATGCTCATCGGCTCCCTGTAACTTGTGTTCTTAGCGTATGCAAGTATTATGACTCTTTGGTTCCCAAAAAGCCCAAGTCACCAACCTTGGGGGTCAAAGGGCTTCCTTGGGTTGCGCTAACAGTATAGGGCCGGTGCTTGGCTCTGTCGGTCTCTGTCTGCTTCTACGGTCTCAAATCACGGGCTACTTGGTCAAATTCTGGCGCCTGACGCCTGACGCCTGACGCCTGACGCCTAACGCCTTACGGAAATCACGGCGCCCCTCCCTTTTAAAGTTGCTCAGTGCTCTAGTTGGGAAACCTCCCCCGCCTGTCCACCCGTCATTAGCAGCCACACAAAAAAAATTAAAACCAGCCCGCAATCTGCTTTTGACGACGTAATTTCTCTCCCTCCAATCGTGCACCAGCCAAATCCTTCCACCGCTATCTACACATTTGTCAACATCTCACTGCTTGTCGTTCAACCGAGAGTACAAACCACCACCTGTCGCCTCTTATCGCAAGTTGTCGTGCCGTTTCTACGCCTTCGACCCACGACATTATGCCCGCCAAAAAGCAATGGGGTGAGATTCTTGTCTTTGAAATCTGTCACTACACATGTACAACACACAGTTCAACAACGAAGATCTGGATCTACGGATATAGCTCCCGTTGTTCTCGACGCATCTTTGTGGAGACCGCATCATATCCCGGCATAGCATTTTCGTGCCTGTAACTGTGCCTGGCTGCATTTTGCTGACCGCTACTTACTCCAGACGAAGAAGAAAGCGAGTCCAGCACTCCTCCTTCTTCTCCTCCCATCACAGCCGCCCGCCGACGCCAATTTGAAGATGAAGAAAATGACAGCGATGTGAGTTGCTCGACTTTAAAGTCTGTGGTCAGTCACCAACACAAGCGACGCTAATAATAATATTATCTCGATCAGGTACTCGACTCATGGGATGCTGCCGAGGATTCCGAGGTAGAGCGCGAGAAGCAACGCAAGGCTGCGGACATCAAAGCCAAGGCTGCCGCCGAGGCTGCTGCCAGCAAGAAGACTAAAGCCGAACGCGTCGCTGAGCGTCGGGCTGCCCGTGCTCTTCAACGCGAAGAAGAGGGAGAAGACAGCAGTGATGACGAAACTGAGGTCCAGCGTCGGGAAAGACTTCGCCGCACCGAACAAGAAGCTGACTTGCGTCACGCCGAAGATCTATTTGGGAATGTTGGTACCGGCAGCGGTCGCAAGGCAAACACCAGCGGTGCTGCTATCGTCATCGATGACAATGACCCATCAACGACCGTCAATATTGCTTCTCTACCACTGTTCAATCCGCAAACCAAGACACAATTCGAGTTGATGCGTACAACTCTCGCTCCCATCATCAGTGGAAACACGAAAAAAGCCCACTATGGTCTCTTTCTCGAAGAATTCGCCAAGGATCTGGCCAGGGAACTGTCCAGCGAGCAGGTGAAAAAGGTCGCCAGTGCTTTGACTCGCCTTAGCAATGAGAAAATGAAGGAGGAGAAGGTTTCGGAAAAGGGAGGCAAAAAGACCAAGGCTGCCAAAACAAAAACTTCCCTAGTCGCCAGCCGTGCCAACACGACGGACGTCTCAACCTATGATGATGATGCTTTTGGAGAGTAAGTTGGCTTCTAGGTTTTCGCGCAGTTTTATTACTCCGCCAATACTGATGCTTGTGGCAGTGACGATTTTATGTGATAAATCCACGAAAAACGAAGCAATGCAGCTGTTCTCCCGAAATTAAACCCACTTTCGCATACTTCCGGCTGGTGCAACACAGCTGATTCGCGTCTACCCGCGACAATCAGTTATTTCGCGATGTTGATGCGAAGACGATTTGCTTCAGTTTATATTCGGTTGGGAGGTTCCAAACGTAGAGACCGCGGAGCTTTCCATCAGACCGAGTCGCGTCATTCTGACAGGTGCGTATTGCAAACGGGTGTTTGGGCCAACTCGCCATCCAACAAACGGGCGGCAACAGATGCAGTTCAGGGGATGCCAAGGCCGAAGAGGGAGGCATAGTATAGATACGCGTGGTTAATTAGGCAAATTTTTTACATTGGTAGTGTCATGGGCGATTAGAATCTACGCCCTTTCAACTTGGGCAGCGCAGCCAATCCCTTGTTGACGTACTTTTTAATACGATGGAGCCAAGTGGAGGACGGCATCTCGATAGTTGGTTGGTATATGCGAAAGAGCCTGTCATCTGTTGGTCGGTGCAGGTCACGTTGACATTAGTTGTTAGAATAGATGAAAAACGTGTGTATAAGTTCATGCTGAAAAGAGTGATATCCAGTGACATTTCTCATACAACTGGAACACTTACGTATCATATATGACTGCCACACCCCTCTAGTACGCAAGTTAAATCTATCTCGTTCGGTTACCACCAACGCCGAAGAACCTGACCCATTTGTAACGCCCTGCTCCCGATAGTTTGCAACGCTGCCGCATGAAACATGACATATATCTCCATGCCCTCCGAACCAAACGTAATTCTCTGTTTCTGGGCTCAGTCGTGTACCATACGTACCAGACAGTAAAGCAAAAAAAATGCCCTTAAAGTTTTGTGTCAGACTACATTGCCTGCCATGCCCATGAACAAGGCATGTACCGCCAGTGACAGAGTCCAGAAACCAACTTTCTTGAACCGACGAACACGACTCTGCTGATCCTCAACATCTTTAGCGAAAGCATCGTATGTTTCGACAGATGCGTCATTCATTAAGCCACAGTCAAATACTGTCCAACTTCCATCAAAATCGCCGAGGCGCTTCACGATTCGGCAAGATATTGGTATGTACGTTTTCTTGGCGTTGATATATGCGACAATTGGTCGAACCAACGCCTGGTTGACGTAGGACATGTCCCTCGTGAAAAGCGGCACCGCCGCCTTCACGTCATTCATATGAATGCGCATGTCCATAATCAAATACCGTCGATCCTCTTCGGTGAGTTCAGCGGCTTGATTTGCCTCGAGTGTCCCGACATCGCCTCCAGCATCAGAGAGGTGTCCAGACTGCTCCAATATTGGGGTGCTCCCGCCAGAATTTGATAGAAAGCGCTGCCTGTTCATTATAACGGCTTCTTCCAATTGGTCGTAGAAGTCGGACATGACTTTGGTAAGACCGTCATCTGTTTCTGCAGGAAACATCACATCGGCTACGATGTCAACATTGCCCTCATATATCCACCCAAAAGGGCCTTCCACTCCTCGATTTAGATGGTCAATTTTGAGACCATCAATCCGAAGCCTGCTGAATTTTTTCCAGGCGTTTGGCTCACCCACACCCAGCAATGCCCCTTGTTCATGATTGGAGACAATGCCATGGACCTGGCGAGGATGGATCGTGAAAAGAGAGCCATCAAAAGACCCAGACATGTGGTTCGCAGAGAGAAAGTCGTAGAAGAGCCATTGTTTTCGAAGCTGTGGTAGTTCACATGAGTATATGCTGACCGAAAATGGTCGGAATTCGTTAGGCTGGTGGATCGTCAGCAATAAGTCTTCTAGTTTGAATGACTCAATCTCAAAATCGCCCGGTTGATGCTTGTGCTTGTATGATAAGGGGTCTATGTCCTCAATTGGCCAATGTACTGATGTACGATCGACAACACCCCTGACTCCATTGACTTCGACGTCCTTGAGTAACCCTTTCCCATTCCACCAATTCACAAATGAGAGAGTCACATTGACATTGGCAATGGTGACATCAAATTGTGTGTAATTTCCATCATCTTCAACATTAGAGGATACTGAAGGCTGCGATTTTCGGCCTGCTGCAGCCACGGCAGCGGCGTCCGAAGAGCCTTTGCTCACGGATGACTTGACCTGTCCGGGCCTCCGGGAGACAAATACATTCCGAAACGCAATAACGCCATTCTTCCAATTTGGCACGATGGCGGATTCAAAGATGACGGTAACTCCGGCGGATTGTGTTAAATAATCGCCAATCCATTTCGCAAGCGTTTCTAGAAGTACTTGTCAGAGCAAGTTGCCACGACAGGATTGAACAGAACTTGCCTTGAGCAAATACAGTATTAATCGAGAAAATAAGTAATGAAAAGAAAGTTGTCGTCCCTACGAGAACCCAAACAATATGCCCCAGCATGAACCAGGACACAAATGCGCCCCATTCATCTGCATTCCAAGGACGCATGCTCCGAATTGACATCCATTTGAACCGCACCTTGAGCCTTTCCCAAAAGCCGTTTGCGGCGGCCAGCAGCTCATCTTTCGTCGGTCTATGGGGTAAGTTGGGCAAATGGAGATATTTAGAAACAGAGGATGCTATCGATTCGACGTCCGCGTGATTGCTAGGTTTTGTTGAAGTAGAATCTTTGCCTTGATCTGATTGGAACTCTTCCTCGCGTGATTTCGGTGGCAAGGAGTCTTTCGCATCACTCTGCTGTCGCTCGTTGGAATAGTATCGTTGTTGTGAAAACTTTTCCAGGGGCTTGTGTACTGTTCTCCTGTGGTTGGCCAATACTCCAGGAGCCGCCGAGGGCCAGGTTTTTTCGACAACCAGGAGGATCGCCCTCAGCCTCGGATTCGGAACAAGAGACGCGGGGTTTTCATGGGATGCTGCCTCGAAAGACTGCCTTTCGTAATGCTGTATCCGTGACTTTCGATGAATCGACTGCGACGGCCATAGCTTATAGAACTGGAAAGGCGACGGAGTGACCAAACGAGCTTCGAACAGCGATGTCTGTCGTGGTCGCCAAGCCTGGCTTCCGAGCAGCCGTATAGAGAAGGCCTTAGACATAATTCTCATGCATGGCGACTGAAAGGAGAATATTCCTTTATCCCAGAGTCTGTATGTGTCTTAACAACCAGGATTTGGCAGAACAGCCTTGTTAGAACGACCGACAACTGCAGGCATGACGTGCGCCAGAAGTCGAGAAGTACCTCTGTACGCGCCTAGGGGGCTGGTTGATACCAGCCAATAGATAAGGCAAGATAAACCCGGAGAAACCCACAATAAATTTTCTTAGATCTCTGCACCGCTTAGTAGATGATGGACAAACAGGGACGGCCACTGTCTAGACTCAAACTTGTTGTTCGCCAATTTTCTTCCCTTGTTCCACCACCCCTAAAAGAATTTGTGTCGGACCTCTGTACTGAATACGTTCTGATCTGACCAGAAATCTACTTAACAGCTTTTGCGCGACAAAGTCATAATGCCTGCGCCCACAGCCTTGAAAAAGGCCGACGAAACCCCGCTTCCAGAGGCAGAGGTTTCACTCCAGACACTAGGTTGGCAAATTCTCGAAAAAATTTGATCTTCTGTTTCACGTCATTGTGCTGATAATTTGAAAGCAGCTGGGGATGAATTTCTTCTTGGAGAACCCGATTCTACGCCAGTAGACGGCGAGGGAATGCAAGCAACTGACGAAGGAGATGATTCAATGGCTATTGACGAGGAGGGCCGGCCACGTTTCGCTCCTGCCGGAGATCTTGTACGCATGGGAATTTGTTCCTCTTGATAACATTCTTGTGTGCTGACGAATGCTCAGGATCCCGTCACACGGGTGGATACCCGAAAGATTCCCGTTCCTCCCCATCGGATGACACCATTGAAACAGTCATGGTCTCAAATATATCCTCCGCTCGTTGAACACCTTAAATTACAATGCCGAATGAACATCAAACGAAAGACCGTGGAATTGAGGACATCACATCACACCGCTGATACCGGAGCCCTGCAAAAAGGCGAGGATTTTGTGAAAGCCTTTACCCTTGGTTTCGATGTGGACGATGCCATTGCCTTGCTAAGGCTGGATGACCTCTATATTGAAACCTTCGAGATCAAAGACGTGAGGACTATGCATGGCGACAGTCAAGCTCGTGCTATTGGTCGCATTGCTGGCAAGGACGGTAAAACAAAGTTCGCAATTGAGAATGCAAGCAGGACGCGAATTGTGTTGGCCGATTCGAAAATCCATATTCTTGGTGGCTTCAAGAATATCCACATGGCGCGCGAATCGATTGTTAGCTTGATTTTGGGTAAGCCTCCAGGCAAGGTGTACGGCAACCTGAGAACCGTGGCCGCGAGAATGAAGGAACGATTTTAGGCAACTTCATCATCACGGGATATGGTATTACATGGCGTTAGGGCAAGCAAGCATTTATAGCTAATGGATTCCGACGATGTGATCATGATAAGTGTGAAGAAATATGATTCGATGGTATGCGTATCTGGCGTCGTTATTGATCGTTGATGGGGATGAGGTTTGGCTTGTTTTAAATACTGCGACAAATTATCCTGCATTTTGGGTACTTGAGTTGACTAAAACGTGGTCCGTGAAAGCGAATGGCAAGTACATTCATAATGTGCTCACCCCCACCCAGGTAATCTCCAAGCATGTTTCACTACTTTCAGGGGGTTTTATAAACGTTCTTGCTTCGCTATCCATAAGTTTAGTCTCCAAATTCGCAAGCTGTACATCAGGTTCGACTAAACTTATGAAGTAGACAGAGAAGGTCAGTGTAAGATTCGTGGCGTGTTTCAAGTCAATGTTTACATGGGCGAGGGAATATATTGCTAAGAATCGTGAACGTGTCACGGACGTCGTTTGGTGGGTGGGTAACGGAGTCAAAGGGACGTGCTGCAAACCTGGTCGCTCGAAAAACTTTACAAGATATCGGCAATGTGTTACTACATTGATTTGCAACATCACCTTTTTCGTGTGGTGCCTGACCTATCACTGGATTCCGTTGGGGCTTGTGCAAGGACGGCCAGTAAGGTTGTGACATCAAATGACCGGCGCTTTTACGGAGGCGGACCTCATGGAGATAATTCCTGAGTGACGAGATCTTTTCTACCCCTCCCCTCTCTCCTCTGCAACCGGCCCTGTCGCGACTACCCCACCTTATCTTTGGTCCAATTGCGCAGCAATCTTTCATTGTGCCCGCCAAACAAACAAAACCTCACACCTCACCTCAACAAACATCCTCTTGAACTTTCCCTTCAATCCCTCCTTACACAAGGTTGAATAGCTTCACATCATCGAATTATAACCATCGGTATGTATTTTTCCCGCCCACCCTTCATATCATCTCCTTTTGGACTGCTTTTCCGATCTCCCAAACCTGTACCTTTGACGACCTCTCCATTCAGCGAGCTTGGCTGTTGAGGCATCATTCAAGCAAGCAGTTCAATCTACAAACTTCTAGCTCTACAACCTTTACGCAAAGAAAGCGGCAAATTGAGAGGACCAAGATGATTGAAGCTGCTATGAGCTACCAGTCCAGCCTTTGAGGCACGTTTGTGTGTCCGTTGATGGTCCTCTTGCTTTGCTGCCCCGCCCCCACCATGAAGAAAAGAAGCACTTTTTTCAAGCACCTCGCTGACCAACTATGTTGAACTTTTCGGAATAGCCTCGTCCGTACAGTCTCAAGATGGCTATTACTAAAGTTCACGCTCGTTCTGTGTACGACTCCCGCGGTAACCCGACTGTGGAGGTTGACGTCGTTACAGAGACTGGTCTGCACCGAGCTATCGTCCCTTCCGGAGCTTCTACCGGTTCGTCCCGATTCTTCTCCACACGCTTATGCCGATGCAATGCATAACTGAGAACATAGGTCAACACGAGGCTTGTGAACTTCGCGACGATGACAAGACCAAGTGGGGTGGCAAGGGTGTTGGTAAAGCTGTTGAGAATGTCAACACCATCATCGGTCCTGCTTTAATCAAGGAAAGCATTGATGTGAAGGACCAGTCCAAGGTCGATGCCTTCTTGAACGGTCTTGATGGCACTGACAACAAGACTAAGCTTGGTGCTAATGCTATTCTTGGTGTCAGTCTGGCCATTGCCAAGGCTGGTGCTGCCGAGAAGGTGATGTGGTCTCAATATCCTACCGTTTATTCGTAAACTAATATCGACTCTAGGGCGTTCCTCTGTACGCTCATATTTCCGACCTGGCGGGCACAAAGAAGCCTTACGTCCTCCCTGTTCCCTTCATGAATGTCCTCAACGGTGGGTAAGTTGTTTGCCTTCTTTTTCTTTCCTGACGATTGTTTGAGAAAATGACCTGCTAATTGTCACAGATCTCATGCTGGTGGTCGCCTCGCCTTCCAGGAGTTCATGATCGTTCCCTCGTAAGTCCAAGCTTTTACACCTTAGATTTATATGCGCTATAAGCTGACATAGCTTGAAAGTGACGCTCCTTCCTTCTCCGAGGCTATGCGTCAAGGTGCTGAAGTCTACCAGAAGCTCAAGTCCCTCGCTAAAAAGAAGTACGGCCAGTCTGCTGGTAATGTTGGCGATGAAGGTGGTGTTGCCCCAGATATCCAAACTGCCGATGAGGCGCTTGAGCTCATCATCGATGCCATTGAACAAGCTGGATACACTGGCAAGATGAAGATTGCCATGGACGTGGCTTCCAGTGAATTTTACAGGACTGATGCGAAGAAGTACGATCTCGACTTCAAGAACCCTGACAGCGATCCTTCGAAATGGATCACTTACGAGGAGCTTGCCTCTCTGTACTCTGAGCTTTGCAAAAAGTACCCCATCGTCAGCATCGAAGATCCCTTCGCTGAGGACGATTGGGAGGCTTGGAGCTACTTCTACAAGACCCAGGACATTCAGATCGTGGGTGATGACTTGACTGTCACTAACCCTCTTCGTATCAAGAAGGCCATTGAGCTCAAGGCTTGCAACGCCTTGCTCCTCAAGGTAAACCAAATTGGCACCTTGACAGAGTCTATCCAAGCCGCCAAGGACTCGTACGCTGATGGCTGGGGCGTGATGGTTTCTCACCGATCTGGAGAGACCGAAGACGTCACCATTGCCGACATTGTCGTCGGGATCCGATCCGGCGAGATTAAGACCGGTGCCCCTTGCCGCTCCGAGAGACTGGCTAAGCTCAACCAGATTCTGCGCATTGAGGAGGAGCTCGGTGACAAGGCTATCTACGCTGGTGCCAACTTCCGCAAGTCTGTTAACCTCTAATTCACCCTTCCAGCAATCCTCCGGGGCGCTACGTGCACTTTTCCCGCAGGCTATAATGAAGAATAAATGAAAAATTTGTCAATTGCAATAGATAAATCAATTAGTCCGAGGCAAACGCCGATTGATGAGCAAGTGATAAATGTAGTGTCGAGTCAAAGTCCTATCACGTTATAACCACCCCCGCCCGGACTTCAGCCACAAAGTGGCTATTTCTACAGCAACCCAGCCCAGCCACAAACACTGCGGCGTCAAATGTCAACATACTTGGGCCGTGACGCGCGGTGGTCATAAATTCAATATTACAGCTACCCATCGCAGGACAACGAGGACTGTCGCTCTTAGAACATCAACTCAAGATGGCAGCTTCGAATGATCTTATTGATTTTGATGTGATTGAGGGGCAAAAGGAAAACATCCAGTCGCTACCTGGTGGACGGTCTGCGAAAAAGCTGTCAGAGCTGTACTCTCCGTCACCCTTGCACAAACTCGCGACACCAACTCCTTCAGACACCAAAAACGTTCATGACTGTATTCGAGCTGAATATGAGGCAGAAATTCAGAACATCTCGGAATCGGACGATCCTCTCGATGTATTCGATCGATACATTAGGTGGACACTTGACACATATCCATCGGCACAAGCAACACCGCAGTCACAGCTTCACACATTGCTCGAACGCGCCACCGGGGCCTTCATCACCACGGTGCAATACAAAAATGATCCCCGCTACTTGAGAATGTGGGTGCATTACATTCACTTCTTTTCGGACTCTCCGAGAGAAACATACATGTTTCTATCTCGCCATGGCATCGGGGAGAGTTTGGCTCTGTTTTATGAGGAGTATGCTGCCTGGTTGGAAGCTGCAGGAAGATGGGCTCAAGCCGAAGAAGTTTACAAGCTTGGTATCGAACGTGAAAGCCGTCCTGTCCAGAGACTGTTGCGAAAGTTCAAAGAGTTTGAGGACCGGCTCACTCAGCAGCCTGCGAATGCCATTGAGCCATCGTCCCCGGCCCTTCCTACAATTCGTCCAGCACTGGCAGCGAAAGTTGATCCTTTTGGATCAACACGTTCGAACGATCTTCAAGCAGTACGGCCGACGAGCGGTATTATCAACGCTACTTCTAAGCCAGCCAAATCTAAGCTCGCTATTTTCTCCGATGCTGACGCCAAGCCTGCCCCTCTTGCATCCAGGGGAGAGGAGTCCAAAGGGTGGGATACAATCGGCTCATTATCAGATCGTAAGAAAGAGAACATCATGGAGCCCAAACCATGGGCTGGAGAGACACTGAAAGCAGGAGGGGGAAAGTCTGCTGCGCCCAAGATGACGGTTTTCAGAGATCTGGTAAGTTGTCAATCATCTAGCCTTTTCATGCCCATATGTTGATGAGTTTAGGACTAATTAATTGGCCGTTGGCAAGTACTCGGTATTTCAGAGACTATCTCAAATAAACGACGTTGTGGTTGTACCATCCAAGAGCCAAGTGACTGTACATCCGCAAACCGGCAAGAAGGAGTACATATTTGTGGACCTTGAAGCCATATATCCAACTCCTGATGAACCAGGATCCGAACTGAGTTTTGAGGAGATTATGGCTGCACATAGAGGCTGGTCTGACCAGACTTGGGATGATGAGAACGTAGATGAAAATTCTGTTCCTGAGCCACTGCATGGACACGAAGAGATTGAAGGAATAAGCAGTGGTGTGAAAAAAATGCTGACCGTACATCGAGATCCATTGCTACTGGATGAGAACGGTGACATTCGGCACCAAGCTCAGTCACGGGGTGCAAAGAAGAAGAAAACTATGGAGACCAATGAGACTCAGATCAGTAAGGCCTCTTCAATGAGTGCTGCATTTATGTTTTTTTTTTAAAAAAACCTCTATAAAAAAGCTAACGTTTTCTGTCCAGTTAAAGCAAAATTGGACTCACCGTCTGGCCCAAAGTTTCGCAAAAAGCAATCCTCAGAACCCACTATGACTTTACACACGAGAGCAGCTACGGACGATATATACGAGATTTTTAACGCGCCGCTAAAGGCCAACACTCATGATGATAGTGGTGAGGATGAAGACTGCGAAACCGACGGGGAGTACACCACCGATGCTGAGAGTAATGGCACGACGAGGCATCTAGATGCCGTCAGTGAAAATGGTGAAGATGAAAATGCTGATACTAAAAGCGTGAGTGAGTGGTCGGACTTTTCGACTAGGAAACACGTTCCAGATGTCCTTGTGGGAGAGACGGAGGCCACCTCTACCATAGCCAGTGGTTTGCAGGTTGATTATCTCAGTATTGAAGGGAACGTATACACAGACGAAAACTATCAGGAGTTCGCAATAAATCATGAGGAGGGGAGCGTGGTTCATTGGGACAATGAACAGCCATCTCCAAAAACCAGGACCGTTTTTATTCCTATACCTCCTGAAAATTATGACCCTCCGACACGTCCGTATAGGGATCCGGCCGAGGTGGCTAATAATCGACTTCCATTTATGACACCGATCACAGAGCGGACGGAATGCTCTGTGGATGTCGACCTCGAGCGGCGGGACACCTTCAAGACACCTTGCAGACAGGATGCGTCTGCGAAATTTATCGACAACAATTCAGACTACGAGACCTTGAGCAGTCCCCTGAGAGAAATTGTTCAGGATGAGTGCCCTATGCCGCACGTTCCTGCCGCATTGCTTCCGAGGTCAGCTCTAGGGCCAAAGCTGAAGACAACTACCAAGCAGCTGCCCCCAAAAGGTCCTGTCATCAAAGAGAGACAGTGTAACCCCGTGGACGAGGCTGTTCGTCATGATATCCTTAGAAATATACAACCTTCCCTCACATCATACACCGGATTTTACGATCTTCGGCGGCAGACGTATGACCACGGCGGAGAGATTCGTAAATTCGCCAAGGCTTTTAATAAGTTGCACAAGGGGAGTGGGGATAAGATAGGGCTTGTTCCAGCTCCTATGACCATTGAATTTCCTCACATGGCTCGGGAATATAAATTGAAACGGGAATTGGGTGCAGGAGCTTTTGCCCCTGTTTACCTAGTCGAAAATACACTACCTTGTGAGGAAGAGACTGATGAAATAGCTGCCGTCTCAATGGGTAGAGGCATGTTTGCCATCAGTCACCGGAGCGAACTCGAGGCCCTCAAAATGGAAGCACCTCCTACGCCATGGGAATTCTACATAATGAGGCTTGCGCATACCCGTCTAGGTCCGCAACATCGTGCGGCAGCGTCACTGTCTTACGCGCATGAGTTGCACCTATACCAAAATGAGGCATTTTTGTTTCTGCCATACCATCCTCACGGTACACTCTTGGATGTGGTGAATTACTTTCGCGCCGAGCCCTCTGGCGTCATGGATGAGCAGCTTGCCATGTTCTTCACGATTGAGATCATGCGGACAGTCGAAGCTCTTCATACCAAAGGTATTCTCCACGGTGATCTGAAGGCAGATAATTGTCTGCTTCGACTTGACACGATGTCCTCGGATCAGCCCTTGACGACCTCATGGAAAGCGGACGGCACCGGTGGATGGGCATCGAGAGGCATAGTTCTTATCGACTTTGGTCGCGGTATTGACATGAAAGCGTTTGTTCCTGAAGTCGAGTTCATTGCGGACTGGGAAACCTCTGCCCAGGATTGCGCCGAAATGCGTGAGGGTCGTCCATGGACATGGCAAATTGACTATCATGGCCTGGCTGGCGTCATTCACTGCCTTCTTTTCGGCAAGTATATCGAAACTTCGAGGTGTGACCAAGGTGGCCTCGGCCGTAACGGGCGAAAATACAAGATCAAGGAGAGTCTGAAACGATACTGGCAAGCAGACCTCTGGTCCGAGTGTTTCGAAGTATTACTGAACCCAGCATCTTTTTTGGAAGCAGAAGATGGACAGAAAATGCCCGTTTTGAAATCGATGAAGAGCGTGCGGGAGAGAATGGAACTATGGCTTGCAGCAAACTGTGAGCGTGGTGTGGGCCTACGATCCTTGATTGGCAAATTAGAGGGATATGTCAAAACTCGCAAATAATGTTGGGCCGCACAACAACAGCATTTGACTCCGCCCACTGTCGTTTATTTTGCTTTTGACTCTGGTCGAGTTGGTTCATGTCTAGATGTTTACGAAGAATCGGGTGTTTCAATTAGGCATTAGCAATGGCGCAAAGAGCTGGATGTGCGAATTTTTGCTTCATCACTTCTGGCGTCAGATATAATATATATTCCAAAGCTTTCCTATTCATGCAATGGAGACTCCATTTTTGCCTTCCATTCATTTCATAGCAAAAACTTCCAGTCTTGGCACGAATCGTACGCATGCACAACGTAAGAAGAGATGGGGCAAATGCATGCCTGTTAGGTGTAATGAGTTCCTCATCTCTGTCGCCAAAATCTTGGACCTAGGCATTCTTCTTGGCTCCCTTGGTTGATTTTGTTCCTGTTTTGGATTTTTTTGCTGACTTCTTGTCGACCTGATCTTGAATCCTGCTTCTCTCTGTAGCCCCCTTCGCCTGGAGGTCTGCAGAAAGTTTTGTGAACTCGATGCTCTCTGCGTCCATCCCTATGAGACTTTCCAGCAGCTTAATCTCATCTGCCCATATTTGCTTATCTTCCGCTGTTTTACCATCGGGACCTTTCTTGTCGATGGGCGTTTCAAGGACCATGGGCATATTGCGAAAGCCATCATGATTCATGATACTGTGGAACGCACAAAGACCCAGGAAGCCTGTACCGATGTTGGCATGCAGATCACGGTTCGAGTTAAAGGGAGCTTTGCTATCATTCACTGAGATGAATCTTTAGCTGCTGGGACTTGGTATCGTCTGTTCTATGGTTTTTTTTTTTTTTTGGGGGGGGTAGAAACAGATAGATAGATATTGTACGCTCCGGACTGGACTGGTTTGATAGGTAGTGGAGAGCGTGCGAAATGTGAACTTACAGTGAAAGGCTTTCAGATATTTGAAACCAACAGTCTCACCGAAAGCTCGCATGGTTTCTTCAAATGCCTCTGAAGTCCGCAGATCGTGGCCAGCCGCAAAGGCGTGGCATGTATCAATACAGACGCCAACGCGGTCCTTATCTTCCACCAACGCAATGATATCCCTCAAGTCTTCCCATGTAGAGCCAATTACATTGCCCGCACCAGCCATGTTCTCTAATACAGTTATCACAGACAACGTCGCTTTGTGCGCCTTGTTGAGTTGTGCAGCAATTCGGCCGATTGCCGCTGGTCGAGGCTCGCCGCCTGTGGATCCGGGATGGAAGTTGTACAGTTTGATTCCAAGCGTTTCACATCGCTGTAGATCGTCGACAAAGCTATTGTATGCTTGTGTCGCTTTGGTTTCGTCGACTTGAGCCAAGTTCACCAGGTACGAGCCATGAGGGAGGGCATGTTCGGCGGCACTGTAACTATGAGACTTGCAGTTGTTGATGAATAGATCGCGCGCTTCTGTTGACATAGGAGGGTTGTCCCATTTACGTTGAGATTTGAGGAAAAGAGCGAATGAGTTGGCTCCTATCTGTACGGCATTCGTGATGGCATTTTGGACGCCTAGTCAAAATGAACGAAATCAGTGGTTGGAGCTAAGAAGAAGGTGCTGACATATGAATATGTATATCTGTCATCACTGCACTGACACAGTGGCAGACATGTCGCTTTGAACACACCTCCTGCGGCACTGACATGAGCACCAATGTACATTGCCTTCTTCAGTGAATCCAGAGTTGTCCGGTTCGCAAACGGCATCGTCTTGTCTTCGGGCTTCGCCTTCGCATTTGCTCCGGCCGAACGTTTTCGGGATTGATTGGTGTCTTGAGCGTGATTCTCGTCGTCGACGTCTACAGCACCCAACTTGCGCTTGCCATTGACCTTTCCTGGAGCTACAGAGACGGTGTCCTTGGAATTTGCAATAGACTTGGAAATGTTGTTGGAATTAAGCCTGCCGTCAGACTCTTCACTGTAGCTAACAACTGATTTATTTCTCGTGGAAGTCCGAGGCATCGTCGTTGCTGACTGCGTGGCTTGATAGAGGACGTAAAGAACGTTCAGAGCAACAAGTCGTAATATAACAAAGAGTATGTTCCGAGGTCGGTGCATTCACACATTTCTACAAGTCTGTCTGCTCCCACCACTAACTTAGCAGTGACAGACCGGCCTAGCTCGTGTTGAACGAGGCGCGAAATCACGTGCAGCACACTCTGACCGTGTAAGTCTGGTGTTTGCCGTGTTTGCCCATGTATGATTTTCATCGCTACTGTTGATTGATCTATGTTGAAACCTTCTTTCTCTTTGCCTCACCGGTCATTGTCGACACGTTGAATCCATTTGTAAATTTCGCATGCATTAGTCGCCGGTTATTCTCAGTCAGAGGAAAATTGACACTTCACGTATTGATACTACTATCTTTTACCCTCTGATTTGTTTGAAAAAATTTGTAATGTTGTATCCTTGACCTAGAACCATATGCTTCGCAAAACGCGCCCCCTCTCAGCTGTCCTGAAGCTTCACATCTACATGCAAGATCACAATCCCGCATCTATTGCCTGTACAAAAGAGGCTGTTGGGTCTTCGGGGTAGTCTCTGGGGCTTTGGGGGGAAAGAATATTGATCAAGATAGAATCTGCAGCTCAGGGACCTTGCCATTCGAGAACTTGTCCTTGTATGCCGCATAGAGTCTTTCCACTTCCTCCACATATAACTCATGGTATCTGTCAATGACTTCCTGCGGTGGTTGCTCTCCGTATGTCTCGTTTATTTCAATAGGCCTCCCCACTACTATGTTGACAGCTCGGCGATACGGCATCAACCCGACGTCATAATTGAGAAGCCCACGGCCGTGGAGTGCTGGGATAGTGAATTTGAAGACTTTGAGAAGGGTCATCTGAATCTTGTGAACCATAGGGTACGTCTTGGGGCTCAGCTGGTCGTAAAGATCATTTTCGCCGAATCCTATGATCGGGACGAGGTCGGCTCCAGTCTTCAAAGCCATCTTGATGAAACCTTTGCGTCCTTTGAGGATAAGGCGAAGTGTGCCGGGTTGAGCTTCAAGAGACTCTCGGGCACCACCAATGACAATCGTTACAGCGCGACCCTGACCGTCGTTGTCAGGTCCACCCTTCGACAAGATGTTACGAATTGAATCCTTAGAGACAGAGCGTATTCCCATGGCCAGTATCCAGTCGCGATAGAAAGGGAGTCGAAAATTAGAATCAAGCGTGAGCAAACTATTTGTGATGCCGGGAAATTTCTCTGCGAACCCCAACGCATTTGTGGCAAAGGCGCACCAAGCACCGTGAGAGATGATGCCATGGGGGTGATACCCAAGAATATATTTCCTATTTGGTGACAGATTGAACGTTTTGTGGAGTTTGGCCGGGAAGTAACCTGCGAATAGTCTCCATAGAGGCAGAGAACGCAGCCATTCCGAACGATAAGAAAGATTGCCATCTATAGCGGCGTTGGAAAAAGACAAGTGAACCAGGTACGGCACCAATATCGGCCAAGTAAGAGGGTTTGCGCAGCTGAACCAGAAGCATGACACCATCACGATGATGGACATGCAATGAAATAGAACCGCCGCAGTCTGCATGCGGCGCTTGACGGGCACTCGAAGAGGTGCAAATCGTATGCCGCCAGCCCTCCATGCCTCCCTCTCATGGAGTTTCTGGCTTCCGCTTGCAATTTTTGGATACGGGACGTAACCACCATTCGTCATGGCTTTATCACTGCCCTTTTTACTATTTTTGACAGCTGCGGCGTTCGTTTCGCTGGCGAGTGGTTCGTGTGTCTCAGCACCGGTTTTTGCAGGCTGGTTGCTAAATGTTTCCTTTTGGTTGCAGACACTCGTGGTTAGCTGGCGAATAATCTTCCAAAAACGAAGACAACTCATAGTGTAGCTAACTTTATGATGCAAGGTTTCGGCATCCTTCTGGTAACGAAGGGTGCAAGGGTCCATGTTTCCAGAGACCGCTACTGCTTCATCTCGTTTGTCTGATGCATGATCTGGCGCTTGAAGACCGAAAAAAGTAAGCAAATTATTCCAGCATATGTAAAGACCCCAGAATTTGTTTATGCCCGAGGCGATCGCCTTCGGACGGTGGGCAACTGAACATTTGGCGAAGGACTAGAAGCTCTCTCTATCGACTCATGAGAGGCGCATCTTACATTGTTGCGAGGGGGCACCTTGTGCGACATCAGCAGCTGCCATATTCATGTCGTTCTGAGCGTGATATTCTCTTAGATCAGTCTGTTGAGATGAAACGCCTGTGTGTTCCGAGGTACGATGAATTCCTATGACGGCCCGCGCTGGAGACTGACGTGTTGGCCAAAACGAACGACAATGGGGCCGAACAGTGACTTCCCACACAGCAGCTGTTGCTGACAAACCCGTTCACGAGAGGTAAAACAAAAAATAATGAGGGAAAAGGTGATGATTACAAAAATGAAGGTCAATGATGAAGTCTTCCAGGTGTCTCTTTTCTTTTTCCTTTACCGTTTTACTCGGGAACTTTGTGGGCTTCCGAATGACGCACAAGCCGAGCTGTACAAAGTAAGAGGAAAACACGTGAAGGCGCCAAGTGCTTTCGTGGGGGCTCTCATCGATTTGCTGCGTCATCATTGGTTGGTCGGGCCACGATCACCGGTGAAGGGGGTTTGGTTTTTTTGGTTGCGGACCCCTTGTCAAGTCATCGTGTCTTCCGTCTCCAACGAATTGTGTACGTAGGTTGTAACCTACCATGTACTTTGTACAGCGGCATCGAGCCCGATCCGGAAAGGCGGATCCGTCTACCACTTTATACGATATTCTCGAGTACGCATTGGATATTGCCGTATTTGCCCAATGTAGTTGTTGAAAAGAGGTTCGTTCCAACAGCGTCCCGTCCAGGAAATGCCAAGCTTCGTATGCACATGCAGGAATGGAAAGAACCCTTGTCTTGTTCGAATTGCAATCCGGCAAATGTATCATCATGCACAAGCCGGGTACTGAATAAAAAAGAAGTAAAGTCGTCAAAAATGGTATACATACGTGGTACATAGCCGTAGCCATGCGGCCTTTTTCACATATTAAAACAATCCAATAAACCTTCCAAATCGCAAGAGCTAGGTTTCCAATGCCGTAAACTTAATCCCAGAGCACATAAACGCCAAGCTGCGAGCAATCACTGACCGAACCTCCACAATCCCAGGTCCAGCCTGCTCTTTTATCCCATACCTTCCATAATGAGTTTAGGTTGAGGAAAACGATATACGACCCAAGAATGTAGCATTCTACGCTGCTATGGGACCATCTCGAGCGTCAAGCTGCTTCTTCAGACCGGCTACTTCATTGTCAAGAGAAGTCACCTTGTCTGATAGGGACTTGATCTTGTCTTCAAGCAGTCTCATGTACTCCCACACGCTCGGGTCACTTTGAGCGAACATATTGCCACTTTCAACTGCATTTTGAGTCCCACTTGGTGTTCGACCATGAGTATATGGGCCAGAACTTGGGCCTGCGAAACTAGGATGTGATAATCCTGGGAGTTTCGGCCGGGCTTGTCCGCTGTGCGGAGATTGAAGGTCCGAGGGCCTCCTGCCCATCTGCTGCTGCGGGAATGGTTGAGACATGCTGGGAGATCTTTGCCTCGCCAGGTTCGTAGTCTCGTGACCTGTTAGACCCGGGCTGAGCGGTCTAGGGCTTTCTGTCATGCCGGCTTGGGAGTACATGCCAGCGCCCACACTACCACCTGGTACAGAAGAAATGCTCGTACTGGCTGTATGACTACTGTTCATACTTTCAGGGCCACTTGATGAGCTGGTCGTCCCAAGCTGGCTTTGGCTAGCATTCGGGGGATACAGGCCGCTTGCAGCAGGTCGTGGGCCTGCTGGAGGGTATGTGCGAGAATGTGCAGCATAGCTGTCACCAGAAGGATGCTGGGCGCCAACACTGGGGAGGCTCTGGCGTCTGAGCTCGTCGTCGTCGGGATTGTCGTAGGCTATCCCAGACATGTTTGACTCGTCCCCTTCGCCCATTGTTCCGTCCAAGTCATCCCCATCCGCAAAGCTGCCCATGCTAGCTCGTCGGCCGGCACATCCTCCCGCACCTTTGCTATGTCGAGCTAATGCATCGCCTCTCGCAAACTTCCGATCGCATTTCGGACAAATGTGTGGCTTTTCGCCAGTGTGAAGTTTACCATGTCTCTTCAAGTCATGAAGGCGACGAAACCGCATCTGGCACTCTGTACACACATATGGTTTCTCTTGGCTGTGGGTCAAGAGATGGCTCTTGAGGTTGTGATGACGTGTGAACTCGGTGTTGCAGTAAGGGCATTTGTGTTTCTTCCCTCCGGGTGCTGTGGGAGAATCTTGACCCTGCCCTGGAATGGGAAAGCTCATGCCACGAGCAGGGGCTTCGGGGATATTAGCAGCAGCTTGGAGAGGTCCGGGGTACGACAATGAGCCAGGCTGGTGCTTCTCGCTCGGTGACAAATTTTGTCGGTTGGGCATTTGATCATTCTTCGTCGAGTCCACATCCATTAGGTTTGGGCTTTCTGTGATGGAGGCTAGGGAAGCTGCACTCGGGTTTGTTGGTCGGTTAACATCATCGTGATCTGCGGAGCGCACACCGTCTCCGGTGGCCATCGAAAGGGCTGTGGCTGCCTTCGCGGCCGGCTCCATGATGGCAGTCGGCGCTACTTGCACGACGTCGGAGGGACGGCTCATGGCTTGATCCGAGCCTGACATTAAGAATTTGAGAGCTGCGTTAGACGGATTGGGACTGATGGAAGGCGAGGTAGACGCCCGGTCTTCGACCTGACGACGACGCTCGTCTTCCAATGCAGCAACACCAGTAAGAGGCACCACGGCTCGGGGAGTTGTCGCAAGTGAGAGTCGTGCGACCTTCGACGGCGAGACAAGAGGATTGACTAGGTCAATGCCCTGCGAGCGCGAAGAAGCGGGTTTGAATTCGGATTCGCGTGGTCGTTTGTTCAGCTTCGCGATATCGTCAGAAGGGATGAAATGTATCAGGTTCAACGGAGAGGATCCTGGAATTTCGGTTGCAAGACCTCCAGTTCTCGGTGCCATAGGATACAAAGGAAGCTTATAGCCCAATGACTGAGGCCGTCGTTACTAGTTCACCGTATTTGTGCTCTGAATCGCGATTCGAAATACTTGACCTCATGTGGACATGTTGAGGCTGCTTGTCGTGGACGATGTGTGGCTGAGAACGTGGCGAGAACTGGGTTTGGTTTTTTTTTTCCCTGCCTCCTCTTCGTGTTGCTAAACCCGATACTGGGTAACTGTTATGACAAGTAGACGGGGAGAAATTTTTCGCGGCTTCCTGTACCTGGAATGCGTGCCGTGTAAGGTAATTTGGAAGCTATTTGCTGGAGTGCTCCACGTTGTTAAGAGTTGCGTGAAGGAAGTTAACGAGATGTGAGAAATGTTATGAGAGAGTAAGCGTGAGAGGCAGTCGAGCGAGACTTTCTGTTGTTGACGCCTACCCGGAGACTGGGGCGCAGTAAGCCAACCCACCTGGAGGCGGCAGGTACGAGTCTGGTTGGCGTCTACCTCTAGACCCCCCCGTATGGGCTCAGGAACGAAGGAACTGCCTGAAACCAAGTGCTGTGTGTTGCACCCTGTACTCTGTACTCTGTACTGTACAATATTGTCACAACAGCGCAACGGCACTCACACAGCTTGCTCCAAGAAGACAGATGGGACCAAGCATCCGATTAGAGTGCGGGGCGGACGTCAACAGAACAAGTCACAACGCGGAGGAGGGAGGATAATAGAGGTGGCGCGAAGGCAGAAAAAAAAACAAGGCAGAGTTTAAGGCCAGCCGGTGAGAAGGTGGGGGCGGACAGCCACAGCGACACATGCGCCCCAACGCCCACGACACACGAGGTTCATGAATGCCAATCGAGAAGCAGACTAGGCGGTTCAGTTAGGATCCAACATGTTCACCCAGACCTACACATCCTACACATGGGCCTTGTGCCGTCTGCAATCACCAGTGTATTTTACGGTTTGCATTTTCCGTACTTCTGAGCTACTGAACAGCAACATGGTGGTGCAGTCATACCGGGCATGACGTGATGCGGCCAGTCTTCACGCACCTCCAGGGGACCGCAATGAAGCATAAGAATGACTGACGTAGTTCAATTCAAATGCGCTCTTCCCTCTGCATGTTGACATAATCATCTTCCGAATGCTTCTCGAGCGCATGCCGCTATCCTTCAGGATCTGTCATTGTTCCGGAATACATTGTCCCCGCTCCAATCAACGTGATTAGCTAACATGCTGCTTGACCTTGACCTTGCGCCGATACAGTCCTGAGTGACTGCGACTGGCTCAAGCGTCTTGCGCCCATGTTGTATTATCGATTTTTAAGGTTCTTCTGTGAGCTCTTTAACGGTTGTTTTTGAACATTGACCAACTTTACAGGATGCATTATTATTCGCGTCGTGTCGCGCCATGTACCTCACATTGACATGCGATGGTGTACTCCGTACGTGTTATGCTTCTTTTTATGTCCTCCAGCGGTCTTATTTTTAAATAAGACTTCTTCATTGGTTGATTTGGCATTCGCCCCTTTTCAGTGGAAGAAATTGTACCCTACCAATAATAATATCAGTTGCTTGATGGCTGAAAACAACTCCATACTGCTACCTGCAGTAATCAATCAGCCAAGCCACCATCAGTCCCATCAGTCCCATCAGTCCGCACTTTTTTGATTGACATCCCATCCCGTTCTGTTCGTTGGCTGTGGACCGACCAGGCTAGCACCGTTGTGAACCCCGGTGTGGAAAACGCCACGTTCAGGTCAGTTTACACCAGCCACTTTGACTTGTCACTATTCCGTCACTATGCAATACATATGGGCAAGCTTGCCTGGATTATCCTAGGGTACTCAACCTGACTGAGAGCCTGGCCTCCAGATCCGACTGCGAATCCTTTTTCTCCCTCGTCTTTCCGACCGGAATGACAAGGGGACAGGTCCCCATCTGTTAATGCGTAATGCATTAATTAATGCATGAATCTTCCAGGGTGGATATGAATGCACTGTGAACAAAACTCCGTACGGACTATTTTGCAGTACTTTGTGCCTTGATAGATTTGAATAACCGCTGTGAAGTTTGATGCTGCTCAAGCTTGCTGTTCGACTGGAAAATATGAATAGCACAAGAGTGGGCAGCGCCTTGAATTAAAGTCATTACACGGTCTGAATTGTGCCCGATATTAAGCGTGCACCGATGACGGAGCCTCCACTTTGGTACGCCAACGTGAGCAGGAGGGAGAAGAAAATAGGAGGGAGAAGAAAATGCAACTACGGATGACGCTCCACATTGCAACAACTACGGGACTTGCAAAGTAAAGGAGGTTCCCAATTTTACTGCAGGGATATATCATCATTCGGAGACATTCGGAGAGGCCACGCAGAAGAAGCCGACAAGTCTGACGGTGAAGAAGGAAGGTCGCAATCCACCAGACTTCCTCTAATGTACCTAAGTACATGGTATTTACACCTGGCAGTTTCTCCAAGTATTACTCCGTACAAAGGTGGGAAATGGGAGAACCATGGCTCGAAAGAAACGCCTCACAAAACAAGTATCGAGAAAGCGTTTGGGGCGAGCGTTGAACTGACACTGCAAAGACACAGTCCATTGTAGATGCGAATGAACCTATATTATGAATGACGAGTCCGATTCGCGACTGTACCACGAATATGCAATTATCCGGCGATCTGCCTTTCTCTCAGCATAGATGCACGATCAGCGATGGAGGGTAGATGACTAATCATAGGCTTTGACACAAGAACCAGCGGACATTAATCAATTTCGCTCACCGTAGAGACACGAGTCGGTTACGGAGTAGCTGATTGATGAGACAAAACGGGCTAGCCTCAGGTACCTGAGCGCCAAGGCCAGGCACAGCCGGCCCTGAGGCGTGTGCTTGTAGCACAAGAACGAGACCCCAGTGTGCTTGGCAATCCCGGTGCTTGGCAACCCCGGTGCTAATATAAACCCACGGAGTGCGTTGTATCGTCGATTTCTGGGCACAATAGATTATTTCTCACGCTAGTACAAGAGTCAGAGGCACAGCATGATCAGAGTTAATCCACATCGCGAGAGCAATACAGCCTTGTAAAGGATTCTTGATTCCAGGACTGAAAAAAAAGGAACACTGCACAACGGCCTCAAGTTCGCTGTATCCCAAAGACGTCGATGCACGATTTCGATTTCGCTGCTCAGCACGGGCGGAACAATTCCAACCTTAATTTGGTTATTAGCAAGACCCATCCATGTCCTTCCTCCTATCCAAACTCCCACTGGGCCATATCCCAGCCGCCCGAGCTTTGCTTTGCCGCTGGAAAACTACCTCGCAGACGGGGTCCGTCTGATGAAGACCGGGTCAGGAAGACCTGATCTCGAGGTAAAAAAGTGCACGCCATCCAGTCGCCAATACTGCATGTTTACCCTCGCGCATACATACCAGACAAGTACTGCGAGTTGCAATGGCACGTAACTAGAACTAGAGCGGATGGCGTGTCAGAGGTTCAGGTAAACGTGCAAATTCGCGATTTCGGTCCTCACCCCCCCAAAATGTGACGCCAGGCGCAGACTAATTTCCCAGGTTTGCCCTGCTCCACGCCCCACGCCCCCGCCCCCTTCTTTGGTATGGCGGTCCCGTGCCCCCCCCCCCCCCGGTGGGTGGTCTGAAGTGGTTCTCACCACTATTAGACTGCTCCTGATCTCTCTTCCTCCCCGACTTGCTGGTGTTCTGTTCAACCTCATCGCGTTCCGTGCCTTCCAACAGAGAGTTTCGGCTCTCTATCACACTCCTTAGTCTTGGTAAATCGCTTTGTCACGCTCTTTTATCTAAGCTTTGTTTGATACGAGTCTTCCGGCTTCCGAAACTTAAATAATTTGAGCAGGTGCGTCTATTTCACCACAAACATGTTGGTGTACCTCGATTTAACTGGGTGCTTGGGAGGAAGACGCTCATAGCCCTCCATTGTCAAGAGTCCCTCAACGAAAGCTCACCAACTAGCACGAAAAGTATAGCTGACAGTACCGCAAAAGACAAGAAGAAGACCTAAGCCGACGACAATCGAAATGAAAAATCTCCTTCAGCTTGCCATCACGGCGACCTGGGCCATTGGCGCCACGGCCAACTCCCACCAGCACCTGCACCGTCACGTCAAGAAACAAGCTGGCTCCAAGGTTGAGAAGAGAGGCGCTGATCCCGTTATCCATTATGTAGCTGGCTCCACGGAGACCGTTTATCAGCTTAATGGCAAAGTTCTGGACGCCAAAGATGCTGCTGCTGGTCTGAAAGATGGTGAATACGTCGTTGTTGGTGAAACAACCCCGGAATACACACCACCGCCGCCGCCTCCTCCTCCTCCCCCTCCCCCCAAGCCAACATCATCCAGCGCAAAAAATCTTGGTGCTCAATTCCTGGAGAAGTCGTCAAGCGCTCCGCCGCCGGCTCCTACATCCACTCATACGCCTCCTCCACCACCACCACCACCACCACCACCACCGAAGAGCACACCGGCTGCCAAACCTAATGCCCACAGCGGTGGCACTGGTGGCACTGGCCTCAATTCCAAGTTTCCTAGTGGTAAGATCAAATGCACTCATTTTCCCTCCGAGTATGGTGCCGTTGCTCTTCCTTGGCTCAACCACGGAGGATATTCTGGTCTACAGTATGTCCCCGAGTTTGTGATGGGGGTTTCTCCTAACATCAGCAAAATCATTACTGGTGTGGCGGGTGATGAATGCACCCCACATATGATGTGCTCGTACTCATGCCCAGTTGGATACCAAAAGACTCAGTGGCCCGAAGCCCAGGGAGCCAAAGGGCAGTCTGTCGGCGGTCTGCACTGTAACCACGAAGGTTTCCTTGAACTTACGCGGGAAAGCTGCCCTACACTCTGTAGGCGTGGTGCCGGTGGTGTGACTATTCAGAACGACCTCAATGAAGTTGCGTCAGCTTGCCGAACCGACTATCCTGGAACTGAGAGCATGGTTCTTCCCGTCGTCGCTCAGCCTGGTGAGAGCGTTGAGGTAGCCAACCCTTACCAAGACGATTTCATGTGGAGTCACCGAAAGACGTCTTCCCAGTACTATATTAACAAGAAGGGCCTCGGTCCTTCCGAGGCTTGTGTCTGGAACTGCCCCAACGACCCCGAGGGCTGTGGTAACTGGGCTCCTGTCAATCTTGGTGTTGGCTATGACAAAGAAACTGGCATTACCTTTATTTCCATTGCCCCAAACGTCCCCACTAGCAAAGCTTTACTCGACTTCAACATTGAGATCACTGGTGATGTCACCCAAAAGTGCGCACACAAGGACGGAAAATGGTACGCGGACGGAAAGTTGTTGGGACCCGCCGACAATGGCTGCACCGTAAGTCTGTCCCCGGATTATTAGACAACACAAATACTAACTGACAAACTGATAGGCTGGTATGAAGAAGGGTGGCAATGCTGTGGTTCGTTACTTCTAGATTCGCAATTGAAGCCCAATTATCAGGTGTCTTGTTTCAATTTTGGATTTTCTTGTGCATATACTTCTCAACAAAGCACCGAGTATGGAGGCAGGGGATCGAGACAGCCTTGGCTAGATGGCGTAGCTCTCTTAGTCAGGTCCAAGTTTGATTGGGATCAAACAGGAAACAGCACTTGGATAAGATCAGTCGAACGACGATGACGGCCATATATCCAATAAGCTATGTAAATGACGGCCCTATGCTCTCCCTCCACTCGCTGCTGGGGGTGCTCTTTTCTGTCGTGGTTACTCTTAGTTTTGCTATTACTTATATGATGCTTTTATTCTAGTTGTTCTCAATGCAATCGAGTTCCTTTAGTTCGTCCTAGTACGCTGCGATGTAATGATACATCATGGCGGAAAATATCGTCCTTTAGGTTAAAGCGCCAACCTGTCCGCTGCAACCAATGGCGAGTATCGTGTGACACGAGGTGCGATTGGAAGTTTAAGCCTTACATTATTAGCCCATCAATGTGCTGTCCTCTGGGTGTCCAGGATCCTGAGCCACATACATCTCAACTTGGTGATTGTAGGCATTGTCACATGTGGGAAAGGCACTCCGTAGTATAGTTGAAAGATGCACTGCATGGGAAATGGACCTATATAAATTGACCAGGTCTCGCACAATGTCGTAGCCAAAAATGTCGAAATAAAATTTGGAGTAGTTGCCCTCAATCCAGGGCTGCTAATAATTCTTTGTCATCATGTTTGTTTGTTGGATGAGCAGAGAACCCGTAAAACAGCAAAATGCACTGCTCTCATTCAAGGCTCATAATTCCATTGGCGTCCCCACTGCTGCTTCGCGGGCCCGTCGAAGCTCACCATTTCGTTCCTCATTTTCCTCTTTCAACCTTTCCTCCACTTCTTGTCTAATGGCACCAAGGTCCGGAGGAATAGCTTGCATTTGGACGCTTGGTGCAGCCTGGACAAACCGGAGTTGCTCTGAAACATGTTGTACAATCTCTTGTAAGCGCTTCTGAGAATTGCGATTCTGTCGTGGTTCACCCAAAATTTGCTCGAGTGTTGGAAAAAGAGTATCTTGCCTAAACTGATCACGCCAAGGGGCATGTTGTGGGAGCGAGGAGCTAATGTTGTCTTGACAACCTATTGCGATACTAGTTTCGTATGTCCAAGCACGAGCAACGTTACGAGGTGTGTAGCCTCCGCCGCCAAAAAGGATGAGCGGAAGTCCCACCTTCTTGCAGAATTCGACACAGGCTCCATGACCCTGGACTTGAAGATTGAATCGTCCGAGGCGATCGCCAGCGAGGGAGTCAGCACCGCACTGCAGTGCAATAGCGCTGGGACGGAACTTCTCGACGATTTTGCTAATGATCGAGTTGAAAAGCATGTCATACTGTTCATCAGTTATGCCATCATTCAGCGGAACGTTAACTGCGTGATGAGCACCAGGATTGTGCTCGTTCTTAGGCCCGTTGTCATCCAAAGCCCCAGTGCCAGGGAAGAAATTGGTGGGATCATATTTGTGGAATGAGACAGTCATCACGCGGTCAGTAGAAAAAAAAGCCTCTTCGACGCCGTCTCCGTGATGCACGTCAATATCAATGTACAAAACCCGTGGATAAAAGCGGAGCAGTTCAAGAATGGCCACGACGATGTCGTTGATATAGCAGAAACCCGATGCTTCAGCCCTTTTGGCATGGTGAAGGCCGCCACCCCAAGCTATTGCGATATCCGACTGGTTGGACGTGATCTTACGGGCCGCATCGAGTGCGCCGCCAGCTGACATGGAGCAATAGTCGTATAGCCCGTCAAACAAGGGACAGTCAGACCCGCCCAAGTTGAATTTGAGATCGGGATTCTGGCTTTCCACATCCCGCGGTACCGGCTCCGGCAATACAGTACCAAGAAAATCGAGGTAGTCAGTAGAGTGAAAAGACGCCAACTCTTCGTACGTTGCAGCCCGAGAAATATAGTTATCCATAGCAAATGACATGCCATATGAATAGATCAGACTTTTCGATAGTGTTAGGCGCCACGGCTTCATGGGATGCGTCATGCCGAAATGATGCTTTTCCATGTCTGGGTTGCAATGAAAGGAGACATTGTAGCCCTTTGGGCGAGTTATGCCTGACTCTTCGGCGAGACGCTTGCACTTGTTGTAGAACTTGGCATTATCCATCTCGCTGGCCTGGCCCAGAGGCGTGTTGCTGTACTGCTCGACGATTACATGGTCGTTATCGACATCAAGTTTGTGCGGCAAGTAATTTGGTTTCGGAACTCGAAACCGGTATGGATTGATATCCATGATGACACCCTAAGACAGAGGCAAAAACAATAGCCAGAAGGAGCTGGTGACAGAACCTGGAGCTGATGTTCGTCGTATGTTTATGGTTTGCGTGCCACTTTGTCATTAGAGAGGAGCTCAATAGGACGCCGGGTTTTGCAACAAAGTTAAAACGAGCTTGCTGACAACTACACAATATGTTGATGCAGCAGCTCGGCTGGTTCAACCCACCCTATTGGCGTGGAAAACTGCTAGGAAGAGCAAGAGGCAGCCTAAGCCTATTCCGGCGGGGCATCACTAAGTCCTTTCCCTGCGTCCCATGCTGCCTGCCACTTGAGCAAGCAAGTGAGCGCGCAGTAGCAGAAACCAAATGCGCAGTAGTAACTAAGGCCTAAACCGGAAGAGGTTGCTCTATACCTGTTCTATGAGGAAAGATATATATTATAGTTTATATTTTCAAGCAAGACCTTTTTCAGTTAGCGTCCCTCATACGTGTATGTGTTATATGGGGGGTTTTTTTTTTGAAAAGAAAAAAAAACCATAAATACCTCTACACAGAATGATCATATCGAAGGTACCTCTTTCGTTTTAAGGTAAGCTAATTTCATCCAACCAGTTGGCTGTCATCGGCCTTCAAATCTCTCCCACATCCCATCCGAGCTACTCGCTCCACACAATTTCCTGTTGCAGACCATTTAGTATCAACTTGTCTTCCTTCAACAAGGCAGTGCCCTTTGCTGCGAGGTAACTATCCTATCATACTGAAAGAACCGTCAAACGGCTTCGACCATTTTAGCCGAGGGGCGATACTTGCTGCAATTCGATACCTTCTATTTGGTGAGTGCTTGCGATCGAACTTTCATTGTTCTGTTTCCAAGTCGCACTTTGCACCTTTACCTTTGTCTCTGAGTGAGTGAGTGGCCTTGCATTCCGGGCACTGACCCTGTGCTTGATTTATTTAAGTACATAGTCGATCCCTTTCCGTCAATGAGCAGGATGTTGACCCGTGCAGACACTGCCATTCGGATTGTATTGCTGTCGGTCGCCCTGTTCATCCTCGGCATTTTTGCTGCGAGATGCGTGCGGGACCGGATTAGATCCGCAGTACGGAGCAGTAGTCAGCGAGCAGCTGTAGCAGCGGGCAGCGGGCAGCGGGCAGCGGGCAGCGGGCCAACCTTGCAGTTGGCAGGCAGTTGGCAGGCAGTTGGCAGGCAAGTTGAGTCATGGAGGCGTCTGGAGCGTCTGGTTGATGAACTGGCACAAGTGGCCTGGTCCCCTGGTCCCTTCTTCCAAGGCAGCCGGCAAACTTAGGCGAGCCGCTTCAGCCTTTTTTTAATGTTTACTACCTCAACCTCGAACTCTTCACCTACATGCAACTGACGCGCCGCGCCTACATTTAACATATTTTGATTTCACCTCTTTTTGTCTGTTCTTTAAGCATCAGTCTGCTGCTTACGTCTTAGTATTGAATTGTTTTCTTTGCATTCTGCCGCTACTCCCACAATTTTCTGCGCATGTCCAGCATTTTCTTTACACGCACGACTGGTAGTTTCAACAGCGCCGACTGATGAGACGCGGCAACGCGCGACGCAACGCCTGCATTCCGAGCCTTACTTCGTTATTCCCCCAACAAGACGCTCTAACAAAGCGCGCATTGACGGCGGTCGCCGAGAGGGAAACCAAGAACACCTAAATTAACATCATGCCCAGGGACGATCTTTCCATCGACTTCGTCAGGAGGATGCCCCAAACTGAGCCGCTCGACCCTGGGTTGATCCTAGATAATTGGATCAACCGGGTTCAGAATTTACCCGAAGAAATTCGCTTCATACATGAGGAAATCACCGACAAGGATCGCCAGTATAACGAGTGCATTCACATGATCGAAGATCGTGATGGCAAAATCCAGAAATGGATCAAGTCTAACGGCAGCCACGAGCCAAACCCGAAGGAAGATCTGTTACGCGCTCAAATTCGCGACAACTTTGCAAAAGCCGACAAGCTTGCACAGGATAAAATAGCTTTAACGCAGAAGCTTCAGCTCACTATGGACAAGCACTTGAGGAGTGTCGACCTTCAAATAAAACTGCTCTATGATCGTGCCGAACCTGGATTCACGGACCCGGATGAAGTCCCGTCACTGTTACGTGCCAGCGCCGCCAACCACACTGCTCCATCTCTACGAGCCGTCAATCCCTCTGCCAGCATAACAGCGGCAGGGCCTCCAGCTGCCATGCTTACGACCTCACACAGCAACCCAGCGACAACACGATTGCCCGCGCACCCGCACATTCGACATGCTCAAGCTCAACAGACCGGACCACAACACGCTGCTTCGGCACCAGCCACCCCAGCAGCCAGCATGATCTTGAGCAGACAGCGCGAGAACTCGGCGGGTCCAGCGACAAAGCGTGGTCCTCGAGCAAACACGGGTTCTGGAAATGTGCCGAGCGCGTCGAGTGGCCTCGCGAGGCACTCGTCTCTTGGGCCCGGTACTCCAAAGAATTCAGTCGCCTCTGGTGTTGGTGGTCCAGTCAGAGCCGGTAGTGCTGGTCCTCGGTCAGGTTCTGTCAAGACAAGCTCAAATGCAGGAAGCAGGCGAGGGACACCAACGGCGGGTTCGCGGAAGAAACCCCCTAACAAATCTTCCCTGTCGCGGGTGAAAAAAGCCTCAGCACGGAACTCACCAGCCTCCACCGCAGACAGCGATCTTTCAGAAGCAGAAAGCATAAGTGGCGAGGAAGAGGATGGTGTGGATGCTCGATCAAGAGGGACCCCCACAGGAGATGCGAAGGATGCTGATGGCGACAGAGCCATCGTAGACGCCGATGACGACGAAGAGGGCGGTGACGACAAGAAGTACTGTCTGTGCCATAATGTAAGCTATGGCGATATGGTCGCTTGTGACAACGACAATTGCCCTTACGAGTGGTTCCACTGGTCATGCGTTGGGTTAAAGAGCGAACCTAACGGCACCTGGTACTGTCCTGTGTGCACAGAAAAGAAGAATCAACAGAAAACATAGTAAGGATGGACACTGGTATGGGGGGTTCTATTTGGTTGAGAACGAATAGTCGCGCTATTGAATGTAAGGAAGTCATGGTTGTATTGGACAGCATCACAACATACTTGGCGTTTAGGAGTACTAGCGGAATATACCCGGCGTCTTATTGTTGTATCTCTCTGACTATATAGCAAACAACAATTAACAGATGAATCTATGACGTACGCAGCTCTTATCTTGCGTCGTGACTGAGTTATATTGACTGCACATTGGGTGCAAGGCGCGAGGACACAGGCGGCACTGCATGGCTGGGATGGCTGGGAAACGGCATTTCCTGGTTTACTTCGAACGGAAGCAACGAACGACTCCTCTTCTGACACCTTCCGTCTCCTCTCTTAGTGTGGCGACAACCGCGCCCCTAGTTTGCATGTTCATAACAAAATCATCCAGAGAGCCCCCGACACCAAAATAAAGCTTCTTAGCCGCTACCCATACTGAAGCATCCGCAGAGAAAATTCTTGCTTCGCGTTCTAGCACAGACCACACTATTTCCGTGAATGATTGTAAAGCGAACGGAGAATATATTGTTTCAGCCCCCAAGAGGAGGGAGAGCGATGGTGCATCTGTTTGACCTCGAATCGATGCATGGGGCAGCGAGTAAAGGAGCTCAATGAAGTCAGGAGACCAACCACCTGATATAAACGAAAAATGAAAGTCGTGGCTGGATAGATGTGTGCAAAAGCCATCGAGGACATCGGGGTTCAACTCCAGTTCGCCCTCTAGTGAAAAGGCATCCTGGAGAGCGGGAAGGGTGTGTCGGTGATACAAAGCCCACGAGAGGATGAAATTGGGCAAGGTAACAAGTCGGAGTACACTGGGATTGTAATCGGCGAGAATGAAGGAAAAGCTTTGGTGGTTGTAGTTCGATGCAGTCTTCGCCATGGTCCACTGGAACATAGCCAGCGACGGCAAGGCTGTTCCACAACCCAGCTTGAAAACCACGTAATTAGTCAAAAAAAAATACATCTCAAGAGAGCAGGGCGCTGATCGTTGCCATTGACTGCACGCCGTGCAAGAGAAGCGCTGCGCGCCGCAGTCAATCGCCGTGGTTCATTGAGCCTCCGGCCTTCGGTGTATCGAATACTCGACATCTCTCCCTCGACGTACCTCAATGATGCGGGCAGACTTGTTCTGCCACGAATTTGGATGGCTCTCCGCGGACAGGACCTTGACCAGATCGACACTACTCTCCCAGCTCTTGAAACCACCTTCGTAAACACCAGTTTTGACATCGTGATGACCCAGTTCCCCGTCTAGACACCCTTCCTCATCTTCTGCCTCTGCCATCAGCTGCACCCTGACGTCCCAAAGTTCGCGACGGGGAAGCTTCAATGTCTGTCCATCGTCGAGGCATACATCCAGGATGCTGTACGCGATCTTGGATGGCATGCTAGAGAGCATCGAGTCCAGGCCGTGTTGCATCGGTGGAAGCTGCGGCTTTCCCGGGATAGGAAATGCGCTGGCTTCAGATGTTCTATGCCCAAAAGTTTGTGGTTGAAGCTGCTTCTCTTGAGGGCCAGACGAGGCCTGAAGTCCTGGGTCGATGTCTATGTCGTCCCCAGAGAAACTGAAAGAGAACGGCATCATGTAGAATAACCCAGAGAGTTTTTCCCACCACAGCCTGTCCTTCAGCCACGCCTCGAATGTTACACGCAATGGGGTCGATTCGACTACTTCATGCTGTAGTCGATCGATTCCAGCGGGATGAAGTTTGTGCATGTGGCAGTCGCATGTGGGGTGGGGCCGATTCCCATCTTGGTGTGTTGTCTCGGATAACCTTTTCATCAGCAAAGCAAGCCAGTCCCAAAAGACTCAGCGCAGAACTGATCTCCACGCTCCAGCCTGTGACCATCATCTAGCACCTCAGACTGCAGACGTGGTGCCTGTGTTGCCATTATGCGCCCTTCATTCTCGATGTTGGCTGCCGCAGCGGCGGACAATGGCTTGCGACAGACCAACATGGCTCTGCTCCCGCCAATTCCCTTGTACAGACGACTGCTGCGAGCTCATAGAAAGCACCTGCCTTTCGAGATGCGCGTATTGGGTGACGAATATATCAAGGCCGAGTTTAGGCTCCATCGGAAGGTGGAAAACCGAGCCCATTTGGTACGTGAATGGAGGCCGTCTGCTGTCCGCGGCATTGTCCCATGGAGGCCAATCCTTATGATGCCAGGTGCTAACTCCCTCTCGTAATCTTTGCCACCAGATTGGATTTCTCAGTGAATGGCAACTGTATGCGCAGAAAATCGAGGGTGATTCTTGGGTTGGCGAGAAGATCGATGAGGCAAAGCTTCAAAGGATGAGTGGTAAGTTTGTCAATTTGGAAAGTTGAATAAGTATCACTGACGATCACTCCATAGATGAGCAGATTCACCAGCTTTATGACTTATTGCAGGCGATACAAAGCCGCAGCAAGGATGGCTCATAAGATGTATAACGCGATTTCATCAACATTTTCTTTTGGTACCGCAAACTTTTTAAAGTAGAGTTTCATAAGTCAGGCAAGATCTAATCCTGGGCATTGACGACACTCCTCTCTGCACATGTATACTTGCTGGAGGTTGACGAAGCTCGGATCATCGGATCTCCAATGCCTCGGCAATCCATGCAGCCTGAATGGCACTCACCCTTTTAGCGTAGCTTTTGTTAGTGAACACATGATCTAAGAACATTATTGCCTCTTTCTTCTGTCCATGGAGAACGCTTGCTGGATGGATGGCAACCACATGTTTGCCGTGAACTGTCACATAACTTCCATCAGGAGCTAGCATCGCCGTCTTGTAGGCATATCCCCGTAAAAAACATCGTAGGACAGTTTCAGCCCTTTCTGGAGCTAGTGGAGTGAATGGCTGAGGGTCTGCCTCTGGTGCATTCCTCAATATCTTTTCTTTCAAGCATATGCCACGAAGTTGTCTTCTAATATTCAAAGCTTGTTTTATGTTTCTGATATTGATCTTCTTCCTTTTGCACCACTGCATTCTGTCGGAGTTCTCGGCCGTGTATTGTTGTATAGTCGTTGAGTACGTGATCAAGTCGCCTTCTCGCCGTTGCAGTTCCTTACGAGAAAGCTCCAGCTCCTCTTGCCCTTCCTCTGACTGCACCTGGAGAAAAATGTCTTCTCCACTGGTAATGCACGAGATAATATCGATCGCCTCGATGACACAGTCAAAATCTGGCTTCTCGGCTGCCAGCAAAACTGCGCCGAGGGGCGCAGGAACCGGCAAACGTGCCATTTTCTCCCCGGCTGAGGTGATATAGCCATCGTCATCCAATGCTCCCAGGTAATGCAACTGGATCAAAGCCTGTTCAATGGCTTCCGTGTCAGGAGTATCAATCAATGGAAAAGCAAGCACATCCCGAACTCCGCGGGCTTTCATGGTCAAAACAGCACCAAGGACATCATTGCGCAAAATTTCAGGGAGATCAGACTCTGACAATGCTTCAAATGCAGCTTCGGTATACAGTCTGAAGCACTTTCCCGGAGCTTCACGTCCAGCTCTACCCGCGCGCTGAATAGCCGAAGATTTGGAAATTGGTTTGGCCAGCAAGGATTCCATGCCGAGACGTGGTCTGTACTGTTTGATCTTTGCCTTGCCACAGTCAACCACATATCGAACACCTGGCACAGTAACTGACGTCTCGGCGATGTTCGTTGCTAGAACAACTTTTCTGGTGAATCTCGCCGAAACGGGCTGAAAAGCCTCTTGTTGGCCATCGAGAGATAACTGGCCATACAATGGCAAGACTTTGATTCTTGGCATGTTTGATGCCAAGGTAGTTGCATATTCGTCGATAAGCTTTTGTGCAGCCTCTATTTCTTCCTGGCCAGTCAAGAAAGCTAGAATGTCACCCGGCAGAGGCTCCTCCATGTGAATTTTGAGTATCTTCTTCACAAGCGCATCTTGAATATCGGCGACAGGCCGAGCTTCGTGGATGACTTCTACAGGGAACTGACGGCCTTCGATGTGGAGTACTTGAACGATGTGAGTCTTGGATACAGTCGATGACGCATCATTGAAGAACGATTTGAAAATTTCAACATTTGCTGTAGCACTCATGATGATGACTCTGAGAGGTATTCCGCCTCGCATCTCTGTTCCCGCGTTAATGATTTGTTTGAGAAAGCCGACGAGAAGGTCAACATCGAGACTTCTCTCGTGAATCTCGTCAATAACAATGGCGCTGTATTGCCGCAAGTATGGATCTCTCAGAAGTTCTTGAAGTAGTGTTCCCTCTGTAAGAAATTTGATTTTGGCCCCTTTCGGAACTCTATGATCAAATCGCACAGAGTAACCAACAAGTCCGCGTCCATCTGGACCAACTTTGCCCAAAGGGGTTCCAGCTTCATGGGACACTCTGTATGCTAAAGTGGTGGCAGCAACTCTTCTAGGTTGAGTAATGCCAATAGTACCGCCAACAAAATTTTCATCTCGAGATCCAAGGGCATGGGTTTTCCGCCGATTGCACCATGACTCCTTATAGAGAAATTGTGGGACTTGAGTACTTTTTCCTGAACCGGTCTCACCAACTATTATGATGACCTGATTTTCGGAGCCTCGAAGGGCCCTTTGAATTTCTGAACGATACTGCCATATCGGGAGCTTTTTGCGGTTCTGAAGGAGTGTTGTGTCTTCGGTTCCTTTCAGACATCCTTTCTCTGCCGGAAGAGATTGGTCAAATTGTTCCGGAATCAATTTGACTTGCGATGTATTTTTATCAGCCACATTGCTTGATCCTTCCAACTGTTGGCTATCTTGGGGTCTTGCGGCTGAACGCTCCCTCTTCACTGGTGGTGCTAGGTACGCATCAAGTGAGATGACTTTGCTTCCGAGTGTGATTGTGTTGGGCGCTTTTTTACGCTGGTTGGCAGCTTTTTTTGAAGAACTTCTAGAATGCATCTCGAGCCGCAGTCAAGTTGTACAGAACACTCGGTTTGTTGTTTGCAGTCGGAACGTTGAAGATTCGAAGTCATTTTTTGAGTTCAGGTTTGTAGAGGAGCTCAGGTGCAAGGTTCTCAGTACTGTGCTCAGGGAAATTAAGTGGGACCAGGCGCACCCGTGTCCCGAATGGTCGGCAGGCAGGACCAGTCTTGTCAAAGGCCCGCTACAAATGACTTTCAGAGTCACTGCTCTTTCGCCTACGTAGTTGCTTGTCATTAGCTTGGCAGGGACGTTTATTTATGTTTGTTTTAAAAGAAGAAAAATTGAAAAAGGAGAAGTTCTCTCTCTACTATGCATGATGTTATTGGGGGTTTGAGCTTTACTATCAGTCGCACATCTTCCGAATTGGACTTCACTCAAAGACCCGAATTTTACGGCTATCGCTAATCAATTAAACGACCCTATTGTTGTCTTCCGTTGCAGTCGAGACCTCGATAAGCCCCCGAGTTTAGCGCACTTGGCTTGCTCGAGCATTCTATTTGATACGGGCCAAGCGTTCACGGTTCATTCTTGTGGCGTCGTCTACAGCATCGCTCTGTATAAAGTGTCAGCTTGGCTCGGTAGGGGTTTTTTTTTTGGCGGGGGGGGCAGTGTGTTGAGTTTACCTTGCCCATAATCCTGTCAATCTGTTTGTTTTGGGAGTCAACTTCCTTGCCAATGGCCTTACCGACCATGTTCATCATGGAAACCTGACCCTCGAGCTCTGTCAGTCCATCATCAATCTGGTCCTCCAACTCATCTGCTCCTTCCTCATCGTCCAAGTTAAACTTGCCGTAATCCTTTTTACGCTGTGCGGGAGGACGACCGGCGGCATTGATATTCTGGAATGTGGTTTCCATCCGTTGATTCGCAGAGTAGCCCTCGCGACGAGTTTCCTCTCTCTGCTCTCTTTCGGCTCTATGCCTGCTCATAACCTCATCGTCCGCCTTCTGCTGTCGCTGCTTAGATGTAAAGGGATTGTTGACATGAACGGCGAACATGCTACGGTTGAGAGTTTTTAATTCTGCTGCCCGATCCTGTGCAACCTTGTTTTGATTCGCGGCGAGATCGAGATTCTTCTCGGTATTGTGTAAGCGTTCACCTTGGGCGCCGAGACGAGCAAGCGTCGCTTGGCCTACTTCGTTCGCCTGTCTTGCCATCTGAACTGAGCGTGACACTGAAGAGGAGCTTTCTTGTTGAATTTGCCGCTTCTGGGCAAGTACACCTTGGTACTCAGCTTCCTCTTGCTCTTCTTCTGTCAGCTCGCGTCGCTCACCGTACCCGCCGTACGAATCGTTCTCTGAACCGGGCTGTCCATAAGATGCCACTGATGGAGGCACCTGTTGTCTTTCTGCTTGGCGCTCCTGCGCACCTGAGAAAAGAACATCACGGTTCTCGTCGGGTTCATTATTAGTACGACCGAACCCACCGTAACCACCAGGGCCGCGGGCACTGCCTGCCGGGCTATTATATCGGTCGGAGCCATATCCGCCCCCGGAACCATATCGATCAGAGCCATATCCCGTTGGGGCAGAATCGCCATAACTGCTACCAGGTGCTTGGTTTTGGCTGCCAGAGCCGTGTCCGCCAACAAGACCAGCGGGACCACCTTGACTATTTAAGGAGACTTCTTGTCGCTTGTCGGCTCCTAGCCCAGCACGAGCTTGTTGATACGGAGTGATGTTTGCATATTTGGCGCTGTCGGCGTATGGATCGATGGCGCCTTGTTGGGCATAGGGGTTGTCTGATTGCGTCTGGGAATGCTTCTTGCGGCCAAAGAGTGCGTTGCGATTAGCATCATCGCCGTTATCACCTTTCCTTCCAAAACCAAACTTCTTCATGACAGGCAGTATGCGTTGGTGATTATCAAATTGTCAGACGGTCAGGTATCTTTGTGCTCCTAGAATTTCACTGGCGAAATGAAAAGAAAATGAACCGCAGGCGAGCAGTGGAAATGCGGAGGGAATCAGGGAGTCAGGTAGTAGTAAGTAGCAAGGAAGCCAGCCTAGGCTACGCACGAATCTGGCGTCTACATAATGACCCGCGGGGTAAGAACCCAGGTGGCATCGTCTGGGCGCATTGATCTCTGTCGCAAGGCATGTAGGGGATAATCCACGCACAAATTAGTGCCCAGTCGGCTGCGCCTCTTTTTTTTTTTCGTGCAACAATCTCGTCCCCACAGAAGACTTGATGGCAAGGCAGAAACGTCAGGTGGTGTGGCGGAGGTCGGCCGTGGCTCTGAATGTTCCAGTTTTACTCCGTACGAGTTCATAAGGTCTCCAACAAAGTGGTCTGACTGAGTAAGGCGCTGTACAGGCGCTGTACGCGGACCTGCGTGGCCCACAGGACATGACAGGGTGCGACAGGCCTCTTTTAAGCAAGTGTAAGGTGCAATGTTAGCAGCGGCTAACCTTGACGGATCTTCTGGCTTCAAGTGATCTTCGATCAGTGGCTGGTGCCTTCTCGACGAAAGGGGTATCTAGAAATGTTTTCCATGCTTCAGAAGCGCACGTAGAGTCAAGGGACCAGGAACAAGCTCGGATTACTTGGCTCCAAACCATTCATCGAATAGATTATTAATGGGATACTACAGGATCCTCGGCACAGAATCTTGTTCGATTCTGGCTCTCGCAGTCTCCTGCTGCTCGTCAGTCCAGACCAGGGACGTGTGCAAAGTTTCTTGTAGTTCTAAATACGCCAATGAGGGTGTCTATCTGGGAGCTTTGCTCGTCTTTCGGTTGCGACCCGCGAACAATATCAGGCGAGCCGAATTTCACGTCAGCGATTGCAATGACAGGCCGATGATCTGTAAAGCGTATTGTCGCGTAATCGAGTACAAAGAAGGACACTTGCAAACTGTTTGAATCCTCATAAGCTGAGTGACAGCCCATCGTATCGACTTTTCCAAGCCGGGATTATTACGCAACTAATCTCCGTAGTCGTCATCGTCACCTCCTTTAACATTTGAATCTTTACGAATCGGTATCTTGATTCCCTGGGTAGCAAATGTTTTACTGAGTGGCGTGCTCTCGCACACGCCAGGAAACTTTTTGGCCGAATAAACATTGAAAATCTCACTGAAGCAGCACGCCAAAATCGGTGCCCTATTTTTGTTGATCTTGGGTGCTCCTGCATCGCGAGGCGCACCATCTGGCGGCCCGACATTTACGAAAGAATATCTCAAACTATGATATTCTGATTAAAACATGGCCTAAATGTATCATGCAAACAAGTGTAACATACCGAAAAGGGCCCTCTGTTCGTACGCTCAGATCTTGAAGGACGAACCATATTCCGATGCGATCTTCCGTATCACTCAATCGGAAAGCACTAGCAGCTAGACTGCCAATCAAATTTCGGGTGAACATGCCCTGGGGTTGCCCACCGACCATAGCCATTCGAGCCAGAGAGTTGTGATCTTGAACATAGCCTGTTGCGTTGGAGGAACCGTTTCTGTTGTATGGAGAGACGCTTGTTTGTGAAGATAGAGAGGTGACTCCGCCATCCGAACGATATGATTGATGCTGAGGATAAAATTGCTGTGGTGGCCCATAAGAGCCATTCGGAGGATAAACAGGGGCTATGAGATCAAGTTTCAGCCGAGCTCGCTTGATTTGTTCACTCAGAAGCTTGAAAGAGACGCTGATTCTCACCTTGGCCATAGCTTGATTGGATTTGATAGTCCTGCACATAAGTGACCCCTTGAGCCTGATTATATGCTACTTCTCGATTAGACGGGAGAACGTGTTGCGTACACGGGACCATTCCAGCATCGCCGCCGTTTAAGGTCGTATATGAGTACGGGGTTGTTGAAGAAATGGATGGGCTACCCGTAGAGGAGCGAACGAGATTTACTTCTTTGGTACCATCTTCATTCCAAAGATCGACATTCAGCACAAACATTGAATGATCGATATCACTGACAACGCATTAGCGAAATGGGGGATGGGGGATGGGAAGGAAATTGTCTAGGAGTGCTCGTACTTGCAATCAATTTCCTTGCCTGTCGCAATGTCTGTGATGATCAACCGGACACATGGTGGGGGCGTGATAGGTCGGCGATCCTGATATGTGTTAGAGAACCCAACGTGACGCAGCTGTATTTCACATACATACTTTGTCCCCAAATCCACACATGCGTGCTCTTTTAGGCTGTTGAACAACATCAAGCCTCGTTCTTGTCAGTCCCAGTCAAGATGCATGGCTCTGGAAAGGCGTGAATTAACTCACTGATACTTGCGACCAGTACCTTCGTCAATCTTTGAGAATGGGGACAGCATTTGCGTTTGACCACCGCTGGGTTTTCCCGAGCATGCCAGGGCTATAGAACCTGAAGAATTTTGTTGTGCCTCTTCTTGTCTAGAATTATGAGAAGGTGGAGGTGGCATTTGTGGTGCAGGCAAATGATGCTGCAACAGGCCACGGTTTTGGGCGTGCTGAGAGAGTGAGTGTGAATATGGGGGTGTTTCATTGGATACATGGCTAGTTTGAGTTTCGTGGTGCTGCAGCAGGTGTCTTTGTTGTAGATGATGATGGGGTTGCTGCTGTGTTTGTTGATGGCTCTGGTACCCATAGGATGACTGGTCAGAAAGCTGGCGGCTTGACGAAGCCACGGAGCTCTCCTGAGGATAAGAAGCTCCTGGCAGGGGAAGCTGTTGGGACATGTCTGATGAAGGGTACGCCGAGCCCATGATCTTTGGCGTGGCTGACAGCCAACGTTTCTAACGCGTGACTGCTCTGTATGTATGGAGTAGGCAAAGGGTGCCTGATGGACGTGAACTGCAGATAAAGTCTGGTTTGATAGTCTTAGTATCTAAGTCTCGGATAACAGTCAACCGGACGATAAGGGTAGCGCAAAACCTCGTACTTGGTGCCCGCGATTTGCCGGGCTGGATCTCAGTGCCCAAATGGCGGCGAACTGCAGCGTTTGTGATCGGCTGTAGCACGCCTCAAGCTGGAACAAACCCGTTGACAGACGCTATTTGAGGGGTGGAATATATCGGAAGATTATCATTCGAAGATAGGCGAAAGAGGGAGTGAAGGGGCAAATTTAAGAATCCCCGGGGAATCGGGACGAAAATGTTAGCCCGCGATTGAAACGGGCTAAAATGCTCCAAGCCAAAAAAAACCTGACACTGATAATGAATGCCTGGTGCACGAGTACCTGTTGAGTGACGCCTATGCTACACTTTGGGATAATAGGGCCCTCAGACTATGTAGCATGGATGATCTGTCGGACCGATATAGGTTTGAAGACCAACCGGACCACATACTCGTGCCATGCTCCCCTTTTTTTGACCCGCGATTTGCGCGCACGTACGGGTGATGTGCCTAATCCAATTGCGCCATAGCAAAAGAATACGCATTATACAAGTCCCCAAGACTTGTGCAATTGACACCTCACTTCCCCCCTGAATTATTTTACAAATCTACATGTCCCATTTTTTCGTTCCTCTCTAACAGCTGCGATCAGCTGCAAGTGCACTACAGCCCCTGTATTATTTTAGAGAGCTACAAGGAAAATACGCAGGGTATATTACGCTACTAGAAAATACATAACTTTCTATATAAGGTATGAGGGAATTTAGGTACTTACTAATCATAGCCCCTATCTCCTTTCTTTCCTCTCTAGCACCTGATTGGCTAAATCCCCCCTGTTATGTAGATCTGTAAAATAATTCGGGGGTGTACTGTATTGCTAGGTCTAGGCAAAGCCTAGATTATCACACTTGGGGTCTGATCCACGAGCCAGTGCAAAGATTGCGCCGACGTCACAGTAGAAGTTATATGTGAATTTATAAGGGGCAGCCAGTTTATACTATCTTTTATACCTAATATAAACTTTATGTATAGACTATATAAAGTGTAAAGTTTATACCTAAAAATTAGTAAAATTAGCTTTTTTCTTAGTATTTAATCCTATTATAAGTATTTATATAGCCTTAGTTAAAAAGGTATATTATAAATAAGGACAAATATAGTATTTATATAATTTAGATTAAGTTTTGTAAATCTCTATAGATCTTAGCTAATAAAAATAGCTAGCGCGTCCGGTTATGTGCATTTTGCACTCGTGCAAAGTGTTAAGGCTTCTAGGCCAGAATGGATAGAATAGGGTAATAGTATGGATAAGGAGTAGCTAGATAGCTAAAGGTAAGTAGTAATGCTTAAGGGTTTTAATCTCTAGCCTCCCACATTCTATGTGTGTAACCTTTGCCTAAATACCCCCTTTATATATATATAACTAGCTTATAGTAGCCTTATAGCTAAGGAGCTATAAGCCCTAAGTAAGTCCTACTATATATAATGCTATTACCTCTATTACCTATATTACTCTATAGCCTCTATAACCCTAATATAGTACCCCCTTTACTTTATAATTACCCTTAATTATACTTACTACCTAGTTAGTGTAAACTTACTATTCTAATTTTCCTATATAACTCTTACCTTATATATTCTAATGTAAGGCATAAGGAGATAATAGCCCTATTAATAATAGGTTTAGCTATTATTCCTTACCTTACCTATAAGCTCTTAGTTATAATATATTTATTTATTTATTTAAATACGCTAGTTAGCCTTCCCTAGCTATTTCTAGTACTCCTATAGATTAGTTAAAGAGGAAAACCTTTAGAAAGACAAAAAACCCCCTTATATCTTTATTTAGTCTAGCGCTAGCCCTAGACTAGGTTAGCGCTGCTATTAGTATAGCTATTTATAGTTATTTATTACTAGCTTATGCTAGCCTTATCCCTTTATCTAAGTTTTTAAGTTAGAAAGACTACTAACTCTTTACCTTTACCTAGGTCCTAGCTCTCCTCTAAGCTAGTGCTAGCCTAATTAATATTGCTACTTATAAAGTAAATTTAAGTTTATAATAATAATTTACTTTTCTCTTATAGTATTACTAACTCTTTTATTACCTTACTTTTTAGCTAAATCCGCCTTTTCTCTAACCTAGGTTATTTATAAACTTAGAGCACCTAGTTTTATAGAACTTTTAGAGGGGGAGGGTAGGGCTAGCCTATAGTTACCTTAGTGTTAGCGCTCTTTTACTATTAAAGTTTTTATTTATTTATAATATTAGTGTATTATCTTTATATTTATAATAATAACTTATAGCCCCCCCCCTCCCTAGGGATTATAAGAAGAGTTCTTCCCCCCTTAGAATCCTAACCTTTTTCCTTCCTCCTATATTACACTTTCTTATAGGTTATTTTTCCCTTTTTCTTTTAAGAACCTATAGGCCTTACCCTAGGTTAGTGCTAGTTTAGAAGCTAATAACTACTATAGTTTTATGCGCTTATTACTATAGTTATAAAAATATCTCCCTCTTACTCTCTATTACTAGTAGGTTTACCTCTATTTCTATGTGATTTAGGTGCTAATTTGCCTAGGAGCCTATGCTTTTGCTATATTATCTAAAGAAGCTACTTACCCTAAAGTAGCTATAGTAAGCTCTTAAACGTAAGCTTTAGGTAGGTCTCTTTTGCTCTAGCGCTAGGCCTATTTTAATGCTAATTTAGTTTAGTTAGGTAAGCCCTAATAATTTTAGTGCATTTCCTGCTATATATAATCTATAAAGACTCTAGGCTATTAGTACTATAATGTTATTAGTTTATTTTCTCTTTAGTTTTGCTATAGTAGTAAGGCTAATCTATTTAGTTAGGGGCTATAACTAATGCCTACTTTAATTATTAGGTTAGGAATAGCAAGTATAAGAAGGTTTAATATAGCTACTCCTAGTCTAGCGCTGCTGCTAATCTAGTTAATAGGTTAAAATTACTAGGCGTTAGGTAAAGCATTAGTGGCTAACTAAAATATTAGCTAAGATTACTAGTAGTGCTAAGGTAAGAGCTTCTCTAGTGGGTTAATTCTAGCTTTAAATTAGTGCTAATTTATCTATTTCCCTAGGTCCCTAAGGACTTTAATACATATATAAAGAAGTTATACGCTAAAAATTAAAGTAAGAAGAAATAGTTTGCGTTAGTGGTAGGCCTAAACTAAGGTAGTTCTAGGTTTACTAGGGACTAATATAATAAGACTATCTTTTAGCTATATTAACTAGATGTATAAATAGCAAAGATAAACTATCTCCTAGGCACCTCCCTCCCTATTAAGGGGTAGGCTAAAATCCTAAAGAATGCTATTCCTATCCCTAAGGAGAAGTAGTTTCTTTATATTATTTTACATTAGCATAGGGGCGTAATTAGATTAGAAGCGGCCTAGAAGGGGGGCTAATATACCTAGCGTTTAGTAGTTAGTTTATATTAATTTAATAATAAGTTCTAGAGCATATTTCTTTCCTTATATGCATTATAATTGCTTTGCCTCTAGCCTATTTCCACCCCTAAATTATTTGTATTAGTTTCTAATTTCCATTACCTCTATTAGTTATTATTTTTATAGTCCTTAGTTCTAATCTTTTGCGTTAGACACGCCTTAGTTCTAGTTCTAGGGCTTTTAACTTAGTAGCTAGGTTATATGCTAGCGTGTAATATTATAGTCTCTTTATAGCTAGAAACCATTTAGCTATGACTTTTGCCCACTAGGGATTATTTAGGGCTAGCCTTGCTTCCTATATGTCTATAGGCTAACGTTATTAGGGTTGCATATAACTATATCTATAGTAATTAACTATTATATAATACTAGTTTTCTTTCGCTTAGCTATAGCTATATAAAGGCAAAGTTACCCTAGGAATATTCTAGAGAAAAAGAAACTTATTAAGGCTAATCTTACCTATTTATAATTATATAAGTGTAAAGAAAATATACTTATCTAGGTCTTTATGGAATCTCTAGATATCTTTTAGGTAGCTTAGTAGCTAGTCCTTAGCTAGTTCTCTAATGCGCTAGTCCTAACCTAGTCTTTCTTTATTATGCTATACTTCCTATTAGCTTTTCTATTTATTATGTAATTTTACATTAGGTTTATCTTCCTTATTATTATATCTCCTCTGTGGCCTTCTCTAGGGTAGGATAGTTACTACTAACCTAGCTATAGTCCTAATTACCTTTACTATCCTACTATTAATAGTTCTCTTCTTATATCTCTTTTTTAGGTAGTTTAGGTATAGGTTAAGTGGTAGGACTTTAGTTTTAGCTTCTAGCTATGTAATTAGGGTAGCCTTAAACGCCCTTATAATAACCTAAAGATAGGCTAACTAGTTAGTTATAAAGCTCTTAACTATGCCTTTTAGTTTTCCTCCTTTCTTAGTTAGTATATAGTAAGCGCTTACTCTATAGGTAATTATAGGGTAGACTACCTATATATATAGGAGGCGTGTATCTCTAAAGCTATAACCCTATGCTAATGCTATTAGTAAGGTAAGTATAAGTTACTACTAGGCTAGTTTTCCTTTAATAATCTTCCTATAAGCGCCCTAGGTAAGTTTCCTATTAACCTAAATTCTAAGGAATTAGTAAGCCTCTATAGGCGCTATCTCCTTTACTCTAAGCTAGACTCTAGTCTAGGGTAGTTAATAGGATTTGCTAAAGTGCATAAGTTTTATCTTAGCTAGGTTAAACTTTACTCCTACTTCCTTAGCCTATTTCTTATAAATCCTTTACGCTACCTTAAGTCTTCTCTAGGTCTAAGCTATATTCTTTCTAAAAGCTATAATATTTATATTATTAGCAAAGCCTATTGCTACTATGCCTAGTATAGCTCTAAGATAGACATAGAGTTTTACTAAGTATAAAAGAAAGAGAATAGGGGAGAGGGGGGATCCCTATAGGGTGCTAGCTCTAATTTTTGTTAAAATAATGCTATTTATAGCACTATTTTATAGGCCCACTAGTTGCCTTGTTGCGTTGTTACAACGTTAGTTACGAGCGTTGCTTGCAGCATTGTTTGTTGTGACCTGCGTTCCCACAACTAACCTATGGGCTTGTATGACTAAGCCAACTAGGTTACCCTATAGGGAAGCTGAAATCGACTGTAACTAGGCAACTAGTAGTCGTATAAAAGGCTAACGTATACTGTTTAAATCCTTGAATTTTTCTGGATTTAATAGTATATTTTATAAATAGGGTTGTTTATTAAAGTGCTTAGTTAGTGCACCTAGGCAGCTAGTTTGTATGGCTGTGAGTCGATTTTTTATTTTTCCTATACAAATGAGTTTTGCGGAAAATAAAAAGTAGCTCCTAAGACCTCTCTAGCGACCTAGATCCTTTAATACAGTTAGTAGGTCTATGAGGGGACTAGAAATCCTCTCATTACTTGTTAGACTGTCCGTTAGCTAGGAATTAACTGTATTTAACTATCAAAAGCTCCTAATCTTGAAGAATAAGCTATAATCTAGTGAATCTAGAAGCCGTCGCGTTAGAATCTAGCAGGGAGGTCTTCCTATCCCTCTAGCTAGATTCCCTTCCCATTTTCAATAATTTTAAAGGGTCTTAAGAGCCCTCTATTAAAGCTAAGCTAGCTTATTCTCCCTATAAGGAAGCTATGTATTATTACTACTAGCTATTATAGGATGCCTATCTTAATAAGGAGAGCTATAAGGTATAGGTAGCTAACCCTATTAAATACTAATAAGATATTTATTTACATAAGCGAGGCTAATTTGCCCCTCCCCTAGGCCTCTCTAACACACTCTATTAGGGCTTTTATTACAGTTTTTGTTAATTTATTAACCCTATTTCCTATTTAGAGCTTAGGGAGGAGGCTATTTATCTTAGTATAAGTTATAAGCTACCTTACTATTACTACTTCTATAACCTTTCTTACTATATTAAGTAGCGAGATTAGTCTCTAGGTATTAGCATGTCTTATTTCTTTAGTTATTTTTCCTAGTTTCCTAATTACTACTACTTTAGCGGTGTAAAAGTAGGCTAGGAAATAGCTAACTATAATAGCTACGTTTAGTAGCCTAGTTATTACAAGGTAGGCTAGTTCTTTATAAGCCTTAATAAATCCTATAAGGAGTTTATTATTACCTAGGGCTTTCTAATTACTTATATCTAAAAGGATATTACTAATCTCCTAGGGGGCAAATAGGTCTAGATCTAGGGCTAGTATATTATTAAGCTTAGGGAAAGATAGGTCTAGGATATAGGATAGGTTTGCTATAGGTTTAGGGAAGAACCTTTATGCAAGCACGCTTGCTTTATTTTTATGTGTAGTAGCTAGGTTAGGGTTATTATTAGACCTCTCTAGCTCTAGTAGCCTAGGGAGCTCTAGGGGAGCCTAACTTTAAAGTCTAGCCTATCTTTCTAGCCTCTATACTACTCTATCCTTGCCTTTAGTGTTAGCTTATCTTAGCGTATCCCTTCACGTGTTTTTTCTCTTTTCTCTAATAACTCTTTCCTAGTCCTTATCTATATCTATATATACTTACTAATTTGCTTTAGTTCTCTAGTGCCTTTATTATCTCTTAGCCTAGTTAGCTTTAGTAACTAACTCTTTAGCCCTTTTAGACTACTACACTTCTAGGCTAGGTAAGCCCCTAGGTTTTTAGGGGGCTACTATCTTAGCTATTTCCTAGAGATTTATAATTAACTATATAGTGTAAGTATTAATGCCTTCCTTATTGCATAGGTTTAGGGCGTTTTCTAGTTATAGTTAATTAATTATCTTTACCTTTATAGTTCCTTTATCTATAGTGCTCTAAGTGTATCTTAGGGTTAAGGGGGTAGTCTCCTAGGGGTTAGTAAAGATATAAATTAGTTATAGTATATAGTTAGACCCTATTAGGTTATTAGCTCTATTATAATATACTTAGATATTAGGAGTTACCTACGCTAAATCTATAGTGCTATCTCTATTACCTTTATTTTATCTAGTAGGTTTACCCTATAGCATTACTAATCTAAGCCTTTACTAGCTTATAAACTCTAGTAGTTCTTTTGCTTTATTACTAGTCCTATTAAATCTATCCTATAGTAAATGCTTCTAGTTAAAGTCCCTAATAAATACGCTTTAGTTATAAGGCTCTTTTGCGTTAATAGTATAAATAGGGGTATTCTAATTATTACTATAATTTTCTAAGTAAAGAGAGTAGATATTTACACTATATATTTCCACTAAGGACTAGTTAGTTTCTCCCTAGGCTACCTATAACCCTATAGTGTGCTTCTTATTAATATATATAGTGTTATATCTATTATAGTATATAAGTTAGAAGTAAGTAAGGCTTAGAGCTAGGGGCTAAGGGTTTTTTATATATTCCTATTCTTAGATTACTATTATATCTATATTAGTGCGATGCTAAAGCGCTATATATATAAGATTATCCTTCTTATTTACGTTCTAATAGAGGACTTATAATATTACTATATTAGTTAGGGGGGTTAGGGGTCTTCTCTATCTTACGCTAGTTCTATGCTAGCCCTTACTTGCTTTACATATTATCTAATGCTATTTACTTTTATAGCTTTAGGCTATTTTGCGCTTTACTTTGCTAGGGTTAGGTAGCCTCTTTTCTTTCCTATTATAGTGGTTAGCGCCTAGGCTATAGTAAGTCTCTCCTAGCTTAGGGATAGGCTTTAGGTAGTAAAGTATACTAGTTATTCTAAGTATCTTACTTTTACTATATTTTATTTCTTTTTTAGGACTAGGTAGTCCTTAGACTAGGCTAGGTAAGGGCTAGAATATAGGATGCATTTCTCCTATACTTATTTATTAGTGGTTAGGTAGGTTATTTCTCTACCCTTATAATAGCTAGCTTTATACCTTCTATACTTTAGGGCTGCCTTATAGTACTTTATAATATATCCTATTTAGAAGTAGTTATAGTATTATTAAGGCTATAGGGTTTTATTATATAGTTTAGTATAGAATAGCTTTACTTTAAAGACTATTCTATCTTTATAAATCTTATTAGTATCTTTAACTTTAGCTAATCTAAGGATAAGGGTAGTTCTTAGGGCTTCTTTACGTTAGGGGCGCCTTACTATTACCTTAATTATATTAACTTTATTTGCTTTACCTAGCTTTACTACTAGGTTTTTAATAAAGGTATGCTTTATAGGGAAGCCCTTAACTATAACACTAAGGATATAGTAGTAAAGGGCTATCTCTAGCCTAAAGGCAGTAGGAATCTATTTCTAATTATCTTTATACTAGGTAGTAGTCCCTTTAAATATAATAATTATATTTTTGCTTAGGAGTCTTCTAGCTATAACTACTATAGCTTAGCCTATAGCCTTATTTACTACTATTACTATATCTTTAGTAATTCTAAACTAAAGTAATTCCTATATAGTATTCCCCTTAATAAGGACTTCTCTATTTTATTTACCTAGGATTTATAAGGGGGGAGGAGTAGTGTTAAGTTATTTTAGTAAAGTAAGTCCTATAGTAATGCTTACCTAGGTTAGGGTAGTATTACCCTTAGTTACTTCCTTAATTACCTCCTTAAGGACTTATAAGAATGCTTTTTTAGTTATATAAATATTACTATTATTATTATTTTTCTATTCTAGTTTAGCTTAGATATAGTTTACTATTAGGAGGGTTATAGCCTTAGTAATGCGCTAGACTTTAGCTACCTTATTACTAGGGATAAGACTAGCTATCTCTTTATAGAATTTCTTTTCTTTAGGATAATTAAATTAAATCTATTTTGCTATAGGTCTATTATTACTCCTATAGACATTAAACTATCCTATGCTAGCGTTAGGGTAGTAGTAGCTCTATGCTAGCCCCCTTTCTCCTTTATTAATAACTATTAGCACCTTATTCTCACACCTACCTCTAGATCTATTGCAATGCGATATTATAGAAGGGGGTAATTAATAACAAGGAATTTAAATATTAGCTTGGTTTGTATTTTAGAGGCGATTCCGTACCTTTGGGTTAGTGCGGAAAAGTATGCAAAGGTGCTCTTTAGTTATAATATAGTTATAGCTATAGAGTTACTTTATAAATACTTATATTCTTATTCCTACTAGTTTTATAAAAGTAAATACCTTATATTATATTTTCTTTTTAGCTAAAAGGGATAGGGTATTAGATACTATATATTAGGGTATATTTAATTATAAGTTTTAGTAAAGTTACTATAAGCTCACTAGGTATACGTAGTTAGCTATAACTTTAGCTATTAATAGCTATAACACTAGCTTTTTAACCTATAGCTTACTTTCACTACCTATATAAATTACTTAAGGGGTCTATAGTTAATATAAAAAAGACTAAATTTCCCCTCCTTTTTCTCTTCCTTTTCTCCTTATCCCTCTTAATTTTTAATATTAAATTTATAAGTTAGCCTTACTAGCCTTATAGTAGTGTTCTTACTACTACTACTTAGTAGTTACTAACCTTATCTAAGGTCTTTTTCTTATTATCTTATATCTTATTTGCTTTTATTATTAGTATTTTATTACTTTACTTCTTACTTACTTACTACTAACTTATAGCTAGGTTATAATATTATTTATCTATCCTATAACTCCTAGTCCTATTACACTTACTCTAGAAAAATCCCCTTATAAGAGGGCCTTATAAGTATTAAAAACCTCTATATAAGTTTATCTCTTACTTATAGTGTTATAGCTACTAACTTACTAAATAATACTATAAAAATTCCTTACCTTTACTATAGTTAGTAGGTAGTAATCTAGTAAATTACTCCTAAAGATAATAAAGCTAAACCTTAATATATTATAGATAGGAAACTAGTCTATAATAAGTATTACTATTTCCCTAGTATAACTAAGCTACTTCTCTCTTACTTTTATAATACTAACTTAGGTTAGGTAATTCCTTAAAGTGCGCTTACTATATAAAAATAATAAAATATATATTAGTATAAGTGTCCCTTTAAAGGCTATTGCTTTTAGCTAGCTAACCTATTACTAGTATTTTATAAGAATTATAATTCTTTATTATAAGTTCTTTAAGATTATAAAGAAGGTTCCTAAAGGTAGCTATTACTATTAGTATTTAGTAAGATTATTAATTCTAGTAACTTAGTTAAAGCTAACTTATTACTAGGCTCTAGTGCGCGTAAAATATAAATTATATAATACACTCCTTACTATAAAGAATGTAAATTACTATAGGAGAGTTTATTAGGCCTATCTAACTATAGAAGCTACTTATAAGGCTAACGCTAATAAACACGCTATAATATTATAGCTCTTTAACGCTACTAACCTTAAGGTATAAATTAATATTACTAATAGCCTACGCTTTATAGCTTAAAATACCCTTATAGTAAGTCCTATTATCTCTAGTATAGCTTCTAATTTACTAACTTATAGCTAGTTTATAAACTACACTACCTAGCTCCTTACCTATATTAGCCTCTCTAAGCTCCCTAAAAAGCTTTATTCCTTTATTTATAGGGATAAGGAGGGGTTCTTTAATAATAAAGCTCCTATAGCTATTATAAAGGAAAATATAGCTATAGATATAATAATAAAGTAATAGGTGCTTAGTAGCTATATAGTAGTTTACTTTAAGAAAATATAACTTTTATATTATAAAATTTTATATATTAAATTACTAAAGTAATAATATCTTTATAAACTAGCTACTTAATTACCGCTTATAATTATTTATAATATCCCTTATAATAAAATCTCTTTTTAATACCTATAAATTCTCTAAGCTATTATAGCCCTTCTATTTTACTAAGAATTTCCGCTGTTTTCTATTATACTAATATAAGATAATTCTCTTAACCTTAAACTTTTCTTTATTATCTTTAATATTATCTTATAGTAAGGATATATTTATATAGCTAGTAGGATCCCCTCTAAATAGTTTAAGGCTTATAATATTAAATATATTATAAAGTCTTAAGCTAGCTAGTAATTATAATTAATAGGCTAAGCTATAATTACTAACTACCTTCTTAATTTTATAAGGCCCTAGGTACTTAGCTATAAGCTTTTAGCTTAGTTATCTTAGGTTAATATTCTTAGTAAATAGTAAAATATAGTCCCTAACCTTAAACTCTATTAGTATTCTTTTATAATTATAATACTTCTTTTGCTATACTTATATATTATAAAGTAGCTACTTAATCTCTAAGTGTCTTTATCTTAATTCTAAGACTCTATTTTTTACCTAGTTATTTACTAAGTTAGGCATTAGGATAGCCTAATATAGTCCCCTTAGGTTATACCCTTATAGTGCCTTTACTAGCATTAGGCTATAACTACTATGCTTACTTATATTATAGGCAAACTATACTATTAGCAAATATTCTACCTAATTATCTTACTTAGTGTATGCATAGGCTCTTAGATAATGCTTAAGAACCTAGTTTAATTACTTTATTTACTTATTTATCTAAGGGTAAAATGCAGTACTTAGTTACCACTTTATTATAATAAGGTAGTAGAAAGTCCTTTAAAATCCACTAGTAAATATTAACCTATAGTTTATAATAATACCTTTTAGGGCGCTATAGTCTTTAAAAATATTCTTAAGAAACACTATAGTAAGGCTATTACTAGTTAGGCATGTAAACACTAGTATATAAATACTATACTTTAAGAATTAGTCTATAATAACTAAAATCGCGTTATATAACTAAAACTTCTAATTCTTTACTAGTAGTAAGCCTATAATAAAGTCTATTAATAATTCTTAGAAAGGGTAATTAGGCACTAGTAATATAGCTAACTTACTATAAGGTTTATATAACCTTAGCTTTAAAACTTAATAATTAACATAAGACTAGATATATGCCTTAATGTCTTTCTTTATTAATAGCTAGTAATATTAGCCTATAATATAATAGAGGGTCTTACTAACCCCCTAATAACCTACTATAAGATTATTATAGGTTAATAGTAAAATTTCTTTTTATAATCCTAGTAAGACAAAAATATAATTTTTATATATTAGTAACTTAGAGGATCTTATAGTCTATATCTATAGCTCTCTAGCCTCTAGCTTAGAGGGACTAATTAACTATAGTCCTAACGCACTAGAGTTACTACTTATTAGTAATAACTTCCGCTATGTAATAAAGGCATCCCCTTACTACGCTTCTAATAATAAGACTTAAATTAGGGCTTCTAATTCCGCTGCCTTACTCCTAACGTTAGAGTTAAACTTAGAAAAGGTTTTTATTGAAAATGGAAGGGAATCTAGCTAGAGGGATAGGAAGACCTCCCTACTAGATTCTAATGCGGCGGCTTCTAGATTCACTAGATTATAGCGTATTCTTTAAGATTAGGAGCTTTTAATAGTTAAATATAGTTAATTCCTAACTAACAGACAGTCTAACAAGCAATGAGAGGATTTCTAGTCCCCTTATAGACTTACTAACCGTATTAGAGGATCTAGGTCACTAGAGAGGTCTTAGGAGCTACTTTTTATTTTCCGCAAAACCTATTTGTATAGGAAAAATAAAAAATCAACTCACAGCTATACAAACTAGCTACCTAGGTGGCCTAACTAAGCACTTTAATATATAACCCTATTAATAAAATATACTATTAATGTTAGTTCCGCAGGGATTGATAACGCGTACGCGAAGCCTTGAGAATAGTATCGTTATTAATAATCTATTCTAGGCTTGTTATTCTATATAATCTAAGAAGAGAAAAGGAAGCAAAAGAGAGGGCTTTCGCGAGGGATAACAGCTGCCTGTTGTGGGTTATGTGACGCTAGCCCTGCCCTATCACAGGGCCCGCTTGCGGGGCTAAAAGTAAGGCCTACGCGAGCGCGCGCGGGCTAACCCTCTTCCGGTCGCAATTGCGGCTGTTAAGCGCGATTAATATTGTGTTATTCTAATACTAGGAACTCTCTCTTTAATATAACTATTAACGTATAATATTAATTAAAAGAAGGAAAAGAAAATAATAATAATATAGCTTATATATTAATATAAAAGAGGAAAGGAAAAAATAAGGGCTATATATGCCTATAGTAGTAAGAAAAGAAGGAAAAAACTAGTTTACCTCTAATAACCTTTTAAAGGGATAAGCGAGCCTCCCCCTAATCCCTTTTGCCTCTTAATATTATTAATAATATTTGCGCGGCTACCTTCTAAATTCCTCCCCTCCTCCCCTTGTTATCTACTATTACTATCTTTGCACCTCTATGCTTTAGTGACTCCCTCCCCCCCCTAGTTATCTACTATAACTGTTTTTACACCCCTATAATCTATCTAGCTCTCTATTGCCCTCCTGTGATTTATCTAGCTCTCTATCGCCCTCCTAGTTATCCGCTATAATAGTTTTTCTACCTCTATGCTCCGTATATATTACATAGAGGCAAAAAACTACTACATAAAGGCAAAGAATAGCTTCTAAGGGCCTTAAGGGCATTGTATAGTATTAGAGGCAATCTCTAGATAACTAGGAGGCTCCTAGTGACTCCTATAAGGCTAAGAGTTGCACTAAGGGTAGCTCTTATGGGAACTACCCTATAGGAGTTGCTATTCCTCCTCCTTTTTCTGCCTCTTCTTATTACCTAGGTTAGTTAGGGCCTTGGCCCTAATACTGTTACCTATAGTAACTATTCTCTATGCCTTTACCTAGGGAGATATCCTCCCCTTCCTCCTCCTAGTAGACTTTCTTTAGGTTAGTTAGGGCTAAGGACCTTAGCCCTAATACTATTACCTATAGTGACTATCCTTCGCGCCTTTACCTAGGGATATATCCTCCCCTTCCTCCTCCTAGGTTTATATTCTCCTATAGTATTAGGGCCTAAGCCCTAATTCCATTACCTATGGTGACTATCCCTATTACCTATAGTAACTATCCCTATTACCTATAGTGACTATCCCTATTACCTATATAGGTTACTTACCCCTCTATCTAGATTATTATCCTATTACTAGAGATAAATTACTCTAGGGCTTTATTTAGCAATACCTTTGTAAAGGCATTAGCTAGGTTATTAGCTCCGTTAATCTATTAGATCTTGCAAAGCTTACAGCGCTTATACGATTATTATAGGGCTATGATATTAATTATTAGGCACTTCTCTTTAGTTATACTAAGCTTAATAAGGCATTTATATAGGGAGTATAAGTCTATATAGACTATAACTAGGGTTAGAGGGGTATTTAATTAGTTTGTGATTAATCCTAGCGTTATAGCAATTGCGTAAGCTATGTTAACGCTAGCGACTATGCCATAGACTTTAGAGGCTAGCACACTTTATATAACTCTCTTGCTCTTTATTAAGCTAAAGTGTATAATATTACCTATAATCGTAAACTCACTGTCTTTGTAATCTTTATTAGCTAGGATTAGTACATAGCTAAGTTATAAAGTAAGGTCTTAATTATTTATAAAGGACCTATTTATAAAGGCATAGAGCTTTGCTTTAGCAAGGTTAATTAGAATAAATATAAGGCCTCTCTCTAGGTAGTCTATTTGCTACTAAATCTAATAATTAAGGGCTTTAATATTCTTAACTATTAGTTCTTAGTGTTATATAGTAATAGATAGGTTATAGTAGGCTTCTAGTTAGCAGATTAAGGCAATATAGGCGCCTTAAGCTTGTTGCTTAATATACTTTTGCTTTAAGTCTATAAGTAAAATTACTTTAAGTTTACTACTTTGCCTCTTTTACTAAAGGGTAATAGCTATATTTGCTACTATTATTATAATTCCCCTATTAAAGGTAAGGGGACTACTCTTAAGAAGGAATTGCTTTAGCTTTACTATAAAGGCTATAGTAGCTAGCTCTTTTTTCTCCTTCTTAGAGAACTCCTTATCTAATAGCCCTAGCGTGTTATTAGTCTGCATACCTATATATGCGAATTAAGGGCTTTTTTCTATTATTATAAGCAAGTAAGGATTATATATAGAAGTCTCTATCTAAAGCTTCTCTCTATAATGCTTATAATACATTACCTACTAGTGTGTTCTAGCCTTTATAATACTATAGAGAGGCTTAATAACCCTTATAATTATTTCTTTAGGGTATTAGTTATAGATCTAAACTAGAAGTCTAGCTAGGATAACTCTATTTAATAGCGTTCTTAATTAAACATAGGCTTGCGTAATATTACAAATCTATAGGACAAAGTCTTTCTTTATTAGCAAGGGGGCGATCGCAAGGATAAGGCATTAACTAGCCCTTTAGATTATTAGGGCTTGTGTTAAGATATCTTGCTTTGCCTTATTGCTAAAGCCTTAGATTATAAGCCGCGATTTCTTATATAGCTAGCCTATCTTCCCTTTAACCTTATTAATAATATAGGAGTTAAAGATCCTTACGCTACTATATTCCCTTTTATTAAAGACTATAAATTTAAACACGCCTTAGTTAATTAAGGCATTAATCTTAGCCTTAGTAAAGAGCTTAAAGGGCTCTCCTAGGGTTATAATTACGCCTTCCTTACGTAGTCTAATTGCAAGGGCAAGGTTAGCTTCCTCCTTAGCTAAGATAAACACATTAGTCTTATTAATAATTACTAGAGGGTTCTTACGCAGTTTGCCTAGCTATCTCTTTAGGGGGACCTCTAGGGGTCTAGCTACTAGCCCTTCTTAGGCCTCTCTCTCTTCTTTAGCTAGCTAAGGTAGGAGGGCCTTTACGTTTAGGTCCTCTTAGTAAGGCCTAACAGAGGTTAACTAGAAGGCCTTTAGGCCTGTTTGAAGGTTAAGCATATAGGTCTTATTGAAAATGGGAAGGGAATCTAGCTAGAGGGATAGGAAGACCTCCCTACTAGATTCTAATGCGGCGGCTTCTAGATTCACTAGATTATAGCGTATTCTGCAAGATAGAGAGCTTTGATAGTTAAATATAGTTAATTCCTAGCTAGTACAAATAGTCTAATAAGCAATAAGAGGATTTGTAGTCCCCTTATAGACCTACTAACCATATCGAAGGATCTAGGTTACTAGAGAGGTCTTAGGAGCTACTTTTTATTTTCCGCAAAACTCATTTATATGGGAAAAATAAAAAATCAACTCACAGCCATACAAACTAGCTGCCTAGGTGGTCTAACTAAGCATTTTTAATAGACAACCCTATTAACAAAGTATACCATTAAATCTAGAAAAATTCAAGGATTCGAACAGTATACGTTAGCCTTTTATACGACTACTAGTTGCCTAGTTATAGTTAATTTTAGCTTCCCTATAGGGTAACCTAGTTGGCTTAGTTATACAAGCCCGCGGGTTAGTTATGGAACAACGCAGGTCATAACAGAACAACGCTGCAAGCAACGCTCGTAACCAACGTTGCAACAACGCAACAAGGCAACTAGTGGGCCTATAAAATAGTGCTATAAATAGCATTATTTTAACACTCCCTCTAGAAAAGTATAAGGTAACTAATTCGATACCTAGACTTAGCTCTTTAATAGATATCTAAGTTAACCATAAATTTAATAATAAATCTAATAACTTTTAACTAAAAACAGTAACTTTTTAAAATCGATAACTTTTAGGCGTAATTCCAATGTTTTTGTTAATTTTTCGGTTTTTTGACTTTTTAGTTAATTTTATTAGTTTAGATTAAGCCTTTGTATTCGTAAGGCCTAATAGTTAGATAAATTATTGAAATTTATCATTAGGCAGGGGCTTAGTTAAACCATCTGCAGGCATCTCTTTAGTGTTAATGTAAATAACCTTAGCTATACCCTTCTATACCTTTTCTCTAGTATAGTTGAATTTTAGCAGGGTATGCTTTGTTCTGCTATAAAGAGCAGGGTTATTAGCGGTTATAATAGCGCCTTAGTTATTACTAAAAATTAGTACTAGAGGTGCTATAGGTAGCTTTATCTCTTTAAAGAGACTATAAAGCCACTCTAGCTCCCTAATAGTTTTATATAAGGCATTAGATTTAGCCTCTAATGTTAATAAAGCTATTGTAGTTACTTTCTTTAATTTCTAGCTAATAGGTCCTTTAGCTAGCTTATAGAGATAAGCATAGGTTAATTTAGAGGACTTATCACCCGCGAAGTTACTATTACAGAAGCTAATAAGGGTTGCAGAAGCTATAACAGTAGATTTAGACCTTCTATAAGTTATAGAATAACCCATAGAGCCTAAAAGGTACCTAAGCAAATGTTTAGAAGCATTAAGATGCTCTATAAACGGCTTAGCTAGCGCTATAGAAAGCCACTAAACCAGAAAGGCAATATTAGGTCTTATAAGGAGCATTAGGTATATAATAGTCCCTATAATACTCTAATATAGCTTGTGATTAGGGGGGGAAAGAGGTTTAGTTAGGTGGTCTACCTGTTTTATAATTCCTAGTTATAGAGGAATTTTAACAGGTTTAGCATCTTTTATGTTAAATCTTTCTAGGGCTTTAGAAATGTACTAGGACTAGTGGATAGTTAGGGTCCCTTTCTTTTGATTTCTAGTGATTTAAACGCCTAGGAAAAATTCTACTAGCCTATAATCTTCTATAGGATAAGCTTTATAAAGTAGCTTCTTTAGCCTATTAATATAAGCTAGATCCAGTCCTATTAGAAGATAGTTATTCACATAAGTCACTATATATGTAAATGTAGTTAGGTTAAAGAAGACAGCTAGGTTAGATATAAGGGGTTAAAAGCCTAGCTTCCGAAGAAGGTCCTTTAAAACCTATTGCCACTCTCTAGAGCTCTGTTTTAATCTATATAAAGCCTTTTGTAAGAAAATAACCTGCTTTTAAGAGGGTTTGTAGCTATACTTCTTAAGTAACTTAGCTACTTTAGGTATAAAAGACTTAGCAAACTTAGTAAATCCATTAGGTATTTGCATATAGATAGATTCCTTTAGTGGACTATTTAGAAAGGCCCCTATAAAATTAACCTGTTTAACTTCCTAGTTATTACAAGCCACTAAGGCTAGTAAAATCCGCTAACTAGGGGGAATGCTAGTTATAGCGTAGGTTTTGATATAATCTTAACCTTCTATTTGCATAAACCCTTTAGCAACAAGTTAGGCCTTATACTTTAGAGGATTATTTTCTTTATCCTTTTTAAGCTTATAAACAAGCCTATTCTTTAGAACCCTCTAGCCCTTAGGAATTTAGTCTATCCCTATAAATTTAAAGGTTCTAGTAGCTAGAAGCTATTTAAATTTGTTAAAAGTTGTATCTATCTATTTTTAACTATCCTTGCTTTTTAAAGCTTGTTTCTAGGTCTTAGGGGTATCTAAATCGTTATTTTTAGTAGATAATTTAGCCCTTTATTATGCCTTAAAGCATATCTCCTTAACGTATAAAGATATATTAAAATCATTAATATCTATAGAATTAGAATTAATTAAAGAATCTAAATCTAAAAACGGTTTTTTAATAGCACCCTTATTAGGGGCGCTAGAGCTAGGGCTCTCTAGGGGTAGTGCTAGAGGCGTTGCAGGCGCTGTCATAGGCGCTGTATTAGTCGCCCTAGGGGCTATTAGTATAGGCGCTGCGGGCGCTGCGGGCGCGAGGCTTTTAGGCTTTAGGTAACTATCCTAAACTCCTAGATTATCTTGTGAGATATTGGCTTCTCCCTCTAAAGGATTAGTCCCTAAAGGCTTAGGGGACCTTATAGAGCCTATATCCTCTATAATTTTAATAAAGCTAGTCTTTATAACTAACCTTTTAGAGGGAATATAAATAAGATAAACAGTAAAACCTAGAGTAGCTAGTAACTAACTAGGAATAGTCCTAGGGGCTAGCTTTTAAAGCTTAGATCTCTGCTTTAGAGGTATTAGGACCTTACAATAAGACCCTATAGCCCTAATTTTCGAAAAGTTAGGCTTATAGGAAGTCTTAGGCTCTAAATTAGCTAGAAATAGCTGCTTAGGGGTCAAAGGTTTAGTTGTATTAGCTATAATATTAACTAATTCCACTATAGCTAGAAGGATATAAAACTATAGATATAAGGGCAGCTTAGACCACTAAAGTGTAGCCCTAAGCTAGTCTAGGATAACCCTAATAGCCCTCTTAACTAGCCTATTCTATTCGTGAATATAAGGGCAAGAGGTGCTAAAGCAAATTCCCTTAGAAGATAACTATAACTAAAGTTTGTTATTAATTTTAGTACCTCTGTTAAAGTAAAGGTGCCTAGGATACGCGTTATATTGGTTTTTTAGGGCCCTAAAGAAGCCCTTAATAGCTAGAGAAAGGGTTAAACCTTCTTTATTAGCTAATAAAAAGCACCATTTATACTAGGATTTTCAATTAATAAGTATAAGGACTATAGCCTTCTTATTGTGTGGTATAGGTTTGATTTTAACTATATCTCCCTCTAGAATATCTAGAACTCTAGGGGGGTCCTAAATAGGTTATTTAGTTAGTCTTCTAATAGCTTTAGATTACATATAGGCTATGCAGTTAAAATCCTTTTCTTTAACAGCGGAAAAATTAGGGATCCCTTTAGCTAATTTTAATAACTTCTTTAGTAAAGGGAGGCCTATATGGCCTAATTAAATGTGCTAAAGAAAGGCTAAATCTAGTAACTTCTTATAACTAGAATCTAGCTTTTTAGGGCTATTATCCCCTAGCTCCCTCTATTGCTAGGCCTCTTAAGAATCACAGGCCTCTAGGGGCAGTAGACAGCCACTATTGTCACCTAAGTCATTAGGGTATAGACCTTCTAAACCCCCTATAGAAGATGCCTAACTAGGAGGAGCTTTAGTGGGACATAGGGCTAAATCTTCTAAATCATTATCTTCTAGCTCTTTGATTCGTTAATATTCCTTGGGATTAAAAGCTAGTTGCGGAATTTAAACCTCTATAGGGTAGGAAAACCCTAATTTAGTCTTATAAGCTCTTAGTTGTTGTTGCCGTTATTAGTTACAATATTAAGAGCCTATAAAGGAGAGGTAGGTTAAATGCTTACAGATTATAGGCGTGGGTTGCCCCTTAATCTGTAGGAAAAAGCCATGTTTAGCAGGTTCTAGTAACCCACAGGGGCTTTTATTAGCTAGGAATAGCTAGTCTTTAGCTAGATAACCTCCCTTTAGATAGTGAGATAACCCACTAACTAGGTTAGTATCTATACCTAGGAAATATAGGGCATCTAGCAGAGCTAAAGGCCTATATTCTAGTGGATTTTTCTTGACTAGAACGTTAAAAACAGCTATGCCTCTTCCTTTAGGATAAATAGGTCCTCCTGCTGTAATTATAGCGCTAGTTTCACCTTTCTTTAGAGGTTTAAAGTCCCTAAAGGAAGCCCTATTATTACAAATGTGATAGGAAGAACCCGTATTATACAAAAGGGTGTTTTTAACTACATCGTTAGAGTAGCTAAAAGTAGGCTTGCTAGTAGTGTTACTAGTGGTACTAGAGGTATCTAAGTTAGACTTAGAATCACTACTATTATCACTGCTAGATTTATTAGAATCTAATTCTTTAACGTATCCCGTGGCTAGGGTATAGCCTAAAGCAAAAGCAGCTTCTTTTCCTTTCTGTTTTTCCCCGTTGCTACTCTTTTTCTTCTTCTGCTTCTTTTTAGAGGCCTTAGAAGGGTTTAAATCCTTCTTATTCTACTCTTTAGTAGCGTTAGAGTCCTTCTTAGGGTTAGGATTAGAAGACTTCTTTTCCTAGTCCTTAGAATTTCCCTTATTATTATTAGAAGCCTTATAACTAAGGGCTTTAGCTATAGGGGAGGTTTTGTCCCTTTGTTCTTCTAATAAATCTGCTATAAGGAACTATAAATTTAGGGTATTTACAGGCAGTCCTTGTGCCCTAGAAGCTCTAATAGTAAATCTTTGTCTCTTAGCCTAACTAGGAAAGGTCTGCTTTAATGCATTAATATAATGATTTACTTAATCAATAGGGGCGATCTTTACACTACAAAGCTATAGTCTAGCTAGTAAATTATTAAAATTAGCATTAAAAGCCTCTAAAGATCCCTTATAACTTAAAAAGTTTAGGGAGTGGTAGCTAGCGTATAGTGTACCACGCTGGATTTTAGCACTTTGCGAATACTGCCTAATAAGGACTTTATAGGCTTTTTTAGGGGATTTTTGCTAACATATAGCAGCCTATGGTCTAGGTTAGTAGCTATCTCTTAATATTATTAAAAGAATAGCTTAGTTATAGTTAGCTAGATAGCCTGCTAGGCTTAGATTATCTATAAATTTAGGTAATCCTAGGGCTCTAAATTATATACTTAGGGCTTGCTTCCACTAATTATAGTTTTCAAGGCCTTTTAGCTTAGCTCCCTCTGGAATAGAGTAAACCTTCTTATTTAGTTCCTTTATAGCACTTATATTAAAGGTAGCTTATAAGTTACTAGAAGGTACACTCGCAGAAGTAGTAGCTAAGTCTTCTTCTAGAACCTTAGTATTTTCTTCCTTAGGTCTATTAGAAGCCTAAAGACCTTGTATAACAGTCATAGTTTGCGTTAATTTCTCTAGAAAATCATTAATGCTAGCCTCGTTTTTAATACGATTTTCTTCGCTATGCCTAATAAAATCAGATAAAGTCTTGCCTTATTATTCAATTTAACTTTATAGGTGCAAAGTACTAGCCTAAATAGCTAGTTAACCTTCTATATCTATCCTACTAGGGTCCCTAGGGGGGCTAGAAGACCCTATGGCAGGGGCCTACCCTTATAACTAGGTGGTGCTATTGTAAGGGCTTGGGCTTTGCCTAAGCATTCACATAGTGCACGCGGGTAGGGATAGTCCCGCACAGGCAAGGACGCAGAAAAGGGGGCTTACATAAGGTAGTTAGGGGGTATAAGGGGCCTTAGTAAGGATAGGTTTCCTACCTTTCTCTTTCCTCTCCTTAAGTTTCTTAATACTATATTAACGCCCTATTATAGTAGCCTAGGGGCTAGTCTATAATAATTAAGAAACTTCCTTTAGTCCTTTATAATAGCTACTAAAATTTATAATAGATACACTAATAGATATATTAACGGATATAATAGACACGCTTTACCTGCAAGACTAACCTAGCTAGGGGATAGTAATACCCCTATCTAACGCTATAGTACTATAGGTAGCCTAATAAGCCTAATTTAAGACGCTTTAACTTATACTATATAAACAAGTAGCAAAGCTTAAATGCCTTTAGAAGCATATGCACGTAAATGCTATAGGGCCCTTAGCCTAGCCACCCCCTCTAGCTTAGCCTAGCGCCCCTAACCTAGTCCTTTCTATACCTAGAATAAAACAAAAGCTAATCCCCTTAGGTAACTTATATAATAGTAATAAAGCCTTATTTACTACATAGAGGCTTTTAATAGAATATAAGTTATAGGTAGACTAGGGCTTTATTAGTTCTAATAAGGATAGATAGATACTTATTTATTAAAACCTTTCTTCTAAGGTCTAGTCCTAGGTAGCTACTTACTTTAAATAGGGTAGTGCTATTAGATTTAATCTCACTTACTTTCTAGATTACTTAGGGACTATATTCTCTAACCCCTATAGATAGGAGATAGCCCTTATAAAGCTTAACTAGATAAAGCAAGGTCTAGGGAAGATATTTTCTACGTTCTTTATTTGCTTTTCTAAGAAGCTCTTGCTAGTAAGAGAGAAGCGCTAGATAGGTAAGGTAAAGCTAGCAAAGCTTTAATATATGCTTAATAAGCGTTTAAGAGAGATTAGCGTAGGATAGGGTATTAGCTAGAGTAATTAGTATATAGCTATTAGGTAATATTACAAGATTGCAGTTAATATAGAAGCCCTTGCCCTAGAGGATAAGTACTAGACTTATTATAGACCCTAACTAGTAAAACTAGTAGCCTAGATTAACTATAAGGGTAACACACTAATAACTAGGGTTTGCGTAGCTAGGACCTACCTAGGGTAGCTAAATAAGTTAGCTAAGAAGGAGAAGGGGATAAAGGCTACTATAAACATAAAATAAGCAAAATAGGTATTAGAGGCAGAATTAGCTAAACACCGCTAAGAGAGGCACTACTTATAGTGTGTGTCTAAGGACTACTTTATCTAGGAGTGCACTACCCTCCTAGCCTACTACCTAAAGGTTAGCATTAACTTATATAGGGTAAATAAGGAAAGCGTAAATAAGGAAGTAAATATTCCCCCTATAGAAAATAAGTAGCCCCTAAGCAAAGTCTTATATAGGGGTAAAGAGGCTAGCTAACTACTACACTATAAGATAATTATAACCGCTATATAGAGATAGAATAGGATATAGTATAATACATAGACTAACTACCTTTCTTAATTCCTATACTCTTTAATATATATTATTACATTAATGTCTAGATTAATTATAGTTATAATTACTATAGTATAGTAAGCAAATTAGTAGTAAGATAGCTTAGCCTAGAGCTTATATAGTTACTAAAACAAAGGCATGTCCGCACTATAGTAGAAGTAAAATAGAGGGGGAAGTAGGTTAAGGAAGACTCCTTTTCTATTACCTATATAATACGCACTAGAATTAACATAGATAGCTAGGAGTTGTTTATATACTTATACGTTATCCTAGGTCTTACCTAGGATATAATATTTAGAATGCCTTAGTTAGAGTAACGTAACGTAGTAATTTACATAGCAAAATAATAACTAGTTATTAAGGCAGCGGAGGGCCTTTATATCTCTAAGGCCACTACTTATAAGGTAAAGGCACTTATATAGGGAATTATTAGATCCCTTTACGCTACTAAGGCTTATAGGGCATAATAGAATAAGGACACTACTATAAGGTTTATTGCTATAAGCCTAAGAGAGATAATAATAGTGCTATAGATTATAGCACCTAAGATAGATCTAGCTAGTCCTAATATATTAACGTTACCTAAGGAGTTATTAGACTTCACAGACCTCTTTAATAAGGCTAAGGCTAATAGACTACCCCCCTATAGGGGCTCTCTTAATTACTACATACGCCTATGGTAAGAACCTAGATAGCTCTAAGCTAGCACTCCTATAGGGACTGTTATATAATATGCCATAGGACTAGCTCCTAAAGGTCTAGCGTTAGATTATAGACTTAATAGATAAGGGCTAGATTTATGCTAGCTTCTTATTAGCTATAGCCCTTATTCTCCTTATTAAAAAGGCTAATAAGGGTTAGCGTTTTTACATAGACTACTACGCTTTTAATAAGATAATAGCATAGGATTATTACCCTCTCTTACTAATTAAGGAGACACTATAATCCCTATCCTAGGCGCGCTAGTTTACTAAAGTAGATATTTATATAGTGTTTTATAAACTATAGATAGCTAAGGGTAAGGAGCACCTTATAGCGTTTTATATAAGGTTTAGCCTATTTAAGTGGCTAGTTTGCCCCTTTAGCCTAGCTAGCGCCCTAGTAACCTTTTAGCGCTATATTAATTAATCCTTAGGGGACGCGTTAGGGGACTTTATTATAGCTTACCTTAATAATATCTTAGTTTACTTAGGGGGGTTAAGAAAAGACTATATAGCTAAGGTTTAGTTAGTTCTAGGCTGCCTAAGGGCTATGGGCTTATACCTAGATCTTAATAAGTTAATGTTTGCTATAAAGGAGGTTTAGTACCTAGGATACATTATTACAGCGGGACGCTTAGTTTGCCTAGATCCCGCGAAGGTTATAGCTATAAGGGAATAGGCAGCACCTATAAAATTACAAGGGGTCTATAGCTTCTTAGGATTTATAAATTTTTACTATAACTTTATTAGGGACTTCTCTAAGCTAGCTACCCCACTTATATAGCTTACTAAGAAGAATGTCCCTTTCTAATAGGGACTAGAAGAGAATAAGGCCTTTAAGAGGCTAAAAGCCACGTTTATTATGTATTTAGTGCTAGCATAATAGGACCTAGACTACCCTATAGTAGTAGAAGCTAATTACTTAGGCATAGCTCTTAGTAAATGCCTCTTATAATAAGGCCCTAATAATGTCTTATATCTAGTTACTTACTATTCCGCTAGTCTTACGCCCTTGTAAAAGAACTATATAATTTATAATAAGGAACTATTAGCTATTATCTTATGTCTTAAGGCATAGTTAGCAAAGCTTTAGGGTGTATCCTATCTATTTATAATCTACACTAATTATAAGAACCTAGAATACTTTATAACTCCTTAACTTATATTAGAGAGGTAGGCCTAATAGGTAAATACACTTACACTATTTAACTTTTACCTTTACTATAGGCCTAGTATATAAGCTTAACACCTAGATGCCCTTTCCTAAAGGGAATAGGATTAAAGTAAGTTAGCTTTAAGGATAGGGCAAATCTTATAACCTATTACTATTATATAACTCTTACTATTGCTAGTTATATAAGAGGATAGCTCTAAACTAGCACTGCATATTTCGCTACTAGTAGGAAAGGCCCTCTTTGCCTTAAAACACCTCTAGACCCTATAGGACTAGGCTATTGCATTAGACCCTATATATAGTATTTAATTAAAAGCTATATAGGAAAGGGCTTAGAAGTTTCCCCCTAATGCACTAATAAGGGAGTAGGTTACGGATTACTCTATAAGCGTATATAGGGCGCTTTAGTTTTAGGGTTATACTTAGATCCTAGCTTAGGAACCCCTTATAATAACCCTTATATAATAATGCTATAACTTGCTAGTAGTAGGACACCTAGGCTATAACACTATGTTTTAGATTCTATAATAGCAATTCTATTAGGATAGGATATTATAGGATATTACTTAGTTTATTTATAACTATTACTGCTTTAGTAGCTATAAGAGCTACTAATAGCAGTAGGGCTTACTAAAACCCCTACTAATCCCTAATTAGTTTTAGTCTTAGATTTCTATTAACTTTATAATAGACTTACTAGCAGCGTCCCTAGAGAAGCTATAATACCTTATAGTTATTACTAATAGACTCTTAAAGTTTATATAGCTAGAAGCTATAACCTCTATTAGGGCTAAGGAGTGCGCAAATCAATTCAAAATAGTCTAGTAAAGGTTCTAAGGATTTCCCTAATCTATTATTATAGACTAGGGGTTAGACTAGCTAGGGAAATTCTAGACAATATTATGCTCCCTAGTTAGGATTAATTAGTTACTTTTTACTTTACATTACCTATAGACTAATAGTGGTATAGAGCAGGCAAACTAGGAAGTGTAAGCAATCTTATATATAATAGTTTCCTTCTTATAGTTTAATTAGCTAGAATATCTAGCTGCTTACTAACTTATAATTAATAATAGGTCTTCTTTAGTAATAGGGGTAAGTCTAAACAAATTACTATATAGATATAACTTAGAACTAATTTAGTTATAACTAGACTATTTTACTTCTATAACATTACCTAAAGGGTAGGCTATATGTTTCCTAGAGCACCTATAAGAGAGTACCCTTCTAGCATAAGCTATAATAGCCTATATTTAATAAAGGCAGTAGGACGCTACCTTAGCTTCTTAATGTCTAGTGAAATGGTTTTAGGTTAGAGATAAGGTATAGCTTTTACTTAAGAATATTAAGATAAACCACCCCTTATAGAAACTTAACTAGGTTATAGCAAAGTATATAGTTATTAATATACTAACGCTACTTATAGTATAGTTAGATATCCTAAGGGGCATTTACCTAGTTTTTTACATAGACCTTATTAAATAGGCTATAGAGGACCCTCTTCCTAGTTAGAAGCTTTAGGACTCCTATCTAGGGCTAGAATAGGTCCTAGCAAAGGATAATAATAAACTTATAGAGAAATACTAAGTTAAAGGAATCTTAGTGGCTTAAAATGCCCTAGGCTAAGGCAGGAGGCGTAATGTCCTAGTTAAGTAAGCGGGTTATATATAGCTAATATAGGAACCGCTAGAAAGTATAATATAGATATAAGCCCTTAATAAGTTTAAAGTAAAGTAAGGAGATGCATATTATAATAATAGACTAAATTAATTATAGACTATATATCTATTAAAGGAGATATCTTCTAGCGTATAAGGCATACCTATCCTAAACCTAGCTAATTCCTTATAGTTACTAAAACGTATTTAGATCCCCTTACCCCCTATAGCGTAGGGGTTACTTAGACTAGGGGTTAGTTAGGCTATTAGTAAGGCTATTATTATTAGATAAGATAGTAACTAGTGTTACCTTATGTCTAACAGGGACGTAACCTATGCCACATTAGGTGCTATAGCTACTATAGCTAGCACTATAGCTACTATAGCTACTACTATAGTTCTAGATAGTAAGAGTAAAATAGCGGTTAGGGAGCGTAAAGTAAGTGTAAGGTAAGGGCACTATATTATTAGATTAACTTTTATTAGGGGAGGACTAGTAAATAACAATAGTTATAGAGGGATAGCTACTACCTATAGTGTAATTAGCATAGTAATTAGTTAGACCTAGGATAGACCTAGGTTAGGAGCGCTCCTAGCGCTAATATAAGGGCAAATTATTACTAGCTTTAATAAGCCCACTAGTAGCCCTAGGTGCTGCTATAGCAATAGGGGGAGAGTGCCTTAAGGAGGCGCGTAAACTAATTACGAAATTCTTATTATATAGAATTTAGTTTGCTAATAATCTATTAGTTTTATTAGAATAAAACGCTAGTGACTTACTATATAAAGCTACCTATGCTATAGCTACTAGTAGAATTACTATTACTAAGGGGGATAACCTTAAGCCTAGTTATATTTATAGTAGGAGTGTTATAGAAGGAGGGGGGCCTAAGGGCAAAGCAAATAGGTGCTAGATTAAATTAAGCCTAGTTTAGGAGCGTATTCTATTAGCTTATAAGGGCGCAAAACTATTAGAAGAGAACTAGTATTTTCTTTTTAGTAGTTAGAGTCCTTTTAACCCTAGGTATAATAATATGCGTACCTATAGTAATTAAAGCCTTAAGATCCTTAAGGTAATAATAAAGCTATAGGTTAGCGAATAGGTACCTAGTTAACTAGACATAGGTTATATATCGCTGCTAATATAGGGAATAGGACTTATTACTTTTAGGGGGGCAATAGTTTAATATACCTATAGTAAGGCATTATTTAATATAAGGCCTATAGGGCTAAAAAAGCGCGCAAGAGGTAGCATGCTTATTATTATCTAAGTCCCCCTCTATAAGGAACTTACTAATAGACCTAGCTATTAGCGTAATAGGGGTAGTAGGGGATGCGGTAGTAGCGGCAAGGGATATAGTAGTAGTAGCTAAAGCTTAAGTAAACCTATAAGTATTTATTCTATAATAAGGCATATTTATTATAAGTCTAATAGGGGAATAATAATTATTTAGAATAATAGGATAGGAAGAAGTAATAGGGTTATAATATTTAAAAAATGTTTTTAGTGTAAGGAAGTTAAGACTATAGGATAAAAACAAATAGTAAGTGGTAAGTAAGGGGATAAATAAGTAAGGGTAAGGCTAGTGTTATTATAATAATAACACAGTAGCTAGAAGTACGCGTTACGCGTCCTACCTAGACCTAGGTTAAAATAACAAGCACCTATAATATATCGCAAAGGGTAAGCACCTATATTAACTATAGGTAAGGGAAAAAGAAAGGGAGGAGTAAGGGTATATATAAGGGCTTAGGCTTTGCCTAAGCATTTACATAGTGCACGTAGGTAGGGATAGTCCCGCATAGGCAAGGGACGTAGAAAAGGGGGCTTATATAAGGTAGTTAGGGGGTATAAGGGGCCCTAGTAAGGATAGGTTTCCTACCTTTCTCTTTCCTCTCCTTAAGTTTCTTAATACTATATTAACGCCCTATCGTAGCAGCCTAGGGGCCAGTCCATAACAGCTATCTTCTAAAAAATCCCCTAAAAAGGAAAAGAATCCCCGTGCAGAAGCTCCAAATTTGTTCCTATTGTAAATAACGCGCGCTAGAAATTGCTTATGTTATAATCTAGTCGCGCACGTAAATTGTGTGGCAGGACCGTTTAAGAGGGCAGCCCTTAGGTCTAAAAAGTGGGTCTTTAGTATGCGCGGGCAGAAAAATAGCGGAGAGGGGTCTCTAAGAAAATTTTCTTAACACTAAGTAAAGGAATCGTAGATAATAGGTATTACAGAAGTTACAACGCAACGCAACGTAATGTATAGTGCATGCAATGTAGTGTAATAGGTCAAAAAGCCTAGTATAGATATACTAGATGTCTAATGATTTTAGAAGGATGTAGCGTATCTACTATTGTAGATAATATCAAATATAACGGTCGCAGTAGTAAATAGAATCACAAGAGGTTATGGTTATAACTAGATAGTTATGGTTACAATGTGGTGGTTATGGGTGCGGCTGTAGTTAATTTTTAACACCAAAGGTCTAATATTGCGATACGTGGCGCTAGTAAATAAAGAGCTTCAAATTCTAGTGGTTTCCTTCGTAATCTTAAGAGCCTATAGGTATAGTAGGTAATAACTAGTACCTAAAATCAAGCAGTAATCGCAGTAGAATAACGCAATAATATAGTAATCTATAGGCCTTCCGGGCTTATAACCTATTAAAAATAGGAAGGGAATCTAGCTAGAGGGATAGGAAGACCTCCCTACTAGATTCTAATGCGGCGGCTTCTAGATTCACTAGATTATAGCGTATTCTGTAAGATAGAGAGCTTTAATAGTTAAATATAGTTAATTCCTAGCTAGTACAGATAGTCTAACAAGCAATAAGAGAATTTGTAGTCCCCTTATAGACCTACTAACCGTATCGAAGGATCTAGGTCGCTAGAGAGGTCTTAGGAGCTACTTTTTATTTTCCGCAAAACTCATTTATATGGGAAAAATAAAAAATCGACTCACGGCTATATAAACTAGCTGCCTAGGTAGTCTAACTAAGCATTTTTAATAGATAACCCTATTAACAAAATATACCATTAAATCCAGAAAAATTCAAGGATTCGAACAGTATACGTCAGCCTTTTATACGACTACTAGTTGCCTAGTTACAGTCGATTTTAGCTTCCCTATAGGGTAACCTAGTTGGCTTAGTCATACAAGCCCGCGGGTTGGTTGTGGAACAACGCAGGTCATAATAGAACAACGCTGCAAGCAACGCTCGTAACCAACGTTACAACAACGCAACAAGGCAACTAGTGGGCCTATAAAATAGTGCTATAAATAGCATTATTTTAACAGGTCTCTTTATTAATTAAAAGGAGGTTATATAGGCCTTACTAACTATTGCTTTCTTACTACACTTATACTAGTAATCTAAGTGGTAGGTTAAGGGTTAATGCTATATCTAGGCTATTCCTTATTGCAAGGGCTTTGTTTACTTTCTAAATAGCATAGAGGCGCTTAATTTCCTTTATTGCTTTTTGCATAGCAATCACACGCTGCAATATCTCTAGTAAAGGAGGGGACTTGCTTATTATACATAGATATGCCCTAAAGACTAAAAGGGTTAGAATAAGGCTATTTAGTCTTGCTATATTATTAAGAGCTTTTATAGCTATTTATAAGGCTATAGGCTTAGGGGTTATTAGGCATTCCTATTATATAATATCGTAGGCTTTACGAAGCGGCCTATAATATCTCTTAACCTTTCTAATGCTATAGTATGCTTTAATTAGGACCTCCTTAACGGAAATTAACATTAATGCTATGAATTAATGGAATTCTTTGCCGCGAAAGTTAGTGCTAGCATTAGTAATAACCTAATCTAGGGGTCTAAGGTACGCATTAATCTAGCACACTCTTAGAGCTTCCTATGTTATTTTAGCTAAGATATCCTTAAGGAATCTTACTACATTAAAAGCTATAGCTATATCTATAGCATAAAGCGTGGGTTAATTTCTATTAAGATATATAATATTTACTATTACTTTAAAGTTAAAGGTATAGTTATCCTTAAGGGTAAACTTAAAGCAATAGGGGCTGTTAGCGTTTATCTAACACTAGTGGCATACCTTTATTATTTCTTTAATAGCTTTAATGTTAATCTTATGCCCTAAGTTATATAATAGGTTATAGAGCCTTTAGACTAATAGGTGGCTAAATTAACAATGTAATTATTATAGTTTTACCTCTATTAGGTAGTTACTTATAATTAATATCTTATTCTATAGTAATAGTATTTCCGCGTGCCCCTATTTATATGCTAGGGGGACCTTAACACTACCTTACTAGAGAATGTTCTTAGTAGTAATAAAGTTAATCTTTAATATAACTATATCCTTAAGGCATAGTAAGAAGGGAGTGTTTATAGGGATTATATAAAAGGTAATATTACTAAAGGGGGTAGGGATATTAACTATTCTAAGGGAGGTAATTTCTATGCTACCTCTAAACCTAATTATTGCCTTGCTTACTCTTGCCTTGTTAAGTTAAATTTAAGGCATCTTGCCTTGCAGTGTAAGGAATTATAAGCGACTTGCTATTAAGTACTTAGCTACTCTAGTGTTAGGCATAATGCCTTAGAATACCTTAGTTAAGTAATAGTCTTTAAGCATAAACATATGCGAAGCTTTATTAGAAGCTTTATTGCTAAAGGGGCTTTTCTTGCTTAGCCTATGCTACATTGCTTAGTTAGCAAGGATTTTAACTATTTTCTTGCTATTAAGCATTGCTCCTTATATAAAGAAGCTTATAAGCACTAGGCTATCCTTCCTGCTAGTTTTATTATTAAACCCTATGCTTGCTATGTATTAGGCAATATTATTATCTTTAGAAGGCTAGGAGGAAGGGTCTTAACTAGGGGTTTCTTTATACTAAGTAAGGAATAACTTATATAAAGCTTTAGGGGATAGGGAAGAGTTAACTAAGTAGTGGCTCTTATAATGTTAGTATGCCTTCTTTTGCTTCTCTTTAGGATGCTTTATTAACTAGTATCCTTCCTTGCTATATATATAGCACTTCTTTAAGCAAGGGGCTCCCTTAGTACCTTTATACCTCTAGGGAGGGTATTATAACTCTTTGCCCTTACTATTATACCTTCTATTAGTCTAGTACTGCTCTTAGGGTTTAGCGTTAGTAAGGAATTAGCTTTAACCACTAGATTCTTCTATAATTAGGTAGATAGTTATCTAAACCTACTTATAGAATTATTAAAGGCTATTAGGGGGGTTAGTAAGGTAGCTCCTATACTTAGGGATTTTGTTATAGGTAGTTATAATTTGATTTTAGAGGGCTTGCTCTAATTAACCTATATTAGGGATAGCTCTTTGTAATATAGAGAGCCTCTCTATAATCTTATTAAAGCATTCTACCTTTAACTTATTAGGGTTATTATAAATTATCTTCTAGAGGGATGTGTTATACCACTTAAGGAGGTATTTCTACCTTATATTCTCTATCTTAAACCTTTGCTTTATCTTAGCTACTAAGGTTATAAGGTCCTAGGGATTCCCTAGCTATAAGAGGTAGTCTAAGTAATACCTAAGGGCTTTCCTTTTTAGCATTACTTCTAGTGCATAACCTAATTACTCTTATTTAATATCTAAGAGCTTGCACTTCCTCCTAAACACTAGGAGCTTTAATTTAAAGATATTATAGTCCTTAGCGCTGTATTGCTTCTCTAGTGTGTATATCTTTATAAGGTTTATAATCTGCTTTACTATAGGTTATAAGGGGGTGAGTGTGTTACTAATAGGCGTTATCCTTTCTTAAGGAGGGGGAAACTAGTGCTATTAAGCTAGTTTTAGTTCTTAGGGTAGGGGAGGGGGCTATAGAAGAGGCAGTTACTACTAAGCTACTAGCGTAATAGCTAGGGAAGGTTAACGCAAGGCTTAATAAAGAGAGAAGGCAATCCTTATAGTTTAGGGTGGCTAAAAACTGCCTTTATTAAAGAGGTTATTAAGAAAGTCTTTGCTTACTATAATCTTTCTTTAGAAGTCTATATACTTCTTATAAGCATTATCCACTTTTTCTTATAACTAGAAGTAAAATTCCTCTTACTTAAGGACTTCTTAAAGGTTTATAATAATAGTTATAGTCTAGTTAATTATTATGTATACCCTGTTAGTTATAAGGTAATTACAGAGGTGCTTTGCTACTAGGGCTAGTGCTCTTTAAAGTGTTTAGGGTGTTTACTTATAGAAGTCTTTAATAAACTCTATAAAGAGGGTTCTTCTAGTTACCTTTCTTGCTTTATAATCCTCTACTTTAGTGAGGATATAGGCTATAAGGGTTTCTAGCGTGTTATCTTTGTTAATATTAAATCCTTTAATCTTACGGAGTGATTCCTCTGTAATATAATAGTGTAAGGTCTAAGGGATATAAAGGAAGGGAATTATACTAGGTTTTCTCTTTAATTACCCTTTATAAGCTTCTAAGAAGGTGTCTCCCACTTATAAGCTATTATAACTCGCTAGGACTTATATTTACTCCTTCTTATTAATTATTATAACTTATAGGCTTTAGAGAAGATAGAGTAGGAAAGAGGGATAATGATTTTTAGGGAAGGAGATATGTAAAGGATTATAAGCTTAGCGGTTAGCTTTATTACGTAATAGAACGCACTAAGGAGAAGAATAATAGGATAGGATAAGCTGCTAGAGTTAAACTCTTCTTTAAGGTTTAGGCTTTTGCTTATTATATTAAGAAGAATAATAGGATAGGCAAGCTACTAGAGTTAAACTCTTCTTTAAGATAATAGGCTTCTTCCTTAGCACTCTTAGGGATCTTATAGTAATATATACACTGCTTTTGTGAGAATCTCTTCTGTGAAAAAACCTTGCTAATCTGTGGTTAGCATAATCTGTAAGAAAGTGGTTAGCACTTGCAAGTTAGATTATAGTTATTGTAATTTGTAAGAAAGTGGTTACCTAGGGGTTAACCACTAATTAGTATTGGTTCCGTAGGGATTAATAACGCGTACGCGAAGCCTTAAGAATAGTATTGTTATTAATAATCTATTCTAGGCTTGTTATTCTATATAATCTAAGAAGAGAAAAGGAAGCAAAAGAGAGGGCTTTTGCAAGGGATAACAGCTGCCCGTTGTGGGTCACGTGACGCTAGCCCTGCCCTATCATAGGGCCCGCTTGCGGGGCTAAAAGTGGGGCCTGCGCGAGCGCGCGCGGGCTAACCCTCTTCCGGTCGCAATTGCGGCTGTCAAGCGCGATTGATATCGTGTTGTTCTAACAATTAAATCTAGAAAAATTCAAGGATTTAAACAGTATACGTTAGCCTTTTATATAACTACTAGTTGCCTAGTTACAGTTAATTTTAGCTTCCCTATAGGGTAACCTAGTTGGCTTAGTCATATAAGCCTGTGGGTTAGTTATGGGAACAACGCAGGTCACAATAGGAAACTGTTAAAATAATGCTATTTACAGCACTATTTTATAGGCCCACTAGTTGCCTTATTGCGTTGTTGCAACGTTAGTTACAGGCGTTGCTTGCAGCGGTCTGTTATAACCTGCGTTGTTCACATAACCAACCCGCGGGCTTGTATGACTAAGCCAACTAGGTTACCCTATAGGGAAGCTAAAATCGACTGTAACTAGGCAACTAGTAGTCGTATAAAAGGCTAATGTATACTGTTTAAATCCTTGAATTTTTCTGGATTTTGGGTATATTTTATTAATAGGGTTGTATACTAAAATGCTTAGTTAGGCTACCTAGGCAGCTAGTTTGTATGGCTATGAGTTGATTTTTTATTTTTCCTATACAAATAGGTTTTGCAGAAAATAAAAAGTAGCTCCTAAGACCTCTCTAGTAACCTAGATCCTCTAATACGGTTAGTAGGTCTATAAGGGGACTAGAAATCCTCTTATTGCTTATTAGACTGTCTGTTAGCTAGGAATTAACTGTATTTAACTATTAAAAGCTCCTAATCTTAAAGAATAAGCTATAATCTAGTGAATCTAGAAGCCGTCGCGTTAGAATCTAGTAGGGAGGTCTTCCTATCCCTCTAGCTAGATTCCCTTCCTATTTTTAATAGGTTATAAGCCTGGAAGGCCTATAGATTACTATATTACTACGTTATTCTACTGTGATTACTGCTTAATTTTAGGTACTAGTTACTACCTACTATACCTATGGGCTCTTAAGATTACAAAGGAAACCACTAGAAGTTAAAGCTAAAGCTTTTTATCTACTAGCGCTATGTATTGCAATATTAGACCCTTAGTGTTAAAAATTAACTATAGCCGCAACCTATAACTACCACATTGCAACCTGTAACTATCTAGTTATAACCATAACCTCTTGTAATTCTATTTACTACTATGACTATTATATTTAATATTATCTATAATAGTAGATACGCTGTATCCTTCTAAAATCATTAGATATCTAGTATATTATATACTAGGCTTTTTGACCTATTACATTACGTTGCACGCACTATACATTACGTTGCGTTGCGTTGTAGCTTCTGTAATACCTATTATCTACGATTCCTATTACTTAGTATTAAGAAAAAATTTTCCTTGCGGAGATTCTTCTCCGCTATTTTTTTGCCCGCGCATACTAAAGACCCACTTTTTAGACCTAAGGGCTACCCTCTTAAACAGCCCTGCTACATAATTTACGTACGTAACTAGATTGCAATATAAGCAATTTCTAGCGCGCGTTATTTGCAATAGGAATAAATTTAGAGATTTAATATAGTAACTAGAAGATAGCACTACCTAGTTATAAGGGTAAGGCCCTTGCTATAGGGTCTTCTAGCCCCCCTAGGGACCCTAGTAGGATAGATATAGAAGGTTAACTAGCTATTTAGGCTAGTACTTTACACCTATAAAGTTAAATTAAATAATAAGGCAAGACCTTATCTAATTTTATTAGGTATAGCGAAGAAAATTGTATTAAAAATAAGGCTAGCATTAATAATCTTCTAGAGAAATGAACGTAAACTATAACTATTATGCAAGGTCTTTAGGCTTCTAATAGACCTAAGGAAGAAAATACTAAGGTTCTAGAAGAAGACATAGCTACTACTTCTGCGAGCATACCTTTTAGTAACTTATAAGCTACCTTTAATATAAGTGCTATAAAGGAACTAAATAAGAAGGTTCACTCTATTCCAGAGGGAGCTAAGCTAAAAGGCCCTAAAAATTATAATTAGTGGAAGCAAGCCCTAAGCATACAATTTAGAGCCCTAGGATTACCTAAATTTATAGATAATCTAAGCCTAGCAGGCTATCTAGCTAACTATAACTAAGCTATTCTTTTAATAATATTAAGAGATAGCTACTAACCTAGACTATAGGCTGCTATATATTAGCAAAAATCCCCTAAAGAAGCCTATAAAGTCCTTATTAGGCAGTATTTATAGAGTGCTAAAATCTAGCGTGGTACACTATACGCTAGCTACCACTCCCTAAACTTTTTAAGTTATAAGGGATCTTTAGAGGCTTTTAATGCTAATTTTAATAATTTACTAGCTAGACTATAGCTTTGTAGTGTAGAGATCGCCCCTATTAATCAAGTAAATCATTATATTAATGCATTAAAGCAGACCTTTCCTAGTTAGGCTAAGAGACAAAGATTTACTATTAGAGCTTCTAGGGCATAAGGACTGCTTGTAAATACCCTAAATTTACAGTTCCTTATGGCGGACTTATTAGAAGAATAGAGGGATAAAACCTCCCCTATAGCTAAAGCCCTTAGTTATAAGGCTTCTAATAATAAGGGAAATTCTAAGGACTAGGAGAAGAAATCTTCTAATCCTAACCCTAAGAAGGACTCTAATGCCACTAAAGAGCAGGATAAAAAGGATTTAAACCCTTCTAAGGCCTCTAAAAAGAAGCAAAAGAAGAAAAAGAGTAGCAACGGGGAAAAATAGAAAGGAAAAGAAGCTGCTTTTACTTTAGGCTACACCCTAGCCACGGGATATGTTAAAGAATTAGATTCTAATGAATCTAGCAGTAATAATAGTAGTGATTCTAAGTCTAACTTAGATACCTCTAGCACCTCTTCTAGTAACACTACTAGTAAACCTACTTTTAGCTACTCTAATGATATGGTTAAAAACTCCCTTTTATATAATACGGGTTCTTCCTGTCACATTTGTAATAATAGGGCTTCTTTTAGGGACTTTAAACCTCTAAAGAAAGGTGAAACTAGCGCTATAATTACAGTAGGAGGACCTATTTATCCTAAAGAAAGAGGCATAGCTATTTTTAACGTTCTAGTTAAGAAAAATCCACTAGAATATAGGCCTTTAGCTTTGCTAGATGCCCTATATTTCCTAGGCATAGATACTAACCTAGTTAGTGGGTTATCTCACTATCTAAAGGGAGGTTATCTAGCTAAAGACTAGCTATTCCTAGCTAATAAAAGCCCCTGTGGGTTATTAGAACCTGCTAAACACGGCTTTTTTCTACAGATTAAGGGGTAACCTACGCCTATAATCTATAAGCATTTAACCCACCTCTCCTTTATAGGCTCTTAATATTGTAACTAATAACAGCAATGATAACTAAGAGCTTATAAGAATAAGTTAGGGTTTTCCTACCCTATAGAGGTTTAAATTCCGTAACTAGCTTTTAATCCTAAGGAATATTAACAAATCAAAGAGCTAGAAGACGATGATTTAGATAATTTAGCCCTATGTCCTACCGAAGCTCCTCCTAGTTAGGCATCTTCTATAGGGGGTTTAGAAGGTCTATACCCTAATAACTTAGGTGACAATAGTGGCTATCTACTGCCCCTAGAGGCCTATGATTCTTAAGAGGCCTAGTAACAGAGGGAGCTAGGGGATAATAGCCCTGAAAAGCTAGATTCTAGTTATAAGAAGTTACTAGATTTAGCCCTTCTTTGGCATATTTAATTAGGCTATATAGGCCTTCCTTTACTAAAGAAATCATTAAAATTAGCTAAAGGGATCCCTAATTTTTCCGCTATTAAAGAAAAGGATTTTAACTACATAGCCTATATGCAATCTAAAGCTATTAGAAGACTAACTAAATAACCTATTTAGGACCCCCCTAGAGTTCTAGATATTCTAGAGGGAGATATAGTTAAAATTAAACCTATACCGCATAATAAGAAGGCTATAGTCCTTATCCTTATTAATCGAAAATCCCGGTATAAATAGTGCTTTTTATTAGCTAATAAAGAAGGTTTAACCCTTTCTTTAGCTATTAAGGGCTTCTTTAGGGCCCTAAAAAACCAATATAACGCGTATCCTAGGCACCTTCACTTTAACGGAGGTACTAAAATTAATAACGAACTTTAGTTATGGTTATTTTCTAAAGGAATTTGTTTTAGCACCTCTTGCCCTTATATTCACAAACAGAATAGGCTAGTTAAGAGGGCTATTAGGGTTATCCTAGACTAGCTTAGGGCTACACTTTAGTGGTCTAAGCTACCCTTATATCTATAGTCTTATATCCTTCTAGCTATAGTGGAATTAGTTAATATTATAGCTAATATAACTAAACCTTTAACCCCTAAGCAGCTATTTCTAGCTGATTTAGAGCCTAAGACTTCCTATAAGCCTAACTTTTTAAAAATTAGGGCTATAGGGTCTTATTGTGAGGTCCTAATACCTCTAAAGCAAAGATCTAAGCTTTAAAAGCTAGCCCCTAGGACTATCCCTAGCTAGTTGCTAGCTACTCTAGGTTTTACTATCTATCTTATTTATATTCCCTCTAAAAGGTTAGTTATAAAGACTAGCTTTATTAAAATTATAGAGAATATAGGCTCTGTAGGGTCCCCTAAGCCTTTAGGGACTAATCCTTTAGAGGGAGAAGCCGATATCTCACGAGATAATCTAGAAGTTTAGGATAGTTACCTAAAGCCTAAAAGTCTAGCGCCCGCAGCGCCCGCAGCGCCCGCAGAGCCTGTGTTAACAGCCCCTAGGGCAACTAATACAGCGCCCGCGACAACGCCTATAGCGCCTGCAACGCCTCTAGCGCTACCCCTAGAGAGCCCTAGCCCTAGCGCCCCTAATAAGGGTGCTATTAAAAAACCGTTTTTAGATTTGGATTCTTTAACTAATTCTAATTCTATGGATATTGATAATTTTAATATATCTTTATACGTTAAGGAGATATGCTTTAAGGCATAATAAAGGGCTAAATTATCTACTAATAACAACGATTTAGATACCCCTAAGACCTAGAAACAAGCTTTAAAAAGCAAGGATAGTTAAAAATAGATGGATGCAACATTTAACGAATTTAAATAGCTTCTAGCTGCTAGAACCTTTAAATTTATAGGGATAGACTAGATTCCTAAGGGCTAGAGGGTTCTAAAGAATAGGCTTGTTTACAAGCTTAAAAAGGATAAAGAAAATAATCCTCTAAAATACAAGGCCTAACTTGTTGCTAAAGGGTTTATGTAAATAGAAGGTTAAGATTATATTAAAACCTACGCTATAACTAGTATTCCCCCTAGTTAGCGGATTTTACTAGCCTTAGCGGCTTGTAATAACTAGGAAGTTAAATAGGTTAATTTTATAGGGGCCTTTCTAAACAGTCTACTAAAGGAATCTATCTATATGCAAATACCTAATGGATTTACTAAATTTGCTAAGTCTACACCTAAAGTAGCTAAGTTACTTAAGAAGTATAGCTATAAACCCTCTTAAAAGCAGGTTATTCTCCTATAAAAAGCTTTATATAGATTAAAATAAAGCTCTAGAGAGTGGCAGCAGGTTTTAAAGGACCCTCTTTAGAAGCTAGGCTTTTAACCCCTTATATCTAACCTAGCTATCTTCTTTAACCTAACTATATCTACATATATAGCGACTTATGTGGATGACTGCCTTCTAATAGGACTAGATCTAGCTTATATTAATAGGCTAAAGAAGCTACTTTATAAAGCTTATCCTATAGAAGACTATAGGCTAGCCGAATTTTTCCTAGGCGTTTAAATCACTAGAAATCAAAAGAAAGGGACTCTAACTATCTACTAGTCCTAGTACATTTCTAAAGCCCTAGAAAGATTTAATATAAAGGATGCTAGACCTATTAAAATTCCTCTATAACTAGGAATTATAAAGCAGGTAGACCACCTAACTAAACCTCTTTCCCCCCCTAATCACAAGCTATATTAGAGTATTATAGGGACTATTATATACCTAATGCTCCTTATAAGACCTAATATTGCCTTTCTAGTTTAGTGGCTTTCCACAGCGCTAGCTAAGCTATTTATAGAGCATCTTAATGCTTCTAAACATCTGCTTAGGTACCTTTTAGGCTCTATAGGTTATTCTATAACTTATAGAAGGTCTAAATCTACTATTATAGCTTCTGTAACCCTTATTGGCTTCTGTGATAGCAACTTCACAGGTGATAAGTCCTCTAAATTAACCTATGCTTATCTCTATAAGCTAGCTAAAGGACCTATTAGCTAGAAATCAAAGAAAGCAACTACAATAGCTTTATCTACATTAGAGGCTAAATCTAACGCCTTATGTGAAGCTATTAGGGAGCTAGAGTGGCTTTATAGTCTCTTTAAAGAGATAAAGCTACCTATAGCACCTCTAGTACTGATTTTTAGTGATAACTAAGGCGCTATTATAACCGCTAATAACCCTACTCTTTATAGCAGAATAAAGCATACCCTGCTAAAATTCAACTATACTAGAGAAAAGGTACAGAAGGGTATAGCTAAGGTTATCTATATTTGTTAAAATAATGCTATTTATAGCACTATTTTATAGGCCCACTAGTTGCCTTGTTGCGTTGTTGTAACGTTGGTTACGAGCGTTGCTTGCAGCGTTGTTCTATTATGACCTGCGTTGTTCCACAACCAACCCGCGGGCTTGTATGACTAAGCCAACTAGGTTACCCTATAGGGAAGCTAAAATCGACTGTAACTAGGCAACTAGTAGTCGTATAAAAGGCTAACGTATACTGTTTGAATCCTTGAATTTTTCTGGATTTAATGGTATATTTTGTTAATAGGGTTGTCTATTAAAAATGCTTAGTTAGACCACCTAGGCAGCTAGTTTGTATGGCCGTGAGTCGATTTTTTATTTTTCCCATACAAATGAGTTTTGCGGAAAATAAAAAGTAGCTCCTAAGACCTCTCTAGCAACCTAGATCCTTTGATACGGTCGGTAGGTCTATGAGAGGACTAGAAATCCTCTCATTGCTTATCAGACTATCCGTACTAGCTAGGAATTAACTATATTCAACTATCAAAGCTCTCTATCTTGCAGAATACGCTATAATCTAGTGAATCTAGAAGCCGCCGCATTAGAATCTAGTAGGGAGGTCTTCCTATCCCTCTAGCTAGATTCCCTTCCCATTTTCAATAATATTAACACTAAAGAGATGCCTGCAGATGGTTTAACCAAGCCCCTGCCTAATGATAAATTTCAACAATTTATCCAATTATTAGGCCTTACGAATACAAAGGCCTAATCTAAACCAACAAAATCAACTAAAAAGTCGAAAAACCCGAAAATCAATAAAAACACTGGAATTACGCCTAAAAGTTATCGATTTTACTGTTTTTAGTTTAAAAGTTATTAGATTTATTATTAAATTTATGGTTAACTTAGATATCTATTAAAGAGCTAAGTCTAGGTATTGAATTAGTTACCTTATACTTTTCTAGAGGGAGTGTTAAAATAATGCTATTTACAGCACTATTTTATAGGCCCACTAGTTGCGTTATTGCGTTGTTGCAACGTTAGTTACAGGCGTTGCTTGCAGCGGTCTGTTGTGACCTGCGTTGTTCACATAACTAACCCGCGGGCTTGTATGACTAAGCCAACTAGGTTACCCTATAGGGAAGCTAAAATTAACTGTAACTAGGCAACTAGTAGTTATATAAAAGGCTAATGTATACTGTTCAAATCCTTGAATTTTTCTGGATTTAATAGTATATTTTATTAATAGGGTTATATACTAAAATGCTTAGTTAGGCCACCTAGGCAGCTAGTTTATATAGCCGTAAGTTGATTTTTTATTTTTCCTATATAAATAGGTTTTGCGGAAAAGAAAAAGTAGCTCCTAAGACCTCTCTAGTGACCTAGATCCTCCGATATGGTTGGTAGGTCTATGAGGGGACTAGAAATCCTCTTATTGCTTATTAGACTGTCCGTTAGCTAGGAATCAACTGTATTTAACTATTAAAAGCTCCTAATCTTAAAGAATAAGCTATAATCTAGTGAATCTAGAAGCTGCCACATTAGAATCTAGTGGGGAGGTCTTCCTATCCCTCTAGCTAGATTCCCTTCCCATTTTCAATACTATGCATAGTAAGGTAAGCTTTACACACACTAAAGCTATACCCTATAAGTTAATAATATATATTTATATTTAGTTTAGCTAGATAAGAAGAGAATAGGAGGGGATAAGTAAGGGGGTATATTATAAACTTAAGCTATAAGCTTAGGTCTTTAGTAAAGAAAAGGGGGATTTAAAGAGGCTTTATAAAGTAAGCAAGCTACACGTGAAAGAACACTAGTCTATGCGCGCCTTGCGTATAGACTAGGTATAACCCCTATAAAGGGGGATGCTATATAACCCTAAGCTTAGTCTTCTTCTTCTTCCGTAAGAATATTAATCACACTCTAAATGCTTATATGCAGCAGCCATAAGGCCAGTTCATAACAATAGTAGTAAACTTAGTAAGGAAGGTTAGTAACTAAGATATAAAAGCCTTAGCCTTCCTTTCCTTACTAATATAGTCTAGTCTTTATAATAAAGGGTTAGTAGGATTTAGCTTCCCTACCTAGTGTTTAATAGTAAAGTTAAATAGGTATAGCTTATCTAATATAATAACCTAGTAACTAGTTAGCTTAGGCTTTATTATAAGGTACTTATAGTTTAGGTAATCTATAATTATAGTAACTAGGTGCGCTAAGTAAGTAAGGTAATGCCTCTAAGTCTAAAAGGCCTCCTAAATTACTAGTAGCTTTGCGTCTAGTATTACGTAGCGTAATTTAGTGTCCTTTAACTTTCTTAATATAAACGCTATAGGGTGCTAGTAACCTAGTACTAATATTATAAGGATAGCTCTAATTATATATCTAGAGGCATTAGTCTTTACTTATAGTAGTAACTTTAGGTTAAAATAGACTAAAATTAAAGCCTCCTAAAATAGCTTTTATAGTTCCCTAAACACTACTAGCTTACTATTATCTAGCTTAAACTTCACTAGTTAGTTTCCTTATAGGTAGTTTATTAATAGGATAACTATTTTGCTATATAACTTAATAAAGCGCCTATAAAATCTAGTAAACCTAAGGAAAGATTAGATATTAAATACATAGATAGGTATTAGCTATATTATTGAAAATGGGAAGGGAATCTAGCTAGAGGGATAGGAAGACCTCCCTACTAGATTCTAATGCGGCGGCTTCTAGATTCACTAGATTATAGCGTATTCTGCAAGATAGAGAGCTTTGATAGTTAAATATAGTTAATTCCTAGCTAGTACGGACAGTCTAACAAGCAATGAGAGGATTTCTAGTCCCCTTATAGACCTACTAACCGTATCGAAGGATCTAGGTCGCTAGAGAGGTCTTAGGAGCTACTTTTTATTTTCCGCAAAACTTATTTATATAGGAAAAATAAAAAATCAACTCACGGCCATACAAACTAGCTGCCTAGGTGCCCTAACTAAGCACTTTAATAAACAACCTTATTTATAAAATATACTATTAAATCCAGAAAAATTTAAGGATTTAAACAGTATACATTAGCCTTTTATATAACTACTAGTTGCCTAGTTACAGTCAATTTTAGCTTCCCTATAGGGTAACCTAGTTAGCTTAGTCATACAAGCCCGTGGGTTAGTTGTGGCAACGCAGGTTATAACAAATAACGCTGCAAGCAACGCTTGTAACTAACGTTGCAACAACGCAATAAGGCAACTAGTGGGCCTATAAAATAGTGCTATAAATAGCATTATTTTAACACTCCCTCTAGAAAAGTATGAGGTAACTAATTCAATACCTAGACTTAGCTCTTTAATAGATATCTAAGTTAACCATAAATTTAATAATAAATCCAATAACTTTTAACTAAAAACAGTAACTTTTTAAAATTAATAACTTTTAGGCGTAATTCCAATGTTTTTGTTGATTTTTCGGTTTTTTGACTTTTTAGTTAATTTTATTAGTTTAGATTAAGCCTTTGTATTTGTAAGGCCTAATAGTTAGATAAATTGTTAAAATTTATTATTAGGCAGGGGCTTAGTTAAACTATCTGCAGGCATCTCTTTAGTGTTAATGTAGATAACCTTAGCTATACCCTTCTATACCTTTTCTCTAGTATAGTTAAATTTTAGCAGGGTATGCTTTGTTTTACTATAAAGAGCAGGGTTATTAGCAGTTATAATAGCGCCTTAGTTATTACTAAAAATCAGTACTAGAGGTGCTATAGGTAGCTTTATCTCTTTAAAGAGACCGTAAAGCTACTCTAGCTCCCTAATAGCTTCACATAAGGCATTAGATTTAGCCTCTAATGTTAATAAAGCTATTGTAGTTGCTTTCTTTAATTTCTAGCTAATAGGTCCTTTAGCTAGCTTATAGAGATAAGCATAGGTTAATTTAGAGGACTTATCACCCGCGAAGTCACTATCACAGAAGCTAATAAGGGTTGCAGAAGCTATAACAGTAGATTTAGACCTTTTATAAGTTATAGAATAACCCATAGAGCCTAAAAGGTACCTAAGCAAATGTTTAGAAGCATTAAGATGCTCTATAAATAGCTTAGCTAGCGCTATGGAAAGCCACTGAACCGGAAAGGCAATATTAGGCCTTTTAAGGAGCATTAGGTACATAATAGTCCCTATAATACTCTGATATAGCTTGTGATTAGGGGGGGAAAGAGGTTTAGTTAGGTGGTCTACCTGTTTTATAATTCCTAGTTGTAGAGGAATTTTAATAGGTCTAGCATCTTTTATATTGAATCTTTCTAGGGCTTTAGAAATGTACTAGGACTAGTGGATAGTTAGGGTCCCTTTCTTTCGATTTCTAGTGATTTAAACGCCTAGGAAAAATTCTGCTAGCCTATGATCTTCTATAGGATAAGCTTTATAAAGTAGCTTCTTTAGCCTATTAATATAAGCTAGATCCGGTCCTATTAGAAGACAGTCATCCACATAAGTCGCTATATATGTAGATGTAGTTGGGTTAAAGAAGACGGCTAGGTCGGATATAAGGGGTTAAAAGCCTAGCTTCCGAAGAAGGTCTTTTAAAACCTGCTGCCACTCTCTAGAGCTTTGTTTTAATCCATATTATTGAAAATGGGAAGGGAATCTAGCTAGAGGGATAGGAAGACCTCCCTACTAGATTCTAATGCGGCGGCTTCTAGATTCACTAGATTATAGCGTATTCTGCAAGATAGAGAGCTTTAATAGTTAAATATAGTTAATTCCTAGCTAGTACGGATAGTCTAACGAGTAATGAGAGGATTTCTAGTCCCCTTATAGACCTACTAACTATATTAAAGGATCTAGGTTGCTAGAGAGGTCTTAGGAGCTACTTTTTATTTTCCGCAAAACTCATTTGTATAGGAAAAATAAAAAATCAACTCATAGCTATACAAACTAGCTGCCTAGGTGCCCTAACTAAGCACTTTAATAAACAACCCTATTTATAAAATATACTATTAAATCCAGAAAAATTCAAGGATTCGAATAGTATACATTAGCCTTTTATACGACTACTAGTTGCCTAGTTATAGTCGATTTCAGCTTCCCTATAGGGTAACCTAGTCGGCTTAGTCATACAAGCCCGTGGGTTGGTTGTGGCAACGCAGGTCACAATAAACAACGCTGCAAGCAACGCTCGTAACTAACGTTGCAACAACGCAACAAGGCAACTAGTGGGCCTATAAAATAGTGCTATAAATAGCATTATTTTAACATATATTATAATTGCCTCTACCTTGCTTAGGTTTATTAAGATTCCTTTTAGTAAGATTACATAACTAAGGAATTTAACCTCCTTAATAGAGAATTAGCACTTATCTAAATTAATAAAAAGGTTAGCCTTCTAAAATCTCTTAAGGATCTTTTTAATATTACCCTTATACTCTAAGATCTTATAGCTAAATATTAGGGTATTATTAAGATAAATAATGCAAATAAGATTATTAAGGCTTTCTAAAGCTTTATTAATATACTCTTAGAAGGATACTAGCGCATTAATAAGCCTAAATAGTATTATAAGATACTTAAAGTAACTATATCTATACTAAAAGGCTATTTTTTACTTATTACCCTTATAAATACATAGCTAATAGTATATATCTTTAAGGTCTAACTTTATAAAAATCTTTACACCCCCTAGTTAATCTAAGATTTCTAATATTAGGGGTAAAGGGGCCTTATCTTTAACTATAATCTTATTAAGGCCCCTATAATTTATATATAGTTATAGCTTTCCCCCTTTTTTTAGTATAAAAAGAATTAGGGCGCTTACTAGGCTAATAGATCTTTAGATTTATCTATATTCTTATATAGTTACTAAGTACTTATAAAGCACCTATAACTCTTTCTTAGCTAGGTTATATATTAGACCCTATAGTAATGCTTTTCCTTTTTTTAATTTAATAGTATAAGTTTAGCTACCTAAGCTAGAAAGGGTGCTAGCCTCTTTATTTAAAAATATATCTTTAAACTTCTTATAAGCTTTTAGAAGTTTTACTTTCTTAGGTTTATTAGTTAGTTCTATTACTATATTATTACTACTTCCTTCCTCCTTATTTACTATAGGTCTAATAGTAGCTATATGCCTAATTATATATATTACCTATAGGTTAAGTACTATTATAATAGATATATATTTTACTACTTTCTAACTATCCTATAACCTTATTACTAATAAGATATATTCCTTTATTATAAGGTATTTTTAAAGTCTATCTTTTTATAATATTATTATAGGCTTATACTCTCTTACTTAATTAACTTCTAAAACTAATTTTTCGCTACTATTAGTAATATAGTAGCTAAGTTAGTATATCTTTATATAGCCTATACTATCCCTAACTAATACTATTTTCTTTAAAATCCCTTAATATAGTATAATATTACCTAATACACTCTTAAGTATATTATTATAAGGTTATACTTTTAACTAATTAAGGTTTATTAGTATATTAGGGTAAATTAAGGAATATATAGCACTAGGGTTAAATAGTATTAGCACTACTACCTAGTAGTTATCTTAATATAACTTAATATTTATATAAATTTATAAGTCTAAAAAACTATTTTTATTAAGTTAAGTTATATTAAGAGTATTTTCCTAGGGTTATATTAAGCTAATTAAGGCCTTATTTAGGTTTAAGTAACTCCTAGCTTACTTAGTGCTAGCTTAGTATATCTTAGTAATATAGGTGTTTTTCTAGTAAATACTATAGTCTAGTTTAGTATACCTAATTAAGGGGTAGCCTAGTTTCCTATACTTATAATAAACTAATAAGCCCCTTACTCCTATATAGTGTTTTTCCTATAGCTTTTTTTTTAGGGATACTAAGTAATTCCTTCTTTTTTACTAGTTACCTCCTTAGTAGCCTTCTTAGTAGCCTTTATAGGGAATCCCTTTCTTTTCCTTAGTTACTACTTTTACCTTTTTTCCTTAGCTAATAAGGTAGTTTTAACTTATAGGGTACTCTTAGCTAAATACTTACTTCTTTATAGTGCTATTTAGGCATTATATAAACTAAGTAATTCTTAGAGGTTTAGGTATAGGTTTAAGTAATTTTACTTTTACCTTCCCTTAGATTTTAATAAATATCTAGAATAACTAATCCTTACCTTAATAAAGGGTTAGTAATATACCTATAGCTTTTAGGTAATAACTATCTTTATTTATTTCTCTAGTTTTTAGCTATTAGATAAACTTTACTTAAGTGTAGCTTTAGTAATTTATATAACTATTTATAGTAATAAAGCGTATTTACTATTACTTTACCTTATTTACTAGGTAGCTACTAGTATATATAACTTTTATTATATTATTAGTAAATATATTTTAATCTATAGTAAAGGTTATATTTAAATTTACTAAAAATATCTATAGGTTTTTATAGGTATCCCCCTTATATATAAGAGCTTTAAGCTATATCTTTACTATACTATATTTATAAAGTCTTAGTAAGAGTAATGCTTTCTAAGAAATAAGGGTAAAATCTTAAGTAAAAGGTATTTATAGGGTAGGAGTAAGGCCTTTATTAGTATTAACTAATTAGGGAGAGGTATTTACTTCTTATAAATTTTTCTATAGCTATTTAAGTTTTTATCTCTTTTAAGTAATTTATAGCTATATTTTTACTTATATAAGGCTATAGTTTAATATAGCTTCTTTATTATTAATAATAGGCTTTAATATATAGGAATTCTTTAGTATAGTTAGATAAGAAGACTTATACTTTAGGAGTAGGTTTTAATCTATAAGTATACCTTTATATAATATATTTACTTTAGAGTTATTAGTACCCCTTAAGTAAGTGTTTATTTTTTATAATACTAATATTCTTAACTTACTAATAGCCTATTACCCTAATAGAAAAGAGAGATTAACTTATTAAGGCTTTTAGGCTAAAATAAATAAAATAAGGTAATAGTATAAATAAGTAGTAGCTAGATAGCTAAAGATAAGTAGTAATACTTAAGGGTTTTAATCTCTAGCCTCTTATATTCTATATATATAACCTTTACCTAAATACCCCCTTTATATATATATAACTAGCTTATAGTAGCCTTATAGCTAGGGAGCTATAAGCCCTAAGTAAGTCCTACTATATATAATGCTATTGCCTCTATTGCCTATGTCGCTCCGTAGCCTCCACGACCCTAACACAAAGTTTGCACCGGCTTGTGGATCACACCCTTGTAATCAATGTAATTTGTAATGCAATTCGTAATGCAATTTAGAATGCTCTAATCCTAATGAAGGTCCTGATTAACGTAGGTTTTGTTGAACAAAGACCTCGATAAAAGTCGCGATTCTTGAAGGCTTAATATTTAGTACATAAGGCTACCAAGTATTTCCTTTGGTAAAATTGTGTCAAAGTCAAAATCCGTTGCTACGTGTTTGCGTACTCTGCCCAAACGCGCCACGCTAATTTAGATCATACCTAAAAAAGTCATGCATGAAACCCCGTTAATAGTTGATCCCAGCGTAACCAACCCATCCTGCCCACTCTAAGTTGTTGTCTTCGTCACGCAACCACAACTTCAAAAGCTAGGCTGCACCTGCTCGCATACAATCATCGATTCAATCATACTAAATTTATCTAGTTTCGGCTAGTTCACCGCTGTCCTTACTACGCAAGCTCACTTTCGCTCTTTCTCTAAAGCTGTAAGGAAATAAGTGTGGGAGGCAATTCAAGTTTTTCCCAAAACTATTCCAGCAGAATAGAGACCTCAGTTCAGTGTTGGGGGCTTGCTTCACCTCCAATTAACAAGCGAAAGAATGGTGCAAAATAATGAGTCGTGTCGGTCGACAATAACCTCGCAGCTATCATCTCACGGTCGCGGCGGCGCTGGCAACATGGCTAATGCCTCTCAATCGCCAAAGCTTAACCCATCAGACCTTGAGACCCCAGTGCTGAAGAAGCCTGTGGTCACTACCGGCCGAGGTGGCACTGGGAACATGGCCAAGAATGATGATCCCCAGGAAACTCGCTTGCGGCAGGATGTTGAAGCGTAAGTACTAGCGTTGACCTCTGCGACAAGTCAACAGGACAATTCAGGACACAACAGGCTCACACAATTCGCTCTTTGCTTAGTATTCCAAGACGTTACAGCTCTGGCGCTCAACATACCGGCCGTGGCGGCGCAGGCAACGTTTTCCGAGAAAACGAGGAGTTGACTGAACTCACTCATAAGTCCAGTAAAGAACAAGCGGTTTTTGATGATGCAACCGGTGGGGGAAACGCTACTGCAAGTACAGACTCAGACGCGACAACCCAAAAACGAAAGAACTGGCTCTTTGGGAAAAGAGATTGAGTTTTAGTCTTCACTGCGAGTTTGACCACTCGCCGTCCAAGAAGTCCCGTCAACAAGAACAAAATGGACCCGTGCCAGCGCTTACGGTCGGGCTGCAACCAGACCGTTTTGTTCACGCTCTCCGTTCCTTCAGTCTCCCCCTTTTTTCATGAGTTTAGTGTATGTCGGTCGTTTTTTTTAGTACCGGGCTCTCCTTTTAACTATTACGTCGGCGCAAACGGAATATAGGATGATGAGATGTCAAGGTGGTATTGCGACACCATGCACGTGTGTCGAGCAAACAACGACAAACATTCTTTTTATTTTGAAGACAAACGTCTAATTATCAGAGTTGAACAAGTCCTCATGAGGAAATGTATTTGGCTATGAACAAGACGTCGGCCAGTTCAGCTATACCTCCAACAACTTTTATGTGTTATCGAAATTTGGTGAGCAATCAATGTATCTTTGATGCATGATCCATAAGGCTGGCTGTAGCATTTGGAAGGTGCGTCTCGTAAGAATAGATGAGACATTTAGTTCTTCGTCAACCGATGCACTTCTGCGAAAAAATGCTTCAAGTTATTAGGGTCGACACCGGGTGTAATGCCTAGGAAGATAGAGATGGTTAGAAAAAAGGATTTGAATGATTGAAGAAAAAGTATCCTATTTGTAGCAAGAAGTCATACCATGTCCCAGGTTTGCGATCCAACCCTTCTTGTTGACCCAAAAGCCCTTGATCATGTGTTGCACTGCCTGTGTTATGGCTTCTTTAGTCCCGTATAAAACACCAGGGTCGGCGTTGCCTTGGAAGACAACGCTTCGCGAACCACGAATCTTCACGGCAGCTTCGGGATCCTGAAGCCAATCCATGCCTACCACGTTATATCCCAAGTTGCAGACCGAGTCTAAGGCATACCACGCTCCTTTCGGGAAAACGGTCATAGGTACAGGATCTAATCCCAGGCTCTTAAGTTTGGCTGGAAGTTTCTCAGCAATGTAGGAGAGATAAGGTTCGGAAAATTCTTGGAAAGACATTGGACCTAGCTCTCCAGCCCAGGAATCAAACACCATGACCATCTATTCAATAAAATACAAAACTGTCAGTCGAGATTGTGGACAAAGAGATTGGCGATAAATTGGCACAGAGACTGATCATACCTGTGCTCCAGCTTGCACTTGAAGAGCCAAATGATCCACGCAAATGTCAGCGATCCTTGCCAGGAGAGCCTTGCTCTCGGTAGGATATCTGTAAACCCAAGTTTTGCTTTGAGCAAAAAGCTTCGTGCCACCTCCTTCGACCATGTAACAAAATAGTGTCCATGGAGCGCCGCAAAATCCAATCAATGGCACTCGGCCCGCAAGCTTTTTCCTCGTCAATGTAATAGCCTCGTAGACGTAGTTTAGTTCTTTTTGTACATTGACCTCTCGCTCAAGCACTCGCTGGTATTGGCCGTCAGTGGGAGCTTTTAATGGATTCGGAAAGTGTGGTCCTTTTTTGTCCACCATTTCAACTTCCATCCCCATAGCCTGGGGAATGACAAGGATATCGGAGAATATGATCGCAGCGTCCAAAAGCCCAGCGAAACGCTCGACCGGCTGAAGAGTCAATGTAGATGCCACCTCGGGGTCTCGACAGCATTCGAAAAAGTCGCGATTACCTTTCGCTACGTGGTATTCGGGTAAATAACGACCAGCTTTTCAGCGAACATGTCAGTATCAAATACTGGCGATGCTCATCGTTGTACCAGAGATGCGTTCGTCTTTTACGTACCCTGGCGCATAACCCACATCGGTGGGCGTTCTACAACTTGACCTGGAAATGAAATCAGAGAAAAGTATAGCATCGTAGAAGACTCAGTATCGCATCTCACCCCATGCTGCCCTGAGCAAGAGATCGTTCTTCAATGGCTCGAACCAATGTTCCATGGTGTCCGAAATGTCCAGGGAATGCTGTTGCCCAGTTCTGAAGTCACACCCCGCTATCACAACTAGGCCGGATACGAGCCGGGGGCAGCAGCTGTCCCTCCCTCCACTGCCCTACGGACGTAGAGAAAGTTCGATTCGACCTTGACTGCCCGGAACCATTCGGCCCGGACAGACTAGCCTTGATGCCTGTTAACAATATGTCAAGATGCGACACAGCCTCATCCTCACGTCTCACAGTGTCAGTTCACGCAAGCACTTTCCTCGATTATGTTGCTTCCTAAACTCACGTGGGTACCATTCTGACAACATCAAATTGGCTATCGAGATAGAGATTCCAGATCTCAAGCACCCACGATGCCATCCGAACGAGAATACCAAATCCATCCTGTTGTCCCCGACTCAATCGTTCACAACATTAAGGTATGACGCGACTATTCATGGGTTACACGCTGCTCAACTGTTGCATGAAATGAAACTGACATGCTGTCCTTCAATTGCCTAGGTCTTGTCAAATCTACAAAGCCTTACTGCGTCGTTGTTTGGTGTTGCTGCCGGCATACTAGGTCTTGAGTCTTACAACGGTTTTCTCATGTACATCATATTCTCCATCATCACTGCCTTGATGGTTTATAGCTTTCAGGTAGCTCCAGAGTCGTCAGCGGAAGGTCGGCCGCTTTTCAACACAGGGAGATATTTTGCTAGCGCTTTGGATCTCTGGACAAGCGGCATAATGAATGGCTTATCAGGTTTCATCCTTACATGGACGCTTTTTTATGGATTAGTACGAGCTTGATAGGGCTGCAGCAGCCCTAGTATATAGGAGCGGTCAATTTGAACACGTGTTTGGACCTCGAGTTGCCGGATGCTTTTGTACAGATATTTCATCCCGATCGAGAGAGCTAAATTTATACAAACGACGTACATTGGTATGTAACTAACTTCTAGATCGGTGCTATCAGTCAACAATTTCAACCACTTTCCCAACGAAGCCCTCGAGCCCGGATGGGTGTTGACTGCCACCTTCTAAGATGAACACTTTGGATCCCATCTCGATCCATTCTCTACTATGTAGCAGTTCGAGGGACACCTCACTGCACCATTTCCCTGGATTTTCTTTGGCATCCTCGACGCTTTCTATATCGCTACCGAGGCTAAACATGTCATCAGCATCATCGTATTCGCCAGATATTGACGTATGTGTCAATTGATGGCGAGAAACACGCAAAACCCGAGCAGCAGCTCTCACGCTCGCGACATAAACACTGACAAAGGAGCCTATGGTAAGAGAGCACATAGTAGGTTCTTGAAATAAGGCTGTGAACCCACTGGCGGCTTGGAGAGAAAGTTTGGTGTCAAACATATGTTTTGGCGATATCGCTAGCACCATGCCTCGTCGTACCCGGGGGCTGCTCGTAAAAGCAGAACTCTTAGCATTAGGCCTAGGCTCAAACGCCACCCCGACGGATCCAGCTTGTCCCGCCTCCAGATTTAGTACAGGTAATCTTAGATTGCGGATGCTGACAATCTGAGCCTTATGCCACTCTCCTGGAATGGCGGAAGCTGAAACGGCATTCTTCATTGATATTCGAGCTAGCTCAGAGGATGATGGGTGCGAGATAGACAGCCCATAACTTCCTGGTGATGGTCGGTCTTCCATAACGACACGGGAATCCAATGAATCTTCATCCTCTGGTTGAAAAGGTCCTATCACAACCTTATCCCCTACGGAGAGACTCCTGAAGCGAACGTGGCCGGAGACGACTACTCCCTGCTCGGCAGGAACTTCGAAGCCAGTTGCTAGCGCGCAATACGAACTCGGCAAGCTGAACGTGTCATCAATGTGGAAGAGGCAGCTTGGTTGTTCGGGATTTAACGCCATCCCTATGTAGTCTCGGGATGTAGGCGCCGGGGGAAGTGGGAGCTTGGAAAGAAGGGCGTGTACTAGCCCTATGCCAGTTCCTTTGACGGCGCTTGTGAGAACAATTGGGACATGTGATGTAAAGGTATGACTTTCTGATATACTTTGTACAAGGTTTTCGACTTTGCTCAGATCTGTCGCGGGTATTCTGCGCAAGTCATCATGCTGCAGTTGGTCTGGTTGCAAGATCTTTGGAACTCGCCCGGCGGCTTTGATAGTATCTAAGAGGCTAATCATCGTCTTTTGCAAACTCTGCTTTGAAGCAAGGTCTAGCTTGGTGATGACTATCGCCATTGGAACGTCCAGTTTTAAAACCAAGTTTAGATGAGCATGTACAAGGTTAGTTTCGGCAGTAGAATTAGACAAAAAGTCTCTAGCCGACGGAGTGACTTTTACGCTGGTGAGGTCATCTTCTGAGGCATCTCCTGCAATGCACAAAATACTCCAATGAGGAGCCCAGTTCATGAGGCCGCGCAAGACCGTGCGTCGAAAACGAGGGTGCCCTCCAGAATCGGAAAGAAATACTAGCCTGCCATTCTCTGCGCAGTCGTGAATGTCGACCCACGATCCTATGTTTGCTTGAGAAAAGTTCAAAATTAAATCGTCCTTGTAGCCGACCAGTTCTTGGGCTATTGAACTGGTTACGCCGGATATCATTTCATGGCGATGTTTGAGCAAACTTAAGCGACTTTTTCCTCGACCGTTGTCCAGGGTTCCGGTGGACAGCGTTCCCAACAAGCTTGACTTGCCTGATGTGGTGGGACCTGTTAAAGTTATCCTGAGTTGGGGCGTCGGCGAGCTCCCTCTGCTTGGTAATGAAATCGGCTCAGGGAGGGTCGTTTCGGTCTCCGTCGTCTCAAGTAGACTGGAGCCAGCTCGATCGCATCCCGTACATTTTGTTTTTCGTATTCCAAGATCGGGCATCACAAGCGCTTCTGCTACCCATAAAGTCCCATGTCTAATACCAGCGCCAGCTTCTTGAGCCTCCCCGTCTGCCAATTCTGTCATCTCCTCCCATTCACATTTCCCAACAATTATCATACGAACCACTTCCACAGTACAGCCAAGGCTTGCTGCCATCACACGCAAAGTAATGAGACTTTCACCCATCTCATCTTTTGTCAAGCCGACTAATGTTCCATCATCAGACACTCCTATCTCATACAGAGCTCCTCGGGACTCTTCAATTCCTGGCACAAGTGACTCCAATTTGATTGATGACTTGAGGTCCAGATTGTCTTCCGGCAGCTTGGGGACAATCAGTTCTTTTGAACTTGTCGAGTGATATGGGGAAGATTGCTGTAGGCGCCATAGAAGTTGCGTGGTGAGGTGTTTTAATCTCTCACGACGAGGTTGGTTCGATGATGCAGGAGTGCTTAGCGCAGGGGGGGTTGCATCATGCAAATCTCGTGCACGAGCCGACTGTGACGAGTCGTTTGACACGTCGATCGTGCTCATAGACATATATGACCTCCTTGGTCTCAAAAGGAGGTGAAGTTTGTACTCTGTTGGCCCTTCCTGAGGCTCTGCCCGTAGTTTCTTCACGCCATACTCTGAAAGCAATCCAGGACTGGTAGAGTCGTGTGGCGATCTTGTCGGTGTATTTGCATTCTCCGATGTAAGCCAGGGAGAGAAGATCCTTGGAGGATCTGGGTCGTAGGTGAATATTGAGGCCATCTGGGAGATGCCAGCGATTCAGGGAACGTCTGGTAGTTAGGTTAACGAGTCATATCGTGTTGTTGTGCTGTCGAAATATACTTTCCCCACTTTTCATCACGTTGTACAAAAGCTTCGCAATGGTGTCAATCCAGTTTTCTCCACATGTATCAGACTGGTGGCGGGCTTCAGAGTCCAAGAAGTATGAAGTGAAGAGAAGAGTCATCGCCAATTCACCACCACCGAGTATCAACGTGGGGCTGGTTCGGGACCTATCAGGTACCTTCGCGCGCGAACCCTAGGTCCTGTTATACACTGTCACTTTAGCTACGCATATACGTGGGGTGTAATATGTAGCTAGGTGCACATGGACTAACTACTGATAGGTATGGTAGGCTAGAAAGGACGAAGCTATTCTTTAGTGATCTATATTAGAGTACTTAGTGAACCTTGTACTATTTTAGTGTTCATTGATTATGGCCAATGCATCTGATCTATATGGAAAATCAGGCTAAGTAAGTTTCTATACTAAAGAGGCGTAGTAGAGGTGGTATTACCCTTGGGGCCTACCCAAAAAGACACGATGCTAGCCTACACACGTAGGTAGCTTAGACGTCTGCGCACGTCAAAGGTTGATAACCTCAACAATAGTAGCGATCTTCTGTGGGGCGCTGTGCGTTGTAAGGCGCATAGCGCAATACACGCAATTACGTGGCCTATAGGGGGGGCATGGTGCGCGGCGAGAGTATTAGGTCTTAAGTAATTGTAAGGTGAAATGTTAGCAGCGGCTAGCATTGACGGATCTTTTTGGTCTACTGGTGTCAGGGTCGTGGAGGCTACGGAGCGACACAGGCGATAGAGGCAATAGCATTATGTATAGTAAGACTTACTTAAGGCTTACAGCGCCCTAGCTATAAGGCTACTATAAGCTAGTTATATAAGCATAGAGGGGGTATTTAGGTAAAGGTTATATATATAGAATATAAGAGGCTAGAGATTAAAACCCTTAAGTATTACTACTTACCTTTAGCTATTTAGCTATTACTTATCTATATTATTACCCTATTCTTTTTATTTTAGCCTAAAAGCCTTAATAAGTTAATCTCTCTTTTTTATTAAGGTAATAGGCTATTAGTAAGGTAAGAATATTAGTACTATAAAGAATAAATACTTACTTAAAGGGTACTAATAACTCTAAAGTAAATATACTATATAAAGATATACCTATAAATTAAAACTTACTTTTAAAATATAAGTTTTCTTATTTAACTATACTAGAGAATTCCTATATATTAGAACTTATTATTAATAGTAAAAAAGCTATATTAAACTATAGCTTTATATAAGTAAAGATATAGCTATAAATTACTTAAAAGAGATAAAAACTTAAATAGCTATAGAAAGATTTATAAGAAGTAAATACCTCTCCCTAATTAGTTAATACTAATAAAGGCCTTACTCCTACCCTATAAATACCTTTTACTTAAGATATTACTCTTATTCCTTAAGAAGTATTACCCTTTACTTAGACTTTATAAATATAGTATAGTAAAGATATAGCTAAAAGCTTTTATATATAAGGGGGATACCTATAAGGACCTATAGATATTCTTAGTAAATTTAAATATAACCTTTACTATAGATTAAAATATATTTACTAATAATATAATAAAAGTTATATATACTAGTAGCTACCTAGTAAATAAGGTAAAGTAATAGTAAATATACTTTACTACTATAAATAGCTATATAAATTACTAGAGCTATACTTAGGTAAAGTTTATCTAATAGCTAAAAACTAAAGAAATAGATAAAGATAGTTACTACCTAAAAGCTATAGAAATATTACTAACCCTTTATTAAGGTAAGGATTAGTTATTTTAGACTTTTATTAAAGTCTAAGGGAAGGTAAAGGTAAAATTACCTAAACTTATACCTAAACCTCTAAGAATTACTTAGTTTATATAATGCCTAAATAGTATTATAAAAAAGTAAGTATTTAGCTAAGAGTACTCTATAAGTTAGAACTATCTTATTAGCTAAGGAAAGAAAGTAAAAGTAATAACTAAGGAAAAGAAAGGGATCCCCTATAAAGGCTACTAAGGAGGCTACTAAAAAGGTAACTAGTAAAAAAGAAGGAATTACTTAATATTCCTAGAAAAAGAACTATAAGAAAAACACTATATAAGAGAAGGGGGCTTACTAGTTTACTATAAGTATAGGAAACTAGGCTACCCCTTAACTAAGTATACTAAACTAAACTATAGTATTTACTAGAAAAACACTTATATTACTAAGATATACTAAGCTAGCACTAAGTAAGCTAGGAGTTACTTAAACCTAAATAAGGCCCTAATTAGTATAGTAAAACCCTAGGAAAACACTCTTAATATAACTTAACTTAATAAGAATAGTCTTCTAAACCTATAAATTTATATAAATATTAAGTTATATTAAGATAACTACTAGGTAGTAGTACTAACACTATTTAACCCTAGCGCTATATATTCTTTAATTTACCCTAATATACTAATAAACCTTAATTAGTTAAAAGTATAACCTTATAATAATATACTTAAGAGTATATTAGGTAATATTATACTATATTAAGGGATTTTAAAGAAAATAGTATTAGTTAGGGATAGTATAGGCTATATAAAAATATACTAACTTAGCTACTATATTACTAATAGTAGTAAAAAATTAGTTTTAGGAGTTAATTAGGTATAAGAGTATAAGCCTATAATAATATTATAAAAAGATAAACTTTAGAGATACCTTATAATAAAGAAATATATCTTATTAGTAATAGGGTTATAGGATAGTTAGAAAGTAGTAAAATATATATCTATTATAGTAGTACTTAGCCTATAGGTAATATATATAATTAGGTATATAGCTACTATTAGATTTACTATAAATAAAAAGAAAGGAAGTAGTAATAATATAGTAAAGAAACTAACTAATAAACCTAAGAAAGTAAAACTTCTAAAAGCTTATAAGGAGTTTAAAGATATATTTTTAAATAAAGAGGCTAGTACCCTTCCTAGCTTAGGTAGCTAAACTTATACTATTAAATTAGAAAAAGAAAAAGCATTACTATAAGGTCTAATATATAACTTAGCTAAGAAAGAGTTATAAGTGCTTTATAAGTACCTAGTAACTATATAGGAACGCAAATAAATCTAAAGATCTATTAGCCTAGTAAGCGCCCTAATCCTTTTTATACTAAAAAAAGGGGGAAAGCTATAACTATATATAAATTATAAGGGCCTTAATAAGATTATAGTTAAAGATAAGGCCCCTTTGCCCCTAATATTAGAAATCTTAGATTAACTAGGGGGTGTAAAGATTTTTATAAAGTTAGACCTTAAAGATATATACTATTAGCTATATATCTATAAGGGTAATAAGTAGAAAATAGCCTTTTAGTGTAAATATAGTTACTTTAAGTATCTTATAATGCTATTTAGGCTTATTAATACGCTAGTATCCTTCTAAGAGTATATTAATAAAGCTTTAGAAGGCCTTAATAATCTTATTTACATTATTTACCTTAATAACACCCTAATATTTAGCTATAAGATCTTAGAGTATAAGGGTAATATTAAAAAGATCCTTAAGAGATTTTAGAAAGCTAACCTTTTTATTAATTTAGATAAGTACTAATTCTTTATTAAGGAGGTTAAATTCCTTAGTTATATAATCTTACTAAAAGGAATCTTAATAAACCTAAGTAAGGTAAAGGCAATTATAATGTAGCTAATACCTATCTATATATTTAATATTTAATCTTTCCTTAGGTTTACTAGATTTTATAGGCGTTTTATTAAGTTATATAGCAAAATAGTTATTCTATTAATAAACTACCTATAAGGTAACTAATTAGTAAAGTTTAAGCTAGATAATAGCAAGCTAGTAGTGTTTAGGGAACTATAAAAGCTATTTTAGGAGGCTCTAATTTTAGTCTACTTTAACCTAATATTACTATTATAAGTAAAGACTAATGCCTCTAAATATGTAATTAAAGCTATCCTTATAATATTAGTGCTAGGTTACTAGCACCCTATAGTGTTTATATTAAGAAAGTTAAAGAATACTAAATTACACTACATAACACTAGATATAAAGCTACTAGTAATTTAGAAGGCTTTTTAGACTTAGAAACACTACCTTACTTACTTAGCGCACCTAGTTACTATAATTATAGATTACCTAAACTATAAGTACCTTATAATAAAGCCTAAGCTAACTAGTTACTAGGTTACTACATTAAATAAGCTATACCTATTTAACTTTACTATTAAACACTAGGTAAGGAAGCTAAATCCTACTAATCCTTTATTATAAAGGTTAAACTATATTAGTAAGGAAAGGAAGGCTAAGGCTTTTATATCTTAGTTACTAACCTTTCTTACTAAGTTTGCTACTATTAGGCTATAGGGGCGCTATATTAGTAATAGCTTAACTACTAGTTAGGTATATCTATAGTATATAGGGTTTATAGTTAAGAAGTAGCATAAAAGCAATAGTAACTTAGTAAGTGCCCTATATCTATATTTGCTACCCCTTAATAATAAAGCAATAATCCTAATAGTAAGTAAGAGAATCTCTTTTATATTAATCTTTACTAGGCTAAGTAAAAGGCCTAAGCATATAGTAATAAAGCTATAGGTTTATAGTAATTAAACCCTACTAGCTAGTTTAAGAACCTTTTCTATATTAATCTTTACTAGGCCTATAGAAGTAATAGTAAGTAAGTTAACCTCTACTATATTAACCTTTACTATACTAGTTAAAAAGTCTAAGAGTATTACTAAGGAGCTATATACTTATAATAGTATTAAGGCAAATTACCTAATAGTAAGTAAGAGAACCTTTACTATATTAATCTTTACTAGGTTAGTTAATTTATCTAAGAGCGCTACTAAAGAGCTACTAAGCTATAGTAGTGTTATAATAAGAATCTTAGTAGTTTAGAGAACCTTTTCTAAGTTTAACTTTAATATTAGGAGTAAGGCAGCAGAATTAGAAGCCCTAATTTAAGTCTTATTATTAGAAGCGCAGTAAGGGGATGCCTTTATTACATAGTAGAAGTTATTACTAATAAGTAGTAACTCTAGTGTATTAGGACTATAGTTAATTAGTCCCTCTAAGCTAGAGGCTAGAAAGCTATAGATATAGACTATAAGATTCTCTAAGTTACTAATATATAAAAATTATATTTTTATCCCACTAGGATTACAAAAAGAAATTTTACTATTAACCTATAATAATCCTATAGTAGGTTATTAAGGGGTTAGTAGGACTCTCTATTATATTATAAGCTAATATTACTAGCTATTAATAAAGAAAGATATTAAGGCATATATCTAGTCTTATGTTAATTATTAAGTTTTAAAGCTAAGGTTATATAAACCTTATAGCAAGTTAGCTATATTACTAGTGCCTAATTACCCCTTCTAAGAATTATTAATAGACTTTATTATAGGCTTACTACTAGTAAAGGATTAGAAGTTTTAGTTATATAATGTAATTTTAGTTATTATAGACTAATTCTTAAAGTATAGTATTTATATACTAGTGTTTACATGCCTAACTAGTAATAGCCTTGCTATAGTGTTTCTTAAGAATGTTTTTAAAGACTATAGTGCCCTAGAAGGTATTATTATAGACTATAGGTTAATATTTACTAGTGGATTCTAGAGGACTTTTTGCTACCTTATTATAATAAAGTAGTAACTAAGCATTGCATTTTACCCCTAAATAAATAGATAGATAGAGTAATTAAACTAGGTTCTTAAGCATTATCTAAGAGCCTATATATACGCTAAATAGGATAATTAGGTAAAATATTTACTAATAGCATAGTTTGCCTATAATATAAGCAAGCATAGTAGTTATAGCCTAACGCTAGTAAAGGCACTATAAGGGTATAACCTAAGGGGACTATATTAAGCTATCCTAATGCCTAACTTAGTAAATAACTAGGTAGAAAATAAAGTCTTAGAATTAAGATAAAGATACTTAGAGATTAAGTAGCTACTTTATAATATATAAGCATAGTAAAAGAAGTATTATAATTATAAGAGAATACTAATAAAGTTTAAGGTTAGGAACTATATTTTACTATTTACTAAGAATATTAACCTAAGATAACTAAGCTAGAAGCTTATAGCTAAGTACCTAGGGCCCTATAAAATTAAGAAAGTAGTTAGTAATTATAGCTTAGCCTATTAATTGCAATTACTAGCTAGCTTAAGACTTTATAATATATTTAATATTATAAGCCTTAAACTATTTAAAGGGAATCCCACTAGCTATATAAATATATCCTTGCTATAAGATAATATTAAAGATAATAAAGAAGAGTTTAAGGTTAAGAGAATTATCTTATATTAGTATAATAGAAAACAGCGGAAATTCTTAGTAAAATAAAAGGGCTATAATAGCTTAGAGAATTTATAGGTATTAAAAAGAGATTTTGTTATAAGTATTGAAAATGGGAAGGGAATCTAGCTAGAGGGATAGGAAGACCTCCCTACTAGATTCTAATGCGGCGGCTTCTAGATTCACTAGATTATAGCGTATTCTGCAAGATAGAGAGCTTTAATAGTTGAATATAGTTAACTCCTAGCTAGTACAGATAGTCTAATAAGCAATGAGAGGATTTCTAGTCCCCTTATAGACCTACTAACTGTATCGGAGGATCTAGGTTGCTAGAGAGGTCTTAGGAGCTACTTTTTATTTTCCGCAAAACTCATTTGTATAGGAAAAATAAAAAATCGACTTATAGCCATACAAACTAGCTGCCTAGGTAGTCTAACTAAGCATTTTTAATAGACAACCCTATTAATAAAATATACCATTAAATCCAGAAAAATTCAAGGATTCGAACAGTATACATTAGCCTTTTATACGACTACTAGTTGCCTAGTTACAGTCGATTTTAGCTTCCCTATAGGGTAACCTAGTTAGCTTAGTTATACAAGCCCGCGGGTTAGTTATAGGAACAACGCGGGTTATAACAGAACGCTGCAAGCAACGCCCGTAACTAACGTTGTAATAACGCAATAAGGCAACTAGTGGGCCTATAAAATAGTGCTATAAATAGCATTATTTTAACACTCCCTCTAGAAAAGTATAAGGTAACTAATTCGATACCTAGACTTAGCTCTTTAATAGATATCTAAGTTAACCATAAATTTAACAATAAATCCAATAACTTTTAACTAAAAACAGTAACCTTTTTAAAATCAATAACTTTTAGGCGTAATTCCAATGTTTTTGTTGATTTTTCGGGTTTTTTAACTTTTTAGTTGGTTTTAAACTAGGCCTTTGTATTCGTAAGACCTAATAGTTGGATAAATTATTGAAATTTATTATGGGGCAGGGGCTTAGTTAAACTATTTGCAGGCATCTCTTTAGTGTTAATGTATATAACCTTAGCTATACCCTTCTGTACCTTTTCTCTAGTATAGTTAAATTTTAGTAGGGTATGCTTTATTCTGCTATGAAGAGCAGGGTTATTAGCGGTTGTAATAGCGCCTTAGTTATTACTAAAAATTAGTACTAGAGGTGCTATAGGTAGCTTTATCTCTTTAAAGAGACTGTAAAGCCACTCTAGCTCCCTAATAGCTTCACATAAGGCATTAGATTTAGCCTCTAATGTTAATAAAGCTATTATAGTTGCTTTCTTTAATTTCTAGCTAATAGGTCCTTTAGCTAGCTTATAGAGATAAGCATAGGTTAATTTAGAGGACTTATTACCTGCGAAGTCACTATTACAGAAGCTAATAAGGGTTATAGAAGCTGTAATAGCAGATTTAGACCTTCTATAAGTTATAGAGTAGCCTATAGAGCCTAAAAGGTACCTAAGCAAATGTTTAGAAGCATTAAGATGCTCTATAAACGGCTTAGCTAGCGCTGTGGAAAGCCACTAAACTAGAAAGGCAATATTAGGTCTTGTAAGGAGCATTAGGTATATAATAGTCCCTATAATACTCTAATATAGCTTGTGATTAGGGGGGGAAAGAGGTTTAGTTAGGTAGTCTACCTATTTTATAATTCTAGGTTGTAGAGGAATTTTAATAGGTCTAGTATCTTTTATATTAAATCTTTCTAGGGCTTTAGAAATATACTAGGACTAGTGGATAGTTAGGGTCCCTTTCTTTTGATTTCTAGTGATTTAAACGCCTAGGAAAAATTCTGCTAGCCTACGATCTTCTATAGGATAAGCTTTATAAAGTAGCTTCTTTAGCCTATTAATATAAGCTAGATCTGGTCCTATTAGAAGATAGTTATCCACATAAGTCACTATATATGTAGATGTAGTTAGGTTAAAGAAGACAGCTAGGTTAGATATAAGGGGTTAAAAGCCTAGCTTCTAAAGAAGGTTCTTTAAAACCTATTGCCACTCTCTAGAGCTTTGTTTTAATCTATATAAAGCTTTTTGTAGGAAAATAACCTGCTTTTAAGAGGGTTTATAGCTATACTTCTTAAGTAACTTAGCTACTTTAGGTGTAGAAGACTTAGTAAACTTAGTAAATCCATTAGGTATTTGCATATAGATAGATTCCTTTAGTGGACTGTTTAGAAAGGCCCCTATAAAATTAACCTATTTAACTTCCTAGTTATTACAAGCCGCTAAGGCTAGTAAAATCCGCTAACTAGGGGGAATGCTAGTTATAGCGTAGGTTTCAATATAATCTTAACCTTCTATCTGCATAAACCCTTTAGTAACGAGTTAGGCCTTGTACTTTAGAGGATTATTTTCTTTATCCTTTTTAAGCTTATAAACAAGCCTATTCTTTAGAACCCTCTAGCCCTTAGGAATTTAGTCTATCCCTATAAATTTAAAGGTTCTAGCAGCTAGAAGCTATTTAAATTCGTTAAATGTTGTATCTATCTATTTTTGACTATCCTTACTTTTTAAAGCTTGTTTCCAGGTCTTAGGGGTATCCGAATTGTTGTTAGTGGATGATTTAGCCCTTTGTTATGCCTTGAAGCATATCTCCTTAACGTATGAAGATATATTGAAATCATTAATATCCATAGAATCAGAATTGATTAAAGAATCCAAATCTAAAAACGGTTTTTCAATAGCACCCTTATTAGGGGCGCTAGAGCTAGGGCTCTCTAGGGGTAGCGCTGGAGGCGTTGCAGGCGTTATAGGGGTTGCAAACGCTGTGTTAGTCGCCCTGGGGGCTATTAGTATAGGCGCTGCGGGCGCTGCGGGCGCTAAGCTTTTAGGAGGCTTTGGGTAACTATCCTGAATTTCTAGATTATCTTATAAGATATTGGCTTCTCCCTCTAAAGGATTAGTCCCTAAAGGCTTAGGGGACCCTACAGAGCCTATATCCTCTATAATTTTAACAAAGCTAGTCTTTATAACTAACCTTTTAGAGGGAATATAAACAAGATAGATAGTAGAACCTAGAGTAGCTAGTAACTAACTAGGAATAGTCCTAGGGGCTAGCTTTTAAAGCTTAGATCTCTGCTCCGGAGGTATTAGGACCTTACAATAAGACCCTATAGCCCTAATTTTTAAGAAATCAGGCTTATAGGAAATCTTAGGCTCTAAATCAGCTAGAAATAGCTGCTTAGGGGTTAAAGGCTTAGTTATATTAGCTATGATATTAACTAATTCCACTATGGCTAGAAGGATGTAAGACTATAGATATAAGGGTAGCTTAGACCACTAAAGTATAGCCCTAAGCCAGTCTAGGATAACCCTAATAGCCCTCTTAACTAGCCTATTCTATTTGTGAATGTAGGGGCAAGAGGTGCTAAAGCAAATTCCCTTAGAAGATAACTATGACTAAAGTTCGTTGTTAATTTTAGTACCTTTGTCGAAGTGAAGGTGCCTAGGATACGCGTTATATTGATTTTTCAGGGCTCTAAAGAAGCCCTTAATAGCTAAAGAAAGGGTTAAACCTTCTTTATTAGCTAATGAAAAGCACCATTTATACCAGGATTTTCAATTAATAAGAATAAGGACTATAGCCTTCTTATTATGTAGTATAGGTTTGATTTTAACTATATCTCCCTCTAGAATATCTAGAACTCTAGGGGGGTCCTAAATAGGTCGTTTAGTTAGTCTTCTAATAGCTTTAGATTGCATATAGGCTATGCAGTTAAAATCCTTTTCTTTAACAGCGGAAAAATCAGGGATCCCTTTAGCTAATTTCAATGATTTCTTTAGTAAAGGGAGGCCTATATGGCCTAGTCGAATGTGCTAAAGAAGGGCTAAATCTAGTAACTTCTTGTAACTAGAATCTAGCTTTTTAGGGCTATTATCCCCTAGCTCCCTCTGTTGCTAGGCCTCTTAAGAATCATAGGCCTCTGGGGGCAGTAGACAGCCACTATTGTTACCTAAGTCATTAGGGTATGGACTTTCTAAACCCCCTGTAGAAGATGCCTGACTAGGAGAAGCTTCGGTGGGACATAGGGCTAAATCTTCTAAATCATTGTCTTCTAGCTCTTTAATTCGTTAATATTCCTTAGGATTAAAAGCTAGTTGCAGAATTTAAACCTCTATAGGGTAGGAAAACCCTAATTTAGTCTTATAAGCTCTTAGTTATCGTTGTTAGTTGCAATACTAAGAGCCCATAAAGGAGAGGTGGGTTAAATGCTTACAGATTATAGGAGTAGGTTACCCCTTAATCTATAGGAAAAAGCCATGTTTAGCAGGTTCTAGTAACCCACAGGGGCTTTTATTAGCTAGGAATAGCTAGTCTTTAGCTAGATAACCTCCCTTTAGATAGTGAGATAACCCACTAACTAGGTTAGTATCTATACCTGGGAAATATAGGGCATCTAGCAGAGCTAAAGGCCTATATTCTAGTGGATTTTTCTTAACTAGAACGTTAAAAATAGCTGTGCCTCTTCCTTTAGGAAAAATAGGTCCTCCTACTGTAATTATAGCGCTAGTTTTACCTTTCTTTAGAGGTTTAAAGTCCCTAAAAGAAGCCCTATTATTACAAATGTAATAGGAAGAACCCGTATTATACAAAAGGGAGTTTTTAACTACATCGTTAGAGTAGCTAAAATTAGGCTTGCTAGTAGTATTACTAGTGGTAGAGGCACTAGAACTATCTAAATTAGAATTAGAATCACTACTATTATTACTACTAGATTCATTAGAATCTAATTCTTTAACGTATCCTGTAGCTAGGGTATAGCCTAAAGCAAAAGCAGCTTCTTTTCCTTTCTATTTTTCCCTATTACTACTCTTTTTCTTCTTCTGCTTCTTTTTAGAGGCCTTAGAAGGGTTTAAATCCTTCTTATCCTGCTCTTTAGTGGCGTTAGAGTCCTTCTTAGGGTTAGGGTTAGAAGACTTCTTTTCCTAGTCCTTAGAATTTCCCTTATTATTATTAGAAGCCTTATAACTAAGGGCTTTAGCTATAGGGGAGGTTTTATCCCTCTATTTTTCTAATAAGTCCGCCATAAGGAACTGTAAATTTAGGGTATTTATAGGCAGTCCTTATGCCCTAGAAGCTCTAATAGTAAATCTTTATCTCTTAGCCTAACTAGGGAAGGTTTGCTTTAATGCATTAATATAATAATTTACTTAATTAATAGGGGCAATCTTTACACTATAAAGTTATAGTCTAGCTAGTAAATTATTAAAATTAGCATTAAAAGCCTCTAAAGATCCCTTATAACTTAAAAAGTTTAGGGAGTGGTAGCTAGCGTATAGTGTACCACGCTGGATTTTAGCACTCTACGAATACTACCTAATAAGGACTTTATAGGCTTCTTTAGGGGATTTTTGCTAATATATAGCAGCCTGTGGTCCTAGTTAGTAGCTATCTCTTAATATTATTAAAAGAATAGCTTAGTTACAGTTAGCTAGATAGCTTGCTAGGCTTGGATTATCTATAAATTTAGGTAATCCTAGGGCTCTAAATTATATGCTTAGGGCTTGCTTCCACTAATCATAATTTTTAGGGCCTTTTAGCTTAGCTCCCTCTAGAATAGAGTGAACCTTCTTATTTAGTTCCTTTATAGCACCTATGTTAAAGGTAGCTTATAAGTTACTAGAAGGTACGCTCGCAGAAGTAGTAGCTAGGTCTTCTTCTAGAACCTTAGTATTTTCTTCCTTAGGTCTATTAGAAGCCTAAAGACCTTGCATAATAGTTATAGTTTGCGTTAACTTCTCTAGAAGATTATTAATGCTAGCCTTGTTTTTAATACGATTTTCTTTGCTATGCCTAATAAAATTAGATAAGGTCTTGCCTTGTTATTTAATTTGACTTTGTAGGTGTAAAGTACTGGCCTAAATAGCTAGTTAACCTTCTATATCCATCCTACTAGGGTCCCTAGGGGGGCTAGAAGACCCTATAGCAAGGGCCTTACCCTTATAACTAGGTAGTGCTATCTTCTAAAAGTCCCTGTGTTAAATCTCCAAATTTATTCCTGTTGCAAATAACGCGCGCTAGAAATTAATTGTGTTACAATCTAGTCACGTATGTAATTTGTGTGGCGGGGCCGTTTAAGAGGGCAGCCCTTAGGTCTAAAAAGTGGGTCTTTGGTATACGCAGGTAGAAAAATGACGGAGAAGAATCTCTAAGAAAAATTCTTAACACTAAGGATAGGAATCGTAGATAATAGGTATTACAGAAGCCACAACGCAACGCAACGTAATGTATAGTGCGTGCAACGTAATGTAATAGGTTAAAAAGCCTAGTATAGATATACTAGATGTCTAATGATTTCCAAGGATGCAGCGTATTTACTATTGTAGATAATATTAAATATAACGGTCGCAGTAGTAAATAGAATCACAAGAGGTTGTGGTTGTAACTAGATAGTTACAGGGTTGCAATGTGGTGGTTACGGGTGCGGCTGTAGTTAATTTTTAACACTAAAGGTCTGATGTTGCGATACGTGGTACTAGTAAATAAAGAGCTTCAAATTCTAGTGGTTTCCTTCGTAATCTTAAGAGCCCACAGGTATAGTAGGTAGTAACTATACCTAAAATCAAGCAGTAATCGCAGTAGAATAACGCAGTAATGTAGTAATCTATAGGCCTTCCGGGCTTATAACCTATTAAAAATAGGAAGGGAATCTAGCTAGAGGGATAGGAAGACCTCCCTACTAGATTCTAATGCGGCGGCTTCTAGATTCACTAGATTATAGCGTATTCTGCAAGATAGAGAGCTTTAATAGTTAAATATAGTTAATTCCTAGCTAGTACAGACAGTCTAACAAGCAATGAGAGGATTTCTAGTCCCCTTATAGACCTACTAGCCGTATTAGAGGATCTAGGTCACTAGAGAGGTCTTAGGAGCTACTTTTTATTTTCTACAAAACTTATTTGTATAGGAAAAATAAAAAATTAACTCACAGCTATACAAACTAGCTGCCTAGGTAGTCTAACTAAGCATTTTTAATAGACAACCCTATTAACAAAATATACCATTAAATCCAGAAAAATTCAAGGATTCGAACAGTATACATTAGCCTTTTATACGACTACTAGTTGCCTAGTTACAGTCGATTTTAGCTTCCCTATAGGGTAACCTAGTCGGCTTAGTCATACAAGCCCGCGGGTTGGTTGTGGGAATAACGCGGGTCACAACAGAACGCTGCAAGCAACGCCCGTAACTAACGTTGTAATAACGCAACAAGGCAACTAGTGGGCCTATAAAATAGTGCTATAAATAGCATTATTTTAACAATAAGGGATATTATAAATAATTATAAGTGGTAATTAAGCAGCTAGTTTGCAGAGACATTATTACTTTAGTAATTTAACACATGAAATTTTATAACATAAGTTATATTTTCTTAAAGCAAACTACTACGTAGCTACTAAGCACCTATTACTCTATTACTATATTCATAGCTATATTTTCCTCTATAGTAGCTATAGGAGCTTTATTATTAGAGAACCTCTCCTTATCCCTATAAATAAAGGAATAAAGCTCTTTAGGGAGCTTAGAGAGGCTAATATAAGCAAGGAGCTAGGAAGCGTAATTTACAAACTAGCTATAAGTTAGCAAATTAGAAGCTATATTAGAGATAATAGGACTTACTATAGGGGTATTTTAAGCTATAAAGCGCAGGCTATTAGTAATATTAATCTATACCTTAAGGTTAGTAGTGTTAAATAGCTATAATATTATAGCATGTTTATTAGCATTAGCCTTATAAGTAGCTTTTGCGGTTAGATAGGCCTAATAAACTCTCCTATAGTAATTCGCATTCTTTATAGCAAGGAGTATATTATATAATTTGCATTTTACGCGCACTAAAGCCTAGTAATAAGTTAGCTCTAACTAAGTTACTAGAATTAATATTCTTACTAGATACTAATAGTAAGGGCTACCTTTAGGAACCTCCTTTATAATCTTAAAGAACTTATAATAAAGAATTATAATTCTTATAGGACACTAGTAATAGGTTAGCTAGCTAAAAGTAATAGCCTTTAAGGGAACACTTATATTAATATATATTTTATTATTTTTTGTCTAATAAGCACACTTTAAGGAATTACCTAACCTAAGTTAGTATAATAAGAGTAAGAGAGAAGTAGCTTAGTTATACTAGGGGAATAGTAATACTTATTAGGGACTAGTTTTCTATCTATAATATATTAAGGCTTAGCTTTATTATCTTTAGGAGTAATCTACTAGATTACTACTTACTAACTATAGTAAAGGCAAGGAATTTTAATTATACTATTTAGTAAGTTAGTAGCTATAACACTATAAATAAAAGGTAAACTTACATAGATATTTTTAAAGCCTATAAAGCCCTCTTATAAGGGGATTTCTCTAGGGTAGGCACTAAGGGTCTAGGAGTTATTAGGCAAATAAAAGATATTATAACCTAGCTATAAGTTAGCAGTAAGTAAGCAGGAAGTAAAGCAATAAGATACTAACTATAAGAGTAAATAAAATATAAGATAATAAGAAGAAAACTCTAGATAAGGTTAGTAACTACTAAGTAGTAGTAGTAAGAACGCTACTATAAGGCTAGTAAGGCTAACTTATAAATTTAATATTAAAAATTAAGAGGGATAAGAAGGAAAGAAAGAGAAAAAGGAGGGGAAATTTAGTTTTTTTTATATTAACTATAGACCCCTTAAGTAATTTATATAGGTAGTAAAAGTAAGCTATAGGTTAAAAAGCTAGTATTATAGCTATTAATAGCTAAGGTTATAGCTAATTACATACACCTAGCAAGCTTATAGTAACTTTACTAGAACTTATAATTAAATACACCCTAATGTATAGTATCTAATACCCTATCCCTTTTAGCTAATAAGAAAATATAATATAAGGTATTTACTTTTATAAAACTAGTAAGAATAAGGATATAAGTATTTATAAAGTAACTCTATAGCTATAACTATATTATAACTAAGAGCTTATAGGTAAGTTAGGAAATAATAGCTAAGCCTATTATTAATAGGGCTATTATCTCCTTATACTATGCATTAGGATATATAGGGTAAGAGTTATATAGGAAAACTAAAATAGTAAGTTTACACTAACTAAGTAGTAAGTATAATTAAGGGTAATTATAAAGTAAAGGGGGTACTATATTAGGGTTATAGAGGCTATAAAGTAATATAGGTAATAGAGGCAATAGCATTATATATAGTAGGACCCACTTAGGGCTTATAGTGCCCTAGCTATAAAGCTACTATAAGCTAGTTATATAAGCGTAAAGGGGGTATTTAGGCAAAGGTTACACACATAGAATGTAGGAGGCTAGAGATTAAAACCCTTAAGCATTACTACTTACCTTTAGCTATCTAGCTGCTACTTATCCATACTATCACCCTATTCTTTCCATTCCGGCCTAGAAGCCTTAACAACTAGGGAATTCCAGCACACCTTCTAGGTTCTTACAGCAATACTAAATTTATCTCTATTCTTCTATAGAGATAAATCAGATCAAATAGTCAGTTAGATTGGAAATAACTAATTAGTCCTATAGAGAAAATGACCTATATAATTTTATCTACCTCAAAAGCATAAATAAACCTTAAACCATAGTAATACTTAGTAAAAATCTCAAAAGCATAATACATAAAAAATGTTACGGTGCAGCCCAAGAGGCCATCGCCGGTGTCTGGGTGCATGCGTACGGTTAATGTGTAAGAACCCCAGAAGGTGTGCTGAAATCCCAAATAGACCAAAAGATCCGTCAATGCTAGCGCCTCTGTGAGCACACTAATAATAAAGGTGCCTATGCATTGCTCACAAAGATTACTGTGTATAACTTTATGTTATATTAGAGCTGCTATTATGATAGCTCCCTTATGTAAAGAGGTAGTCAAAAAACCACAGAAGTAAGCTATAATAGTTCAAAGTAGCCGCCCTATATAATTCGCATACATCTTGTACCATGCAAAGTCGGCGCAAAGTTTGCACCAGCTCGTGGATCAGACCCTTATTAAAGCCCCACCAACCTTGACATGGCATTTTTGTGGACGGCGGCCACTGTTCTGTTCAATGCTGTCTGGTCCGCGTTCGGAGCTTTGTCCAGTACAAAAAAAAGTTGCACCTCCACGACTGGGTTATTCCCCCCCAATTACACCGCATACATACGACGATAAGTCGGCGAAACAACACGAGATTACTAGGCCAAGAACTCGAATCCACCGCTCGAAATGGATCTTGTTAATCAGTAAGTGGCGAGATTTCAAGACACCAGCCTCGGATTTAGCATCACGTACCCGAGACGGAGGCTTTAGCGATGACAACGCGAACCGTTTTCCCACTTGCTGACCGGGATACCGTCTTGAAACCAGTCTTGAAGGTCGGTTGTTGTTCGCCGTACCCAAGAGTAAGTGGAGTTAAGCACAGCCTCTTATTCTATTCCCCCAGCTCACGACTCGTTCATATCTGGCTGACGTTGTGCAGAGGGGCGCCTAAACCAAGCCACACTCAACCTGCTAGAAGGCGCCGACATTCAATTTCGCCGAGAAAACCGACTTGACATTGCACTTGTCAAAAATCTACCCATTGCGCTCATATTTCTCCCGGCGGCAGACATTCCGACTTTTGTAGGTCAAGGGCGCGTGGATTTGGGTATTACAGGATGGGACCAAGTCAAGGAACACGATGCATCTGTTCACGGCATACATGTCGATGGAAATGAGGCAACCTCCGGATGCGATATGGTCATGGATCTAGGGTTTGGCGCATGCAAACTTCAGGTTCAAGTCCCAGAAAAGGGCAAATACGTTAACAGCCAGGACCTGGTTGGAAAGACAATAGGCACAAGCTTCGTCCACTTGGCAGCTGAATACTTCGCACGACTCGAAGCGGCATCCGATAACGACAAAACCCCCAAATTTTCGAAAGGTCAACTACGGACGAAGATCGTGGAACTTAGTGGTAGCGTCGAGGCGGCTTGCGCTCTTGGAGTTGCTGATGGTATTGTTGATCTTGTTGGTACGTCGGTTCCAGTGGCCAACACTACGTCTCGCCGAACACAAAACCAATCAAGAGAATCAACATGTTAGACGGCGTTTGTATCACATGGCTAACATTACCATTGCAGAGTCTGGAGAGACTATGCGCGCTGCCGGTCTCAAGGCCATTGACACAGTCGTACAGTCTACCGCTGTGCTCGTCAAGTCCAGATCCCCATCCAATGCGGAATTGGTCGAGCTGATTGCATCGAGAATTCGTGGAGTCATCACAGCTCAACGATATGTCTTGTGCCAGTACAATATTGAAAGATCGCGACTTTCCGAAGCTAGCAGAATAACTCCTGGTAAACGTGCACCGACCATCACAACCTTGGACGAAGATGGATGGGTTGCTGTCAGCTCGATGGTAGAGAAAAAGAAGCTGGCTCTTGTGATGGATGATTTGAGCAGAGTTGGTGCTTCTGATATTCTTGTACTGGACATTCACAACACTCGATGAAGTGATTATCAGGCTCTGAAACATATTTACATCTGACTTACCACAGTGTAGGTTTCGCACCCTATGATTTGCACTGAGACTGGTAGTGTGAGTTGTTAAATGTTGCTTTGGTCTCGAGTTTGGTTGAGCACCCGACAGCGAGCTTCTCATGCTCCTCCAAGGTCGTATCCATGAAATGTTGGCTTTTGCGAACAAGTGCACTTGGCATGCAAACAACACTGGGGGCAATTGTAGCATAACATGGATTCTGTTTTCGATGCCCCGTTGTTACGATAGAGCAATAAACCTCAAATTCTGGTGGATCCAATTCGAGCTTTCGATCAGATGATGCCGATTAATTCGGGCAGCCATAAGGATCTAGTATCACCGATCAATTTTATTCTGTCCACCCCACTCCTCATTGTTGATTTTTCATTTCTCCAATGTAAGAGAGCACAACCATGAAGAAACTCCCCTCTCATTTGCTAAGCTGGACACACCGTTTGCCGTATCGGTCAAAACACCATGAAGCTGGAAGGTGTGGGCGTAAGAGCCAGTATCAGTGGCACTATCACAGCAATCAAAGAAGGCTTTCATAAATGGAAGCGGAGCAAACGTTTAAATCTCTCAAGTTGCTTAAAGTACTGATTGTATTATTTGCCCTTGATGTTTCAAGTTTATGGCGCTTGGCTTGTTATGATACTATGAGGTGCTGAAATGATAACTCGGTAGGCAGGGTCTATCTATAATGAGTTGAAAAGAATTGGTTCCTCGTTTTACTGCAACATGAATTATCACCAAGTAAATAGATGTATTGTGCTTGCTCCACCACCAGGCTAAGGCCACGCGATTTGTCGTTACCAAAATTTCAGTACGCACCAAACTTTATTACATGCCAGGCCTCTTTTAGGGAACTATTGAACCCGACTTGAACACGTGTAGACAAGCCCGGGGGGTTCGGTTCTATACATAAAAACAGCCTGCATCTCTATGCATTTTGAAAGAATCATTTGTCAAATTTTGGGTCAAGAGGCATGTCGGTCGTATTATAGAGATCCATTCCATCTATTACAACCAAGAGGTCCACGCTGTACTTCTGTTGTATTGATTCCGTAATACGTTTCATGTATCATGGTATATGTCATATTTGTGCAGTACGAATACTTTATCGATTTATGGGTTTTTGTATTGAAGAAAAGGTTCTCTGCCATCCTGTGATCAGACTCTTTGAGTCAATGAAGGTTGCTCCTCCCCAGCGGTATCCAAACAGCCCATTCTCTGCTTTACCAGAAGCGTTGGGGGAAAGACGATGAAGTCGCAAGTGTGGAAGAAAAAGATGAGGAGCGTGCGAGGAAAACGAGCCAGCGAGCCAAACGAGGCCAGGCTCGTCCTCAGTTGCGTTTTCCATATGTAACTGTAATGAGAAAAACACTCAATTCCCTGCTATGTCCATTCTCTCTTCCACGCTGCTCCAATATACCAACGGCCGGGGTTCCAACACACTCAGTCCACTCGGGAAGTAGTCACGCTCTTCTTCCAGTCCAGCTGAACGATATTGCGGCTAACAATGTTGTTGATAGTATCTTCTGTTGACAAGGCTCTCCGTAGAGAGCCCGGCTTTTGTGTACAATCCTGGGAAGAAGTTGCAGATAGCCAAGATCGAATTGATACCCGACGACTTTGTGGTCGACTCCGAAAAAAAGATTCGTTTTGGGGAATAGGCGACATCGTTGAGTTGAGAACGATCGTGAGTAGATACTTTGTAGCCACCACAGCTTCCAATGATTAGAATTTTTAAGCCTGTCCTGTTGTGGTTCTGGCAAGGTTAGGAAAGCGCAGGCTCAACCTGAAAGGACGCCGAAGGATTCACCACGTCGCGAGATGACCCGCTATAGGATGCAAGGTAGGAGATGCCACGCAAAGCGAATGTGTGAAGTTCGGGCAGGAACTTATATCTTAAAGAGGAAGAGTGAAGAAGGTGGTGACAGCAGACAACAGCCAGCGTTGGTGCCGATGTGAGGAAAGAGGTATAAATAGCAACAAAGGTTTGAACAGTACTTGATGGACAATTTATTGCAGAAGCACTTGGCTAGCCTATGAAACCCTTCATCAATAGCCCGTACTGTGTGACAGGAATTTTATCAGATAATATCCGTTTTCATGCAGGCGAAGGGAGGCGGGAACAGAGGGAGTTTAATACACCAACCCTTACGGGCCTGACCCCATGCCACGACAATGGCAAGACATATCTAACATAGATATGGATGTACTAGTCCGACGTCAGGTGTCTCAGCAGGGTTCACGTACAGGAAGGAGTAGAGACGCAGCCAACCAGGCCTCAGCTTAACTGACGTGCTGGTAATTGTTGATAGTTTCCGATGTCACCCCTGTGCATATATATACAAGCGATCCTGAAAAGTGTAGAAAGAATCGAAAAGGGGGTGACGCTTGACACTAACAGAGTGCCATGTCTCTGATTGTTTCAGGGAAGCATATTGCATTTCTGACACTGACTGCATCGTGTCCACCCCTCCACAATCCTCACAACTGAAACCAGTTTATGAATAATTGCACCTGCTCCGCAATGCTAGCTTCTAACAGGAGACAGGAGAGACCACGACACCCTGCACTTTTATCACTCATTATCAGTTGGGGCAATCATTGACCAAAGAACCTGAGATTGTAGGCTATTTAATACTTTCGCTTAGAAAAAAAAGAAGTGCAGGCGGTCAAATTTTTGACCATATGTGAACAAAGGACGTTCCAAAAGGCATGGCACTAACGAATGCATATAACACCTAATTTTTTTTTCCAGAAGCCGAGGTTAGGAAGATGCATAAGTTCACATTCAGCTACACGATCACGTCAGTCCACGCTATGGATTCGTTTTTCATTGCGTTGGCCATCAAAAACAGCATGTGCTGACACCCTTCGTCGTAGGTATTTTCATGCTTATATAGTTGATCGTCTAATGCAATGCCGACCCAGGCCTATACTCAAGCTATCCGAGGTCCCCGAACCGGTAAGATCCCCTCTCGGGTCTCCGTAAGGTTGCACTTCGCCGTATACTTTCCATCCAGATGGAATCATCAAGCATATCCCGAGCTTCGAGTGGACTCACGGAGCAATCTTGATCGTTTGGCTCAGACACAAACTTTTGCTGCGCCTCAGGCTCATACAACTCGAAACTGAAACCAGACGTGCTTCCCTGCCGCGAATGTGCCACCTGTGATGATTGAGGATGGCTAAGAGGGTGTTGAGATGTGGTGTCATGGAGACTCAATTCGGTTGGGCTGGGTGCATTATAATGGCTGGCACCTTCTCCTGCACTTAAATGTGTCCATCGTGGCTGCTCGCCGCTGCGTCTCTGGCTCCTTTGACCGATGCCGTCACCAGATTCATCATCCACGAGGATATGAGGTATTGTGACTTGAGGGATGATAGGCATTCGGGAAGCCCGTTTGTTCTCCATATGTTTCTTAAATTTCCTGGACCAGTAACTGAAAAGCAAACAGTTAGATCTCATAATTGACAACCATTCTTTCTTTCCTCACATAAATTACAAGTCCCACTTACAGAGTATCAAAAAATCCTTGAACTACTTTGCGTCGGATTTCTTCGTCAACACGTTGCAACCGGGCTCTTCGCCGTAAAAATTCTTCGAGTCTACTCAGTTTTAGTTAGCGCTTGCTCCTTTGTTTGGTCACAACCCACGACTCACTTCAAGCTCTTGTTGTCATTGATAATGTTGTAATGAGCAAGAATCAGAAGCACATCTGTAAAGGCTATGCCTTTATCTGGGTCGGCTGACGCCAGGACTTCCCCAAAAAATATTTTGAATCGACGGCGTCTTTCGCGTATTCTTCCCACGTCCAACTGAGATAGTCGTTGATTGAGTCTGTCCAAATCAATATCGCCATCGGGTTTTATCGTGGCGATGGACATATGTCGAGCTGATTTTGAGTCGTCGCGGACATCTTCGAGAATCTGAACGATAGAGTCTTCTGGCTGATAAATCCGCATCTGAAACACGCCAGAAAGTTCTCCTAGCAGCCTTGGAAAATGTTCCTTGGAGATGAATCCCGTTCCCGCTGGATCCACGCTTCGCCAAGCTTCTTTAAACCGCCGAATTTCGTCACGGTCAACAACAGACACGCCGCTCGACCGCTGATAGACATAACTGAAGCTCTCGTAAATCAAGGAGACGAATAGGTTGACAAAGATATACATGCTGATTATGTTCCATGCAACAAACAGAAACCGTGCCCAAGCTTTACTGCCACAATCACTATCGAAGAACTTACTCTCCTCCACACAAAGAGGTGGCCGGATCTCGGCATAGTCTTCCATAATCTGATTCCATCCTTCGCCCAGACTCATCCTGAAGAGCAGAATGAGTGCTTTTGGTACACTTCGGAAGTTGATGTCGGCTGTCTCATGGTCCCCAAAGCGGGTAAGGCTAAATGCTTGGGTCATAGCAATGGCGAAAACGAGAAAGCAAACAAGCCAGGTGGCTAGTAAATTGCTGATAATCGTCAAGCTAGCTGCAGCAGTTTTGAAGAGTTGATCCAATGCATCATTTCTCGGTATCAAAAGCAGCACAATAGCCACAAGGAAGAATTTGTGCAATTGGACTGACGCGTCCGCCCGGGAGTCGGCAATTATCAACGCCATGGTAGCCACGAAAGCGCCGGAAACAGAGATGAGGGAATATAAGTCCCAAGAGCTCTTTCGGAAGCGTGCCCATCCAAGACCGAGAATCCGAATGGCAATATTACTCAGGTATGTCAGAATGAAGAATAGAAACAAAACTTCTCGAGTCTTTGTCCACCAAAATGGTTCAGAACTGAATTCTACCATGAGAAGGAGGAGGTGAAGAACGAGAATAATGGTGATGGCTTGGTACCACTTCCCACGCTTCTCAATCGCTCTCTTATGACACCACTTTTTCCAACTCTTTTCACTTTCGTTATAAGAGCTTTTTGACGGCGATATCTGGCGGAGCAACTTGCGGAGTTCTAGCCAAGATCGTTGTTCGGCTGTGAGGAAGGCCACCCCTGTCTGTTCAGTGTAGTTTCTCATGAAAACTGAGATAAACAGAGTAAGGACAAAAACGGTAGCCATCAGGTTGAATATGACGAAGAAGATCGCGTTGCCTTGTGCAGACAAAGCTTGAGGCTGCATGCCCCGTCCTACAATGGCTTGAGCAGCGAAAGACACATCGGTCCAGCCTTCTTGACTAACAATTTGGAACAATGTGAAGAGAGATGACCCGAAATTGTCGAAATTAAAATAAGAATTAGAAGCGACTCGGGGGACCAGCATTGGCCAGTCACTGCTGAAAGGCGAGCTGCTGTACTCACCGAAGCATGCATCAAGCGTCTCTATGTTGCCAGAGTCATTACAAGCCACCATCAATCCATTGAATAGATTAAGTCCGTAAATTGCGAAGGGTATCAGCAACGATAATGATATAAGCGCAGCCTAATGAGTGACAGCAGTTAGCTCCTATATTTCTTGACGTGAGGACGGGCAAAGGCTCGCACGTTAGACTTACCCCTGTGAGCTTCCACCAGCCGACAATGATCAACGAATGGAATGTATCCCTGGCACTATCGCTAACGTTGAGTAAACGAAGAGCTCGCAGTGCCTTGAAAGCCCCGACAGCTCTAGAGATAGCACCGTCATTGATCAACAGTGTTATTACGTTGATCCACAGTGTTATCAGCACAATGCCGTCTATGAAACCCCAAGAGCTGCGCATATATGCATTTGGAGACCAAAACAGTCCATCCGCCACGCTTTTGATGATTGCTTCGATAGTGAAGACTGACGTAAACGCCAAATCTGTCCAAACATACCAGTTCCAAGTATTTAAGGGGTGTTGCTCTCTATACTCTTTCTGATATATTGGTGTTGTGACACATGCTAAAATAACCATTGCAACCACAACAGCATAGACAAAAGCCGAGAATGAGTACCATGCTATTTTGTTAGGCTCCACGCCATCAAATCGTTCTGGGCCTCTGGCTGGGCCAACAATTCGCTGACACATACGGCGAAGTGGATGCTTGGGCTTGAAAAGATACAGCGAATCGTTGTACCGTGGATGACGCGCAAGATACTCCCGTTGTGCTTTTCGCCTCGCCGATGTTGCCGAAACAGCTTGCCTAGCCATCTGGCGTGGGTCCAGAGTATCATTTGGGCCATCGAATCGAATGTTGGAATAAAAAGGATTTGGATCTTTGTTTTTCAATTTGTTCATCAGTCGACTCCAGAACTTGGCAATCATGCCCGACTTGACATCGTCACCGAACAGGGTGGTGGTACTTCTATGGGGCATGCCCCCCCCGTTATCGTCGAGACGCCCTGCAGGTTCGTCGTCGAGAAAATCTCGCACAACAGCATCTTTGAGAAGCATTTCCATCATTCCAGGCCCATAATCTAACGGGTCACGGCGCCGGCGAGATCTTCCGAGGCTGAAAATTGTTGACAAAGTCAAATTGCTGGGGTTGTGTCCCAATTCTTTTCTTTGTAGGAAGGCTTTCACTTGTTCCAACCTTTTTTCGTCTTCCGAGACGTCGAAGTTTTCTTGAATGACGGCGATAAACATATTGACGAGAATCAGAAAGGAAAGGATGAACCAGCCTATTAGAAAGATCGCCCCGACCCAGGCGGTGTGAAATGCTTTCGACCGGGATGTGACGGAATACAAGATTTCGGTCCAGTTTTCGCTAGATAGTATCTGATACATGCCAAGAAACGAGTTATATATCGAGAAGAAGGAAATTCTGACGAATTCACCTCCTTCATTCATGGGAATTTGACCACGGAAAAGCTGAGACGCAAGTATAGCAACTAGGAAGGTCATCAGAAACACAAAGAGCATCAAGTTTGCGATACCTGCTGCGTTTCCTAGCACGAGCAAAATGAGCTTGCGAGTCACTGGGACTGCTAGCACAATTCTGTAAACTCGCAGAATTTGAAACACTGTGAGCCACTGGTATGCTCGGGTGCCCTGAATGGGTGGTAGTAGTATTATGGTAGTCACCAAGGCAAAGGTGATGTCAAATAGGTTGCGCCAACTCCGGTGAAATCCACGCCTATCCGAGACCAGTCTGATAGAGACGTCTAAGTCAAGAAGAACAGTGGTGATGATTTCTGCCACAATAATGAGCTTCTCCCGGTCATAGGACATCCTAGAACTCCTCAAGGACTGACAGAGCAGCCCAAAGGTTATGACCAAAACCCAAAATGCTGAGGTCTTATCATAAAGCCGTTGCAATTTTGAAGCTTTGCGAAGGCGTCCGACCTGACGAGGTTGGACGAATGGCTCGGCTTCTGCGGTGAATGCACTGGACTTACTCTCTTCTCGAATCACTTGAAACGATGAGGTGATCACAGCGATGAGAAGGTTTGTTAACCATAGTAACATGATCATTATCCCGGCTCCAAAGAACAAAGCTGCCTGCAGGTAATCTGACGCCATCGTGTGATACATTAGATCGGAAAATGTATTGGCACTTATGATAACGAATACAAGCTCTAGTGAGTTGGCAATGTTGTCGAAGTTGACCGTGCCGTTGTATGGATTTTTCTGTTGAAGGCAAATGGAGCCGCGAGGACAGATGAATCCTTTTCCATCACCAGCACCGTTTACCAGGCCGTCCAATGATTCAGGGGCACTGAACTTCACCCATGGTAAAGTTTTCCCAGTTTGGTTGTCTAAATGCCCTCCACAAAATTCCTTTTCATGAGTGTATGTTGCTGAAAAGTTCGTGGGATCAATCGGATCTAGCCAAACGCACTGACGGCTTAAACTGGACTTGAAACTCTGTATTCCGATGATTGCGAATAGCAACCAAAAGAAGCCCACCAAAAATGCGATTCGAACAAGTAACGGGGCAGCTTTTTTGAGACTCCTCAGGATAATCTGTTCATAAAAATAATCAGTTGATTATGTACGGTGAAGGTGCTTGGTTTCGAAGAAGCTTACAGCAGTTCCATGTGTTAGCGCCAGAAGCCGTAATATCCGTAAACAACTCAGCATTTTAAACACGTAAAAGCGGCGCTGACTTTCAATACCAGATACGCCCAGGAATAGAGAAATCCAGAATGAGACGACGGCTACAAAATCCAGACGATTGAATGAATGTCGCAGGAAGGCCCGGCGAGCCAGCTGATACCGTTGCTGCTCTTCCATTGTTGAGGGCAGCGACTGCTGACCTTGCATTAATGTCGTGAGGGAACGTGAAAATGCTGATTGATGTGGTTCTAGTTGACGATGTTCTTTGACCGACTTTTGTCGCTGTGGTCTAAACGCGGTTCGGTACTGTTCGACGATAGCGGCACGTATTCCTTTTTTTCGATCTATGGTGCTGTACTCGGCTGCGTTCAGAAAAAATCCGGAAACAACAACGCGAGCCATGAGTTCCACTGTGAACACTATGAAGAGCCCCATCATGATCCAATCTATAGATTGCTTTCCCCATCGGTCCGGACGCTGATTACCATTGACAAAGACATTAGGAGCTGACTCTATGGCGAGTAGGATTGCTTGAAGAACAATGAGAACCAAAATGAAAGGCTCGGTATAAGGATTGACCAATAAGTCACAGAACCATAACCTCAGTCGGCTTTCGGACGAAAAAAGGCATAGGGAATGCCCTTTGAGCAAGTTAGTTGTTGCTACTTGGCTCGGAGCATCTCTTGCTTGCGCTAAAGCCTGGCCCTTTTCGGGTTCCATTTGCGTTGTTTGTGAATGGTAAGAAGTATCGACGAGCATAGAGTTAGCAGGGCTACGCTCTCCGTCATATCCAGAACCTTTTGGGGAGCGAGAGCGAGAGTGACGTCTCGACGATTGACGATCAATCATTTCACTTTCGCCGCTGATATTTACCACTCGTTGCGACATAGCTCGAACAATGGAGCTAGCACGAAGCAAGGCACCGGTCGTCGAGGAGGCCCCAGAGGCTCGGTACTCGGTAGGATTCAAAGACAGCCCGTATTCGGATTGTCTTCCACGGGATGGCTCATAAGGCGACTGAAGTTGGCGCCCTGAACTACCAGAAGGGTGAGCTTTGGCTGCGCCACTTCCAATGTCCGATACAGTTCGGAAGCTATCTCGGTGTTTATTGTCATCACCAGCTGATAGAGATCCTGATATGGATTGGGCGCCTGCAGTGAGGGGTATTCTGTCGGAATCATCGTAGTCCACATTGGTGGTTTCTTCAATGTATGTCGAACCGTCGAGAATTCCTTTCGAACGCTGTAATGGATCGTGTTGTCCCGAAGTGGATGATTGAAAATCAGGTGGTAAAGCAGCCCGTAGAACAGTGGGATCTATCGGTAGCCCTGCGCCAGTCTCATGTTTAGTTGGGGATTGTGGTGTGCACCAATAATCTGACATGGCTTGGCCATCATCGACGCTCGACGTGCCTGCAGCATGCTCTTGTTGGAACTGGGACACAGCATGCAGGCTAGGTCTCTGCTGGTCGCTGGCTAGATCCGATGATGAGAGCAGGTTTTGGAGAGCGATAGACTGTCGACGTTGCGATTGCTCGCTATCATTGGGTTTGCTCGAAGCCATGGGCTGTGAGTAACGACTTTGACTGGTCCAAGAACGATTACGTTAAGAGAGTCCAGCCCAGCATCACGATGTCAGAAGTCCTAGAGTGGAGGAGCCAGACCAAAACATGCTTTGATGCAGCTATGACACTAGTCAGATATTGTTGAGAGAAGTAATGATTGGTTATTACACCTGTTTGTTTTTCGTATGTCCGCTCGACAGGTTGCATATGGCGTAAGAAATTCAAAAGACGACGGTTATTATGATGGCTGCAATATTATGAATACATCACAGATTCGAATATCCCTATGAAACGTGCCTGCACAGTGCTGCTGGGGCCCCACCAGTGGTGTAGCGACAGCTCCAGTACAGTGTGACTTGATTGCCACGTCTAACCCCTTGTCCAAGGCTGGGGCAAGGCTGAGGCAAGCTAGGCCTCATTCAAATGCCTGATCGTGTCTTGCCGGGTAAGATGGTTGAACAGCTGCAATCAGTAGCTGCTGACTAATGTTAACGTGGATGATGCGACCATGATCTCTGCCATTTGGCGCAACAGTACGGAGTAATCTGTAGTGATAGAGTATTCTGTATCACTGCGTTCTCTCAAGGTTACTGGACGATTCAGTATAGTGTTAAAGCCTTGTCGCACAGTGACGTATGTATACTCCATCGGGACGTAGGTTGCCAGGTTTGTTATGTGGCGCGTTTTACTGGCTCACCACCCCTATCATAAACAACAGAGTCGCCAGAGTACGTGTACACTGCAGAGACCATTGCCCTTCCACCTAGCTCCTTTGTTAGCCAAAAAAAAAAAACGTCAAGATGCCCTCGCGCAAACACGTGCATCATCTGCCAGATGCAGATGGGAGGGATGAACCGTCGGTTTTACTCTGTCGCATTCGCAATATGTGGCAATTCGCCAATTTTTGCCAGTGGATTTACATCTTTGGCAAAGCTGTCAAGATAGATGAATCGATCGACATTGAGGTAATCGCTCCAATCATTATCAGCACTTGACACATCCGCCTTGACATTTACTAATATCATCGTCCTGGTCCTTTAGGAACTCGAAGCGGAGTGTTTAAACCCACAATCGAAATTGCTATCCGACATAGCTCTTTCCCTGTTGAAGCTCGTGTCATCGCATCGTGGGTTAACGTGAGAGCTCGCAGACCAACACTGACAGCCATATCTACTCATTTTCTAGCTAACTTCAAATATAAGGCTTGATACACTTAATGATCAGCTTCGGAAACAATATGTCGCAAGAGCTCCCGAACAAAATCCGCTCGGTGACGAAAATAATCCTGTGACATTTGCTGCATTGGATATCATCAAGAAGGTTTGAGAGCGAATGAACAACACCGCCTGCCTATGGGTATCTGTCGAATTCTAGCTTACTGATTCAAAAAGAACAGATTCAAGTCCTTCAGACATTGACACAATGGATCATGAGCTATCCTGAACGAATTCGAGACAAGATGATAGAACAGAAAGACATTGAGCAAACGGACTGGGTAAATAAATCTGCAAATCCTTGACAGCCATGTTTTTGATACAATGAATAGCGCATCGAGCCGTATGGTTGGGACAGTCACGATCGAGTCTACTATGTGCTGGACGACAACCGAGTATATCGCTTTACAGAGCCTCCGACTGTCATACCTTACTCCACGCCAAAAACAACGAAACAGTATCAGAGAGGACGTCGAGCCAGTCAGCGGCATCGCGCTGCTTCGTCTAGTGAAGCCATCAGTGAGAGGTCAGCAAATGAGAGATCTGTTCCACTCCTCGAGGTTGACAATGGTCTTGGTGGTGGCATTTGGGAGTGTGTGGCAATAACATTACAAGAGGTACGCGAATTTGTCGAAACTTTATTGAAGACTCGTGACGACAACGAGAAAATATTGAGGAAAAGACTGGAGAAACATTTGCTGCCTATTCTCGAGAAGCAAGAGGAGTTGATGCAGCGAAAACAAGTTCAACGTGAACGTGAGCTACTCAACTTATCAAAGCTAGCCAACGCAAAGAGATCGAGCCGGATAGCAGACAAGATGGAAAGACAAAAACAAGATGAGGAGAACAAAGAACAGCACCGTCAACAGCTTCAGGCTGAGCAAGTGGGGAGGCGTGAAAAACATACACAAATGAAAGCCGAGCAAGAGCGCGAGTTTCGGGCCTTTTCTCGTCAGCGGCGCTTGAAAGAAAGGGAAGCCCGACGACGACATCACGAAGAAGAGCTAGCACAATTGTCTAAAGGCAGTAAAACTGCGCCCGAAGCAACACGTATTTCTGAGCGACAAATGCAGGCCGAATTTGAAAAAAACAGACAAGCACTCAAAGATATCGAGCAAGAAGAGGAGGATTGGGTCTTCGATTGTAAATGTGGCCTTTATGGTCAGATAGATGATGGCACTCACAGTGTTGCTTGTGAAAGATGCAATGTTTGGCAACATAGTAAGTGTATGGGGATTAGCGAGAAAGCAGCTGAGCAACCCGAGTTTCACTTCATTTGCCAAGCTTGTCAGCATCGGGAAGACGAACAAAGCCAGACACCCAAAACTATTATTAAACTGAAAGTTAGGCCTTTTACTGCTACAGCGAGCGCATTGCAAAGCAAGAAACAGACTCCGTCTTCACCAGGCTTAGGCGAGGCAGAACCATTGTTGGCTCAAGACAGTTCCACAAAAGATTCAGTTTCGTTGTATCCGAACAATGAACCGCAAAGTACCGAGTATTCTGTCGAGGCAACACACATGACTGCTGTCTCGTCGACACTAAACCACTACGTTGCAGTCCCTTCACGGGAACCGACTCCGGATAGCAACCGCTCAGCGGCCACAGAAGCCCGAGGCGTTGGCATCGATGATCTCTCCAGAATGCACGGTGTTGTGAGTGAATCGATGCACCGAACTACGCTCGATCGTGTTTCACCCGACCAGGCGCACGCTAAAGTGGATTATCTTACAACTCGTCATGGTGGCTCGACCTCATAACACCAGCACCCAGGACATAAGTAACAGCACAAGAATGGTACATGCAAAGCAGGAATCCTGACTCCTAAATGCAGACACTGGGAGCGAATGTTTATTAGACCGGTGTTTGTTGCCATCCACGGGATTAGAATATCATATTCAAGAAAGATCAGGCAGCCCTCGTCAAGAACATTGAAGGAACAGTCTGCTGCGCCAATATTTGAGGCTTCTCTTACCCATTTTATCTTGCGCATAAATGTGTCCAGCCATAGATCGAGCAGTGAAACGGGGACAAGACGCCTGAAACCCGGCGGGCTTTGTTCGGTGCGGTCACTTCACAATTGTCAAAATATGACATTTCTTGCCATGTTTATGATTTCTTGAGACTCACAGCTACAGTGGTCATTCCAGCGTCGAAGTTACGTCTCTAGAATCAAGGGGAACTCGTCCCCGGCCCAATGAAACCTAAATACAATAGCGGCCAAAGACAGCAACATTTGGTTCACTTGTTATTTTGATCTCTTTCATCCTGAAAGCCAGCTTCATTGTTCGTGCGATATGATTCTTGTGTGTCACGCGCACTTTGAATACTTGGCGAGCTCACCAAGAAGTAAAATAACGTCTAATATGATGCTCAATATGCTGACAATGAATCGTTCGATGCTCGAGGCATACAGACTCAAACATGCATCATCAAAGAGGATTAAAGGATTCGAAGGAAGGGAGATAGGACCATGCGTTTCAGATGCCTTGCTCAGCAAGCGATCACATGGCTGCGATAATTCGAGTTTGTTGACGTTCGACGTCCGCACCACACGCTCTGGGGGTAGGATGCAAGACGCTTTGATGGTTTTCGGGTCCAGTGGCTCGATCAAACCAGGGGCGGTTGGTGAGGATCAACTGTTGGCTCTCAACAAGGCGCATAGGTCTCTCGGTGATCTTGTCACGTTCCACGACCAACCGCGAAATGCTATTTGAGGCCGCATGCGGCACAGTTATCTATTTGGGTGCTGTCTGTACTGCATGCTTCAAGTTGAAGTGGTGAATGCAGTTGTTGAATTAAATACACAAATAGCATGTTTTAGAAGAAAGACAAATACCTGAGACTCCCCGACATCAGACTGTTCGTATGCAGACCATTGGCTTTATTTCATCAACTTTGAAGCTTTCCACACCTGTTAAGACGTCGAAAACTTTTTGTTAACGCACTTGGTCGTTTTTTCATAAGAACTCATTTTACCAGTGCAGTGGCCAGAAATTTCCTACATTGTCAGTCTCGTGAGCAACGCAGAATTGTTCGTTTGGCAGGGTTTTGGATTTGAGTCCCTTCAATCTCAGCAACTGAGAAAACGTTGGAAATGGAAGCAAATTCAAGTCCTCCCTTCCATTATCGAGCCACAAGTTCTTACAATTGCGGTACTTCGATGTCCATGAAGGGTACTCCGGGAAGGGCGGCGGCTGAGTCTGCGGAGCCTCATGGACAGGAACTTGTACAGAGCATTCATTCTGTGAGTTTCTGACCGAATACTCATTTTGTCCTGTTTGTTAACAGAATTCTAGTCCGGGAACTTCACGTTCGGAGAAAATATTCCCGAAAACTTAGATATGCTCTCAAAACTGGTCAGTAACACCACACGAAAATTTCCTCGGCTGTCTTCTGATTATTTGGTAGAATCAGAGCACATGCCGCAGTCGAAGAATATCGCCTGACCTGCATGTCACTGATATGGATATAAATTCATTCCCCTACGAAGCCAAGGAGAAGAACTGTCCTGATGATAAGCCTCTCTCGAAGTCTCGCAATTTGAGGCCTGTTCAGGGTTCCAATTACGAGAGCTTCCAGGTGTTGGACAAAGCCTTGTCCGAATCGGCAAAACAATACCCGAATGACTTCATTGATCCAGTGGCTTACGCTTGCCGATCCATTGAGGAACGGAAACAGAAGTCCATCGAAGAGGGAAAGGTGTCAAGGCCGTTAAACTCCTATATGCTGTATAGAAAAGCGTATCAGCAAGTCGCTCGAAGGGTGATAAGAAAAGATCAACAGCAGTCTGCCTCTCAAACTGTTGGCGCATCTTGGACCAAGCTAGAGTGCGATGAGATCAAGTCCAGATTCAGAGCACTGGCGAAAATTGATCATGAAAAGCATCTCGAAGCATTCCCGACTTATAGGTACACACCAGCCCAGGGAAAGAACTCCAGATGTTCTCCTGAATCTAGGAAGACGATGATAACAGAACGCAAGTCTCTTAGACGATCTGGACAGAGGATTACCGATCCAAAGCCGATTGCCAGGCAAGCATCTATTCCCATGAGTACAGATGCTCTTTTGGGCGATCAACGCTCCAGCAATGGTTCTGACTGGTGGTTTCGAGAACGACAAGATTATGCAACTCCCTTTTCACAGATCGGCAACATGTATGATGACTATTCAATGCCGAACTCTACTTATTTTGGTGTCCAGTTTGCAGATAAAGTCAGCGAAAATTCATCAGGACATTTGTCGAGACAAGCCGTTCAGGCCATGCCTGGTCCTTTAGAAACTGTTGACTTTGATTATTTTATTGATCCGTCTCTTTGGTCGCGCTTCGAAGGTGCCAATCCTCAGTGCTCCGCTCCATGCTTGCAGTGGCAGGGGCGAAACACTACCGGCCAAGAGATGCACCCATTTATGCCTGAGACCACTACGGACCTAGGTTAGGTACCTGGGTCGCGCAAAGCGAGAAGGGTCTGGTGGTAGTAGGTAGAGTCTGTGGTTATACTGGGCTTACTACGTTACTACTAGGACTAGACTAAGCAAGAGCAAGCTAATAAGGTAAATATCACTGTGGCGCCATTGCTGCCACTAGCTTCATTTCAGCTTCACTTCGCAGTTAGGCCAAGCTTAAAGGCTCTGCAGCGTACAAATTACATACATGTGTGCCACAAAATTGGGTTGATAAGTGGTTGAACTTGACAGACCAAAGTTCATTGCGACGTGTGTTTCTCGGAATTAATTCCCGTTTCCATATGATTTGGTGTGCGCACTTAATGTGGCTTCTTTCTCTTTATTTCTTGGTCAAGGACTTGATGTGGCATATAGCGAAATGCGATGCGCGATGTAGAGAAGCCTTCTCGTATGCATCAATCACTTGGCTGATGAGACGACAACATCTAGGGTCACAACAATGTGGTAGTAGAAAAAGGCTTGGTTAAGCCTTTTCGTTTAGCACGTCACCCACCTTACGAACGAACACGCGTTCTTCCATCTCAACAAATCACAGAGCAACGAATCAAAGCAATCGGGTTGGAATTGGTGTTTGGCTGGGATGGAGAGAAATACCTAAAGTACCTACACTTCCCCCCTGAATTATTTTACAAATCTACATGCCCCAGTTTTTTGTTTCTCTCTAACAGCTATAATTAGCTATAAGTATACTTGTTAGAACAAAAACACGATATCAATCGCGCTTGACAGCCGCAATTGCGACCGGAAGAGGGTTAGCCCGCGCGCGCGCGCGCGGGCCCTGTGATAGGGCAGGGCTAGCGTCACGTGGGGCCACCTAACCCACAATGGCTAGCAGCTGTTATCCCTCGCGAAAGCCCTCTCTTTTGCTTCCCTTTTCTCTTCTTAGATAATACAGAATAACAAGCCTAGAATAGATTATTAATAACAATACTATTCTCGAGGCTTCGCGTAACGCGTTACATTCCCTGCGGAACCAACAATACTATAACCCTTATATAATTTTAAAGACCTATAAAGAAATTATACAAGGTCTATAGCGTTACTATAAGATCAGAGTATTGCACTATAATGAATTTGTAGTGTATTTTTCTTTTAATAAATAATATATATCTAATCGTAGAAAATATATATAGATATAAAACTTGTTTTTTTAGATAGATACCTAAAAAACTACAATGTAGTTATTTATAAAAGTGAGCCTAAAAATGAGCCCTTCGCCTATAAATTAAAAAAACTACATTTCACTACATTTTAGCACTAAAAATACACTACAAATGTAGTGTTTCTAATTTACAGGCGAGCGGCCTACGTTTAGGCTTACTTTTCTATAAAGTAATTTTATTAGGATTTATAGCTACAGGATTACGTAATTTAAGAGTAATGTCTTTAATTATAAGCTAGATATAAAATTAAATATAAAAACTACAAAACACACTACACTAACTACAAACAATACCCTGTATAAGATATATAATCTTCTATATAAAATATAAGGGAATCTAAGTATTTACTAATCCTAGCCCTTATCTCCCTTATTTCCTTGCTAGCACCTAATTTGCTTAATCCCCCCTGTTATATAGTTTGTTAAGTGGAAAACAACACCCTAAAAGACACGATGCTAGCCCGCGGTCGTAGGTAGTGCAGACGCCTACGCATAACAGAGGGGTTAATTAGCTTAATAGGAATCATCACAATAATAGCTAGACCTATCTCTTTAAGAAAAGATTAACTAGATTAAATAGTCTATTAGATTAGAAGTGCCTTCTTAATTAAATTAAGGGAGTAATATTTTTAATTTATCTTTCTAAGTTAAACTTAAACATAAGTATACTTATATTATTATATTTAAGTACGCTAGTTAGCCTTCCCTAGCTATTTCTAGTACTCCTATAGATTAGTTAAAGAGAAAAACCTTTAGAAAGATAAAAAACCCCCTTATTGTTAAGGCTTCTAGGCTAGAATGGATAGAATAGGGTGATAGTATAGATAAGTAGTAGCTAGATAGCTAAAGGTAGGTAGTAATGCTTAAGGGTTTTAATCTCTAGCCTCCCACATTCTATATATATAACCTTTGCCTAAATACCCTCTTTATACATATATAACTAGCTTATAGTAGCCTTATAGCTAGGGCACTATAAGCCCTAAGTAAGTCTTACTATATATAATACTATTGCCTCTATTACCTATATTACTCCATAGCCTTTATAACCCTAATATAGTACCCCCTTTACTTTATAATTGTTAAAATAATGCTATTTATAGCACTATTTTATAGGCCCACTAGTTGCCTTGTTGCGTTGTTACAACGTTAGTTACGGGCGTTGCTTGCAGCGTTCTGTTGTGACCCGCGTTGTTCCCATAACCAACCCGCGGGCTTGTATAACTAAGCCAACTAGGTTACCCTATAGGGAAGCTAAAATTAACTGTAACTAGGCAACTAGTAGTCGTATAAAAGGCTAATATATACTGTTCGAATCCTTGAATTTTTCTGGATTTAATAGTATATTTTGTTAATAGGGTTATCTATTAAAAATGCTTAGTTAGACCACCTAGGCAGCTAGTTTATATAGCCATAAGTTGATTTTTTATTTTTCCTATATAAATAAGTTTTACGGAAAATAAAAAGTAGCTCCTAAGACCTCTCTAGCGACCTAGATCCTCCGATACAGTTAGTAGGTCTATAAGGGGACTAGAAATCCTCTTATTGCTCATTAGACTATCTATACTAGCTAGGAATTAACTATATTTAACTATTAAAGCTCTCTATCTTATAGAATACGCTATAATCTAGTGAATCTAGAAGCCACCGCATTAGAATCTAGTAGGGAGGTTTTCCTATCCCTCTAGCTAGATTCCCTTCCCGTTTTTAATAGGTTATAAGCCTAGAAGGCCTATAGATTACTACATTACTGCGTTATTCTACTGCAATTACTGCTTAATTTTAGGTATAGTTACTACCTACTATACCTATAGGCTCTTAAGATTACAAAGGAAACCACTAGAAGTTAAAGCTTTTTATCTACTAGCGCCACGCATCACAACATTAAACCCTTAGTGTTAAATTAACTATAGCCGCAACCCGTAACCACCACATTGCAATCTATAACTATCTAGTTATAACTATAACCTCTTTTAGTAATCCTATTCACTACTACAACCATTATATTTAATATTATCTATAATAGTAAATACACTACATCCTTTAAAATCATTAGACATCTAGTATATCTATACTAGGCTTTTTAACCTATTACATTACGTTGCATGCACTATACATTACGTTGCGTTGCGTTATGGCTTCTATAATACCTATTATTTACGATTCCTATCCTTAGTGTTAAGAAATTTTGCTCGCGGAGATTCTTCTCTGCTATTTTTCTGCCCGCGCATACTAAAGACCCACTTTTTAGACCTAAGGGCTGCCCTCTTAAACAGCCCCCCCACACATTTTACGTACGCGACTAGATTATAACACAAGCAATTTCTAGCGCGCGTTATTTGCAACAGGAATAAATTTAGAGATTTAACATAGGGACTTTTAGAAGATAGCACCACCTAGTTATAAGGGTAAGGCCCCTACTATAGGGTCTTCTAGCCCCCCTAAGGACCCTAGTAAGATAGATATAAAAGGTTAACTAGCTGTTTAGGCTAATGCTCTATAGCTACAGATACAGAGCCAAATTAAACAACAAGGTAAAACCTTATCTAATTTTATTAGGCATAGCGAGGAAAATCATATTAAAAACAAGGCTAGCATTAATAATCTTCTAGAGAAATTAACGCAAACCATAACTATTATGCAAGGTCTTTAGGCTTCTAATAGACCTAAGGAAGAAAATACTAAGGTTCTAGAAGAAAACCTAGCTACTACTTCTATAAGCATACCTTCTAGTAACTTATAAGCTACCTTTAACATAGGTACTATAAAGAAACTAAATAAGAAGGTTTACTCTATTCCAGAGGGAGCTAAGCTAAAAGGCCCTAAAAATTATAATTAGTAGAAGCAAGCCCTAAGCATATAATTTAGAGCTCTAGGATTACCTAAATTTATAGATAATCCAAGCCTAGTAGGCTATCTAGCTAACTGTGACTAAGCTATTCTTTTAATAATATTAAGAGATAGCTACTAACCTAGACCACAGGCTGCTATATGTTAGCAAAAATCCCCTGAAGAAGCCTATAAAGTCCTTATTAGGCAGTATTCGTAGAGTGCTAAAATCCAGCGTGGTACGCTATACGCTAGCTACTATTCCCTAAACTTTTTAAGTTATAAGGGATCTTTAAAGGCTTTTAATGCTAATTTTAATAATTTACTAGCTAGACTATAACTTTATAGTGTAAAGATCGCCCCTATTGATTAAGTAAACCATTATATTAATGCATTAAAGCAGACTTTTCCTAGTTAGGCTAAGAGACAAAGATTTACTATTAGAGCTTCTAGGGCATAAGGACTGCCTATAAATACCCTAAATTTACAGTTCCTTATGGCGGATTTATTAGAAGAACAGAGGGATAAAACCTCCCCCATAGCTAAAGCACTTAGTTATAAGGCTTCTAATAATAAGGGAAATTCTAAGGACTAGGAAAAGAAGTCTTCTAATCCTAACCCTAAGAAGGACTCTAACGCCACTAAAGAGCAGGATAAGAAGGATTTAAACCCTTCTAAGGCCTCTAAAAAGAAGCAAAAGAAGAAAAAGAGTAGCAATAGGGAAAAACAGAAAGGAAAAGAAGCTACTTTTGCTTTAGGCTACACCCTAGCCACGGGATACGTTAAAGAATTAGATTCTAATGAATCTAGCAGTGATAATAGTAGTAATTCTAAGTCTGACTTAGATACCTCTAGTACCTCATCTAGTAACACTACTAGCAAGCCTACTTTTAGCTACTCTAACGATGTGGTTAAAAACTCCCTTTTGTATAATACGGGTTCTTCCTATCACATTTGTAATAATAGGGCTTCTTTTAGAGACTTTAAACCTCTAAAGAAAGGTAAAACCAGCGCTATAATTACAGCAGGAGGACCTATTTTTCCTAAAGGAAGAGGCACAGCTGTTTTTAACGTTCTAGTTAAGAAAAATCCACTAGAATATAGGCCTTTAGCTCTGCTAGATACCCTATATTTCCTAGGTATAGATACTAACCTAGTTAGTGGGTTATCCCACTATCTAAAGGGAGGTTATCTAGCTAAAGACCAGCTATTCCTAGCCGATAAAAGCCCCTATGGGTTATTAGAACCTGCTAAACATGGCTTCTTTTTATAGATTAAGGGGCAACCTACTCCCACAATCTGTAAGTATTCAACCCACCTCTCCTTTATAGGCTCTTAATTTTGCAACCAACAACGACAACTAAGAGCTTATAAGAATAAATTAGGGTTTTCCTACCCTATAGAGGTTCAAATTCCACAACCAGCTTTTAATCCCAAGGAATATTAACGAATCGAAGAGCTAGAAGACAATGATTTAGAAGATTTAGCCCTATGTCCCACTAAAGCTCCTCCTAGTTAGGCATCTTCTATAGGGGGTTTAGAAGGTCTATACCCTAATGACTTGGGTGACAATAGTGGCCGTCTACTGCCCCTAGAGGCCTGTGATTCTTAAGAGGCCTAGTAACAGAGGGAGCTAGGGGATAATAGCCCTAAAAAGCTAGATTCTAGTTATAAGAAGTTACTAGATTTAGCCCTTCTTTGGCACATTTGATTAGGCTATATAGGCCTCCCTTTACTAAAGAAGTCATTGAAATTAGCTAAAGGGATCCCTGATTTTTCCGCTGTTAAAGAAAAGGATTTTAACTGCATAGCCTGTATGCAATCTAAAGCTGTTAGAAGACTAACTAAACAACCTATTTAGGACCCCCCTAGAGTTCTAGATATTCTAGAGGGAGATATAGTTAAAATTAAACCTATACTATATAATAAGAAGGCTACAGTCCTTATTCTTATTGATCGAAAATCCCGGTATAAATAGTGTTTTTCATTAGCTAATAAAGAAGGTTTAACCCTTTCTTTAGCTATTAAGGGCTTCTTTAAAGCCTTGAAAAATCAATATAACGCGTATCCTAGGCACCTTCACTTCGACGGAGGTACTAAAATTAACAACGAACTTTAGTTATGGTTATTTTCTAAAGGAATCTGTTTTAGCACCTCTTGCCCCTATATTCACAAACAGAATAGGCTAGTTAAGAGGGCTATTAGGGTTATCCTAGACTAGCTTAGGGCTACACTTTAGTGGTCTAAGCTACCCTTATATCTATAGTCTTATATCCTTCTAGCCATAGTGGAATTAGTTCATATCATAGCTAATATAACTAAACCTTTAACCCCTAAGTAGCTATTTCTAGCTAATTTAGAGCCTAAGACTTCCTATAAGCCTAACTTCTCGAAAATTAGGGCTATAGGGTCTTATTGTGAGGTCCTAATACCTCCGGAGCAGAGATCTAAGCTTTAAAAGCTAGCCCCTAGGACTATTCCTAGTCAGTTACTAGCTACTCTAGGTTTTACTATTTATCTTATTTATATTCCCTCTAAAAGGTTAGTTATAAAGACTAGCTTTATTAAAATTATAGAGGATATAGGCTCTGTAAGGTCCCCTAAGCCTTTAGGGACTAATCCTTTAGAGGGAGAAGCTAATATCTCACAAGATAATCTAGAAGTTTAGGATAGTTACCTAAAGCCTCCTAAAAGCTTAGCGCCCGCAGCGCCCGCAGCGCCTGTACCAACAGCCCCTGGGGCGACCAATACAGCGCCCACGACAGCGCCTGCAACGCCTCTAGCGCTACCCCTAGAGAGCCCTAGCTCTAGCGCCCCTAATAAGGGTGCTATCGAAAAACCGTTTTTAGATTTAGATTCTTTAATTAATTCTGATTCTATGGATATCAATGATTTCAATATATCTTCATACGTCAAGGAGATATGCTTCAAGGCATAACAAAGGGCTAAATCATCCACTAATAACGATTCGGATACCCCTAAGACCTAGAAACAAGCTTTAAAAAGTAAGGATAGTCAAAAATGGATAGATGCAACATTTAACGAATTTAAACAGCTTCTAGCTACTGGAACCTTTAAATTTATAGGGATAGACCAAATTCCTAAGGGCCAGAGGGTTCTAAAGAATAGGCTTGTTTACAAGCTTAAAAAGGATAAAGAAAATAATCCTCTAAAGTACAAGGCCTAACTCATTGCTAAAGGGTTTATGCAGATAGAAGGTTAAGATTATATTAAAACCTACGCTACAACTAGCATTCCCCCTAGTTAGCGGATTTTACTAGCCTTAGCGGCTTATAATAACTAGGAAGTTAAACAGGTTAATTTTATAGGGGCCTTTCTAAACAGTCCACTAAAGGAAGCTATCTATATGCAAATTCCTAATGGATTTACTAAATTTGCTAAGTCTACACCTAAAGTAGCTAAGTTACTTAAGAAGTATAGCTACAAACCCTCTTAAAAGCAAGTTATTTTCCTACAAAAGGCTTTATATAGATTAAAACAAAGCTCTAGAGAGTGGCAGCAAGTTTTAAAGGACCTTCTTCAGAAGCTAGGCTTTCAACCCCTTATATCCAACCTAGCTATCTTCTTTAACCCAACTACATCTATATATATAGCGACTTATATAGATAACTGTCTTCTAATAGGACTGGATCTAGCTTATATTAATAGGCTAAAGAAGCTACTTTATAAAGCTTATCCTATAGAAGATCATAGGCTAGTAGAATTTTTCCTAGGCGTTTAAATCACTAGAAATCAAAAGAAAGGGACCCTAACTATCCACCAGTCCTAGTATATTTCTAAAGCCCTAGAAAGATTTAACATAAAAGATGCTAAACCTATTAAAATTCCTCTACAACTAGGAATTATAAAATAGGTAGACTACCTAACTAAACCTCTTTCCCCCCTTAATCACAAGCTATATTAAAGTATTATAGGGACTATTATATACCTAATGCTCCTTATAAGACCTAATATTGCCTTTCCGGTTCAGTGGCTTTCCACAGCGCTAGCTAAGCCATTTATAGAGCATCTTAATGCTTCTAAACATTTGCTTAGGTACCTTTTAGGCTCTATAGGTTATTCTATAACTTATAGAAGGTCTAAATCTGCTATTACAGCTTCTGCAACCCTTATTGGCTTCTGTGATAGCGACTTCGCGGGTGATAAGTCCTCTAAATTAACCTATGCTTATCTCTATAAGCTAGCTAAAGGACCTATTAGCTAGAAATCGAAGAAAGCAACCACGATAGCTTTATCCACATTAGAGGCTAAATCTAATGCCTTATGTAAAGCTATTAGGGAGCTAGAGTGGCTTTACAGTCTCTTTAAAGAGATAAAGCTACCTATAGCACCTCTAGTACTGATTTTTAGTGATAACTAAGGCGCTATTACAACCGCTAATAACCCTGCTCTTCATAGCAGAACAAAGCATACCCTGCTAAAATTTAACTATACCAGAGAAAAGGTATAGAAGGGTATAGCTAAGGTTATCTACATTAACACTAAAGAGATGCCTGCAGATAGTTTAACTAAGCCCCTGCCCTATAATAAATTTCAACAATTTATCTAACTATTAGGTCTTACAAATACAAAGGCCTAGTTTAAAACCAACTAAAAAGTTAAAAAACCCGAAAAATCAACAAAAACACTAGAATTACGCCTAAAAGTTATTAATTTTACTGTTTTTAGTCTAAAAGTTATTGGATTTATTATTGAATTTATGGTTAACTTAGATATCTATTAAAGAGCTAAGTCTAGGTATTAAATTAGTTACCTCATACTTTTCTAGAGGGAGTGTTAAAATAATGCTATTTATAGCACTATTTTATAGGCCCACTAGTTGCCTTGTTGCGTTGTTACAACGTTAGTTACAGGCGTTGCTTGCAGCGTTCTATTGTGACCCGCGTTATTCCCACAACCAACCCGCGGGCTTGTATGACTAAGCTAACTAGGTTACCCTATAGGGAAGCTAAAATCGACTATAACTAGGCAACTAGTAGTTATATAAAAGGCTAATGTATACTGTTCGAATCCTTGAATTTTTCTGGATTTAATAGTATATTTTGTTAATAGGGTTATCTATTAAAAATGCTTAGTTAGACCACCTAGGCAGCTAGTTTGTATGGCTATGAGTCGATTTTTTATTTTTCCCATACAAATGAGTTTTGCGGAAAATAAAAAGTAGCTCCTAAGACCTCTCTAGCGACCTAGATCCTCCGATACGGTTGGTAGGTCTATGAGGGGACTAGAAATCCTCTCATTGCTTGTCAGACTATCCGTACTAGCTAGGAATTAACTATATTTAACCATTAAAGCTCTCTATCTTGCAGAATACGCTATAATCTAGTGAATCTAGAAGCCGCCGCATTAGAATCTAGTAGGGAGGTCTTCCTATCCCTCTAGCTAGATTCCCTTCCCGTTTTTAATAATAATTACCCTTAATTATACTTATTACCTAGTTAGTATAAACTTACTATTCTAATTTTCCTATATAACTCTTACCTTATATATCCTAATATAAGGCATAAGGGGATAATAGCCTTATTAATAATAGGTTTAGCTATTATTTCCTACCTTACCTATAAGCTCTTAGTTATAATATAGTTATAGCTATAGAGTTACTTTATAAATACTTATATCCTTATTCTTACTAGTTTTATAAAAGTAAATACCCTATATTATATTTTCTTATTAGCTAAAAGGAATAGGGTATTAAATACTATATATTAGAGTGTATTTAATTATAAGTTCTAGTAAAGTTACTATAAGCTTACTAGGTATATATAGTTAGCTATAACCTTAGCTATTAATAGCTATAACACTAGCTTTTTAACCTATAGCTTACTTTCACTACCTATATAAATTACTTAAGGGGTTTATAGTTAATATAAAAAAAACTAAATTTCCCCTTCTTTTTCTTTTCCTTTTCTTCTTATCCCTCTTAATTTTTAATATTAAATTTATAAGTTAGCCTTACTAGCCTTATAGTAGTGTTCTTACTACTACTACTTAGTAATTACTAACCTTATCTAAAGTCTCCTTCTTATTATCTTATATTTTATTTACTCTTATAGTTAGTATCTTACTACTTTACTTCCTACTTACTTACTACTAACTTATAGCTAGGTTATAATATTATCTATTTGCCTTATAACTCTAAGACCTATAGTGCTTACCTTAGAGAAATCCCCTTATAAAAGGGCTTTATAGGCTTTAAAAACCTTTATATAAGTTTACCTCTTATTTATAGTGTTATAGTTACTAACTTACTAAATAGTATAATAAAAATTCCTTACCTTTACTATAGTTAGTAAGTAGTAATCTAGTAGATTACTCCTAAAGATAATAAAGCTAAACCTTAATATATTATAGATAGGAAACTAGTCCCTAATAAGTGTTACTATTCCCTTAGTATAACTAAGCTACTTCTCTCTTACTGTCAGGGTCATGGAGGCTACGGAGCGACATAGGCAATAGAGGCAATAGCATTATATATAGTAGGACCCACTTAGGGCTTGTAGCGCCCTAGCTATAAGGCCGCTATAAGCTAGTTACATGCGTGTAAAGGGGGTATTTAGGTAAAGGTTATATATATAGAATATAGGAGACTAGAGATTAAAACCCTTAAGCATTACTACTTACCTTTAGCTATCTAGCTACTACTTATCTATACTATTACCCTATTTTATTTATTCTAGCTTAAAAGCCTTAATAAGTTAATCTCTCTTTCCTATTAGGGTAATAGGCTATTAGTAAGTTAAGAATATTAGCACTATAAAGAATAAATACCTACTTAAGGGGTACTAATAACTCTAAAGTAAACACACTATATAAAGGTATACCTATAGATTAAAACCTACTTCTAGAGCATAAGTCTTCTTATTTAATTACACTAGAGAATTCCTATATATTAAAGCCTATTATTAATAATAAAAAAGCTATATTAAACTATAGCCTTATATAAGCAAAGATATAGCTATAAATTACTTAAAAGAGGTAAAAACTTAAATAGCTATAGAAAAATTTATAGGAAGTAAATACCCCTCCCTAATTAGTTAACGCTAATAAAGGCCTTACTCTTACTTTATAAACACCTTTTACTTAGGATTTTACCCTTATTCCCTATAAAGCACTACCTTTACTAGGACTTTATAAATATAGTATAGTAAAGATATAGCTTAAAGCTCTTATATATAAAGGGGATACCTATAAGAACCTATAGATATTTTTAGCAAATTTAAATATAACCTTTACTATAGATTAAAATATATTTACTAATAATATAATAAAAGTTATATATACTAGTAGCTACCTAGTAAATAAGGTAAAGTAATAGTAAATACGCTTTATTACTATAAATAGTTATATAAATTACTAAAGCTATACTTAGGCAAAGTTTATCTAATAGCTAAAAACTAGAGAAATAAATAAAGATAGTTACTACCTAGAAGCTATAGGAATATTACTAACCCTTTATTAAGGTAAGGATTAGTTATTCTAGATATTTATTAAAATCTAGGGAAAGGTAAAAGTAAAATTACCTAAACCTATACCTAAACCTCTAAGAATTACTTAGTTTATATAGTGCCTAAATAATACTATAAAGAAGTAGGTATTTAGCTAAGAGTACCCTATAAGTTAAAACTACCTTATTAGCTAAGGAAAGAAAGCAAAAGTAGTAACTAGGGAAAAGAAAGGGATCCCTTATAAGGGCTACTAAGAAGGCTACTAAGGAGGTAACTAGTAAAAGAGAAAGAACCACTTAGTATCCCTAGAAAAAGAGCTATAAAAAAACGCTATATAGGAGTAAGGGGCTTATTAGTTTATTATAAGTATAGGAAACTAGGCTACCCCTTAACTAAGTACACTAAACTAAACTATAGTATTTACTAGAAAAATACCTATATTACTAAGACACACTAAGCTAGCACTAAGAAGGCTAGGAGTTACTTAAACCTAAATAAGGCCCTAATTAGCTTAGTTTAACCCTAGGAAAATACTCTTAATATAACTTAACTTAATAAGAATAGTCTTTTAGACCTATAAATTTACATAGATATTAAGTTATTATTGAAAATAGGAAGGGAATCTAGCTAGAGGGATAGGAAGACCTCCCTACTAGATTCTAATGCGGCGGCTTCTAGATTCACTAGATTATAGCGTATTCTACAAGATAGAGAGCTTTGATAGTTAAATATAGTTAATTCCTAGCTAGCACGGACAGTCTAACAAGCAATGAGAGGATTTGTAGTCCCCTTATAGACCTACTAACCGTATTAAAGGATCTAGGTTACTAGAGAGGTCTTAGGAGCTACTTTTTATTTTCCATAAAACTCATTTGTATAGGAAAAATAAAAAATCAACTCATAGCCATACAAACTAGCTGCCTAGGTGCCCTAACTAAGCACTTTAATAAACAACCCTATTTATAAAATATACTATTAAATCCAGAAAAATTCAAGGATTTAAACAGTATATATTAGCCTTTTATATGACTACTAGTTACCTAGTTACAGTTAATTTTAGCTTCCCTATAGGGTAACCTAGTTAGCTTAGTTATATAAGCCTGTGGGTTAGTTATAGCAACGCAGGTCATAACAAATAACGCTGCAAGCAACGCTTGTAACTAACGTTGCAATAACGCAACAAGGCAACTAGTGGGCCTATAAAATAGTGCTATAAATAGCATTATTTTAACACTCCCTCTAGAAAAGTATGAGGTGACTAATTCAATACCTAGACTTAGCTCTTTAATAGATATCTAAGTTAACTATAAATTTAACAATAAATCCAATAACTTTTAACTAAAAACAGTAACTTTTTAAAATCGATAACTTTTAGGCGTAATTCCAATGTTTTTGTTGATTTTTCGGTTTTTTGACTTTTTAGTTAATTTTGTTAGTTTAGATTAAGCCTTTGTATTCGTAAGGCCTAATAGTTAGATAAATTATTAAAATTTATTATTAGGTAGGGGCTTAGTTAAACTATCTGCAGGCATCTCTTTAGTGTTAATGTAAATAACCTTAGCTATACCTTTCTATACCTTTTCTCTAGTATAGTTAAATTTTAGCAGGGTATGCTTTATTTTACTATAAAGAGCAGGGTTATTAGTGGTTATAATAGCGCCTTAGTTATCACTAAAAATTAGTACTAGAGGTGCTATAGGTAGCTTTATCTCTTTAAAGAGACTATAAAGCCACTCTAGCTCCCTAATAGCTTCATATAAGGCATTAGATTTAGCCTCTAATGTTAATAAAGCTATTATAGTTGCTTTCTTTAATTTCTAGCTAATAGGTCCTTTAGCTAGCTTATAGAGATAAGCATAGGTTAATTTAGAGGACTTATCACCTGCGAAGTCACTATCATAGAAGCCAATAAGGGTTGTAAAAGCTATAATAGTAGATTTAGACCTTCTATAAGTTATAGAATAACCTATAGAGCCTAAAAGGTACCTAAGCAAATATTTAGAAGCATTAAGATGCTTTATAAATAGCTTAGCTAGCGCTGTGAAAAGCCACTAAACCAGAAAGGCAATATTAGGTCTTGTAAGGAGCATTAGGTATATAATAGTCCCTATAATACTCTAATATAGCTTGTAATTAGAGGGGGAAAGAGGTTTAGTTAGGTAGTCTACCTATTTTATAATTCCTAGTTATAGAGGAATTTTAATAGGTCTAGCATCTTTTATATTAAATCTTTCTAGGGCTTCAGAAATATACTAGGACTAGTGGATAGTTAGGGTCCCTTTCTTTTAATTTCTAGTGATTTAAACGCCTAGGAAAAATTCTACTAGCCTATGATCTTCTATAGGATAAGCTTTATAAAGTAGCTTCTTTAGCCTATTAATATAAGCTAGATCCAGTCCTATTAGAAGACAGTTATCTATATAAGTCGCTATATATGTAAATATAGTTAGGTTAAAGAAGACGGCTAGGTTAGATATAAGGGGTTAAAAGCCTAGCTTCTAAAGAAGGTCTTTTAAAACCTGCTGCCACTCTCTAGAGCTTTGTTTTAATTTATATAAAGCCTTTTATAGGAAAATAACCTACTTTTAAGAGGGTTTATAGCTATACTTCTTAAGTAACTTAGCTACTTTAGGTGTAAAAGACTTAGCAAACTTAGTAAATCTATTAGGAATTTGCATATAGATAGCTTTCTTTAGTGGACTATTTAGAAAGGCCCCTATAAAATTAACCTATTTAACTTCCTAGTTATTACAAGCCGCTAGGGCTAGTAAAATCCGCTAACTAGGGGGAATGCTAGTTATAGCGTAGGTTTTAATATAATCTTAACCTTCTATCTACATAAACCCTTTAGCAACGAGTTAGGCCTTGTACTTTAGAGGATTATTTTCTTTATCCTTTTTAAGCTTATAAACAAGCCTATTCTTTAGAACCCTCTAGCCCTTAGGAATTTAGTCTATCCCTATAAATTTAAAGGTTCTAGCAGCTAGAAGCTGTTTAAATTCGTTAAAAGTTATATCTATCTATTTTTAACTATCCTTGCTTTTTAAAGCTTGTTTCTAGGTCTTAGGGGTATCTAAATCGTTATTTTTAGTGGATAATTTAGCCCTTTATTATGCCTTAAAGCATATCTCCTTAACGTATAAAGATATATTAAAATTATTAATATCTATAGAATTAGAATTAATTAAAGAATCTAAATCTAAAAACGGTTTTTTAATAGCACCCTTATTAGGGGCGCTAGAGCTAGGGCTCTCTAGGGGTAGCGCTAGAGGCATTGCAGGCGCTGTCATAGGCGCTATATTAGTCGCCCTAGGGGCTGTTAGTATAGGCGCTGCGGGCGCTGCGGGCGCTAGGCTTTTAGGCTTTAGGTAACTATCCTAAACTCCTAGATTATCTCGTGAGATATTGGCTTCTCCCTCTAAAGGATTAGTCCCTAAAGGCTTAGGGGACCCTATAGAGCCTATATTCTCTATAATTTTAATAAAGCTAGTCTTTATAACTAACCTTTTAGAGGGAATATAAACAAGATAAATAGTAAAACCTAGAGTAGCTAGTAACTAACTAGGAATAGTCCTAGGGGCTAGCTTTTAAAGCTTAGATCTCTACTCCGGAGGTATTAGGACCTTACAATAAGACCCTATAGCCCTAATTTTCGAAAAGTCAGGCTTATAGGAAGTATTAGGCTCTAAATTAGCTAGAAATAGCTGCTTAGGGGTCAAAGGTTTAGTTATATTAGCTATAATATTAACTAATTCCACTATAGCTAGAAGGATATAAGACTATAGATATAAGGGTAGCTTAGACCACTAAAGTGTAGCCCTAAGCTAGTCTAGGATAACCCTAATAGCCCTCTTAACTAGCCTATTCTGTTTGTGAATATAGGGGCAAGAGGTGCTAAAGCAAATTCCCTTAGAAGATAACTATAACTAAAGTTCGTTGTTAATTTTAGTACCTCTGCTAAAGTGAAGGTGCCTAGGATACGCGTTATATTGATTTTTTAGGGCTTTAAAGAAGCCCTTAATAGCTAAAGAAAGGGTTAAACCTTCTTTATTAGCTAATAAAAAGCACCATTTATACTAGGATTTTTGATTAATAAGAATAAGGACTATAGCCTTCTTATTATGTGGTATAGGTTTGATTTTAACCGTATCTCCCTCTAGAATATCTAGAACTCTAGGGGGGTCCTAAATAGGTTGTTTAGTTAGTCTTCTAATAGCTTTAGATTGCATACAGGCTATGCAGTTAAAATCCTTTTCTTTAATAGCGGAAAAATCAGGGATCCCTTTAGCTAATTTTAATGATTTCTTTAGTAAAGGGAGGCCTATGTGGCCTAATCGAATGTGCTAAAGAAGGGCTAAATCTAGTAACTTCTTATAACTAGAATCTAGCTTTTTAGGGCTATTATCCCCTAGCTCCCTCTGTTACTAGGCCTCTTAAGAATCACAGGCCTCTAGGGGCAGTAGACGGCCACTATTGTTACCTAAGTTATTAGGGTATAGACCTTCTAAACCCCCTGTAGAAGATGCCTAACTAGGAGGAGCTTTAGTGGGACATAGGGCTAAATCTTCTAAATCATTGTCTTCTAGCTCTTTAATTCGTTAATATTCCTTGGGATTAAAAGCTAGTTACAGAATTTAAACCTCTATAGGGTAGGAAAACCCTAATTTAGTCTTATAAGCTCTTAGTTATTATTGCTGTTATTAGTTGCAATATTAAGAGCCTATAAAGGAGAGGTGGGTTAAATGCTTATAGATTATAGGAGTAGGTTGCCCCTTAATCTGTAGGAAAAAGCTATGTTTAGCAGGTTCTAGTAACCCATAGGGGCTTTTATCGGCTAGGAATAGCTAGTCTTTAGCTAGATAACCTCCTTTTAGATAGTGAGATAACCCACTAACTAGGTTAGTATCTATGCCTAGGAAATATAGAGCATCTAGCAGAGCTAAGGGCCTATATTCTAGTGGATTTTTCTTAACTAGAACGTTAAAAACAGCTATGCCTCTTCCTTTAGGAAAAATAGGTCCTCCTACTGTAATTATAGCGCTAGTTTCACCTTTCTTTAGAGGTTTAAAGTCCCTAAAAGAAGCCCTATTATTACAAATGTGATAGGAAGAACCCGTATTATACAAAAGGGAGTTTTTAACCACATTGTTAGAGTAGCTAAAAGTAGGCTTGCTAGTAGTGTTACTAGTAGTAAAGGCACTAGAACTATCTGAATTAGAATTAGAATCACTACTATTATCACTGCTAGATTCATTAGAATCTAATTCTTTAATATATCCTATAGCTAGGGTATAGCCTAAAGCAAAAGCAGCTTCTTTTCCTTTTTGTTTTTCCCTATTGCTACTCTTTTTCTTCTTCTGCTTCTTTTTAGAGGCCTTAGAAGGGTTTAAATCCTTCTTATCCTGCTCTTTAGTGGCGTTAGAGTCCTTCTTAGGGTTAGGATTAGAAGACTTCTTTTCCTAGTCCTTAGAATTTCCCTTATTATTATTAGAAGCCTTATAACTAAGGGCTTTAGCTATAGGGGAGGTTTTATCCCTCTGTTTTCTAATAACTCTGCCATAAGGAACTATAAATTTAGGGTATTTACAGGCAGTCCTTGTGCCCTAGAAGCTCTAATAGTAAATCTTTGTCTCTTAGCCTAACTAGGAAAGGTCTGCTTTAATGCATTAATATAATGATTTACTTGATTAATAGGGGCGATCTTTACACTACAGAGTTATAGTCTAGCTAGTAAATTATTAAAATTAGCATTAAAAGCCTCTAGAGATCCCTTATAACTTAAAAAGTTTAGGGAGTGGTAGCTAGCGTATAGTATACCACGCTAGATTTTAGCACTTTGCAAATACTGCCTAATAAGGACTTTATAGGCTTCTTTAGGGGATTTTTGCTAACATATAGTAGCCTATAGTCTAGGTTAGTAGCTATCTCTTAATATTATTAAAAGAATAGCTTAGTTATAGTTAGCTAGATAGCCTGCTAGGCTTGGATTATCTATAAATTTAGGTAATTCTAGGGCTCTAAATTGTATGCTTAGGGCTTGCTTCCACTAATTATAGTTTTTAGGGCCTTTTAGCTTAGCTCCCTCTAGAATAGAGTGAACCTTCTTATTTAGTTCCTTTATAGCACCTATATTAAAGGTAGCTTATAAGTTACTAGAAGGTACGCTTACAGAAGTAGTAGCTATTAGGTCTTTTTCTAGAACCTTAGTATTTTCTTCCTTAGGTCTATTAGAAGCCTAAAGACCTTGCATAATAGTTATAGTTTGCGTTAATTTCTCTAGAAGATTATTAATGCTAGCCTTGTTTTTAATACGATTTTCCTTGCTATGCCTAATAAAATCAGATAAGGTCTTGCCTTATTATTTAATTTAACTTTATAGGTGTAAAGTACTAGCCTAAATAGCTAGTTAACCTTTTATATCTATCCTACTAGAGTCCCTAGGGGGGCTAGAAGACCCTATAGCAGGGGCCTTACCCTTATAACTAGGTGGTGCTATCTTCTAAATCTTAAAAAAAATCCCTGTGTAAAAGCTCTAAATTCGTTCCTATTGCAAATAACGCGTGCTAGAAATTGCTTATATTACAATCTAGTCGCGCACGTAAATTGTGTGGCGGGACCGTTTAATAGGGCAGCCCTTAGGTCTAAAAAGTGGGTCTTTAGTATGCGTGGGCAGAAAAATAGCAAAGAAGAATCTCTAAGAAAATTTCTTAACACTAAGGATAGGAATTGTAAATAATAGGTATTACAAAAGCCATAACGCAACGTAACGTAATGTATAGTGCGTGCAACGTAATGTAATAGGTTAAAAAGCCTAGTATATAGTATACTAAATGTCCAATGATTTTAGAAGGATACAGCGTATCTACTATTATAAATAATATCAAATATAATAGTTATAGTAGTGAATAGAATCACAAGAGGTTATGGTTATAACTAGATAGTTACAGGTTGCAATGTGGTGGTTGCGGGTTACGGCTATAGTTAATTTTTAACACTAAGGGTCTAATGTTATAATGCGTGGCGCTAGTAGATAAAAAGCTTTAGCTTTAACTTCTAGTGGTTTCCTTTGTAATCTTAAGAGCCTATAGGTATAGTAGGTGGTAACTAATACCTAAAATCAAGCAGTAATCGTAGTAAAATAACGCAGTAATGTAGTAATCTATAGGCCTTCTAGGCTTATAACCTATTGAAAATAGGAAGGGAATCTAGCTAGAGGGATAGGAAGACCTCCCTACTAGATTCTAATGCGGTGGCTTCTAGATTCACTAGATTATAGCGTATTCTATAAGATAGAGAGCTTTAATAGTTAAATATAGTTAATTCCTAGCTAGTATAAACAGTCTAACAAGCAATAAGAGGATTTGTAGTCCCCTTATAGACCTACTAACCGTATTAAAGGATCTAGGTTGCTAGAGAGGTCTTAGGAGCTACTTTTTATTTTTCGCAAAACTTATTTGTATAGGAAAAATAAAAAATCGACTTATAGCTATATAAACTAGCTACCTAGGTGCCCTAACTAAGCACTTTAATAAATAACCCTATTTATAAAATATACCATTAAATCCAGAAAAATTCAAGGATTCGAACAGTATACATTAGCCTTTTATACGACTACTAGTTACCTAGTTATAGTTAATTTTAGCTTCCCTATAGGGTAACCTAGTCGGCTTAGTCATACAAGCCCGTGGGTTAGTTGTGGCAACGCAGGTCACAACAAACAACGCTGCAAGCAACGCTTGTAACTAACGTTGCAATAACGCAACAAGGCAACTAGTGGGCCTATAAAATAGTGCTATAAATAGCATTATTTTAACAGTTATATTAAGATAACTACTAGGTAGTAATGCTAACGCTATTTAACCCTAGCGCTATATATTTCTTAATTTACCCTAATATACTAATAGACCTTAATTAGTTAAAAGTGTAACTTTATAATAATATACTTAAGAGTATATTAAGTAATATTATACTATATTAAGGCATTTTAAAGAAAATAATATTAGTTAGGGATAGTATAAGCTATATAAAGATATACTAACTTAGCTACTATATTACTAATAGTAGTAAAAAATTAGTTTTAGGAGTTAATTAGGTAAAAGAGTATAAGCTTATAATAATATTATAGAAAGATAAACTTTAGAGATACCCTATAATAAAGGAATATATCTTATTAGTAGTAGGGTTATAGAATAGTTAAAAAGTAGCAAAATATATATCTATTATAGTAATACTTAACCTATAGGTAATATATATAATTAGATATATAGCTACTATTAGACCTATAGTAAATAAGGAGAAAGGAAGTAGTAATAGTATAGTAATAAAACTAACTAATAAACCTAAGAAAGTAAAACTTCTAGAAGCTTATAAGGAGTTTAAAGATATATTTTTAAATAAAGAGGCTAGCACCCTTTCTAGCTTAGGTAGCTAAACTTATACTATTAAATTAGAAAAAGGAAAAGCATTACTATAGGGTCTAATATATAACCTAGCTAAGAAAGAGTTATAAGTGCTTTATAAGTACCTAGTAACTATATAGGAATATAAATAGATCTAAAGATTTATTAGCCTAGTAAGCGCCCTAATCCTTTTTATACTAAAAAAAGGGGGAAAGCTATAACTATATATAGATTATAAAGGCCTTAATAAGATTATAGTTAAAGACAAGGCCCCTTTACCCCTAATATTAGAAATCTTAGATTAACTAGGGGGTGTAAAGATTTTTATAAAGTTAGACCTTAAAGATATATACTATTAGCTATATATTTGCAAGGGTAATAAGTAGAAAATAGCCTTCTAGTGTAAATATAGTTACTTTAAGTATCTTATAATGCTATTTAGGCTTATTAATACGCTAGCTTCCTTCTAAGAGTATATTAATAAAGCTTTAGAAAGCCTTAATAATCTTATTTACATTATTTACCTTAATAACACCCTAATATTTAGCTATAAGATCTTAGAGCATAAGGGTAATATTAAAAAGATCCTTTAGAGATTTTAGAAGGCTAACCTATTTATTAATTTAGATAAGTGCTAATTCTCTGTTAAGGAGGTTAAATTCCTTAGTTACATAATCTTACTAAAAGGAATCTTAATAGACCTAAGTAAGGTAAAGGTAATTATAATATAGCTAATACCTATTTATATGTTTAATATCTAATCTTTCCTTAGGTTTACTAGATTTTATAGGCGCTTTATTAAGTTATATAGTAAAATAGTTAAACCTTCGCTTACTTTTCCGCACTAACCCAAAGGTACGGAATTGCCTCTAAAATACAAACCAAGCTAATATTTGAATTCCTTGTTATTAATTACCCCCTTCCACAATGTTATATTATAATAGATCTAGAGGTAGGTGTGAGGATAAGGTACTAATAGTTATTAATAAAGGGGAAAGAGGGCTAGCATAGAGCTACCACTACCCTAACGCTAGCATAGGATAGTTTAATATCTATAGGAGTAATAATAAACCTATAGTAAAACGGATTTAATTTAATTATCCTAAAGAAAAGAAATTCTATAAAGAGATAGCTAGCCTTATCCCTAGCAATAAGGTAGCTAAAGTCTAGCGTATTACTAAGGCTATAACCCTCCTAATAGCAAACTATATCTAAGCTAAACTAAAACAGAAAAATAATAATAATAGTAATATTTATATAACTAAAGAAGCACTCTTATAAGTCCTTAAGAAGGTAATTAAGGAAGTAACTAAGGCTAGCATTGCCCTAACCTAGGTAAGCGTTACTATAGGACTTACTTTACTAAAATAACTTAACACTACTTCTCCCCCCTTATAAATCCTAGGTAGATAGGATAGAGAAGTCCTTATTAAGGGAAATACTATATAGGAATTACTTTAGTCTAGGACTACTAAAGATATAGTAATAGTAGTAAATAGGGCTATAGGCTAAGCTATAGTAGTTATAGCTAGAAGACTCCTAAGTAAAGATATAATTATTATATTTAAAGGGACTACTACCTAGTATAAAGATAATTAGAAATAGATTCCTACTGCTTTTAGGCTAGAGGTAGCCCTTTACTACTATATCCTTAGTGTTATAGTTAAGGGATTTCTTATAAAGTATACCTCTATTAAGAACCTAGTAGTAAAGCTAGGTAAAGCAAATAAAGTTAATATAATTAAGGTAATAGTAAGGCGCCCCTAACGCAAAGGAGCCCTAAGAACTACCCTTATCCTTAGATTAGCTAAAGTTAAAGATACTAATAAGATTTATAAAGATAGAATAGTCTTTAAAGCAAAGCTATTTTACACTAAACTATATAATAAGACCCTATAGCCTTAATAATGCTATAACTACTTCTAAATAGGATATATTATAAAGTACTATAAGGCAGCCCTAAAGTGTAAGAGGTATAAAGCTAGCTATTATAAGGGCAGAGAAATAACTTACCTAACTACTAATAAATAAGTATAGGAGAAATACATCCTATATTCTAGCCCTTACCTAGCCTAGTCTAGGGAGTACCTAGTCCTAAAAGAGAAATAAAATATAGTAAAAGCAAAATACTTAGAATAACTAGTATACTTCACTACCTAAAGCCTATCCCTAAGCTAGGAGAGACTTACTATAGCCTAAGCGCTAACCACTATAGTAGGAAAGAAAAGAGGCTACCTAACCCTAGTAAAGCAAAGCGCAAAATAGCCTAAAGCTATAAGAGTAAATAGCATTAGATAATACGCGGAGTAAGTGAGGGCTAGTATAAAACTAGCGTAAGATAGAGAAGACCCCTAACCCCCCTAACTAATATAGTAATGTTATAAGTCCTCTATTAAAACGTAAATAAGAAGGATAATCTTATATACATAGCGCTCTAGCACTATACTAATATAGACGTAATAGTAATCTAAGAATAGGAACACATAAAAAACCCTTAGCCCCTAGCTCTAAGCCTTACCTACTTCTAACTTACACACTATAATAGACATAACGCTATATATATTAATAAGAAGCATGCTATAGGGTTATAGGTAGCCTAGGGAGGAACTAACTAGTCCCTAGTGAAAATATATAGTGTGAATATTTACTCTCTTTACTTAGAAAATTATAGTAATAATTAGAACACCCTTATTTACACTATTAACATAGAAAAGCTCTATAACTAAAGCGTATTTATTAGGGACTTTAACTAGAAGCATTTACTATAGGATAGATTTAATAGGACTAGTAATAGAGCAAAAGAACTACTAGAGTTTGCAAGCTAGTAAAGGCTTAGATTAGTAACGCTATAGGGCAAACCTACTAGATAAAACAAAGGCAATAGAGATAGCACTATAGATTTAGCGTAGGCGACTCCTAATATCTAAGTATATTATAATAGAGCTAATAACCTAATAGGGTCTAACTATATACTATAACTAATTTATATCTTTACTAACCCCTAGGAGGCCACCCCCTTAACCCTAAGACACACTTAGAGCGCTATAGATAAAGGAACTATAGAGGTAAAGGTAATTAATTAACTATAACTAGAAAACGCCCTAGACTTATGTAATAAGGAAGGCATTAACACTTACACTACATAGTTAATTATAAATCTCTAGGAAATAGCTAAGGTAATAGCCCCCTAAAAACCTAGGGGCTTACCTAGCCTAAAAGCGTAGTAGTCTAGAAGGGCTAAAGAGTTAGTTACTAAAGCTAACTAGGCTAAGAGATAATAGAGGCACTAGAGGACTAAAGCAAATTAGCAAGCATATGTAAATATAGATAAGGACTAGGAAAGAGTTATTAAAGAAAAGAGAAGAAATATATAAAGGGATGCGCTAAGATAAGCTAACACTAAAGGCAAGGATAAAGCAGTATAGAGGCTAGAAAGATAGGCTAGACTTTAAAGTTAGGCTCCCCTAGAGCTCCCTAGGCTACTAGAGCTAGAGAGGTCTAATAATAACCCTAACCTAGCTACTACACATAAAGATAAGGCAAGTGTGCTTGCATAAAGGTTCTTCCCTAAACCTATAGCAAACCTATCCTATATTCTAAACCTATCTTTCCCTAAGCTTAATAATATACTAGCCCTAGATCTAGACCTATTTACCCCCTAGGAGATTAGCAATATTCTCTTAGATATAAGCAATTAGAAGGCCCTAGGTAATAATAAACTCCCTATAGGATTTATTAAGGCTTGCAAAGAACTAGCCTGCCTTATAATAACTAGGCTACTTAACGTAGCTATTATAGTTAGCTATTTCCTAGCTTACTTTCGCACCGCTAGAGTAGTAGTAATTAGGAAACTAGGAAAAATAACTAAAGAAATAAGACACACTAACACCTAAAGACTAATCTCGCTACTTAATATAGTAGGAAAGGTTATAGAAGTAGTAATAGTAAGGTAGCTTATAACCTACGCTAAGATAAATAGCCTCCTCCCTAAGCTCTAAATAGGAAATAGGGTTAATAAATTAACAAAGACTATAATAAAAGCCTTAATAGAGTGCGTTAGAGAGGCCTAGGGGAGGGGTAGATTAGCCTTACTTACGTAGATAGATATCTTATTAGCATTTAATAGGGTTAGCTACCTATACCTTATAGCTTTCCTTATTAAGATAGGTATCTTATAATAGCTAGTAGCAATAATACATAGCTTCCTTATAGGGAGAATAAGCTAGCTTAGCTTTAATAGAGGGCTCTTAAGACCCTTTAAAATTAGGGCTAGCACCCTATAGGGATCCCCCCTCTTCCCTATTCTCTTTCTCCTATACTTAGTAAAACTCTATGTCTATCTTAAAGCTATACTAGGTATAGTAGTAATAGGCTTTACTAATAATATAAATATTATAGCTTTTAGAAAGAATATAGCTTAGACCTAGAGAAGACTTAAGGTAGCGTAAAGAATCTATAAGGAATAGGCTAAGGAAGTAAGAGTAAAGTTTAACCTAGCTAAGACAAAACTTATATACTTTAGCAAATCCTATTAACTACCCTAGACTAGAGTCTAGCTTAGAGTAAAGGAGATAGCGCCTATAGAGGCTTGCTAATTCCTTAGAATTTAGGTTAATAGGAAACTTACCTAAGGCGCTTATAGGAAGATTATTAAAGGAAAACTAGCCTAGTAGTAACTTACACTTACCTTACTAGTGGCATTAGCATAGGGTTATAGCTTTAGAGATATATGCCTTCTATATATATAGGTAGTCTACCCTATAATTACCTATAGAGTAAGCGCTTACTATATACTAACTAAGAAAGGAGAAAAACTAAAAGGCATAGTTAAGAGCTTTATAACTAACTAGTTAGCTTATCTCTAGGTTATTATAGGGGCGTTTAAGGCTACCCTAATTACATAGCTAGAAGCTAAAACTAAAGTCCTATTACTTAACCTATACCTAAACCACCTAAAAAAGAGGTATAAGGAGAGAACTATTAATAGTGGGATAGCAAAGGTAATTAGGACTATAGCTAGGTTAGTAGTAACTATCCTACCCTAGAGAAGGCTATAGAGGAGACGTAATAATAAGGAAGACAAACCTAACGCAAAATTGCATAATAAATAGAAAAGCTAATAGAAAGCATAGCATAATAGAGAAAGACTAGGTTAGGACTAGCGCGTTAGAGAACTAGCTAAGGACTAGCCACTAAGCTACCTAAAAGATATCTAGAGATTTCACAAAGACCTAGATAAGTATATCTCCTTTACACTTATATAATTGCAAACAGGCAAGATTAGCCTTAATAAGTTCCTTTTTCTCTAGAATATTCCTAGGGTAACTTTACCTCTATATAGCTATAGCTAAGTAAAAGAAAACTAGTACTACGTAATAGTTAATTACTATAGATATAGTTATATATAACCCTAATAACATTAGCCTATAAACGCATAGGAAGCAAGGCTAGCCCTAAATAATCCCTAGCAGGCAAAAGTTATAGCTAAATAGTTTCTAGCTATAAAGAGACTATAATATTACACGCTAGCACATAACCTAGCTGCTAAGTTAAGAGCCCTAGAACTAGAACTAAGGCGTGTCTAATAGGAAAGATTAGAACTAAGGACTATAAAAACAATAACTAACAGAGGTAATAGAAATTAGGAACTAATATAGATAATTTAGGGGCAGAAATAGGCTAGAGGCGGAGTAACTATAATGCATATAAGGAAAGAAATATGCTCTAGAACTTATTATTAGATTAATATAAACTAACTACTAAACGCTAGGTATATTAGCCCTCCTTCTAGGCTGCTTCTAATCTAATTACGCCCCTATGCTAATATAAAATAATATAAAGAAACTACTTTTTCTTAGGGATAGGAATAGCATTCTCTAGGATTTTAGCCTACCCCTTAATAAAGAGGGAGGCGCCTAGGAGATAGTTTATCTTTACTATTTATATATCTAGTTAACATAGCTAAAAGATAGTCTTATTATATTAGTCCCTAGTAGACTTAGAACTGCCTTAGTTTAGGCTTACTACTAATGCAAACTATTTCTTCTTACTTTAATTTTTAGTGTATAACTTCTTTACACGCGTATTAAAGTCCTTAGGGACCTAGGGAAATAGATAAATTAGCACTAATTTAGAGCTAGAATTAACTCACTAGAGAAGCTCTTACCTTAGTACTACTAGCAATCTTAGCTAATATTTTAGTTAGCTACTAATGCTTTGCCTAACGCCTAGCGATTTTAACCTATTAACTAGATTAGCAGTAGCGCTATACTAGGAGTAGCTATATTAAACCTTTTTACACCTACTATTTCTAACCTAATAATTAAAGCAAGTATTAGTTATAGCCCCTAACTAAATAGATTAGCCTTATTACTATAGCGAAACTAAAGAGAAAACAAACTAATAACGTTATAGTACTAATAGCCTAAAGTCTTTATGGATTGCGTATAGTAGGAAATACACTAAAATTATTAGGGCTTGCCTAACTAAACTAAATTAGCATTAAAATAGGCCTAGCGCTAAAGCGAAAGAGACTTACTTAAAGCTTGCATTTAAGAGCTTACTATAGCTACTTTAGGGTAAGTAGCTTCTTTAGATAATGCAGCGAAAGCATAGGCTCCTAGGCGGATTAGCACCTAAATTACATAGAAATAGAGGCAAACTTACTAGCAATAAAGAGTGAGAGGGAGATATTTTTATAACTATAGTAATAAGCATATAAAACTATAGTAATTATTAGCTTCTAGACTAGCACTAACCTAGGGTAAGGCCTACAGGTTCTTAAAAGAAGAAGGGAAAAATAACCTATAAGAAAGTGTAATATAGGAGGAAGGAAAAAGGTTAGGATTCTAAGGGGGGAAGAACTCTTCTTATAATCCCTAGGGGGGGGGGGGCTATAAGTTATTATTACAAATATAAAGATAATACACTAATATTATAAACAAACAAAAACTTTAATAGTAAAAGAGCGCTAATACTAAGGTAACTATAGGCTAGCCCTACCCTCCCCCTCTAGAAGTTCTATAAAACTAGGTGCTCTAAGTTTATAAATAACCTAGGTTAGAGAAGAGGCAAATTTAGCTAAAAAGTAAGGTAATAAAAGAGTTAGAGATACTATAAGAGAAAAGTGAATTATTATTATAAACTTAAATTCACTTTGCAAGCAGTGATATTAATTAGGCTAGCACTAGCTTAGAGAAGAGCTAGGACCTAGGCAGAGGTAGAGAGTTAGTAGTCCTTCTAACTTAAAAACTTAGATAAAGGGATAAGGCTAGCGTAAGCTAGTAACAAATAACTATAAATAGCTACACTAATAGTGGCGCTAACCTAGTCTAGGGCTAGCGCTAGACTAAACAAAGACGCAAGGGGGTTTTTTATCCTTCTAAAGGTTTTCCTCTTTAACTAATCTATAGGAGTACTAGAAATAGCCAGGGAAGGCTAACTAGCGTATTTAAATAATAATATAATAAATATAGTAAAATAGTTATCCTATTAATAAACTACCTATAAGGGAACTAACTAGTAAAGTTTAAGCTAGATAATAGTAAGCTAGTAGTGTTTAGGGAACTATAAAAGCTATTTTAAAAGGCTTTAATTTTAATCTATTTTAAGCTAAAGTTACTACTATAAGTAAAGACTAATGCCTCTAGATATGTAATTAAAGCTATCCTTATAATATTAGTGCTAGGTTACTAGCACCCTATAGCGTTTATATTAAGAAAGTTAAAGGACGCTAAATTACGCTATATAACACTAGATATAGAGCTACTAGTAATTTAGGAGGCCTTTTAGACTTAGAGGCACTACCTTACTTACTTAGCATACCTAGTTACTATAATTATAGACTACTTAAACTATAAGTACCTTATAATAAAGCCTAAGCTAACTAGTTACTAGGTTATTACATTAGATAAGCTATGCCTATTTAACTTCACTATTAAACACTAGGTAAGGAAGCTAAATCCTACTAACCCTTTATTATAAAGGCTAGACTATATTAGTAAGGAAAGGAAGGCTAAGGCTTTTATATCTTAGTTACTAACCTTCCTTACTAAGTTTACTACTATTAGGCTATAGGGGCACTATATTAGTAATAGCTTAACTACTAGTTAGGCATATCTATAGTGTGTTAGGTTTATAGTTAAGAAGTAGCGTAAGAGTAATAGTAACTTAGTAAGTACCTTATATCTATATTTATTGAAAATGGAAGGGAATCTAGCTAGAGGGATAGGAAGACCTCCCTACTAGATTCTAATGCGGCGGCTTCTAGATTCACTAGATTATAGCGTATTCTGCAAGATAGAGAGCTTTAATAGTTAAATATAGTTAATTCCTAGCTAGTACGGACGATCTAACAAGCAATGAGAGGATTTCTAGTCCCCTCATAGACCTACTAACCGTATTAGAGGATCTAGACCGCTAGAGAGGTCTTAGGAGCTACTTTTTATTTTCCGTAAAACCTATTTATATAGGAAAAATAAAAAATTGACTCACGGCTATATAAACTAGCTACCTAGGTGGCCTAACTAAGCACTTTAATATACAACCCTATTAATAAAATATACCATTAAATCCAGAAAAATTCAAGGATTTAAACAGTATACGTTAGCCTTTTATACGACTACTAGTTGCCTAGTTACAGTCGATTTTAGCTTCCCTATAGGGTAACCTAGTTGGCTTAGTTATACAAGCCCGCGGGTTAGTTGTGGGAACAACGCAGGTCACAACAGAACGCTGCAAGCAACGCCCGTAACTAACGTTGCAATAACGCAACAAGGCAACTAGTGGGCCTATAAAATAGTGCTATAAATAGCATTATTTTAACACTCCCTCTAGAAAAGTATAAGGTAACTAATTTAATACCTAGACTTAGCTCTTTAATAGATATCTAAGTTAACTATAAATTTAATAATAAATCTAATAACTTTTAGACTAAAAATAGTAAAATCGATAACTTTTAGGCGTAATTCCAGTGTTTTTGTTGATTTTTTGGTTTTTTCGACTTTTTAGTTAGTTTTTTAAACTAGGCCTTTGTATTCGTAAGACCTAATAATTAGATAAATTGTTGAAATTTATTATTAGGCAGGGGCTTAGTTAAACCATCTACAGGCATCTCTTTAGTGTTAATGTAGATAACCTTAGCTATACCCTTCTATACCTTTTCTCTTGTTAAAATAATGCTATTTATAGCACTATTTTATAGGCCCACTAGTTGCCTTGTTACGTTGTTGTAACGTTAGTTACGAGCGTTGCTTGCAGCGTTTTCCTGTTGTGACCTGCGTTGTTCCCACAACTAACCCACAGGCTTGTATGACTAAGCCGACTAGGTTACCCTATAGGGAAGCTAAAATCGACTGTAACTAGGCAACTAGTAGTTGTATAAAAGGCTAACGTATACTGTTCAAATCCTTGAATTTTTCTGGATTTAATAGTATATTTTATTAATAGGGTTGTTTATTAAAGTGCTTAGTTAGGCCACCTAGGCAGCTAGTTTGTATGGCTATAAGTCGATTTTTTATTTTTCCTATATAAATGAGTTTTGTGGAAAATAAAAGTAGCTCCTAAGACCTCTCTAGCAACCTAGATTCTCCGATATAGTTAGTAGGTCTATAAGGGGACTAGAAATCCTCTCATTGCTTGTTAGATTGTCTGTACTAGCTAGGAATTAACTATATTTAACTATTAAAGCTCTCTATCTTGCAGAATACGCTATAATCTAGTGAATCTAGAAGCCGCTGCACTAGAATCTACTAGGGAGGTCTTCCTATCCCTCTAGTTAGATTCCCTTCTATTTTTAATATCTCTAGTATAGTTAAATTTTAGTAGGGTATGCTTTGTTTTGCTATAAAGAGCAGGGTTATTAGTGGTTATAATAGCGCCTTAGTTATCACTAAAAATTAGTACTAAAGGTACTATAGGTAGCTTTATCTCTTTAAAGAGACTATAAAGCCACTCTAGCTCCCTAATAGCTTTATATAAGGCATTAGATTTAGCCTCTGATGTAAATAAAGCTATTGTAGTTACTTTCTTTAATTTCTAGCTAATAGGTTCTTTAGCTAGCTTATAGAGATAAGCATAGGTTAATTTAGAGGACTTATTACCTGCGAAGTCGCTATTACAGAAGCTAATAAGGGTTGCAAAAGCTATAGTAGCTTTAGACCTTCTATAAGTTATAGAATAACCCATAGAGCCTAAAAGGTACCTAAGCAAATGTTTAGAAGCATTAAGATGCTCTATAAAAGGCTTAGATAGCGCTATAGAAAGCCACTAAACTAGAAAGGCAATATTAGGTCTTGTAAGGAGTATTAGGTATATAATAGTCCCTATAATACTCTAATATAGCTTGTGATTAGGGGGGGAAAGAGGTTTAGTTAGGTAGTCTACCTATTTAATAATTCCTAGCTGCAAAGGAATTTTAATAGGTCTAGTATCCTTTATATTAAATCTTTCTAGGGCTTTAGAAATGTACTAGGACTAGTGGATAGTTAGAGTCCCTTTCTTTTAATTTCTAGTTATTTAAATGCCTAGGAAAAATTCTACTAGCCTACGGTCTTCTATAGGATAAGCTTTATAAAGTAGCTTCTTTAGCCTATTAATATAAGCTAGATCTAGTCCTATTAGAAGGCAGTTATTCACATAAGTTACTATATATATAGATGTAGTTAGGTTAAAGAAGATAGCTAGGTTAGATATAAGGGGTTAAAAGCCTAGCTTCTAAAGAAGGTCTTTTAAAACCTGTTGCCACTCTCTAGAGCTTTGTTTTAATCTATATAGAGCTTTTTATAGGAAGATAACTTGCTTTTAAGAGGGTTTGTAGCTATACTTCTTAAGTAACTTAGCTACTTTAGGTGTAGACTTAGCAAATTTAGTGAATCCATTAGGGATTTGCATATAAATAGCTTCCTTTAGTAGACTGTTTAGAAAGGCCCCTATAAAATTAACCTGTTTAACTTCCTAGTTATTATAAGCCGCTAGGGCTAGTAAAATCCGCTAACTAGGGGGAATGCTAGTTATAGCGTAGGTTTTAATATAATCTTAACCTTCTATCTGCATAAACCCTTTAGCAATGAGTTAGGCCTTGTATTTTAGAGGATTATTTTCTTTATCCTTTTTAAGCTTATAAACAAGCCTATTCTTTAGAACCCTCTAGCCCTTAGGAATCTAGTCTATCCCTATAAATTTAAAGGTTCTGGCAGCTAGAAGCTTCTTAAATTCGGTAAATGTTACATCTATCCATTTTTGACTATCCTTGCTTTTTAAAGCTTGTTTCTAGGTCTTAGGGGTATCCGAATTATTGTTGTTTTTAGTGGATAATTTAGCCCTTTATTATGCCTTAAAGCATATCTCCTTAACATATAAAGATATATTAAAATCATTAATATCCATAGAATCAGAATTAATTAAAGAATCTAAATCTAAAATTGGTTTTTTAATAGCACCCTTATTAGGGGCGCTAGAGCTAGGGCTCTCTAGGGGTAGCGCTAGAGGCGTTGCAGGCGCTGTTATAGGCGCTGTAGACGTTATCGCGGGCGCTGTATTAGTCGCCCCAGGGACTGTTAGTATAGGCGCTGCGGGCGCTAAGCTTTTAGGAGGCTTTAGGTAACTATCCTAAACTTCTAGATTATCTCGTGAGATATTAGCTTCTCCCTCTAAAGGATTAGTCCCTAAAGGCTTAGGGGACCCTATAGAGCCTATATTCTCTATAATTTTAATAAAGCTAGTCTTTATAACTAACCTTTTAGAGGGAATATAAATAAGATAAATAGTAAAACCTAGAGTAGCTAGTAACTAACTAGGAATAGTCCTAGGGGCTAGCTTTTAAAGCTTAGATCTTTGCTTTAGAGGTATTAGAACCTTATAATAAGACCCTATAGCCCTAAACTTTAAGAAATTAGGCTTATAGGAAGTCTTAGGCTCTAAGTTAGCTAAAAATAGCTACTTAGGGGTTAAAGGTTTAGTTATATTAGCTATAATATTAACTAATTCCACTATGGCTAAAAGGATGTAAGCCTATAGATATAAAGGCAGTTTAGACCACTAAAGTGTAGCCCTAAGCTAGTCTAGGATAACCCTAATAGCCCTCTTAACTAGCCTATTCTATTTGTAAATATAGGGGCAAGAGGTGCTAAAACAGATTCCTTTAGAAGATAACTATAACTAAAGTTTATTATTAATTTTAGTACCTCCGTTAAAGTAAAGGTACCTAGGATACACATTATATCGGTTTTTTAGGGCCCTAAAGAAGCCCTTAATAGCTAAAGAAAGGGTTAAACCTTCTTTATTAGCTAATAAAAAGCACTATTTATACTAGGATTTTCAATTAATAAGAATAAGAACTACTGCCTTCTTATTATACAATATAGGTTCGATTTTAACTATATCTCCCTCTAGAATATCTAGAACTCTAGGGGGGTCCTAAATAGGTTATTTAGTTAGTCTTCTAATAGCTTTAGATTGCATACAGGCTATGCAGTTAAAATCCTTTTCTTTAACGGCGGAAAAATCAGGGATCCCTTTAGCTAATTTCAATGACTTCTTTAGTAAAGGGAGGCCTATATAGCCTAATCGAATGTGCTAAAGAAGGGCTAAATCTAGTAACTTCTTGTAACTAGAATCTAGCTTTTTAGGGCTATTATCCCCTAGCTCCCTCTATTACTAGGCCTCTTAAGAATCACAGGCCTCTAGGGGCAATAAACAGCCACTATTGTCACCTAAGTCATTAGGGTATAGACCTTCTAAACCCCCTATAGAAGATACCTAACTAGGAGGAGCTTTAGTAAGACATAGGGCTAAATCAGTTAAATCATTATCTTCTAGCTCTTTAATTCGTTAATATTCCTTAGGATTAAAAGCCAGTTACGGAATTTAAACCTCTATAGGGTAGGAAAACCCTAATTTAGTCTTATAAGCTCTTATTTATCGTTGCTATTATTAGTTATAATATTAAGAGCCTATAAAGGAGAGGTAGGTTAAATGCTTACAGATTATAGGAGTAGGTAGCCCCTTAATCTATAGAAAAAAGCTATGTTTAGCAGGTTCTAATAACCTATAGGGGCTTTTATTAGCTAGGAATAGCTAGTCTTTAGCTAGATAACCTCCCTTTAGATAGTGAGATAACCCACTAACTAGGTTAGTATCTATGCCTAGGAAATATAGGGCATCTAGCAGAGCTAAAGGCCTATATTCTAGTGGATTTTTCTTAACTAAAACGTTAAAAACAGCTGTGCCTCTTCCTTTAGGATAAATAGGTCCTCCTGCTGTAATTATAGCGCTAGTTTTACCTTTCTTTAGAGGTTTAAAGTCCCTAAAAGAAGCCCTATTATTATAAATATAACAGGAAGAACCTATATTATACAAAAGGGAGTTTTTAACTATATCGTTAGAGTAGCTAAAAGTAGGCTTACTAGTAGTGTTACTAGAAGAGGTACTAGAGGTATCTAAGTTAGACTTAGAATCACTACTATTATTACTACTAGATTTATTAGAATCTAATTCTTTAACGTATCCTGGCTAGTAAGCCTAAAGCAAAAGCAGCTTCTTTTCCTTTCTGTTTTTCCCTATGTACTACTCTTCTTTTTCTGCTTCTTTTTAGAGGCTTTAGAAGGGTTTAAATCCTTCTTATCCTACTCTTTAGTGGCGTTAGAGTCCTTCTTAGGGTTAGGATTAGAAGACTTCTTTTCCTAGTCCTTAGAATTTCCCTTATTATTAGAAGCCTTATAACTAAGGGCTTTAGCTATAGGGGAGGTCTTGTCCCTCTGTTTTTCTAATAAGTCCGCTATAAGGAACTGTAAATTTAGGGTATTTATAGGCAGTCCTTATGCCCTAGAAGCTCTAATAGTAAATCTTTCTCTTAGCCTAACTAGGAAAGGTTGCTTTAATGCATTAATATAATGATTTACTTAATTAATAGGGGCAATCTCTACACTACAAAGCTATAGTCTAGCTAGTAAATTATTAAAATTAGCATTAAAAGCCTCTAAAGATCCCTTATAACTTAAAAAGTTTAGAGAATAATAGCTAGCGTATAGTGTACCACGCTAGATTTTAGCACTTTGCAAATACTACCTAATAAGGACTTTATAGGCTTCTTTAGGGGATTTTTGCTAATATATAGTAGCCTATAGTCCTAGTTAATAACTATCTCTTAATATTATTAAAAGAATAGCTTAGTTATAGTTAGCTAGATAGCTTACTAGGCTTAGATTATCTATAAATTTAGGTAATCCTAGGGCTTTAAATTATATGCTTAGGGCTTGCTTTTACTAATTATAGTTTTTAGGGCCTTTTAGCTTAGCTCCCTCTAGAATAGAGTGAACCTTCTTATTTAGTTCCTTTATAGTACCTATATTAAAGGCAGCTTATAAGTTACTAGAAGGTACGCTTATAGAAGTAATAGCTATTAGGTCTTCTTCTAGAACCTTAGTATTTTCTTCCTTAGGTCTATTAGAAGCCTAAAGACCTTATAATAGTTATAGTTTGCGTTAATTTCTCTAGAAGATTATTAATGCTAGCCTTTTTTTAATATAATTTTCCTCGCTATGCCTAATAAAATTAGTTAAGGTCTTGCCTTATTATTTAATTTAGCTTTGCATTTATAGCTATAGAGCACTAGCCTAAATAGCTAGTTAACCTTCTATATTTATCCTACTAGGGTCCCTAGGGGGGCTAGAAGGACCTATAGTAGGTGCCTTACCCTTATAACTAGGTGGTGCTATTCTCTAAATCTTAAAAAAAATCCCTATGTAAAAGCTCTAAATTCGTTCCTATTATAAATAACGCGCGCTAGAAATTGCTTATGTTATAATTTAGTTACTGTTAGGGTCGTGGAGGCTATGGAGCGACACAGGCAATAGAGGCAATAGCATTATATACGGTAGGACCCACTTAGGACTCGCAGCGCCCTAGCTACGAGGTTGCCACAAGCTAGTCACGTAAGCATAGAGAGGGTATTTAGGCGAAGGTCGCACATAGAGAATATAGGAGGCTAGAGATTAAAACCCTTAAGTAACACTACCTAGCTTTAGCTATCTAGCTACTACTTATCTATACTATTACCCTATTTTATTTATATCTAGCCTAGAAGCCTTAATAAGTTAATCTCTCTTTCCTATTAGGGTAATAGGCTATTAGTAAGGTAAGAATGTTAGCACTATAAAGAATAAACACTTGCTTAAGGGGTACTAATAACTCTAAAGCAAACACGCTACGTGAAGGTATACCTATAGATTAGAACCCGCTTCTAGAACGTAAGTCTTCTTATCTAACTATACTAGAGAATTCCTATATATTAGAGCCTATTATTAATAGTAAGGAAGCTATATTAAACCATAGCCTTATATAAGTAAAGACATAGCTATAAATCGCTTAAAAGAGGTAAAAACTTAAACTACTATAGAAAAATTTGTAAGAAGTAAATACCCCTCCTTAATTAGTTAACGCTAATAAAGGCCCTACTCCTACCCTATAAATACCTTCTGCCTAAGATACTACCCCTATTCCCTAGGAAGCACTACCCCTGCTAGGACTTTATAAATATAGCATAGTAAAGATATAGCTAAAAGCTCCTATATATAAGGGGGACACTTATAAGAACCTGCAAATATTCTTAGTAGATTTAAATATAACCTTTACTATAGATTAAAACACATTTACTAATAATATAATAAAGGTTACGTACACTAGTAGCTACCTAGTAGATAAGGCAAAGCAATAGTAAATACGCTTTGCTACTATAAATAGTTATGTAAATTACTAGAGCTACACTTAGGCAGAGTTTATCTAATAGCTAAAAACTAGAGAAATAGATAAAAATAGTTACTACCTAGAAGCTATAGGAACGCTACTAACCCTTTGCTAAGGCAAGGATTAGTTATTCTAGACTTTTATTAAAGTCTAGGGGAAGGCAAAGGTAGAATTACCTAAGCCTATGCCTAAACCTTTAAGAATTACTTAGTTTATATAATGCCTAAATAGCACTATAAAGAAGCAAGTATTTAGCTAAGAGTACCTTACAAGTTAGAACTACCTTATTAGCTAAGGAAAGAAGGTAAAAGCAGTAACTAAGGAAGAGAAAGGGATCCCCTATAAAGGCCACTAAGAAGGCAACTAAGGAGGTAACTAGTAAAAGAGAAGGAACTACTTAGCGTCCCTAGAAAAAGAGCCGTAGGAAGGACACTACTTAGGAGTAAGGGGCTTGCTAGTCTATTATAAGTGTGAAAAACTAGGCTACCTATTAACTAGGTGCACTAAACTAGACTATAGCATTTGCTAGAAAAACACCTACACTACTAAGACGCACTAAGCTAGCACTAAACAGGCTAGGAGTTACTTAAATGCAAATAAGACCCTAATTAGCATAGTAAAACCCTAGGAAGACGCTCTTAACGTGACTTAACCTAATAAAAACAGTCTCCTAGACCTATAAATTTATATAGATATTAAGTTATATTAAGATAACTGCTAGGTAGCAGTGCTAATGCTATTTAACCCTAGCGCCACACATTCCTTAATCCACCCTAATATGCTAATAGACCTTAATTAGTTAAAAGTGTAACCTTGCGATAATACGCTTAAGAGTGTATTAAGTAATGTTATGCTATATTAAGGGATTTTAAAGAAAATAGTATTAGTTAGGGATAGCATAGGCTATGCAAAGATATGCTAACTTAGCTACTACGTTACTAATAGTAGTAAAAAATTGGTTTTAGGAGTTAATTAGGTAAGAGAGTATAAGCCTATAATAATATCTTAGAAAGATAGACTTTAGAGATACCCTATAATAATTAGACATATCTTATTAGCAGTAGGGTTATAGGATAGTTAAAAAGTAGCGAAACATACATCTATTATGGTAGTACTTAACCTATAGGCAATGCATATAATTAGACGCGTGGCTGCTATTAGACCTATAGCAAATAAAGATAAAGAAAGCAGCGATAGCGTAATAACGAAACTAGCTAATAAACCTAAGAAAGTGAAACTTCTAGAAGCTTATAAGGAGTTTAAAGACATGTTTTTAAATAAAGAGGCTAGCACCCTTCCTAGCTTAGGTGGCTATACGCATGCTATTAAATTAAAAAAAGGAAAAGCACTGCTATAGGGTCTAATATATAACCTAGCTAAGAAAGAGTTATAGGTGCTTCACAAGTACCTAGTAACTACGCAGGAACACAGGTAAATCTAAAGATCCGTTAGCCTAGCAGGCGCCCTAATCCTTTTTATGCTAAAAAAAGGGGGAAAGCTATAACTATACGTGGATTATAGAGGCCTTAACAAGATTATAGTTAAAGACAAGGCCCCTTTGCCTCTAATATTAGAAATCTTAGATTAACTAGGGGGTGTAAAGATTTTCATAAAGTTAGACCTTAAAGATACATACTATTAGCTACGTATTTGCAAGGGAGATAAGTGGAAAATAGCCTTTTAGTGTAAATATAGTTACTTTAAGTATCTTGTAATGCTATTTAGGCTTGTTAACGCGCTAGCATCCTTCTAAGAGTATATTAATAAAGCTTTAGAAGGCCTTAATAACCTTATCTACATTATCTACCTTAATAACACCCTAATATTTAGCTACAAGATCTTAGAGTATAAGGGTAATGTTAAAAAGATCCTTAAGAGATTTTAGAAGGCTAACCTTTTTGTTAATTTAGATAAGTGCTAATTCTTTGTTAAGGAGGTTAAATTCCTTAGTTATGTAATCTTACTAAAAGGAATCTTAATAGACCTAAGCAAGGTAAAGGCAATTGTAACGTGGCTAATACCTATCTGCGTGTTTAATATCTAATCTTTCCTTAGCTTTACTAGGTTCTATAGGCGTTTTATTAAGTTATATAGCAAAATAGTTATCCTATTAATAAACCACCTATAAGGGAACTAACTAGCGAATTTTAAGCTAGATAATAGCAAGCTAGTAGCGTTTAGGGAACTATAAAAGCTATTCTAGGAGGCTCCGATTTTAGTCTACTTTAATCTAATGTTACTACTATAAGTGGAGACTAATGCCTTTAGATACGCGATTAGAGCTATCCTTATAATATTAGTGCTAGGTAGCTAGCACCCTATAGCGTTTATATTAAGGAAATTAAAGGACGCTAAATTACGCTACGCAACACTAGACATAAAGCTACTAGCAATTTAGGAGGCTTTTTAGACTTAGAGGCATTACCTTGCTTACTTAGCGCACCTAGTCACTATAATCATAGATTACCTAAATTATAAGTACCTTATAATAAAGCCTAAGCTAACTAGTTATTAGGTTACTGTATTAGATAAGCTATGCCTGTTTAACTTTACTATTAAACACTAGGTAAGGAAGCTAAATCCTACTAATCCTTTATTATAAAGGTTAGACTATATTAGTAAGGAAAGGAAGGCTAAGGCTTTTATGTCTTAGTTACTAACCTTCCTCGCTAAGTTTACTGCTATTAGGCTATAGGGGCGCTGCGTTAGTAATAGCTTAACTACTAGTTAGGCACGTCTATAGCATGTTAGGTTTGTAGTTAAGGAGTAGCGTAAGAGTAATAGTAACTTAGTAAGTACCTTGCGTCTATGCTTACTACCCCTTAATAGCAAAGTAATAACCCTAATAGTAGGTAGGAGAACCTCTTCTATATTAATCTTTACTAGGCTAGGTAAAAGGCTAGAGTGCGTAGTAATAGAGCTATAGGATTATAGTAATTAAACCCTACTAGCTAGTTTAAGAACCTCTTCTATATTAATCTCCGCTAGGCCTATAGAAGCAATAGTAAGCAAGTTAACCTCTACTATATTAACCTTTACTACACTAGTTAAAAAGTCTAAGAGCATTACTAGGGAGCTATATGCTTACAGTAGCATTAAGGCAAACTACCTAATAGCAGGCAGGAAAACCTCTTCTATATTAATCTCTACTATATTTGCGGAAGCAATAGTAGGTAGGAGAACCTTTGCTATATTAATCTTTACTAGGTTAGTTAATTTATCTAAGAGCGCTACTAAAAAGCTACTAGGCTATAGTAGTGTTATAATAAGAATCTTAGCGGTTTAGAGAACCTCTTCTAAGTTTAACTCTAACGTTAGGAGCAAGGCAGCGGAATTAGAAGCCCTAATTTAAGTCTTATTATTAGAAGCGTAGTAAGGGGATGCCTTTATTACGCAGCGGAAGTTATTGCTAATAAGTGGTAACTCTAGTGCGTTAGGACTATAGTTAATTAGTCCCTCTAAGCTAGAGGCTAGAGAGCTATAGATATAGACTATAAGATCCTCTAAGTTGCTAATATATAAAAATCGTGTTTTTATCCCGCTAGGATTGCGAAAAGAAATTTTACTATTAACCTATAATAATCCTATAGCAGGTTATTAGGGGGTTAGCAAGACCCTCTATTGTATTATAGGCTAGTATTACTAGCTATTAATAAAGAAAGACATTAAGGCATATATCTAGTCTTGTGTTAATTATTAAGTTTTAAAGCTAAGGTTACATAAACCTTATAGCGAGTTAGCTACGTTGCTAGTGCCTAATTGCCCCTTTTAAGAACTATTAATAGACTTTATTATAGGCTTGCTACTAGTGAAGGATTAGAAGTTTTAGTTACATAACGCGATTTTAGTTATTATAAACTAATTCTTAAAGTATAGTATTTATATACTAGTGTTCACACGCCTAACTAGTAATAGCCTTACTATAGTGTTCCTTAAGAATGTTTTTAAAGACTATAGCGCCCTAAAAGGTATTATTATAGACTATAGGTTAATATTTACTAGTAGATTTTAGAGGACCTTCTACCACTTTATTATAATAAAGCAGTGACTAAGTACCGCATTTTATCCCTAAATAGATAGGCAAATAAAGCAATTAAACTAGGTTCTTAAGTATTATCTAAGAGCCTATACGTGTGCTAAATAGGATAATTAGGTAGAATATCTGCTAATAGCATAGTTTGCCTATAACACAAGCAAGCATAGTAGTTATAGCCTAACGCTAGCAAAGGCGCTATAAAGGTATAACCTAAGGGGACTACATTAGGCTATCCTAATGCCTAGCTTAGTGAATAACTAGGTAGAAAATAGAGTCTTAGAATTAAAATAAAAACACTTAGAGATTAAGTAGCTACTCTATAACATATAAGCATAGCAAAAGAAGTATTATAATTATAAGAGAATACTAATAGAGTTTAAGGTTAGGGACTATATTTTGCTATCTACTAAGAATATTAACCTAAGATAACTAAGCTAAAAGCTTATAGCTAAGTACCTAGGGCCTTATAAAATTAAGAAGGTAGTTAGCAATTATAGCTTAGCCTATTAATTATAATTACTAGCTAGCTTAAGACTTCATAATGTGTTTAATATTATAAGCCTTAAACTATTTAGAGGGGATCCCACTAGCTATATAGATGCATCCTTGCTATAAGATAACGTTAAGGATAATAAAGAAGAGTTTAAGGTTAAGAGAATTATCTTATATTAGTATAACGGAAAACAGCAGAAATTCTTAGTAAAATAGAAGGGCTATAATAGCTTAGAGAATTCGTGGGTGTTAAAAAGAGATTTTATTACAAGGGATATTATAAATAATTATAAGTGGTAATTAAGTAGCTAGTTTACAAAGACATTATTACTTTAGTAATTTAACACACGAAATTTTATAGCATAAAAGTTATATTCTCTTAAAGCAAACTACCACGTAGCTACTAAGCACCTATTACTCTATTATTACATTTGCTATTGTATTTTCCTCTATAGTAGCTATAGGAGCTTTATTATTAGAGAACCCCTCCTTATCCCTATAAATAAAGGAATAGAGCTCTTTAGGAAGCTTAGAGGGGCTAACACATATAAGAAGCTATAAAGCGCATGCTATAAACTAGCTATAAGTTAGCAAAGTAAAAGCTATACTAGAGATAATAGGACTTACTATAGGGGCATTTTAAGCTATAAAGCGTAAGCTATTAGCAATATTAATTTAGACCTTAAGGTTAGTAATATTAAATAGCTATAATATTACTGCTTGCTTATTAGCATCTGCCTTATAAGCGGCTTCTATAGTTAGATAGGCCTAACAAACTCTCCTATAGCAATCTGTATTCTTTATAGTAAGGAGAGTATTATATAATTTACATTTCGCGCGCACTAGAGCCTAGTAATAAGTTAGCTCTAACTAAGTTACTAGAATTAATAATCTTACTAGGGATAGATAGTAATAGGTGCTATTAGGAACCTCCTTTATAACCTTAAAGAACTTATAATAGAGTATTATAATTCTTATAGGACACTAACAATAGGTTAGCTAGCTAAGAGTAGTGGCCTTAAAGGGGCACTTACACTAGCATATGTTTTGTTATTTTTCGCGTAGTAAGCGCACTTTAAGGAATTACTTATCCTAAGTTAGCATTATAAGAGCAAGGAAGGAGTAGCTTAGTTATACTAAGGGAATAATAGCACTTATTAGGAATTAGCTTCCTATCTATAATATACTAAGGTTTAGCTCTGTTATCTTTAGGGGTAATCTACTAGATTACTACCCACTAACTATAGCGAAGGCAAGGAATTTTAATTATACTACTTAGTAAGTTAGCAGCTATAACACTATAAATAAGAGGTAAACTTATACAAATGTTTTTAAAGCATATAAAGCCCTCTTATAAGGGGATTTTTCTAGGGCAGGCGCTAAGGGTCCTAGAGTTATTAGGCAGATAGAAGACATTATAACCTATCTGTAAGTTAGTAGTAAGCAAGTAGGAAGCAAAGTAGTAAAATACTAACTATAATACTAACTATAAGAAGCAGAGAGATAATAAGATAATAAGGAGAAAGACTCTAAATAATATTAGTAACTACTAGGTAGTAGCAGTAAGGACACTGCTATAGGGCTAGTAAGGCTAACTTACAAATTTAATATTAAAAAGTAAGAGGGATAAGGAGGAAAGAAAGAGAAAAAGGAGGGGAAATTTAGTCTTTTTTATATTAACCACGGACCCCTTAAGTAATCTACGTAGGTAGCAAAAGTAAGCTATAGGTTAAAAAGCTAGCGTTATAGCTATTAATAGCTAAAGTTATAGCTAACTACATATACCTAGCGAGCTTATAGTAACTTCGCTAAAACTTATAATTAAATGCACCCTAATGTATAGTGTCTAATACCCTATTCTTTTTAGCTAATAAGGAAATATAATATAGGGTATTTACTTTTACAGGACTAGTAGGAATAAGGATATAAGCATTTACAAAGCAACTCTATAGCCACGACTACATTATAACTAGGAGCTTATAGGTAAGGTAAGGAATAATAGCTAGACCCGCTATTAATAGGGCTATTATCTCCCTGCGTCTTGCGTTAGGACACGTAAGGTAAGAATTACATAGGAAGTTTAAAATAGTAAGTTTGCACTAACTAGGCAGCAAGTATAATTAAGGGCAATCGTAAAGTAAAGGGGGTATTATATTAGGGTTATAGAGGCTATAGAGTAACATAGGCAATAGAGGCAATAGCATTATATATAGTAGGACCCACTTAGGACTTGCAGCGCCCTAGCTACGAGGTTACTATAAGCTAGTCACATAAGCGTAGAGGGGGTATTTAGGCAAAGGTCGCACATAGAGAATATAAGAGGCTAGAGATTAAAACCCTTAAGCAACACCACCTAGCTTTAGCTATCTAGCTGCTACTTATCCATACCATCACCCTGTTCTATTCACATCCGGCCCAGAAGCCTTGACAGTTACGTACGTAAATTATGTAGTAGGACTATTTAAGAGGGTAGCCCTTAGGTCTAAAAAGTAAGTCTTTAGTATACGTAGGCAGAAAAATAGCAAAGAGAGGTCTCTAAGAAAATTTTCTTAACACTAAGTAATAGGAATTATAGATAATAGGTATTACAGAAGTTATAACGCAACGTAACGTGATATATAGTGCGTGTAATGTAGTGTAATAGGTTAAAAAGCCTAGTATAGATATACTAGATATCTAATAATTTCAAAGGATATAGCATATCTACTATTATAGATAATATTAAATATAACGGTTACAATAGTAAATAGAATCACTAAAAAGAGGTTATAGTTATAACTAGATAGTTATAGGTTATAATATGGTGGTTATGGGTGTGGCTGTAGTTAATTTTTAACACTAAGGGTCTAATGTTGCAATGCGTGGCACTAGTAGATAAAAAGCTTTAACTTCTAGTGGTTTCCTTTGTAATCTTAAGAGCCTATAGGTATAGTAGGTGGTAACTAGTACCTAAAATTAAGTAGTAATTGCAGTAGAATAACGTAGTAATATAGTAATCTATAGGCCTTCTAGGCTTATAACCTATTAAAAATAGAAGGGAATCTAACTAGAGGGATAGGAAGACCTCCCTAGTAGATTCTAGTGCGGCGGCTTCTAGATTCACTAGATTATAGCGTATTCTGCAAGATAAAGAGCTTTAATAGTTAAATATAGTTAATTCCTAGCTAATACAGATAATCTAATAAGCAATAAGAGGATTTCTAGTCCCCTTATAGACCTACTAACTATATCGGAGGATCTAGACCACTAGAGAGGTCTTAGGAGCTACTTTTAATTTTTCGCAAAACCTATTTATATAGGAAAAATAAAAAATTAACTTATAGCTATACAAACTAGCTACCTAGGTGGCCTAACTAAGCACTTTAATATATAACTGTTATGAACTAGCCTTATGGCTGCTGCACATAAGCGTTTAGAGTGTGATTAATATTCTTACAGAAGAAGAAGAAGACTAAGCTTAGGGTTACATAGCATCCCCCTTTATAGGGGTTACACCTAGTTTATGCGCGGGGCGCGCATAGACTAGTGTTCTTCCACGTGTAGCCCGCTTACTTTATAAAGCCTCTTTAAATCCCCCTTTCCTTTGCTAAAGACCTAAGCTTATAGCTTAAGTCTATAATATACCCCCTTACTTATCCCCTTCTATCCTCTCCTTATCTAGCTAAACTAAATATAAATATATATTATTAACTTATAGGGTATAGCTTTAGTGTATATAAAGCCTACCTTACTATATATAGGTTAAAGGTAAATCCTAGACTTAACTAAGTAAAGTTAAAAAAAATTTACTATAGACTTACCTTACTCCTAACTATCTCTATTACGCTACTACCCTATATATTCTAATTTTTACTATAGGTTTACCTTACTCCTAACTATCTCTATTACACTACTACCTTATATATACTAACTTTACTTATAGAAAACACTAGCCTATCCTTTTTTTAGTCTATTACTAACCACTTTTAATGCTTTATATTATTACCTATTTCTTACCTTCTACCTATTACTACCTAAATACTAACTTCACTTTAGCTTTCCCCTTAACTCTAACTACTATAACCCTATTATTATAATATATTACCCCTATCTAATACTAGCCCTTCTCTAGCTACGCGTTTATTCTAGTCTCTAGTTAGAGCCTATAAGCGTTCTCTAAGGAATATAAATACTCCCTTTCTTTCCCTCTAAAAATTTAATCCTTTTTCTTTATAATATTACTACTCCCCCTTAAAATCCCTTATTATTTTCTTTCTAAATCCTTTTATCTTACTATTAGCCTCTATTTTACTACTATTATATCTAATATTACCACTACCCCTACTAGTGCTATATCTACGCTACCTTTGCCCCCTCCTTCTCCTTCTTCTAGTTTACTAAAGGGCATATACCTTAGTAAGTATATCCTTAAGGGTAACTCTAGTAATAAAGCCCTCTCTAATAGAGAGAAGCATAAGTTCCCTTACGCGCTATATATTAATAACCTTTGCACTAAGGGTATATATACCTATATGCTAGGCATAAACTAGGCCTATGCCCCTTACTATACTACCTATTATTTATATGTCTAGGAGATATACTTATACTATGTAGACCTAAAATTACGTTATATATTTAAGCACCTTAATACCCTTATAGGTGCTAATAAAGCTATTAAGACTCTAGCTATAAAGTAAACTGCCTCTAAAAAGGGGTGTTACGCTATTCTTACTAAAACCTTTATCTACCGCTAAAAACATTTTAATAGCATGCTTACTACTACCTAAATTAATCCTACTAAAGCTATACCTTTAGCTACTTCCCCTATAGGTATAGCCTATGCCTAAGGCATTACTAAAGCGTAAGCCCTTATGCTTGCTTAAACTATGCCTACTTAATAGGGCTTTAACTCTCTTACTACTAAATTTTTCTATAGTATATCTAATATAAATAAGACTCTCTAGTGGTCTATCTAAGCCTAGGAGTAAGCTATAGAGGAATCCTATAACCTAACTATAGCTATTACGTAGTTAACTAAAAAGGTTACTTAAGACTATTACCCTTACCCTTGCTTTTCTCCTTTTTCTTAATTTTGTTTTTTTAGTTTTTATCTTTTCCTTTATTATAAAATAGTAGCGCTATGTCACGCGTAAGCTAGAGGATAGCTATATTAATAGTTTTTAGTAGTTAAATTAAATTATACCCTTCGCGGACTATTATTTATCTATATATCCCCCTATTATAACTTAAACCTATCTAGTGCCTTTATATCTAAGACGCTTTCTAATAGTTCCTATATTAGCTATACGTAACCTTTCTATTTTACTAATATATTATAATTTAACCCCTAACCTTATATATTTTTAGCTATAAGAATCTCCTTAACCTAGTACTTAGCAAGGTTATTATTAGTATTTGTTATAATTAGCTTTAGGGGTAGGCGTTTATTAGCTAACTTTTAGCTTAGTAATAGATTATTTACTACCCTCTATATTAAGTTAATATAAAATATAGGGTATATCCCCCTTAGTATATCTAATTTAACTATTAGTAGTGTTAGGACCTTAAGCACCTTATACTTTGCTATTACCTAATCTAGTTTCTTACATAGGTGGTTTATCTTAATGTTTTAAAGACTTAGCTATATATAGTCTCTTACTTAGAACTATTCTACTAGCCTATGCCTGCTATTTATATTCTCCTACTGCTATTATTAAATAAAAGCTATAGTAGCCTATATTAGGTCTATGCTATCTTTTAAATATTTTAAGAATACCTAGGCCCTCCCCTTTGCTAAAGTTACTAAGGTACCTATATGTAACGCTTCCTAGATAGTTAGTATATTAAATCTATGTAATGCTATATTTACGCTTACTCCTATTACTAATAAGTCCCTATTATTTAACGCTAGTTAATAAGCTAGTAAATAATCTAGCTAGTTAAACTAAGAGAAGGATAGTAACACCTATAAAACCACAAGCACCTCCTAGTTAGCTTATTCTATTTTGCTATTAGTTTAGGGATAATGTGATGTTAATAGAAGTTATTCTATGCCTACCTTCTAGCAAAGCTCTGTCTAGAAGCTACTTAACTAGTCTAATCCTTAATCTATAATAATTTAATTTAGGAAACTATAGAAACGCTACTAGCAATGTTTAAACCGTTTCGCGCACGCTTTAGCCCCTATTAATATTATAGCTTTAAGCTATATATATTTAGAGAGTTAGTCTATAATAACTATAAGGAACCGTAGGTTATCTAGCTTCTCTACTAGGAGGTTAGTTATAAAGTCTATTAAAATTTATAACTAATATCTATTAGGCAGTGGTATTAGTTTTAATAAGCCTTACCTTAGTTAGTGGCTTTTCCTTCCCCTATAGTAGTAATAATTACAGACTACCCGCGCTATATTCTATAACATGCTATCCTAATAAAAGTCCCTATAAAGCGCCTTAAAAGTAGTGTTCTACCCTAGATAACCTAGTAAGGGAGAGTTATAGGCCTATTAAATTAGAGTTATAGTTAAAGGCTCCCACTTTAGGACCTATATCTAGCCCTAAAATTAAAGCGCTTCTCTTATACTAATCTAGCAGTCTATAATCTATTCTCTTATGCTTACTACTTCTAGGAACTTTTATTTTCCTAACTTCACTATATTTAGCCACGCCCTATATATTTTGTCTTAAACCATAGCTTAGTCCTAAAGTAACTATAGGTAGGTATTTATAAATATTACCATGCCCTTAGGTAAGTTTATATTATAACTAGGATCCTCCCCTATTTATATGCTTTCTGCTACCTTAACTAGTTATATGCTTACGCTTAATATCCCCTTCCTAAAGGTATAACCTATTAGTATTAAAGCTAATTATACTATTAATACTATTAGTCTACTTACTTATAGATCTTCTTAATATTATCTTAATAGTGTATCTAGCTATCCCGCTTATATACTAAGTCTATAACGTAAATAGAAGTTAAAGAGTGTAAGAGTCTCTGCCTATCTAGCCTAGCATTCTAATATCTCCCTTAGTGTAGTAAAGTACTCTAGGTTCTTATAGTCTATTAGGATTATAAATAGTTTGCTAACACTCTATAGCTTTACTAACTATGCTTTAAGGCAGGAGATAATTATAAGTAACTCCTTATTATAAATTATATAGTTCCTTTTCACTAGCTATAAGTAGGCTAAGTAATACGCCACTAGATATAATATGCTACTATTACTAGCCTATAAGAGATAACTACCTAATGCTATCCTAGAGTAGTTTGCCTTAACCACTATATCTTTCTTAGGATCCTATTACATAAGGATAGGATATAATATAAAAGCTAGCTTTAAAGCTTTAAACGCTTTTTCACACTCCTCTATCTAATAGAATAGTATGCCCTTTTTTATTAAGTCTAATAGGGGTCCTATAACTTCTAAAAATTAGGATATAAAGTTATAATAGAAGTTAGTAAAGCCTAGAAACCTGTATACTCCCTATATCCTTATTAGTGCCTTCTAGTCCCTAATTACTATAATCTTCTTAGGGTCTAGATAAATCTCTTTTCCTATATAAATAATAAACCTAAGATATTTAACTTCTTTTATTATAAACACACACTTCTTAATGTCTAGGTTTAAGCTAGCCTAGCGTAGCCTAGCTAGCACCCCTTAGACTTTCTCTATATAGTCTTTTTATAAACCCCCTAAGTAAACTAACACGTTATTAAGATATACTATTACATAGTCTCTAAGAATCCCACTAAGTGCCCTATTAATATACCTCTAAAAGGTTATAGAGGCGCCTACTAGACTAAATAGGTAAATAAGCCACTTAAATAATCCAAATTATATACAGAATGCTATCTAGTGTTCCTTACCTTTTGTAATCTATATATAGTAAAACACTACTCTTATATCTAGTTTAGTAAACCACTTTACCTCTAATAATAACTATAATATTTCCTTAACTAGCAGTAAGGGGTAATAGTTCTATTCTATAATCTTATTTAACGCGTGATAGTTTATATAGAACCTCTATCCACCCCCTAGCTTCTTAACTAATAGCACTAGTGCCACCGCTAATAATAAGCTTACCTAAATCTAACCCTTATCTATAAGGTTAGTAACTTACTTCCTAATCTTAAGTAAGTATTAGTAAGGCATGCTATATAATAGTGCCTATAGCAAGTCTAGTGTGTTCCCTTCTATATCCTTCTTAAGATAAATATAGTAATCTAACTTCCCCTAATATAGGGGTAAAACATTTGCCTTACTCTCTAGGAATAGGTCCTTAAAGTCCTATAATGTTTCTAGTAAGGAAGCTAAGAGCTCTTATTCTAACGCCTCTAGCATTATATTAATCTATAAGATAGACGTTATTTCTCGCAGACTTATAGCTAAAAGCTAGATATATTGCTTCTATTACTTTGCCTTATATACTATCCCTGCGAATGTTAATCTAAGGACTGCTACCATAGGGTATTCTGTCTTTCTATCTATAAAAGCCTATATAATTAGGTTGTTTGCTAAACTAATGCTTAGTTAACGTTATTTTATCCATAGGGTTATGTTATAACGCGTTATCTATAGTGTCCCTAGGATTAACTCTTTAGTTAATCCTAGGATTAAGTATGCTATAATTAGTGTCTTCTATCTATCTATATCTATCTAAAAGCATATAATATATAATATAAATAAATGCTTTTCTTGTCTTTCCTTTCCCCCTTTTTTCACACTAACTATAGTATATACTAACCTCCTAGATAGTAAGGGAATGCGTTCTAGTTAAAGCTTTTAGATAAGGCGCTTACTTATAGTAGCGTAGTAGTTATAACCTATATTAATCTAAGCATTTGTAAAGGTAGTCTTATTAATTAATACTAGGACTAAAAAGGGTATTAAATCTATATTATCCTAAATCTATTAAAAGTCCTTATCTATAATAACTATATGCTATAATACCCCCTCTTACTCCCTTCTCTTAACCTCTCTTAAATAACTTAATAAAGGGGTTATTCTTTTCCTAACTACTCCTTAGAATTACTCCCTAGCTCTTTAGGCTTAGTCTTCGCTAAATTACATATATTAATAGATAATTTTCCCTATAAGGGAATAGTAGTATATAATATGCATCCTAAGATAAAGTGCTTAGTGAATTTATAACACATACACTTACCCTTCTCTTATTATATTACTAGCACTACTTCTAAGACCTACTTAGCTTACTTCTTTAGCTAAGAGGACTATCCTAGGGACTAGCTAGATTTTTTTTTAGGTGCTTGCTATACCTATAGATTATATATCTATTATTAGTGTGTCCTTATTACGTGCCTATTATTTAGCTACGCTAGCTATAGGTAAGGCAAACTTTTAAACCTAATGTTTTTCCTCTAATTAATAGGACTTAATGTCTAGTATAATAGCGCAGTATTAAGCCACCGCTAACGCATAATCTATATAAGGTATATCCTTACTTACACTATAGTCCCTTATTTACTTATTAAGTGCTATATATAACTTAGCTAGCTTTATAGCGCTAGCCTATCCTAACCCTCCTATAAGAGCTAATTTTTATTTAAATTAAATATAGAAGTCACTAAAACGCTTATTTTATTATTATATAAGCTAGTTAAGTTTTATAATAGCTATTTCCTATTAATAAGGGTTATTAAATATTTCCCTAAGGTAGTTAAGAAACTAATCTAGATAGTAGTTAAGTAAGTAACCCTTTTTAAAAAAGGGAGCTATATATACCTAGACTTTTAGAGATAGGTTCTAGAAAATATAAAACTACTAGTCCTATATAGTGCTAATAAAGTCCTAGTCTAAAACTAGCTTATATATTATAAGACCTTTTTATGCTAAGAATAGTACCTTATCCCTATTAAATAGAGGACCTATAGGGATTAGTTTTTGTTTTAGTTAAGCTATATATAGATATACCTCTAGCTACTAAATAAGTTAATTTATCTATATAGTTTACTTAGTAACTACCTTATATAGTCCTAATACTTTATCTGTTTTTATTTCTAAGGGTAATAGTATATTTACTAGTGTCTAAGTGCTTATAGTAAAGAATATTAAATATTATAAACTAGCCTTATAGCTACTATATATAAGCGTTTAGAGTGTAATTAATATTCTTATAGAAAAAGAAAAAGACTAAGCTTAGGGTTATATAGCATCCCCCTTTATAGGGGTCACACCTAGTTTATGCGCAGGGCGCGCATAGACTAGTGTTCTTCCGCGTGTAGCCTGCTTACTTTACGGAGCCTCTTTAGATCCCCCTTTCCTCCGCTAAAGACCCAAGCTCGTAGCTTAAGTCTATAACAATAACCCTATTAATAAAATATACTATTAAATCTAGAAAAATTCAAGGATTTAAATAGTATATGTTAGCCTTTTATACGACTACTAGTTATCTAGTTACAGTTGATTTTAGCTTCCCTATAGGGTAACCTAGTCGGCTTAGTTATACAAGCCTGTGGGTTAGTTATAGGAATAACGCAGGTTATAACAGAACGCTGCAAGCAACGCCTGTAACTAACGTTATAACAACGCAACAAGGCAACTAGTGGGCCTATAAAATAGTGCTATAAATAGCATTATTTTAACACTCCCTCTAGAAAAGTATAAGGTAACTAATTCAATACCTAGACTTAGCTCTTTAATAGATATCTAAGTTAACTATAAATTTAATAATAAATCCAATAACTTTTAGACTAAAAACAGTAAAATCGATAACTTTTAGGCGTAATTCTAGTGTTTTTGTTAATTTTTCGGTTTTTTCGACTTTTTAGTTGGTTTTTTTAAACTAGGCCTTTGTATTTATAAGACCTAATAATTAGATAAATTATTAAAATTTATCATTAGGCAGGGGCTTAGTTAAACTATCTGCAGGCATCTCTTTAGTATTAATGTAAATAACCTTAGCTATACCCTTCTATACCTTTTCTCTAGTATAGTTAAATTTTAGTAGGGTATGCTTTATTCTGCTATAAAGAGTAGGATTATTAGCGGTTATAATAGCGCCTTAGTTATCACTAAAAATTAGTACTAGAGGTGCTATAGGTAGCTTTATCTCTTTAAAGAGACTATAAAGCCACTCTAGCTCCCTAATAGCTTTACATAAGTATTGAAAATGGGAAGGGAATCTAGCTAGAGGGATAGGAAGACCTCCCTACTAGATTCTAATGCGGCGGCTTCTAGATTCACTAGATTATAGCGTATTCTGCAAGATAGAGAGCTTTAATAGTTAAATACAGTTAATTCCTAGCTAAACAGACAGTCTAACGAACAATAAGAGGATTTCTAGTCCCCTTATAGACTTACTAACTGTATTAAAGGATCTAGGTCGCTAGAGAGGTCTTAGGAGCTACTTTTTATTTTCCGCAAAACTTATTTATATAGGAAAAATAAAAAATTAACTCACGGCCATACAAACTAGCTGCCTAGGTGCACTAACTAAGCACTTTAATAAACAACCCTATTTATAAAATATACTATTAAATCCAGAAAAATTCAAGAATTCGAACAGTATACGTTAGCCTTTTATACGACTACTAGTTGCCTAGTTACAGTCGATTTTAGCTTCCCTATAGGGTAACCTAGTTGGCTTAGTCATACAAGCCCGTGGGTTAGTTGTGGGAACGCAGGTCACAACAAACAACGCTGCAAGCAACGCTCGTAACTAACGTTGCAACAACGCAACAAGGCAACTAGTGGGCCTATAAAATAGTGCTATAAATAGCATTATTTTAACAACTATAAGTCTAATAGTAGCTATATATCTAATTATATACATTACCTATAGGTTAAGTACTACTATAATAGATATATATTTTACTACTTTCTAACTATCCTATAACCCTACTACTAATAAGATATATTCCTTTATTATAAGGTATCTTTAAAGTCTATCTTTCTATAATATTATTATAGGCTTATACTCTCTTACCTAATTAACTTCTAAAACTAATTTTTCTTTACTATTAGTGATATAGTAGCTAAGTTAGTATATCTTTATATAGCCTATACTATCCCTAACTAATACTATTTTCTTTAAAATCCCTTAATATAGTATAATATTACTTAATATACTCTTAAGTATATTATTATAAGGTTACACTTTTAACTAATTAAGGTCTATTAGTATATTAGGGTAAATTAAGGAATATATAGCGCTAGGGTTAAATAGCGTTAGTATTACTACCTAGTAGTTATCTTAATATAACTTAATATCTATATAAATTTATAGGTTTAAAAGACTATTTTTATTAAGTTAAGTTATATTAAGAGTGTTTTCCTAGGGTTAAACTAAGCTAATTAGGGCCTTATATAAGTTTAAGTAACTCCTAGCCCTCTTAATGCTAGCTTAGTATATCTTAGTAATATAGGTGTTTTTCTAGTAAATACTATAGTTTAGTTTAGTGCACTTAGTTAAGGGGTAGCCTAGTTTCCTATACTTATAATAAACTAAAGAGCCCCTTACTCCTATATAGTATTCTTCCTATAGCTCTTTTTCTAAGGATACTAAGTAATTCCTTCTCTTTTACTAGTTACCTCCTTAGTAGCCTCCTTAGTAGCCCTTATAAGGGATCCCTTTCTTTTCTCTAGTTATTACTTTTGCCTTCTTTCCTTAGCTAATAAAGTAGTTCTAACTTATAAGGTACTCTTAGCTAAATACCTGCTTCTTTATAGTGCTATTTAGGCATTATATAAACTAAGTAATTCTTAGAGGTTTAGGCATAGGTTTAGGTAATTTTACTTTTACCTTCCCCTAGATTTTAATAAATATCTAGAATAACTAATCCTTACCTTAATAAAGGGTTAGTAGTATTCCTATAGCTTTTAGGTAGTAACTATCTTTATCTATTTCTCTAGTTTTTAGCTATTAAATAAACTCTACCTAAGTATAGCTTTAGTAATCTATATAATTATCTATAGTAGTAAAGTATATTTACTATTACTTTACCTTATTTACTAGGTAGCTACTAGTATATATAACTTTTATTATATTATTAGTAAATATATTTTAATCTATAGTAAAGGTTATATTTAAATTTACTAAAAATATTTATAAGTTCTTATAAGTATCCCCCTTATATATAGGAGCTTTAAGCTATATCTTTACTATACTATATTTATAAAGTTTTAGTAAGGGTAGTGCTTTATAGGGAATAGGGGTAAAATCCTAAGTAAAAGGTATTTATAGGGTAGAAGTAAGGCCTTTATTAGCATTAACTAATTAGGGAGGGGTATTTACTTTCTATAAATTTTTCTATAGCTATTTAAGTTTTTACCTCTTTTAAGTAATTTATAGCTATGTCTTTGCTTATATAAGACTATAGTTTAATATAGCTTCTTTATTATTAATAATAGGCTCTAATATATAGGAATTCTCTAGTGTAGTTAAATAAGAAGACTTATACTCTAGAAATAAGTTTTAATCTATAGGTATACCTTTATATAGTGTGTTTACTTTAGAGTTATTAGTACCCCTTAAGTAAGTGTTTATTCTTTATAGTGCTAATATTCTTAACTTACTAATAGCCTATTACCCTAATAGAAAAGAGAGATTAACTTATTAAGGCTTTTAGGCTAGAATAGATAAAATAGGGTAATAGTATAGATAAGTAATAGCTAGATAGCTAAAGGTAGGTAGTAATACTTAAGGGTTTTAATCTCTAGCCTCCTATATTCTATATATATAACCTTTGCCTAAATACCCCCTTTATACGCATGTAACTAGCTTATAGTAGCCTTATAGCTAGGGTGCTATAAGCCCTAAGTAGGTCCCACTATACATAATGCTATTACCTCTATCGCCTATGTCGCTCCGTAGCCTCCACGACCCTAACACTTATATCTTTATGTAGTCTAGCGCTAGCCCTAGGCTAGGTTAGCGCCGCTATTAGTGTAGCTATTTGTAGTTATTTATTACTAGCTTACGCTAGCCTTATCCCTTTATCTAAGTTTTTTAAGTTAGAAGGACTACTAACTCTCCCCCTTTGCCTAGGCCCTAGCTCTTCTCTAGGCTAGTGCTAGCCTAACTAATATCGCCGCCCGCAAAGTGAATTCGAGTTCGTAATGATAATAACATAAGTATAATCTTAGCTATAGTAAAGCTAGGCATAAAACTTAGAATTTTCTTAGGCGTGACTTCTATGGTTAAGAACCTAGCTACAGGTAGTCTCTTTATAGATTAAATAGTCCCCTTACCTAGATAACGAATATTATTATCCCTTGTTATGTTATCTATCTCTCTAATTCCTAGTGTTTGATTTCGTGTGTGTGTTTCAGGGCGCGTATCTTATAGCACACAATAGACCTGTAAAATAATTTAGGGGGTGCCCTATAAACAATCATGCAGTATTTAACTAGGTCTTAAACGGAAGAGGTTCCTTATACACCTGTTTATGAAACATACATAATAAGATTTACGCTTACTAGAAGCTGTTACGTGCTAGAATTGACAAGTGGCTGTTGCTAAGGATGTGGCCTGCCGTTGCCGAGGATATGACCTGCACGTGACCTAGAACCCCTATATTAGACGATAGCTCTGACCTTTACACTCATTATATCCTACATTTCATATCATAACAGAAGCTGTCTAGGTACGTATCTATAACACAAGCTTCCTTTATCAAGCAAGACCTTCGTTAAGCAAGACCTTCGTCCGAACCTTCGCCAGTCAGGACCTTCCGCAATAGAACGCCTAGGATGTGGTACTAAAGAGATATCTTTACTTGGAAAATGTCACGACTAGGTTAGGGAATGAGGATAAACAGAGTGATAGCTAAGATTCGCGGTCGCTGCTAGAATGTAGCTACCTAGGGGTGGGTGCGTAAAGGTTTTAAACTCTAATATCCCTTATATAATATTGTAGGCATATGGCTATCTAGTAGTTAGGCTAAGGGCTCTCTCACGCCTCTATCCCTTTGAGTGCCCGAAGGCGCTAACGAGGTCACGGGACCCACATCTACCTTAATACATGCGAGGTACTTCTAAATCCCCCTAATAGCTCCTATTAAACGCGTTTAGTAACATTCCTTATATAATGGTTTTTATAATAACTACTAAAGATATTGATAGTAATATTCTTAAGAACCTCTTTAAGCTAAAGCTATTAGTCTGCGTTAATAAACACTATTATTACGAGCGGCTAGCTAATGCAGGTAACTCGCGCCTGCGAGGGTCGTGATATAGCTATAATGTGTGCGATGTAGCTCTTTGTACTACTGGAAATTATTAGGACTTCTATTATAGTAAGATTCCTATAGAAAATTAAGTACCTCTTATTCTCCCTTAGTCTGATTGGCCCACTAGCACTTTCGTGACCTAGTTGGCGCCTTCGGGCACTCAAAGGGATACTCCTGACAGAAAAAAAAATGGAAAGGTACTTCTTCCATTTTGGGCCTAGCTACTGGTGCATGATAATCATCAACCAGACGCTAGCTTAGTAAGCTAAAGGTATCCATCACAAGTGGACCGACAGCTTCTGGTACTTTCATTTTTTAATCTGGCATGAACAGTCAGACAACTAAATTAACATGACCTGGGCTTCAAGTATCGTAACCTTTGCAGGTTTTGTTCTTCTTATACACTCGTATGTTTTGACTAAGATCACAACTTATCTGAAAGTACTCACTAACTCTTCCGCCGTAGTGGCTACTCAGCTCATGAGCACTCTGCGATCACATCAGCCTTGAAGGCCCACGCTCTAGGCACGCACCCCATAGCAAGAGCTCTTCCGATCGACATTCGCCTAGAAACGATTTTTGCCACACTTTTGATATGTCTCGGCTTCGTTTTTGGATCCGATAAGCTGCATCCCATCCGCTGGCAAGTGTGGGCAGGCAAAATTGAGCGGGAAGGGCGCGCTGGTTATATCGACGGCTCTGGACAGGTGGATCGGGACTTCCGCGGAAGTCCTTTTAGCTTACTTGAAGCACGTCCTGGTTTCGTCGATATCCGAAGGCAACGCCATGAATTTGCTGTCTGGGTCAGAGACAAGAATGTAGAATAATACATGAGGCTCCCGACCTGCAAGAGGAACAAGTTACAACACTTTAAGTCTACATCCATATCAAGTTGACGCATACATTTGTGGCGGCCTGCTTTTACTATCACCACTCGAGGTATTCATCTCTGGACACAAATTCCATGGAGGTGTACACCTTTTTTCCCTCGATTCTCGACATTGTTGCCACAAAATCATATGAACAATCTTGAACCGTTGTAAGCCCGTCAGAATCATTTGCTTGCACGGAACAGTGCATGTTAGGAAGACAAGCAGTCGTGGCGATTGTCATTCATGTTCCGACTCAGGTTGTTCTTCATATGCTCTATGTGCGTTGAGCAAGCCAATCATACAACAAAAAAAAGGTACTTCGATCGTTGATTTCGGGGCACGTGAAGTCCGCGAATGCCTCGCATCACATATTTCGAGCACTGTGTCGACTGCCAATTCTAGAATTATCTCAAGGTAGTGCCTAAATCATGACCAACTTTTGATCCTTCGAAGCAAGGAAATACTTCATTGTGACAGCTCTTCATATAAGTGACTGCAAGGCACCTGACTGACTGGTGGGTAGCTTTTGGTCGAAGCATCAGAAAACCAGGTCTTACCCGATTGATTACCAAGTACTTGCCTACCTACCCTAAGTAAGTAGTAATCAATGCAGAGTCACGATGGTAGAATGGGGATCTACAGGGCATGCACCTGCCTAAGTACTTCTATGTACAGTGGGGGGGCCTAAAGTTAAAGGTTGAAGATTCTTCCGCACTGCCCTAAAGGTACGGAATTGCCTCTAAAATACAAACTAAGTTAATATTTAAATTTCTTACCCTTATTTACCCTCTCCTATAATATTATATTATAATAGAGCTAGAGGTAAGTATAAGGATAAGATACTAATAGTAATTAATAAAGAAGAAAGAGGTCTAGTATAAAGCTACTACTATCTTAATACTAGTATAGGATAGTGTAATATTTATAGAAGTAATAATAACCCTATAATAAACTAGATTTAATTTAAATACCTTAAAGATATAAAATACTATAAAGAAATTACTAGCCTTATCCCTAGTAATAAAGTAGCTAAAGTCTAGTGTATTACTAAGGCTATAGCTCTTTAAGTTATTATATATATAGAGTATAGAGAGGTAAAGATAGTTATAGTAAGTAACTAGGGGAGGAGGAAAGAGGTGAAAGATAGCTACATAGAGGGGGAGAGAGGTAAAGGATTACTACTGTTAAAATAATGCTATTTATAGCACTATTTTATAGGCCCACTAGTTGCCTTGTTGCGTTGTTGCAACGTTAGTTACGAGCGTTGCTTGCAGCGTTGTTTGTTGTGACCTGCGTTCCCACAACTAACCCACGGGCTTGTATGACTAAGCCAACTAGGTTACCCTATAGGGAAGCTAAAATCGACTGTAACTAGGCAACTAGTAGTCGTATAAAAGGCTAACGTATACTGTTCGAATTCTTGAATTTTTCTGGATTTAATAGTATATTTTATAAATAGGGTTGTTTATTAAAGTGCTTAGTTAGTGCACCTAGGCAGCTAGTTTGTATGGCCGTGAGTTAATTTTTTATTTTTCCTATATAAATAAGTTTTGCGGAAAATAAAAAGTAGCTCCTAAGACCTCTCTAGCGACCTAGATCCTTTAATACAGTTAGTAAGTCTATAAGGGGACTAGAAATCCTCTTATTGCTTGTTAGACTGTCTGTACTAGCTAGGAATTAACTATATTTAACTATTAAAGCTCTTTATCTTGCAGAATACACTATAATCTAGTAAATCTAGAAGCTACTGTATTAGAATCTAGTAGGGAGGTTTTCCTATCCCTCTAGCTAGATTCCCTTCCTATTTTTAATAGGTTATAAGCCTAGAAGGCCTATAGATTACTATATTACTGCGTTATTCTACTGCGATTACTGCTTGATTTTAGGTATAGTTACTACCTACTATACCTATAGGCTCTTAAGATTACAAAGGAAACCACTAGAAGTTAAAGCTTTTTATCTACTAGTGCCACATATTGTAACATTAGACCCTTAGTGTTAAATTAACTATAGCCGCAACCCGTAACCACCATATTGCAATCTGTAACTATCTAGTTATAACTATAACCTCTTTTAGTAATCCTATTTACTACTACGACCGTTATATTTAATATTATTTACAATAGTAAATACGCTATATCCTTTAAAATCATTAGACATCTAGTATACCTATACTAGGCTTTTTAACCTATTACATTACGTTGCACGCACTATACATTACGTTACGTTGCGTTATAGCTTCTATAATACCTATTATCTATGATTCCTATCCTTAGTGTTAAGAAATTTTCTCGGAGATTCTTCTCCGCCATTTTTCTGCCCGCGCATACCAAAGACCCACTTTTTAGACCTAAGGGCTACCCTCTTAAACAGCCCCCTCACACATTTTACATACGCAACTAGATTGTAACACAAGTAATTTCTAGCGCGCGTTATTTACAATAGGAATAAATTTAGAGATTTAACACAGGGACTTTTAGAAGATAGCACTACCTAGTTATAAGGGTAAGGCCCCTGCCCTAGGGTCTTCTAGCCCCCCTAGGGACCCTAGTAGGATAGATATAGAAGGTTAACTAGCTATTTAGGCTAGTGCCCTATAGCTATAGATATAGGGCTAAATTAAATAACAAGGCAAGACCTTATCTAATTTTATTAGGCATAGCAAGGAAAATCGTATTAAAAACAAGGCTAGCATTAATAATCTACTAGAGAAATTAATGTAAACTATGACTATTATGCAAGGTCTTTAGGCTTCTAATAGACCTAAGGAAGAAAATACTAAGGTTCTAGAAGAAGACCTAGCTACTACTTCTACGAGCGTACCTTCTAGTAACTTATAAGCTGCCTTTAATATAGGTGCTATAAAGGAACTAAATAAGAAGGTTCACTCTATTCCAGAGGGAGCTAAGCTAAAAGGCCCTAAAAACTATAATTAGTGGAAGTAAGCCCTAAGCATATAATTTAGAGCCCTAGGATTACCTAAATTTATAGATAATCCAAGCCTAGCAGGCTATCTAGCTAACTATAACTAAGCTATTCTTTTAATAATATTAAGAGATAGCTGCTAACTAGGACTATAGGCTGCTATATATTAGCAAAAATCCCCTAAAGAAGCCTATAAAGTCCTTATTAGGTAGTATTCGTAGAGTGCTAAAATCTAGCGTGGTACACTATACGCTAGCTACTACTCCCTAAACTTTTTAAGTTATAAGGGATCTTTAGAGGCTTTTAATGCTAATTTTAATAATTTACTAGCTAGACTATAACTTTATAGTGTAGAGATCACCCCTATTAATTAAGTAAATCATTATATTAATGTATTAAAGCAGACCTTTCCTAGTTAGGCTAAGAGATAAAGATTTACTATTAGAGCTTCTAGGGCATAAGGACTGCCTATAAATACCCTAAATTTACAGTTCCTTATGGCAAACTTATTAGAAGAATAGAGGGACAAAACCTCCCCTATAGCTAAAGCCCTTAGTTATAAGGCTTCTAATAATAATAAGGGAAATTCTAAGGACTAGGAAAAGAAGTCTTCTAATCCTAACCCTAAGAAGGACTCTAACGCTACTAAAGAGCAGGATAAGAAGGATTTAAACCCTTCTAAGGCCTCTAAAAAGAAGCAAAAGAAGAAAAAGAGTAGCAATAGGGAAAAACAGAAAGGAAAAGAAGCTGCTTTTGCTTTAGGCTATACCCTAGCCATAGGATACGTTAAAGAATTAGATTCTAATGAATCTAGTAGTAATAATAGTAGTGATTCTAATTCTGATTTAGATAGTTCTAGTGCCTCTACTACTAGTAACACTACTAGCAAGCCTACTTTTAGCTACTCTAATGATATAGTTAAAAACTCCCTTTTGTATAATACGGGTTCTTGCTATTACATTTGTAATAATAGGGCTTCTTTTAAGGACTTCAAACCTCTAAAGAAAGGTAAAACTAGCGCTATAATTACAGCAGGAGGACCTATTTTTCCTAAAGGAAGAGGCATAGCTGTTTTTAACATTCTAGTTAAGAAAAATCCACTAGAATATAGGCCCTTAGCTCTGCTAGATGCTCTATATTTCCTAGGCATAGATACTAACCTAGTTAGTGGGTTATCTCACTATCTAAAAGGAGGTTATCTAGCTAAAGACTAGCTATTCCTAGCTAATAAAAGCCCCTGTGGGTTACTAGAACCTGCTAAACACGGCTTTTTCCTATAGATTAAGGGGCAACCTACTCCTATAATCTGTAAGCATTTAACCCACCTCTCCTTTATAGGCTCTTAGTATTGCAACTAACAACGACAACCAAGAGCTTATAAGACTAAATTAGGGTTCTCCTACCCTATAGAGGTTTAAATTCCGCAACTAGCTTTTAATCCCAAGGAATATCAACGAATCAAAGAGCTAGAAGACAATGATTTAGCCCTATATCCCACCGAAGCTCCTCCTAGTTAGGCATCTTCTATAGGGGGTTTAGAAGGTCCATACCCTAATGACTTAGGTGACGATAGTGGCTGTCTACTGCCCCCAGAGGCCTGTGATTCTTAAGAGGCCTAGCAACAGAGGGAGCTAGGGGATAATAGCCCTAAATCTAACCTAGATCCTAGTTATAAGAAGTTACTAGATCTAGCCCTTCTTTAGCACATCTAATTAGGCTATATAGGCCTCCCTTTACTAAAGAAATCATTGAAATTAGCTAAAGGGATCCCTAATTTTTCCGCTATTAAAGAAAAGGATTTTAACTGCATAGCCTATATGCAATCTAAAGCTGTTAGAAGACTAACTAAACGACCTATTTAGGACCCCCCTAGAGTTCTAGATATTCTAGAGGGAGATATGGTTAAAATTAAACCTATACCACACAATAAGAAAGCTACAGTCCTTATTCTTATTAATCGAAAATCCCGGTATAAATAGTGCTTTTTATTAGCTAATAAAGAAGGTTTAACCCTTTCTTTAGCTATTAAGGGCTTCTTTAAAGCCCTGAAAAATCAATATAACGCGTATCCTAGGCACCTTCACTTTAACGGAGGTACTAAAATTAACAACGAACTTTAGTTATAGTTATCTTCTAAGGGAATTTGCTTTAGCACCTCTTGCCCCTATATTCACAAATAGAATAGGCTAGTTAAGAGGGCTATTAGGGTTATCCTAGACTAGCTTAGGGCTACACTTTAGTGGTCTAAGCTACCCTTATATCTATAGTCTTATATCCTTCTAGCTATAGTGAAATTAGTTAATATTATAGCTAATATAACTAAACCTTTAACCCCTAAGTAGCTATTTCTAGCTAATTTAGAGCCTAAGACTTCCTATAAGCCTAATTTCTTAAAAATTAGGGCTATAGGGTCTTATTATAAGGTCCTAATACCTCTGGAGCAAAGATCTAAGCTTTAAAAGCTAGCCCCTAGGACTATTCCTAGTTAGTTACTAGCTACTCTAGGTTTTACTATTTATCTTATTTATATTCCCTCTAAAAGGTTAGTTATAAAGACTAGCTTTATTATAATTATAGAGGATATAGGCTCTATAGGGTCCCCTAAGCCTTTAGGGACTAATCCTTTAGAGGGAGAAGCTAATATCTCACGAGATAATCTAGAAGTTTAGGATAGTTACCTAAAGCCTCCTAAAAGCTTAGCGCCCGCAGCGCCCGCAGCGCCTATACTAATAGCCCCTAGGGCGACTAATACAGCGCCTATAACAGCGCCTGCAATGCCTCTAGCGCTACCCCTAGAGAGCCCTAGCTCTAGCGCCCCTAATAAGGGTGCTATTAAAAAACCGTTTTCAGATTTAGATTCTTTATTTAATTCTAATTCTATAGATATCAATAATTTTAATATATCTTCATACGTTAAGGAGATATGCTTTAAGGCATAACAAAGGGCTAAATTATCCACTAAAAACAATGATTCAGATACCCCTAAGACCTAGAAACAAGCTTTAAAAAGCAAGGATAGTTAAAAATAGATAGATATAACTTTTAACAAATTTAAACAGCTTCTAGCTACTAGAACCTTTAAATTTATAGGGATAGACTAAATTCCTAAGGGCTAGAGGGTTCTAAAGAATAGGCTTATTTACAAGCTTAAAAAGGATAAAGAAAATAATCCTCTAAAGTATAAGGCCTAACTCGTTGCTAAAGGGTTTATGTAGATAGAAGGTTAAGATTATATTAAAACCTACGCTATAACTAGCATTCCCCCTAGTTAGCGGATTTTACTAGCCCTAGCGGCTTATAATAACTAGGAAGTTAAATAGGTTAATTTTATAGGGGCCTTTCTAAACAGTTTACTAAAGGAAGCTATCTATATGCAAATTCCTAATGAATTTACTAAATTTGCTAAGTCTACACCTAAAGTAGCTAAGTTACTTAAGAAGTATAGCTACAAACCCTCTTAAAAGCAAGTTATCTTCCTATAAAAAGCTTTATATAGATTAAAACAGAGCTCTAGAGAGTGGCAATAGGTTTTAAAGGACCTTCTTTAGAAGCTAGGCTTTTAACCCCTTATATCTAACCTAGCTGTCTTCTTTAACCTAACTACATCTACATATATAGCGACTTATATAGATAACTACCTTCTAATAGGACTAGATCTAGCTTATATTAATAGGCTAAAGAAGCTACTTTATAAAGCTTATCCTATAGAAAACTATAGGCTAGCCGAATTTTTCCTAGGCGTTTAAATCACTAGAAATCGAAAGAAAGGGACCCTAACTATCCACTAGTCCTAGTATATTTCTAAAGCCCTAGAAAGATTTAACATAAAAGATGCTAGACCTATTAAAATTCCTTTACAACTAGGAATTATAAAACAAGTAGACTACCTAACTAAACCTCTTTCCCCCCTTAATCACAAGCTATATTAGAGTATTATAGGGACTATTATATACCTAATGCTACTTATAAGACCTAATATTGCCTTTCTAGTTTAGTGGCTTTCCATAGCGCTAGCTAAGCCATTTATAGAGTATCTTAATGCTTCTAAACATTTACTTAGGTACCTTTTAGGCTCTATAGGTTATTCTATAACTTATAGAAGGTCTAAATCTGCTATTATAGCTTCTGCAACCCTTATTAGCTTCTGTGATAGTGACTTCGCGGGTGATAAGTCCTCTAAATTAACCTATGCTTATCTCTATAAGCTAGCTAAAGGACCTATTAGCTAGAAATCAAAGAAAGTAACTACAATAGCTTTATCCACATTAGAGGCTAAATCTAATGCCTTATGTAAAGCTATTAGGGAGCTAGAGTGGCTTTATAGTCTCTTTAAAGAGATAAAGCTACCTATAGCACCTCTAGTACTAATTTTTAGTAATAACTAAGGCGCTATTACAACCGCTAATAACCCTACTCTTTATAGCAAAACAAAGCATACCCTACTAAAATTTAACTATACTAGAGAAAAGGTATAAAAGGGTATAGCTAAGGTTATTTACATTAACACTAAAGAGATGCCTGCAGATAGTTTAACTAAGCCCCTGCCCTATAATAAATTTCAATAATTTATCTAACTATTAGGTCTTACGAATACAAAGGCCTAGTTTAAAACCAACTAAAAAGTCAAAAAACCCGAAAAATCAACAAAAACACTGGAATTACGCCTAAAAGTTATTGATTTTACTGTTTTTAGTCTAAAAGTTATTAGATTTATTATTAAATTTATGGTTAACTTAGATATCTATTAAAGAGCTAAGTCTAGGTATTAAATTAGTTACCTTATACTTTTCTAGAGGGAGTGTTAAAATAATGCTATTTATAGCACTATTTTATAGGCCTACTAGTTGCCTTATTGCGTTGTTACAACGTTAGTTACAAGCGTTGCTTGCAGCGTTATTTGTTATAACCTGCGTTCCCACAACCAACCCACGGGCTTGTATGACTAAGCCAACTAGGTTACCCTATAGGGAAGCTAAAATTGACTGTAACTAGGCAACTAGAAGTCGTATAAAAGGCTAATGTATACTGTTTGAATTCTTAAATTTTTCTAGATTTAATAGTATATTTTATAAATAGGGTTATTTATTAAAGTGCTTAGTTAGTGCACCTAGGCAGCTAGTTTGTATGGCTATGAGTTGATTTTTTATTTTTCCTATATAAATGAGTTTTGCGGAAAATAAAAAGTAGCTCCTAAGACCTCTCTAGCAACCTAGATCCTTTAATATAGTTAGTAGGTCTATAAGGGGACTAGAAATCCTCTCATTACTTGTTAGACTATCTATACTAGCTAGGAATTAACTATATTTAACTATCAAAGCTCTCTATCTTGCAGAATACGCTATAATCTAGTGAATCTAGAAGCCGCCGCATTAGAATCTAGTAGGGAGGTCTTCCTATCCCTCTAGCTAGATTCCCTTCCCATTTTCAATAACTACATAGATATTATTAATAAGGTTAAAAGGCAAAGGGATTTAGGAGAGGCTTACTTATCCTTTTAAAGGGTTATTAGAGATAGACTATTATTTTTCCTTATTTTCTCTTTACTATAGGTATATATAGCCCTTTTTCCTTATTCCCCTTTTATACTAACTTATAACCTATATTGTTTTCTTTTCCTTTTCTCTTTTATAATTAATATTATACATTAATAATTACATTCAAAAGAGAGTTCCTAGTGTTAGAATAAGCATAATATTAGTTACGCTTAGTGGCCGTAATTGCGACTAGAAGAAGGTTAGCTTACGTGTACGTAAGTAGGCCCTACCTTCTTATCTGTAATTAGGCCCTATGATAGGGGAGGGCTTAGGTCACGTGACCTATAACGGCTAGCTATTTTTTCCCTCTTACAAGGGCCCTTACTTTAGCCTCTTTTTCCCTTCCCTAGATAATATAGTATAACAAACCTAGAATAGATTATTAATAACGATACTATTCTCAAGGCTTTGCGTAACGCGTTACAACCCTGCGGAACTAACAATTATGAATTAGCTAATTGAATTAATACTATAGTAAATTATAGCTACTATATATATAAAAGAGTAATATATAAAGTATTAGGTATTCTAGATAAAAGAGGAATTAATTCCTATTAAGATTATATAATTTATAATAGATTAGAGTTAAAACTACATATATAGCAAGGTAATTTATTTATAAGGTTAATTCGCCTAATGGGGTTAATTTTCGTGGTTATCTAGACTTTCGCTACCCCACTGTATGTGCGTGGAAAGTTTTGCAATAGGGAAGGAGGCAGGCATGGCAAGTCACGCCACCTATTAAAATGCTCCCTTGGCGTCCACTAACTAGGTACCTAGGAAGGTAGCAAGAACTAAGCTGAAGAAAATAAATGTTTTAGCAACCTGGAAACAAATCACTTATTTGTGTACCGACTCAAAAACGCCTGTTTAATTGCCCTTGTTTTTTATCTGCCTAACTCTCGACAACATATCAGTTTATCTTGGTACTATTTGATGTGCTTTGTACGGTGTAGACATCATGGAGAATTCTCAACGCAATATCCAGGATCCCGGGCAGCTGGCCACCCAGCGAAATGGCTCGCAAGAAAGTGTCACAGAGGTTTTAATGGCAATTGACAGTCGCGATGATAGTGTGATGGGATGCGCCTTTTTTGACGATTCGAGTGAGATCCTGCATGTATCTGAAGATATCCCGAGATTTGATTTAGAATTGTTGGATCATTTTGCAATTTTTGCGCAGCCAACCTCGGTTCTTGTTTCAAGCAGAGCTCCTCGACAGGTTCTTGAGTATGTGGAACGTTGTACGGTTTTCCATGATACTCTGACTCGTTTGTGCACTATGATCCACAAATGCTGACTGTCTCTAGATGTGTGCTCAGAAAAGCGAAGTTTACAAATTGTTGCTTCTGTCAACTTTTCAGTCACGTCCGCTCGGGACAAACTTTCAACCTGGGGTTTTGAGATACCAAGCAATTCTCGTCCGACTGATATTGATGTTTGGATCCAAAATGATCAGGTAAGGCGCTTGTATAACAAATACTATTGTCAAGTCGCATATTGAAGCTAGTGCTGAGTCAAATCCAAGAATTCTGTGTCCGTAAGGTTGACTTTTCCTCTCAATTGGCCAATGTTGACATTCTAAGATCGGTTGCGTCGGCGCCGTGCTCTCCGAACTTCGCAGAAATCCGTATCTTATGGACAGAGTGTCAGCCAGGACACGCGATCGTAACATTCGTTCCATTAAAGCATTCTCTTTGGCTACCCACGTATTGTGTAGTCCACAAACGCTTCAATCGCTACAGGTATTCCCGGCAGAACCACACTCACACTGTCAGACTTGGGGCATGAAACGGGCTGCTCAACCTGAGATGGAAAGCATTTCCTTATACAGCCTTCTTCAGAGCCTAACTCAGACACCACAAGGAAGGGTCAAGTTACGTGCCATTCTACGTAACCCATTTTCCAACATAAGGATCATTGAAAGCCGTCAACAAGCTATAAGTTTATTGCTAGACCACCAAAATACTGGAATTCTTCAAGGAATGGTAAAAATTTTGAGGAAAATCCGAAATGCAAAAATCTACGTGGATCTTCTTCGAAAAGGCGTTGATCGCTCTTCTGGTGGTGAGACTTTTGCTGGCAGTGTTTGGGCGAATATTCGAAGTTTTGTGATTCACGCCCTGAAACTTCGCGACCAAATCGATGCACTAACAAACGACCCAACCGATTTTCTGCATAATGTTTGTGACATGCAATTTTGCAATACCACTTGTTTAGCTCTTGCCCTCTTCATGCTGATTTTGTGCAGGCAGTCTCGAAAATTCAACAGCGGTCGTTGACATCTATCGGGGAAATGATGAATAGAATTATTGACTTTAAGCAAGCCGAGTACGATGTCAGACCTGCAATAATGGTAGGCGTCGACCCTGAGCTCGACAGACTGAGAAGAGATTACGACGGCCTGAGTAGTTTCTTAGAAAAGATAGCTCAGTCTATCATACACCAAGTTCCAGAATGGGCCGCCGAGCATGTTAAGTCTTGTATCTTTCTGCCGCAGGTTGGATTCTTGATTGCCATGGAGCGTAACGACGATACAGAATTGAGTTCGTTCCAACCAACAATTGACAAACATGATATCTGGGAGCAGTTCTTCATCGCTGATGGTGCTGTTCATTACAAAAACAATCGAATGCGGCATTTAGATGAACAATTTGGCGATATTTATTGTGACATAGCAGGTACAGATTCATCGCTAGTTTCACAATATGAGCTAATGAGCAAAAGACAGAGAAGTCGAAATACTACATCACCTGGCAACTCATATTCTGCATCACGACGAAGCATTGCTAGAAGCTTCCGATACTTGTGGCGATGTTAATGTCGTTCTCGCCCTCGCACTGGCAGCAGATAAATACAGATGGAAAGCCCCTCGAATGACGATCCGGAACGTCATTCAGATAGAGAATGGCCGTCACCCCTTACAAGAACTCACTGTTCCGTCTTTCATTCCGAACGACTGTAATCTATACGGAGAGCAGGAATCAGGTCATGATGCAGCGCCGGGCAAATGCCATGTTATTACCGGTCCGAATCAGTCTGGTAAAAGTGTCTATCTGAAGCAGGTAGCGCTTATTGTGTACCTCGCCCACATAGGTAGCTTTGTCCCGGCAGACACGGCTATAATTGGCGTTACGGATCAGATATTGACACGCATCACCACGATAGAAAGCTCTAATGAGCATGAGAGCGCGTTCGCAATTGACTTAAAGCAACTGCTTCACGCGATCACCCATATGACTCCTCGAAGTTTGTTGATCATCGACGAATTTGGCAAGGGAACCAACTCCGATGATGGCACTGGACTCCTCGTATCACTACTGGAACAGTTGCGATCTATGGGTGAAGGCACGCCGAGATGTCTCCTTGCAACTCACTTGTACGAAATTTTTGACGCAACTGGTTTGATTTCGGCACGGGGCTTACAATTATCACGCATGGATGTGATAAGAAGTAATCAGTTTGAAGAAACTGCGCACAGTATTGTGTATCTTTTCAAACTCTGCAGGGGATACAGCGCAGATAGTTTGGGGGGGTATTGTGCTGCTCTGAACGGTGTGCCTTGTCAAGTGGTTGATCGGGCGCATCTTCTAGTTCAACTACTCATCCAAAATGAGGACATCAGCATCTCATGTACGAGGTTGTCTGCGAATGAAGAAGAAATGCTACAGCTAGCCGAAGAGGTGGCGCGCAGATTCGTTGAGGAGGTATTTGACGAATCGACGAATTGTCCCGGATCTAAGGTGCAGCATGCTCGAAGTTCCTTGCAGAAGATCTTTGCCACGACGATGGATAGACTGAGATAGCAGAAAGCTGTCTCGAATCTAATATCCTCTCGATGTGAAATGTTCAAGGTCAGTCATATATGACGCTGTCAAATTCTTTCGGCACTTAAATTTACTGACAAATCATTAGTTGAACCTTCCTTCAAACGTACTTTCGTGGCTCAATTTCTCCCATGCAGAGACGGCCGTCTATTGATGTGCTCAATACTGCTGCATGTCGTTCCTACCACGCGTACAAAGGCTATTTTTTTCTCCGATTAGGTTGGAACTTTCCCCTGTGAAATACGTGAGACATATAGCCTCTCCGTTGTTGAGCAAATATTACTCTTTCATGTTCCCTCACTTAAGTGGAATGATATCACCGAGTGGATAGAATGTCATTGAAAGTTGATGACAAGGAGGGTATCAAGATATCGACAGACAGCTATACTCTTGAAAGAGAAGTCGAGTTCTAAATGTTTAACAGTGATAGTGAGCATTTTCTGAGTGATGATCCAGTATTGCATAAATTGACGGTGATTCATTCCGTCTTTTTACTCACATCCTATGACCAATGTTAGAACTTGTACCTGCCAAGGACTGCAATATACCGACAAATTTGAACGGCCCAAACACACTAATTCTTGGAAATTTTAACCAACACTTCACTGACCTCAACGGCCCATGGGTTCAATTGAACACCTTGCAGATCATCACAATTTACCCACAACTCAAATAACTTTAGTCATAGTAGCGACGACAATATCTATAACTTGTTGTCCCGGTTTTTTCTTTAGTCCGTGATTTTCAACTCCTCGTGTAGATAGTCTATTCCTTCGTGGCCTCGCTTTAAACGTTCGTGTACATTATTTTACTACATGTCGTCGTCTTTAATGAGAATCGAGAGAGCTGAATTGTACTTTCATTATAATATCCACGTCGAGACTTTCGGAATCCTTCACGCTGACTTTCCTCACCGTCACTGGCATGACCGGCCGTAATCCCAATTGATACAGCGTACATATCCATTAGTACAGCACCTCTACAGCGAGTAAGTGGAGAATGACCGCTATTCCTGCTGTGATAACGACGAGTGGTCTTGCGCTCACTTTGGCTGCAGTGGAGCCCTGACCGAATGTATCACATCTTGTTCCCTCGGGATTTGGGCAAGCCTGGCTGCTTAGACTTGAGCATATAGACGTGGCCGAAGGTCCGTATGATCGAACATCTCCATTAATTGTGGTACCACCTCCCCCTGGTACGTTGACGGTGACTCCGTAGCCTACCATCCCGAATTTTAAGAGGCAGGCGTCATAATTTTTCGAACAGGCCTTGCTTGCAGACGCGCAAAACGCGCTATTCGCGAACGACGCCGGGGCATATGGGAACGGAAAGTACGGATTTGGAACATAAGATGACGCAGCAGTTGGGTTGGCTCCAGCACCAGTAGCTGGTGCTATCCCCGTGCATACAGCGCTGTGCCACTTGTTGGTTAGGACATGAAGAACGTTCTTTCCGACCCAGCTGACAAACTTACCCAGAGGGGCAGCATGCAGCGTTATTATTGGCATCGAGAGCACATATTTGACCACTGTGGCAGCAAACATCGTTGAAAACCGCGCCGAGCGAGGGTGAGCAAGCAAAGGTGTTCGCGGGGCACTGCGCTCTATTCTGCAATAATGGCGCCGTTTCGGTTTGTCGCGGCAGTAATGCAACTGCCACGGCTTGAACTGCACTCACGCTCATCATAACGTCGTGTTCACTCGTGAATCGGTGTCCTATTTAACAATCCTGCTTGGGTGCGTGAGGTGGACGTGACGGTCGAGAAACAGACAAGGTAAACAGTATGAATTACCTGGGTTACCTACCTAGTTGCTGGATTTGATACTGCAAGTCGGCGGGTGGAAGATACGGTTGACCGCACTCGTGACAGCCACCATGTCCGGGCGGAGCCAGGAACTGAAGTCGCTGATATGTAAGACGCCTTGTGTATTGATGAAAGCACCCCTCGCGAAGATAAGTAATCGAACCTAACCTACCAAGGTACCTTCCTACCCTAGGTCAATGCCTTATAGGAGAAACGCTTGTACCTCGGCAAGAATGATGTCACTCAATAAATGCCCTGTTGGCTCAGCAACCGGGAACAGTTGGCGCATCTAGACCTATCAAGGTGCTGACCTAGTATTTTCATGCAAGGGTTGGTATATCATAGAAAAGAGGATTCGACATAGTAATGAAGTTTTCCGCCAGAAGAAAGAGCGTATCTTACAAGAGCCAATAGATGGGCAACAGCGGCTAGAAAAAAATAGGCACGTCTGGAGGGGAAGAAAACCAGACTACTTTATTTTCATTATTCATTTCTTTTGCGGAGCGGGTATGGCTCGAAGTAAGAAGAAAATATTGACATCAGGCAAGTTTCAACACTTTCACTTATCAAACAGAAGCTTCCTATAAATTTAAATAAGACAGCGCAAAGTGCGTCGCCAAAATATGTATTTGCCGTTCACTAATAGCCTCGCACATGGGCCAAAACAAGTCTCAACCTTTCAAGGGCCTTAATATGAGGGGTGTCATTTGCTTCATCCTTTTTCAGTTTCGCTACTTCCCTTTTGGCATCCTTCGCAAGTGGACCTAGATCACCCCAGACTTCGTCCGTATAGGATGACAAAACATCGTTCCATTGTTGGAGCCACATGCTGCGCGCTTTCTCCGGATTCGATGTGCCCATATGAGCCTCACATATCGTTAAGTCTGCGTTAAAGTTCAACAATTGGTCCCAAAATGGCCAAGAGCTTCCTGGCCCAAACATAGCTTCTCGCAGCCTGGCCGTCTCAAGAGGTGTTAAGTCGTCATTATCTGGTAGCGGCGGATCTTCACCCCTCTCAGGTTGAGATAGTAGTCTCACCACGTCAATACCATCGATATCTGATTGTTGCGATGGTTTCGTTGCATTGGGTGGCTCGGCTACGAGAAGCTTCATAGATTTGGCTTCATTGGAGCCACTGCCGCTTACAAAAGCATCGAAATCAGCGTCAGCTCGCTTTACATCATCTGCGAGTTTGAATTTCTGGTTCGACAAGGCGGTTAGCTCGCCACAAACTTGTCCCTGTGATTCATAGATCGACCGATGTGCCATATAAGATGAGGATGTTCCTGATCTCCCAGTTCCCTTTTGGTCAGGTTGGACACCCGATGTGCAAAAGTCGCCGAGAGCGCTACCGAGCAAAGCTCTCCCAGACGATTGCATTCGATCAATAGACGACAGAATTTCCTTGCCTTTGCCTTTGTCGGTCAAACCTTCGAAGCTAGCATTATTTTCTGCGTCACCGTGCTTTGACTGAGAAGCGCCATGTGGCCCTGGACTAGTGTCTCGATCGCCTCGAGTAGCCTCGTATTTGCCCATCTCCAAGCTTTTTCAGGCCTTTGCGTTTAGTCACTATACTGATACTGTCAGCAAGAGCCTCCCATACAACATATCGAACAATTCAAAGTTCGTTGTACTTGCCGTTGCGTAAAGTGGGCAGTGAAGATAACCAGGACTTTACCAGCAAGACAGAACACAGCTGGTGCCGGATTAGAGAAGTTTACGTTGGCTCTTTCTGAATGCACAGCCGCGATTATCAGCGAGGTTGATAAGGGTGTACATATATAATTTTGCCCCACACCCGGCCTTGGCAGAAGGGTATAAAGGGCGTTAAGAGCAACTTATCTGTGGCGTGGCCACGCCTAATCTTCTGTAAGAGTTATGAGGCCGAAAGGTCAATTGGTCAAGTAAGACCTATAACTTCCCTATAAATTACAAAGCCATAAGTTTAGATCCCCTTGGAATAAACGCTGAGGAAAAAAACACTACAAAGTATAGCTCTAGTGTAAGAAACCAGAAGGTGAGCTAAATACCCCAATAGACTAAAAGATCTGTCAATGCTAGCCGCTGCTAACATTACACCTAACAATTGCTTATCAGGCCTATGGATTCACACACAGCGCCTCACACCTAGTAATGGGTCTAGCGCTATGATATAAAGCCTGTAAGACCTAATAAAGTCTAAGATGCGCGAAGTACAGTAGTGAAAAAGTGGTTATATCCAGATTAAGTGCTACTATAGCTACTAAATCACAGCGAAGATATCGCTTAACCCTAGTAGCTAGGGGGTTATGCTACACGGTGTATGGGGATTAGAGATAGGAGTATATTCTAATCCCTATTTGTTTTATAGGAGGTTTCAAACTAGGGGCAATAGGCTAATAATAGATCTTTCTATAGCTTAGTATAGCACTAAGTAAAATAAGAAGTACATTATATTATATGTATCTATATAGTATCTTTTACCAGTGTAAATCTTCTTATAGTATTCTTAATAGCTTTACTTATAGTCTACAAATGCATTAGTGTCACAGCGAATATACATACCTAGGGTTTCTTCTCTAAATAATTCGCTACTAAGTTAGTCACTAAGCACTTCATCTAATCGCAAAGGACTAGAATATACTAAATAAGTATAATATTAAGTTTAAATAATTACATACTTTTAGTGGGGATTCTATTATTAGTTAATAGTTTAAGTTATATCTTAAGGATTAGATAATATTTAATAATATCCTAGACCTAAAATATAGCTATGTTAAAGCACTTAAGAGAACTATTAGGGTACTATAAGATATAGCTATAAATAAGCTTATAATAGGAGAGTAGTTACTAAGGGAATTAGCATACTAGAAAGATTTTAACCTTTAATATCTAGTATAAAATATAATAAAGTGCTTAATACCACACTTTATAACTTAGATAGTTAGTAAAGGGTTACCTATTAGTATAGTAGTAATGCCCTAGAAACTTTAGATTACTAATAAGAATTGCCTAATTAAATAGTATACTAATATAGTATAAAATAATAATCTCTATATTTAGGACTTTTAGTAGTCTATAGCCTATGTTTTTACTAATAACCCTAAGGTCTTTAATATTAGTATATAAGAGGTACTATAAGATTAAGAAAGATAAATATAATAGGAAGCTAAAGATAAACTACCCTTAATTAATATAGAAAAATAGAGATTAAGTAAAAAGAAAGGTTATTAGATATTGCTTATATCTTGATCTATATTATTATCTATTATTAGATATAAGGTAATGCTACTATCTTTAGCTATAAAGCTTAAAGCACTTTAATATAGTAAGGAGAATTAAATACTTACTACTATAGGGAAGGCTCTTTAAGTATAGTAAGTAGTAATAAACGCACTTTTTTAGATAGATATTAGGGAATAGCTAAGATTACTAAGGATCTCTAGAGTTATTAGATAGGAGTAAGCATATAACTATAAGACCTTGCTTAGATAGGTAAAAGAAAGGATAATCTAATAGCCTCTTAGAGATATAGGTTAAGCTATAATAATTAATCTTCTCCTATTCCTTAAAGCACAGGGAGTAGTGTAAAGAGAAACTATTACACACTTACTAATATTATTTATATATATATCTATAGTACTACCTAGTTTAGTGCCTTATAAAACATAGGCTAAGATTATTAAAGCTTGCTAGTAAGAAAAGAAGCATGCTTAAGGATTAATTAATTAGCATAAGAACTATAAAAAGAGAGTAACTTAATAAGAAGCTAAGTAACCTATAATTCACACTCCCTTACTAATATTACTAACTATATAGCCTTAAATGCTAAAGACACTAAAGCTCTCTTAGAAAATAAGGAATTTAGGTCTCTAGCTAGGGAGGTATTATATAGATTTTTTTTTCTCCCCTTTTCTCTTTCTTTCTCTTTCTTTTCTTTTACTTTTTTCCCTTTTCCCTTTCTTATTTACCTCTCCCTTTACTTAAATATACTAGATTAAATAATACCTTTCTTTAACATTAGGCATTAGTTACTAACTACACTTATAAGGCACTTTAGTTATTAGTATGCACGCTTAGTTAGGGATAACTAGTGCATACCTAGAGAGATATTATATACTATAAGATATATGCCTAGAAAACACATAATTATAATAATAAGCGCTAGGGATTATTAAGATAGATAATATAATAAGGGATAATAATATTAGTTATCTAAGTAAGAGGACTATTTAATCTATAAAAAGACTGCTTATAGCTAGATTCTTTTTGCATTATTTACGCACTATAAGATTCTTAAATTAACCCTTAAGTTTTCCCTAGGGGGGGGGGGGCTATGAGTTATCACCGCGAATGTGAAGATAATACACTAATATCACAAACAAACGAAAACTCTAATAATAGGAGAGCGCTAACACTAAGGTAGCTATAGGCTAGCCTTACCCTCCCCCTCTAGAAGTTTTATAAAACTAGGTGCTCTAAGTTTATAAATAACCTAGGCTAGGAGAGAGGTAGATTTAGCTAAAAAGTAAGGTAATAATAGAGTTAGTAATAGTTATTGAAAATGGAAGGGAATCTAACTAGAGGGATAGGAAGACCTCCCTAGTAGATTCTAGTGCGGCGGCTTCTAGATTCACTAGATTATAGCGTATTCTGCAAGATAGAGAGCTTTAATAGTTAAATATAGTTAATTCCTAGCTAATACGGATAATCTAACAAGCAATAAGAGGATTTCTAGTCCCCTTATAGACTTACTAACTATTGAAAATGGGAAGGGAATCTAACTAGAGGGATAGGAAGACCTCCCTAGTAGATTCTAACGCAGCGGCTTCTAGATTCACTAGATTATAGCTTATTCTTCAAGATTAGGAGCTTTTGATAGTTAAATACAGTTAATTCCTAGCTAACGGACAGTCTAACGAGCAATGAGAGGATTTCTAGTCCCCTTATAGACCTACTGACCGTATCGAAGGATCTAGGTCGCTAGAGAGGTCTTAGGAGCTACTTTTTATTTTCCACAAAACTCATTTGTATAGGAAAAATAAAAAATCAACTCACGGCCATACAAACTAGCTACCTAGGTGGCCTAACTAAGCACTTTAGTATACAACCCTATTAATAAAATATACCATTAAATCCAGAAAAATTCAAGGATTCAAACAGTATACGTCAGCCTTTTATACGACTACTAGTTGCCTAGTTACAGTCGATTTTAGCTTCCCTATAGGGTAACCTAGTTGGCTTAGTCATACAAGCCCGTGGGTTAGTTGTGGGAACGCAAGTCACAACAGACGCTGCAAGCAACGCTTGTAACTAACGTTGCAACAACGCAACAAGGCAACTAGTGGGCCTATAAAATAGTGCTATAAATAGCATTATTTTAACACTCCCTCTAGAAAAGTATGAGGTAACTAATTCGATACCTAGACTTAGCTCTTTAATAGATATCTAAGTTAACTATAAATTCAATAATAAATCCAATAACTTTTAAATAGCAAAATCAATAACTTTTAGGCGTAATTCCAGTGTTTTTGTTGATTTTTCGGTTTTTCGACTTTTTAGTTGATTTTGTTGGTTTAGATTAAGCCTTTGTATTCGTAAGGCCTAATAGTTGGATAAATTGTTAAAATTTATCATTAGGCAGGGGCTTGGTTAAACTATCTGCAGGCATCTCTTTAGTGTTAATGTAAATAACCTTAGCTATACCCTTCTGTACCTTTTCTCTAGTATAGTTAAATTTTAGCAGGGTATGCTTTGTTCTGCTATGAAGAGCAAGGTTATTAGCGGTTATAATAGCGCCTTAGTTATCACTAAAAATCAGTACTAGAGGTGCTATAGGTAGCTTTATCTCTTTAAAGAGACCATAAAGCCACTCTAGCTCCCTAATAGCTTCACATAAGGCGTCAGATTTAGCCTCTAATATAGATAAAGCTATTGTAGTTGCTTTCTTCAATTTCTAGCTAATAGGTCCTTTAGCTAGCTTATAGAGATAAGCATAGGTTAATTTAGAGGACTTATCACCCGCGAAGTCGCTATTATAGAAGCCAATAAGGGTTGCAGAAGCTATAACAGCAGATTTAGACCTTCTATAAGTTATAGAATAACCCATAGAGCCTAAAAGGTACCTAAGCAGATATTTAGAAGCATTAAGATGCTCTATAAACGGCTTAGCTAGCGCTATGGAAAGCCACTAAACCGGAAAGGCAATATTAGGTCTTATAAGGAGCATTAGGTACATAATAGTCCCTATAATACTCTAATATAGCTTGTGATTAGGGGGGGAAAGAGGTTTAGTTAGGTAGTCTACCTGCTTTATAATTCCTAGTTATAGAGGAATTTTAATAGGTCTAGCATCCTTTATATTAAATCTTTCTAGGGCTTTAGAAATATACTAGGACTAGTGGATAGTTAGGGTCCCTTTCTTTCGATTTCTAGTGATTTAAACGCCTAGGAAAAATTCGGCTAGCCCACGGTCTTCTATAGGATAAGCTTTATAAAGTAGCTTCTTTAGCCTATTAATATAAGCTAGATCCGGTCCTATTAGAAGGCAGTCATTCACATAAGTCGCTATATATGTAGATATAGTTAGGTTAAAGAAGACAGCTAGGTCGGATATAAGGGGTTGAAAGCCTAGCTTCTAAAGAAGGTCTTTTAAAACCTACTGCCACTCTCTAGAGCTTTGTTTTAATCTATATAAAGCTTTTTGTAGGAAAATAACCTGCTTTTAAGAGGGTTTGTAGCTATACTTCTTAAGTAACTTAGCTACTTTAGGTGTAGAAGACTTAGCAAACTTAGTAAATCTATTAGGTATTTGCATATAGATAGATTCCTTTAGTGGACTGTTTAGAAAGGCCCCTATAAAATCAACCTATTTAACTTCCTAGTTATTACAAGCCGCTAGGGCTAGTAAAATCCGCCAACTAGGGGGAATGCTAGTTGCAGCGTAGGTTTCGATATAATCTTAACCTTCTATTTGCATAAACCCTTTAGCAACGAGTCAGGCCTTGTATTTTAGAGGATTATTTTCTTTATCCTTTTTAAGCTTATAAACAAGCCTATTCTTTAGAACCCTCTAGCCCTTAGGAATTTAGTCTATCCCTATAAATTTGAAGGTTCTAGCAGCTAGAAGCTGTTTAAATTCGTTAAATGTTGCATCTATCCATTTTTAACTATCCTTGCTTTTTAAAGCTTATTTCTAGGTCTTAGGGGTGTCTAAATTGTTGTTATTAGTGGATAATTTAGCCTTTTGTTATGCCTTAAAGCATATCTCCTTAACGTATAAAGATATATTAAAATCATTAATATCTATAGAATTAGAATTAATTAAAGAATCCAAATCTAAAAACAGTTTTTTAATAGCACCCTTATTAGGGGCGCTAAAGCTAGGGCTCTCTAGGGGTAGCGCTAGAGGCGTTGCAGGCGCTGTTGTGGGCGCTATATTAGTCGCCCTAGGGGCTGTTATTACAGGCGCTGCGGGCGCTGCGGGCGCTAGGCTTTTAGGAGGCTTTAGGTAACTATCCTAAATTTCTAGATTATCTCGTGAGATATTAGCTTCTCCCTCTGAAGGATTAGTCCCTAAAGGCTTAGGGGACCCTACAAAGCCTATATCCTCTATAATTTTAACAAAGCTAGTCTTTATGACTAACCTTTTAGAGGGAATATAAACAAGATAAACAGTAGAACCTAGAGTAGCTAGCAACTAACTAGGAATAGTCCTAGGGGCTAGCTTTTAAAGCTTAGATCTCTGCTCTAGAGGTATTAGGACCTCACAATAAGACCCTATAGCCCTAATTTTCGAGAAGTTAGGCTTATAGGAAGTCTTAGGCTCTAAATTAGCTAGAAATAGCTGCTTAGGGGTTAAAGGTTTAGTCGTATTAGCTGTGATGTTAACTAATTCCACTATGGCTAGAAGGATATAAGACTATAGATATAAGGGTAGCTTAGACCACTAAAGTGTAGCCCTAAGCTAGTCAAGGATAACCCTAATAGCCCTCTTAACTAGCCTATTCTGTTTGTGAATATAGGGGCAGGAGGTACTAAAGCAAATTCCCTTAGAAAATAACTATAACTAAAGTTCGTTATTAATTTCAGTACCTCCGTTAAAGTGAAGGTGCCTAGGATACGCGTTATATTGATTTTTCAGGGCCCTAAAGAAGCCCTTAATAGCTAAAGAAAGGGTTAAACCTTCTTTATTAGCTAATAAAAAGCACCATTTATACCGGGATTTTTAATTAATAAGTATAAGGACTGTAGCCTTCTTATTATACAGTATAGGTTCAATTTTAACCGTATCTCCCTCTAAAATATCTAGAACTCTAGGGGGGTCCTAAATAGGTTATTTAGTTAGTCTTCTAATAGCTTTAGATTGCATACAGGCTATGCAGTTAAAATCCTTTTCTTTAATGGCGGAAAAATCAGGGATCCCTTTAGCTAATTTCAATAATTTCTTTAGTAAAGGGAGGCCTATATAGCCTAATCAAATATGCCAAAGAAGGGCTAAATCTAGTAACTTCTTGTAACTAGAATCTAGCTTTTTAGGGCTATTATCCCCTAGCTCCCTCTGTTGCTAGGCCTCTTAAGAATCACAGGCCTCTGGGGGCAGTAGACGGCCACTATCGTCACCTAAGTCATTAGGGTATGGACCTTCTAAACCCCCTATAGAAGATGCCTAGCTAGGAGCTTCGGTGGGATATAGGGCTAAATCATTGTCTTCTAGCTCTTCTATTCGTTGATATTCCTTGGGATTAAAAGCTAGTTGCGGAATTTGAACCTCTATAGGGTAGGAAAACCCTAATTTAGTCTTATAAGCTCTTGGTTGTCGTTGCTATTGTTAGTTGCAATATTGAGAGCCTATAAAGGAGAGGTGGGTTAAATGCTTATAGATTATAGGAGTAGGTTGCCCCTTAATCTGTAGAAAAAAGCCGTGTTTAGCAGGTTCTAGTAACCCACAGGGGCTTTTATTAGCTAGGAATAGCTAGTCTTTAGCTAGATAACCTCCCTTTAGATAGTAAGATAACCCACTAACTAGGTTAGTATCTATGCCTAGGAAATATAAGGCATCTAGCAGAGCTAAAGGCCTATATTCTAGTGGATTTTTCTTAACTAGAACATTAAAAACAGCTATGCCTCTTCCTTTAGGATAAATAGGTCCTCCTGCTGTAATTATAGCGCTAGTTTTACCTTTCTTTAGAGGTTTAAAGTCCCTAAAAGAAGCCCTATTATTACAAATATAACAGGAAGAACCTGTATTATACAAAAGGGAGTTTTTAACCACATTATTAGAGTAGCTAAAAGTAGGCTTGCTAGTAGTGTTACTAGTGGTACTAGAGGTATCTAAGTCAGACTTAGAATCACTACTATTATTACTGCTAGATTTATCAGAATCTAATTCTTTAACGTATCCCGTGGCTAGGGTATAGCCTAAAGCAAAAGCAGCTTCTTTTCCTTTCTGTTTTTCCCTATTGCTACTCTTTTTCTTCTTCTGCTTCTTTTTAGAGGCTTTAGAAGGGTTTAAATCCTTCTTATCCTGCTCTTTAGTGGCGTTAGAGTCCTTCTTAGGGTTAGGATTAGAAGACTTCTTTTCCTAGTCCTTAGAATTTCCCTTGTTATTATTAGAAGCCTTATAACTAAGGGCTTTAGCTATAGGGGAGGTTTTGTCCCTCTGTTTTTCTAATAAGTCTGCCATAAGGAACTGTAAATTTAGGGTATTTATAGGCAGTCCTTGTGCCCTAGAAGCTCTAATAGTAAATCTTTATCTCTTAGCCTAACTAGGAAAGGTCTGCTTTAATGCATTAATATAATGATTTACTTGATTAATAGGGGCGATCTCTACACTACAAAGTTATAGTCTAGCTAGTAAATTATTAAAATTAGCATTAAAAGCCTCTAAAGATCCCTTATAACTTAAAAAGTTTAGGGAGTGGTAGCTAGTATATAGTGTACCACGCTGGATTTTAGCACTTTGCGAATACTACCTAATAAGGACTTTATAGGCTTCTTTAGGGGATTTTTGCTAATATATAGCAGCCTGTGGTCTAGATTAGCAGCTATCTCTTAATATCATTAAAAGAATAGCTTAGTCACAGTTAGCTAGATAGCCTGCTAGGCTTGGATTATCTATAAATTTAGGTAATCCTAGGGCTCTAAATTGTATGCTTAGGGCTTGCTTCCACTAATTATAGTTTTTAGGGCCTTTTAGCTTAGCTCCCTCTAGAATAGAGTGAACCTTCTTATTTAGTTCCTTTATAGCACCTGTATTAAAGGTAGCTTATAAGTTACTAGAAAGTACGCTCGCAGAAGTAGTAGCTATTAGGTCTTCTTCTAGAACCTTAGTATTTTCTTCCTTAGGTCTATTAGAAGCCTAAAGACCTTGCATAATAGTTATAGTTTGCGTTAACTTCTCTAGAAGATTATTAATGCTAGCCTCGTTTTTAATACGATTTTCCTTGCTATGCCTAATAAAATCAGTTAAGGTCTTGCCTTATTGTTTAATTTGGCCCTGCATTTGTAGCTATAGGGCACTGGCCTAAATAGCTAGTTAACCTTCTATATCTATCCTACTAGGGTCCCTAGGGGGGCTAGAAGACCCTATAGCAGGGGCCTTACCCTTATAACTAGGTGGTGCTATCCTCTAAATCTTAAAAAGAATCCCTATGTAAAAGCTCTAAATTCGTTCCTATTGCAAATAACGCGCGCTAGAAATTGCTTGTGTTGCAATCTAGTTACGTACGTAAATTGCGTGGCGGGGCCGTTTAAGAGGGCAGCCCTTAGGTCTAAAAAGTGGGTCTTTAGTATGTGTAGGTAGAAAAATGGCAGAGAGGGGTCTCCGAGAAAATTTTCTTAACACTAAGGATAGGAATTGTAGATAATAGGTATTACAGAAGCCACAACGTAACGCAACGTAATGTATAGTGCGTGCAACGTAGTGTAATAGGTTAAAAAGCCTAGTATAGATATACTAGATGTCTAATAATTTCAAAGGATGTAGCGTATCTACTATTGTAGATAATATCAAATATAACGGTCGCAGTAGTGAATAGAATCACAAGAGGTTGTGGTTGTAACTAGATAGTTACGGGTTGCAATGTGGTGGTTGCGGCTGTAGTTAATTTTCAACACCAAAGGTCTGATGTTGCGATGCGTGGCGCTAGTAAATGAAGAGCTTCAAATTCTAGTGGTTTCCTTCGTAATCTTAAGAGCCCACAGGTATAGTAGGTAGTAACTATACCTAAAATCAAGTAGTAATCGCAGTAGAATAACGTAGTAATGTAGTAATCTATAGGCCTTCTGGGCTTATAACCTATTGAAAATAGGAAGGGAATCTAACTAGAGGGATAGGAAAACCTCCCTAGTAGATTCTAACGCAGCGGCTTCTAGATTCACTAGATTATAGCTTATTCTTTAAGATTAGGAGCTTTTAATAGTTAAATACAGTTAATTCCTAGCTAACGGACAGTCTAACAAGCAATGAGAGGATTTCTAGTCCCCTTATAGACCTACTAACTGTATCGAAGGATCTAGGTCGCTAGAGAGGTCTTAGGAGCTACTTTTTATTTTCCGCAAAACTCATTTATATAGGAAAAATAAAAAATCGACTCACGGCCATACAAACTAGCTACCTAGGTGGCCTAACTAAGCACTTTAGTATACAACCCTATTAATAAAATATACTATTAAATCCAGAAAAATTCAAGGATTCGAACAGTATACGTCAGCCTTTTATACGACTACTAGTTGCCTAGTTACAGTTGATTTTAGCTTCCCTATAGGGTAACCTAGTCGGCTTAGTCATACAAGCCCGTGGGTTGGTTGTGGGAACGCAAGTCACAACAGACGCTGCAAGCAACGCTCGTAACCAACGTTGCAACAACGCAACAAGGCAACTAGTGGGCCTATAAAATAGTGCTATAAATAGCATTATTTTAACAATTATAATTAATATTATTAAGATAATTAACCCCTCTTGTTATATATAGGCTAAAGTGCTACTTATAACCGTGGGCTAGCATCGTGTCTTTTAGGGTGTTGTTTTCCGCTTAACAAAGTAGGTTTACCCTATAGCATTACTAATCTAAGCCTTCACTAGCCTACGAACTCTAGTAGTTCTTTTGCCCTATTACTAGTGTTAAAATAATGCTATTTATAGTACTATTTTATAGGCCCACTAGTTGCCTTGTTGCGTTGTTGCAACGTTGGTTACGAGCGTTGCTTGCAGCGTTGTTCTGTTATGACCTGTGTTGTTCCACAACCAACCCGCGGGCTTGTATGACTAAGCCAACTAGGTTACCCTATAGGGAAGCTAAAATCGACTGTAACTAGGCAACTAGTAGTTGTATAAAAGGCTGACGTATACTATTCGAATCCTTGAATTTTTCTGGATTTAATGGTATATTTTGTTAATAGGGTTGTCTATTAAAAATGCTTAGTTAGACCACCTAGGCAGCTAGTTTGTATGGCCGTGAGTCGATTTTTTATTTTTCCTATATAAATGAGTTTTGCGGAAAATAAAAAGTAGCTCCTAAGACCTCTCTAGCGACCTAGATCCTTCGATACGGTTAGTAGGTCTATGAGAGAACTAGAAATCCTCTCATTGCTTGTCAGACCGTCCGTTAGCTAGGAATCAACTGTATTTAACTATTAAAAGCTCCTAATCTTGAAGAATAAGCTATAATCTAGTGAATCTAGAAGCCGCCGCATCAGAATCTAGCGGGGAGGTCTTCCTATCCCTCTAGCTAGATTCCCTTCCCATTTTCAATAACTAGTCCTATTAAATCTATCCTATAGTAAATGCTTCTAGTTAAAGTCCCTAATAAATACGCTTTAGTTATAAGGCTCTTTATATTAATAGTGTAAATAGGGGTATTCTAATTATTACTATAATTTTCTAAGTAAAGAGAGTAAATATTTACACTATGTATTTTTAGTAGGGACTAGTTAGTTTTTCCTTAGGCTACCTATAACCCTATAGCATGCTTCTTATTAATATATATAGTATTATATTTATTATAGTATATAAGTTAGAAGTAAGTAAGGCTTAGAGCTAGGGGCTAAGGGTTTTTTATATATTCTTATTCTTAGATTACTATTATATCTATATTAGTGTAGTGTTAAAGCGCTATATATATAAGATTATCCTTCTTATTTATATTCTAATAAAGAACTTATAATATTACTATATTAGTTAGGGGGGTTAGGGGTCTTCTCTATCTTACGCTAGTTTTATGCTAGCCCTAATTTACTTTATATATTATCTAATACTATTTACTCTTATAGCTCTAGGCTATTTTACGCTTTGCTTTACTAAGGTTAAGTAGCCTCTCTTCCTTTTTACTATAGTAGTTAGTACCTAGGCTATAGTAAGTCTTTCCTAGCTTAGGGATAGGCTTTTATTTAAGGGATAAGTAGTAAAGTATACTAGCTACTCTAAGTATCTTACTTTTACTATATTTTATTTCTCTTTTAGGACTAGGTAGTCCCTAGACTAGGCTAAGTAAGGGCTAGAATATAGGATATATTTTTCCTATACTTATTTATTAGTAGTTAAGTAAGTTATTTCTTTACCCTTATAATAGCTAGCTTTATACCTTTTACACTTTAGGGCTACCTTATAATACTTTATAATATATCCTATTTAAAAGTAATTATAGTATTATTAAGGTTATAGGGTTTTATTATATAGTTTAGTATAAAATAGCTTTACTTTAAAGACTATTCTATCTTTATAAATCTTATTAGTATCTTTAACTTTAGCTAATCTAAGAATAAAGGTAGTTCTTAGGGCTTCTTTATATTAAGGGCGCCTTACTATTACCTTAATTATATTAACTTTATTTACTTTACCTAGCTTTACTACTAGGTTCTTAATAAAGGTATACTTTATAAGGAAGCCCTTAACTATAATACTAAGGATATAATAATAAAGGGCTATCTCTAGTCTAAAGGTAATAGGAATCTATTTCTAGTTATCTTTATACTAGGTAATAGTCCTTTTAAATATAATAATTATATCTTTACTTAGAAGTCTTCTAGCTATAATTACTATAGCTTAGTCTATAGCCTTATTTATTACTATTACTATATCTTTAGTAATCCTAGACTAAAGTAATTCCTATATAGTATTTCCCTTAATAAGGACTTCTCTATTTTATTTACCTAGGATTTATAAGGGGGGTAAAGTAGTATTAAGTTATTTTAGTAAAGTAAGTCCTCTAGTAACGCTTACCTAGATTAAAGTAATACTACTATTAGTTATTTTCTTAATTACTTTCTTAAGGACTTATAAGAGTGCTTCTTTAGTTATATAGATATTACTATTATTATTATTTTTCTATTTTAGTTTAGCTTAAATATAGTTTACTATTAAAAGGGTTATAGCTTTAGTAATACACTAGACTTTAGCTACCTTATTACTAGGGATAAGACTAGCTATCTCTATATAGAATTTCTCTTCTTTAGAATAATTAAATTAAATCTATCCTACTATAAGTCTATAATTACTCCTATAGATATTAAACTATCCTATACTAGCGTTAGGGTAATAGTAGCTTTATACTAGCTCTCTTTCTCCTTTATTAATAACTATTAGCACCTTATCCTTATACCTACCTCTTAATCTATTATAATGTAATATTATAGAAAGGGGTAATTAATAATAAGGAATTTAAATATTAACTTAGTTTATATTTTAGAGGCGATTCCGTACCTTTAGGTTAGTGCGGAAAAGTATGCAAAGGTTTAGGATAATAGATAAATTAGCACTAGTCTAGAACTAGAATTAACTTGCTAGAGAAGCTCCTACCTCTACACCGCTAGTAATCTTAGCTAATATCTTAGTTAGCCACTCCACTAATGCTTTGCCTAACGCCTAGCGATTTTAACCTATTAAACGATTAGCAGCGGCGCTAGACTAAAAGTAGCAATATTAAACCTTTTCGCACCTACTATTCCTAACCTAATAATTAAAATAAGCATTAGTTATAGCTCCTAACTAGATAGATTAGCCTTATTACTATAGTAAAACTAAAGAGAAAACATACTAATAATATTATAACACTAATAGCCTAGAGTCTTAATAGATTACGTATAATAAGATATACACTAGAACTATTAAGGTTTGCCTAACTATACTAAATTAGTGTTAAAATAGGCCTAGAGCTAAAGTAAAAGTAACTTACCTAAAGCTTATAATTAAGCGCTTACTATAGCTACTTTAGGGTAAGTAGCTTCTTTAGATAATAAAGAGAAAACTTAGGTTCCTAGGTAAATTAGCACCTAGCTTACATAGAAATAAAGGTAGACTTACTAGTAATATAGATTAAGAAAGGGATATTTTTATAACTATATAAATATATATATAAAACTACTATAACTATTAGCTTCTAAACTAGCACTAACTTAGGCTAGTGCCTATAGGTTCTTAGAAAAAGAAAAGAAAAAGAACCTATAAGAAAGTATAATATAGAAGAAAGAAAAGAGGTTAGAAACCTAAGGTAGGAAAAACTTCTCTTATAATCCCTAGGGGGGGGGGGCTATAAGTTATTATTATAAATATAAAGATAATATACTAATATTATAAATAAATAAAAACTCTAATAATAGAAAAGCACTAAAACTAAGGTAACTATAGGCTAGCCTTACTCTTTCTCTTTAGAAGTTTTATAAAACTAAATACTCTAAGTTTATAAATAACCTAGGTTAGGAAAGAGGTAAATTTAGCTAAAAAGTAAGGTAATAATAAAGTTAGTAATACTATAAAAGAAAAGTAAATTATTATTATAAACTTAAATTTACTTTATAGGTAGTAATAGTAATTAGGCTAGCACTAGCTTAGAGAAAGGCTAGGACCTAAGTAAAGGGAGAGAGTTAGTAGTCCTTTTAACTTAAAAAACTTAGATAAAGGGATAAAGCTAGCGTAAGCTAGTAATAAATAACTATAAATAGCTATACTAATAGTAGCGCTAACCTAGCCTAGGGCTAGCGCTAGACTATATAAAGATATAAGGGGGTTTTTATTATCCTAAAGGTTTTTCTCTTTAACTAATCTATAGGAGTACTAGAAATAGCTAGGAAAGGCTAACTAGCGTAATTAAATAAATAAATAAATATATTAATTTATCTTATCTTTAAAACACAATATCGGCTATAACAATGCTAGGCATAAAAGCCTTTGTCTATTAGACATAGGCTCTAAAAGCATGCAGTGGACAACCGTAGCTTAGTTTTCGGTCTTCACTACGGATGTAAAAGAAGTGAAGGGGAATGTTCTACCGTACCCCACGGACATCATGTCACGTAAATGACATTTTGGTATTTTCTGTGCCTTGCTTGTACACACCTTTAAGAGATCCTTATGCGTATGTCATTTACAACGACAAGGAAAGGCAAAACATATATGCGTCTCACAGGAAGAATGTGGTCTGTACGGAAATCAGCGTTTCACTTCTTAGCTGTATATTGTGAGTGGTCTACGGGACGAGACACCAAGGGTCTGTCCAAGGCACAGTCAGCCCTGTTCATTAGTGTAGCAGTGGATTTCGAGCCACCTTGGCCGCTCTCTCCGGCCTTTCAATCCTGCGCCATCTTTAGGTATTGGCAATAGAGAGCCATGGTACTCCAGGACCCTATACTGCCAGTCGATAGCTTTGCCACGTCAGACCTGTGGCATGCATCCTGCAGCGCCTCTCCTGACCTGACAATTGAGCAACGAAGAGCAGTGCCATCCAAATAATGGGATCGAAAACTTCGATGGGCTGAACCCTCTTGCCCCTTTTCTCGTCCGGTTACAAGCCGTTAGAATCAACTCTAAACAATGATACTGAGCCATAACCGCTTCTATAGGGCGGAGAAAACAAACAGCTTGTTAAACAATGTCAGTAGCCATCCTCACGGTCGTACTCTGGTACAGTGACGTACATTGTTTGTTGCCGCAATAGCAATACTGTCCTCGAAAGGGTGCCAGCTCATGTGCAGAATTTTTTTGTTGAAATCAATCTGATCTGCATCTGTCTCCTTCTTCATGCGTTGCGCGCCACCTGCCGGACTGCCTGCTCTAGAGCCATTCTTCTTACCCCCATTCGTTATGGGGCTTGTCAAGGAATTTATTGGCGTAGGAATACCAACCTTCTTGGCTTTGAACGCCGATTTGTCTGCTTGTAAAACTACTTCAACTTCCCTGTCAGGGTCGGACGGATATATCATAAAATTGTTGTTGTAGCTTCCTGTCATAACATTCTTTGCATCGCCTGAGAATACAACCTCGAACTTGTCGAAGATGCTATCATTTTCATACGTATCACACAACCTTGGCCGCAGGTGTTCATGAATTGGAATTGTTTTGACCGGTTGGCGCTCCATGTTGATGTCCCAAATTTTGACGGTGAGATAATCACGAGAAAGTATGTACCGGCCATCGTAAGAAAATCGAACATCCGAGATAGATGAAATAATCTCGGAGAAGAAAGACCTGGAGTCGGGGTCTTCTTCTTGTTCAAACACTGAGTAAAGTTAGATTGCATTTGCAAACAAAAGTCGCATGCGACTGAGGTTTTCTCTTACGCTTAGCATGTTGGTCGCACAAAGCACTCTCGCGCATATCTGCTAGTTTGATGGTGCCTTTGGAGCTAGCATACATGAACCAGTTACAGCTTTGAGGGTGGAATTCCGCGGCAGTAATGACTTCAGTAAGCTCTTCCATATTTGCTGGTTTTATGTCGACAATGTTGAAGCTTTGATCTTGAATGTTTAGATTCCAGAGGTTAATTCGTAAATCATCGCTGCTAATGAAGGTTTCTCCGTCACTGTTCACAGATATACTGTTTATGTGGTAGGCGTGCGCATTTGCATATGTACGACGGGGAACGGCTGCAACAACGGTATCATGGTGTGTAAGACGCGGTAGCTTCAGATCCGCTGCATTACGAAAGTTCTGGGTCGTAGCCGAAGGCCGTGAGGCACCAGCACCAGCTACGCTACCTGGCGTAGCATCGTGTGACAAGTTATTTTCCGCTACGACCTTCAAAGACTTTTCGAACACTTTCCAGAGCTTGATAGTTTTGTCGTTTGTAGAGAGGAGATAATGTGATGCATTTTGTCTGCGGCACCACTTTATCTTGTTGATCTTCTCCTCGATTTCAAGAGACTTCAAATAGTCAAACTCTGGTTCGTGAGACTGAAATTCGGTATGGAACTTGTATTCGCAAGACTTCTTCTGTGGAAGGTTTTTACCGTTAGACTTGTGTAAGATGATATAAGTTTACACTTTCAAAGACTAAGAAGGACGGTTCAACACACAGTTTCGTTTCGCTCGAATAGGACGACTCGTCCACCTTTATCACCGGTCGCCAGATAGTTGCCGGTGTGGTCAAACTCAACGGTAGAGATGATGTCGGCTAGTAAGCAATGGGAGGTAAGTTAGAAGAACGATGGCAAGCAGCAGACCGCATGCAACGAATGACCAAGGTTGTCTTACCCTCGGTGATATCCTCGACGTCGCCCTTATCGCCGAAGCACCTAGAGATCCTGGTCAGCGGTTGATGTATTTCTAAGCTATTATTGACATACTGTGTGAACTTCCACGTAGGGGAATTTGCTTCACTATCCACCATCTTGTTCAACAGCGGCAGCAGTGGCGCGTGGATGGTTCGAATCGGGGCAATGGGCTGGGGAGTGAGTGGATGGTATCTAGTGAAGATTGCAGCAATACTAGTCAACAGTACAAAGTAGAAGCAAGTGATTTGTGCGATAGTCGGTGGCGGCGAGGCGGACAGCAGTTGCCTGCGATGATAAGTCAGTATTATGGCATGCGGCCTAGTCCTGTTGACAAGCGATGCGGCGAAAGAAGGTGGGCGGTGGATGATGTCGTTTGACGAGCGTGAGTGGCGGCCGCAGTGGACCCAAGGGCAGCTCCCTCAACAGCTCTGCGCGGCCTGAGGGTCCCGCACAAGTTTGGTTGTCGTACTTGGCTTTGGGTACCTACCCCTAGGTAATACCTAGGTACCCAAGGTAGGTACGCCCGCTGTAGGTAGGAACGTATGTACCAACTTTAGTAGCTCTAGTCCAAAGCTGTGGAGGTGCTTGAGATACCTCAGCAGCCATCATTGACTCCCAGTGTGATAGGTCCATGTCGGTCAATGATCGAAGATCAGGCACATGTAAGTAATGACCGCTTTGTTAAGCAAGAGCTACTGATGTTGCGCAAAAGATGTTAGCACTTATTCAGGTCAGAAAATATATACGCTTGAGAGAGTCACCTCACACATGATCGGCTCACTCCTTGATATAGCCGATTTCAGGTGTAAATCTGTTGGATACTTGTTTACTTTAGTTGTAGTAGTAGTGCATTATTGTGCCTGGTGTAAAGTCAGTCAATGTTCCCCTGGCTAGGTATAGTCAGCATCTCTTGTGTGTTTAAATAATACTTTGTGTTCCGGTGTGACTTAAATCGCGCGACACGATGCGCAGTGTTCACTTGGCTAGCACCTACTGTGTAGAAATACCCTTCTCCGAAAAAAATCGACAATATATGAGTAAATAATACTTTGTATCAAGTCTAATGGTTATTAGTAGTAACCGTTAAAGGAAACACAAAGAAAATAGTAGTATTTGTTTAATCACTAAGTACGCTAGGAACGTATGAAGAGACTTCAGAAGTGCTATCATAAGTTACTTGAAACTAGCTTGGCACAGGCTTAGAAAGCTAAGGATAGTATATGGTCGATAGTTCTAGGAAACATCTGGCATAAAGGGTATATTTAATTACCTCCAGGTAGGCAGGCCCCTACAAGTTGTATCTATCCATTTTTGAATATCCTTGCTTTTTAAAGCTTGTTTCTTAGTCTTAGGGGTATCTAAATTGTTATTAGTAAATGATTTAGCCCTCTATTATGCCTTAAAGCATATCTCCTTAACATATAAAAATATTTTAAAATCATTAATATCTATAGAATTAGAATTAATTAAAAAATCCAAATCTAGAAACAGTTTTTTAATAGCACCCTTATTAGGGGCGCTAAAGCTAGGGCTCTCTAGGGGTAGCGCTAGAGGCGTTACAGGCGCTGTCGCAGGCGCTATAGGCGCTGTTACGGGCGCTGCAGGCGCTAGGCTTTTAGGAGGCTTTAGGTAACTATCCTAAACTTCTAGATTATCTCGTAAGATAACCCCGTGGCGTGGTGGTTACACGCTGTGGAGACCTGTTTGGGACGCAGGTTGTGGGTTCGAATCCCACACAGGGCACAATTTTAGAGGTCTTAGTCACACCTCTAAAATTGAACCAATCGCAAGGCGAGGAAAAGTGGGTCTAGCCAGGGCCCCACTTTTCCTTGCCTTGCAAGCGAATTAAACAAGCTACTTCGCTATATAAATTAGCTAGGATACCCAGAGCTCTAGGGTTTTAATTTAAGCTAGGGTTTGCAACTATATTGCATAATCAAGGGTTTAGGAATTAGATTGTAGAAGATAGGGATAGTTAGAGAGGTCAAAAATCGTTATATCTAGTATAGGCAACAAACATACACGAGTTAGAACCATGTACGTAGTTATAACATATCGTTAGTAGGTTTTTCACCTAACTAGGCAACTAACTAGTTATCTAGATATCTAGGTATCTAGATAACTAGCAACCTAGTACGGTTTTCCTACTACAAAGCAAATACCATCGCAGGAGTACTAGTAAATAGCATAAATTGCTATCTAGCGTAAATACATAACATAACATATCTCGTAAGATATTAGCTTCTCTCTCTAAAGGATAGCTCCCTAAAGGTAGTTTAGGGGACCCTATAGAGCTTATATTCTCTATATTTCTAATAAAGCTAGTCTTTATAATTAACTGTTAAAATAATGCTATTTATAGCACTATTTTATAGGCCCACTAGTTGCCTTGTTGCGTTGTTGCAACGTTAGTTACAAGCGTTGCTTGCAGCGTCGTTTGTTATAACCTGCGTTCCCACAACCAACCCACGGGCTTGTATGACTAAGCCGACTAGGTTACCCTATAGGGAAGCTAAAATCAACTGTAACTAGGCAACTAGTAGTCGTATAAAAGGCTGACGTATACTGTTCGAATCCTTGAATTTTTCTAGATTTAATAGTATATTTTATAAATAGGGTTGTTTATTAAAGTGCTTAGTTAGGGCACCTAGGCAGCTAGTTTGTATGGCTATAAGTTGATTTTTTATTTTTCCTATATAAATAGGTTTTGCGGAAAATAAAAAGTAGCTCCTAAGACCTCTCTAGCGGTCTAAATCCTCTAATACAGTTAGTAAGTCTATAAGGGGACTAGAAATCCTCTTATTGCTTGTTAGACTATTCGTTTAGCTAGGAATTAACTGTATTTAACTATTAAAGCTCCCTATCTTATAGAATACGCTATAATCTAGTGAATCTAGAAGCTACCGCATTAGAATCTAGTAGGGAGGTCTTCCTATCCCTCTAGCTAGATTCCCTTCCTATTTTCAATAGGTTATAAGCCTAGAAGGCCTATAGATTACTACATTACTGCGTTATTCTACTGCAATTACTACTTGATTTTAGGTACTAGTTACCACCTACTATACCTATAGGCTCTTAAGATTACGAAGGAAACCACTAGAATTTAAAGCTCTTTATTTACTAGCGCCACGTATTGTAACATTAGACCCTTGGTGTTAAAAATTAACTATAGCCGCACCCGCAACCACCACATTGCAACCCGCAACCACTATATTGCAACCTGTAACTATCTAGTTATAACCATAACCTTTTTAGTGATTCTATTCACTATTATAACCGTTATATTTAATATTATCTACAATAGTAAATACGCTATATCCTTCTAAAATCATTAGATATCTAGTATATCTATACTAGGCTTTTTAACCTATTACATTACGTTACACGCACTATACGTTACGTTGCGTTGCGTTATAGCTTCTGTAATACCTATTATCTACGATTCCTATCCTTAGTGTTAAGAATTTTTCTTAGAGATTTTTCTCTGTTATTTTTCTGCCCGCGTATACTAAAGACCTACTTTTTAGACCTAAGGGCTACCCTCTTAAATAGCCCCGCCACACAATTTACGTACGCAACTAGATTATAACATAAGCAATTTCTAGCGCGCGTTATTTGCAATAGGAATAAATTTAGAGATTTAACACAGGGACTTTTAGAAGATAGCACTACCTAGTTATAAGGGTAAGGCCCCTGCTATAGGGTCTTCTAGCCCCCCTAGGGACCCTAGTAGGATAGATATAAAAGGTTAACTAGCTATTTAGGCTAGTGCTCTATAGCTATAGATATAGAGCTAAATTAAATAATAAGGCAAGACCTTATCTGATTTTATTAGGCATAGCGAGGAAAATCGTATTAAAAACAAGGCTAGTATTAATAATCTTCTAGAGAAGTTAACGCAAACTATAACTATTATATAAGGTCTTTAGGCTTCTAATAGACCTAAGGAAGAAAATACTAAGGTTCTAGAAGAAGACCTAGCTACTACTTCTATAAGCGTACCTTCTAGTAACTTATAAGCTACCTTTAACATAGGTGCTATAAAGGAACTAAATAAGAAGGTTTACTCTATTCCAAAGGGAGCTAAGCTAAAAGGCCCTGAAAATTATAATTAGTGGAAGCAAGCCCTAAGCATATAATTTAGAGCCCTAGGATTACCTAAATTTATAGATAATCCAAGCCTAGCAGGCTATCTAGCTAACTATAACTAAGCTATTCTTTTAATAATATTAAGAGATAGCTACTAACCTAGACTATAGGCTACTATATGTTAGTAAAAATCCCCTAAAGAAGCCTATAAAGTCCTTATTAGGCAGTATTCGTAGAGTGCTAAAATCTAGCGTAGTACACTATACGCTAGCTACCACTCCCTAAACTTTTTAAGTTATAAGGGATCTTTAGAGGCTTTTAATGCTAATTTTAATAATTTACTAGCTAGACTATAGCTCTATAGTGTAGAGATCGCCCCTATTAATTAAGTAAATCATTATATTAATGCATTAAAGCAGACCTTCCCTAGTTAGGCTAAGAGACAAAGATTTACTATTAGAGCTTCTAGGGCATAAGGACTGCCTATAAATACCCTAAATTTACAGTTCCTTATAGCAGACTTATTAGAAGAATAGAGGGATAAAACCTCCCCTATAGCTAAAGCCCTTAGTTATAAGGCTTCTAATAATAACAAGGGAAATTCTAAGGACTAGGAAAAGAAGTCTTCTAATCCTAACCCTAAGAAGGACTCTAACGCCACTAAAGAGCAGGATAAGAAGGATTTAAACCCTTCTAAAGCCTCTAAAAAGAAGCAGAAAAAGAAAAAGAGTAGCAATAGGGAAAAACAAAAAGGAAAAGAAGCTGCTTTTGCTTTAGGCTATACCCTAGCTATGGGATACGTTAAAGAATTAGATTCTAATAAATCTAGCAGTGATAATAGTAGTGATTCTAAGTCTAACTTAGATACCTCTAGTACCTCTTCTAGTAACACTACTAGCAAGCCTACTTTTAGCTACTCTAACGATGTGGTTAAAAACTCCCTTTTATATAATACAGGTTCTTCCTGTCATATTTATAATAATAGGGCTTCTTTTAGAGACTTCAAACCTCTAAAGAAAGGTGAAACTAGCGCTATAATTACAGTAGGAGAACCTATTTATCCTAAAGGAAGAGGCATAGCTGTTTTTAACGTTCTAGTTAAGAAAAATCCACTAGAATATAGGCCCTTAGCTTTGCTAGATGCTTTATATTTCCTAGGCATAGATACTAACCTAGTTAGTGGGTTATCTCACTATCTAAAGGGAGGTTATCTAGCTAAAGACTAGCTATTCCTAGCCAATAAAAGCCCCTGTGGGTTATTAGAACCTGCTAAACATAGCTTCTTTTTACAGATTAAGGGGCAACCTACTCCTACAATCTGTAAGCATTCAACCCACCTCTCCTTTATAGGCTCTTAATATTGCAACTAACAGCAACGACAACCAAGAGCTCATAAGACTAAATTAGGGTTTTCCTACCCTATAGAGGTTCAAATTCCACAACCAGCTTTTAATCCCGAGTATTGAAAATGGGAAGGGAATCTAGCTAGAGGGATAGGAAGACCTCCCTGCTAGGTTCTAATACGGCGGCTTCTAGATTCACTAGATTATAGCTTATTCTTTAAGATTAGGAGCTTTTAATAGTTAAATACAGTTGATTCCTAGCTAACGGACGGTCTAACGAGCAATGAGAGAATTTCTAGTCCCCTCATAGACCTACCAACCATATCGGAGGATCTAGACTGCTAGAGAGGTCTTAGGAGCTACTTTTTATTTTCCGCAAAACCTATTTATATAGGAAAAATAAAAAATCAACTCACAGCCATACAAACTAGCTGCCTAGGTGCCCTAACTAAGCACTTTAATAAACAACCCTATTTATAAAATATACCATTAAATCCAGAAAAATTCAAGGATTCGAACAGTATACGTTAGCCTTTTATACAACTACTAGTTATCTAGTTATAGTTAATTTTAGCTTCCCTATAGGGTAACCTAGTTAGCTTAGTCATACAAGCCCGTGGGTTAGTTATGGGAACAACGCGAGTTATAACAGAACGCTATAAGCAACGCCTGTAACTAACGTTGCAACAACGCAATAAGGCAACTAGTAGGCCTATAAAATAGTGCTATAAATAGCATTATTTTAACACTCCCTCTAGAAAAGTATAGGGTAACTAATTTGATACCTAGACTTAGCTCTTTAATAGATATCTAAGTTAACTATAAATTTAATAATAAATCTAATAACTTTTAAACTAAAAACAACAGTAAAATCGGTAACTTTTAGGCGTAATTCCAATGTTTTTGTTGATTTTTCGGTTTTTCGACTTTTTAGTTAGTTTTAAACTAGGCCTTTGTATTTGTAAGACCTAATAGTTGGATAAATTGTTAAAATTTATCATTAGGCAGGGGCTTAGTTAAACTATCTGCAGGCATCTCCTTAGTGTTAATATAAATAACCTTAGCTATACCCTTCTATACCTTTTCTCTAGTATAGTTAAATTTTAGCAGGGTATGCTTTGTTTTGCTATAAAGAGCAGGGTTATTAGCGGTTATAATAGCGCCTTAGTTATCACTAAAAATCAGTACTAGAGGTGCTATAGGTAGCTTTATCTCTTTAAAGAGACTATAAAGCCACTCTAGCTCCCTAATAGCTTCACATAAGGCATCAGATTTAGCCTCTAATGTGAATAAAGCTATCGTAGTTACTTTCTTTGATTTCTAGCTAATAGGTCCTTTAGCTAGCTTATAGAGATAAGCATAGGTTAATTTAGAGGACTTATCACCCGCAAAGTCGCTATCACAGAAGCTAATAAGGGTTGCAGAAGCTATAATAGCAAATTTAGACCTTCTATAAGTTATAGAATAACCCATAGAGCCTAAAAGGTACCTAAGCAGATATTTAGAAGCATTAAGGTGCTCTATAAACAGCTTAGATAGCGCTATAGAAAGCCACTAAACTAGAAAGGCAATATTAGGTCTTATAAGGAGCATTAGGTACATAATAGTCCCTATAATACTCTAATATAGCTTATAATTAGGGGGGGAAAGAGGTTTAGTTAGGTAGTCTACCTATTTTATAATTCCTAGTTAGAGAGGAATTTTAATAGGTCTAGCATCCTTTATATTAAATCTTTCTAGGGCTTCAGAAATGTACTAGGACTAGTAATAGTTAGGGTCCCTTTCTTTCGATTTCTAGTGATTTAAACGCCTAGGAAAAACTTAGCTAGCCTATAGTCTTCTATAGGATAAGCTTTATAAAGTAGCTTCTTTAGCCTATTAATATAAGCTAGATCCGGTCCTATTAGAAGACAGTTATCTATATAAGTCGCTATATATGTAGATATAGTTAGGTTAAAGAAGACGGCTAGGTCAGATATAAGGGGTTAAAAGCCTAGCTTCCGAAGAAGGTCCTTTAAAACCTACTGCCACTCTCTAGAGCTCTGTTTTAATCTATATAAAGCTTTTTATAGGAAAATAACCTGCTTTTAAGAGGGTTTATAGCTATACTTCTTAAGTAACTTAGCTACTTTAGGTGTAAAAGACTTAGTAAATTTAGTAAATCCATTAGGTATTTGCATATAGATAGATTCCTTTAGTAGACTGTTTAAAAAGGCCCCTATAAAATTAACCTGTTTAACTTCCTAGTCATTACAAGCCACTAGGGCTAGTAAAATCCGCTAACTAGGGGGAATGCTAGTTATAGCGTAGGTTTTAATATAATCTTAACCTTCTATTTGCATAAACCCTTTAGTAACGATTTAGGCCTTATACTTTAAAGGATTATTTTCTTTATCCTTTTTAAGCTTATAAATAAGCCTATTCTTTAGAACCCTCTAGCCCTTAGGAATCTAGTCTATCCCTATAAATTTAAAGGTTCTGGCAGCTAGAAGCTATTTAAATTCGTTAAAGGTTGCATCTATCCATTTTTGACTATCCTTGCTTTTTAAAGCTTGTTTCTAGGTCTTAGGGGTATCCGAATCGTTATTATTAGTGGATAATTTAGCCCTTTGTTATGCCTTAAAGCATATCTCCTTAACGTATAAAGATATATTAAAATCATTAATATCTATAGAATTAGAATTAATTAAAGAATCTAAATCTAAAAACGGTTTTTCAATAGCACCCTTATTAGGGGCGCTAGAGCTAGGGCTCTCTAGGGGTAGCGCTAGAGGCGTTACAGACACTGTAGGCGTTGTCGCGGGCGCTGTATTAGTCGCCCTAGGGGCTGTTAGCACAGGCGCTGCGGGCGCTGCGGGCGCTATGGGCGCTAGACTTTCAGGCTTTAGGTAACTATCCTAAACTTCTAGATTATCTCGTGAGATATTGGCTTCTCCCTCTAAAGGATTAGTCCCTAAAGGCTTAGGGGACCCTACAAAGCCTATATCCTCTATAATTTTAACAAAGCTAGTCTTTATAACTAACCTTTTAGAGGGAATATAAACAAGATAAACAGTAAAACCTAGAGTAGCTAGCAACTAACTAGGAATAGTCCTAGGGGCTAGCTTTTAAAGCTTAGATCTCTGCTCTAGAGGTATTAGAACCTCACAATAAGACCCTATAGCCCTAATTTTTGAGAAATTAGGCTTATAGGAAGTCTTAGGCTCTAAGTTAGCTAGAAATAGCTACTTAGGGGTTAAAGGTTTAGTTATATTAGCTATAATATTAACTAATTCCACTATAGCTAGAAGGATATAAGACTATAGATATAAGGGCAGCTTAGACCACTAAAGTGTAGCCCTAAGCTAGTCTAGGATAACCCTAATAGCCCTCTTAACTAGCCTATTCTGTTTGTGAATATAAGGGCAAGAGGTGCTAAAACAGATTCCTTTAGAAAATAACTATGACTAAAGTTCGTTATTAATTTTAGTACCTCCGTCAAAGTAAAGGTGCCTAGGATACGCGTTATATTGGTTTTTTAGGGCCCTAAAGAAGCCCTTAATAGCTAAAGAAAGGGTCAAACCTTCTTTATTAGCTAATAAAAAGCACTATTTATACCAGGATTTTCGATTAATAAGTATAAGGACTGTGGCCTTCTTATTATGCGGTATAGGTTTAATTTTAACCGTATCTCCCTCTAGAATATCTAAAACTCTAGGGGGGTCCTAAATAGGTTATTTAGTTAGTCTTCTAATAGCTTTAGATTACATATAGGCTATGCAGTTAAAATCCTTTTCTTTAACGGCGGAAAAATCAGGGATCCCTTTAGCTAATTTCGATGACTTCTTTAGTAAAGGGAGGCCTATATAGCCTAATTAAATGTGCCAAAGAAGGGCTAAATCTAGTAACTTCTTGTAACTAGAATCTAGCTTTTTAGGGCTATTATCCCCTAGCTCCCTCTGTTACTAGGCCTCTTAAGAATCACAGGCCTCTAGGGGCAATAGACAGCCACTATTGTTACCTAAGTTATTAGGGTATAGACCTTCTAAACCCCCTATAGAAGGTGCCTAACTAGGAGGAGCTTCAGTGGGACATAGGGCTAAATCTTCTAAATCATTGTCTTCTAGCTCTTTGATTCGTTAATAATCCTTGGGATTAAAAGCTAGTTATGGAATTTAAACCTCTATAGGGTAGGAAAACCCTAATTTAGTCTTATAAGCTCTTAGTTGTTGTTGTTAGTTGCAATACTAAGAGCCTATAAAGGAGAGGTGAGTTAAATGCTTACAGATTATAGGAGTAGGTTACCCCTTAATCTATAAAAAGAAGCCATGTTTAGCAGGTTCTAATAACCCACAGGGGCTTTTATTAGCTAGGAATAGCTAGTCTTTAGCTAGATAACCTCCCTTTAGATAGTAAGATAACTCACTAACTAGGTTAGTATCTATGCCTAGGAAATATAGGGCATCTAGCAGAGCTAAAGGCCTATATTCTAGTGGATTTTTCTTGACTAGAACGTTAAAAACAGCTATGCCTCTTCCTTTAGGATAAATAGGTCCTCCTACTGTAATTATAGCGCTAGTTTCACCTTTCTTTAGAGGTTTAAAGTCCCTAAAAGAAGCCCTATTATTACAAATGTAATAGGAAGAACCTGTATTATACAAAAGGGAGTTTTTAACTACATCGTTAGAGTAGCTAAAAGTAGGCTTGCTAGTAGTGTTACTAGTGGTACTAGAGGTATCTAAGTTAGACTTAGAATCACTACTATTATCACTGCTAGATTTATTAGAATCTAGTTCTTTAATGTATCCTATGGCTAGGGTATAGCCTAAAGCAAAAGCAGCTTCTTTTCCTTTCTGTTTTTCCCTATTACTACTCTTTTTCTTCTTTTGCTTCTTTTTAGAGGCCTTAGAAGGGTTTAAATCCTTCTTATCTTGCTCTTTAGTGGCGTTAGAGTCCTTCTTAGGGTTAGGATTAGAAGACTTCTTTTCCTAGTCCTTAGAATTTCCCTTGTTATTATTAGAAGCCTTATAGCTAAGGGCTTTAGCTATAGGGGAGGTTTTGTCTCTCTATTCTTCTAATAAGTCCGCCATAAGGAACTGTAAATTTAGGGTATTTATAGGTAGTCCTTGTGCCCTAGAAGCTCTAATAGTAAATCTTTGTCTCTTAGCCTAACTAGGAAAGGTCTGCTTTAATGCATTAATATAATAATTTACTTGATTAATAGGGGCGATCTTTACACTATAAAGTTATAGTCTAGCTAGTAAATTATTAAAATTAGCATTAAAAGCCTCTAAAGATCCCTTATAACTAGAAAAGTTTAGGGAGTGGTAGCTAGCGTATAGTGTACTACGCTGGATTTTAGCACTCTGTAAATACTACCTAATAAGGACTTTATAGGCTTCTTTAGGGGATTTTTGCTAACATATAGCAGCCTATAGTCCTAGTTAATAACTATCTCTTAATATTATTAAAAGAATAGCTTAATTATAGTTAGCTAGATAGCCTGCTAGGCTTAGATTATCTATAAATTCAGGTAATCCTAGGGCTCTAAATTGTATGCTTAGGGCTTGCTTCCACTAATTATAGTTTTTAGGGCCTTTTAGCTTAGCTCCCTCTAGAATAGAGTAAACCTTCTTATTTAGTTCCTTTATAGCACCTGTGTTAAAGGCAGCTTATAAGTTACTAGAAGGTACGCTTATAGAAGTAGTAGCTATTAGGTCTTCTTCTAGAACCTTAGTATTTTCTTCCTTAGGTCTATTAGAAGCCTAAAGACCTTGCATAATAGTTATAGTTTGCGTTAATTTCTCTAGAAGATCATTAATGCTAGCCTTGTTTTTAATACGATTTTCCTCGCTATGCCTAATAAAATCAGATAAGGTCTTGCCTTGTTATTTAATTTAACTTTATAGGTGCAAAGTGCTAGCCGAAATAGCTAGTTAACCTTCTATATCTATCCTACTAGGGTCCCTAGGGGGGCTAGAAGACCCTATGGCAGGGGCCTTACCCTTATAACTAGGTAGTGCTATCTTCTAAAAGTCCCTGTGTTAAATCTCCAAATTTATTCCTGTTGCAAATAACGCGCGCTAGAAATTGCTTATGTTGCAATCTAGTTGTGTACGCAAATTGTGTGGCAGAGCCGTTTAAAAGGGTAGCCCTTAGGTCTAAAAAGTGGGTCTTTAGTATGCGCGGGCAGAAAAATAGCGGAGAAGAATCTCCGCGAGGAAAATTTTCTTAACACTAACACTAAGTAATAGGAATTGTAGATAATAGGTATTATAGAAGCTACAACGTAACGTAACGTAATGTATAGTGCGTGTAACGTAATGTAATAGGTCAAAAAGCCTAGTATAGATATACTAGATATCCAATGATTTCAAAGGATGTAGCGTATTTACTATTGTAGATAATATTAAATATAACAGTTGCAGTAGTGAATAGAATCATAAGAGGTTGTGGTTGTAACTAGATAGTTATAGGGTTGCAATGTGGTGGTTGCGGGTGCGGCTGTAGTTGATTTTTAACACTAAGGGTCTAATGTTGCGATGCGTGGCGCTAGTAAATAAAAAGCTTTAGCTTTAACTTCTAGTGGTTTCCTTCGTAATCTTAAGAGCCTATAGGTATAGTAGGTAGTAACTGTACCTAAAATCAAGCAGTAATCGCAGTAGAATAACGTAGTAATGTAGTAATCTATAGGCCTTCCGGGCTTATAACCTATTAAAAATAGGAAGGGAATCTAGCTAGAGGGATAGGAAGACCTCCCTGCTAGGTTCTAATGCGGCGGCTTCTAGATTCACTAGATTATAGCTTATTCTTTAAGATTAGGAGCTTTTAATAGTTAAATACAGTTGATTCCTAGCTAACGGATGGTCTAACAAGCAATGAGAGGATTTCTAGTCCCCTCATAGACCTACTAACTGTATTGGAGGATTTAGACCACTAGAGAGGTCTTAGGAGCTACTTTTTATTTTCCGCAAAACCTATTTATATAGGAAAAATAAAAAATCAACTCACAGCCATACAAACTAGCTGCCTAGGTGCCCTAACTAAGCACTTTAATAAACAACCCTATTTATAAAATATACCATTAAATCCAGAAAAATTCAAGGATTCGAACAGTATACGTTAGCCTTTTATATAACTACTAGTTATCTAGTTACAGTTAATTTTAGCTTCCCTATAGGGTAACCTAGTTGGCTTAGTCATACAAGCCCGTGGGTTAGTTGTGGGAATAACGCGAGTTACAACAGAACGCTGTAAGCAACGCCCGTAACTAACGTTGCAACAACGCAATAAGGCAACTAGTGGGCCTATAAAATAGTGCTATAAATAGCATTATTTTAACACCGAGGAATATCAACGAATCGAAGAGCTAGAAGACGATGATTTAGCCCTATGTCCCACCGAAGCTCCTCCTAGTTAGGCATCTTCTACAGGGGGTTTAGAAGGTCCATACCCTAATGACTTAGGTGACGATAGTAGCCATCTACTGCCCCCAGAGGCCTGTGATTCTTAAGAGGCCTGGCAACAGAGGGAGCTAGGGGATAATAGCCCTAAAAAGCTAGATTCTAGTTACAAGAAGTTACTAGATTTAGCCCTTCTTTGGCACATTTAATTAGGCTATATAGGCCTCCCTTTACTAAAGAAGTCATTGAAATTAGCTAAAGGGATCCCTGATTTTTCCGCCGTCAAAGAAAAGGATTTTAACTGCATAGCCTATATGCAATCTAAAGCTATTAGAAGACTAACTAAACAACCTATTTAGGACCCCCCTAGAGTTCTAGATATTCTAGAGGGAGATACGGTTAAAATCGAACCTATACCACATAATAAGAAGGCTACAGTCCTTATACTTATTGATCGAAAATCCTAGTATAAATAGTGCTTTTTATTAGCTAATAAAGAAGGTTTAACCCTTTCTCTAGCTATTAAGGGCTTCTTTAGGGCCCTAAAAAACCGATATAACGCGTATCCTAGGCACCTTCACTTTAATAGAGGTACTAAAATCAATAACAAACTTTAGTTATAGTTATCTTCTAAGGGAATTTGCTTTAACACCTCTTGCCCTTATATTTACAAACAGAATAGGCTAGTTGAGAGGGCTATTAGGGTTATCCTAGACTAGCTTAGGGCTACACTTTAGTGGTCTAAGCTGCCCTTATATCTATAGTCTTATATCCTTCTAGCTATAGTGGAATTAGTTAATATTATAGCTAATATAACTAAACCTTTAACACCTAAGCCGCTATTTCTAGCTGATTTAGAGCCTAAGACTTCCTATAAGCCTAATTTTTCAAAAATTAGGGCTATAGGGTCTTATTATAAGGTCCTAATACCTCCGGAGCAAAGATCTAAGCTTTAAAAGCTAGCCCCTAGGACTATTCCTAGTTAGTTACTAGCTACTCTAGGTTCTACTATCTATCTTATTTATATTCCCTCTAAAAGGTTAGTTATAAAGACTAGCTTTATTAAAATTATAGAGGATATAGGCTCTATAGGGTCCCCTAAGCCTTTAGGGACTAATCCTTTAGAGGGAGAAGCTAATATCTCACGAGATAATCTAGAAGTTTAGGATAGTTACTTAAAGCCTCCTAAAAGCTTAGCGCCTGCAGCGCCTGCAGCGCCTGTACTAATAGCCCCTAGGGCAACTAACACAGCGCCTACAACCCCTATAACGCCTACAACGCCTCTAGCGCTACCCCTAGAGAGCCCTAGCTCTAGCACCCCTAATAAGGGTGCTATTAAAAAACCGTTTTTAGATTTAGATTCTTTAATTAATTCTAATTCTATAGATATTAATGATTTTAATATATCTTTATACGTTAAGGAGATATGCTTTAAGGCATAACAAAGGTGTAAATCATCCACTAACAACGATTCGGATACCCCTAAGACCTAGAAACAAGCTTTAAAAAGTAAGGATAGTTAAAAATAGATAGATATAACTTTTAACAAATTTAAATAGCTTCTAGCTACCAGAACCTTTAAATTTATAGGGATAGACCAGATTCCTAAGGGCTAGAGGGTTCTAAAGAATAGGCTTGTTTATAAGCTTAAAAAGGATAAAGAAAATAATCCTCTAAAATATAAGGCCTAACTTGTTGCTAAAGGGTTTATGTAGATAGAAGGTTAAGATTATATTAAAACCTACGCTATAACTAGCATTCCCCCTAGTTAGCGGATTTTACTAGCCCTAGCGGCTTATAATAACTAGGAAGTTAAACAGGTTAATTTTATAGGGGCCTTTCTAAATAGTCCACTAAAGGAATCTATCTATATGCAAATACCTAATGGATTTACTAAGTTTGCTAAGTCTTCTACACCTAAAGTAGCTAAGTTACTTAAGAAGTATAGCTACAAACCCTCTTAAAAGCAGGTTATTTTCCTACAAAAGGCTTTATATGGATTAAAACAGAGCTCTAGAGAGTGGCAACAGGTTTTAAAGGACCTTCTTTAAAAGCTAGGCTTTTAACCCCTTATATCCAACCTAGCTATCTTCTTTAACCTAACTACATCTACATATATAGCGACTTATATAGATAACTGCCTTCTAATAGGACTAGATCTAGCTTATATTAATAGGCTAAAGAAGCTACTTTATAAAGCTTATCCTATAGAAGACCGTAGGCTAGCCGAATTTTTCCTAGGCGTTTAAATCACTAGAAATTAAAAGAAAGGGACCCTAACTATCCACTAGTCCTAGTACATTTCTAAAGCCCTAGAAAGATTTAATATAAAGGATGCTAGACCTATTAAAATTCCCCTATAACCTGGAATTATAAAACAGGTAAACCACCTAACTAAACCTCTTTCCCTGTGATGATCTAGGCTTTGCCTAGATCCTAGTAATATAGGTGTTAATTGCGCAAGTCATAGGGATTTGTGCAATGCGTATCCTTTTGCCTTCTATGGCGCAACGGATTGGGGCAACCCACGTGGTGGCGCAGGCACCCGCGATTAGCCCTTTGGGCTAGACTATGACAATTGCACAAGTCACCTAAGGTCATAGGTTCGAACCGGCTGTGGGGTTCTTCCTAGGCTTACAGGGGAAAAAGAGCGGCCCTGGGGGATGCGCGGTATTACTAGCTAGTGAGAGGGAAAAGGTCACGTAGGGAAGAAGCCTATGTGATGATCTAGGCTTTGCCTAGATCCTAGTAATATAGGTGTTAATTGCGCAAGTCATAGGGACTTGTGCAATGCGTATCCTTTTGCCTTCTATGGCGCAACGGATTGGGGCAACCCACGTGGTGGCGCAGGCACCCGCGATTAGCCCTTTGGGCTAGACCATGACATTCCCCCCCTAATCACAAGCTATATCAGAGTATTATAGAGACTATTATATACCTAATGCTCCTTACAAGACCTAATATTACCTTTCTGGTTTAGTGGCTTTCCACAGCGCTAGCTAAGCTATTTATAGAGTATCTTAATGCTTCTAAACATCTGCTTAGGTACCTTTTAGGCTCTATAGGTTATTCTATAACTTATAGAAGGTCTAAAGCTACTATAGCTTCTGCAACCCTTATTAGCTTCTGTGATAGCGACTTCGCGGGTGATAAGTCCTCTAAATTAACCTATGCTTATCTCTATAAGCTAGCTAAAGGACCTATTAGCTAGAAATTAAAGAAAGCAACTACAATAGCTTTATCTATATTAGAGGCTAAATCTAATGCCTTATGTAAAGCTATTAGGGAGCTAGAGTGGCTTTATAGTCTCTTTAAAGAGATAAAGCTACCTATAGCACCTCTAGTACTGATTTCTAGTGATAACTAAGGCGCTATTATAACCGCTAATAACCCTACTCTTTATAGCAGAATAAAGCATACCCTGCTAAAATTTAACTATACTAGAGAAAAGGTACGGAAAGGTATAGCTAAGGTTATCTACATTAACACTAAAGAGATGCCTGCAGATGGTTTAACCAAGCCCCTGCCTAATGATAAATTTTAACAATTTATCTAACTATTAGGCCTTACGAATACAAAGGCTTAATCTAAACCAACAAAATCAACTAAAAAAGTCAAAAAACCGAAAAAGATTAACAAAAAACACTGGAATTACGCCTAAAAGTTATTGATTTAAAAAGGGTTACTGTTTTTAGTCTTCAAAAGTTATTGGATTTATTATTGGATTTATGGTTAACTTAGATATCTATTAAAGAGCTAAGTCTAGGTATTGAATTAGTTACCTCATACTTTTCTAGAGGGAGTGTTAAAATAATGCTATTTATAGCACTATTTTATAGGCCCACTAGTTGCCTTGTTGCGTTGTTGCAACGTTAGTTACGAGCGTTGCTTGCAGCGTCGTTTGTTATGACTTGCGTTCCCACAACTAACCCACGGGCTTATATGACTAAGCCGACTAGGTTACCCTATAGGGAAGCTAAAATCAACTGTAACTAGGCAACTAGTAGTTATATAAAAGGCTAACGTATACTGTTCGAATCCTTGAATTTTTCTGGATTTAATAGTATATTTTATAAATAGGGTTATTTATTAAAGTGCTTAGTTAGGGCACCTAGGCAGCTAGTTTGTATGGCTATGAGTTGATTTTTTATTTTTCCTATATAAATAGGTTTTGCGGAAAATAAAAAGTAGCTCCTAAGACCTCTCTAGCGGTCTAGATTCTCCAATACAGTTAGTAGGTCTATAAGGGGACTAGAAATCCTCTCATTGCTCGTTAGACTATCCGTTTAGCTAGGAATTAACTGTATTTAACTATCAAAGCTCCCTATCTTGCAGAATACGCTATAATCTAGTGAATCTAGAAGCCGCCGCATCAGAATCTAGTAGGGAGGTCTTCCTATCCCTCTAGCTAGATTCCCTTCCCATTTTCAATATTAACCTTTTAGAGGGAATATAAACAAGATAAATAGTAAAACCTAGAGTAACTAGCAAAAAACTAGGGATAGTCCTAGGGGCTAGCTTTTAAAGCTTAGATCTCTGCTCTAAAGGTATTAGAACCTAATAATAAGACCCTATAGCCCTAAATTTTAACAAATTAGGCTTATAGGAAGTCTTAGGCTTTAAGTTAGCTACATATAGCTGCTTAAGGGTGAAAGGTTTAGTTATATTAGCTATTGTTAAAAAAATGCTATTTATAGCACTATTTTATAGGACCACTAGTTGCCTTGTTGCGTTGTTGCAACGTTAGTTACGAGCGTTGCTTGCAGCGTCTGTTGTGACCTACGTTCCCACAACTAACCCACGGGCTTGTATGACTAAGCTAACTAGGTTACCCTATAGGGAAGCTAAAATTAACTGTAACTAGGCAACTAGTAGTTGTATAAAAGGCTAACGTATACTATTTAAATCCTTAAATCTTTCTGGATTTAATAGTATATTTTATTAATAGGGTTATATATTAAAGTGCTTAGTTAGGCCACCTAGGTAGCTAGTTTGTATAGCTATGAGTTGATTTTTTATTTTTCCTATATGTGAGAACAATAGTAGCTAGGCAAGAGGTATGGGGGCTTTCGTATATTTACTAAAGCTTGCTAGGTCTAAGTGTGTAATATGTGCGAGCTAGGAGCTTATAGCTAGTGGCTTGCTAGTGTTACGTGGACCTAGCCCTAGGGCCTAACCTATTACGGGGTGCGCGTTAGCGTTCTGGGTGTTATTATTATAAGTAAGGCCTTATAACTATCCCCTTACTTTTAGCTAGGCTTTTAAATAGCTTTCACTAGCTATCCTATAGCTATTTACTAAGTAGTAAATATATTAAAATAATAATAAATAATAAGTAGCGCTTAGGTATAAATTTATCTATAACTCTCCCCTTTATTACAGGCTTTTCCTCCTCTTAACACTAGTAATTATTTTTCTAAATATTATTATACTTTCTATTGCCCTAACTTTTGCCTTATTATTCGCTATATTCTTACTATAGATAAGGAGACTATTCCCTTTAAGCGCTACTCCTATATACACTATTTACGCACTAAGTACGCTAACTTTAAGAAACACCTACTAGCTAAGCTATAATTACTATAGATAAACTATTAATTCCCTTACTATCTATTTACTATTGCTTTATAAATAAAGCATTCTAAGCGCTATATCTAATGCTATAAACACGGTAATACTTATAACACTATAACTATACTGCTTTTCCTTAGTCTCTTAGTAGCTTATTACTAATGCTTTTATATAGGCAATGCCTATAATACAAGGAGATTTTTGTAATCTCCTAGCTTATCTTAACTAGGTTTAGGCGCTTATAGATACCTATAGTAATAAGGATCTAGAAAACCCTAAGGATCCTATGTTTTTAGAGGTAACTTATTACTATTTTAGCACCTATTGCCTCTATCTAATAATAGGTTTTAATTATACTAATATAGCTTACTACATTATGTTTAGTTTAATAGGGGCTATAAAGGTCTATTAAGTTTATATTTTTATCCCCTATTTACTAGCTTATTGCTTATATTTCTAGGTAGGATACCTCTATATTATACTAGTAGTATATAGTTTCCTGCTAATAATTATTAGTGTCTATATTCCTAGCTCTAGTTCCTAGGGTAGTAAGTTATATTCTAGTCTAGTTTTACTATCTATTTGCTAATATTTTAGTAGCTAAACTACTTATAGCTTATATTTATATAAAACATATGTATAGTTTTGTGTCTATGTTTAACTAACCTAGGTTTTATGCCTTAGGCTATAGTAGTCTATTGCTTTTTCCTAGTAATAAAGAGGGCGGTTATAGAGGATAAGAGTGTGGCTAAGTATCTTATTTTAAATAGGGAAATTTTTACTTATAATAAGGCTATAATAGAGGGGTTTCCCTTAACTCTCCCCTAGTTATAGGCGTGTTTTCTTTTATTATTTAGTAAATAGTCTAAGTTGCTTTTTTTATAGAGTGTAATAGTAGCTAATAAGGCTAGGCCTTTTCTATAGGAACCTTATATCTCTTTGCTTATAACTTACTTATATCTTACTACCTTTCTTCCTTAATTTACTTTAGTGAAATTTTTAAATCATATGTTAAGCGCTTTCTATGTCTTTTACTAGGATTCACTAGTTATATTCGCTAGGCTAACCTTTCTATTTTACTAGGTATTTATTACCTTTATAGGTCTTCCTATAGTCCTTAACTTCCTTAACTTTATACTTATTATCTTTATCCTTAAGGTCTAGCATTAGTATATCTTTTTCTATAGCCTCTTTACAGTAGTTCTATAGCTCTAGTAGGCTAATATAAAATACATTATATAATTAACTATACTTTTTAGGTAATATAAGTTAATACGCTTATTTGCCTATAGTGTTAAGTATTTAAAATAGCCTAATAAACCTAGGGGTTAGCTTTTGTTTTGCCTTCTTAAGCCTAATATTTTTTATTAATAGTAGTACTAGGTTACCTCTTTATAGGGTTAGTGGCTAGTAATATTTATTATAGTACTTTGCCTATGTTTTAGTGGCTTTTGCCTAGTTTTACTTTAGTTACTCTCTAACTTTATATAGTTTTATAATATAAGCATAAGCCTCTAGCACCTCCCTTTCTATAGTCTTATCCCTAAGAGCTAGGCAAAACTTAGGGGAATAGCCTATAAGAGAGTAGTTTAGAGAGTAGCCTATAGTTTTATTTACTATATTATTATAGGTAAATTACGCTATTAGGAGTAGCTTAGGCTATATTTACTAATTTTCTATAATAAAGCATTGCAAATAATGCTTAAGCACCTAGTTTATCCTCTCTATTTGCCTATTAGTTTAGGGGTAAAACACTATAGAAAGCCTACATTTTACGTAGGATAGGTAGCATAAGTCTAACTAGAATTAGCTTATAAAGACAGATCCTCTATTAAATATAATGCCTATTAGTGCCCTAAATCATAGTTTGATTTCTTTATAGAAAAGCTTTGCTAATTTAGCTACGTTAATTATAGTAGTTACTAGTAGGAAGACAGAGTACTTAGTGAATTAGTTTATAATCACTAGGATTGCGTTAGCTTCTTACTTACCTATTTATATAATAGGTAGCCCTATAATAAAATCTATTAAGATTTTCGCCTATAGTTACCCTAGTGTTAGCAAGGATTTAAGGCTTCTATATAGGTAATGCCTTCTAGCTACTACTTATTAGTAAGTCACATAGCTTATAACATAGTCTAATATAGACTTACTTATAGCTAGCTACTAAAAGTAGCGTTTTAATAGCTTAAGAGTGCGCTTAGTTTTAAAGTAACCCGCTAGCGGATTATTATAGTGTAGCTATAGAAGCTCCTATTATAAGATAGGCTCTTAGGGAATAACTACCTAGTCTTAGTATATTAGGAGACCCCTTACGCTACGTAACTATAAACTAGCTTTTCCCTTCCCTTTTGCTAAGGAGTTAATCTTACTATTCTATCTCTATAAATCTAGGTCTTAATTCTATGCCTTCTATAGTAGTTATACTAATAGTTTATTTAGCCTAGATTAGTAGGGATCTAGTAATATAATAGCCTCCTAGATCTCTTATGCTATGCTAGTGTCCTAGATACACACTACCTTCTCTTAGAAATCCCCTTTATTTAGCTAACCTTTTACTAGATTTATAGTAGCTAACTAGCCTTCTAACTAGGCTATGTAAGCCTTTACTATAGGGGCTAGGATATTTTCCTTCCCTAAAGGCATCTTGCTACGCCTCTTTACTAAGACTAGGGCATTTTCCTCCCCTAAAGGCGTCTTACTATATCTTCTTTAATGCATTAGTATCTTTACTTTTACCTATTCTTTAGTAGCTACTATCTTTTTCTTAAGTTTTAGTAGTAATACTCTATTTATTAGGGGTTTGCTCTTATAATTAAACCTTTTTAATAGTGTATTCGCAGGGTTACTTTTCCCTAGTCTATGCTTAATTATAAAGTAAAAGGGGCAAAGAAATATATACTATCTAGCCTACCTTCTATTTAACTTCTACTGCCTTATAAAGGTTTATAAATTATAGTAGTCTAATAGGACCTTCACTAGGGTTACTATGCCTTTAATATAATGTTACTAGTGTTTAAATAACTTTACTATAGTAAGTAACTCTTAATTAGCTATGCTATAGTTATGTTTAGCGTTTGTAAACTTCCTTAACTAAAAGGCTATAGGATACTAGCAACCCTTATTATCCTATTAAGATAAGATTCCTACTATTATAAAGACTAAAGCATTTGTCTTAATGCGCACTAGCTAACTTAGGTTATAATAATAGAGGAGAGGTGCTTGCTAAAAGGCGTCTTTTAGCTAGTAAAACGCTAGCTATTCCTTTGCTCTAAATATAAACTTCCTAGTCTAAATGCTATTTTAACTGCCTTTTATTAATATATGTAAGGGTGCTATAATCCTAGAGTATTTATAGATAAATTATTAGTAAAAGTTATAAAACCCTAGGAAGGATTATATATCCTTAAAGCTTATTAGCTCCTTCTAGTCCTAGATTATAGTAACCCTCTATATATCTATTAAAATCCTATTAACTAATAGGATAAACCCTAGGAATTCCACTAATTCCTAGTAAAATAAGCACTTTAAGGGCTTTACGTATAACTTTACTAACCTTATGCGTTCTAGAACTTCCTTAATATATATAATATACTTCTCCTACGTTTTAGAAAAGATAAGGATATTATCTAAATACACTATGCAAATAGTGTTAACTAGCCTATAAAGCGCTTTATGAATATAGTTCTAGAAAGTAGCTAGGGCATTAGTTAGCCTAAAAGGCATTATAAGGTATTTATAGTGTCTATATTATATATAAAAAGCAGTCTTTTACTTATTACCCCCTTTAATTTAAATCTAATAGTAAGCATCCTTAATATTAATCTTTAAGAAAAAATAGGCCCCTTAGCACTAGTCTAAGATCTCTAAAATTAGGGGGAGGGCGTAGTAATTCTTTTACGTTACTCTATTAAGTCCCCTATAGTTTATATATAGCTAAAGCATCCTATCCTTCTTTAGTATAAATAGGATAGGCATGCCTATAAGGCTCTTAGAGGGTTTTATCTAGCCTTTCTATAGGTTTTTGTTAATGTATTCGCAGAGTTCCTTTAGCTTGCCTTAGGAGAGGGGGTAAATAGGCCTATACGGAGGCGTAGCCTCTAGTGTTAGGTTAATTATGTGGTTAGTTATTTTTCTAGAAGGCAGGCTCCTTGCCTTATCTAATGTAAACATATCTTTAAACTTATATAGTTCCTTAGGGATATCTTTAATAGTTCTATATGCTTTCGCTTTCTCTTTATCTTTAAGGGTAATAAACTTATCTTCTATAACCCCTATAATAGTTATTGAAAATGGGAAGGGAATCTAGCTAGAGGGATAGGAAGACCTCCCTGCTAGATTCTAATGCGGCGGCTTCTAGATTCACTAGATTATAGCTTATTCTTCAAGATTAGGAGCTTTTGATAGTTAAATACAGTTGATTCCTAGCTAACGGACGGTCTAACAAGCAATAAGAGGATTTCTAGTCCCCTCATAGACCTACTAACCATATCAGAGGATCTAGACCGCTAGAGAGGTCTTAGGAGCTACTTTTTATTTTCCGCAAAACCTATTTGTATGGGAAAAATAAAAAATCAACTCACGGCCATACGAACTAGCTGCCTAGGTGCCCTAACTAAGCACTTTAATAAATAACCCTATTTATAAAATATACCATTAAATCCAGAAAAATTCAAGGATTCGAACAGTATACGTTAGCCTTTTATATGACTACTAGTTGCCTAGTTACAGTCAATTTTAGCTTCCCTATAGGGTAACCTAGTTGGCTTAGTCATACAAGCCCGTGGGTTAGTTGTGTGAACAACGCGAGTCACAATAGAACGCTGCAAGCAACGCCAGTAACTAACGTTGCAACAACGCAACAAGGCAACTAGTGGGCCTATAAAATAGTGCTATAAATAGCATTATTTTAACACTCCCTCTAGAAAAGTATAAGGTAACTAATTCGATACCTAGACTTAGCTCTTTAATAGATATCTAAGTATTGAAAATGGGAAGGGAATCTAGCTAGAGGGATAGGAAGACCTCCCTACTAGATTCTGATGCGGCGGCTTCTAGATTCACTAGATTATAGCGTATTCTGCAAGATAGAGAGCTTTGATAGTTGAATACAGTTGATTCCTAGCTAAACGGACGATCTGACGAGCAATGAGAGGATTTCTAGTCCCCTCATAGACCTACCGACCGTATCAGAGGATCTAGACCGCTAGAGAGGTCTTAGGAGCTACTTTTTATTTTCCGCAAAACCTATTTGTATGGGAAAAATAAAAAATCGACTCACAGCCATACAAACTAGCTGCCCAGGTGCACTAACTAAGCATTTTTAATAGACAACCCTATTAACAAAATATACCATTAAATCCAGAAAAATTCAAGGATTCGAACAGTATACGTCAGCCTTTTATACGACTACTAGTTACCTAGTTACAGTCGATTTCAGCTTCCCTATAGGGTAACCTAGTCGGCTTAGTCATACAAGCCCACGGGTTGGTTGTGGAACAACGCAGGTCACAACAGAACAACGCTGCAAGCAACGCTCGTAACCAACGTTGCAACAACGCAACAAGGCAACTAGTGGGCCTATAAAATAGTGCTATAAATAGCATTATTTTAACACTAAGTTAACTATAAATTCAATAATAAATCCAATAACTTTTAAACTAAAAACAGCAAAATCAATAACTTTTAGGCGTAATTCCAGTGTTTTTGTTGATTTTCGGGTTTTTCGACTTTTTAGTTAATTTTGTTAGTTTAGATTAGGCCTTTGTATTCGTAAGGCCTAATAGTTAGATAAATTGTTAAAATTTATCATTAGGCAGGGGTTTAGTTAAACTATCTGCAGGCATCTCTTTAGTGTTAATATAGATAACCTTAGCTATACCCTTCTATACCTTTTCTCTAGTATAGTTAAATTTTAGCAGGGTATGCTTTGTTCTGCTATAAAGAGCAGGGTTATTAGCGGTTGTAATAGCGCCTTAGTTATCACTAAATATTAGTACTAGAGGTGCTATAGGCAGCTTTATCTCTTTAAAGAGACTATAAAGCTACTCTAGCTCCCTAATAGCTTCACATAAGGCATTAGATTTAGCCTCTAATGTAGATAAAGCTATTGTAGTTGCTTTCTTTAATTTCTAGCTAATAAGTCCTTTAGCTAGCTTATAGAGATAAGCATAGGTTAATTTAGAGGACTTATCACCCGCGAAGTCGCTATTATAGAAGCCAATAAGGGTTGCAGAAGCTATAGCAGCTTTAGACCTTTTATAAGTTATAGAATAACCTATAGAGCCTAAAAGGTACCTAAGCAGATGTTTAGAAGCATTAAGATGCTCTATAAACGGCTTAGCTAGCGCTGTGGAAAGCCACTAAACCAGAAAGGCAATATTAGGTCTTGTAAGAAGCATTAGGTACATAATAGTCCCTATAATACTCTAATATAGCTTGTGATTAAGGGGGGAAAGAGGTTTAGTTAGGTGGTCTACCTGTTTTATAATTCTAGGTTATAGAGGAATTTTAATAGGTCTAGCATCTTTTATATTAAATCTTTCTAGGGCTTTAGAAATGTACTAGGACTAGTGGATAGTTAGGGTCCCTTTCTTTTGATTTCTAGTGATTTAAACGCCTAGGAAAAATTCTGCTAGCCTATAATCTTCTATAGGATAAGCTTTATAAAGTAGCTTCTTTAGCCTATTAATATAAGCTAGATCCGGTCCTATTAGAAGACAGTTATCCACATAAGTCACTATATATATAGATATAGTTAGGTTAAAGAAGACGGCTAGGTTAGATATAAGGGGTTAAAAGCCTAGCTTCCAAAGAAGGTCCTTTAAAACCTATTGCCACTCTCTAGAGCTCTGTTTTAATCCATATAAAGCCTTTTATAGGAAAATAACCTGCTTTTAAGAGGGTTTATAGCTATACTTCTTAAGTAACTTAGCTACTTTAGGTGTAGAAGACTTAGCAAACTTAGTAAATCCATTAGGAATTTGCATATAGATAGATTCCTTTAGTGGACTGTTTAGAAAGGCCCCTATAAAATCAACCTATTTAACTTCCTAGTTATTACAAGCCGCTAAGGCTAGTAAAATCCGCTAACTAGGGGGAATGCTAGTTATAGCATAGGTTTCAATATAATCTTGACCTTCTATCTGCATAAACCCTTTAGCAACGAGTTAGGCCTTGTATTTTAGAGGATTATTTTCTTTATCCTTTTTAAGCTTATAAACAAGCCTATTCTTTAGAACCCTCCGGCCCTTAGGAATCTAGTCTATCCCTATAAATTTAAAGGTTCTAGTAGCTAGAAGCTGTTTAAATTCGTTAAAAGTTGCATCTATCTATTTTTAACTATCCTTACTTTTTAAAGCTTGTTTCCAGGTCTTAGGGGTATCCGAATCGTTATTATTAGATAATTTACACCTTTATTGTGCCTTAAAGCATATCTCCTTAACATATGAAGATATATTGAAATTATTAATATCTATAGAATCAGAATTAATTAAAGAATCCAAATCTAAAAACGGTTTTTTAATAGCACCCTTATTAGGGGCGCTAGAGCTAGGGCTCTCTAGGGGTAGCGCTAGAGGCCTTGCAGGCGTTATAGGGGTTGCAGGCGCTATGTCGGTTGCCCTAGGGGCTGTTAGTACAGGCGCTGCGGGCGCTGCGGGCGCTAAGCTTTTAGGAGGCTTTAAGTAACTATCCTAAACTTTTACATTATCTTGTGAGATATTAGCTTCTCCCTCTAAAGGATTAGTCCCTAAAGGCTTAGGGGACCCTATAGAGCCTATATCCTCTATAATTTTAATAAAGCTAGTCTTTATAACTAACCTTTTAGAGGGAATATAAATAAGATAGATAGTAAAACCTAGAGTAGCTAGTAACTGACTAGGAATAGTCCTAGGGGCTAGCTTTTAAAGCTTAGATCTCTGCTCCGGAGGTATTAGGACCTTATAATAAGACCCTATAGCCCTAATTTTCGAAAAATCAGGCTTATAGGAAGTCTTAGGCTCTAAATTAGCTAGAAATAGCTGCTTAGGTGTTAAAGGTTTAGTTATATTAGCTATAATGTTAACTAATTCCACTATGGCTAGAAGGATATAAGACTATAGATATAAGGGCAGCTTAGACCACTAAAGTGTAGCCCTAAGCTAGTCTAGGATAACCCTAATAGCCCTCTTAACTAGCCTATTCTATTTGTGAATATAAGGGCAAGAGGTGTTAAAGCAAATTCCCTTAGAAGATAACTATAACTAAAGTTCGTTATTGATTTCAGTACCTCCGTTAAAGTAAAGGTGCCTAGGATACGCGTTATATTAGTTTTTTAGGGCCCTAAAGAAGCCCTTAATAGCTAGAGAAAGGGTTAAACCTTCTTTATTAGCTAATAAAAAGCACTATTTATACTGGGATTTTTGATCAATAAGTATAAGGACTGTAGCCTTCTTATTATGCGGTATAGGTTTGATTTTAACCGTATCTCCCTCTAGAATATCTAGAACTCTAGGGGGGTCCTAAATAGGTTGTTTAGTTAGTCTTCTAATAGCTTTAGATTGCATACAGGCTATGCAGTTAAAATCCTTTTCTTTGATAGCGGAAAAATCAGGGATCCCTTTAGCTAATTTCGATGATTTCTTTAGTAAAGGGAGGCCTATATAGCCTAATTAGATGTGCCAAAGAAGGGCTAGATCTAGTAACTTCTTATAACTAGGATCTAGGTTAGATTTAGGGCTATTATCCCCTAGCTCCCTCTGTTGCTAGGCCTCTTAAGAATCACAGGCCTTTGGGGGCAGTAGACAGCCACTATTGTCACCTAAGTCATTAGGGTATAGACCTTCTAAACCCCCTATAGAAGATGCCTAACTAGGAGGAGCTTCGGTGGGACATAGGGCTGAATTATCTAAATTATCGTCTTCTAGCTCTTCGATTCGTTGATATTCCTTGGGATTAAAAGCTAGTTGTGGAATTTGAACCTCTATAGGGTAGGAAAACCCTAACTTGTTCTTATAAGCTCTTGGTTTCCGTTGCCGTTGTTGGTTGCAATATTAAGAGCCTATAAAGGAGAGGTGGGTTGAATGCTTATAGATTGTAGGAGTAGGTTACCCCTTAATCTGTAAAAAGAAGCTGTGTTTAGCAGGTTTTAATAACCTATAGGGGCTTTTATTGGCTAGGAATAGCTAGTCTTTAGCTAGATAACCTCCCTTTAGATAGTGAGATAACCCACTAACTAGGTTAGTATCTATGCCTAGCAAATATAAAGCATCTAGCAAAGCTAAGGGCCTATATTCTAGTGGATTTTTCTTGACTAGAACGTTAAAAATAGCTATGCCTCTTCCTTTAGGATAAATAGGTCCTCCTACTGTAATTATAGCGCTAGTTTCACCTTTCTTTAGAGGTTTAAAGTCCCTAAAAGAAGCCTTATTATTACAAATGTGACAGGAAGAACCTATATTATACAAAAGGGAGTTTTTAACTACATCATTAGAGTAGCTAAAAGTAGGCTTGCTAGTAGTGTTACTAGTGGTAGAGCCACTAGAACTATCTGAATCAGAATCAGAATCACTACTATTATTACTGCTAGATTCATTAGAATCTAATTCTTTAACATATCCTGTGGCTAGGGTATAGCCTAAAGCAAAAGCAGCTTCTTTTCCTTTCTGTTTTTCCCTATTACTACTCTTTTTCTTCTTCTGCTTCTTTTTAGAGGCCTTAGAAAGGTTTAAATCCTTCTTATCCTGCTCTTTAGTGGCGTTAGAGTCCTTCTTAGGGTTAGGATTAGAAGACTTCTTTTCCTAGTCCTTAGAATTTCCCTTATTATTATTAGAAGCCTTATAACTAAGGGCTTTAGCTATAGGGGAGGTTTTATCCCTCTGTTTTTCTAATAAGTCTGCCATAAGGAACTGTAAATTTAGGGTATTTACGGGCAGTCCTTATGCCCTAGAAGCTCTAATAGTAAATCTTTGTCTCTTAGCCTAACTAGGAAAGGTTTGCTTTAATGCATTAATATAATAATTTACTTAATTAATAGGGGTGATCTCTACGCTACAGAGCTATAGTCTAGCTAGTAAATTATTAAAATTAGCATTAAAAGCCTCTAAAGATCCCTTATAACTTAAAAAGTTTAGGGAGTGGTAGCTAGCGTATAGTGTACCACGCTAGATTTTAGCACTCTGCGAATACTGCCTAATAAGGACTTTATAGGCTTCTTTAGGGGATTTTTGCTAACATATAGCAGCCTATAGTCTAGGTTAGCAGCTATCTCTTAATATTATTAAAAGAATAGCTTAGTTACAGTTAGCTAGATAGCCTGCTAGGCTTGGATTATCTATAAATTTAGGTAATCCTAGGGCTCTAAATTATATGCTTAGGGCTTGCTTCCACTAATTATAATTTTTAGGGCCTTTTAGCTTAGCTCCCTCTAGAATAGAGTGAACCTTCTTATTTAGTTCCTTTATAGCACCTATGTTAAAGGCAGCTTATAAGTTACTAGAAGGTATGCTTGCAAAAGTAGTAGCTAGGTCTTCTTCTAGAACCTTAGTATTTTCTTCCTTAGGTTTATTAGAAGCCTAAAGACCTTATATAATAGTTATAGTTTGCGTTAACTTCTCTAGAAGATTATTAATGCTAGCCTTATTTTTAATACAATTTTCCTCGCTATGCCTAATAAAATTAGATAAGGTCTTGCCTTATTATTTAATTTAGCTTTATATCTATAGCTATAGAGCACTAGCCTAAACAGCTAGTTAACCTTTTATATCTATCCTACTAGGGTCCCTAGGGGGGCTAGAAGACCCTATAGTAAGGGCCTTACCCTTATAACTAGGTGGTGCTATCTTCTAAAAGTCCCTGTGTTAAATCTCTAAATTTATTTCTATTACAAATAACGCGCGCTAGAAATTACTTGTGTTGCAATCTAGTCGCGTACGTAAATTGTGTGGCAGGGCTGTTTAAGAGGGCAGCCCTTAGGTCTAAAAAGTGGGTCTTTAGTATGCGTGGGTAGAAAAATAACGGAGAAGAATCTCTAAGAAAAATTCTTAACACTAAGGATAGGAATCGTAGATAATAGGTATTACAGAAGCTATAACGCAACGCAACGTAACGTATAGTGCGTGTAACGTAATGTAATAGGTTAAAAAGCCTAGTATAGATATACTAGATATCTAATAATTTTAGAAGGATATAGCGTATTTACTATTATAGATAATATTAAATATAACAGTTATAATAGTGAATAGAATCACTAAAAAGGTTGTGGTTATAACTAGATAGTTATAGGTTGTAATGTGGTGGTTTCGGGTTGCAATGTGGTGGTTATGGGTGCGGCTGTAGTTGATTTTTAACACTAAGGGTCTAATATTACAATGCGTGGCGCTAGTAAATAAAGAGCTTTAAATTCTAGTGGTTTCCTTTGTAATCTTAAGAGCCTATAGGTATAGTAGGTGGTAACTAGTACCTAAAATCAAGCAGTAATCGCAATAGAATAACGCAGTAATGTAGTAATCTATAGGCCTTCTAGGCTTATAACCTATTAAAAATAGGAAGGGAATCTAGCTAGAGGGATAGGAAGACCTCCCTGCTAGATTCTAATGTAATAGCTTCTAGATTCACTAGATTATAGCTTATTCTTTAAGATTAGGAGCTTTTAATAGTTAAATATAGTTAATTCCTAGCTAACGGACGGTCTAACGAGCAATAAGAGGATTTCTAGTCCCCTTATAGACCTACCAACCGTATTAGAGGATCTAGACCGCTAGAGAGGTCTTAGGAGCTACTTTTTATTTTCCGCAAAACCTATTTGTATAGGAAAAATAAAAAATCAACTTATGGCCATACAAACTAGCTGCCTAGGTGCCCTAACTAAGCACTTTAATAAACAACCCTATTTATAAAATATACTATTAAATCCAGAAAAATTCAAGGATTCGAACAGTATACGTTAGCCTTTTATACGACTACTAGTTACCTAGTTACAGTCGATTTTAGCTTCCCTATAGGGTAACCTAGTTGGCTTAGTCATACAAGCCCGTGGGTTGGTTGTGTGAACAACGCGAGTCACAACAGAACGCTGCAAGCAACGCCAGTAACTAACGTTGCAACAACGCAACAAGGCAACTAGTGGGCCTATAAAATAGTGCTATAAATAGCATTATTTTAACAATAGTGTATATAATAGTCTTATTACGCGTTACCCTTATAAACTTATAGGGAGTTATAAGTAAAAAGGCTATTTTCTATTTCTTAAACCACTACTCTCTAAAGTGTAAATAAAGATATACGCGCTCTTTTGCAAGTGTATATATTCTAATTAATATAAGGCTTCCCCCTAGTCTTAGGTCTTTATTTATAGCTATATATAATAGCTTAAGGTTCTTTTCTTCTCCTCTAGAGTCTTTAATAGTAATAGGTACCTTATAGACACTATATTAAGGGATTATAAGGGCCCTTACTACCTTAATAATAAGTGCTATAGCCTTAGCCTAATTAAGCTTATAGGTCTAGGCAAACTTAGTGCTAATAATATTAATCTTAGCGTAACTATTAAGATCCGCTGTTATTTTAATGTCTTTTTGCCTATAAATAGTAACTAGTATATAAAATTAATACCCTATTAGTACCTTAGCATTAGAGGTAGAGGTAAGGGCATTTACTTTTACCTTAGGAAGTTTTCCTAGCCCCTTTAGTATTCTTTCTTTAGCTTATTATAATTATTTGCAAGGTACTTCGTGCTATTATAATTAAAACATTGCCTTTTATACCTAGGTTTGCTATTATTTAGGTAGGTAGCTAGCGTCTTCTCCTAGTCTTTATTTCTCTAATCTTTGTAAGGTTTATAGCCTTATAAGAAGTTATGTCTTTAGTGCTAGGGAGCCTTATATAGGCCTTTATTTTCTAAGTACTTAGGCCTTTGCTTGCTCTTTAGCATTACCTCCTAAAATCGCTAGGTAAGTTATATAACCTCTTCTTAAGTCTTTCTAGTAATAGAGGTATATAGGTTAATATAGTCCTATAATTTAGGGAGTAGTTTTATAAAGAATATAAGAGTATGTAACTTTTTAGTAGCTCTTTCTAGGTGTTTCTTAAGCAAATCTAGGAAAATACTAAATTTAATAGGACTCTAGCCTTTGCGTTATTTTGCTTTTTCTAGCTATATAGTTATTTAAGCATTATAGTTAGCGGTGTCTTAGAGTAGCGTAAGTGTCTAGGTCTTAAATTTATCTTAGTTATCTTTAAGGTTATCCTAGCTATTAGCCTATTATTCCTTAAGGTATTAGTCCTATCTTACCCTATAGTTACTATGCATATAGTTAAGTGTAAATAGGATCTTTTAGTAGTTATGCTAATACTTTTACTTTGCCTTATTAAAGGCATAGTTTAGGTTATTAATCTAGATCTTATGCTTCTATAGGTTTATAGGGTAGCGAAGGTTAGTAATATTCTAGACTTTTACCTCTTAGTTACTATAGCTTAAGGAGGTGCTAGCTCTTCGCTGTCTTTTTATCTTATCTTCCCTTATATTTAGTTATAGTAAGCTAATAAGCTCTTATTCCCTCTCCTATAGCTTCTAGAGTTTCTTAAGCTAAGCAATTCGCTTAGTTATTACTATAGTTTTAGCCCTAAGATTAGAGGGTACTAATTTAGTTTTAGTCTTAGTAGAATATAGTGTATTATTAGCTATAATGCTACCCTTGTTTAATTAGGTCTAGTTATTATCTAATATTACTTTAGTAAATTAGGTAGTTCTCCCCCCTATATTACTCTTAGGTAGCTAGTAGGTAAAGCTTTAGAATTATAAAAATAATAGTAGCTAGGTAAGAGGTATAGGGGCTTTTGTATATTTACTAAAGCTTGCTAGGTCTAAGTGTGTTATATGTGCGAGCTAGGAGCTTATAGCTAGTGGCTCGCTAGTGTCACGTGGACCTAGCCCTAGGGCCTAACCTGTTGCGGGGTGCGCGTTAGCGTTCCAGGTGTTGTTGTTGTGAGTGGGGCCTCACACTATATAAATAGGTTTTGCGGAAAATAAAAAGTAGCTCCTAAGACCTCTCTAGTAATCTTGTTAAAATAATGCTATTTATAGCACTATTTTATAGGCCCACTAGTTGCCTTGTTGCGTTGTTATAACGTTGGTTACGAGCGTTGCTTGCAGCGTCTGTTATGACTTGCGTTCCCATAACTAACCCACGGGCTTGTATGACTAAGCCAACTAGGTTACCCTATAGGGAAGCTAAAATCGACTGTAACTAGGCAACTAGTAGTCGTATAAAAGGCTAACGTATACTATTTAAATCCTTGAATTTTTCTGGATTTAATGGTATATTTTATTAATAGGGTTGTATATTAAAGTGCTTAGTTAGGCCACCTAGGCAGCTAGTTTTATTGAAAATGGGAAGGGAATCTAGCTAGAGGGATAGGAAGACCTCCCTGCTAGATTCTGATGCGGCGGCTTCTAAATTCACTAGATTATAGCTTATTCTTCAAGATTAGGAGCTTTTAATAGTTAAATACAGTTGATTCCTAGCTAACGAACAGTCTAACGAGCAATGAGAGGATTTCTAGTCCCCTTATAGACCTACTAACCGTATCGGAGGATCTAGGTCGCTAGAGAGGTCTTAGGAGCTACTTTTTATTTTCCGCAAAACCTATTTGTATAGGAAAAATAAAAAATCGACTTATAGCCATATAAACTAGCTGCCTAGGTAGCCTAACTAAGCATTTTAGTATATAACCCTATTAATAAAATATACCATTAAATCCAGAAAAATTCAAGGATTTGAACAGTATACATTAGCCTTTTATATAACTACTAGTTGCCTAGTTACAGTCGATTTTAGCTTCCCTATAGGGTAGCCTAGTTGGCTTAGTTATACAAGCCCGTGGGTTAGTTGTGGGAACGCAAGTCATAACAGACACTGCAAGCAACGCTTGTAACTAACGTTGCAACAACGTAACAAGGCAACTAGTAGGCCTATAAAATAGTGCTATAAATAGCATTATTTTAACACTCCCTCTAGAAAAGTATGAGGTAACTAATTCAATACCTAGACTTAGCTCTTTAATAGATATCTAAGTTAACTATAAATCTAATAATAAATCCAATAACTTTTAGACTAAAAACAGTAAAATCAATAACTTTTAGGCGTAATTCCAGTGTTTTTGTTAATTTTTCGGGTTTTTCGACTTTTTAGTTGATTTTTAAACTAGGCCTTTGTATTCGTAAGACCTAATAGTTAGATAAATTGTTAAAATTTATCATTAGGCAAGGGCTTAGTTAAACTATTTGCAGGCATCTCTTTAGTGTTAATGTAAATAACCTTAGCTATACCCTTCTGTACCTTTTCTCTAGTATAGTTAAATTTTAGCAGGGTATGCTTTATTCTGCTATAAAGAGCAGGGTTATTAGCAGTTGTAATAGCGCCTTAGTTATTACTAAAAATTAGTACTAGAGGTGCTATAGGCAGCTTTATCTCTTTAAAGAGACCGTAAAGCCACTCTAGCTCCCTAATAGCTTCACATAAGGCATTAGATTTAGCCTCTAATGTGGATAAAGCTATTGTAGTTGCTTTCTTTGATTTCTAGCTAATAGGTCCTTTAGCTAGCTTATAGAGATAAGCATAGGTTAATTTAGAGGACTTATCACCCGCGAAGTCGCTATCATAGAAGCTAATAAGGGTTGCAGAAGCTATAATAGCAGATTTAGACCTTCTATAAGTTATAGAATAACCTATAGAGCCTAAAAGGTACCTAAGCAAATGTTTAGAAGCATTAAGGTGCTCTATAAACGGCTTAGCTAGCGCTATAGAAAGCCACTGAACCGGAAAGGCAATATTAGGTCTTATAAGGAGCATTAGGTACATAATAGTCCCTATAATACTCTGATATAGCTTGTGATCAGGGGGGGAAAGAGGTTTAGTTAGGTGGTCTACCTGCTTTATAATTCCTAGTTGTAGAGGAATTTTAACAGGTCTGGCATCCTTTATGTTGAATCTTTCTAGGGCTTCAGAAATGTACTGGGACTGGTGGATAGTTAGGGTCCCTTTCTTTCGATTTCTAGTGATTTAAACGCCTAGGAAAAATTTGGCTAGCCCACGGTCTTCTATAGGATAAGCTTTATAAAGTAGCTTCTTTAGCCTATTAATATAAGCTAGATCCGGTCCTATTAGAAGACAGTCATCTATATAAGTCGCTATATATGTAGATGTAGTTAGGTTAAAGAAGACAGCTGGGTCGGATATAAGGGGTTAAAAGCCTAGCTTCCGAAGAAGGTCCTTTAAAACCTGTTGCCACTCTCTAAAGCTCTGTTTTAATCTATATAAAGCTTTTTGTAGGAAGATAACCTACTTTTAAGAGGGTTTGTAGCTATACTTCTTAAGTAACTTAGCTACTTTAGGTGTAGACTTGGCAAATTCAGTAAATCCATTAGGAATTTGCATATAGATAGCTTCCTTTAGTGGACTGTTTAGAAAGGCCCCTATAAAATCAACCTGTTTAACTTCCCAGTTATTACAAGCCGCTAGGGCTAGTAAAATCCGCCAACTAGGGGGAATGCTAGTTACAGCGTAGGTTTCGATATAATCTTAACCTTCTATCTGCATAAACCCTTTAGCAACGAGTCGGGCCTTGTATTTTAGAGGATTATTTTCTTTATCCTTTTTAAGCTTGTAAACAAGCCTATTCTTTAGAACCCTCTAGCCCTTAGGAATGTAGTCTATCCCTATAAATTTAAAGGTTCTAGCAGCTAGAAGCTGTTTAAATTTGTTGAAAGTTACATCTATCCATTTTTGACTATCCTTGCTTTTTAAAGCTTGTTTCCAGGTCTTAGGGGTATCCAAATCGTTGTTTTTAGTGGATGATTTAGCCCTTTATTGTGCCTTGAAGCATATCTCCTTGACGTATGAAGATATATTGAAATCATTGATGTCCATAGAATCAGAATTAATTAAAGAATCTAAATCTGAAAACGGTTTTTCGATAGCACCCTTATTAGGGGCGCTAGAGCTAGGGCTCTCTAGGGGTAGCGCTGGAGGCGTTGCAGGCGCTGTAGGCGTTGTCGCGGGCGCTGTATCAGTCGCCCCGGGGGCTGTTGTTACAGGCGCTGCGGGCGCTGCGGGCGCTGCGGGCGCTAGACTTTCAGGCTTTAGGTAACTATCCTAAACTTCTAGATTATCTCGTGAGATATCGGTTTCTCCCTCTAAAGGATTAGTCCCTAAAGGCTTAGGGGACCCTACAAAGCCTATATCCTCTATAATTTTAACAAAGCTAGTCTTTATGACTAACCTTTTAGAGGGAATATAAACAAGATAAACAGTAGAACCTAGAGTAGCTAGCAACTAACTAGGAATAGTCCTAGGGGCTAGCTTTTAAAGCTTAGATCTCTGCTCCAGAGGTATTAGGACCTCATAATAAGACCCTATAGCCCTAATTTTTAAGAAGTCAGGCTTATAGGAAGTCTTAGGCTCTAAATCAGCTAGAAATAGCTGCTTAGGGGTCAAAGGTTTAGTTGTATTAGCTGTGATATTAACTAATTCCACTATGGCTAGAAGGATATAAGACTATAGATATAAGGGTAGCTTAGACCACTGAAGTGTAGCCCTAAGCCAGTCGAGGATAACCCTAATAGCCCTCTTAACTAGCCCATTTTGTTTGTGAATATAGGGGCAAGAGGTGCTAAAGCAAATTCCCTTAGAAGATAACTATGACTAAAGTTCGTTGTTAATTTCAGTACCTCCGTCGAAGTGAAGGTGCCTAGGATACGCGTTATATCGATTTTTCAGGGCCCTAAAGAAGCCCTTAATAGCTAAAGAAAGGGTTAAACCTTCTTTATTAGCTAATGAAAAGCACCATTTATACCAGGATTTTCGATTAATAAGTATAAGGACTATAGCCTTCTTATTATGCAGTATAGGTTCGATTTTAACCGTATCTCCCTCTAGAATATCTAGAACTCTAGGGGGGTCCTAAATAGGTTATTTAGTCAGTCTTCTAATAGCTTTAGATTGCATATAGGCTATGCATTTAAAATCCTTTTCTTTGATAGCGGAAAAATCAGGGATCCCTTTAGCTAATTTTGATAACTTCTTTAGTAAAGGGAGGCCTATATGGCCTAGTTGAATGTGCTAAAGAAGGGCTAAATCTAGTAACTTCTTGTAACTAGAATCTAGCTTTTTAGGGCTATTATCCCCTAGCTCCCTCTGTTACCAGGCCTCTTAAGAATCACAGGCCTCTGGGGGCAATAGACAGCCACTATTGTCACCCAAGTCATTAGGGTATGGACCTTCTAAACCCCCTATAGAAGATGCCTAACTAGGAGGAGCTTTGGTGGGACATAGGGCTAAATCTTCTAAATCATCGTCTTCTAGCTCTTCGATTCGTTAATATTCCTCGGGATTAAAAGCTAGTTGCGGAATTTGAACCTCTATAGGGTAGGAAAACCCTAATTTAGTCTTATAGGCTCTTGATTGTTGTTGTTAGTTGCAATATTAAGAGCCTATAAAGGAGAGGTGGGTTAAATGCTTACAGATTGTAGGCGTGGGTTGCCCCTTAATCTGTAGAAAAAAGCCGTGTTTAGCAGGTTCTAATAACCCACAGGGGCTTTTATTGGCTAGGAATAGCTAGTCTTTAGCTAGATAACCTCCCTTTAGATAGTGAGATAACCCACTAACTAGGTTAGTATCTATGCCTAGGAAATATAGGGTATCTAGCAGAGCTAAAGGCCTATATTCTAGTGGATTTTTCTTAACCAGAACGTTAAAAATAGCTATGCCTCTTCCTTTAGGATAAATAGGTTCTCCTGCTGTAATTATAGCGCTAGTTTTACCTTTCTTTAGAGGTTTAAAGTCCCTAAAAGAAGCCCTATTATTACAAATATAACAGGAAGAACCTGTATCATACAAAAGGGAGTTTTTAACTATATCATTAGAGTAGCTAAAAGTAGGCTTGCTAGTAGTGTTACTAGTAGTACTAGAGGTATCCGAGTTAGACTTAGAATCACTACTATTATTACTGCTAGATTTATTAGAATCTAATTCTTTAACGTATCCCGTGGCTAGGGTATAGCCTAAAGCAAAAGTAGCTTCTTTTCCTTTCTGTTTTTCCCTGTTGCTACTCTTTTTCTTCTTCTGCTTCTTTTTAGAGGCCTTAGAAGGGTTTAAATCCTTCTTATCCTGCTCTTTAGTAGCGTTAGAGTTCTTCTTAGGGTTAGGATTAGAAGACTTCTTTTCCTAGTCCTTAGAATTTCCCTTATTATTATTAGAAGCCTTATAACTAAGGGCTTTAGCTATAGGGGAGGTTTTGTCCCTCTGTTCTTCTAATAAGTCCGCTATAAGGAACTGTAAATTTAGGGTATTTATAGGCAGTCCTTATGCCCTAGAAGCTCTAATAGTAAATCTTTGTCTCTTAGCCTAACTAGGAAAGGTCTGCTTTAATGCATTAATATAATGATTTACTTGATTAATAGGGGCGATCTTTACACTATAAAGCTGTAGTCTAGCTAGTAAATTATTAAAATTAGCATTAAAAGCCTCTAAAGATCCCTTATAACTTAAAAAGTTTAGGGAGTGGTAGCTAGCGTATAGTGTACCACGCTGGATTTTAGCACTCTGCGAATACTGCCTAATAAGGACTTTATAGGCTTCTTTAGGGGATTTTTGCTAATATATAGCAGCCTGTGGTCTAGGTTAGCAGCTATCTCTTAATATTATTAAAAGAATAGCTTAGTTACAGTTAGCTAGATAGCCTACTAGGCTTGGATTATCTATAAATTTAGGTAATCCTAGGGCTTTAAATTGTATGCTTAGGGCTTGCTTCCACTAATCATAGTTTTTAGGGCCTTTTAGCTTAGCTCCCTCTAGAATAGAGTAAACCTTCTTATTTAGTTCCTTTATAGCACCTGTGTTAAAGGTAGCTTGTAAGTTACTAGAAGGTACGCTCGCAGAAGTAGTAGCTAGGTCTTCTTCTAGAACCTTAGTATTTTCTTCCTTAGGTCTATTAGAAGCCTAAAGACCTTGCATAATAGTTATAGTTTGCGTTAACTTCTCTAGAAGATCATTAATGCTAGCCTTGTTTTTAATACGATTTTCCTCGCTATGCCTAATAAAATCAGATAAGGTCTTGCCTTGTTGTTCAATTTGACTTTATAGGTGCAAAGTACTGGCCTAAATAGCTAGTTAACCTTCTATATCTATCCTACTAGGGTCCCTAGGGGGGCTAGAAGACCCCATAGCAGGGGCCTTACCCTTATAACTAGGTGGTGCTATCTTCTAAAAGTCCCTGTGTTAAATCTCCAAATTTATTCCTATTGCAAATAACGCGCGCTAGAAATTGCTTGTGTTGCAATCTAGTCGCGTACGTAAAATGTGTGGGGGGGCCGTTTGAGAGGGCAGCCCTTAGGTCTAAAAAAGTGGGTCTTCGGTATGCGCGGGCAGAAAAATGGCGGAGAAGAATCTCCGAGAAAATTTCTTAACACTAAGGATAGGAATCGTAGATAATAGGTATTACAGAAGCCACAACGCAACGCAACGTAATGTATAGTGCGTGCAACGTAATGTAATAGGTCAAAAAGCCTAGTATAAGTATACTAAATATCCAATGATTTCAAAGGATATAGCGTATTTACTATTGTAGATAATATTAAATATAATAGTTATAGTAGTGAATAGGATCACTAAAAGAGGTTATAGTTATAACTAGATAGTTACAGATTGCAATGTGGTGGTTACGGGTTGCGGCTGTAGTTGATTTTAACACCAAGGTCTGATGTTGCGATGCGTGGCGCTAGTAATAAAAGAGCTTTAAATTCTAGTGGTTTCCTTCGTAATCTTAAGAGCCATAGGTATAGTAGGTAGTAACTATACCTAAAATCAAGCAGTAATCGCAGTAGAATAACGCAGTAATATAGTAATCTATAGGCCTTCTAGGCTTATAACCTATTAAAAATAGGAAGGGAATCTAGCTAGAGGGATAGGAAGACCTCCCTACTAGATTCTAATGCGGCGGCTTCTAGATTCACTAGATTATAGCGTATTCTGCAAGATAGAGAGCTTTAATAGTTAAATACAGTTAATTCCTAGCTAAACGGACAGTCTAACGAACAATGAGAGGATTTCTAGTCCCCTCATAGACCTACTAACCGTATTAAAGGATCTAGGTCGCTAGAGAGGTCTTAGGAGCTACTTTTTATTTTCCGCAAAACTCATTTGTATGGGAAAAATAAAAAATCAACTCATAGCCATACAAACTAGCTGCCTAGGTGCCCTAACTAAGCATTTTAGTATATAACCCTATTAACAAAATATACCATTAAATCCAGAAAAATTCAAGGATTCGAACAGTTTACGTCAGCCTTTTATACGACTACTAGTTGCCTAGTTACAGTCGATTTTAGCTTCCCTATAGGGTAACCTAGTCGGCTTAGTCATACAAGCCCGTGGGTTGGTTGTGGGAACAACGCAAGTCATAACAGAACGTTGCAAGCAACGCCCGTAACTAACGTTGCAACAACGCAACAAGGCAACTAGTGGGCCTATAAAATAGTGCTATAAATAGCATTATTTTAACAACCTGTATTATACAAAAGGGAGTTTTTAACCACATTGTTAAAGTAGCTAAAAGTAGGCTTGCTAGTAGTGTTACTAGTGGTACTAGAAGTATCCAAGTTAGACTTAGAATCACTACTATTATCACTGCTAGATTCATTAGAATCTAATTCTTTAACGTATCCCGTGGCTAGAGTATAGCCTAAAGCAAAAGCAGCTTCTTTTCCTTTCTGTTTTTCCCCGTTGCTACTCTTCTTCTTTTGCTTCTTTTTAGAGGCCTTAGAAGGGTTTAAATCCTTCTTATCCTGCTCTTTAGTGGCGTTAGAGTCTTTCTTAGGGTTAGGATTAGAAGAATTCTTTTCCTAGTCCTTAGAATTTCCCTTATTATTATTAGAAGCCTTATAGCTAAGGGCTTTAGCTATAGGGGAGGTCTTATCCCTTTGTTTTTCTAATAAATCCGCTATAAGAAACTGTAAATTTAGGGTATTTACAGGTAGTCCTTATGCCCTAGAAGCTCTAATAGTAAATCTTTGTCTCTTAGCCTAACTAGGGAAGGTCTGCTTTAATGCATTAATATAATGATTTACTTAATTAATAGCGGCGATCTTTACACTATAAAGTTATAGTCTAGCTAGTAAATTATTAAAATTAGCATTAAAAGCCTCTAAAGATCCCTTATAACTTAAAAAGTTTAGGGAGTGGTAGCTAGCGTATAGTGTACCACGCTAGATTTTAGCACTTTATAAATACTGCCTAATAAGGACTTTATAGGCTTCTTTAGGGGATTTTTGCTAATATATAGCAGCCTATAGTCCTAGTTAGCAGCTATCTCTTAATATTATTAAAAGAATAGCTTAGTTATAGTTAGCTAGATAGCTTGCTAGGCTTGGATTATCTATAAATTTAGGTAATCCTAGGGCTCTAAATTATATGCTTAGGGCTTGCTTTCACTAATTATAGTTTTTAAGGCCTTTTAGCTTAGCTCCCTCTAGAATAGAGTGAACCTTCTTATTTAGTTCCTTTATAGTACCTATATTAAAGGCAGCTTATAAGTTACTAGAAGGTATGCTTATAGAAGTAGTAGCTAGGTCTTTTTCTAGAACCTTAGTATTTTCTTCCTTAGGTCTATTAGAAGCCTAAAGACCTTACATAATAGTTATAGTTTGCGTTAATTTCTCTAGAAGATTATTAATACTAGCCTTACTTTTAATATAATTATCCTTACTATGCCTAATAAAATTAGCTAAGGTCTTGCCTTATTATTTAATTTAACTTTGTAGGTGTAAAGTACTAGCCTAAATAGCTAGTTAACCTTTTATATCTATCCTACTAGGGTCCCTAGGGGGGCTAGAAGACCCTGTGGTAAGGGCCTTACCCTTATAACTAGGTGGTGCTATCTTTTAGTCGCTATGTTAAATCTCTAAATTTATTCCTATTGTAAATAACGCACGCTATAAATTGCTTATGTTACAATCTAGTCATGTACGCAAATTATGTGGCGGAGCTATTTAAAAGGGTAGCCCTTAGGTCTAAAAAGTGGGTCTTTAGTATACGCAGGCAGAAAAATAGCGGAGAGGGGTCTCTAAGAAAATTTTCTTAACACTAAGACTAGGAATTATAGATAATAGGTATTATAGAAGTTATAACGTAACGCAACGTAATATATAGTGTATGTAACGTAATGTAATAGGTTAAAAAGCCTAGTATATAATATACTAGATATCTAATGATTTTAAAGGATGTAGTGTATTTACTATTGTAAATAATATTAAATATAATGGTTGTAATAGTGAATAGAATCACTAAAAAGAGGTTATAGTTATAACTAGATAGTTATAGGTGTAATATAGTGGTTATAGGTGTAGCTATAGATGATTTTTAACACTAAGGGTCTAATGTTATAATGCGTGGCGCTAGTAAATAAAGAGCTTTAAATTCTAGTGGTTTCCTTTGTAATCTTAAGAGCCTATAGGTATAGTAGGTAGTAACTATTACCTAAAATTAAGTAGTAATTGCAGTAGAATAACGTAGTAATGTAGTAATCTATAGGCCTTCTAGGCTTATAACCTATTAAAAATAGAAGGGAATCTAGCTAGAGGGATAGGAAGACCTCCCTACTAGATTCTAATGCGGTGGCTTTTAGATTCACTAGATTATAGCGTATTTTGCAAGATAGAGAGCTTTAATAGTTAAATATAGTTAATTCCTAGCTAGTATAGACAATCTAATAAGCAATAAGAGGATTTCTAGTCTCCTTATAGACTTACTAACTATATTATAGGATCTAGACCACTAGAGAGGTCTTAGGAGCTACTTTTTATTTTTCGCAAAACCTATTTGTATGGGAAAAATAAAAAATCGACTTATAGCTATATAAACTAGCTGCCTAGGTAGCCTAACTAAGCACTTTAATATATAACCCTATTAATAAAATATACCATTAAATCCAGAAAAATTTAAGGATTTGAATAGTATACGTTAGCCTTTTATATAACTACTAGTTGCCTAGTTACAGTCGATTTTAGCTTCCCTATAGGGTAACCTAGTTGGCTTAGTCATACAAGCCCGTGGGTTGGTTGTGGGAACGCAAGTCATAACAGACGCTGCAAGCAACGCTCGTAACTAACGTTGTAACAACGCAACAAGGCAACTAGTGGGCCTATAAAATAGTGCTATAAATAGCATTATTTTAACAAGTGTGGCTATTTGTAGTTATTTATTACTAGCTTACGCTAGCCTTATCCCTTTATCTAAGTTTTTTAAGTTAAAAGGACTACTAACTCTCCTCCTTTACTTAAGTCCTAGTCCTTCTCTAAGCTAGTGCTAGCCTAATTAATATTACTGCTTATAAAGTAAATTTAAGTTTGTAATAATAATTTACTTTTCTCTTATAGTATTACTAACTCTTTTATTACCTTACTTTTTAGCTAAATCTACCTCTTTTCTAACCTAAGTTATTTATAAACTTAAAGCACCTAGTTTTGTAAAACTTCTAGAGGGGGAGGGTAAGGCTAGCCTATAGTTACCTTAGTATTAGCGCCCTTCTATTACTAGAGTTTTTGTTTATTTATAATATTAGTATATTATCTTTATATTTATAATAATAACTTATAGCCCCCCCCCCTAGGGATTATAAGAAGAGTTCTTCCCCCCTTAGAATCCTAACCTTTTTCCTTTCTTCTATATTACACTTTCTTATAGGTTCTTTTTCTCTTTTTCTTTTAAGAACCTATAGGCTCTATCCTAGGTTAAAGCTAGTTTAGAAGCTAATAATTATAGTAGTTTTATATATATATTCTTACTATTGCAAAAATATCCCCTTCTTAATTTACGTTACTAGTAAGTCCGCTTCTATTTCTATGCGAACTAAGTGCTAATCTATCTAGGAACCTAAGTTATCTCTTTATTATTTAAAGAAGCTACTTACCCTAAAGTAATTATAGTAAGCGCTTAAGCATAAGCTTTAGGTAAGTCTCTTTCGCTCTAGCGCTAGGCTTATTTTAACGCTAATTTAGTGTAGTTAGGCAAGCCTTAATAGTTCTAGTGTATATTTTATTATATATAGTCTGTTAAAACTCTAGGCTATTAGTGCTATAATGTTATTAGTACGTTTTCTCTTTAGTTTTAACGCAGTAGTTGTTATGGACTGGCCCCTAGGCGGCTGCGATAGGGCGTCGATATAGTATTAAGAAACTTAAGGAGAGGAAAGAGGAAGGTAGGAAACCTATCCTCACTAGGGCCCCTTATACCCCCTAACTACCTTATGTAAGCCCCCTTTTCTGCGTCCTTGCCTATGTGGGACTATCCCTACCCGTGTGCACTATGTGAATGCTTAGGCAAAGCCCAAGCCCTTACAGTAGTAAGGCTAATCTGTCTAGTTAGGGGCTATAACTAATGCCTATTTTAATTATTAGGTTAGAAATAGCGGTTATAAAAAGGTTTAATACTACCGCTTCTAGGCCAGCGCCGCCGCTAATCCGTTTAATAGGTTAAAATTACTAGACATTAGGTAGAACATTAGTAGCTAACTAAAATATTAGCTAAGATTGCTAGCAGTGTAAAAGTAGGTATTTCTCTAGTAGGTCTATTCTAGCTTTAGATTAGTGCTAATTTATCTGTTTCTCTAGGTCCCTAAGGACTTTAATGCCTATATTAAGAAATTATACGCTAAAAATTAAAGCAAAAAGAAATAGTTTGCGTTAGCAATAGGCCTTAACTAAGGTAGTTCTAGGTCTACTAGGGACTAATATAATAAGACTATTTTTTAGCTATGTTATTTAGACGCATAAATAGCGGAAATAAACTAGCTCCTAGTTACCTCCTTACTAGCTAAGGGCTAGGCTAAAATTATAGAAGATATAGTTCCTATCCTAGAGGAGGAATAGGTTTTTTATTTATTTTCTTCTATTTTAAGTTAGTATAGGGGCGTAATTAGTTTAGAGGTAGCCTAAGGGGGGGCTAATATACCTAGCGTTTAATAGTTAGTTATTTTTAATCTAATAAAAAGTTCTAGAGCGTATTTCTTTCCTTATATATATTATAGTAGCCTTACCTCTAGTCTGTTTTTGCCCCTAAGTTATCTACGCTAAATTTTAGTTTTTGCTATCCCTACTAGTTATTATTTCTAAAGCCCTTAGTTCTAGTCTCCTATATCTAACGCACTCTAGTTCTAGCTCTAGAGCTCTTAACTTAGTGGCTAGGTTATATGCTAGCGTGTAATATTATAGTCTCTTTATAGCTAGGAACCATTTAGCTATGATTTTCGCTTGCTAGGGGTTACCTAGGGCTAGCCTTGCTTCCTATGTGTCTATAGGCTAATATTATTAGGGTTATATATAACTATATCTATAGTAATTAACTATTATATAGTACTAGTTTTCTTTCGCTTAGCTATAGCTATATAGAGGCAAAGCCACCCTAGAGATATTCCGGAGAAAAAGGAACTTATTAAGGCTAATCTTTCCTATTTATAATTATATAATTATAGAGAAGATATACTTATCTAGGTTATTATAGAATCTTTAGATATCTTTTAGGTAGCTTAGTAGTTAGTCCTTAGCTAGTTCTCTAATATGCCTATCCTAACCTAGTCTTTCTATTGAAAATGGGAAGGGAATCTAGCTAGAGGGATAGGAAGACCTCCCTACTAGATTCTAATGCGGCGGCTTCTAGATTCACTAGATTATAGCGTATTCTACAAGATAGAGAGCTTTGATAGTTAAATATAGTTAATTCCTAGCTAGTACAAACAGTCTAACGAGCAATGAGAGGATTTCTAGTCCCCTCATAGACCTACTAACTGTATTAGAGGATCTAGGTTGCTAGAGAGGTCTTAGGAGCTACTTTTTATTTTCCGCAAAACTCATTTGTATAGGAAAAATAAAAAATCGACTCACGGCCATACAAACTAGCTGCCTAGGTGCCCTAACTAAGCACTTTAATAAACAACCCTATTTATAAAATATACTATTAAATCCAGAAAAATTCAAGGATTCGAACAGTATACATTAGCCTTTTATATGACTACTAGTTACCTAGTTACAGTCAATTTCAGCTTCCCTATAGGGTAACCTAGTTGGCTTAGTCATACAAGCCCGTGGGTTGGTTGTGGGAACGCAGGTCACAACAAACAACGCTGCAAGCAACGCTCGTAACCAACGTTGCAACAACGCAACAAGGCAACTAGTGGGCCTATAAAATAGTGCTATAAATAGCATTATTTTAACACTTTCTCTATTATACTATACTTCCTAGTGTCTTTTCTACTTATTATATAGGTTTGCGTTAGGTTTATCCTCCTTATTATTATATTTTCTCTATAGCCTCCTCTAGGGTAGGATAGTTACTACTAACCTAGCTATAGTCCTAATTACCTTTGCTATCCCACTATTAATAGTTTTATCCTTAAACCTCTTTTTTAAGTGGTTTAGGTATAGGTTAAGTAGCAGGACTTTAGTTTTAGCTTCTAGCTATATAATTAGGGTAGCCTTAAACGCCCTTATAATAACTTAGAGGTAGGCTAACTAGTTAGTTATAAAGCTCTTAACTATGCCTTTTAGTTTCCTTTCTTTCTTAGTTAGTATATAGTAAGCACTTACTCTATAGGTAACTATAGGGTAGACTACCTATGTATATAGAAGGCGCGTATCCCTAAAGCTATAACCCTAAGCTAATGCTACTAGTAAGGTAAGTATAAGTTACTACTAGGCTAGTTTTCCTTTAATAATCTTCTTATAAGCGCCCTAGGTAAGTTTCCTATTAACCTAAATTCTAAGGAACTAGCAGGCCTCTATAAGCACTATCTCCTTTACTTTAAGCTAGACTTTAGTCTAGGGGGGTTAATAGGATTTACTAAAGTATATAAGTTTTATCTTAGCTAGGTTAAACTTTACTCCTACTTTCTTAGCCTATTTCTTATAGATCTTTTACGCTACCTTAAGTCTTCTCTAAGTCTAAGCTATATTCTTTCTAAAAGCTATAATATTTATATTATTAGTAAAGCCTATTATTACTATACCTAGTATAGCTCTAAGATAGATATAGAGTTTTGCTAAGTATAGGAAAAAGAGAATAAGGGAGAGGGGGGATCCCTATAGGGTGCTAGCCTTAATTTTAAAGGGTCTTAAGAGCTTTTTATTAAAGCTAAGCTAGCTTATTCTCCCTATAAGGAAGCTATATATTATTACTACTAGCTATTATAGAATACCTATCTTAATAAGGAAAGCTATAAGGTATAGGTAGCTAACCCTATTAAATACTAATAAAATATCTATTTACGTAAGTAAGGCTAATTTGCCCCTCCCCTAGGCCTCTCTAACGCACTTTATTAGGGCTCTTATTATAGTCTTTATTAACCTATTAACCCTATTTCCTATTTAAAGCTTAGGGAGAAGGCTATTTATCTTAGCGTAGGTTATAAGCTACCTTACTATTACTACTTCTATAACCTTTCTTATTATATTAAGTAGTAAGATTAGTCTCTAGGTATTAGCATGTCTTATTTCTTTAGTTATTTTTCCTAGTTTCCTAATTACTACTACTCTAGTAGTGTAAAAGCAGGCTAGGAAATAGCTAACTATAATAGCTACGTTTAGTAGCCTAGTTATTGTAAGATAGGCTAGTTTGCTATAAGCCTTAATAAATCTAGTAGGGAGTTTATTATTACCTAGGGCCTTCTAATTACTTATATCTAAGAGAATATTACTAATCTCCTAGGGGGCAAATAGGTCTAAGTCTAGAACTAGTATATTATTAAGCTTAGGGAAAGATAAGTCTAGGATATAGGATAGGTTTGCTATAGGTTTAGGGAAGAATCTTTATATAAGCATGCTTACCTTATCTTTATATATAGTAGCTAGGTTAGGGTTATTATTAGACCTCTTAAGTTCTAGTAGCCTAGGGAGCTCTAAGGGAGCCTAGCTCTAAAGCCTAGCCTATCTTTCTAGCCTCTATACTACTTTATCCTTACTATTAGTGTTAGCTTGCCTTAGTGTATCCCTCTATGTATTTTTTCTCTCTTCCCTAATAACTCTTTCCTAGTTTTTATTTATATTAGCATATGCCTATTAATTTGCTTTAGTTCTCTATTGCCTCTATTATCTCTTAGCCTAGTTAGCTTTAGTAACTAACTCTTTAGCCCTTTTAGACTACTATACTTTTAGTTTAGGTAAGCCCCTAGGTTTTTAGGGGGCTACTATCTTAGCTATTTCCTAGAGGTTTATAATTAACTATATAGTGTAAGCATTAATACCTTCCTTATTACATAGGTCTAAAGCGTTTTCTAGTAGTAATTAGTTAATTACCTTTACCTTTATAGTTCCTTTGTCTATAGCACTCTAAGTGTGCCTAGGGGTTAGGGGGGTAGCCTCCTAAGGGTTAGTAAAGATATAAATTAGTTATAGTATATAGTTAGACCCTATTAGGTTATTAGCTTTATTATAATATACTTAGATATTAGGAGTTACCTACGCTAAATCTATAGTGCTATCTTTATTACCTTTATTTTATCTTATAGGTTTGCCTTATAGTATTACTAATCTAAGCCTTTACTAGCCTATAAACTCTAGTAATTCTTCTACCCTATTACTAGTCCTATTAAATCTATCCTATAATAAATACTTCTAGTTAAAGTCCCTAATAAATACGCTTTAGCTGTAGGGCTCTTTTATATTAATAGTATAAATAGGGGTGTTCTAATTATTACTAAAATTTTCTAAGTAAAGAGAGTAAATATTCACACTATATATTTTTACTAGGGACTAGTTAGTTTCTCCTTAGGCTACCTATAACCCTATAGCGTGCTTCTTATTAATATATATAGTGTTATATTTATTATAGTGTGTAAGTTAGAAGTAAGTAAGGCTTAAAGCTAGGGGCTAAGGGTTTTTTATATATTCCTATTCTTAGATTACTATTATATCTATATTAGTATAGTGTTAGAGCGCTATATATATAAGATTATCTTTTTTATTTATATTCTAATAGAGGACTTATAATATTACTATATTAGTTAGGGGGGTTAGGGGTTTTCTCTATCTTATACTAGTTTTATGCTAGCCTTAATTTACTCTATATATTATTTAATGCTATTTGCCCTTATAGCTCTAGACTATTTCGCGCTTTACTTTACTAGGGTTAGGTAGCCTCTTTTTTTTCCTACTATAGTAGTTAGTGCCTAAGCTATAGTAAGTCTCTCCTAGCTTAGGGATAGGCTTTTATTTAAGAGGTAAGTAGTAAAATATACTAGCTACTTTAAGTATCTTACTTTTACTATATTTTATTTCTCTTTTAGGACTAGGTAGTCCCTAGACTAAGCTAAGTAAGGGCTAGAATATAGGATATATTTCTCCTATATTTATTTATTAGTAGTTAGGCAGGTTATTTCTTTGCCCTTATAATAGCTAGCTTTACACCTCTTACACTTTAGGGCTACTTTATAGTACTTTATAATATATCCTATTTAGAAGTAGTTATAGTATTATTAGGGTTATAGGGTCTTATTATATAGTTTAGTGTAAAATAGCTTTGCTTTAAAGACTATTTTATCTTTATAAATCTTATTAGTATCTTTAACTTTAGCTAATCTAAGGATAAGGGTAGTTCTTAAGGCTTTTTTATATTAGGGGCGCCTTACTATTGCCTTAATTATATTAACTTTATTTGCTTTACTTAGCTTTACTACTAGGTTCTTAATAAAGGTATACTTTATAAAGAAGCCCTTAACTATAATACTAAGGATATAGTAGTAAAGGGCTACCTCTAGTCTAAAGGTAATAGGAATCTATTTCTAGTTATCTCTATACTAGGTAGTAGTCCCTTTAAATATAATAATTATATCTTTACTTAGGAGTCTTCTAGCTATAACTACTATAGCTTAGCCTATAGCCCTATTTATTACTATTACTATATCTTTAGTAGTCCTAGACTAAAGTAATTTCTATATAGTATTCCCCTTAATAAGGACTTCTTTATCTTATTTACCTAGGATTTATAGAGAGGGTAAAGTAATATAAAGTTATTTTAGTAAAGTAAGTCCTATAGTAATACTTATCTAGGTTAGAGTAGTGCTACCCTTAGTTACTTCCTTAATTACTTTCTTAAGGACTTATAAGAGTGCTTCTTTAGTTATATAAATATAACTATTATTATTATTTTTCTATTTTAGTTTAGCTTAGATATAGTTTACTATTAGGAGGGTTATAGCCTTAGTAATACGCTAGACTTTAGCTACCTTATTACTAGGGATAAGACTAGCTATCTCTTTATAGAATTTCTTTTCTTTAGGATAATTAAATTAAATCTATCTTACTATAGGTTTATTATTGCTCCTATAGATATTAAACTATCCTATGCTAGCGTTAGGGTAGTAGTAGCTTTATACTAGCCCTCTTTCTCCTTTATTAATAACTATTAGCACCTTATCCTTATACTTACCTCTAGATCTATTATAATGTAATATTATAGAAGGGGGTAATTAATAATAAGGAATTTAAATATTAACTTGGTTTGTATTTTAGAGGCGATTCCGTACCTTTGGGTTAGTGCGGAAAAGTATGCAAAGGTGAACCTAAGGATAATAGCGCAAAGGAGCCTAAAGAAGTTTGTAATTATTTATAAGGTGCTCTATGCTATTATAATTAAAATATTACCTTTTATACCTAGGTTTGCTATTATTTAGGTAAGTAGCTAGTGTTTTCTCCTAGTCTTTATTTCTCTAATCTTTATAAGATCTATAGCCTTATAAGGAGTTATATCTTTAGTGTTAGGAAGCCTTATATAGGCCTTTATTTTCTAAGTACTTAGGCCTTTGCTTACTCTTTAGTATTACTTTCTAAAATCGCTAGGTAAGTTATATAACCTTTTCTTAAGTCTTTCTAGTAATAAAGGTATATAGGTTAATATAGTCCTATAATTTAGGGAGTAGTTTTATAAAGAATATAAGAGTATATAACTTTTTAGTGGCTTTTTCTAGGTGTTTCTTAAGCAAATCTAGGAAGATACTAAATTTAATAAGACTCTAGCCTTTACATTATTTTATGTTTTCTAGCTATATAACTATTTAAGCGTTATAGTTAGCAATGTCTTAAAGTAGTGTAAGTGTCTAGGTCTTAAATTTATCTTAGTTATCTTTAAGGTTATCCTAGCTATTAGCCTATTATTCCTTAAGGTATTAGTCCTATCTTACCCTATAGTTACTATATATATAGTTAAGTATAAATAGGATCTTTTAGTAATTACACTAATACTTTTGCTTTACCTTATTAAAGGCATAGTTTAGGTTATTAATCTAGATCTTATGCTTCTATAGGTTTATAGGGTAGTAAAGGTTAGTAATATTTTAGACTTTTATCTCTTAGCTACTATAGCTTAAGAAGGTGCTAGCTCTTTACTATCTTTTTATCTTATCTTCCCTTATATTTAGTTATAGTAAGCTAATAAGCTTTTATTCCCTTTTCTATAGCTTCTAGAGTTTCTTAAGCTAAGTAATTTGCTTAGTTATTACTATAGTTTTAGCCCTAAGATTAAAGAGTACTAGTTTAGTTTTAGTCTTAGTAAAGTGTAGTATATTATTAGCTATAGTGCTACCCTTATTTAATTAGGTCTAGTTATTATCTAATATTACTCTAGTAGATTAGGTAGTTCTCCCCCCTATATTACTCTTAGGTAGCTAGTAAGTAAAGCTTTAGAATTATAAGAATAATAGTAGCTAGGTAAGAGGTATAAGGGCTTTTATATATTTACTAAAGCTTGCTAGGTCTAAGTGTGTTATATATGTAAGCTAGGAGCTTATAGCTAGTGGCTTACTAGTGTTACGTGGACCTAGCCCTAGGGCCTAACCTGTCGCAGGGTGCGCGTTAGCGTTCCGGGTGTTGTTGTTATAAGTGGGGCCTCACATTCCTATCCCTCTAGTTAGATTCCCTTCCATTTTCAATAGTAATACTATAAGAGAAAAGTGAATTATTATTATAAACCTAAATTCACTTTGCGGGCAGCGATGTTATTTAGGCTAGCACTAGTCTAGATAAGAGCTAGGACTTAGGTAAATAAGAAGAGTTAGTAGTCCTTCTAACTTAAAAAAAAAACTTAGATAAAGGGATAAGGCTAGCGTAAGCTAGTAATAAATAACTACAAATAGCTACACTAATAGCAGCGCTAACCTAGCCTAGGGCTAGCGCTAGACTACACAAAGACATAAGGGGGTTTTTTATCTTTCTAAAGGTTTTTCTCTTTAACTAATCTATAGGAGTACTAGAAATAGCTAGGGAAGGCTAACTAGCGTACTTAAATAAATAAATAAATAATAAGTTAGCTTAGTTATATAAGCCATGGGTTAGTTATGGGAACGTAGGTTATAACGCTACAAGCAACGCCTATAACTAACGTTGCAACAACGCAACTAGGCAACTAGTGGGTCTATAAAATAGTGCTATAAATAGCATTATTTTAACAGTAATCTATCTAACCTAGCTATAGGCAAGCGCACGGCTTAGCTATGTGATTTAATTAATAACTATGTGGCTGTGGTTACATGGCTTATAGCGTAGCCACCCACATAACCAATTAAATTAGTTATTCACATGACTAATTAAGCAGGTCATCCGCTACTAACCAGGCTACAATAACCCTAGCTACAGTGCAGTGATTTTACTTAGTAAGATAACCAAGTCCCTAACTATAAGGGCTAAAAATAGGATATATTTTTAACAGGTTATGAGTAATGAAAGGTACCTTTTAATTCTAGCCCCTATCTTCCTGACTTCCTTGCTAATAGCTAATTGGCTCAATTTCCCCTGTGTAAAATAATCCAGGGGGTGCGCCAGTGGGTCCACATGCGCTATCACACCCCCCTCAGGCAGGACAAAAGGGGTTGGTGGTGGGTGATCTTGCGACGCATTCGCCGCTGCCAACTATTCGAGGAACTACGACTCCAAGACTAGTCCCATATCATTGGTACATGCCCAATCGCAGACAACTGTTGATATAAGTAAGCCCTTGCGTGGGATTTCTTGAAGCATTATATTCGCACAAAATGACGAATGAGGAAAATGGAGATTCGCGAAAGCGAAAGGAAGGAAGGAGTCAGACTGTCGAGGGCAAGGAGTCAAAGTCTTCATTACTGACATCGACCCTTCTGATCGAGACTACGCCCGCTCTTGCAGCAGCTTCTGTAATGCTTGGACTCATATTCGGCGGTTGCTGTTCGAATGTACGTGTCTTGCAACCATCCATACACTGAGAAAAGCAGCACTGTGCGAAGCTAACCAACAAAGGTCTATGCACTGGAAGCAGTCATCAAGTAAGCAGTCAAGAAAAGCATGAGAAAATAAGAAGAATGAAGACTTCCTAGGTGAGAACTAACTATGTCTGCCCAAGGTTCGAACCTCGCAGCGGTATGATATAACATGAGAGCAAACAAGACAGTTTCAAATTATGTTACTGACAGGGTAATAGGCACACTTTTAACATTTGTGCAATTCTTATTCGTTGCCATTACCGGCTATATATCCCAGTTTGACAAGTCCAGGCCACCGTTCTTTGTTGCCGAAGCTAAGGTTCCCTTGAGGCGCTGGCTGGTTAACATCGTGCTTTTCTTCAGCATCAACGTACTGAACAACCACGCCTTCAGTTATGATATCTCGGTTCCTGTGCACATCATTTTGAGATCTGGAGGTAGTATTACCACAATGGTTGCAGGGTACTTCTATGGAAAGAAGTACTCTCGCATACAAGCACTTGCAGTAATTGTCCTCAGCTCTGGTGTAGTTATAGCTGCTTGGTCTGATGCTCAAGAAAAGGTCCACAACCCAGTCTTTTCTAAAAGCCATGGTTTCGAAACTAATCCTATGTGTAGTCAAAGACAGTTTCCCATGGAGATACAACCCATCTAACGATGAATTCCGGATTGATTATTCTATTCTTTGCTCAGGTACTGTCAGCCATAATGGGTTTGTACACCGAGGCGACGTATCGACTGTATGGACCGCAGTGGAAAGAGAATTTGTTTTATTCTCATATTCTTTCCCTGCCGCTCTTTCTTCCCTTCGTGCCATCAATGGGACGAAATTTCAAGTCCATGCTGGAGAGTGAGACCTTGAAGATCTCAATACCTTGGATCGTCATCCCCTCGGAGCCAAAAGTTCCCGGCCAACTTGTATATCTTGGCCTTAACGTCTTGACCCAATATGCATGCATTCGTGGTGTAAACCTCTTGGCAGCAAATTCCTCAGCGCTTACAGTCACTATTGTTTTGAACATACGAAAACTGGTTAGTCTATTGCTTAGCATATGGCTGTTCGACAACTCGCTCGCCTGCGGCACTTTGATCGGTGCATTTATAGTTTTCGGTGCTGGAGCATTATACACGCTTGGAACCCAGCCAAAACTACAGCGCTCGAAGTAAAAAAAAAACGCCACGAGGGCGGGCAAAAAGACTTAGCGATTGTGAGATGAATTGTACAGCATCTGGGATACTTTTTGTATTGCTCGTTCTACAGCCAGCACCTGTTGCTTACAGAAGAAGCAAGACCATGCACGCACTGTAGTTAAGCATTGATAACAGACCGCGCTCATAAACTGGTGCCTTTCAAACGCTGTACCGTCCCTTATCAGTTAATAGTTGCGTCTCCATCATGTGCAAGGACTTGACTCATGACTGTTTTCAATTGATGCATATTCCGACTATAGGCACCCTCCGAAACACTGAAGGCTTTCGGACCTTCGGACCCCGCCACCAGCCTGCAAATCTTCCCCGTGGTACCCTCATTGTGGGTAGAGTAGGCCCAGGGTGCACTCCAATTTACTCCAGTCGTTATTTCCCCGTATAGAGTAATACATTCCACCAGAACATCGGCGACGTAATTTGCATGGACGCTCACCTCTCTTTCTATAACAGGTGTCATACGGCTCCGGCTCCGTTGAGGTAAACGTTGGCTCGGCTTGCGTCACTGCGGTGCTAGTTGAAGCAACACCCCCTCATTACCATTCAGGATGGCCGGTGAGTTTTCTACCAACACTACGAGGCAGCCTTTCGTGATTGGCAGATTCAAGTACTCCATGTGATACTCGTTGAACCCGTTGTGTAACTTTACACTGACATTAGCAATCGTTAGACAGCTTCAAAAGCTTTAGAGACCAACTTTCTGGTCACCAAAGAGATCAGACCGAACCAGTTGCCCATTCCATCCATACCGATGAGAACAGCACGTCATCAGCGACCGTTGAGGATCAAGATGGACTACAAGATGGCATGCTCTTGAGAGATGTACCCAAACGCACGACTTTCTACGATCCAGTCGCGGAACGTCAAATGTCGCAGACAGATGCAAAGCTGTTCTATCAGCGCAGCAAAATTGAGACTCGCACTGGCATTGGGGGTCTTCAGGCCCAGATTAGCCCAAAGCAGAGCCCAACGATTGGATCTATGTCTCGACCGCTCACGGAATATGGTGCTGACTCTTTGATTCTTGATCATGACGGAGGTATGCCTGTTCACTGCTGCCATTGCGTCTTCGGGACACTGATCAAGCTAGTAGATGAAATTGATGAATCAAAAGCGCCATCAATCCCGCGAACTTACATTCACGATCATGGGCTTCTTTCAGCCATTGGCGGTTCCATACCGGTACACGTTGAAGCCACTGACAGTAAACCTACAACTGCATCTGATGCAACCATTAGCGCATTTCCCAATAATACACTGTTTGATACTGAGCCCCATATCACGGCTGAGCTGAGTGCCATATCAAAGAACATACAGAAGATTTTGGATGTCAGACGGAAATATATTGCTTTATCGTCTCAGGGACCTGACGACAACCCTAGAGACCAGCGCCATTGGGAAGTCTACCCTCCTCCTCCTGAGCCAGCTTGGTCTCAGACACAAGCCGACCATGCTGATTTTCCCGATGCGCCATCATCTTTCGGAGCAGCCCAAGTGAAACAGCCGCCATCATTCCGCAGAAGAAAACCGGGCTTCGATGTCGGCGAGGACTTCCATATGGACGACTTGCTTCCGTTACCTGGGGAGGACAACGTGACTTTTAAACTTGACGAGAGCGGTGTCTATCAAGTCTTCCACGATGGGGAGATGTTGCCCGCCATCAGTGTACCAACCATTCGAGAATTTTATATGGATCTCGATAAAATACTGACCGTTTCGTCGGATGGGCCTAGTAAAAGCTTTGCGTTCCGGCGCCTCCAGTATTTGGAAGCAAAGTTCAATTTGTACGTACTCCTTAATGAATACCAGGAGACGGCGGATAGTAAGAAGGTGCCGCATCGGGATTTCTATAATGTGCGCAAAGTGGATACCCACGTACACCATTCCGCCTGTATGAACCAAAAGCATTTGCTGCGATTTATCAAGAGCAAGATGAAGAAGCATCCGAACGAAGTGGTGCTTTTCCGAGATGGTAAACATCTTACTCTTGCAGAGGTATTTTCCAGCATCAATCTCACAGCCTACGACCTAAGTATTGATACTCTCGACATGCACGTAAGTTAAATGACATCCACCGTCTCGAATCTCTGAATCTAGAAGGAGTGCCAGTTTTAACAGCAATAGGCCCACACCGACTCGTTCCATCGCTTTGACAAGTTTAACCTTAAATATAACCCCATTGGCGAGTCCCGTTTGAGAACTATCTTCTTGAAGACTGATAACTTTATACATGGACGTTACTTGGCAGAAATTACCAAGGAAGTCATTTCCGATTTGGAATCAAGTAAATATCAAATGGTGGAATGGCGTATCTCAATCTACGGAAAGTCCATTGATGAATGGGATAAACTAGCAGCGTGGGTTGTGGACAACAAATTGTTCTCTCATAACGTGCGATGGCTCGTTCAGATTCCTCGCCTATACGACGTCTACAAAGCGAGCAGTCTCATGGATACGTTCGAGCAGATTGTCAAAAATATTTTCCAGCCGCTTTTCGAGGTGACGAAAGACCCGTCGAGCCATCCGAAGTTACACGTCTTCCTACAAAGAGTGATAGGGTTCGACAGCGTTGATGACGAGAGCAAGGTAGAGCGCCGGCTTTTCAAAAAGTTCCCTGTACCAAAAGTTTGGGATTCAAAGCAAAATCCTCCCTATAGCTATTGGATCTACTACCTCTTTGCTAACATGGCCTCTCTGAATTCTTGGCGGAAGAAGCGCGGTTTCAATACTTTAGCAATGCGACCGCACTGCGGAGAGGCTGGGGATAGTGAGCACCTGGCCGTGGCTCTACTTTGCTGTCACAGTATAAGCCACGGGCTCCTGCTCCGTAAGGTTCCTTTACTTCAGTACGCCTTCTACTTGGAGCAGATAGGAATTGCAATGTCGCCTCTGAGCAATAACGCACTATTTCTGGCTTACGAAAGAAATCCTTTCCATCAGTACTTCAAACGCGGGCTGAATGTATCTTTATCAACGGATGACCCACTGCAGTTTGCTTTTACAAAGGAACCGCTCATAGAGGAGTATGCTGTGGCCGCACAGATCTATAAGCTTAGTCCCGTGGACATGTGTGAGCTAGCCAAAAATTCAGTAAAGCAAAGTGGCTACGAGGCATCCATCAAAAGAATGTGGCTAGGGTCAAATTTCGACAGACCAGGAGGGGGGGGGAACATGATGGTTAAGACCAACGTTCCTGATCGTCGAGAAGAATTTAGATCCCACACCCTGCTCCAGGAGCGCGATGTGTCAGTTTACTCAGCGCCGTAACACGTTCCAAATACATGACACTAATCATGAAAATTGCTAGCTTACGGCGCTATGTCGCTTACGATGCAAGCAACGAGGCCAACTTTGCAGCGACATCCGCTGAGGTATCGACAACAACAACTGCTGCTCTGGGAAGTACTGATTCTGGTCTCTCTCAAGGTCCAAGACGGGATTATGGAGACAAAACTCTAGATCCTGAAATCAAGGCTTCTGGCATTAGCTTGAATTCTCCACGTAATGGAGAGACTACTATGGATACAGCAGCGCCGTCGGATGCCATGGCAGACCTGCACTTATCTGGGAGTGATCCCAGACTATTCCCAGGCATATTCACCAGAGAACATCGATCGGGAAGTCTACGGAACTTACATCAAGGCGACGAATGGGCTGTTGATTCTTCTGAGCCTCCTGGGGACGAGGATGACGACTGAAAAGGAAAGCTTGTCCTAAGCTAGAACGTTTTAGAAGCGACAACCCGGAGAAAATTTTAGACTGTATCGACATTCTGCTCTAGTGTCTCTTTGTTACCAACCGGGGTAGGACTGGACACACGTTCCATTGTTCCAGTATTGCGCCTCTTCCATTTTGAGATACTATCGTATTCTCTGTCCTGCCTGCTAGCAATAATCTGGCAGACGTCTTGAACTGCTGTCCGATTGCGAGCACGGGTTTAGATAGGCAGTAATAGCAGTAAGTTGGGCATAATAAATAGGTTTGCCCGGCACAATTAGGCTCGACGCAACAGAATAGAAGAGTAACACATGATATCTAATTAACACGCCAGCATAGCCACCAGGATAACTTGTCTGGCCTTAATAGAGAATTTTCACAGATTGGCATTGAGAGGTTTGCAAAGTTGTGAATGGCACGTGGACCGAGAAAATGAGTGCTTTGACGGTATTCATACAATATCGCTTCGACCTTGGATTCTTTCCCAGCATATGGCATGTCATTTTATCGCTACGTAAGTTCAGGAATACTACACACTATTAATATATCTGTAAAATAAGACGGCATACGCAAGACTATTATTGGAATGACGAGTGGGCCCCACAGAAACACTCCCCCCGGGCTCTCTATGTCAGATTACCTAAACACAGCCCAACGTAGTCGTCACTGTAGAACATTCGCTTTCTTCCTGTGCCTGTCCGCTGCGCTGCCATAGCTTCCTCTTCCTCGCAGCCACACTCCATTTGCACTCAACAGCCGGTGCGCTATAACTGGTTTTTTGGCTACACTATCCCACGGACACTGTCGATATGGGTTTCCTAGGGGTGTGTGTCGCAGCTTACGACTACGAGCCACGAGCAGAAGGCGAGCTAGCTATCGCCGAAGGCGACGTACTCTATGTCCTGGAGAAAGGCGATGATGATGGGTGGTGGAAAGCCAAAAAAAAGGCTGGAGCGGAAGATGAAGATGAGCCTGTCGGCTTGGTGCCAAACAATTATGTCGAGGAGGTATGTCCGTATCGATCGGGTTTTTTTTTTGCGTCTATCCTTGTACTTATTCCATGCTCTCAATTTTAGGCCCCAATCGTGAACCATGCGCGTGCGATCTACGAGTACACTCGTCAAACAGATGAAGAGCTCTCAATTCCCGAGGAGGTCGTTCTACAGGTTTATGACACGTCAGACCCTGACTGGATACTTGTTGGACTTGATGGCGAATACGGATTTGTTCCTGCTAACTACATTGACCTGGACGAGGCAGCCAGATCTCAAGGTTCTCCAGTTACAGCTACTCCTCCTGCATTACCCGTACGCCCACAGTCCGTGATTGCCCCAGATGTTTTGCGGAAAAAGTCAGTGTCATCTCCATCAACTCATGTCGCCGCCCGAGCAGGTACTCTGCATGATAGTCCAAGAACGTCAGTGGAGGCCTCGACGTCAGTGGAGGCCTCGTCCCCATCATCTCCCTCTCAAGCTGTGAGACCGCGTACAGAAAGTAGCGAGCCGCCGGAATCCGACAATGATCACGACAATGAACCCCAATCCCCGGCACTACCAAATCGATCCCGACCGAAAGTCTTAGCTCGCAAGACGCCTGAACATACAAGAGAGCCGTCAAGGTTGGACGAAGCGCTCCGAACACCAGGGGGGTTCCATATGTACAACATCAATGAGATGGTCTCGGTCATGGGAAAGCGGAAGAAGATGCCAACCACGCTAGGTATCAATCTAGGCACGGGCACAATACTCATCGCACCTGAACTCGCAGAAGATGAACCCCCACAAGAATGGACTGCCGACAAGATGACTCACTATTCTAGGGAGGGCAAACATGTATTCATGGAGCTCGTTCGTCCTAGTAAAAGTATTGATTTCCACGCAGGCGCCAAGGACACTGCCGAGGAAATTGTTGCAGCCCTCGGAGAACTAGCTGGTGCATTTCGTGCAGAAGGCTTGCGTGAGGTCATTTTGGCTGGATCGCAACGACGTCAACGGAAAGGCCAAGTTCTGTATGACTTCATGGCTCAAGGAGACGATGAAGTTACTGTGGCGGCTGGTGACGAGGTTTTGGTTATAGATGATTCCAAGAGCGAAGAATGGTGGCAGGTTAAGAGACTGAAAAACGGCAAAGAAGGTGTAGTACCGAGCAGCTATGTCGAAATATTCGATACTGTCACGCCTTCCATTTCTGAAATCCATGGGGCGGATCTTGCAAAAGGCACTGTTGAGCAAAACCGGCTCAACGAGATAAGATTGACAAAGGAGGCTATTAAGGCAAGCAAAGAGCCTCATCAGGTAGGGCCTGGAGCTTTACATCCTGAAAGAGGTAGCAGTCTCGTGGCTGGAGAACAAAGTAATAATTCGAGGCAACAGCGAGGCAAGCGCGAGAACGTACGCAGCGATAGGGGAAGTTATGTTAAGCCAAAGTCAAGTATGTACGAATATTTTGCTTGATTTAACGTGAAAATCCGGTCACGGGTTGGCTAACGATACGGCTCAGAGCCTGATTCGACGAAGGTGAGGACTTGGACTGATCGATCCGGCTCGTTCAGTGTCGATGCACAGTTTTTGGGCCTCAAAGACAGCAAGATTCATTTGCATAAGATGAATGGTGTCAAGATAGCCGTTCCAATCGCGAAAATGTCACAAGATGATTTAGAGTATGTCGAACAGATGACCGGCATTTCCTTGGACGACGACAAGCCGTTGGCGGATGTCAAAAGAGCAAAGTCATCAGAAAAACGAGGTGTTGAAACAGGCGCATCTGTCAGCAAGAACTTCAAGCCAGAGTATGATTGGTTTCAATTCTTCCTGTCTTGCGATGTCCCTGTCGGCCTTTGCGAACGATACGCTCAGGCTTTCACCAAGGACTCTATGGATGAGAGCGTTCTTCCAGACGTCAACGCTACTATTCTACGGACGCTAGGCTTCCGGGAGGGCGATATTATTAAAGTCATGCGTACTTTGGATATCAAATTCGGTCGTGAGCGCAGCAACCAGGATTCCGATCACAAATCAGGTGGACTCTTCTCCGGTCCAGGTGGAGCGCTCCGAAACAACACCAGGAAAGGAAGGCCAGCGCCAGCGGTTCAAACAAGGGACGTAGTTGATGCGGCTGCTTTTGCGAATCCTGAGACTGGCACGTTGAGCAACCGCAACCCTACTGCCTCGACTACTGGTAGTCCCTCTACAGCTGAAAAACAAAAGGCAGGCTTTGATGATGATGCATGGGATGTGAAGTCGGATAACAATACGGCAAGCCAGCAAACAGACTCGTCACTTGCAGTGCCAACCCCAGCTTCGCGAGCTAAAATCACACCTGCTTTGACGGGATCCATGAAAGATCTATCATTATTAACAGAGCCACTTCAACCAAGCAACACCGAGTCATCGGCGACGACTGCCTCGACCCGCCAAACTGAGCAACAAGAAAAGCCCTCTTTGCAACAACCTACTGGCGCTACACCCTCCTTCTTTTCGACACTGTCCAATTCCACACAACCACAACCAGCATCACTTTCTTTAGATATCCTTGGATCTGCCTCTTCCCCGACGTCTCTTCCCAGACAACGTCCATTACCACCTTCGGTATCACCGACACAAGGATCGCTGGTGCCGCCGCCGCAACGGCCGATCTCAACGCCACAATTGACGCAGCCATCCATCTTCGTCGCTCCATACTTGGCTGGTCAAGTGACCGGCGCGATACAAGGACAAGTCGCTCCTTCAGGACAGAGTCTTAATGACATTGCTCAAGCCAGATTGCGGCAACAATTCACTGCGCAGTATCAACAGCTACAGCCTGCCATGACAGGGTACGTCGGCCTTCAACCTCAGAGCATGGCATCTTTCACACCCGGCGTCCCAGGTCAGCAGCAGATCTTACATCCAATGATGACGGGGGCCTCAGGGGTTAGTCCCTTCGGAGACGGAAATCGCTCCAGTCAAATTTCACCAATTCAATCTCAGCCAACGGGATACCAGACTCAATTCCCATCCTCCATGCCAATATATTCCCAAGCTGCTGCTAATGGCAGCAACATGAATAACTTTTTACCCTTAGCTTTAGAGCCGCAGCGCACTGGCTTTCCCAACCAACAACTACAGCAGACCGGTGTCAGCAATGGTTTCGCACAACCGCTTCAGCCCCAAAAAACTGGTCCACCGCCACCAGTCCGCTTTGGCATTTCGCCAGATACAAGGAAGCTGATGCCTCAGCAAACTGGCCGTCGAGCCAATTTATCACAAGCTAGTAAGCGCCACTCAATCACATACATACCAACGATATTATCTGACCATCATATATAGCACCTGAAAATCCATTTGGATTTTGAGACGTCCTATGACATATTCCCAATCAGGTGTTGAGTGTAACGTGGGCTCGCCGCGCGGTTATTATTGCCAGTGGCCAGTAGTTGGGTATGGGACATCAGACTACAGCTACACTACACGCCACAGTTAGATTCTTGATTTGCTCTTCGTTGGGTTTATTGTATATGCCGTTCAAGCACGGTGAAGTAATAAGAACCGTTGATATAATAGCAATATACATATATATATATACGATCTAATCGGGCAAAGTACTAGCCAAACACACATAATGACGGTATTACGTCGCCTTTCAGTATACGAGCGGCATATCCAACAAACAGCCGAGTTCATCGACCTTCTATATAACCATTGACAATTCTCGGCCATGATGCTTTTGTCGCTTTACTAAATTGCCACTAAGGCATGTGAACTTTCTAGACTGGGCGATTCCAATCACGACAGTTTATGATGTGGATGTATTCACATTCATCAAGGCAGTTTGCCGAACCTCTAGGATCGTTGCTATTTGATTGCAATCAGGGAACGGCACTTACAAGGAGAAGCCTGGTAAACTATTATTGACAGACTCCTATCGGGCCTTACGTCGATGTGCTTCCATTCCGGCGTTGGAGATACCTGAAGCAAGAGACGATGAATCGACTTCAATCTCGGTTTGTGGCTGCTTCTCCGGCTCGAACCGCTTGCGAACTGCTTTGACCATCATGATGAACCAATAAAAGTTGAGTCCATTGAGTGTAAGATTGCTAGCCAGGTAAATTATACCAAGCCAGACGGGAACAGTAGAGGCCTCGTTTGCAAACCCCATGGTCGCAGAGTTAAGGGACGCAACCGATGGGTTGTGATCCATAGCCGCCCAAATGTCGCCAAACACTCTTACTGATTGGTATGTGCCATATACCAAGCGACAGGAAAAAAATGTGAACAAGAGCAAAAAACCGTTGTAAAGTTGCGCCCGGGAGCCTGTCATGCCGAGTTTGTCCATGAACCAATGAACATTGAGGAAAGGGGTAGAAAGCTCCCACAGAATGAATGTACACCCATAGTAGTTCACAAATGGTCGCTGTGGGCAAGGTCAATAATAATACACTAGTGTATGGTGATAACATGTCATGTTGTGGTCAGACGGAATGATATCTTACAAATCCGAACGAAAATACGAGGAGCGCAGCAACTGCGTGCGCAAAGGTACCTATTCCGAAGACGTCGAAGTTCAAGCTGGTGACGACAAAATCCCACACGAAATAGCCTGCAGCGAGGCCTTGTATCATGCTCATCGCTCCAGTGTATCCCCAGATACGTTCTTCCCACGTCATGGCAGCTCGCTCCTTGTCCGTCATCATGACCCAAATGGCAAGTCCGTTGATGAGCAAACTCTGAATCATGGACACGACGTGTGCATCCCAGTTCAGTCGTCGCTTTTTTGGAAGTTTTGCATATAAGTCTGGTACCAGAATTCGTGATACAGTTGGCGATACCGAATAGAATATGACCGAGTAGAATAGCGCACCGAGCAGCACCTGATGTATGTGCAGGGGCAATGTTGGTAAGCCAACCCGATCGCACAATGGTTGCGCCAATTGTACAAGCCACGGCATTGGCTTGACAAAGAAGGGGTCTTTCATCGTATATGTAATGTTGCGGGATTCTTCAACGCTTGAGCCTACCCGATGTCTTGTTCTATAGGAGCTGCTGCCAGGAAGTATCAGTAGTCACGTCCCTTCGATAACTTGGTTGCCGTGTGTGCCTGTTGGATAGAGTCTGGCTAGAAATATCAGAGCCAGGTCTGGACTTTCATGCTGTTAACAGGTGTATCATACCTCCCCGTGGTTATGATGGCCGTTAGCCTAGCACTCTCGCCTATTGATGAGCAGGCGCCGAAAGTTTTCCATGTGTCAGCTAGTTTGGATTTGTTAGGGTAGAAGCACGTGAGGGAGGTCTCAGGCAGCTGGCGCGTGCATCTATCTGCTGATGCCGGGACAGACAATCACTCGTCAACTTTAGCTCGACAGTAAACACACTCTACGTAATGCCATTCCATTTCACGCATTTCTGCATGTTATGTGCCTGTCGTCTCAACCGTCCGCCTTTGAACTCGGTGAATAACTCGTCCTTGTCCTTTTCCCCGCCTCGTGCGTATCGTCAGCGGGTTACAACTTCATATCCTACCCAATGTGCGCAAGTACACTGCGCCCGACTCGAGCGTGACACTGAGGTATTGTGATTTGGCCAGTGTTCGCTTACCGAGTCTCACCACAAATCTTGCCGAGTAGAAACCCAACACAAGCCAATTCAGCTTTGTCACGGGGGCAAAATGTAACTCCATTATTGTCAACGCAGGGTAGGTAAGTCTGTATAGTCACATTACCCCCCACCCCCACCCGCCAATTGCTACTGTTACTGTCACATTAACAACATCAGTTCCACACGCAATAGGTAAACCCCGTGCCGCAACCCACCCTTATTATCAGTCGGCATCGGAATCATCTGGTCACACCACAAAGTCGTGAAATATCAAAGCTGAATCACAATAATCCGGAGTCCATGCCAGACTCATCGCACCCAGGACACATAAGAGCATTAATGGCCCGAGCCTGGCACAAGATATCGCGTTGATCGGGTACACTGGCCAAGGAGAACATAGCAGATGGCCCATGGACAAGAGGGCCAAGAACAAAACGCTCCAACAGCCGCACTCAGCTTCGCTACACTACAATGGCACAGGTGTTAGCTGAGCAACTGCTGGGACCCAGCCAGGCAACCGATGAGACGGTTGTCGCGTATTTGGAGCAGCTTGCCGGGTTGTCCGTGGACGCTGTTCAAAATGCCGAACTGCAGAATATATCGCGAGACTCTCATTCGCTCCTTCTTGACCTTCAAACGCTATCGAAGAAATCGCATAAGTGTGTGGTAGAATCAGCAGCTAGCCATTCGTCTCTATGCCAAACTCTGCCAAGCCTAGCGAGAAGTGCGAGTGATCTTGCACAAATGGTGCCACGACTTGACATGGAGGCGGAGCTATTTTCAACAGAATTTAACAAAAACAAAGACAACAACGTCACTTCGGATCGAAAGCGAGCCCTGCGCCTACTACATAACTCAGAACGGCTTGTCGATGTAATGGATATTCCGCCACTGTTGATATCAGCCATCAACTCAAACCCCGTCAATTACTCGTCTACCCTCGACCTTTACGCTCACGCGCAACGGTTGGCATCCCTGCATCCATCATCGCCTCTTATCGTCTCAGTCACGAATGAAGCCGATGCCGCAGTTCGACAAATGGCCGCCGATTTAATATCCACACTCAAGGTAGCGAACCTGAAACTCGCCACCGGTCTGCGAACCATAGGGTGGCTTAAGCGTATTGTTCTAGACTTGGTGTCACAGTCTTCCACCGAGGAAGCATTGTCTGCAACATTTCTAGTGTGTCGCCTGAGCACGCTTATTTCCACTCTAGACGCATTGAGTCCACTCAAGGATTTGGCTGATCAGGAGTCGATGCACAATGTTGATCCAAGTCAGGGCTGGGCGGGAGGTCAACACACTGAAAGGTACCTAAAGCGCTTCATAGAGATTTTCCGTGAGCACAGTTTCGGCATAGTCTCAATGGCGAAGAGCGTCGATGCAAGCTTTCCGCACCCTAAAGACTTTCTAGCCGATTCAACCCACCCCCTCCCTTCCGTTCTTGCCAGCTTCCCACTACACCTCATGGGACTTCTAACAGACACCCTCCAGACCTATCTACCGAATCTTATAGACAAGACTACTAGAGAGAGCATTTTAACACAAGTGCTCTACTGTGCGGGAAGTTTGGGGAGATTAGGTGCCGATTTCGGTGTTCTTTTATCTTCAGTTGGAATGAGCGAATGGATAGAATTGGTTAAAAAACATCGACTATTGGCTGGCCGGCTTGAATCTGTAATTGGCGATTACAGAGGGAGATGAGAGCGTGTCCCTGACGGTCATCTGCCCGGCGAGACTCCTCGTCGAAGGTGACGTCGGAACGGAGTATGCATCAAGCCGGTAGTGCGTGCATCTGCTCATTAGTGGATTGCAAGGTTTGTGGGCCCGTCCCTACGCCAAGGTGCTGGCTGGCTGGCGTACGTAGTTAGTTGATTGTACTTAACAGCTCCTGAGATGGCGATGCTTCTATTTACTGTCACGGTCCAATCCGACTAGCCATGATAATTCAACTTCGTTAAATATGAAAGAAACGCCCCCTATACGCGCAAATTCAGGTACGTGTCATGCTTCAGTTGTCTATCTGTTCCCAGTCTTACGAGTGCAACTATTTGTAGCGCGTCATTTTGCCTCTGGACTTGGCTCAGGAATCACATCTGCTGTGATCCTCCAGCCCCTGGACCTGCTTAAGACACGTGTACAGCAATCTGGAAGCCCTTCGTTGTCTGCGTGCTGGAGAGATATATTACGGTCCCATCAAATCATTCGGAGCCTATGGCGAGGAACAGTCCCCTCGATTTTGCGCACTGGATTTGGCTCAGCGATATATTTTACCTCACTCAATAGCATTCGTCAATACTTGGGGCAAACAGGAACCCGAAATGCTTCGTCTGCCCTTCCCATATTAACCAATTGGCAAAATCTAGCTTCTGGAGCAGTGGCTAGAACTTTTGCTGGCTTTGTTCTTATGCCACTTACTGTCATAAAGGTCCGCTTTGAGTCAAACTTATATTCTTACTCATCAATAGTGTCTTCTGCGGTCGATATTCGGCGGCGTGAAGGATTTCGAGGCTTCTTTTCAGGATTTGGAGCAACGGCTATCCGGGATGCGCCGTATGCGGGGATGTACGTGTTATTCTATGAAATGCTGAAGACTAAACTAGGGTCGTTAACAGCTCCATCTATTGACACCAAAATGACGGCCTCTGTGGCTAGCTCCGTCAATTTTGCCTCGGGAATACTTGCTGGCGCAGCCTGCTCAGCGGTATCAAACCCCTTTGATGCGGTGAAGACGCGGATACAGCTGGAGCCTAGCCAATATCGAAACGTGGGGCAAGCATGCTATAAAATGGTTGTCGAAGATGGGTTCCGGTCTTTATGGGATGGTCTAGCGTTGAGAATGAGTCGCAAGGCCTTAAGTTCAGCATTGGCGTGGACTGTTTACGAAGAGCTTATCCGCTGGGTTTAAGCCTAACGCTGTGCTTGTAGATGAAACTACATGTCATGGACATATGATTATTGTTTAATAGTAACCTATCTTGAAGAAATCGTATGGCATGTTCGTATGCACCGACTGCTATCTCACAAATGCGCTTCAACACCAGCAACGTCATGGTGATACATACTTAGGCGGGCTTGGCACCAGATAGATACATAAGGAGACCACCGGGAGACTTGCTCCGCTTTCGATCGTGCTTCTTCCGAACCCACTCAAAGTCGGGCTCCAGACGACGACTTCTTTTCTCTTCAATTAGCAATACGCTACTGCGTTTCTCCCGCACGAATTTAGTATGTCTCCAGAACTGGTCTTGTTCCCACTCTGGTACCCAACGTTTGATGAGGATGTATTCAGGATCCTATAAATATGTCAGAAGTCCGCAGAATTGGTGAGAACACAAAGATGTACAGAACTCCTCCCTTGCGATTAAAAACAAAACCCCAACAACTTACGAAGTCGATATCAAAGTCAACATGGAACGTCCTGAGTGTTTCGATTGACAGATGTCTTCGGGCCATCCTGGTGTAAGTCGGGCGTTGTTTAGATTCAATCGCTTCGGGCACCTTTTTCTTTTCTAGAATTGCCGCAATAGCCTTCTCATCTAGACCTGACTTGAGCAAGTCCTCTTGCATCCTCCGCTTATATTCTTTCTCCTCCTGATCCTTCTGCAGCTTTTCCATTGCCAATCGATCGGCCTCTTGCTTTTTGTAGCGTTCTACTGCTTCTGCGGCCTCTTTGTCGCGACGCTTCTTCTCCTCGAGAGCCTGTTCCTCTTCTTGAAGTCGTTTAAGCTCTAAATCTCTCTTAATGCGCCTCTCATCCTCAAATTGTGCTTCACGCTGTTTGATCTCATCAAGCTCTCGCTTGGCGCGATGCAATTCGGCTTCATCTCTGGCTTCTTTCGTAGCACGCTTTTCTGCTTTATCCCGCGAGTTCTCGAGTCGAAGTCTTTCAAGCTCTCGGCGCGCGAGTTCGGCTTCCCATTCATCTCGAGTTAATCGAGATCGAGATCGGGATCGAGAATTGGAACTTCGACGACGGTAGTCTCCCTGGTGACGACGGCGATAGTCAAGATCTTCGTCAGACGAATACTCGTTATAAAAACGGTTGTTGATAATCACAGGCTGAGGAGCAGGGCTAGGTGGGATGACTCGCTGATCTCGAGACCTATCACGGGAACGAGAGCGCGCGACTACAGTAGTATGCTGTTCTGGGACAACGAAACTGGGGCCACCAGGCGCACCATAGTAGTTTCTTGGTCGCTCAACGTATCGAACAGGTCTTGGAGAGTGTCCGTAGTGGCGGATGCGCACATCGACATCCTCATCGTCAGAATAGTAGCTCATGATATAGTAAAAGCCAGAGGTTCACATAGCCTACGTGTAGATAAGAGCGACTTACTTAACCTCGGCGAAAGAAGGGGAGGAGGGGAGGTCTATATGCATGTAAGACGGACGAGGGCTGAGAGAGTGCGCTTACGGAGAGCGCTTACGGAGAGCGCTTACGGACGGGACGACTTGACTGGTAGTGGGGTGCCTGAAAATGGTGGGCCCCCTTTCGTCGATTGGGTGGGGTGGTTGTTTGGCTGGCCCGCAATTCTGGTTGGACTTGTGATCGATTGAAACTCTGGGCGTTATGCATTGCAAAGGCTGTGCCGTGTCTCTTTTTCATTCAGATGGACACAATACAAATTATTTTAGCGAGTACGTAGGATTTGCTCGATGTGCTCGCGACTATTTTTGTGAGTGGTTTCGAGATACAGCAGACGTTGGTTTAATTTTTCGACGTCTGTGTCCAAATCCTTTGCTTGCTCCTCGAGATTCTGGCGTAAAGATGGCAAAGGTATCGACGCAAACCTGAATCAAGAGTCCGTTAATAAAGCAATTACTTGTGAGCAGGACAGATGACATACATCTTGCCGACTCCTTCGTATATAACGGTATCCGTAGGCAAGATTCCGAGCTCGCTGAGTGTTAGCCGAACCAAACGCTGTTCGCGCTGCTTTGCTGCAATTTGGGTACGGGCTAGACCGATTTGTTGCTGTGCTGCCGCCGCTTGAGTCTCGATTTCTCGTGCGAGCTATTGAACTTCGTTAGTCAAACCAGTCGAGGTCGTGTACACACACACACACCTTGTGCAGGGCCTCGTTCGATATAGACATGATTGGATCCAACTAACTGCCCGCCGAGGCAACAACTTCTTAACCAGCGGCAGGAGTGGATGTGGCGTGTGAGGGAGGAAGGGAGGGAGGATGCAGCTAAGTGCTCTCTCTCTTCATGTGGTTATAATTATAAGATCTTAGGTCTAAAATTTATAGATGGGACACCAACGGGCGCATTTATGATTCTGTAAAATGAAAGGGATAGAATATACTTATTTTTTGGTTTGAAAAATTCGTATAGTATTTGTCTTTCTTATTTTTGGTTTAAAAGAGTTCACTATCTTTTAGTTATTTTTTGGTTTAAAAATTCATCTAGTATTCGTTTTTTAGGCATGTTATATTTAGGAGCCACAGTGGGAAAAGGTCCACTAACGCTAGACTTCAAAAAAAAAAAATCCCAATAAAAAAACTAAAGAAAAAAGAACCCTAAAAAATACTTTTTTAAAAAAAAAATCAATTTTCCGTTGCGGCACGTGTCAAGTATGATAAGATAAGACCCCCAAAAAAAGTTGAGATACAAGAACCACTCAATGGCCTATACGTATCCCCATACATATCTCAGTAGTACTACACACCTGAGGTTTTCTTCTTTACCATCTATGATGGCATCATCTCAGAAAAGGAAAGACTCATTTGAGCACGACGCCTTAGACAACGACTTCGACGGAGAAATGCTTGATGGAGTCTTGTCGCAAAGCGAGGATGAAGTTGACTTCGAAAACACCGACTCCGAGGATGATGCTCTTAGTTCGGATGCCGACGAGACTGGAAGTGCCGACGAGACTGGAAGTGCCGACGAGACTGGAAGTGACACCGGAAGCGAATCAGCAGGAGAAATCAAAAATCAAAGCGAAGAAATAGACGACGGTACTGCCAAGCTTAATGTCAAGACGACCTCCAAACGAGGACCGTATGTCCGTATTGTCGAGGATGCCAATGGCAGGGAAAGATATGAGTATGAGGAGATTGATGCTGTCTACGATAGCGATGATACGGATGCCCAAGGCCCAGTGAATACCATTGGCAACATCCCTCTATCATTTTATGACTCTTACCCGCACATCGGATATGACATCAATGGCAAGAAGATTATGCGCCCTGCCACTGGAGAGGCTCTTGATGCCTTACTAGACAGCATCGACTTGCCGAAAGGCTGGACTGGCCTGACGGATCCAGAGACGGGTAAACCGCTCAACCTCAGCCAGGACGAATTAGAGCTCCTACGTCGACTTCAAATGGGCAAGGTCCCAGAACAAAACCATGATCTTTATCCGGTATGATTGATTTTTGAGACTACAGGATAACATGTTAACAGGCACTGATGAAGAATGCAGGACATGATTCCATACTTCACTGGAGTTGAAGAAAAAATGCCACTAAGCGCTGCTCCAGAACCGAAGCGACGGTTTGTTCCCTCCAAGCATGAGGCCAAGAGAATCGCCCAACTCGTCCGAGCTATCAAAGAAGGCCGCATCCTACCACACAAGTCTTCCAACTCGAAGGATCAGGAGGAGACAGATGAAGATGAGATACATTACGACATTTGGGCCAATGAGGAACCCAGAGATCCTCACGTCATGAATGTCCCCGCGCCGAAACTAGCACCTCCGGGATATGATTTGAGCTACAATCCCCCTCAAGAGTATTTGCCCACATCTGATGAAAGAGAGGCTTGGGAAAAAACCGGTCCAGAAGAAAGAGACAGAGAATACCTTCCGACCAAGTTTGATTCATTGCGCAAAGTACCGGGTTATAGTCAATTTATCAAGGAACGATTCGAAAGATGTTTGGATCTATACCTGGCCCCAAGAGTACGAAAAAACAGACTCAACATTGATCCCAATCTTCTACTGCCACAATTGCCGAAACCCGAGGAACTAAGACCATTCCCTACCATGTGTCAAACCATTTTTAGGGGCCATGAAGGACGTGTGCGGTCGGTTTCCTTCAGCCCAGATGGAGAATGGCTTGCATCAGGGGGAGATGACGGCACTGTGCGCGTCTGGGGCATTAATGGGCACCAAGAGTGGATGGTGAAGCTCAGTTCTGACGAAGCCATTGATGTTGTCAGATGGCGGCCAAACTCGGACGCTTTCATTCTCGCTGCTGCTAGTGGAGAAGAACTGTTCTTCATGGTGCCTCCTCTTTGTAGTGATGCGATCGGTAGGTCAAGCCGTGCTATTCTAGATGCTGGGTTTGGGTATGCCGCAAGCTCTGGATCGTCTGGAAGCAGACAAAATTCCTCAACATGGTCGAGGCCAGGCTCTAAGCTCGAGGATTTTGGCGTTTTGCTCAAGGCCACTGTCAGATCCGCTATCAAGACTTTGCACTGGCACAGGCGCGGAGACTTTGTATGTTCTGTGTCTCCGACGGGACAACGAAGGTCCGTCGCAATCCATACACTTTCCAAACACTTGAGTCAAATACCGTTCCGCCGCTTGCCCGGCCTCGCACAAACAGCCCAATTCCACCCATCTCGACCTCTTTTCTTTGTTGCCACACAAAGAATGATACGTTGCTATGACTTACAAAAGCAAGAACTCGTTAAGGTGCTCCAACCAGGAGCTCGATGGATATCCTCTTTTGACATCCACCCTGGCGGTGACAACCTCATTGTTGGGTCATACGACCGTCGGTTGCTTTGGCATGACTTGGACCTCTCCAACAGACCTTACAAGACGATGAGATTCCACAATGAAGCCATCCGTGCAGTCAGATATCACCAAGGGCTTCCACTGTTCGCAGATGCCAGTGACGACGGCTCGTTGCAGATATTCCACGGCAAAGTGGTTAGCGACCTGATGGAAAACGCTAGAATTGTGCCAGTGAAAATGCTTAAGGGCCATTATGTTGTTAGCAAGCTTGGAGTCATGGACATTGACTGGCATCCTCGACATCCATGGTGTTTTAGTGCTGGGGCGGATGGGACATGTAGATTATGGACCTAGTTGTAGCTGGAATTTGATGCATCTGGTCAACATCAAACACATCGCGCATGCTACTTATTCTCTGAAGATCTGTTACCATCTATTCAGTTATTTATTATGAGACCTTGCATAAAATTATACTAGCTATGGACTATACCCGGCCAGGTTATATTGCACTCGCTTGTGTCGCGCAATAACTATTGAACTACTTAGCCTCAATAATGATGACTCATACAAGGCCCCCTTATAATTCTTTTTCGACTTCCTTGGCTTTCTGTTGGGCGGCTTCACCTCCAAGCCTTAACTGCCCTACTGCCCACCTCCACCCTTGCGAAGCTGCAGCTGCCAATTTTGCCAACAATGTCCCAGTCGGTGACGAGGTTCCATACCTAAAATATGTAGATTGCTCGCGTGCGAGAGCCTTGAGTTTCTCGAGTTTAGAGCCTTGAGGCACGGGGACACCATAGCTGTCTAGGTATGCCTTGAGTTCGGATTGGGTCCATGATTCGAAGGCCTGCTTTTGAACAGACGCTGTGGCGGATGCAAGATAGCTGGTAATGGAAGCGAACTGGGCTCCGCCAGCATTGGACGCTGACGAGTATGCAGATGAGGCCGCGATGGCAAGCTCCTCTCTAGTAGCATCTTTCTTCTCTGCTGCCTTTTTGGCAGCAGCATCTCCATGTTTCGCAAGATATGCCTTCAAGTTATCGTGACTGAAATCGTCAAATGTCCATGCTTGCCAACCTGAAGCCGCTTTGTGTGCATGTTTTCGCACAGTAGCTCGCAAAGAATCTACGTTCGACCCTTGGGGCACAGGGATTCCTCGCGCATCCAAGTATGCCTTTAGTCGACTTTCCGACCATGTGCTCGTAGCCCGCTTGAAGGCATCCTCAGCTACAAGTGAAGCACTGTCAGTGGCTTTGGCAAATTCATTTTTGGCATTCGACGTAGCGGCTCCCATGGCAGAACTAGCCTTGGCTTGAACGTTATCTCCCAGTATACTGGCTCTTTGTTTACGAATCAAAGCCCTGAGTTCGTTTTCTTTCGTGCCTTGCGGGACAGGAATGTTGTTCTTGTCACAAAAGTCTTTCAGCTGAGAATGACTCCAAACGTCAATGATACTGTCAGTGAGAGTGGCGTAAGCAGCCTGGGCGCTGGTACTAGCGCTGGCAGCTTGTTGTTGAGCTTTGAGGTAGCCTAATCGGGAGTTGCGGCGAACGGCAGCAATTAATTTATCGCGGGTCGTAGGCTGTGGAGCTGGAATACCGTACTTATCCAACCAAGCCTTGAAATCTGAGTCGCTCCAAGATTGATAGAGCCAATTGCCAGGATATGCAGCTGTCTCACCTGCTTTCTTGGCAGCTGTTTCATAGCCAGTGCGGGCTTTCTGTAAGATGGTATCCCGGTGTCGTGGTTGTGGTACTACGACGAGGCACCAAAGTTAGCTTTCGTCAGAATAGAGGTCCAGAAATCACATTGAACTCCTCGCCACAATAGATGGAAATGAAATGCTGATTTTCCCAGTGTTGACGCGAATAACATGGAACGCTTACCTGGTACACCTTGCTCGTCGCAAAATGCCTTTAATTGGCTGTCAGACCATGTGTCCAGAATCCAATCCTTAATGTTTGCCCATCCCTGTTGCGCAGCTTCTTCAGTCTCGTACCAGTTGGACTTAACCTGAGACAAGAGGCCGCCCTTGGAATCTTCTGCTGCTGTTTGGATGTCCTGTCCCTTGTCACGCAGATACGCGCTGAGCTGTGCGGTGTCCCATCCGTTATACGGCTGAACGATGGCATCATTCCAATGACTTTCGACCAATGCCTCGAGGTCTTTGCGATCAGATGCCTTTGGATACGAAATCTCATGATCAGAAAGCCAACGCTCGAGCTCTGTCTGATGCCATTTGTTGTACACTGCGGCGACAAAATATTAAATATTTCATTGCACTGATATTTGCGATTGAGTATCAGATCAAGGGAAGAGGTAAGACGAACCGGCTTTGGAACCTGGAAACCAGCTACTCGCAACAACACTGGAGACGACTAAGCTAGCCGCAAAGGCAAGGCTCAAACATTTCATTGTGCAAAGAGCCACGTACTCGAAACGGGTTTCTGTATATAATAGCTTACGCGTTTAGAGCTCTCGTTTTGAATCAGAGCAGAGCTGATGTGGGGAGAAAGGAAGAAAATAAAATAAGGAGGTGAGAAGGTTTTGAAGTGTGGAAGCAGGAAAGGAGATTTTGTGGGATGTGTTGATTTACGTTCAGGCAGCTTGATTCCCTTGTTGATGACGACGTACGTGGGTGGCACCACTTGGTTGTGCACCAAGACATGTGAGCACACTGGTGTGTCCATCACGTCACCGTGGCAGTCAAAAGCTGGAACTAGTCCCATCCTCTCTTGCAGGTGTACTCCGAATAAGCGGGGGTGTCTGGGAACCGGAGGTACCTGCCTAGGTACTCTCGAGTTGAGTTCTTTTAGTCGGATTGATTATGGCGACTTCCAAGCCAGTGTCTTGTATCTTCTGCCCAGGTAGTAGTCAAGACAAACGGCACCATGACGCACCGTTACGCGACTCTGACGGCGCCGGGCGTAATACTCCGTTCTAGTTTCTTTGAAATAGCTGACTTTAAATGTCCTATGACGTTAATTATACCAGAGTTGAACGACCTAGTACCTCCATTTTTCTTAATTTAATTTCCACCTTTTCACAGAAACATTTATTTTCCTGCATATTACGGGATACCGCTAGTCAATAACGAGGGGTAGTAAGTAAGTAGCTTGGGTAAGCTCCCGCCGCAATGACGTAGATGATATCTCAGTCCAATCACAGTAGCTAGCTACCTGGTTTGGAGCTGAATACCCATCGCGATCACTAAAGCCATCTTCTATCTGTACGTTTTAGGACATAGAAAAATGGAGCAAAGCCTCCGGGCTAATCGAAAGTTCTATCGTGATTTTTTGGGCGATTCGTCTGGACGCAAATATGCACCGCTTAAAGCAGGCTGCCGAGGTTCCCTTACTAACACTTGGGTTCTTACAAAATTTACGATCGAGGTTGGCAATATTGCCTTTTACTGTGATAATAATATTTAAATACTAGATTAGGGGGATGACAGATCAAGTAGGCCTATCGATGAGTTTATTGTCCATTGCTAGTCTACTAAATATCCTCAGTTGGATGGCCAAAAATGAGTTTAATAATACAATAATTCTGATTCCCTAAGCGGAATTTGCCAACTTGCTGCACAGAGCCCCGACAGCCATATTCATAGAAAGCACTCACCGTAAAAGATTCCAACTATGCCTATATCTAGGTACTCGGTAAAATTATATTAAGCGTAGAAATTCACAGTCTGTGTCATATTTGTTAGCAGTAGCCGTAATCGAGACGAGGGAAAGAGAATGGAGGCTGAACTCACGTCTTTCTTCTTAGCTTGTACCTCGGCTATAGCGTCGACATAATGCTCATGACCAATTTTGTTCTTGCCTGATCGCAGAGCTATCATACCTGCTTCGACACAGACAGCTTTCAACATGGCTCCGCCAAATTCATCCGTGCTTCTTGCGAGCTCCCCCCAATTGACACCTGGATCAACCCGCATCTTTCTAGAATGTATCTTAAGAATTTGGGCTCGAGCCTCCTCGTTTGGTAAAGGAAACTCGATTTTTCGATCCAGTCGGCCGGATCGAAGTAGAGCGGGATCGAGCACATCAACACGATTTGTCGCAGCAAGAACTTTGATGCGATCATCGGAGGCGAACCCATCTAACTGATTCAAAAGTTCCAGCATGGTCCTTTGCACTTCCCGATCGCCACTTTTCTCGCTGTCAAATCTTTTCGTGCCAACAGCATCCAATTCATCGATAAAGATGATGGCTGGTGCCTTTTCTTTCGCTAGGGCGAAGCAGTCGCGAACTAGCTTCGCGCCATCGCCAATGAACATTTGAACAAGCTGGGGGCCTGCTAGTTTGAGGAACGTTGCGTCCGTCTGCGCGGCACAGGCTCTCGCTAATAGCGTCTTTCCGGTACCGGGTGGTCCATACATCAGGGCACCTAGGAGCTTGTCAGCATAGCCGAATTATTTGCCACAATCGTTGCTTGTCTCATAGTAACTGAATGTATCCTGGAGCTTAGCAGTTATAAGTGCAATATCATAGTCTCGTACCTTTAGGAGCCTTAATACCAATCTTTTTGAACCTATCGGCCTCTTTCATTGGCCAAACGATAGCCTCAACCAGCTCTTCAATTTGCTTGTCCAACCCGCCGACATCAGTATACTGTTCAGTAGGCTTCTCATCAACCTCCATGGCTTTCACTCTGCTATCGTATTCTGCTGGCAATGTGTCCAGAATTAGATAGGAGTCCTTGTTGACGCCAATAAGATCGGCAGGTTTCAATTTATCGGAATCCACTAGTCCAATGAGTGGTAGAAAAATGGTTTGGCGCGTAGATGTCTTTATGACGGCAGATTTGCCCACACGTGTCGCATCTAAATCAATATTCGCACCTTCTTCGGATGATTCTGCCGTGGGATCGAGATCTAGCAATTCGACAACATTGCCTACTAGATAAGGAAGTTGTCTAAAAACCGGTAAGTCTGTGAATATAGACTGATATTCGTGGTACGAATTGTGACATATACCTGTTGTTTGCAATCTTGTCCATATTGTCTTTGATCTTTTCACCCATTGCTGCCTTCTCATGTGAGAGCCGCGAGAGCTCGCTCTTCATGATCCTGGAGTCGTTCTCGAGTAGTCTCTTACGAGTCAATATATCTTGAGTACCAAGACCAAATATTTCCTCGTCCAAGATCTCGTCAGAGTCGCCTTCATTGTCTTTCATGTCATCATCAACATCCCCTTGGTGCTTGGTATCCTCAGAGCTGCCCTCACGTCTCTTGTCGTCTTTGTCTCGGCGGTCAAGATCGTCAAGCTCCTCGAGAGTAGACATTATGACTTTGTTTATCTGTGCAGTACGGTTTCGGTTTTGGGGATGGCCGTATTAGAGCTCTGATTTCGAAACAGCGGTATCGGTCGAATTGAGATGTGTTTAAATTACGAAGAGCTGGGGTAAGCTAAGGCAGGAAGTGTGGCGCAATCCCAAACTGCTCAACTGACTTGCATCTTAGTCATCATGCACTTCCGGGGCTAGGTTGATCCGGCCCCGCAAGAATTCTGAACCTGACGAAGGGAAAATAGACGAATCATCCTCGAAATACACAAACCTCGACGAAAGCCCCCTAGTGACCTCATAGGTGAATTATTACTTATATCAGAAGGAGGCATCCTTATTCTCCTGCGTATCTTCATTCCGCAGGATGGTTCAGGCTATGGCCTCCGCTGTGCGACCATGCGTTCGGCTACTGTCCTTCCGGCAAAATCCATCCAGGCTACGAATCGGACATGGCCAAACCCTCTTCACGACCAATTCTATACCAATAGATCGTCCTGTCGTCACTCATATCAACGAATCGGATCCGGTGAGATGCAACGTTGCGACGGCGACACCGGCAGCGACGACAACAAAACCTCAAAGCGCTAGACCTATCGAAACAAGGAAGAGCCAACTGATTCGAACCTACACATCTCTGCTGCGTACAACGCCACTCATGTTGTTCTTCCAGCACAGCAACTTAACCGCAGTGGAATGGGCAGCTGTTAGAAGAGAGTTGAAGAAAGCGATTGAGACCGTTTCACAACCCATGGGAACAGATGCCTCTAGCATCCATCATCCATCATCTCAAATGCAAATTCAAGTTGTGCGAACAAACATGTTGAGCGTTGCACTCAGGATTGTTGAATTTCATAGGCCTGGCCGTTCAATGAATTCGATTTCCGAGCAGAGATCAGGCGCAGGAGCACCTGTACATGATTTATCGGACATCGCATACAAGGCTACACGGGTAGCGAGCATTCCAACCGACTCTGCATACGCACAATTGGAGCCACTATTGGTAGGCCCCCTGGCAGCTCTTATTTTACCTGCAGTCTCGCCTGTACATCTTGCTGCTGCCCTCACGGTGTTGGCGCCTGTGCAAGGGGCGTTTCCGGCACCAACGCGGAAAAAAAGTCCCGGGTATCATGATCCCATCTGCCAGAATGGCTTGGCAAAGCTGCTATTGGTTGGTGGGCGGATCGAAGGCAAAGTGTTCGATCAGTCTGGGGTGAACCAGATTGGCGGCATCCGAGGCGGAATGGATGGATTGCGTTCACAGCTTGTAGGTGTTCTGCAAGGGGCTGGTCTGGGCATTGCAACGAGCCTTGAGAGTGGTAGCAGGAATCTGTGGCTAGCATTGGAAGGAAGGCGGCTACAGCTAGATGACAATGGCAAGCAAGACTAAGAAGCTGTGCTGCCAGACGGACTAATGGACAATGTCCTGGTAAATAGCATCTTTAATTGTGTACATGGAAGTCACATGCTCACTGCTGTATGCTTTCTTTGTAAAACTAGTAACATTCTATTATACCATCATTTAGCCCAATGTAAGAAATATACATCTGGCGTGCACAGTGCCACAAACCCAGCATTATGTTTCGTGAGATTGATGAAAGCGATTGCGCTTAAGCGGCATAGCAATAAATCTACGCCGTGGATCCACCTGGCGGCCTGCAGGCTGCGGCACTAGTCTTTGATGTGACCTCCCCGAGTCTCCATGTGCTTACGTAGTAGGCAGGTTCCTCCTGTTCAGCTGGGCACTCATTGGGCAACAAGTCTTCGCCAATCACCACTTCAGGGATGTCACCATGTCTGCAACACGACGCCTCAGGAAGTCAGGTACATCTCCAACAAACCCAAAACCAAGGCTCCTATAATCCAACTCAATATTGACGGATAGAGTACTGCGAGAAATTGACTTGCTAATGACCGCACGAGGAACGCGACAGCAACGCCGGACAACAACCGCCGACTGCGTTTAAGGATCATATTGGCAACTAACAGTATATACAAATACAACCTACTTTGTGAGGCGAACTCAACATTCCGCAATTATTCTGTGCCACGATTGCCAGCGGGTCGGAAATGCCTAGCATGGACTTCGCCCCATATCAATCCTCACCTCCTGAGCACTCGCGCGTTGCCTCACCCGACTTCAATACATCAGCGCCGCGACAGTCGTTCGATGTCGCCACGAGACGCCCCTTCTCTCCAGCAATAGCCCGCAGCCCACCACCACTTCAACACCCACAACCACAGCGTACGTGGACAAACTCGAAGGGACAAACAGGCGGATGGTCTGGTAGTAATGATGAAGCAAGGACCGCGGCTAGCACCCATCCAGTGGCCGAAATCAGCGAGTTTGACACCAGTCTAGGTTTAAGGCTGGATTATGAGGCATGCTTAGCCTATTTGGCTTTGCCTCCTCTTGGCTCTATCATCCTGCTGATCTTGGAGCACAACAGTGACTATGTTCGGTGAGAATGTCCTGCTTTGATCTCAGCGGCGGCAGAACAATCGCTACTCAACCATGATGTTACATTGCTGACAATTATGCAGTTTCCACGCATGGCAAGCAGCGTTGTTGTTTACCGCAATACTAGTATTCCACCTTTTTTTCTTATGGTTCTCCTTTTTAAGTTGGTTGTTCTTTGCCGGTGACATGGCACTTGTTGCTTTACTAGCTCTGAGAGCGTACCGGGACGCCGAGGTTTTAGACAGGTACGATGGAAAGGCTAAACCCATGTAATGATTTCTCTCTTTTATTACCCAGGCTAACTAGTACACAGATATGAAGTGCCATTTTTTGGAAGGATGGCAAGCCGTATTCTGGACGACGAGTAGTAAATTGAATTAATGAATTTCAGGTTCGTGGAAGTTAAGCTTATTCTATGATCCGCATGTTTCAATATACTTGTAGTATATATTGTGGCCCGAATAAGCCCCTAGTACTAGTCCAGTTCTACCTCGAAGGAACTCCCCTCACAATGCCTTTGAGGATCGGCCGATCCTCTAGTAGGATCTCCTTGATGGATTCGCCATCGGCTCCAGCCTCGATCCATCTGTTAAGTAAGTCGTTACTCTCCTTCGGCTTAATCGTGTTGTCTCGAGTCCCGACGGTGATATGAGTCACTCGATTGACACATTCCCATGTAATGGTGTCATCAAGAAGCCGTACAACTAGGGCCATGATACGGTCATCGAACACAATCTACACGTTAAATTCGTTAGCACACAAAGATTCGTCCAGCTTCCGGTTTCATCCTTGATCCAGTTAGAGAATCGGACATACTCTTTCCAGAATCAAGTCACATCGTCCAATTTGTGAATCTGAGCTGCCTGAAGATTCCCATGCTTGAACATATCTTTGCCAAAGGTCGTGTCTCTCATTAGAACTCGCACGGTGCATGAGCGTCACATGGAATTTTGGCTGTATCCTTCTCGTTTGTTTCAGCTGCATGTAGAATCGAGAGGTGTGGGACGGATATCCATTGAAAGCTTTCTCTAATATGTCGTTCACCTGATCGCTTGCCACGTCAATAGACATGTATTCTAATTTCTTTTTTCTCTTGCTATCTGTTGTCTTTTCGTGAAGGCTATGCTGGAATTTCGCGCGATAATTAAGAGCAGTTTCCATGGCTGCGTCGTATTGCTCTGGAAGGGGGGCTCTCTCAACAAGACTCGGAAAGTGCTGCTGCAGCTTGTGCACTGTTGTCTCTAAGTTTTGGCGAGTGCCAATTTGCGCATCGAGATCGATGATGAGGTCAAAGCCGCTGTCAGGATTTGCATACGGTGTACACGGTTCAAATCGATTGATGAACCCCTCCATAACACCAATGAACTTGTTCTTGTCGCTTGCTGCGTGTATGGTCTGGTGATTATCGCCACGCGCCAACACTCTAGCTTGCGTGATTTTTCTGATCGTTTCAATGGACTCCTGATCATGGCGAAAGTTCAAGCAGACTATCTTGGCAGTTGTATGTTGCAATTTCACGTCAGCTATAAGCTGCCGTCTCTCAATTCTGGTTGCATTGTTCCGATCCGCGAAGACGACTGGGTGATCTTGCAACTGGTCCAGTACAGCTCTTATGAAGCGAGGGGGTCGTCCTTTGCCTGATATGTTGTCATTTTGAATATGACCCCAGCCAAACAGGTGTGTTAAAGCCAGAGCGAGCGTTGTTTTACCACAACCTATGGTGGCAATCGGACACAGAATGATTTCCCTTTTAACTTCGGTCATTGCAACAGGATATGTATCGTCTAAACACGCCGCGTCATAGCCATTGAGATTCTTCAATCTAAGGAAATCTTCACGTAATGAAATAATGCCATGGTTCTGGGTATAAAGTTTTCCAAGGTTTGGATCAGCCGCTAGTCGTTTCCGGGCATAAAGTAAATACTCTTCCGTAAGTTTTTGGTGTTTTTTAAACCTTGGTTGTTTGCCTGCGATAAGCGCCTTGGTGCACTCTCTCCACTGTCGATACATAAGATACGGTTCTTCGAACTTGTATTTGAAAAACCAATCCTGGAATGGTCGCGTCACAGGATCAGTGCTCATTTTGCATCGAATAACGAATCCTTCTACTTCTCTGCCCTCGTGGGAACCTGATTGTGCAACGTCTTCCAGGAAGGCTTTGACCTCCTGTACGTCGGTCAATGTGGTCAATCCTGTTTTAATAAACCCCCAATCATCTGCGAATCTTTGAACGATCGAACTTGGGTATGTCGCAAATTCAGGCAAGTTCAGGTTGACACCATGGAGGTATAGGCCAGCTTTTGAAGTGCCGTACGCTAAGACATGCTCTTCGAATTCATCGTCGCAGAGCTCAGCAACTGCTGTGGCATTTCGGCTACGAAGCTCCCTGGCCAAGTCTGACTTCGTCTTGCCCACTGCTGCTAGTTGTCGCTCGATGTGGCGTTCGCCAGCACTGGCATGACTGACTTGAAGGTCGTTTCGTTCACCCATGGAGTGCTTGCTGCAAACTAAAAGCGTATCATCCTCGAGCCCAGAAACAAAAATGATACAACCGTTTTCTTTAAGCGTAAGCTCATAAGGTGGTCGTGTGTTGGCGATGATGTTCGTCCATCTTGTCTCGGGCACCTCATCCACATTGAAGAACTTGTCGTACCCCCTGACTGCTATTTGTGGTTGCTGTCGATGAGTCTGGGGAGTTGTGAAAAGACCGCGAGCATAAGTTGGCAAATCTGGTCGTTTATAATCCCAGTCCTGCATCTTCCAAGAGTCAACTTTGACTCCTTCCGCAGAGTTCTTCATGTTGAAGCTTGTTTTCTTTACTGAAAATCCACCACGTTGTTTTCCTTTTCTCGCCAACTCTAGGGCGCTAAGCATGCGTGCAACTTCGCCGACATCTTGTGGTTTAAAAGGTGTACCTGCCATTTTAAACCGAACCCCGGGGCTTGAGGCAATCTAAGTGGCTGGAGTTTTGACCAGAAAATATGAAGTATCTGTCGATTGTACTCCCTGGTAGTCTTTGAAGTGTTCAACAGAGGACTTCTACATGTGCTCTTAGCGTGGTGTGTGACGGACTTATTCATCTGGCCAGGCGTTGTATGGAACATGAACAGCCAGTGATGGGGCTGGCTTTGTTATAAAAGCCTCGATGCGATGTTCAAATGTAAACTAGCGAGGCTCGACGGGTGAGGAAGATGACGCAGCGGATGAAAAAAAGTAGAAACAGATGAGTGTGCAGTCGCCGATGGCACAGGAGGGACCACACGAACCAGGGATTTTTTTTTGTGCTAATCCAAAGAAAAGCTGCTGCACGGGTGGAAGTGGCGGGGCCAACAGGCCCAGTCTGGCTAGTCACTGAAATAAATTGTGTGTGTACCAAATGCTAGCATTTGTAATGTTTTGTCCTCCACCATTACTTGAACTCGAAAAAATCGAAAACTTTACCAGACTCATCCAGCTAGTTACCTAGCAAGCCTCGTGTTTTGAAACACCTGAAATTGCTGATACTGCCGCGATGTCGTCCAACATTTTTATCCTTGCTGCCGACAATAGCCCTTCTCTAATTCCATTGCTTCGCGAGGAACCCAGTCTTGCATCCTCGCAAGATGAACATGGCTATTCGCTTATTCACGCAGCAGCAAGTTATAATCATATCGAATTACTTCGTATTCTAGTCAGTGAATTTGGCGTTGACGTCAATCTCAAAGATGAAGACGGTGAAACGGCTTTGTTCGTCGTGGAAACGCAACAAGCCGCCATGGTATTGGTTGAAGAATTAGGGGCTGATATTCACCCTAAAGGTGTCGACGGGTGGACAGCCAGGGAAAAAATTGCATCGGAGGGCGACTTCCCTTTGGTTGCGGAATATCTCGCTGGCATCGAGGCCAAGAGAGCCGATAAACATGTCGAAACTCTGACCGCGAACACCATAACTGACACCATTCGTCCTCCACCTCCTGGCATGAAACTGACTGTCGGAACAATGGATGCCACCGAGGACATTCCTTCTGAAATTGATCCCGTGTTTTGTCGTCGCATTGAAGAGTTGGCGCAGCGGGATGATTTCAATGGTCCATCTGCACAGGCGGATCTGCGCCGACTGGTTGAAGATGCCATATCGGAACAACAGCTCGGAGACGAGAGAAGTGTGAGATCGAAGCAAGGCTAGACGCTCAAATGGAACATTGCAGTCTCCACATTAGATATTGACCTTCCTTCGTGGGCGATCGCAATATCATTAGCTCAGAGCCTGGTCTGGATGGGCCAACATCACAAAAGGTACTCGCACTAATCGATATCCATCCTTCGGCAGGCCGCACGGCCAAAACATCACGGATCAAGTCCTGGAACCAATTGGTACCAATCAAGCCGGACCAGCTTATTTTACAAATGTCCACCTGCTCGTGTTCGCAACTTGTCACTTGGTACCGCGATAAGTACGTGTCGACTTTGTCTCCAGACTGAACTCGGGGGCTCTCCAGCCTGAACAGGGACAACCATTCGTACAAATACAGCCCTGTTTCCTCTTTATCTTTCCGGCTAGCCTCGCTCCATGACGACGGGCTGGTATTGAGTGCCGAAGGTGAGGAGGTGGTGCCTTGGTAGAAATCCTGTTCTGCAGTGCATTCTTTGGCGTTGAGATCATTTTTGAGATCCAATGCGAGACCTTTCAACGTTTTATGTTAGAAATTTGTCGTTATGCACCAACAGTACAGCTGCATGAATGCGGTGAATGCGGTGAATAAAGGAGAGGAAGGGATACGTAAGGGACTTAGGGCAGGGGACTGACTAGATCCGGTGTTATCACAAAGTAGCCAAGTCAGCTCCTCCGTTGAGATGCTGTGGCAGGCACGGACAAGCTTCTCACGCTGCCTGTGCGGCTCTCCGTTCCAGTATTGTTTCAATCTATTCATTTCCAAGGAGACGACTTTGTCGTAGTTAACATAAAATCTCTTAAAAAGACGGCAGAATATCCGTGACTTACTCGAAATGTGCTGGCCGTTCACAATTTTCGTTTTGCCAGGCAGTCCAGAACGTTCAAATGTCGGCTTGTCCGTTTGCATTGTAACAATACCTCAGATCTTGGGTCAGTATTGGAATTTTTGGGGAACAGAAAATGTCGTACCATTGTTTACATTGAACCTGGTATACGTCAATGTGGAGCATCGAGAAAACATTGTTGCCTCTCCTTCATATATATGTGTCAGCCCATGTATTAAAAGCTTATAAGCATATAGTGGGCTTTGACAGACCCGTTCGGAGGAGATCAAATAGCCTCTCCTCATGTAACAACTGTCCCATGGATCCAGTCATACGGTAATATTTTGGTTGCTGCCTGCTTCGTATCAACTCGGATGGTATGGCAAGGAATTTATCCAGAGGCATGATTAGATCGAGCTGCATGTTTTGTGAGACACGAAGGATAAATCTGGGGTGCCCGAGTTGAGCCAGAGGCAACTTGCATTCGATATGAAGTTTTGATCCCTGATAGCCACCCACGGTTCGTTTCTGTGTGACAAATACTTGGGATCAACATGTCCCATAGTTCCAGACGTCATGACACAGTTACAGGATTGCTGTTTCGGTGCAGAAGACGGTGCCATCATGGCTTTGTGTTCTCCGTATAGGTTAGGTAAAAGCTAGCAGCACATAATTAGCTATGATTCCCCGAAAGATGCAGTAAAAAGCATCGTAGCGTAGACAAACGAGGGCTATATTTCGACCCTCCCAGTTTCGCCTGACATGGACTAATGTGAACTTCTTGGTTGCGTACCATAATCCCCGGTCTTGAACTTACAGTGACTGATGATGATGAAAGATTTGTATGAACCGGGATTTTGTCGGCCGTTTGTTTAGGAGGGGCAGCTTGGGCTTTGGCGTTGCTGTGGAGGGATTAAAAGAAAGGAGGGCACCTGGGCTAACTTACCCCAGTCAAAAAGAAGACTGAACGAGCAATTACGTTACAAAGAAAGCGACCTCAAACCAGACGAATTTTCCACCCTTCGTCTTGTCACGTTGAAATTTCACACTCATTATACTACAAAATTATCCTGGGGTAGCCCTATGCGACCACTTCCCACACTACCTACCAAACTGTCTCGTGAGGCGCATGATGAACTTTCTCATAAAGTTCGCACAAACCCATGAGTCCTTTCGTTTGGCAGAAATTCAAGCCCTCGCTCTAATCGAAGGGGTAGACCTCACGGTTGTCGATTACACTGACGAGGTTTATTGTTTTCCCGATTGGTTGGCCTGTGTTTGATTGTGTCAAGTACTAACGATGCCTCAGTCTCCTTTTTGCCTTGTGCGACTTCCATCTGCAAATGATGCTCGCAGGCTGGTGCGGAGGTCAATACTCGCTCAGTCCATTCATGAGCTTTGGGGAACAGGAGGAACACTAGATCATCTGCACCAGTCCGTCACAAACAACACTAGCAACCAATGGGTTAACTACAAAAATGTTTCGTTCAAATTCACCATAGACTCGTATCAAGGTGCAAGGAATAGCGAGAGTAGGCTCAAGATCATCAATACGTTCGCGTATTTGCCTTTCGAGGGGACAATTCGTATGTCCCAACCAGACGAAACCTTTACGCTGTTCGAGCTGTGGCCGTTCAACAGCGTTCCTTTGAGATTGCCAGACCCAACTATGTATTTTCTGGGACGTCTCATTGGCAGCTCATCTCGCGAGACAGTTCTCAAATTCGACCTCAAGAAGCGCAGTTACATAAGTACCACCAGCATGGATTCGGAATTATCACTGGTTACTGCAAATATTGCACTTGCCGGCCCGGGAAAGCTATTTTATGATCCTTTCGTCGGCACAGGCTCGTTTCCAATTGCCTGTGCATGCTTCGGCGCGATTGGATGGGGAAGCGATATAGATGGCAGAAGTATGCGCGGCGAAGGGGGGAGCAAGAGCCTGAGAGGAAACTTCATACAGTACGGCCTGGAAATGGGACTGGGCGATGTGTTTTCCGCTGATCTTGTCAACACACCAATCAGAAGGAATAGACGAATATGGGATGGCGTAGTTTGTGATCCCCCATATGGCGTCCGAGAAGGCTTGAGAATATTAGGTCTGAGAAACCCTGAGAAAACGCCTTGGTTGGTAGAAAAGGGTAAGGTAAATGCTTCGTAAGTATTTTGGCACGCATATCCATGTAGCCACAGCGCACCCTAGCTAATCAACAATAGCCTGCCTGACTTTGTCCCTCCCAAGAAGCCGTACAGCTTTTTAGCAATGCTGGATGATATACTTGCATTCGCAGCAGATACACTGGTCGACAACGGTAGGTTATCGTTTTGGATGCCAACGGCAAATGACGAGGATCAAGAGATACCGGTGCCAATGCACCCATCGCTTGAGCTGGTTGTTGTTTGTAATCAAAAGTTCAATAAATGTAAGTGATTGCTGTTTTGGTAGACAAACTGTGTCAAGCCCTGCGCCCAAATGGCTTGGCTTTTAACCAGATCTGGCTGACACATCAAGGGTCGCGACGCCTCATCACGTACCGCCGTATGTCAGATATTGATGTGCCGCCGATGGCCCTGGCAGCATATCATGCGAAACAGAACGCAGTCTACACTGGCACCTCAGTTGATGACATGAACCCATTCCGACGGGGCTACTTCAAAAAATTCGAGGCCGAAGATAAATGGCACTAGAGAGGGAGGAATTGTCGATACATGTGTATAGTATTGCTGGAAATATATCCGTTCGCGCTTGTCTTTTCCTGGCTAGTTGTCAAGCCTCCATTCAATTGTTCGGATTAATTTTAGTTCACTAATGCCACGTATTCTGCACGGTGGCGCCCTTGTAGTTTGATTTCCATCGAAGATTTGCACTTGGACACCGATTAATGTGTACCGAAAACCGAGTGTACGCGTGCTTCTTATTCATCGAACTACAATCGCTGTGAAATTTTGTGTGCCTGCCAACGCAAAGGTATCATATATGCCAGTTTCGCGACCCAAGATTTACCTAAACTCCGTTGCACTGAAACATCCACGATTCGGAACATGCTTCAATTCCAACTGCTGGAATCTAATTGCTGTTAGTCTGGATCATGAAATACTCAAAAGGCATGGGCTATTGCGTACTTCTCGCTCTTCGAATGGAAATATATACCGCTGACTTCCCCTTTCAATTGGTTGAAACAGATATAGTAAAAACCTTCAAAGCTGGCTCCTGTGATAGTCCGTACTCGATGATCGGGAACCAGGAAATGCTCCTTCCATCGCATGAATATGTGCTCATTCTGTGTGACATCAGGAATGGCGATTGGGCCTTTACGAGCATGTTTCTGAAACGGTCGAAAGGCACTGAACTTGGCCCAGTGACTGAGATCGACTTTTGTGTTTGTTCCCCAGTCTTCGTGTTTTGTGAAGAAAGAATATTTAGATCCGATGATTTCACCCTCAAAATAGGTTGTCAACGTAGGATGGTCCTCAGTCAATCCTGAGGATTATGCTTGGTCAGAGTTTGTGGCTTCACTGCTGCTAGACATGACATGTGGAAGTAATTGATTTACCTTGAATTCGGAGGTAGCCACATAGAAAAGAATCTCGCATGTCGACATTCTTTATTTCTACCTGAACTTCATATACTTGGCGTTCCGATTGCTGCGTTCCATGAAATCTGCTGCCAGGTCGTAAATAGGATGATGGAGCCAAAGGAATAGCCTGTCAAAACAATTTAGCAAAGACCCTCAAAAAGGGGTCTGGTTATGCACGCTTACTCGAAGACTTGAGTAGTCGGAGCCCATTGATGGTGGGTTACAAGCATCATCCTCGTTATCGACCGCTGCCATTTCGAGGCCGTCGAAATCTTTCGTCGGCTGACCATGCTGTTCCACGGGTGCGGTCTTGATCAGGATGAGTGGACTTGGCCCATCTGGGCTGATCTCATGATCCTTTGCGAACCGTGAGGCGTCAGAGCCATGTTCTAACGACGGAATACCCGAGGTGTTTGATAGCGGCCCCGGTGACACTGTGGTCTCTCTTGATGATGGACTTGTAGAAATATTGTTATCGATGAGGCCGGTTTCTCGCCTGGAACTCAAGTGTGAGTTATGCGGCGACTCTAAGCCAAGAGCGACGGATGACAGCCCATCTAAAGCTGAGTCAGGGCGAATGTTTGTGCCGCCATTTCGTGGCGAGTGTTGCTGATCGTCGGGACAAGTTGAGAATTGGTGAGGAGTGGTTGATGGTGTTTCATCAGGCGGTTGATTGGGAGAAGGTGTAGGCATGATTCCTCAAAGCGTGCAGGCTTTTATAAACTCAATCGCCTAAGTAGCGCGGGCCAATGCGACCTATCGCTTCGATTGATAATGAGTTGCTTGGTCGCAAGCAAAGGCAACCAGGCTATTACAGGAGGTGACGACCGAGCCGTGGCATGCGCAGAATATATGTACTTCGCGTGTGTGGTCAACTGTATCGAGTGCGCCTTTAGGCGACTTCGGCAAAGCAGTCAAATTCTTGTAGAGAATCGGTGAACCAGTCGATAGTCGACAAGATGGTAAATTTATCGTAATTCATCGAGGAGGCTTAATACATGGCAATCGTATAACTCCTCTTTGTTGCAGGTAAAAAAAACAAAAAGTCTTTCATCGGATACCAGCCCAAGACCAAAGAATGGGTACAAATTTCGCGAGATGGTCGAGGTTCAAAACTATCGTTAGATCGGAGTTGGTGAGTGTCAATGGATGGTGGAGGTGTCGTGGATGGGTCCAGTTGGGCCACCGGTGCATGTGCATATGGCCGCCTTCTTCCCTTGTTGGCACTCGCTCGAGCGGCTTTGGCTGTGAACGTTTTGTTCCCTCTCCATTCTTTTCGCGACTGGTTGTGGTATGAGGCAGTCCTTAGTATTCTATCCGATATTTGCCCGGCCGCACGTCCACACTAACTCTAATTGGGTGTCTCACAGCTGTAAGGACTAGCTGTCTTATCATACATACAGCCTAACCGAAGTGCCTTCCTAGTACCTACTACGCGCGCCGAGGGCTTGTTTAGTGCCTGCCACCGCGTTTATTTATCATAGTATTCGTAATACGTCTTCTTCTGAGTATTATCCAGCTCTTACCATAATTCGGCTCCGCGCGCGTAGTAGTAGGTACATAAATATCCATGTAGCTACTCAGTTTGTTCTCTGTAAAAGAAGATGTGATAGCGAAGATAATAGCTTGATTTCCTTAGGTAGGTGGATTGGCAATATAAGTATATCGCGACCTCTGGTCACCCTAGTGGTATAATTACATACACAAAAAAAACTCACGGAGGACACCAGGCTGGATCCATCTTGGTGAGTAAACCCACTGACCACGGAGACACGAGATTTGCCTGTCGGGCAACAGCAATGCTCTGGAAGGGGAATAGCCACTTTGCGGGACGAACGTTGCCTTGATAGCACGGTTATAATTCTCGTTTGCTGACGGGCATATCGAATCGATACATCGATATGTCGCGATGAAGTCTACATGTTTTGATTACTCTGTCCGGTCGCATACCATGATGTTTAAGAGAACTTTGTTTGTTTGTGTCTTGTTGACAGGTTGCACCGAAGTAGGTATTGGCCCAAAGAGTCGCCATCGAGGTGCTACTCGACGGTGAGTTTATTATCATTCAAGGAAAACCAGCCCTATTGAGACCATCATAAGCCAATAGACCCCGTTTTGCCAAAGATAAGAAAACCCAACAGCACAGGGTAACCGTGAAGGACATACTCTCACGCCAATCGATGTTCGCTCTTTTACCAGCGTGTGCCCGTTCCACTTTCGATGCGACTCCTCTTCCCCTGTTCCTCTTTGCAGATTTGGATGTCGTTCACAGCTCTGGCAACGAGAAGGACCGAAGTTTGTCCAAGTCATGCATATTCTTATTCCAGATATCGGTATCGTCCGCTACATTTCGTTGTTTACCCTGACCAGCCACCTCTAGATTGGTTTGATTTTAAAGTGAAGCGCGATTAGACTGAACACGAGTGCTTTGAGATCCTGTACCAGATAGTAGAACACTCTTAGCCCTTCAGGGTCAGCGGACTCTGTAACGTCGACTAATGATCCGATCTTTGCAGTCTGTTTCCATTGATTAGTATAGCGGCTATACGGTAGTCAAAGCCATGTTACAGACCTCAAATGAAATATGATCGCCTCCAAGTCTGATTTCAAGCTCCTGCCGGCCATCTTTGTTCTTCTGTGGCCACTTAGAGTCATCTTCCCTGTGGTATTGTTCAGTCCTCGAGCTCGCAACAAGGTGGGTTCCAATCTTTCTTCAACCTCCGCTTACTTGGTAATTTCGCTGGCTTTGATAATACGCTTGATCTCTTCCACAATGGCCGAGCTCACACACACTGATGTTTTGTCAGAGAGTTTTCGAATGTATGGTGGAATACATGCCGCGAAATGTTGACGGGCGCTTACTTTCTTTTCGAATCAGACTGTCGTTCCTGTAGTTCGAATTGTTTGCATATCTCGCGACCGCGCTTCGGCCATCCCCCACAACTCTGAAATCGAATTCTGATGTTGTGTGAGCTTGCAGGACCTTTGGAGACATGGAGAACGCCATCTGCGGTGAGCTTACCGAGGAACTCATGGCCAAAACGACCCTTATGACCCGAACTGTTTGAAGTTATGTATTAGTTTAAGCAAAGCCTGCAGAGTGGCTAAGACCATGTGACTGACTAGTATCGGAGATAGAATGGTTCGTTTGCAGCAGACATGTCGGCCTTGGCTCGTGAAGCCATGGGCAATGGTGACCAGCGAAATATTGTTAGTCGCTGTACTGATTAACTAGCAGCATATAAAACAACGATTGATGCTTAGCTAATCTATTTGTATCTTACGCCTAGCTTTCGAATGTGGGGGCAGAAGTTGTTGCCCCCCCCCCTCCACGTGACATCGGTCCTGTCCTAATTCACTTGCTATTAAGTGCCACCTGTTGCCAGTGATGCAGTTGTTCGGGGTCAACAATATCATCTCTGAAGCTGTCTAGGAGAGTTGGATCAGAAAACTCTCAGCATACTTTGACAATTTCAGCCTTGAAACTTACACCAGGAACCTTCAGCAGATGGACTTTTGCTTGGTAATTGGATTGCCATATTTCGAAGCTGTCCTTGCCAACAAATTGTTCCATCTGTACCCTAATCCCAGCTCTGCTCAACCATTCTAACATCCTCCTCGAAAGCGGCCAGCGCGATAGATACATCAAACGTTCTGGCTTCTCTTCACATCATTCAACATTCGAAGTCTGCAACTAGAAAGGACATTGCAAAAAATGTCTGGGTTTCTCGAAAATGCATACAGCCTGGTTCACCAGGACAATGCGGCTGATGTGCCGAGTGTTTCGGACCTGCGCATGCAGCTAGAGAAAGGAACTGACGAAACGAAAGTCGAAACAATGAAACGCATATTAACTATTATGCTCAATGGAGACTCAATGCCGACTTTGCTCATGCATATCATTCGATTCGTGATGCCTTCGAAGCACAAGCCACTTAAAAAACTCCTATACTTCTACTATGAGATCTGTCCGAAGCTTGATGGAAGTGGAAAATTGAAGCAGGAAATGATCCTAGTTTGGTACGCACTGTTACAGCTCCCGGAACTTGCCAGAGAAGTCAATTGCTAATGTCTATTATAGCAATGGCATTCGAAATGACCTTCAGCATCCCAATGAATATATCCGCGGGAACACACTGCGATTCCTTTGCAAGCTGCGAGAACCAGAACTCATCGAGCCTCTCTTGTCTTCGGCACGGTCCTGTCTCGAACATCGTCATGCATATGTTCGCAAGAATGCCGCTTTCGCCGTCTCATCTATATATGCTCATTCACCGTCGCTCATCCCAGACGCACCGGAGCTTCTCTCCACCTTCATTGAAGGTGAAACGGATGCAACATGCAAAAGAAATGCATTCGCGGCGCTGGCCAGCATTGATCATGACGCCGCTCTATTATATCTCAGTTCTGTGTTCGATGGCATACCAAACGCCGAAGAGCTTTTACAGCTCGTGGAGCTTGAATTCATTCGGAAGGATGCTGCTCAGAACATTCAGAACAAGGTATGACGAATTTTCTCGCCTGTCAATGAACTAAAATGTTGATAACAAAACTTAGGCTCGTTATCTAAGACTCATTTTCGATCTGCTGGAAGCTGGCGCCTCTACTGTTGTTTACGAAGCCGCATCTTCACTAACCGCGCTGACGAATAACCCGGTAGCCGTCAAAGCTGCCGCAACGAAGTTCATCGAACTCAGTATTAAGGAAGCTGACAATAATGTCAAGCTTATTGTGTTAGATCGCGTTGATCAACTGCGCAAGCACAACGAAGGAGTCCTTGACGATTTAGTCATGGAAGTACTGCGAGTTTTAACAAGCACAGACATTGACGTTCGCAGAAAAGCTCTCGGTATTGCTTTAGACATGGTGTCAAGCAAGAATGTGGAGGAAGTTGTCCTCCTGTTAAAGAAAGAATTATCAAAGACTGTTGATCAGGAGTATGAAAAGAACGCGGAATACCGATCTCTTCTCATACACTCAATTCACCAATGCGCCATTAAATTCTCTGAAGTAGCCGCTAGCGTAGTGGAACTCCTCATGGACTTTATCGCAGACTTCAACAATGCGTCAGCGGTAGATGTTATCAATTTTGTGAAGGAAGTGGTAGAAAAATTCCCCAAGCTACGGAAAAGGATTGTCGAGCGCCTCGTCTCTACGCTTAGCGAAGTTCGTGCAGGCAAAGTCTACAGAGGCATCATGTGGATCATCGGCGAATACTCGCTAGAGGAGAAGGATATTCGTGATGCCTGGAAGCGGATACGGGCAAGTCTAGGCGAGATTCCTATTCTAGCTTCGGAACAGCGACTGTTGGAGGAACAAGATGATGATGGCAAAAACGAAGAGCAAGTGAACGGCAACACAAAGTCAGCCGCTCCCAGTGGATCTCGAAAAGTCCTTGCTGATGGCACATACGCCACAGAAACGGCGTTGACTAGCCAATCGTCGGCAGCTGCCAAGCTTGAAGCCGTCAAGACCGCACAAAAGCCTCCCTTGCGTCAGCTCATTCTGGACGGAGATTACTATCTCGCCACGGTTCTATCCTCCACTTTGGTGAAACTGGTTATGCGCCACTCTGAAATTTCCGCAGATCAAGCCCGTACCAATGCATTGAGGGCGGAGGCAATGCTCATCATGATTTCCATCCTTCGTGTTGGACAGTCTCATTTTGTCAAGGCGCCTATCGATGAGGATTCTGTGGATCGCATAATGTCCTGCGTACGATCTCTGGCTGAGTTTGCATCAAAGAAGGAGCTCGAAATTGTTTGGCTGAATGACACCAGAAAGGCTTTCCGTGCCATGGTTCAGGTCGAAGAGAGAAAGCGCGAGGCAAAGGAGGCTCACGAAAGAGCAAAATCTGCCGTCCAGGTCGACGACGTAGTCCTGATTCGCCAATTATCCAAACGAAATAATACTGATGGCCTTGACGCTATGGAAATGGATCTGGAGCGAGCCACTGGCGGCGAAGCAACAACAGAAGATCTTTCCTCAAAGTTGAGCCGTGTTGTGCAACTTACAGGTTTCTCGGATCCCGTCTATGCCGAGGCATATGTCAAGGTGCACCAGTTTGACATAGTTCTCGATGTCCTCCTTGTCAACCAGACAACTGAGACGCTTCAGAATCTGTCGGTGGAATTTGCTACCTTAGGTGATCTGAAGGTTGTGGAGCGACCAACAACGCAGAATCTTGGGCCTCATGACTTCCACAATGTTCAATGCACAATTAAGGTGTCATCCACTGACACGGGTGTCATTTTTGGAAATGTGGTATACGATGGAGCTCACTCAACCGACACAAATGTGGTAATTCTAAACGACTTGCATGTAGACATCATGGACTATATCCAACCCGCAACCTGTACCGAGACTCAATTTCGCACGATGTGGACTGAATTTGAATGGGAGAACAAAGTCAACATCAATTCCAAAGCCAAGTCATTACGGGAGTTTCTGAATCAGCTGATGGCCTGCACGAATATGAGCTGTCTGACACCAGAGGCTAGCTTGAAGGGAGATTGTCAGTTTTTGAGCGCAAATCTTTACGCCCGAAGTGTTTTTGGTAAGTTCGGAGCTTGATTCGCGATAAAACAGTCGACGGCCAATGTTCAGAGGAAAATACTAACTGAGGCGTAGGTGAGGATGCATTGGCTAATCTCAGTATCGAGAAAGAAGGGGAAGATGGCCCTATCACTGGATTTGTTCGAATTCGTAGCAGGTCCCAAGGTCTTGCCTTAAGTTTGGGGTCGCTGAAAGGACTTAACAAGATTGGATCTTCAGCATAAACTTCTTTAATGGAACTGTGTGGCTATTTATGCTCAGTGAATAAATGGACAAGGATATGCGCGGTGATTCCGAAAATAGCGAGCCTCGGACGGGACTGTAGTCACGTCAACAAAGGATAGACATCAAGTGGCCACTTCGACTGCGCAAAAAACATCATGGGATGAAAATGGAGGGGTCAGTACGCTTCTCTGGCGGGGGCGCCTGCGTGCGGAGGGGGACTTGTTAAGGGTGTTTGGGTTGCAGACGAACGGCCCATATAGTAGTAGTTGTGACAACCAAACACAAGGCGCATCCTCATCGTCTAGCATTTAGATGGTGATATGAGATCTCAGCATATTCGAAGGTATTACGAAGATAAATGAACTTAGAACAAGTGCGTAATGCTTGTAGCGTGGAGGGTAATACAACAAATACCCACCCTGCCCACGACAAGTCAGCTAGCTGCTTATCGAGCCTATGTGAGTAACTCCAAACTTGCGTGAATGCCACTTGCGTGAACGAACAAGAACAGTCTACAGATTTATGCCAAGGGATTATGGTGCAACATACACGTAAGCCGTCACCTGTTGAATACAAGAGCATTGACAACATGCCCAATTTGCCAACCTTGAGCTCCAAGAGACTGGTTCTCTGCCAACATCTTGCCCATGTAAGCAAGTCTGATTTTTTTTTCAGGTGATAACTGGGTGAAGTTAGGTTTTCCTATAGCTCTTGAAATGCGGTTTGTGGCATGGCTTGGGAAATGATGGAGAGTGTTGTGAATAGACGAGGCGGTCATGTTGTAGCAAGTAATACTTACTAACGTTTCCTTGGCCAATTTTCTGGTAACACTGCCCACACTATCTGACTTACTCACGGTCACATCGAAATCGCGACCTGTTTCACTGAGTCGTGCACGTAAAGTGATTTCATCACGGGCTTTTAGGGCACCCTTGCCTTTCTCATACTGCCTTCTCTCGGTATCAGTTATGATTGAGTCATATTCTGCGTCCTCCCGTCGTCTCTCGTCGTCTCCGTTTGCTGATGTCTCTGCAATACCATGCCTCTCGTTAGACATTACCAAGTTCGTGGGGTCGGAAATCACCCATTGTGGGAGCTGGTAGTAGTTTCCGAAAGAGTCATATACACCATCTGCAAGATCCCCCGTTGGCATCGATATTTCTGCAGCAGAGAGGATAGACTGAGCTGTCGCCAACCCGTTAGAATCCTCATCGCCGGCTTCTGGAGAACTACTCTCCTGCAAGACATCCACAACAGTGCGAATTGTCTGCCAAATTTCCGGCCTCCCAGTAACTCGAGTATCAAAGAACTCTTCTCGCTCACTGCGCAGTTTCTCGCTTGTCCATCGCCGGTCCGATGAGGCCCATTTGTGTTGTCGAAGAGGCTTGTTTATATGCTCGTGCAGAGCGCGTTGATCCCGGTGCCTCCTTCGAGGTGAGCTATTAGTTCCAGATTGAACACTATCGGGCAAGGAGAGAGGAGGGGGATTTATATGACGAGCAGACGCGTTTGATGCCACCCCTGGATAGGGAGAGTTGGGCCCAGAAGACCTCGAAAAACAACAGCCCTGAATTTGATTAGTTTGTTCATTTCTTCAAGACTCAAGTATGAATTACGAATACAGCTTCTCTCCCATGGGTCCCGAGGCTATCTTAATGGGGTTTATGAAGGCCGACGTGGTGGTTACTTACCATTATCAGACCGATCGAGTTGGCTCCGACGAGTAGAGGGATATACCGATATTATGAATGAATGCCACGGATCTGAGCGTTGGATCATGAACTGAAGAGTCCAGGAATATTTAACTACCCACGCGTCTCATACATATGTGTTGTGACTACTTCGCCCTACTGGTTATGAGACCAGTCACGGAATTTAGTCTGTGGTGCAGCTGATTTGACGGTGCCGATGTAGAGGCTCTGACTCCTATCGACAAGCCCCCAATGCAGTGATCTGAGGGACCTGGTGACTTTAGGATCTATCCTGTGGTCTTCGAGGCAGAGATGTTACCAAGAAAGATTGTGGGTTGAGGTGAGAGAAAGAGGCAACTTTAAACGGGATGTTAGCACAGCAAAGTGTTGCCAGCTGAAAACGACGCGATACAAGGTCAGGTTCTCAGTCCCTACATTGAGTGGCCGTCACAGAAAATTCGAGTCGAATACTCGGTGTCTTAATGTGATTTGACTGATGAAGGAAGTCCGGTGATTGCGTCTGCTTCCAATAGCGGGATTGCTGCTCGGCGCTCTGTGGATGCTGAGTTGTGTGGGGTCACCCTTTCTTGATATGCAGCCTTTTGACCCAACCCAGATCTGCCGACTTGGATAGTGCGCAATGAGGCAAAAGGAGCTTGAAAATACTTAGCACAAGGAAACAGTGAAGACAGGAGCGATATAGAACTGATGTAGCCCGGTTGGAGACATAAATAAAAGATCTGGGGATTCAAAAGCACCTCTTACTCGAAACACTCCATCGAAACGAGTTAGTGGTGGGGGGACGAGGCAGGTTGTAGTTGGTGGCCTAACCAATGAGGCTGCAGGAGGGGAAGCCGCCTTCGAACACTCTCACGCCTGCTTCCGTGCACGTTCGAGTTTGGCCTATTAGCACCAGACACCTGTGAACGTAGGGGAGACATCCTTATTTGAGTATAGCGATAGAACATGCGGCTAGCCGCAAACTTCTTTTGCGCTTGAAGTCTCCCATAACAACCCCTCCTCGCCGACTTGCATGAGTCGAGGTTCTACATTCACATGCCAAAGGTGAAAGCAAGGAGGGCTATGTTTGTGTGTAGCCATGGAGGAAGCGACGAAGAGACACTTCTTTTGCCATGGCCAAGATGTAAGTTCCTCCTAACATTGCATTGCTTTGTTTGCCATTTCTCTCCCCCCCTTGCATTTTGGACGTCGTTAGTCTTCAGCATCCAGGTACTGCAAAGCCTTTACACGAGCTAAACAAAGACGAAGGGAAATGACGTTGAGAAGGATAAGTGTCACTGGTGTCAACTTCGAAGCTTTCCGACGCACCAATCGGCTCCTATCACTATCATTAATGATAAGGATACTCAAGTCCTGCCGCAAAATTTTCGATTCATTGATAATGTTGTCCTTGGAAATAATGTCCAGGCTGCAGACTCAAGTTTCCGCAGTGGTTGCACCTGTGATGATACCGAAGATTGCCAGTATGCAGGCTGTTTATGCTTGGCAGACATTGACGAGATTGAATCTAGCGACGAAGATCGCATATTCGGGACCACGGTTACGGAGCATATCACACCCCAGAAAATCTATGCATACCATGCTCGCGGAAGCAAAGCTGGTCTTCTGCGGTCCAAGCTCCATGCGTCCAAAGTACCGATATACGAATGTCATCAAGGTTGCTGCTGTGCAGCGAATTGCCCAAACAGGGTAGTTGAACGCGGCCGTACTGTGCCGCTTCAGATCTTTCGAACAGAGGACCGCGGTTGGGGTAACACTGCACACTCATAAAATAAAGCGAGGCGACAAGAGCTAATTATACCCAACAGGTGTGAGGTCAACAGAATCCATTAAGAAGGGCCAATTTGTTGACCGCTATCTCGGAGAAATTATTACTTCTATCGAAGCTGACAGACGACGAGCAGCGTCTGCTGTTTCCCAAAAAAAAGACGTGTATTTGTTCGCCTTGGATAAGTTTACAGACCCTCACTCACTAGATTCAAGACTTAAAGGACCTCCTCTTGAGGTGGATGGAGAGTTCATGTCTGGGCCAACACGCTTTATCAACCATTCGTGTGACCCCAACCTAAGGATTTTTGCTCGCGTTGGGGACCATGCCGATAAGCACATACATGATCTTGCACTTTTTGCTGTCAAGGATATCGCTAAGGGAGAGGAACTGACCTTTGACTATGTTGATGGGACCACAGATGATGGTACAGAGGAAGGAGACATTGGAATTGAGGATATGACCAAATGCCTTTGTGGCAGTATGAAATGCCGAAAATTTCTATGGTAAGGGATTTCTTTTTGCACGATACCAGGCGGGAGGGCCGAGGAACAATCGAAGCAGTCCCTCGCAGCGACGTGAAAGCGGTCTGATTAGGAATCAAGGAAATATCCTCATAATGATTACCGGCTGGAGCAAGAACGTCAATCTTGATGCGGGCCGAGCCGGGTACAGTCGCTTTTCGTGAATCGTATTTATCTTCAGCGGCCACTTCGATGGTTGCTGCCGTTCGGGTTATGACACGAATCAAATACCTAGGTAGTACTTAAGTAGGCTTGGGTCATTATATAGTGGGGCTACCTAAGGCTCGCATATTACTGTTCAACATATACTCCGCAATGCTGTCCAGCACTGAGCTTCCACGGTCCAAAAACATCTGAAGCTATTCCATTATTGTCGCTGTCCTTGACCACAGGTCTAGTCGCCCACTTTCGTCATACGTTGATAGCGTACGTCAACGACGTATTGTGAACATTGTTACTGCTGAGAGAGATTTTGTGGAGGCACAGCATCGAAACAATGCTCTCTTAGATGCATATGGGGATCGTTCTAGTCTCCAAGATTTAGAAAAGGCCATGCAGTTATACGAGAAGAAAGGCTGTCCAGCAACGACGTGAATAAACCCTAACAGACCTCGGATGATTCAGATGTCACATGCGAAACTGTGCGGAAGTAGCTGTTAACTATTTCTCAATCGTCAAATCTTCACTTATAGTTCACTCAGACATCGTTGTCGGGCTCGTTGAAGGAGAGAAGAGCCTTGGCGCCCTTGGCAACAGCGTTGGTAGCACTGGAATGCCAGCTTTCGAAGAACTTATCGTTCGCATTATTAGGTCCCCTGCCCTAAAGCATGGGAATGAAGTTGGCAACAAGATCAAGAGCTCCAGGAACTTGTCCCCAGTTGTACGCCCAGCCGCAGTCACCCTTGCATGAAGATCCGAACGAAGAGCTTCCACTTGAGTGTGGTTGAGTGAGCCAGACATAGCATACGACCAGAGTCTTGAATCGGGATGGTGAAAAATGATGTTCTATCATGCTGTCATGACAAGTTTCTGGTGGTGCACGGTAATATCTGCACAGCCAACCAGTTCTACCTGCATGAATCGTGGAACTGGCGGCGCTTGTGAGAATAATGTCCGCCAATAATCAATCTATCTATATTCACTACGTTCACCTCGTTCAAAATTCAGGCTTCCATGGTCTAGTGGGTTGTAAGGAAGCGATTCTAGGTTGACCTCACTCTACGTCAATCCGCGATAAGACAGCGCCGCAAAAAGAAGAGGACAACATTTGCTAGCATAGCCCAATCCTGATTTTCTTTTTTCTAATTTCCTCATGGTCTCATTTCCATTAAGTGTTCCAACTGTGTGAAAGATGTGACAACACTCAACCAAGAAAGGGTTGAACCATACGAAACGCCAAATGAGTCTCAGAACTCCAATCCAATATAGGTGCTTGAGAAGAAAGGATGTTTTGTAGATGGCTTTGCTGTGGGATCATTGTTGTACGCTGTGAGAAAGAGTTAAAAGTTCGCAAGTCCTTAGATTGAAGCTAGGCCACCGCTATGTGGGCAAAGAAGCAAGTTGATAGTGTAAGGCGTAAATATTTGGCTTCCGAGTGATTGTAAGCATGAATTCCACTGGTGAAGATGATTGTGTATCGTCAATGCCATCTACGTGGGTCGAAGGGTTGCGATGCCATTCACAGACACAAATAAGCAACGACGGCCGGATGATCAATAGTAAATAAGTTGCGAGCCACAAGTCCCCATTGTTCTTTTTCAGATTCTGTCTAGGGATCAACTTTTTCGCAGGTACATAAATTCCCAATCCTGCAGACTGTTATCCGAAACTCAAGTTTTGCAGCTTGATCTCACTGTCAGTACAGTATTGGGGTAAGCTTGGCGCAAATCGCCTCAGCACAACGGCCAATGAAAACGCTCGGTCTTGACAGCACAATATCGCGTAGGACACCATTTTTAACATCCTAGCGTCTGGCAATTTGTCTATATCGCACAACATGGTGTTCCAGGATAAGGGTCCGCCCAGCACGGAAGTGGCCTAGTCCGAATGCTTCCGGACCTTGCCGCAATTACTCGCAAACTGTGGTAGGTTTGGAGTTAGAAATATGCAGCAATAAGGCGGTTGTTTCAACTCGTGTGAATGTCTGTCATTCGAGCAGCGAGACAAATGTTCAGCATATGCGATGATAGATCAACGTGCATCAGCCACAGCAACCGAACGAGCTTCGTGAGAGAATCATCGACCCTTGAGCCTTCGAATGACAACTTTGTTCTCATCAAGCTCCCAGCCCACATCATCATTCTGGGTCAGACTCGTCCATTCTGATGCAGTGATTTTCTCCAGAAACCCTAGGTCCACGGAGTGATAAGCTCTTCCAAAGCACTTAAGGGTATGCATTCGAATGTCTCTGTCAGCCCATTCCATCAATCGAACTTTGTAGCCATCCATGTCTCGCTGCATTCGTCTGAAGACTACATAATTTTTATGAATGATTGCATATAACGCCGCTTTCACTTTTTTATCCTGCAGCTTGTATTGATGAAAAACGGTAATGGCTTCGGCTGACTGTTTCCTCCGGCAGGCTGCGTCCAGCACAAGGTAGCCTACAACTTCTGCAGTCTCGGATGATGTGAGGGGATGCTGAGGATGAATTGTGCCCAATAAGTGAAGAATTGCTGGATGGTATGATTCTGGTTGTTTGGAAAGAATCGATATTCTGATGCAAAAAAGATATACTTGAGCCGCGAAATCGTCGATCCGCTTCGAGGCGACGATGCCTTCTCTGAGTTTTCTTAGGGCAGCTAAAATATCCGAAAGTCCTTTGGCGATTGTAGCTTGCCCAGTAGAATTTATGGTTAATACCTTGACAACTTGGTCGTGCTGATTTGGCACGCCGGCTGGCATTGCCGGCTGGTTGTCTGGGCTGTTGATGTGCAGTGACGAGAATCGTCGAAGCAGCTCATCACCTTGTCCCGCATCTGAGCAGAACGTCATGTATCGATCCACAATTTTGGCATAGAATGATTCTTGGGTTTTGTGATTGAGTAGTCTATCCGCATCGGTCAGCTATACCTAAATGATACTGAGGCTCTCCGTTTGACTGTTTCTCATTCAAAGTGCTACCTTGTGTCGCCCTTCGACGGCAAGCCGAAGCTTTCCAATGGATCTTGTTGGACCGGCCTTAAACGACTCCAGGGACCAGAAGATCCTCTACTGCCTCGGTTATTGCGCATATTGAAATCGTGATGCCCTTTATATCCGCCAGGCAAAGTCTTCGGCGAAATTGGATGCGAACCGGTTAGGCTTGGGGTTTGACGATGGGTCTGACGACGGGTCTTTGTGTGATGAGCAGAGAGGGGTGGTCGAGTCGATGCCGTCACAACCACCACCCCCTCCTCCCCGAGCTTTCGTCTGCACTGCAGCCAGCCCAGCTTGCTCCAAATGGTGCCGGAAAACGCGAGCGAGGTCGCCAGAGGGGATGCGTTGGCATGGATAGGAAGTATCACCGCGCTCTATTAGGGCTATTTCATTGGTTTGATTCATTTCGCTTCGTTGAGCTATTTGCCGCCGATTCCCATACTGAAAAGGGACGTGCCATTGTACACCACCCACTGTAGGTGTGGAGCTGCATTCCTGGCACCTGCCTGTGGCTGGTCGCTGCATACATATAAAATATGTACATAGGGAACCAACGCCTTCCAACTCTAGAACATTTATACCTTCTGGCCCCTTTCCCGCCCTTTGAGTCATTTCAATCCCTTTCGGCAATCGAGGCGATTGAAAACGAAAACCTATGCATGTGTCTGTTCGCCAGAAGACGCTGTCTCAGTGTGCAGGCCCATTGGCCTCGTAAATTCCTCTCTTCGAGATCACTCGTCCCAAACCTTGATGTATTTCAGCTTGGAACGGCTCAAAAGGCACCCGTTCACCATCAATGCTAATGAATCCATCGTCTTGGTCTCTGGGTATTATGCGGTATGCCGATATTTTTTGATATAGTACATGCGCATTATCGAAGAATTTGCCACTTTCGACTGAAAATAGCAACTTGGTGGCTTTGATAGGAGACAGATCCCCGTTGATGGTTACTAAATCCATGTAACCATCAGATGCGAGAGCTGCCGGGAAGAAATTGGCATCCGGTGCCATGTAAGCCATCTACAGAACAGTTAGCACAACTTTAGAGGCGTCCAAATAGTTTGCGGTCTAGGGTCAACTTCACAACTGACATTCCCGCAGTAAAAGTTCCCAATCTTGTCATGTTTTACAAGTTCCCATCCCTCAGGTAGTGCATCTTGCACCGTCCCATACTTTAGTGGTGGCAGACCGCTGCTATCCTTGTCCGTGGCACCATTAATCGTAAGTATATCTTGAGCCGTCTTTTCACTTGCGCGTTGCTTGTAATGGGCCTTTATGTCTTTTTTGTCGGAAATCTCAACCTTCACAGCAAGGTCGCAAGGATAGCATTGACGTCGGAATATCCTCATTAAGACTCCCACTTCGAAGCGGGTGCCACCCATCCAACGAAGATTTTCAGTCCCAAGATCACTTTCGGCAATCATCCCCAGGGATTGGGACAGAAAGGACACAAATCGTCTGCTGCCTTGGGTAATTGAGACAAGGTCTAGAGGAGTGACACGACCCTTGATAATTGCCAAGGCGGCGAGGGCGGCTCGATGTGTTCCATAAAGATTGCAGGACATAGCATTCCCTGAACCACAGGGAATGTGACTGATTGCAATTCTAGATAAGGCACGCGCAGCGTCAGGTCGCATTGCCAATCCGTTAAATAATTCATGGCACGTGCCATCGCCAGAACATGCCATAATGGTATCATATTTCTCAATGTCGATCTTCTCTGCAATTTTGGTGGCTTCTCCGCCTTTTTGCAGCGTTTCAACCTCTAGCTCCATTCTAGCAGCTCGAAGTAGGGGCAGGACATCATTCTTCCATTTGTGCAGGGCACCGCCTGGGCCGGAATTGGGATTGATGAGTACCAACGCTCTCATTCGGAGCCGCGAGCCGCGATACGCTTGCGCAAAAACATCGGACACAAACTTGTCCAGCTCCGAATTCTCCGGTTCAGGTTCGCTCTCAAGATCAAATGTCCATGTTTCAAGTTTGATAGACGTCTTGGACGGCTGAGCGGCGTAGTCAATCACAAGCTTCCGACTGGACACTTCCAACCATAGAATATTGTATGCAGGGACAGTACACAGACCAGATGAGTCTGGTTTAGTTAGTTTATTCTATCATGTTTTTCTGCCTTTGGCTTGCTTGCGTGACTTGGGGCTCACAACCTGTGATAATTGATTTGCATGCTGAGCGCAGTCTATTTCTTGGTCCTGGCTCTGTCGAGTAGTTAGAAACAAGGTCTAAACAGATTGTTAAGTTGGAAAATCAGTACCATAGATTTGGAGTGAGTTTTCACTAATCGAAAGAGACAAAGTATTTTTGCCCCCAAGGTTCAAGTGAATGCCATTGGTGCCGGCACCAATCTTGCCCTTCTCCATACTACAATCTATGGTCAATAACGAAGGAGGCTACCTATCGGAAAAATTTAGAATGTGATAGACTTCTTGGTTAAATCAAAAACAAAAATGGTAGCGCAGAGGTATAGTCTAACCAAGCTTAACTTGTATAAATCAAAAGCGAGTTCAAATCAAGCAACGAATCCGCATCTAATGCGTGGCTGTCTTCTGCATTACAAGCGAGCGCACTGAATAGTCGCGTGGATTGGGAAGCGGGGAACAAGTCCGTCGAGGTAAGAAAATAGATGAAGAACGACCTCGTGCAATTTAGACCGCGCGGGAAGCATTGGTAAGTCTCCTACGCTGTAAGCATGCTCTCGCTTACTCGCTCGCCGTGTTCTGGGGGCCTGGGCCCTTTCTTTGGCTGCTGCATTCTGGGTGGCGCCATGGCATGATCCATCCGTACGAGGTGGGGTTCGCACGTCGGACGAGGCCGTTGACCAGTAATAGTGTTGTATTATTAGCTTGAAGGACTGATTTTACGAATTTACCCCTGGCCGCCCTCATTATCCCATTTGAAACGACCTCTTGTGCCCATTGCAAGTCGTATATAAGTCAAAGCAGGGATAACTGTTCAATACCAAGCTTGGATGGTTTCTTGATGTGCCACTACCATCAATCAGACCTGAGAAGACGACTGGGTAAGATGTGAAGCTCAGCCGGAAAAGAACGTCAACATTGTCATAGATGTGAATCATCTATGCAGGGAAAGGTACACGACTGTCTAAATGACTACAAGCGTTCCTTTCTACCATACATCGCCTGCTCCCAATTTAAGACGCCATGCCGCCGTATCCAGTTGTTGGAATATCCGCAGTTCCACTCTCCATGATGATGCCATGCCTGGTTTAAAAGCCAGTCTATTGAAGCCTTTGCAATACGCAGCAAAACATGTTCCCTTCCAATAAATCTCCTCCCGCCTTGCAACTTTCAACAAATTTAAAGCGTAGTCTTGGTCGAACTTTTGATTCTGAGGAATCGGCTGGCACGCTCTATCAATTGTTTTCATGTTGTGTGAGTATATCAACATTACTAGACGTCTGCTCTAAGCAAGTTCGAGCTCTGCGGCTAAGATCTTGGACACTTTCTGTGGCAGATCAGAAGCTGCATTTGCGCGTGATTTTAAGGCAATCGCTTGTTCTCCGGTCCTTGTGTTTGCAGGGTCGATGCTGAGTGCTGCATTCAAGCACCGAAGGGCTGGGATAAGTTTGTCTGCTATTTGTCAGCAACATTTGCCCTCCAGGGAAATCTCAGAACAAAAAAAAAGAAAGTTGAGGGGGGGGTTTCTTTACTTACTTCGACGAATTAAGACTTCAAATCCGGCATGCTGCGCATCGAGACTCTTGGGACAGGCCTGTAACAGTGGGCCTACGAGCTTCATGGCTTCCCCCAACGGGTCGGTCGTGGCAGCAAGTTTGAGGCCTAACGGATCCTCGTCCTTCTTTTTGGCTTCAGCCCCTTGGCCCCCCTTGTTTGGGTCTTGTCTCGCTTGCTTTCCCGCTGGCTCCCTCTCCAATCGCTGGAGTTCCTTCTTCGCTTTCTTTGCAGCCTTCTTTTTGGCCAAAGCTTCATCACCATGCTCATCGTTAGCGCCATTGGTTCCGTTGGAAGACATCTGGTCCGACATCATCACGTATAGCTTGATGGCACCCAGCGCCGCACGCGAGTAGAATGGGTGATCACGGACGTGGTCTTCCCATTTGATCATATCGACATAAGCACGGATTTGACCTTTTCGCAGAGAGAATGTGTGAAAATCGAATTGATCTTCCTGCCAAACATCGAAAATATTGGTGACAGCCTGGAATCGCTTCAGAGCAAGGCCAATATTTCCCTGTCGAGCATAAGCCTCCCCATCTTCTGTGAGATACCAGATGCATTGCATGTCCAAAAGATCTGCGAGAGGACCGCCAACGGTATCTGCTCGCGTGAACAGGCCCACGGTTTCCAGAGCCTTATCGTTTTCGTTGTTGCGAAGCTGATATTTTGCAGCCTTGCTGTTGATATACCGGTCTTTAAGGTCGAGTTTTCGTGCAGTGTCCATCATAGCGGAAGCTGCTCCAATGTCACCCTTATGCTTCAGGATTCGTGCCTTTGTCATGTGGAAGTCAACACTTTTGGAATCTTTCTCGATAGCCTTATTAATGTATTCTGTCGCCTTGGCCAAGTCACGGCTGAGATGGTAATTATAATGCTGTGCCAAAAAATACAACGCGGCAGCTCCCCCTTTGTCTTTGCTCTCGGTTTCAGTGGACTGAGACTCCAAATACTTCCGTGCGAGGGAAGCAAGCACGCTTTTCTTTGAGGCATCAGAATATAGGTGCTTGAGGTTAGCAAACGTAGACGGAACCCCCTTATTGAACATGGTGGTGAGATAAGTCTCTGCTGCCTTCTCAAAGTCGTCGCCTGGCTGTTTGTAAGCGATGTTTCAATTGCTAACGATGTGATCTTGCTGAAACTCACCAGACAGAAAGTTCAAGGGAATTCGCTTGGCTGCATCGCAACGGTGGAACTTCTCAGCATACTCGTCATACATTGCCTTCCGCGCTTCTGAGTCCCTTTCTGGGATTTTCAATGCAATTGCCAACTTTTCGTAGTATTCGGCACGATCGGCATTGCGGTCAAGTAACGCCCTGTAAGCTTGAGCTGCTTCCTCATGTCGTCCTAACTTGAGTAGGTACTCGGCTCTGTGTTCCAAAACCGCTAAACGGTCCAAATTGTGCCTGCATGCGGTGTTCAGATGCTTGAGTGCACGTTCATAATCTCCTTGTGCAGCTATCAGGGAGTTCTTGTACATGACAGCTTCCGAATGCTCGATATCATGGCGCGATGGTGTCGTCTTCAATGTGCCTTCGTATGTCGTCAGTACGTTCTCAGCCTCGGTAATGTTCCCAGACAGGTGATGTGCAATAGCAAGAGCGGTCCAGCTCTGACGAACTTGCGGTCGGGCCTGGAGCATGGCATTGCGACTCTGGATATAACCATCATAGTCTCGCATCTGGACTTGTAGGGTAGCAAGGTCTCGTTGGATCTGGGCTGATTCGGGCTCGAGTTTGAGAGCAAATTTATAAGCTTTGATAGCTTCCTCGAAATTTCTGCAAGATCGATATAGCAGTCCATATACATGCCAGCAGATATGCGATTTCATGTCCGCTCTCAACGCCTCCTTCGCTAAAGCGAACGCCTCCTCGGTCTTGCCCTGGCTATTGAGGATCAAGGCTTTCATGGCCATTGTATCTCCATGTTTCGGATTCTTCTTGAGGATGAGGTCCGCCGTCTTCAAGCCTCGTTTGTACTGTTTATCCTCATAGCTGCGAATAACCTGTCGAAACTGTGCGGCTTCTTTCGGCGCAAGTTGTTGTGGCATCGTGGGGATGGTAAAAGGCCTAGCTTCGAGGGCGGACAAATGACCTGATGTAAGGATTTTATCGTGTTAATAGACGACAGTAAAAATTTCATGTACAAATGGCAGGATTAAAAATAAGTGTTCCATAGTTCAATTGTGCTTATCGTGTACTTGACGCGTGGTGTTTGGATAACACTCACTGGAAGGTTAGGAGTTGCACTTTGATGCAAGCTTTTAGAGTGTGTTGCGCCAGGATTAGCCTAGGATTAGCCAATGGCGCTGGTCTTCCAGTCTGACGTGTCAATTTTGCCTCGGTGACAAATGGGACCGAACTCTGTTGGTGGAAGCAGAGTCAGAAAAGCGAGCTTCAGGGTATTCAGGCCAAGCTCAGCGGCGGATCCTCGGATCTTGGTTAATCCAGGAGGATAATCACTCGTACTCCGTACGGATTAGATAGTGGGAATTTACAGGAGCAGCACCTGATGGGTACATCACCCCCCCCCCCCCTGAGTTATTTACAAATCTACATGTCCTAGTTATTCATTCCTCTCTAACAGCTGTGATTAGCTATAAGTAATACTATCATTAGAGAGCTACGAGGAAAATACGCAGGGATATAGGGCTATAAAAAGCACTATAAAAGAGTATATTTATTTCTAATTAAATTCCTAGTGCTTAAATATACTAGCCCTTATTTCCTTTGTTTCATAGCTAATATCGAATTAGCTTAATTACCCCTGTTATGTAGATTTGCAAAATAATTTAGGGGGTGTACTGTACAATAGCACTGAATCATGCGCATAATTGGAGACCAATTATTCCAGAAGGTGCAGGGTACACCGTATGCACGCTGACTGGCTTGGCAGCCTGGGGCACGACACGTCTACATGACTTGGTGCGTCATACCCAGCTCCTATTAGACTCACAGCCAAGATCATAACTTTGCCGAGCCATAACATACAAGGCCTTCTAGCAGATGTACACTGTTCAATTCTGTTCTTCTCACCGAATTTACTGCCCAGTCATTCATCCACAGGATAATTGACATCTCCATTTAACGGTGAGATTGAGGTTAGAAGAATGTCTGAGCTTCCTAGTCAACCTTCGTTATCGCCGCAATTCTGCTTTTCGGCAGGGACCCTCCGAGGTGCGCATTGCCTAGATGCTCATCGTCTCTAGTTGTAATACTAGTAGTAACCGGCCTTGATAGAATTTCTTCGATTTTCCAGATCAGCAGTCGATGATACCATTTCACAGAACCTCAACGGGCTAGTCACGCCGGCGCGGGATGGCTTTGATCCCAACTCAACGGCAGTCCGAAAGGTCCCTTCGAATCCACGGCACATTAGCTCAAAGGCTTGTCAATCATTCCAAAATGAAATTCTTTTCCCTGCCTGGAAAACCAGAAGCGAAGTCTTGGATTACTGTGGGCTCGTTGCGGCAAGCCCAGATCCTGACGATCCTGAGGCCACTCTACGAAACGTTGAGGTACAGAATGACTTTGAAAGAAAGATCGACGAGCGCCTCGACCCTTACTCTGCAAGATTCTTTCCGCGAGAGGCTCGGACACAGGTTCTGGCAACACTGGTACGGCAAGAGCGCTCAGTTGAGAATATTGTTCGTCATCGCACATGGAACGTTTTACGAGACCGTTGCTCAGTTTCACAACCAACTTGGCAAGAAGCAATGGCGAGCAGGGGAACAGTCAGAGAGAGATGAAACCAACGTTTCAAGGGGACTCTAATATAGGTACTCAGTGATTCGGGGTTGAATTGCTTACCTCAGGCCTTTGTATACTTGAACGAGCGCATTTGCTCACTGGCATGGACAACAATATTACCGATAACGAACGATTGTACACCAATAAGAGAATTTAAAACCAGGAACTTAAATTAATCCACAGTGAGGCTTGCTTAACTGATACTTCCAAGCATGGTGCAATATACGCCCCCCTGACATGATTGAACACAAGTAGTCATGTACTATATTTAGTTTTTGAGGAGGGTTCTTCAAAACTCAAGCAGTTATAAAGCTCTTACCCTGATAGACAACACACATGATAAGGTGACGCGTATTCGACCCAAAATGCGGCCTAATGAAGTCTTGGCAAACGCATTTCCACAATCACAGTTAAATTGCAACTTGGTGACTGTTGCAGACCAAGTGTCGCACGATTCACTTACAAGCGGAAGATCAAGTTAGCACTGCCTACGAGGGGTTGGACAAATTCCAGTGCCGGACGAGGGAAGGGACTTGATCGATGCTACGCCCAAGTCGCTTGTTGGTTCACTCAGTGATCCCAACAATTGAACCCAACTTCGGCACTTGAACAAAGATCAAACAAGAGTACGCAATAACTCGCATTCGGAATAAAACTTGCGCCCGGGCGTATACAAAATGATTAGCGGTCCATTGAAGAGCATAATTCCCTCCAACAATTTTATTTGTTCCTCAAGCCCAACTCCCACATCAGGTGGAGAAGAACGTAATGACGACGGCACTTGGAACGGGGCTCCATTGGTCACCGTAGTCGTCCCGTGGCCACCAGCCAGGTGCTACTGTATTATTATGCATGTACCTCACTGTCTGGCCAATTGTCTAGACATGCTTAATCCTGCTTTCTTTCGCCATTCAAACGCGCCATACAGGACTTTGAAAAAGTAAAGGTCCCGGCATAACCTAAGTCAGAGAGTCGATGTAAGCTGTACTGCAATGCCCTCTTTCTCACCCAGCTCAGGAAATGATGTCGCTAATGATTGCCCCTTCCCGACTTCTACAGACCCTAGGCTACGATCTACTCTCTCAGCGAGCGACGTCATTGACGGTGGCAGCCTGTTCGATAGAAATCAAGCTCGTTGGTCGAGCTATTGATTTTATAGTCGGCAGCCTCACGAACGAAACCACAAGCCATTGATTTTGTTCCCTTATCATCTCGCGCATCGGTTGGTAAAGGCGATACCTGGTATTTCGTGGAGGCATATATACCTGACTAGATCAAGATCAACTCACTCAACCATTCAACATTCAACGTCAGAGTGCTGAGATTTGAAATCGAGCACCATGTCGTCGTCAGGAAGCGCCGCTGCTTCTCAGGCCAGCAGTGGAAGTTGGTCAGCCTTTCTAAAGGTACAAAAGGACAATCAGAACCCCAGTGCTCGAAATGTATGTTGTAAGATGTCGCTAATAATGCATCATCTGCTTAGTCCATTGCATCATTCAACGGCGATCTCTCTTCTCTGACTGCACCGCCGTTCATTCTATCGTCGCAGTCTCTGACCGAGTTCTCCTCGTATTGGGCTACGCATCCTCCCATTTTCACTGCGCCTGCTGCCGAGTCTGATCCTGCCAAGCGAGCCATGTTGGTGCTGAAATGGTTTCTCTCAACCTTGAAACATCAGTATGCTAGTCGAAGCGAACAGTTTGGAAATGAGAAAAAGCCTCTGAATCCGTTTCTTGGCGAGCTTTTCCTTGGTTCATGGACTGACGAGGCTGGAGAGACGACTCTGATATCCGAACAAGTTAGTCATCATCCTCCAGCAACTGCCTACTGCATTCAGAACAGTCGAACAGGAGTTCAACTGGAAGGATATAATGCCCAGAAAGCGACGTTCAAAAGTACCATTGTCGTAAAGCAGATTGGCCATGCGGTGCTCACGATTCCCGTTGGATCTGCTGAGAATGTGCAGCAAGAACGCTATCTCATTACGCTCCCCTCACTACACATTGAGGGTCTGATATTCGGTGCTCCCTTTGTCGAGCTTGACGGCTCGAGTTATATCTGCAGCTCAAGCGGTTATACTGCTAAGATAGACTACAGCGGAAAGGGCTGGCTGTCAGGCAAGAAAAACAGCATTCTGGCCACTCTCTATCCTACGGGCAAAGAAAAGGACGTGCTTTACAACGTAACAGGCCAGTGGACAAAAGAGTTCGAGATCTACGAAGGTCCAGCCAAGAGGAACTCCTCTTCCACCTTGGTCACTACATACGATGCCGTTGGAACAGCCCAGTCTGAGCTCAAGATTGCACCAATCGAAGAACAACATCCCCTTGAGTCCCGACGAGCGTGGGCCAAGGTTGCTGAGGCCATTCAAGCTGGTGACATGGACACTGTTTCGGTTGAGAAGGGCAAAATTGAGAACGCACAGCGCAATCTGCGCAACAAGGAGAGGTCTGAAAACCGCTCTTGGGAGCGACGATATTTTTCAGCAATAGCAGGGCAAGATGTGACTCTCGAAGCATTGGGACAAGCCGCAGGCGTTGCTCTCGACGGTGACCAGGAAAAAACGGGCGGCTTGTGGAGATATGATTCTGTCAAGGCGGCCAACGTTTCCACCCAGGCTCTTACGAGTGAAGAATTGCAGAAAATCGAGAAAGAAGTCCTTGGTCACTAGTTGCTTTATTCACAACAGGCTCCTTGTAATTATCAAGCATATGAAAATCGGTAAAAATCACGACAGAATTCGAATCAGGTTGACTTTATACATCTGATACTCATGCCACTGGACATGCGTCAATACACACCCGATCTGTCAGAAAGAAGCAAGCTTCGAAGTGCAAGCTTGCCAACCTCGAAAGGTCTACATGTCGTTGATCAACATTTGGTTTCTGATTTACCTCCACACTATTTGTAATTGAGCCCCGGTCGTCTTATCATTCACCAGCCCCTTGAGATTGCATGATTTCATGAACTGGACTACTTCAAACTCCTTCAATCTTAATCAATGCAACATTATACAAGTAATCCATCTACATCTGTCCAGCACAGTTGAAGTCCTTGAGAGCTTCAGATACACGAGCAGACATAGTCTTTTCACCCTCACGAACCCAGGCACGGGGCTAAATTCATGCAATCAGCAAAATGAAACTTCGTAAAGTAGAATGTTTTTCGTCACAAAGAAACCGAATTTCCACATTATGTAACTTACATCGAAGTGCGTCTTGTTAGGCCTGTCCTTGCCATCAGGGTTGCCGACAGGAGTCAGCAGATAGTCTTTTTTGTTCAACATGTAGTCACGAATGCCAGACATGTAGGCAAATTGCATATCGGTATCCATGTTGACTTTGACGACACCATGGCTAATAGCATCGATATACTCTTGCTTGCTGGAGCCAGAGCCACCGTGGAAAACAAAAAAGACGGGCTTGTCCTCCTTGGAGCCGATGGCAGCTTTGACATGAGCCTGGTGCTTTCCGAGAAGCTCAGGGTGGAGCTTTACGTTGCCTGGCTTGTAGACACCGTGAACGTTGCCAAAGCCAGCGGCAATGGAGAAGTATTGGGAGATGGGAGACAATGTGTTGTAGATATTAAGAATATCCTCAGGCTGGGTGTAGAGAGAAGCATTGTCGACATCCTCGTTGTTGACACCATCCTCCTCACCACCAGTGATGCCAATCTCCATCTCAAGCCACTGCTTCATGGGAGCAGCACGTTTTAGGTACTTGGCAGTAGTCTCAACATTCCAGTCGACAGGCTCTTCCGAAAGATCAATCATGTGAGAGCTGAAGAGAGGCTCACCATGGGTCTTAAAGTAGGTCTCGTCGGCGTCGAGCATCCCATCGAGCCATGGCAGAAGCTTCTTGGCGCAGTGATCGGTGTGCAGGATGACGGGAACACCATAATAGGGAGCGATGGATCGAATATAAGTAGCACCGGCAATGGCACCAGCAATGGAAGCTGCTTGGTCAGTGTTGCTTAAGCCCTAGTCCGCGCTTGCTCAGCTTCAAAGTCTACCACAAGATGAAAATTGCTGCAATCGGCGTACCTTTCCGGCAAAGTAAGCAGCACCACCCTGGGACATCTGCAGAATGATGGGAGACTTGGCATCGCGAGCGGCCTCAAGACAGGAAACGACGGTGGATGAAGAAGTAACGTTCTGCCAGAGACATTAGGCCTTGTCATACCAGTGCATGCAGGTCGCGATTGAGTCTGAGAAAAGGGTTGAAGAAGGCGGAGCAAACGTACAATTGCAGGAATAGCGAACTCCTTCTCACGAGCGTACTGGAAAAGTCTCAGCACATCATCTCCGACGATGACACCAGACTTTCGGCTCAGTGCATCAGTAGCACCCATTTTGACAAGAGTTGTGGAGTAGGAGGACGACGAGCTTGACAAATTGAGAGTTCGACGATTCTGGGTCGGGAGCACCGGTCAGTGAGTGAACAATTATAATAACAACGTTGACAATGCGACCTCGAACGAACAGTATGAGGGCAAACAATTTTTGTTTGAGGTAAGGTGCTGGGTTTGGGTTTGGATTTGGAAAAGACTCAAAACGTTCGAAGATTCAGGTTTGCTTGGGCAGAACAAGCAGTGGGCGCGGGGTTTTTAGGCCAGCATCACAGCATGGAGGGGCTGTTGTCGTGGGTCGCTCGACGTCGGGACCAGCCAGCTCCATGAACCGCGCGAATGAGGTCAGAGATAGTCTCTCGTTGCCAATTGGCGCAGTTGCCTACGACAAACCAATGGCCTGGGCCTTGCCTCGCAACATCAAACCATTTGATCGGCCTGTTTAGCTCAGTGCGACCCATGCTCCGAGAGATCTGGCACCTTCTGGAAATGCCTTGATATCTTGTCGATGGTAGGGGAGGTAGAAGAGGTGAACAGTTCAGCACTTACATAGGTCTGGTAGTTTACAGGAGTTTCTAATAGCTACGAGGATTTTGCTAAAAAAATGTAAAGATTTTAGGAAACGATAAAAAAGACAAAGTGTAATAAGGAAAGTCGTGCCACATGGACGAAGAAGAGAGACGACTGCGGGGAAGAAGAGGCTGCGGGGTTCTCAATTGTTTTGGTACCTAGTCTCGTCAGTCGCGGAAGCAACCTCCTCCTATTATAGCCGATAACTTGGGGGAGTAAATCGGAAACATGCGGGACGCGCTTGGAGGCGGCTAGGTTCCTTTCAGTTCAATTACTGTACGGCACTTTAGCATAGAGATAGGGTCTTGCTGAAAACTTTGTTAAGCAGCACAAAGAGGCTCTGAGTCTGGAACGCATCGTAGCAGAGCAGAGTACACCACCGTACCTAAGTAGGTACGTACGCGACACCTTCACGCCTCCCAAGGAGTGGAGTTATGAGAGCACGTTGATCGTGCATTTGCACCATCCATCTCCTTTGATGTCAATTCGACATGATAGGTAAAACATTTGCACGACCAGAAGAGCAGGCACACTGGGAACGAAGGATACCTATTCGCGGCTTGTTCTCCGTCTTGATTAATGCATATCGGGAAGTGAAACATGTAACGTGAGCTACCTCTTACATAGGTACCTAGAATACGTAGGTAGTATGTAATAATGCCCCCTGTTTCTCAGACACCAACCATGTACTGGCGGACATTTGGGTTGCTTCAACTTGCACGTGGTGGTCGGCCGCAGCTGTCGCTGGAGTCCAGTATTATGTATAATCCCGATTCGGCAGCCTTCTTAGCCCACTTAAATTGTTTAGTCATCGAACATGAGCCTGGTGCGATTGGTACTTCAGTTAAAGGTCTTATCTGCAGGCCATGGGTAAATGACCTTGCCCTGGTGCCGACCAGCTTTCGGAATGGAGTCACCGCAGACTACCAATTCATTGCTCAGTCTCAATGCTCTCTTCGATAATCCACTCTTCGCTGGCGGTATAGGCCTTGCTTCATTGGGTGCGGCGGCGGCGTTTGCTCGCAAAGGCGCCATTGTGGCCCTCGGTGCAGTTAGGCGTCGATTGCTTGTCAACGTTGAAATCAGCAAACAAGATCCTGCCTATCCGTGGATTCTGGCATGGCTCTCACAACCTCGCGAACATCCTGGCTACATTGCTTCGCGTATCACTCGAATCCATAACCTGTCAGTCACGACTACGACAACGAATACCAGAGGCCATGGCACAAGTGGCCCAGTCAATGCCAGCTTTTTTCTGCAGCCAGGTTATGGACGACATATTGTCAAATTCGGCAACGCTTATATTTCTGTCAACAGAGAAAAGCATAGCACTGCAAATATGAATACGGGCGAGCCACACGAAATTGTGCAGCTCACAACTCTTTGGGCATACCGACATGCTTTTGAGGGAATCTTCGCCGAAGCGCACAAGCTGGCTGCCAAGGCCAACGAAGGCAAGACCATTGTATATTCTGCTCGGGGGATGGAATGGGCGCCTCTGGGTGACTCCAGAAAGAAAAGACCAATTGGCTCTGTAATATTGGACGAAGGAGTCAAAGAAAGCATTGTCACAGATGTCAACGACTTCCTTTCACGTCATCAATGGTATGTCGATCGAGGAATTCCGTACAGACGTGGATATCTTCTATTTGGACCCCCTGGTAGTGGCAAAAGTTCTTTCATACAAGCACTAGCAGGAGAGCTTGACTTTGGTGTGGCCATGATCAATCTCAGCGAGATGGGCATGACAGATGACAAACTAGCCTACCTGCTGACAAAGCTACCAAAACGATGCCTTCTTCTCTTGGAAGATGCGGATGCCGCTTTTGTGAACCGCCGACAACGTGATGTTGACGGGTATAGTGGTGCGAATGTCACCTTTTCCGGATTGTTGAATGCCCTGGACGGTGTTGCCGCGGGTGAAGAACGCATAGCTTTCCTCACTACAAACCATATCGACCGACTGGACCCTGCTTTGATTCGGCCTGGCCGTGTTGACATGATGCTCAGAATAGGAGAAGCAACCAAGTATCAAGCGGCAGAGATGTGGGACCGCTTTTATGGTGATAAAGACGAAGAGGGCATGGGCAAAGAGCGCTTCCTACGCCGCCTTGAGGAGCTGGGTCTTTTTGGAACAAACCAAGATGGAGCTCCATCGAATAGACATACCAGTACAGCTGCTATTCAAGGCTTGTTCTTATTCAACAAAACTGATATGCAAGGGGCAATCGATATGGCTGAGGGCTTAATTCCTCGAAGTTTCGAGGCATCGGACGACGTCACTTTAGGCGAAAAGCATACAAAGTTGAGGTCATGACCATTCGTTTTTTAACTGCAAATTGGGAGTGATCATTGTATACACCGGCGCAAGTTGCCTACGTTGCTGATGGCATCATATATTTAACACAACCCCTCTGTACGATTGATGTGAAAGCACATTACTGCATGGCACCATGACGCCTGGACTGTAAGCATAGCTTGTACTATATGGAGGGAACGAGTATTGGAGACTAAGAAAGCATGAGCATGGTACCTATCATCAGAGCAATTCCGTAAGGGATGTTTTTCCAATGTCACTGAAATTCACCTTTGTCTTTTCATTCATTCTGTTGTAGTGGTGACAGTCATGTCTGGTGCGCACATTTTGTCATCAAAGGCTGGTTGACGTGACGAGACAGTTCGGTGATATTCGAATAATACCATCGGGCAATGCTTTCTGCGGCTGAGGGTGCAGTGCAGTTGTCTAGCCGCCCCAACCCATACCGGGGAGCACTTGAGGGAGTCAGAGGCTATCTGTGTGCATGGGGGCTTTATGAACTGTCAAAACCACCTTGCAGCTAGAGCCGAAATCAGTGACTTTTACGGAACCCCGTCTTGCGATCCAAAGAAAATTAGAAGTTAAGTAAGCGAAAATGTCGTCGCCACAGCAGAAGACCCTGGATAGCTGGATATCAAACAATGCCTCAACTTCACAGCCAGCAACACTATTCGACCCATCCGGGCAAGCCAGCACGCGCTGTCAGAGTTTCAGAAGACGGGATGACCTGGCGGCTATAGCGAAAGAGACGAGGACATCATTGCCCGCTATCTTGCAGAAACTACCAAATATCCAAGCAGCGAAATCAGAGGCGCTATATTTAAGCACGCTGGCGCCTCTCAAGCCATCCGAATGCCCAAAGCGAACTTGCCCCGGAAAGGCGATGATACGTATCGTCAATGACGACTCGCTCAATGCCGCCATCGATCTCTCCACTACGAAGAAGGGCGTCTTGGCCTCTGGACGAGTTGCGGTGCTCAACATGGCCAGCCATGTGAGCCCAGGCGGTGGTTGGCTAAAAGGCGCCAGAGCTCAGGAGGAAGCACTTTGCTACCGCAGCTCTCTGGCTCTGTCGCTTCACCGGCGCTATTATCCGTTAAAGCAGCGCATGGGATTGTACACACCAGACGTTGTTGTGGTTCGCTCAGATATGCCGTCTGGGCATAAACTTCTCGTCCCCGATATCTTGGAACAGGATCTACCCGTGGTCAGCGTTCTCAGCATCGCCGCCTTGCGGTGCCCCGAGACACGACGCATTCATGGTAACACGGCGGATGGAGTTGTGCTTGAAAAGCTCGTCTACGCCCACCCTTCTGCACGAGAATTAACAAAGGAGAAGATGAGACTCTGTCTACGGATGGCGGCTCGCAGAGACCATGGCCTCCTTGTACTTGGAGCCCTGGGGTGCGGTGCATTTAGGAATCCGAAAGAAGAGGTTGCACATTGTTGGCTAGAGGTTCTTCGCGAGACGGAATTCCAAGGTGGCTGGTGGGAAGAGATATGGTTCGCTGTATATGACGCGAAACACGAAGGCAATTTCGAGATATTCGAGAAGATTCTCGGGGGCGAGGAGGTATAAACTGAAGAACAATGCGTCATATGAGAGTGAAGAACGGAAGTATAGTTGATCAACGGCGGTCGGCTTGATAATGAGACAAACCGCGAGCTCGTGGATTCACTGTTACACGTAGGGCAGAGACGCACAGCAAAGCCCGCTTCTTTTCAGTCTGAGACGAGCATGGTGTCAGTGGCATGTTCAGGCAGTTCAACCCAACTTGTTCACATATTGACAGCATAGTGATGCTCTCAGTCAGCAACTCGAGCAGTTGACAGCGAAAAAGAGACGCCTCCGGAGGAGCAGGTTCATCAGCCAGAGCCCAGAAACCTGGATCAAAGGATAAGCCATACTACATGGCTTTTCAGGTTAAGGAAGCGCTGAACTCTTTCCCGAAAATGGCTTAGTGATAAATAAGCATGCCCTGGCGAGGCATGCACAGGTCGCACACCGGTTGATCAAAGAGATGGGTAACACACCGTAGTCTGCTCCAAACTTCTCAAAGATATGACGCAACTAGATCATTCCCTTAATCTTCAATCCATCAAACAACTCAATCGTGTTATTCTAGGAACTATAGAACTCAGATACATGTCTTTACAACGAAGCCCACAGTTTTTTCCATACAGATAACTTTTGCCTCTCAACAAGATGCTCGTCCTCTGGAACAATCCCCTTGCTATCCAAATCAGTCCTTCTGCCACTGTCGAGATCAATCTCCCAACTGCGCTTGAACTTGTCGTCGCGCCTCCAATATATCTTGCAGATCAAATAAATTAATCCGAAAAGAGGCAGGAGAATGTATGAATCAACAAATTTGGGGGCGTCGAATGGTGACAGAGTCGTCCAACCTTGAACAAGAGCAAGGAATACGTTGGCCGCCAAGCCGAAATACGCGACGAAGGGATAGAACATGCTCTTGAACGGAATTTCGCTCAAGTTGCGATCCTGTGCAGCCCAAGCGCGGCGGAATCGAATATGAATGAAACTAATGCTTCCCCAAACCAGGAACGTACTGACACCTGAAAGGTTGACGATGTAACTGTACGCCTTAGATGCTCCCGTGGATACATTCATCATGGATATGGAACCAACAGCATTGGTGATGACTATTGCCCAGACGGGTACACCACCCTTGTTGGTCCAACCGATAAATCGTGGTGCTTTCCCAGACCGTGCCATGTAGAATATAGTTCGAGATCCGATGTAGATAGACGAGTTGATGGCTGATAAACACGAAACGAGAATGAATGCATTGATGAGGTGGACACCTGGTAAAAAAAAAAAAAAAAAACCCAAGTTAGCAAAGTGATGACATGGTAAACCGCCCCCCCACCTTTTTTTTTTGTTCGCGAGATCTGTATCAGACGTACCTCCCTCCCAGCCAGCTTTCTGTATTGCGATGGTCATGGGGCTCTGCAGAGCCTTTGCACCTCCATTCACCAGTCCTTCCGCATTGGCAGGACAAGTAATGCCGAAGAAAAGCGCTGAACCCATGTATACAAAGATGATTCGCCAAAATACCTGACGAATCGCTTGAGGAACGGCAACACCGGGGTTTCTTGTTTCAGTGGCCGCAACAGCAACCGATTCCACGCCAGCGTAGAACGTGGAGCAGAAGACAAAGACGGTGGCCACGCCTCTGAATCCGTTCCCGTTGAAAGCCCCGGGGTCGTGCCAATAATGGAATCCAAGAGGTTCCTTCTGACCAATCAACCCGCCGGCAGCGTAGATGATGGAAAAGATAAAGTACGCCGTCAGACCAAAAATTTTGAAGAGAGCGAGCCAGAATTCCGCTTCGCCAAAGGCTTCCACGCCAAGCAACTGGAACCCCGTGAAAACAACCCAAAGGATCAGGAAAAACCCCCAGAGCGGAACTTTTGGCGCCCAATAGGTGAGAATGCTGCATATTACGTTGTACTCGTTGGCCAACACTGTCGCCCAAATGATGAAGTAGTTCCAGCCAACAGCCACAGAAAAGGACTTGTCGACCATGCGCTCGGCGAGCGAAACAAAGGAACCGCCTCCAGGGAAAAGAGTCGTCACTTCACCAAGCGACTGCATGATGGCGAAGGCAATCATCCCTGCGTGGTGACCATTATATTAGCGACTCCAACGGGACCAAGTTATGTGGCCGGGAGGCATCGCACAAGACCATTCCGATTCCGGGGCAATTGTTATTTTGAAACCTCGAGATCAAGGTGTAGAGACATACCAATGACACCAAATCCAAGAAGCAACGATGCTGGACCACCACTGTTCAATGCGCCACCCGCGCCAACTAGTAAGCCAGGTCCAATAATACCAGCCAAGGCCATCATGGACAAATGTCTATTTTTGAGACCTCGTTTGACACCAGAGTCCGGGTCCATCAAGCCGCTATCGCTCACATCTTGTCGCGATTCGTATCCATTTAACCGCGGATGACCAGATTCGTAATCATAATTGTCGATTGACCCGTCACCGAGGTGAGGCTCGGCGGGGACCTTATCAGCAGCCTTGTTTGAGTGCCGAAACATGGCGGTGGCGCTGGACGTTGCCGGTCCTCTCTGGTGGTCAAAACAGGCGTTGACGCAGGGCAGCGAGTTCGGGGGAGGAGAAGCACAAATCTACAGTGGTGAATGTAGACTGGGAGGGGAAGGTGGAGCAAAGACCTCCGTGATAAACCGGAGGAGAAGGGAAAATAAAGTGAAGTCTAGAACGAGGAGAGAGGAGAGGAGAGGTTTTGGACAGCCGGGAAGCGGATGATGGCTTCAATGCAGCCAGCAACCAGTCTAGCCTGCTTCTGCGCGACAAACGTGATGATGACTTGTGAAGCTAGCCAACAGCGAAGAAACGAAGTGGTAGATCTGCAGATTTTAAACGATGGCATTTATTGAGCCCAGGTGAGCTAACGAACAAACTAACGAATCTGGACAGAACAGGGTCTACGGAGCTTGTCTCGGGGGCAAAGAAAGAGAAGACGTGCCGGCGTTCGTTTTTGGGTTGATTTGCCATATCACGTCATCGGGAAAAAGCCGCCACGGATGGATGAATAGTGGCTCTGCAGTGAATGCAAGAGCCGAGGGACTTCTCGAGACGAGGGACTTGTCGAGAACAAGCAGACAAGTTCTTGTGCCAAAGTGCCGCGAAATGGCGCATCGTGTGCCCTCCTGTGCCGTCGTCCTGGTTGCGGCGAGATGTCTCACATGCCATTTGTTTGATCTCATCTACCATCTCGTGACATACATTGGTAGGCACGGATCAAGGTAGGAGCGCGGATAAGTGGGGGGGCATACGGAGAACATACGCATTCAACGAGAGCCCCCAAGCTGTTGATGATCATTTTTCACAGCCCCCGTACCAACTGAGAAAGCACCAACAAGGGACAGCTTATGATTTTTCTCAGACAGTACAGCATTGCAGAACATCAGATGCGCGCTCTCGATTTTAATAAACCCATTCTCGAAGGCGAGGGCATCCAGGTGACACGTAGACAGCAACCTCGACTTACAGTGGGGACCCAGTAATTCCGAAGAATTTCCACCAGAGTCGCCGTTGCTGCTGCTTCGGAATTACTGGGTCCCACTGTAGCGGCGGCCAGTGGACCCGGTCACGTATGTCTTGCGAGCGTAAGATAATGGCACGATCAGGATGATGGATTCAGGTGTGGTGGGGCCGAGGACGAGGTAGGTGCAAGGCACCACCTTCCCTAACAAGCGTCAGTCTCCTCATCAATCCCGGTTGGGTTGTTGTTCTCGCTTTGAACTACAGCGACCTTCCTTTCTACTCCTCCGGGTTTCATGAAGGAAGACTACATCATACATAGTGCGCGCCCAAATGGTTTGGTATTTAGACTGTTTTCAGACCTCTTATTCAAAAACCTCGAACAAAAGTCTCACGAGAATGAACCCAATGGTGGCAGAAAAGGGTCCATCATCTTTATAGATCAGAGCATCTGGTGGACGAGGCGCTTGAATCAGATCACGAGGGCATCGTCAGCTTCATGCATCACCGTATGCTTTCTGATCCCATCCTGTGCGCCTCGATGGAAGGCTTTCTGATGCGTCCCCAATCGAAAAAAAGATGCAGCCGAGTTCGTGAAGCGATTTGCCAAGGGCCTCCTAGCGGTCCTTATTTTTCTACCAGCAGCGCGCAGGATAAAAGCTCTGGACCACAGACCGATCCCACTTCAGACAAATCGAACCCAAAGCCCAACTCAAGGCCCATTGGATTTTTGTGCTTGTCCGGCTCTTCAGACGGCTACGATCAGCATCAAAGTGCCGACACCATCATATCGATCACGAAGAAATGCCAAAATTAAAGGTTATGGGAGTGAAGCTCTCGACTGAGCCATTGATTTGAGCTTCCGACATACCAACCTTGACAGGATCGGGATTTGGGCAGTCGAGTTCAACACCAGGGCGGCAACGCTGTACCTGTGAGTAGGCTTCAAATTTGCGGGGAGAACGAGGGAGCGAGTCTTGGTCGGCCGCAAATGGTACGATTTGGTTAACCTGTCCGTTCTGGAGCGGGAACGGTAGACTCTTAAGGGCTAGAGAGACGTTAAGGATGATATGAAAGCGGCAAATATCTGAAGAAGCATCTGATGACCGGCATATTCAGAGCCTAACGGCTTGTCACATGTCTCGTGATTCTGTCCAAGGCTCGTCATGAGAGAAACGGACAAAGCACTTCGCATGGTAGCCAGTGTAATATTCAGGTAGGTAGGTAGGTAGGTGGCTAGCACAACAACGATATCGGGTCTTGAGTCTCCCGCTGCAGCTCATCAACATCAAATGCGATCCCCGTGCACCGGTGAAAGGCGGGTTTGAAATGAGTTTCTCGGAGGCTGCCGACTGGACGGAGGGAATAGCCGTGGAGTAGGCGACCGACGAGCACCAATCCCCACGTTTTAGATGATTGTTTCGAAACTTTATTTCCTATCTAGCGGATGAACAGAGAAAGAAAGATGCGATGCAGTCAGCCAGTCATTTCCGCAGAGCCCTGGTCGTCTGTTGCATGTTTAAACAATGTTGCTGCCGCGAGCATTTCGAGGAGTGCGGGAATCGGACGTGGCGCGCCCGCGCATGTCGCCCGCGTATTGATATGTCGCCCCTTCTCTAAAACCCCGACCTACTGAGCGCGTGGCCAGTCCCCCCATCCAATCAGGCGGCGTAGACTGGTGTCGCGCCTCTTGACGCCAAATGCCCCCGTGGAAAGTTGTTTGTACGGTTTGACCAGGGTGAGTGTCAGTGAGTGAGGGATGAATGAGGCTGTGCGAAAGCCTCGCAATCTCCCCAGCCGCCCGCCAGCAGCAGGCAGTCCCCAGTGCTCTAGCACTGAGCAGCTTGTCTGGTTAAGCGCTGACAACTTAGCCGCCGTATCCCGCCCACTGTAGGCTTACGTAGCACAGGACACGAGGATTTGCTAATAGCAGCAGCAGCAACGCTTAGAGCAAACGCGTACGGACGTAAATTACCTACCTAATAATAATAAGGTACGTAGCCGCCAAATTGGAGCTGTGGCATTCTGAGTGCGACGTTACAGTCAGGACGCACGAAGCAAAGCCGCGGCGTCAACAGAGCAGACAGCCAAAGCAACCCCCGGTTATCGGCATTCAGAAACGCGGCGAGGATCGTGAGGATCGGCGAGGAAGAGTAGAGGGAGGAAGAAGACGCGTTGAAGACTTGGTGATGCAGTTGAACGCTCAGTGGTTGATTCTCGCGACGGTGATGCGTGGGCATGTTGAGCCTTGCCAGTTCCACCAACGATTTGACGCGAAACTGGCGACTCGTTCGTTTCGAGGCGTTCGAGGAGCGAAGAGCCGCGTCCAGGGATCAGCGGCCTAGAACGGCTAGAGGATGCAACTAAAAATGAGTCACCGTGGCGTCTGGCCAACGAGAAGGCCGGCGCTTGCAGCAATCCGCTTGACCCCAGAACAAGCCTGACGAATTACAGCATCCACAGCCAATGAGCTCGTCTGGTCTGTTCGCTCATAGGCAAGCTCGACGTTCGGCCTCGATTTCATTCACCAACAAATGCTCACGTTCCACGGAGTAGCCAGCCGGTTGTCTCTGTTTTCTGCATAGGAACGAACCATGGTCCACGGTCCACGATCCACGATCCACGAGCCACGAGCCACGAGCCACGATCCTAACACGACTATGCTATGCTATGCTATGCTACGCTCACGTCTAGAGCGCGGAATCGCCAACACGCATGCCCGTCATGCCATCTACTTATCCGCACGCGCATATGCCGGCATGGGGACTACCAGGGTACAATCCATTATCCATTGGGCTTCGACAACGAAGTACGGAGTACATAATGCAGCACGTCGTCCATCGATCTGTGGCGAGGATAAGAAGACGTCCTCATCCTCTTGGTTGGCCTTTCTGTTTTCTGTTCCCAATCGTTTCAAGACTGCCATTCTCTTTCTTCTCGTTCCATTTCCTTGCCCCCCTCCTCTTTGCATCTAAATGGCCACTCAAATTCGCCTTGCATAAAGAAACCAACCCTTCATACCTCGGGGCTACATGTTCCTCACGGACCCTCTCGAATCTTCTCTTGCCTAGACAAGCGCTGGCCGCCAAGTTTTTGCCGTTCTTTTTGCAAAGGTTCTACACCTGCGTAATATCTCAAAGCATTGTTGGCTGCCTGGAAAAAAACAAGTCTTTTTTTGTCCTTATTTGATCTTCGCTTGCCTAGCTTATCTATCTTACACAATTGAGCGATCTGGAGCTAGACTCGAGCTCATATAGTATCTTTCTAATCACTGAATACATATCTCTTTCACATCATGTCTGCGTAAGTTCCCCCGCCCGATTTCCAGACGCTAGCAATATTTACTGATCCTTCGTCACGACAACAGTCTGGAAGCGGACGCCTCCTTCGATTTCACCTTTCCTTGCCCCATCACGCCCCCTTCGCAAGAAGGATTTACAATGGACTCATCATACTCATTCGATCCTTCATTCCTGGAACTACCATGTGCTCATCGTCACGTTCGTTCGTCGTCCAAGGCATCATCCATATACTCGGCTGTGTCTACGGAGGAATCGACCTCAGATTCTATGTGCACCCGTTTGACGACACCCTCTCGAGCTAGCCCTCCTGTTCGTCATCATGGGCCCGTCTTGCTTCCCAAAATCCGGTCGCAGGACCAACATATTGACGCATGCCAGCCAATTCGAGCTGCTGTCTCCACGAAGAAGAGCAGCCGTTCCCGCAACACCACTCCGGCAAGAGCGTCTTCTGCACAGCCCATTCGTTCCGGTCATATGAGAAGCTACACCAATCCAGAGGCCCTCAGCAACATGGCCTATGCTCACCTGTCACCCTTGCCCAGCACAAACTCCGTCGATGAACAGCATTCGTTGTCCAACCCAGCCCCTCTGTTATCCTCGCCTGTCAACTTCAGAAATTTTGACTGCGGTGACGGCCACAACGCGGGAATTATCATGGCGGAGCCCCATGTCATGGTCGCCCCTCGCCGAGCTTCGACTTGCTTCAACCTCGATGCCAGTGCTCTCGGCAAATACGGCTATCCAACGTACAGACAGTTGCCCTTTGTGTCATCGTCAACTCATTCCATGAGCACGCCTCCACCCGAGTTTTCACTCTCTTCCTTTGACGCCCGTGACCAGTCGCCATTGAGCCTCGCTGGATCCCCAGAGCCTGTCATTGCCCAGACACCATCCACAACTCTCATCAACTACTTGATGATGCCGAACCCTGCTGCGTCTCTCGTCCGTACCATCTCGTTCCCCATGAGAGATCCCAGCATCAAGAGCTTCTGGTGGGATGTTCGCAACGTCCGTTCCTGGAGCTCCTTCAATGCGCAAGCTATCTTCGCCCTTCCCGGCACCTCCGCCTTGCTCACAACTCCTGTGCCGGCCTGGCTCCTGCCACAGCCTAGTATGCCAGGTCGAAATCCCGAAACGGAGGCATCTCTTCACAGCATTTACGCCTCATACTATCTGCCCAAGCTCAACGCAGCACTGTCCATTTCATCAGGTCGGCCCCTTCAGTTCTCCGTCCCAGCCAAGTCATCCAGCAGCATCAAAGACCTCCTCTTCGTCGCAAACATGACGGGAGAATCCTGCAACGCTGCAACCATTTTTGGTGGCAAACCTCTAGCTCGAGTAGTAGGGCTCGTACGAAGCTTTGATCGTTTCAATACTGGCATGCGAGTCGAGGGCAATATCAAGCGCGTAGAGTATCTCCGTGGTCTTGCTGCTCTGCACCACGCTATGCGCGAGCACAGCTGCCGATATGGTTTTATTCTCACCGAGATTGAGCTCGTCCTCGTCCGATGCGGCACGGAGTCGACTCCCTTTTTTGGCGATCTTGAAGTTACATCTGTTCAACTGTCTGATACTGCTGTTGAGTGTGATCACGTCGCGGGCTCAGCGACAACCACCACAACCTCACTGACTGCCTGTCTTGCACTTTGGGGGCTCTGCCAACTCGCGGGCGATGATGCTCCTGTCGGCCACCCTCACTGGAAGGCTGAGATTGGCGCCCCTGCTGAGGGTACCCGACGAAAGGCAAAGTCTCGTGATGGTTGGATGCCACAGCCACAACTAGCCGAGAAGCGGGAGGCTAAGCGAAGTCGAGGCTGGATCTGGCCAGAAGATGCAATCGGGAGAAAGGAGCTGGGTAAGAGGGGTGTCAAATATGGCGGCCTCTAGACTTTTCAAACCTAATCAAGGTGCAAAAGTGGCCGGTTGGCCCCAGTAACATTTTATGACTCAAATGTGTCCAAAGTTTACAGGGGAAAAGTGTCGTCAAAAATTGAATGGAAATTCAAATGTCTCGCCCACTGGTCTACATGCGCCGATGAGGATGTGGTTGTTAATGAATATATAGAGAAATGTTGATTTCACCATGCCACCCGCTATGCAATGAAAGGAAAGTCATGACGTTGTTTGTGATGGCTTGGTGAACTGCTAAGTAGACACTACCTACCTTTGTGCCTCAGTTGACTGGCATTCTTCTATCGGCGGTCGAGCAAACTCCTGGTAGAAGACTTGTCTCATGTTTCAGTTTCTTGACGATCTGATTGAACTTTCCGAAGAGCGCGTAACATGCCTTCGAGCCTCATTCGTTCCAGGACAACCATTCCCCTTGCAAACTCCTTGATTGTCCGCCTTCCCATCTTAACATGCATGTCTTGCCATCCCGCGAGCTCTGCTGCTACTGTCTGCTGGGTGTATCGCAATTCCTTAGCAAGATATTCTGCTTCTTCGCGAAATTTTTTAGCTCGTTTACCCTTTCCGTCTTGAAATCTCTGTCTGGTTTCATCCAAAAGCCCCAGCGGCCACCTTGAGGGCCGACTCGCAGAGCTATCATTTCTCTCAGCTTCCCACTTCGCGGCGATGATCTGTCCAATCAATGTGGTAGGCCGAGCAAGTGATGACAACATTGCCTGGACCGTTGACTGAGTGGCCGACAGTGTATTATGCAGTGTTGCTTGCGGGCTTGATTGTGTGGGGGCCAAGGCCCTCACATATTTCTCTAAAGCAGCGACGTGAGTTTTTGGTAGATATCGCAGTGACGATACCGAGCGATGCAGAAGGACTAAAGAGTCGAAGAGATCTGCACGCATGTAAAGATTAGCACAAAGGAAGCAGTTGAGTGCTACACTGGTAAGTCTTGAACTCACCACAGGTAGCTAACACGAGTCCATTGGTTCGGCGAGTGACACTCTTGGTTGAGTAGCTAACGCTCCGGACTGTGTCTCTGGCATGGTTCACAAATTGCTCCACCTCCCTTATATCGCGGACTGGTTCGTATTCTTCCTTGATCTTCTCAGTCCTCGTCTCAACTTTGAGTTTCGTGCGCTGTTCCATGACGTCTAATTGAAGTTCTGGGACAAGGAAAAACTCCCATAGCATTTCATGGGTTGATAGAGTGGGATGACTGAGCATTATTCTCAAAAACCAATCCGTCTTCGCCTGTATATCTCGCAAGATAGCTCGAGACGGTTTCACGGGTATTTGAAACGGGGATCTCATGTCCGACAGGGACGGTATCCACGACGCCGGGTTTTCTTCAGCCAAGAGACGAGCAAGCTGCTCAAACTCGGCCAAGGATCGCCGGCTGGTTGTGACTGTATAACTGTCATGATCAGTGGGTGCAGCAGATTTCAGTACCAGTCTCACACTGCCATCTTCCACGAAAAACGCGCGCACAACACCTGTAATTCGACCGTCACGTCCAGCTGGCGTACTAAACAGTCCAAGGTCGTCGATTTTGTTTCGAACATCGTCATCCTTGGCAAGTTCGACGGCTGTGAGACCACGCATTTCTTTTGCAGTAATATCAACGCGAGGGTCGGCGAATAAGCATCGAACCATATCGTATCTTCCATACTTGCTCGCCACCATCAGCGCCGTAAACTTTTTCTCGTTGGTTGCATTGACATCCACGTCGCAGTACTGCAATATACCCATGGCCAATCTGGGGTCATTCATGATATGAAGTAAGGTGTTTCCCTTGGCGTCCACATGTTCGTCAAGATGAAGCGCTTGTCCATCATTTTGGGTGTCTCTGGCCACCTTGAGCCCTGTTTCCACCATGTCATGATAATTTTCATTGTCGTAGGAACGGCACATGGCAAATAGTGGTGTTTGCCCGTTTTTGTCACGCTGTCGCCAGGGAATAAGCTTCCCAATTCTGGAGATCAAATAAGGTGCATGGAATAGGTAGTGTCCAACACTTCGTCCCCAAATATCCTGTTGCGCTAAGTAATGTAACATCTGTTCCCTGGTGGCCAAGGCACTGATTCGTCCCAGCAGCATGTCAATAAGCTCCATGTTCCCTAGCTGCACTGCTGCGCTCAGTAAAGTCGTGTCTTCATTGTTCATGTCCTGAAGTAGTACATCCAGCGAGTAGTATCCGGATAGTGAGAGGAGGTAGCCCAAAGAAGCTGGATTCTGGCTCTGGATAGCCATCATAGGGATGGACTCGCCAAAGGAATTGCTTGTCTGTGCTATACGCTCCACGGAAATATCTCCCTCAAGAGCGCTTCCCAACGTACCAATACTACCCGTTCGTGAGTGGAACGATATTTCTGATCCGCTTGACAGACTGAGAGTGTCCATTGCCACCCGTTTGACTCTCTTGACCGGGGGAAAGTCGCCTACACCCTCTCCATTTGATTGGAAGGGGAAAACGTGACTTAGGCCAGAACCATGCGAGAATCGATCCGACATTGTGTGTACTAGCGATGAACGCCTTGGGGAACCATTTCTTAGACTCCATGAAAGTGAATGGTGACGAGTTGTCTTGCTTGAATGGTCGTCAATGTCATCGTCATTGAACTCGTCGTCGCCCTCTGCAATAGCAGAGGTATCTGGCTCCATCAAATTCTTCAGTTCAGTCAGATCCGACTTCTTAGCTGCATCCCAGAGAGACTTGTTTCGTCGACTTGCCCTGCGAAGGCCTGCCGAGTCCAAGGCAAGGTACGCAAGTACGGCTTCGAATGTACTCAATGCGTAGCCCATTTCTCCACTATCTACATCGTCAATGAAAATGAAGTTGCGAATGTACAATAACCGAGCGTGCAAGTTTCGGACTTGTGACCGAATGACGACATAAAGAAGCAGTGAGACAAGAGTATCGGCATTCACCGTCATGATTGCCTTTTCGTAAGCCGTCTCCCTTTCATCATCAGCATTTTGCGTTTTTGTTGTGCCAGTCAGTCGTGAAACAGCTTTCGTCGTAGCTAACAATGTGTCCATCATCTCCGCAGGGCTTATGGCATTAGATATTTTCTTGAACTCCTCGATGGCGGGCCCGAGCTGAATGAGCAAATCATGTTTGGCTCTTGAACCACCTTCGATAGCAATGCCCAGTTGGGATATATCAATGAACTCCATTTGTCTAATTTTTGCTTCGAGCTCAAGATCTTCTGGACGCTTCAAAGCACTTAGCTTAGGAAAGAGGAGATGATTCACATTCTCAGTTACATAACGTTCAATGAGTTTCTCGACCAAGGGTCCTGTCAAGTCCGTCGTCGCTCCAAGAAGAGACAGCTGCTGCTTATCCACGCTCTGGAATAAATCAATAGCGGCGGTAACGGCAGTCTCTAGGGAGGCTCGCATAATGTCTTCATCATCTTCGGCGTAGAAATCCTCGGTCACTGGAAGGGACTCGCGACTGTTCATCTTTCCGGTTCGCAGGGAGAAGCTGTTTGAGCGTGCTCTTTTCGTAGCGGCTGTTATTGGACCATCAGGCTTGGGATCCGGTATACTAGAAGCTGAGGGTGGTGGAGGTAGCGGTTCTTCGAAAACCTTTGTGAACTCTGTGAACAACTTTTCGAGCCCGGGCTGCATTTGCCTTGCAATCATTGGAAAGTGATTGAGCAGGTCATGGAAGCTTCTGATATCCTTCTTCTTAGGGGTGCCACCTTCCGCGGCGTCGCCGTTCTGTGTTTTCTTGGGTTCGATCGTCGTCCTATCCCTTATATTGGGAACGAGGATTCCCGGCGGGATCTTTATTTCTTCCCAAGTTCCCACGAGAGGCCTTGAGATGAAATAAAGAAGCCATTGTCGAGATTCGAACACGTCCGGGTACCATATCGCATCGCTCAGTAGTTGTGCTTGGGAAAGCGACTTGAAGCCTGCGCCGCAGTTTGTTAAAAACAGCCAAGTCAAAACAGCCTCGTCGTTCAAAGTACCATGTGTGGAGCATATCACTTTACCTTTGTTACTGTATACGATAGAGTCCTTGATGACGACGCTCCGTCCATTCAAAGTGGAAAATTGTTTCGCTTTCCCCCTGACCTCACGCAGGTTACGTACTCCATCTTTGCCTCCTGGAGAAGTGTGCGGTGGGGGAATTCGCAGCACATGGCTGCTGAGGAACTCCTCCGAAGCTACAGCCTCATTGGCGGCAGCGCCGCTGTCCGTATCGCGCGAGGTTAGTAGAACATCAGTCAACGGCACCAGAAGGACGTGGTGATGGACAGGTGCACACTGGGTGACGACAGAGCTTTTAAAGAAGGCACCAAGAAAAGGGTTAAGTGGTTGCATTCATTCGGTTGTCCCGAGCGGTGGTTGCAAATCGCGTCGGCCTCGAGTTGAGGACTTGGCCTACGCGGCGCACAGACTACCTAGCTAGGTAGTTGGCAATGGTGATGTTCGGTGCAGGAGATGCGAAAAGATTGTCGCTCCGTAGCTTGAGGTTCGACCTACAATCAATAACACTGCCAGTAATGTTGGCGGGCTGAGTATGTTGATTTGTTTTGTCGGAGATGCAGGGGGGACAAGTCGATGAGATGCGCCAAAGCCTGACCCCGTAGGGAGCGAAGCATTGCTCAATGCTCCCACTTCCAAGTTCGATAAGCTTCGTGGGGTTCTCCTGTTCCGAGTCACCAACCTGCATTCCCCGATCCAGTGGGGCGGAGCACCTTTGGCACCTGTTACCAGCCTACCTGATGACTGGCAACCCGCACGCAAGTGAATACTTCGAGGCTGTTTGTTTATGCTTGCTCAAGATGTAATCAGATAGGTACACACTGTCGAAATGATTTTTCTCAAGTGCGGTAATTGTTTGATACAGCATTTCCAACACACAGTACGGAGTAGATGCACGTCACAAATCAGAGAGCCACCAGAGAGCCAAGAAGACGCCGCAGCGGTCCAGGGTAGCGCATCAGGTACCTACCTGCCTGGATAGCGTTATGCTATTTATGTCCAGGAACCACGACAGTTAGGCAGGAAATTGAAAACGCGTTTGTATATTGATAAAGATCAAGTCAACAATGAAAATTGTCTCTGGATGAAGTAGGATGCACTGGACAATCTGAGTATGTATCCATTTAAAAAAAAAAAAGCATTTTCCACAAGTAGCCATGCAGGTAGATGTACCCCAGAATTAAAGATGGTTTGACATCAAGCCACGGTCTCAGACAGCTCCGGACGCTAAATCACATGCCGAATTTCAAAACTGTGGCACCTTTCCACTCTCTAGGAGCCTTGAGATACTTGCTTCAGTCTGGCACACGATGCTGAATAGCAGGTCGCTGATTCGAGCCCCAACCACGTTCAGCATACATTCTGTCTGCCCAACATTATCACGTGACGTCTATTATGCATCAGATGCCCACTTTCCACCCCGTTCGAGAACCATTCGCACAGCCCACTTGCAGGCTGGGTGGTTCACTCTTCAGGAGCTTCTTCAGCGCCTGTAGGTACTTGGGGCCGCTGTCGTCACTAAGGACCACTCTGGGTATGCCTGTCGGATTCGTGATATCTGCAGACTCCTGCCACCCATACCTAACCTCAACCTCAATCGTGGCACTATAGCTGTCGCACTCGGCTGTCCAACCACGAAGTTCCCCTAGCCACGCCGAAATCTGTCGATGCATTCTCGGATCTGTCTGGAAATCACCGAAAACCAGAGCTACCCTGCTGCATTGGACATAATTCAACCATGGCAACGCCAGCGCCGCCAGAGGACCAGGCTCGTCTTCTCGAGGATGCGCTGGTCGCTGTGAGGCAACAAACATCACTGATGCGCAAATGCCTCGACACACCCGGGAAGCTAATGGATGCCCTCAAGTGCTGGTTAGTTCGACTGTGTATCGGCAAATCACCAAAGCCCGAGCTTTTCTAACTTTGTGTGTCAGTTCTACGCTGGTCTCGGAGCTTCGCACGAGCAGCCTTGGACCGAAGCAGTATTACGAGCTATACATGTCGGTGTTTGACGCACTGCGCTATCTATCAGTTCAACTCCGCGAAAGCCACCCAGTAAATCACCTCGCCGACCTGTACGAATTGGTCCAATATGCCGGCAACATTATTCCAAGACTGTATCTCATGATCACCGTTGGTACAGCCTACATGTCAATTGAGGATGCGCCAGTCAAGGAGCTGATGAAAGATATGATGGATATGAGTCGTGGCGTTCAGCATCCCATCAGAGGTTTATTTCTGCGTTACTATTTATCAGGCCAAGTTCGCGATTTTTTGCCCACTACCGACAGCGACGGTCCCGAGGGCAACTTGGGCGACTCTATCAACTTCATCCTTACCAATTTTGTAGAGATGAACAAGCTATGGGTGCGGCTCCAACATCAAGGACACTCAAGAGAACGAGAGCAGCGAATACGCGAAAGAAGGGAACTTCAGCTTTTGGTAGGAAGCAATATTGTTCGATTGAGCCAGCTTGTTGATCTTGAGACCTACAAGTCTAGTATTCTGGGACCTTTACTGGAGCAAGTGGTGCAGTGCCGCGACGTTCTAGCCCAAGAATACCTTCTCGAAGTGATTACACAAGTGTTCCCGGACGAATTTCACCTACACACTCTCGACCAATTCCTCGCCGCCGTGTCACGACTTAACCCCCACGTCAATGTCAAAGCAATCGTCATTGGACTAATGGACCGTCTATCTGAATACGCAGATCGCGAAGGTGCAAAGGCTAAAGGATCGGAACAGGAACAAGTAGAAGCTGATGCCTTGGCAGCACTTCTAGAAAAAGTACGGTTGCGAAAGGAAGCCGGTCCTGCCTTCGAGAACGTGCTAAAACCCGGCGCTGGATTGGAGGGCGGTGCCCAGGTTGGATTCGGCACAGGTGCCGATGATGTCACACATGATGACGAGCCTGGAACATCTACCGGAGGTGGCTCGAGCACAATTGTCGAGTCAACAGCTCCTTCGAATACTGATACTGAGAATACAGCAGTCAATGGACTGGGAAATGACGGTGCCAATGTTCAACTCTATGAAGTCTTCTTCACCCAAGTCAAGAATCTTGTGGAAGCCCAGCACTTGCCCATTCAAGATACTATCGCGTTGCTTGTTTCTCTCTGCAATCTTGCCCTGAACAACTATCCCGATCGACTCGACTACGTGGACCAAATCTTCGCCTATGCCACGCAAAAGACCAAAGAAAATATGAACAACGCCGACCTGCATACCCCTGCTGCCCAGCAGAGTCTCCTAGCACTTCTGAAGGCGCCCCTGACACGTTACGTCTCTATTTTCACAGCTCTTTTACTTCCCACATATGTCCCTCTCTTTCAGTGCCAATCGTACCCTACTCGCCGGGCCGTTGCTGGAGATATTATCAGGACTCTGCTGAAGGACCACACAAAGATCTCCAAAACAGAGCAGCTCGAGAATGTGCTAGAAATCATGTCGGTTCTTATCAAGGAAGGCTCTCAGCCACCACAAGGATATCCGGGTACCGCACAGCGACGCTCAGTAGAAACTGATGAGACGATGGAAGAGCAGGGCTGGCTAGCACGCATGGTGCATTTGCTACAGGCAGAGAACAACGATATCCAATTCAAGCTACTGCAAATGACTCGCAAAGCGTATGCCGAAGGTAACGACCGCATTCGTACCACCACGCCACCACTCATCACAGCTTGTATCAGGCTGGGCAGAAGGTTCAAGACGAGGGAGCACTACGACGACAATTGGGAGACGCAGAGTAATGCATTGTACAAATTCATGCACTCAGCGTTGAGTAAACTCTATACCAGGGTCAATGGATCTGGTATTGCTGAGCTGGCTCTACGTTTGTTCTGCAGCGCGGGGCAGACGGCTGACATGACAGGTTTCGAAGAAGTGGCCTATGAGTTTTATGCTCAGGCCTTCACAGTGTATGAGGAAGCAGTGACAGACTCAAAAGCACAGTTTCAAGCGGTGTGCGTGATTGCCTCTTCTCTACATCAAACCAGAAATTTTGGCAAGGAAAACTACGATACTCTCATCACCAAATGTGCACAGCATGGCAGCAAGCTGCTGCGAAAACCTGATCAGTGCCGGGCCGTGTACTTGGCCAGTCACCTTTGGTGGGCTACCCCCATGGCATCTAATGGCGAGACGGACGAAACGGAGGTAAGTCGGTGTTTGTTGAAATGACAAGAAACTGCGAACCTGCTATCTATAGAATCACACACATACTAACAGAAACTAACCCTCTTCAGCTATATCGAGATGGTAAGCGCGTACTAGAGTGTTTACAACGCGCCCTGCGTGTAGCAGACACGTGCATGGAAACAGCTACTTCGATTGAGCTTTTTGTAGAGATCCTGGATAGATATGTCTACTACTTTGATCAACAGAACGAATCGGTAAGTCGACTTGCTGGACGAGATGACAATGTATCGAGCGTTCCACACTGTTTGCACCAAGAATCTAATCCATCTTTTAGGTAACAACGAAGTATCTAAATGGGCTCATCGAGCTCATCCACTCGAACTTGGCTGGCAATCAGCAAGATTCTGGTTCAATTGAAACAAGCAAAAAGCACTTTCATCAGACACTGGAAAATATTAGGAGCAGACAGTACGAAGGAGTGGTTCTTTACCCAAGTTAGCCAAACTAGCCCAGTTATGGATCGTCTCAGCATGCGAAGCGTGTTGAACATGTTTTCAAAAACAGCACATTGTGTGAGTCTGGAGAAATGGTGCATAGGACACAATGTACTTCTTGCTTGTATATGTATGAATTAAATTAGCTTGCTTCTTCGGTCCAGTCACGTCGTCGGCGTGCTTTGTGGTTGATTCAACCCAAGCCAAGCCATCGCTTCCCTGACCTGAAAATGATGGAGGTTGAGGCGACAAATTGCTGGATTTGTTTCTTTCTACGCGATCTTGTCACAATCTGCCGTGGAATTATTGATTCTTGGGGGGGTGATAGTACTATTACCGGAGAAATGCTGGAAAATTGTCGATGACAGTCACAATACCTATAGTCATTGTTGGACCCTCGAGTGTCTGGCAACGATCAAAACACGAAGAAGGCTGATGATGAATGAGGACATGAATTGATGAATTAATTATTAATGGTGAAAGGGGCACCGGGGATTAGTTAACGCATGTTGGCTCCACCAGGCTATTGCGGCTGTCCATGACCCTCCCCCAGCCTGAAGCGGAACAACTGTTCACGGACAACTCTGCCTAGCACTCAGCAATTTGCTGTGCCAAGTCCCCCGTATGATTGGTCTGTCTCGCCCATCGACTCTTACGTGGCCCAGCCGCTACTCGCTACAAAGTACTCCTGGCCAAGCCATCATTGCGTGAACATACCCAACCAGCATCATCATCTTCTCTCCTTTTATTATAATAATACCAGTCGGCCAGTGCATTGAACAGGCTCCCGGGCGGACAGGTTACTTTCTGCTTGGAAATCAGACTATGTGGCACCTTTAGACGCCTTCTTAATCTACTCGTTCCTGACGCTCATTGTAATTCTTTGACCCTTGCTTAGCCTCCTCCGCATTGGCGAAGCGAAACCTGCTGCACACGACCCCTTGGGGCCCATCACGAAAATCCAGCATCTTGCGATTAGTTTGGTTGAGATTTTGCGTTACATGGACCATTCCTATCAAGTATAGTCCTGAGCTCGATTGCGCATGCGCATGCGTCCGGTCCAACATGCCATCCGAGAAGACGCCTTTCTACGACCCGGTGCCTCCGACCTACGATGAGGCGTTGGCGAGCGGCAGCCGTCGTGGTTATAGCTGGGGGCAATCTAGATCGTCAATAGACGAAGGCGATGCCGACGAAACAGAACAGCAGTCCCTTCTACACCAAACAGAGAATGCTGCTGGCCCTTCCAGGACACTCCATGGATACCGGCCACCTACGGTAGAAACAGAAGATGAAACAAGTTCGCTCGGAAGCGAAAGTGATATAGATGATGGCGAGGAAGCTGCCCAGATACGGCGAGAGATGCAAGAGATGGAAATAGAGGAGCCGTCGAGGCCAAGAGGATCGGTATGGAGTAAAAGAATTCCATTTTCATTATCATTGCCAAAATGGAAGTGGTCTTGGAGACCGAGATTACCACGACTTCGCATACAGCTTCGTTCGCGTGCGGCCGAACCAGCGAGCAACGAGAACGAGAACGAGAACGAGAACCAGGTAAATGCCGAGACTAGGCAGTGGGAGTGGCCTCGAGTCAACTCAATGACCATGATCATCGTGTTTGCCAGGCTCGTGGCACTTTTTGTGGTGCTTGGGTTTGTCTACTTTCTATTCGCGAGTGGATTCTTTAATGGCTTTGATACTCCGTTGCCTGGAGGCATGCGCGTCAACCCCGAAGATCTCAGACATTTTCTACAGTCGAACATTGATCCCTTGCGGATGCGGGCCTCCGTTTTGCACTTCTCTCATTATGCCCATATTGCTGGCACCGAAGGAGACTATGCGACGGCGCTGGATGTGCAAAGTATGTTTGGACGCGCCAACCTCGAACAAATAAAACTAGATGAATTCTACGCGTACGTCAACTATCCGCGGAAAGACGGCCGGACCGTGCAAGTCCTGGATAGAGATGGCAAAACCCCCATCTGGACAGCCAAACTTGACGAGGAAGAGCGTGGTGGGGAAACTGCAGGACGACAGACATATGCGTTCCACGGCCTCTCCAAATCAGGAGATGTCAAAGGACCGCTAATTTATGTCAATTACGGATCGAGAGATGATTTCCAGAAATTAAAAGACAAGAACATAGATATGAGAGGAGCCATTGCTCTAGTACGCTACTATGGTACCCAGACAGATGAGGCACTCAAAGTCAAGGCCGCGGAACTTGCTGGTTTTGCTGCCTGCATCACCTATAGCGACCCCGCTGATGATGGATTTCTCAACGGTGATGTCAACGGTGATGTCAACGGTGATGTTGCACCAATGGGGACATATATGCCAGATGACGGTGTGCATCGTGGTTCCGTCAGTCTCAAGGGCTGGGTCATGGGGGATGTGTTAACTCCGGGATGGGAGAGTAAAAAGGAAAGCCAAAGGGTCAGGATTGAGGATGCGGCTGGACTAGTGAAGATCCCGAGCTTGCCACTTGCTTGGAGAGACGCAAAGGTATTATTACAGCATCTGAAGGGTCATGGGCAGAAAGTTCCCGACGAATGGCGAGGAGGTGTTCCAGACGTGGATGAGTGGTGGACTGGCGACAGCAAGTCTCCCATCGTTCGTCTGCAGAACGAGCAAGACGAGATCGAGCGGCAGCCCATCTGGAATGTCTATGGCAGAATTGAGGGCATGGAACAATCTACCAAGTCCATCATTCTAGGGAACCACCGGGACACAATGGCCTTCGGGGCGACACAACCCCATTCTGGAACTGCAATCATGATCGAGCTTGCACGTATATTTGGCAATCTGAGGGATCGAGGCTGGCGCCCGTTGCGTACGATCGAATTCATGTCGTGGGACGCGGCAGCATACAACACGATTGGTTCGACTGAGTATGTCGAGCAAGCCCTGGACGCGCCCTCATCCTTACGAGAAAACGCATATGCTTACATCAACCTCGATGCTGCAGTCTATGGGCCAAACTTCCAAGCAAACGGTTCCCCTATTCTCGAAAGGGCTCTTGTTCGAGCCTTGGAACGAGTCATCGATCCCAACACCAATGTGTCGCTCAAACACGGATGGGAGAGCCGCAAATCTAAGCTTGAAGGTCTGGCAGGTGGCAGTGATTTTGTTCCGTTTCAACATGCAGCTGGTACAAGCTCTGTGGATCTTCAATTCGCCGGCGCTTCTGTTCCGTTCGGCTCAAGCTACGACAACTTCAACTTGGTTGAGCAGGTGATAGATCCGAAGTTTGTGTATCATGGCCTCATGGGTCAGGTTGTTGGGTACTTGCTCCTCGACTTAGCAGACCGTGCCATCATGCCTTTTGACGTTGTTGGCTATTCAAGACGACTCATTTCTTGGGTTCATGATTTGGAGACGTGGGCACACGAGCAACAAGGGTCAAAGGGAGGAGCATCCGTCATATCCTTCAAGGAACTGCGGGATGCCGCCGAGCTGGTGAGAAGCAACGCGGAAGAGTTTGAGAAGTGGGAATTGGAGTGGGATCACTCAGTTCTCACCAGCAATGGGTTCGAAGCAAATGGCCTTGGGCTCCAGCGAATCATATACAACGACAAGATGGCTGCTTTCGAATCCGCTCTCCTGGATTTAGAGTACGGTGGCGGCGTGAGTATACTCTCGCTCTTATTCTTAGTATATCTTCATTTACAGAATGCTGAACACTCCTTGCAGATTCCTAATCGCACTCAGTTCAAGCACGTCGTATTCGGTCCACAGAAGTGGTCCACTTACGACGTTTCTCTTTTCCCAGCAATTCGCGACACGGTAGAGGCTGGTGATTGGGACCTAGCTAGACTGATAACATCCAAGACCGCAGCCATACTACGACGAGCTGCAACGGTACTGCAGCTGGGCAACCCATCGACCCAATGAAAAGAAGGGACAAATTTTGTATGATTCAGACGGAGATAGGAATGGGTGTCTCTTTACGTTGTATTTTGTGCTGCTCTTTTCTTTGAGACCCCGTTTGGATGATCATAGACCGAGAGACAGAGAGAGATGAGTCTTGCATTCACGCGGAAGAATCTTATTTGGGTTGGCAGATGAGGCTTTCTTGTTTTTGCTTGCTCTAGATCTGGAACATAAGGCATTGCATGGAGTTGGGATACTACTGACGCGAAAATCAGGGCCACTGTCCTCTTCTTTCTTTTTCTTCCTGTTACTATAAGCCTTTGCCAGGCGAACCGAATGCTCCACGTATTCTATTTTATTTTGTATATTGAGATGCAGCAGACCATCAAGCATGAGTAAATGATTACCAGTGTGAGTGCGTCGTTCCATAGCAAGAACACCTTGACATTCAACTCAATCCGCCATACACGATATGCTCGGAAACCACGACAATGACGTACCCAAGCGAGGTTCTTATGCTTGCAAAACCACAGCTCTTTCACTTCGCCGGCTCCGCCGCCTTGGCAGAATTATAGTCATCCATCGATATCAACTTGCCAACAATATCATACTTTCCCATAAAAGTCTCCTCCCACCCCTGCAAAGTCTCCATCTCAGTCGGCCCCAAATCATCAAGAGCATCCAACGGGCCATCCAGATCCTCAGTCAACATGTCCGTATCGAAGCTATGACACGCCAGTCCCCGACTCGCATCTCGGCCGGCAAAATTGGCATACGGGCCGCCCGGTCCATAGAAGCCACGCCCATTACTGACATCGAACACTCGGCCGCGAACCGCAAAGAAGATGGGGCCTCCGTCCTCGCCGTTGAATGGGAGAAGCGTTCGAGGGGTGTACGTGCGAAATACTTTGGGCGGCGGCCCGCGAGGCAAAGCCGGCGCGGTGTTAGACCTCGAGAATGTAGAGTACGCCGTGTACAACAGGACGCTGACGAGAACCAAGTTCAGGGGGGTGAATGCTGTTGTGACACTGTTTTCGAGAGCGAAGCGAAGCGATAGTTAGCGAACCGGTTCATGGACTTCAATTCTGGAGGGCATGGGAAACGAGCGCAACGGCAGCTGGGCTGCTCCATTCCGGGCAAAAGCAGACATTCGATAGAAATACGACTCGAGACAATGATTTGCAGAGAAAAATGACGCCAAATGAGGAAGAACGGTAGCTGGATTGGAGTGTTGGCCGTACTTGGTGGCTTCTTTAGCAGCCTCTTGGACTACGCGATGCCCGACATAATCCATCTTGACTGGCCTGAAACCCTTCTCTGATGCAGAATTCAATGCGCAATTTGTTCAAGTGACGACAGAGTGTACGAGGAGATAGATAGATAGATGGGTGTAGACCTGTACTGCGGTGTCGCCATCGAAAGTGAATGTTGGGTGTAAGTTGCCTGCTGTAGCTGGCTACTATCAAGGCTGGCGAGTGGTGGACTGACTGCCCCGCTACAAGATTGGGTTTCCGACATGTCCGGCGATGACACTCCACCAACAGCTTTAGGATGACAGTGTGCAGACATGATGGGGGCAACAACAAGTCTAGTGATTGAAAATTTGTTTTTGTTTTTCTAAATAAGTATCATCTTCATCTTATGTTCGTCGGCGCTAGATGTCGCTTCTGACTTCCAGCTTCTCGTAAATTAGCTCCGAACGAAGAGTATTTCATCCCTTGGCTGCACCAGCCTTGATCAGAAGAATATCTCCATCCTCGACAACGTAATCCTTGCCCTTCGTCATCATCTTGCCCTTCGCCTTCACTTCGCTTTCGTCGCCGAGCTCCTTCAGAACGTCAAAATTATAGACAATGGCTTGAATGAAGGTCTTCTCGAAATCCGTGTGGATGACGCCAGCTGCCTGAGGGGCCTTGGTGCCAGTGCGAATGGTCCACTGGCGGACTTCATCCGTACCAGAGGTGAAGAAGCTACCTAATTGAAGCGTCTTCCGCATTTGGGTGACAAGCTTGGGCAGGACTGACTCCGCACCAACTTTCTTCTGCTCCTCCAATGACTCAGCCTCGGTCTCATAGCGCGTCAAACGCTCCTCATACGACACGGAGATGGGAATCACGGGGTCGCCAGCAGCATGCTCTTTGATCCACTCGACAATCTTAGGCAAGTGCTTGTTCTTCTTGCGAACATAGTCCTTCTCGGACAAGTTCACGAGGTAGACAACAGGCTTGGCAGTCAGCAGGAAAAGGGGGTTGATGACCTCAATCTAACTCGAACAGTTAGCATGGCCGCTCACATGAAGGGTATTGTCAATCGAGCTGGCATGAAAAAAGAACAAGGGCTTCTATCAGATTCAAGTTTATCTCATGATGCACTCTAGCGTTGTTTAGGTGAGGCATTCGACGAGCTGGGGTTAGATTCAGGCCAAATGGCCTTTTGTCATCATAAGAAGCCCCTAAAAGGGGGATGAGAGGTGATGTAAAAGTGTGCAGACAAAGAAAAGAATGAATTCAACGAGACGGGAATGCAATGTCTTACCTCTTTAGGGGTCCAGTCACCCTTGCGAACATCCTTTCCATCTTGCAACCAAGCCAATATCTTCTCGATAATGTCTTGTTCTGCTCTGGCCTTCTTGAGTTCCAGACTCTGGCCTCCCATGCGAGTCTTTTTCTTCTGGTTTTCCAAAGCCTTCTCGACAAACTCAATGTCTTTGAGTCTCAGCTCCTCGCTGATGATGTCCAAGTCTCGTGTGGGATTGACATCACCTTCTATGTGAATGATTTCGGCGTCGTCGAAGCAACGGACAACCTGAAAAATAGCGTCTACAGCGCGAATATGCGACAAGAATGAATTTCCAAGACCAGCACCGGTGGATGAGCCACGTGTTAAGCCAGCGATATCATACACTGTCAAATTGGCAGGAACCCGAGACTTGGGCTTGTATTTCTCGCAAAGCCAGTCAAATCTAGCATCGGGTACAATGACACGTGCTTCTTCAGGATCAATGGTGGCATAGGGAAAGTTCTTTCAAGCTGTCAGCACCCCGAATCCAAGGGCGACGAACGAGGGGGGCCTCATACAGCTGGGTTGCCAAGGTCGCATTTTGTGATGGCCTGGAACAACGTGGACTTGCCAACGTTTGCAAGACCGACCTGATTTATTGATTAGCCCAGTTGGCGGTCCGCAGATGGTAGGTTTCTTTTTTTAGGATGAAAGGTAACTCACAATACCACTTTTCAAGTTGTTGCCAGGACGTCCCAAGGGGATCTTCTCCTCCTGAAAAACTTTCTTAGGAGGCATCTTTCTTGATTTTGCGTAGAACCGGCAGGGTATGACTATAGACACGCGCCAGGCGATTGGAGCTTGTCCAAGTGCTGCAGACCTGGCTGCGCCGGGGAGAAAAGATGAGGCAAGAGAAGAGAAGGTAGAAGGCAAAATGGTAGGGAGCGTCGTGATTAACGACGCGGCTGAAGACAGCCTGTGCCAGAAGATATTAAAAGGAGAGAAAGGGAGAGCGAGACACGCCTGCTCGAGAAGGAGAGGATGTGATTGAGGTGTTGGCAATGAGGAGAAAGAGAAAGAGGAAGTCAGGATGTAAAATTGCGACGAACGAAATTTCAAGAGCTCCCCACCACACACCCCAGGCGGAAGCTGTGGCTGGGCTACAGCCTACGTACGGCCTAGTGTTTTCGGAACAAGTTTTCTCCTCTCAAATGTCAGCTAGGGTGGATTCCAACCATTATCGCCAAGGCTGCAGGGCCAAGATGAAGCTGGTACCATGCACAAGGCAGGCAGGCAGCCAGACAGCTACAGCCAGTGCCTGACACAGTGGTTGAAGGACCAAGTGCGTCATAGGCTATAGCCTGGCTGACCGGGAGGTCGATTCACGCCTCAATGCTCTGCCTGCTTAGCGTAGCTTACTCTAGACCGGAGTATTGGGAGTGCATGCATCAGCAGCAGCTTGTTCTGTCTCCGGACCCGGCTGGATGTCCCCTCTCCGTTGGTTGTCATTAAGCTCGGGCACTCAGTTGATCGAGCATCTACGGAATACAAAGCTCTGCTTCTACTAATCGAAACCTCCTCGCTGATCGAGCCTCAACCCAAGTCTTATCCAATTTCGCGCCCCGTCGCCACACTTTTTTCTATCACGATCGGATAAGACATCTGGACTTGAGAGGTGCGTTGTTTCTCGACATGTCGACACCGCGGCACAGCACTAGCCAGCAAACGAGCAGACATAGATCGACTCTATCGCTACAAAAGACAGAAATCAAGATACACGTGTACGACTTACTGCCGGTTTGTACCCATTCTTTCAGATTCTTTGCCCCCTGACCAGCGCAATATAGCTGATCTCACATCTCCATTGTTCGGCAGCCGGGAAGACTCTCGTCGATTCTTTGGTCTATCGGTGCGTCATTACTTCACTCCGGAGTAGTCATCAATGGGAAAGAGTATGCCTACGGTGGGCACGACAAGCATGGCGTAACTGGTGTATACTGGACTAAGCCCAAGGTTGAACCGCCCGGCGGTACGTTTCGATGCGAATTACTACACGGATTCACTCTTGCTACCCAAGATGAGATCGATTCTGCATTACGAGCCGCATCGGCAGAGTTTTTGGGCACATCGTACAATCTTCTGACAAGGAATTGCAATCACTTCACTTCGTACCTCTGTCAAAAACTGACTAGTACTCCGGGTCCTGGTTGGCTGAATCGGGCCGCAAGCATTGGTGTCGCCTTACCCTGCGTTGTTCCCCGTGAATGGATCGAGCCCCCGGAATATGAGACTGCGGATGGTGAGCTATTGGACGATGAAGACGATCTAGCAGACGAGTCGTCTCGTATGCTCTCCCAATCCAAGCCTCACTTTCTATCAGGAGGGAAAAGAAATAGCGAGGAGTGGGATAGCGAGGAAGAGAGGCGTAAAGGAGGCAGTGGAAAGGGCAAACAAGTATTGCGAGACACGTCTGGTCGCAATATTCCACCCGCGGAACGAGCTCCACAGTAGCCAAATCTCGATTATTCGACTCGTTTCGCAGGCATTATTTTGGTGTTTCTTTGGCCCTCTTCGCAAAATCAGTTGGCAAGGCGTTCCGGGAACAAGTCAGGTACTTTGTATATCGAACAAAGGTACCATTGATCTTGAAAAACAGTGATTCGGCAATTCTTAGTTCAAGATTGGTTTAGTCGGTAGTATATTCGCTATAGAATGTAGCTTGTACAATGATATAATACACTTGTGTTTTTGGTGGCTTCCCCCCTCCATAGTATCATGCAAGTCCCACTGTCATCCGTCATATTCCTACAACCGTCTCGGCTTCTCGCTCCTTGTGCCACCGAATTTGATGCGGGTAGAGTCTGCAACCCGAACGATTTTATCTCGTAAAACCTTGCCCTCAGGACTCATCAGCACTTTAACCACAGCTTCTCGGCCCTGACCGAATCCTCGCAGAACCAACTCAAGTCTTTGAATCTTCATCGGCCAGCCGGTGTGTATGAGACGCTCCAGAACATACTTGGTAAGTGAGTATGCTGAGTCAAATGTTCCACGTCGCGATTTTCGATACCCAATGTTGCCGCACGACATGGAAATAATAGGTTCGCGATTGGGCTTCGTGCAGGTAATGTGTGTGTTGTGCTTGTGAGAGTAGACATGAAAATGATACGGCTCTTGCTCGTCCTCCCTCCGTTGAGATGGCTCATATGCTTTGCCGGAAAGGGCGCTCGTGTCGATATTGGGTTTATTGTTCAGAGCTTGAAAAACCATGCTTTGTGACAAGTCGTTCATTGCGTTTGACGATTGTGCTGTCCGGTTTCGCGATAGCAGCGAGCTGTTGAGCACGCTCTCCAGAAAAGATTCGGTTTTGGGTCGAGCCTGCATCCTCCTCGGTCTGTCGGTTTTCCAGTCATCCCATCGCGCTGAAGATTGAGTGAAGAGTCGTGGCGCCAGGGACGAGGAAATTGAGACGGTGGCCTTGGATTGCCGAATGTTCAAGGGCAGTGTCGTGAGGCGATTCGTTAGTGGCCGGCTCATTTTGCCAGTATGAGCTCGGGCAAAAGCAGGGAGATGTCAAAGAATAGGATGTTGTACACCAAAATTTGAGATGCTTCCCCTGCTAAATGTACGAGTCGCATGAGCCATTGGGACAAAAAGGCTAGGTGCCCGTAGTTTTGCCGAGCGGAACGTGGGCGTGTGTTCCGCCTGCAGCCGAGCCGAAATCGCGGAAACCAAAAATTCTATTTTGTCCACTCTTCGCTTCTTGTCTGATAGACAAGATACACCTCGCGGAAACCCACACACTCCCCTCGCAGCATGAGCGTCTTTGTTCGAAGCGCAGTCAATTCTGAAAATGCTCTCTTCAGGGCACCTAACCACAAAATGAACTCCTATGGCAGATCCCCAGCTTACTGGAGGTTAGCCTCCCAACTTTCCCAAGTCTCTCGACTTTCTGCAAGCCATACCACTTATAGGGTCACCGCCGGTGCTATTCTTTCTCCTTTACGATCTCGATTACTGCCTTCCCAACTTCGATTCGTGCCAATCGAGACTGCACAAAAACGTCAGTTTCACGCGAGCATGACGATATCCCAAGACAACCAGTCTAACAAGGATGCCGCCAAATCTGCTTCAGCCGAGGCTGACGCCAAGAAAACCGAACCCGATTCGAAGCCAGACGAACCAGAATCTAAGAAACCTAATGAGAAAAAAGCTGGCGAGGAATCTGAGGGCAAGGAGAAGAAGGAGGACATGCCTCCACCACCACCACACGGCGACAAGACTCCTTGGCAGGTCTTCATGGAAACTATGAACACCGAATTCCAAGCCTCCAAAGAATGGAATGAGTCGACAAAGCAGATCGGTGCCGCGGCGCATCAATTCTCCGAAAGCGAGTCTGTTCGCCGAGCCCGTGAAGCCTACGAGAAATCGACAGGTGCAATCTCATCTACCACTTCAAAGGCAGTCAAGTCAACTGCTGGCGCTATCGGAAAGGGAGCCGCTTGGACCTGGGAAACCCCAGTGATGAAGGGAGTGAGAATGGCCGCCAATGTCACAGGAGACGCCGTGGACAAAGCCATCAAACCCATTCGTGAGACGGAAGCGTATCGTAACGTCAAAAATGTTATAGATGATGGCAGCTCCTCTAGATATGGCGGTTGGGTAGAAAAAGAAGAGCGCAGAAAAAGGAGAGCAATGATGGAGCAGCAAAACCCCGCTCATAACCAAGTCATGGAGGAGGACCCAAAGTAAGCCTCGCATTTATTCTTCCTTTTATCGCTAGTCTCAATTTGCTGACATTTCTCTAGCGCTGGTACAAACGTCACCCTTCACAAGGACGCTGCTTGGAAAGAAGCTTGGAGAGACTTTCGCGACACCAATAAATTGGTCCAGGGTCTTTTCACGATGAAAGGACGATACGAGGAGTCAGAGAATCCATTGATTTCAACCGCTCGAAGTATAACTGATCGCATTGGAGGGTTCTTTGCTGAGAACGAAACTGCCATTGTCATCAAGAAGTTCCGAACCATGGACCCCGCCTTCCAAGTTGAACCCTTTTTGCAAGAGCTGCGCGATTACATACTCCCAGAAGTTCTCGACGCTTATGTGAAGGGTGATACAGAGACATTGAAGTTATGGCTATCTGCTGCTCAATTTTCGGTATACGAGGCATTGACCAAACAGTATCTTCAGGCAGGAATGAAGTCAGATGGCCGTATCCTTGATATTCGCAACGTCGACATCCTCCGAGCTAGAATGCTAGACCCAGGCGAGGTCCCCGTATTTATCATTACCTGCCGTACCCAGGAGGTCCATGTCTACCGCAACGCCAAATCCAACGAGCTCGCGGCTGGCATGGAGGACAAGGTACAATTGGTCACATACGCCATTGGCATCACCCGAGTTCCTGAAGATGTCAACAATCCCGAGACCCGGGGCTGGCGTCTGATTGAAATGCAAAAGAGCGGCAGAGAATGGCATTAAGCCGCCGCCGGGTGCAAAGTTCTCCAACTCGACAACGACCACCTTGGAATTTCTCTATCAAGGTTCCGGTCTAATCAAGGACGATTTTGTCATATTTGTATTTGTATATTAAATTTGGCGCTTGCCTATGTTGTATGTACTATTCGTGTAATACCCGAGGAGGAGATATCAGGCAACAAACATGAAAGCAGGGAGAGAGCAACTTAGGGAAATGCAACAAGGCGAACGATTGGGAGATGATGCATGGGCAAATAACACCGCTCTATTGACTCTGCCCAAGGCAGAACCTGCATACGTGTACGATTCAACGTTAGAGGGGCATTCAGTATAGAGAGGACATCACACATATCTCTTGTCAAAACGGCATAATTGATAACATATCAATTCAGCACCACGGTTCACTCCAACGTTGACTATTCTAATGGAAATTTCCGCTCTATAGCAATAACGGTGTTGGAATTGATCGAACAATATTAATATTCATCATGCACCACCGGGAATGATTTTCCTATCAAAGAACTGTGCGTATCTGCTGTAAGCCCGATGCTGGAGAGATTATGAGAATTTTTACCTTGTTGAGGTATTTGTTAGGACTGGCCCTGAAGGGGGAGGAATCTCCATCAAACGGTTGGCCGGCCATCTTGGTCCTTCATTCATTTTTTTTTTTACCGAAGTTGCTCTCTCTCCTCCATGAGGGCCTTGCCCAGCAAGTTCAGACCCCAATCGGCCTCGTTCTGTACAGCATCTTCGGCCATGTAGCCGATTCCCGGCACATCTCGAGCACTGTGCCGAGACCTGGCGTCCGTCGCCGGCCTGGTAAATTCGAGCATGTTGCCCTTTCGTACAATTTCTTCGCCATGTTCACGCCATATCTCGTCCGAGTACCCTCTGATTCGTTGGTCAAGAAATTCGGCCCCCCCCGGAACTGTCGCTGAAAGCACCAGCTTCGCAACAGCTCGGTCCTTGGATATCAAAGCTTTGTGATAGACGATGTAGCTAAGAAAATGGTGGAAGTTGATTGACAAGATATCAGACAACCGCGTTAATGATGTGGAGTACGGCGGCTTACTGTTCTAGAGTCCTGTAGGAAATAGCTGGGATTTCATTGTCTGCGAATGGTTCAAAAGGCCATTTCACGAGAAAGCCACCCTTCAAACTCGTCGGTTTCTCTCCAAAAGAAGATTGGGCTTGCATCTACAACCGACTGACCACCACCCATGGCTGGGAAGTAGTCTGACACAAAAATAACTCGTGGTCCCGAACGACCCAAACATTCAAGAAAAGATGATGACGTGCAGAAACCCCATGAACGAGTAGAGTTGGGAGTGTGGATTGTTGTTATTCCGGTCGAGGCCGAGGACTTATACTTACTAGACCAGACCAGTTCCCGAGTTCGACAGGCATTCCTGGCAGGCGAAGGACCCCGCGAGATAGAATCGTGAATGGAAAGAGACAGGTGAAAGTGCTGGGTGAACTCTCTTCCTACGCAAATGAACATGGTATTTGTTTAGAGATGCTACGCAGGCAGGTTCTGTGACATCGTTACCGATCACACCGCGCGACACGAACGCGATTAATATTCCCTAGCTAGGTACTGCTAGTATCTCTTGTATAGAAGGAATAATTCACGGGAAGTTTTTAAAAGACATCACTGATACCCATTGAAGAAGACACCAAAATAACTGCGAAGATGAGTTGTTCATTTTCCCAAAGAAAGAAGAAGAAAAAAATACCATCTGATCATTATCCATGGTCATTTTCGACCTAAATTTGCACGCTCCATGAGATTCATTCAATGCTTCGTCTTCAGACGATCGAGCATGAGATGGGAAAAATAGGAAAAGAAGGATAGAAACACTGCAAAGTCAATTGATGAAAACGAGATGCCCGAAAATGACACTCCATGATCCATCTTGATTTCATCAATCGAACCGAACCGAACAGAACGCACGCACGCACGCACGCACTATTCTGTTCACCACTTGACAACCTTTTGAGGGAAGAACTCATCGATCAGCTCCAAGTAGTACGGCTTGAGCTCCTCGACCGAAGGCACGTCGTCGCTCTTGCTGTACAGATCGTAGGGGTTGAAGGCCTGCACAGCCTTCATCATAGCGTGGTCCTTTTTGGACATGAGCTCGTGGTAGGCACCCTCTCGGTGCCAAGGATAGAAAGAGTGGTAGCGGATCATGGCGAGAGCCTCGTCGGGAAGGGTAGATTGATCCTTGACAACGTGGTACAGGTACTCGTCGTGGCCCCAGCTGAGCATGACATTGTCGAGGCCACACCCGGGGCCATAAATGCCGAACTTGGTGCTGAAGACGGGGTCCTTGGTGTCCGGGTTGGCGGCAAAGGTGTCGGACAAGACGATGCGCTTGTCGAAAGCACAACCGACGGGGAAAGTGTCGCCGACAACGTCCCACTGGCCCTGGGTTCCGAGCTCGGGGAAGAAGAGCATCAACTTGCCCAGGTCATGGATCAAGCCGGTGAGCTGCATCCAGCGGGGTTTGCCGTCTCGGCGGATAGCCTCGGCGGATTGCAGAAGATGTTCAATCTGAGACAGCTCGGTGTCAGGGTCTGATTCGTCCACCAGGGTGTTGAGCTTCTCGATGGCTTGCCAAACAGTCATCTCAGTTCGGACCCGAGCGGCACTGTTGAAGCGGTTGCGGGCAGCAAGGTTGTAGGCGACGGTCTGCTTCTCATGCTGCTCTCGGTAAAAGTTCTTGACTCTGTCGCAAGCATCTTCATATTGGCGAAACTGAGTCTTGTCCTTCTCGGTATCAAACTTGGCCTGCGAGTCGTACTTGATGCAGTTCACCTCATCGATGGCATCGGAGAGACTCTCGAGAGCCTGACCTGCATCCTGGGCCGGCGGGTACTCGGAGATTGCTGAAGGGGCCATTGTGATTTGGAATGAGAAGATTCGTGTGTTCAATTTGGGTAGAGATAGGCAATGGAAGGGGGGGGAGGGTTGCGTGAAAAAACCCGTGATTTGCTGGCAAAGTCGTTTGCGCCCAAATCGTCGTATGGAACTGGGGAGTGAGTTGATTTTGTGAACTCGAAATTATGAGCTTGAATTACCGAGAAGCAGACTGGGAAGCGAGCAGACTTTGTAATCGGAAGAGTCTGAATGGAGAGAGAATGGACAAAGCGACACATTCTTGACCTTAAGTATCTGGAACAGGGCCCCCTTTTGAAGTCGAAACAGGGTTTCCGATCATTACTAAAAAAACACATTTCCATTCTTGGTAACCTCGTCACTCACTTGCCCGTCACCTTTCCACTCCTCCGCGCACTATTATTCACACATCACGGAGCACGGTGGAGAGGCGTTTCGGCGACGTTTACCGAGTCCAGGCTGCAGCGGTGATTTTCTCTCGCCAGCAGTTGCCGTTTCTGGTCATTACCTTACTTCTAGCGGCATCAAGACATTCTCGAAACCCCCCCCCCCCCCTCCTCGAGGTGGCAACGGCCCACGTCCCAGGCACTCACTTTAACCGCCGGCGGGCATTGCCTAAAATGGCCGCGGTGGGCCGTGGGGAAATCTGATCGGACTGGAGTTGAGGGTCTCGCAGATTTGGAACATTTTTAGCTCGGGAGCTCGGCACAATCTCGTCACGATGCCATTCTGAAACCGTTCGCCGACCGAGAATCAAGACGATTCACGGGGCATCTCCACGTTTGGTGAGGGATCAAGGGGCGTCGTCTACGGGCTCACGTGTCACAAGTATCATCGACACCTTTGGTCCTCACACAACCAACCGGGGCATTATTGCTAGGATTACTAGGTGTTTGGATGTACAGAACCTTCCGCTCTTCAATGTCATAAACCGGGGAAGAATGGGGAAGAACGGGGTAGGACGGAACGGGATGAAACTTTTCCCCTCACAGACCTTCCATGGTGACATCTCCGCCGACACGACGGGCGGCTCCGATTTGAGGGTACGCTTCAAGACTTTTTTGGTTGCTTACGTGGAGAAAGCGCGCAGAGCGTTTACCCCGGAGCCACCTCGACTCGTCGAGATGCCTTGTCACGCGGTGTCGACTGTCTCGAAGTGATGGTTGAAAAAAAAAAAAAACGGCGGATGGTTTTATGTAGACAGAATCATACCTGGAATTCAAGCATATGCTCCATAACGGTTTTGGCATCGATTATTGCACTGCCACGATGGCACGGTCCTCGACAACTGATGTTGCCGGGACATCTTGGGTCACGGATAGCAGCGTCATCCAGACGAAACATTCTTGATGTATGTGATGCACCGTGCTTTTGATGTTGAGCGGACGAAAAGGAGAAAAAATCCTTGTACATTGTGCCTGTGCTGTGAGTCGAAGCCATCAAACGTCGCATTTCGTGGCAGTCAAAGCGTGCTGGCCCAGCCCCCAGCCACCACGCGACGCAAATGTCAAAAGCCGCGTGCGAACCCCTCAAGAATGAGAATTCAAAATAACGTGATTGATTCAGGCTCGGAGCAATTTCCCATTTCTGGGCGTCATTTGCAAACGGTGAGAGACTTTGAATCTGTGCTTGCTCATTGAATATGTAATGTTTGCCGTCCATGCAACGGCGTAGATTTCCCTTTTGAAGCCAGCGGAATTTGATTTGGAATCTGCGTGCCATGTCTCTTTTATGTCCTGGAATCCCACGGTCGATTTTCAAGGTCAAAGCCCTGATAATGAGTTCGCATTACTAGCGTCGTGAACTATAGCGGATGTCCTCGCTGGCATCAGTCGTGGATTGGATGCGTTTTGTCCTGATGAAGACGACAAGCCGATGCCCGGTGGAGGATCTTCTGTATGGCCGAATGAAGGCGTCTGTGTGACACACAAGACGCAGAGTGAGCCGCAATTGTGCCCGATCGACATGTGAACTAAGCTAAGGAATCTTACGAAGCGTCGGCTAGAGAGATATGCTTCTGAAATGGAGAATTCTCCCTCTTTGGGCCCAAGGCGACAGACTTCTTGAATGACCGTTGAAAATATAGCGCCGACCTCCAGAGAGTACGAAACTGATCGTTGCCTCCGACATAGTTCCAAAGCTATTGAGGGTGGGTGCCTCGCCCAAAGGAGAAGACTTCTTTGTAGCGGAATTTTTCATTTGTCCTTGATATCCGAGCGAAAAATTCTTCTATGCCCGTGAATACCTATGTGTGAGTGCGAGTACGGTAGATTCAGAAATCGGAGCAACCCGCCGGCACTTCTTAACGCATACTGCGAAGGTCGCTGTCTTCGCTTCAAACGTGAGTAATCCTGACTTTTACTTGCGCTCGGGCACTGGCAAGAGTCCAGAAACATTGCTTTCTTGGGGTGCTCTGAATATTACTTCATTCAAGGCCACAGCAGAAAATCCAAATGCCTGCAAGGTTGGACGGCAAACTTTCACCCAAAGTCCTCTCGCACATCAGGATTGAACAAACAGTCTCGAACTCACCTGCGCCCGAGGATTGGATTTTCTACAGCCCTTCAGCAACCGTTGTCTAAGCTGATACGATACGAGAAACTGTGGGCGCAGGACTTCAGGAATATCCTATTCTAGAACCCAAGACATTCGCCTCAACATGGCGTTTGTAATGTTACACACCGATACTGCACGGCATCTGTACCAGTGGCGACTCTTTGAGCAGATTGGCGCGACTCCATGTAACTTCTCTTGGGAGGACAATCGAGGCACGGTGTCCAAGATAGCAGAGAGGAGAGGGAACAGCTGAGATTTGCGCAACGGAGCACGCTGTGAGGCATTAACTCCGTGATGCCCAAACATGGGGAAAAACGTGGCCGACCCAGCTTTCGATGGACAACTAAACGCGCACATCCGTGAAAAAATTGAGTAGGCATCCGCCATTAGTCCTAATCCGTCAGAAGGACCCGCCCACATTATTTCAGTGTGGCTTATGCATATTTATGATTCTTTATACCTATATTGAAAGTTGATTTAAATAAAATAGTAATATCAGGGACTAATATCATAGGTTAGGGGCTTCTAAAATAAGATTTAGAGGCATACGTATTACAGGAAATTAGAATCAAAATGCTTATCTCATGTTAAGGTTATCATAAGCAGCGGCGGATGCACATCCAACGTTTGACGGATGCGCGTTTAGTTATCCGCTTTCAATACCTTGTACGGTATGGTATGTGTTGAGCGTTGCATCGTGTGGCCGGCCGCGGACCAATCTCCCGGGTTGACGGAAAGGGAAACGGTCAGGAAGCTTGCAAGCGTTGGATGGAGCCTTTCGTCACATCAAATATGTAATCCGCAAGAGGTATTTAACGGTGGCTTGTTCACCGGCAGGGTTGATCGAGAACAGGGTAGTAAGTGTAGTAAGTAGTACGGAGTACGGAGTACACACATAATAAAGCGAGGGCATAATAAAGCGAGGGCAGGGGAGGTCCTCGACCACGGCTGCGGGCCGGGGGCTCGGGCTTGGGCTTCTCCCGGAGAATGAGGACGTTGGGCGATGTGAGCTGAATACGCAACAGCGACAAGGCGCATCAGATCGAAGAGAAAAGAATGAGCTGGCCAGATAGCAAGCACCATGCAGTACGGAATATTTTGGATGTCCTTGTTCGAATAACATGCAAACACGGCTCGCCCAGCGAGGACTATTGAGCTGCAAGTTGGCCAGGGCCCAGGGGTAGGGGTGGTGGGGTCTGGGCCGGGCTGAGCGCAGCGGTATGGTTCAGGGGAAAGAGCGGGTTGATTCAGATCCATGCCTGCCCGAGACGGCATCACTGAACTTGTCCGTCAACGACTCAACGACTCAACGACTCAACGTAAAGCACTGGCCAGACTTGAGTATACCTGCCCCTCAAGGTACTTGCCAGCAGCAGATATATGAGAAGGGACATCTCCGCTTGTACCTTTGCCATTGCTGCTTGCCCACCGACACATTTTTTAGCCATTTGACCATCGACCTCAAATTCAACAATCTAGTTGTCGGCACGATCTGGGCAAACGCGTCTTATCTCAATTGTTTTCGCCACGTTATTCCATATCAACACTGCAACTATTGCCGAACTTGGTTTGGACATTCATCCAGAGGCTTCCTCGCCCCAATCCATTCGTTGTGCTTGTTCTGTCTGACTGATAATCACTTGTCTTCGTTGGTTTCTTTTTTTTTTTTCGTCCGACCTACAGCCGCCCGAGTACCTCTGTGTCCATAGCTCAACTGCTCACTCACTTACTATCGACGATCTCACCGCCTCTGTTCTGACATATCATCCAGCATTAAAGCCAGCCCCGAGTCACCCTCTGCCTCCGCAATTCCCATGGTCATTGCAATTGGCCTTCTTTTTGGCCTTGCACTTTTCCCGACAACGGGAGCGAGACTGCTAGTTCCCACCACTCCTACCTGAGGATCTTCAGTGTCTGAGATGAAGTTGGCCGCTGATTCAGATTCAGCACTGCCGCTGCTTTATTACGCATACCCAGGCACCGTTTTCTTTTGCTTCCTGGTGGCATCCTTGTTCTCCGTCTGCACTCTACAAAGCCTCAGACATGGGAAGCAATCAAAATCTGATCTTTCCGGTAAGACGGTTGCTGTCGGACTGTTGGGAATATTTGTCGTCACCTACGTTGTACAACTTGTTGCTCTGGTTGCCACCACCACCTCGGAGAAAAAATGGCCGCCGGCCGAACAGATTGTCGTGGGGAATCTATCTTGCCTCCTAGTGTTCGGAATACAGCTTTCCTGGCTTTGTGGAACAGGGGATATTGTGTGGTATCCCTATCAAACAGCCTGGGCACTCGCATTTGTTTTTGAAGTCATTCTGGGATCTTACGCCATAGTCCACTCTCAACCGCAATGGCTCTGCCGTTTTAAAGTTGCAGAAGTTGCACTGATTCTTTCCCGCTGCATAATTCTTCTCATACTTACCCTCTTGACTTCTATGCAACGGTGCATTCGAGCTATCAGCCGATCTGCGCCAGGTGCAGAGTACGAACCGTTGTTAGCGAACGGTGCCAGCGCTAATGAATCTGCGTGTGGCTCAACATCAGACACTGAGGCCCCATCCGACGAAGAGACGGAGTATAATTGGGAGCGCCGCCAGCGAGAAGCGAGAGAAGCGATGGAAAAAAGGCTCAGGGAAGGCGGCAACTGGTTTGCGTACGCTAAAGGCTTCATGGTAAGCGAGTAACCCATGGACCAGTCACATCAAAAACCCACCAACATTGAAATGACCTATGCAAAGTCGAGCCGCCCAAGTGCATCTACCGTGACTAACCATCTGAAGATTCTTTTTCCTTACGTTTGGCCTGTCGGAAATCGTGAGTTGCAGCTTCGAGCAGCTGCTGTGGGCTTGTGTCTCCTAGGGTCGAATGTGCTTCATCTGTTGATTCCTCGGCAGACGGCCATTATAATGGACAGTCTTGCAAGCCCGAACGGAAGCAATCCCTGGGTAGCCGTGGCAGTATTCGCTGCATTGAGGCTAGCTTCGTCTGACTCGGGCATTGAACTTTTGCGACAGTGGCTCTGGGTACCAATTCGATATTACTCTCATGACGCAATGACGCGAGCTGCGTACTCTCACATGATACACTTATCGGCAGACTTTCACGATTCAAAGAGCTCGTCTGATATGATGGTGGCCATTCACGGTGGTCGTGCTGTGTCCAATGCCATAGAAAGCGTACTGCTTCAGGCAATCCCCATGTTGATCGACATGTGTATCGCTCTTGTTTATCTCTCAGCTACATTTGGGGCTTACGAAGGTTTTATTACTCTGGCAACTGGAACCATCTTCTTCATCATGGCTGCCAGGTTGGTGGCCGAGTCCAAGACAGCAAGTCGCCTCCGCGTGAACGCTATGTATCAGGAACACTATATTCGGCAGTCCGGGCTACAAGGATGGCAGACTGTCAGCGCCTTTAACCAGATTGGATATGAAGACAATAGACATGCTAACGCCGTGACCACCAGATGGCTTAGAGAGCAGAAGTTCATTCTGAGCTGGTATGTTTCGATAGCATTTCAGACCATGGTACTCACCTGCGGTCTGTTGGCCAGCGCCTTTTTAGCGGTGTATCGAATCCAAAATGGCAAGGCCACGTCTGGCCAATTTGCCATGCTATTAATGTATTGGTCGCAATTGACATCTCCGCTGCAATTCTTTGCTAAACTGGGGAAGAGCATGAGCGATGATTTCATAGATGCGGAAAGGCTACTGGAAGTCATGAAAACGAAACCCACGGTTGAGAATAGAAAAGGAGCAAGGCACTTGAAATTTTTAGCTGGCCATGTCAAGTTTGATAATGTTGACTTCAGCTATGACGGACAAAAAAAGATCATCAATGGTGTTTCGTTGGATGTTCCTGCAGGCCAGACCGTGGCTTTTGTTGGAGCGACTGGCGCGGGAAAATCCACTCTTTTGAAGCTCCTCAATCGATTCTACGATGTCACGGGGGGAAGTGTCTCTATTGACGGCCAGGAGATTCGGGACGTAGACCTCTTCAGGTCAGTGATGTGGAAATCAAAACAACATTTTTGGGCCTCATGCTAACAACGTGTTTGTTTTCGACAGCCTCCGAGACCGTATTGGCATAGTCCCACAGAATCCGATACTTTTCGATGACACAATCATGAACAATGTCCGATACGGAAGGCTTACTGCCACCGACGAAGAAGTGTTCAGTGCATGTCGTGCAGCTTGCATACATGATAAGATCGAAGGTTTCACACATGGTAAGTGGCAATGGGTGTTGCCATTGCTACAATGCTCTGACAGTCTCGCCAGGATACGAAACTCGAGTCGGCGAACGAGGCGTGTAAGTGATATGCATACAAACGTCTTGGAATCTTCGAATGTACTGACAGGCGCAGGAAATTATCGGGCGGAGAACTTCAGAGAGTCGCCATTGCGAGGGCGATCTTGAGACGACCTGATATCGTCTTGCTGGACGAAGCGACAAGCGCCGTTGATACGGATACGGAGCAACAAATTCAACTTTCCTTTAAGCGGCTGTGTCAAGGTCGCACAACTTTTGTTGTGGCGTAAGCATGAATCAATCACCCCATAATGAGGATCCCCCAGCTAATGTTCATAGGCATCGTCTATCAACCATCATGAATGCGGATCGCATCGTCGTTGTCGAGCAAGGCCAAGTTGTGGAACAAGGCAGCCACAGTGAACTCATTGTAGCTAATGGCAGGTACGCAGACCTATGGTCAAAACAAGTATTTTTACGGCCACGCAAATCACTCGACATCCAAGACATCATAGACGATAGGTCTGCAGTGGCGGATGACTTGTCTTCAGAGCAAACTGCGACGGAACCCGACAAAATGAGAGGAGAGGACTTTGACAGCGAAGCGATCAAGACAGACGGGGAGGAATCTGAGTCGAGCGAGACTGGAGTCGCACCATCATCGGAAAGAGGTATAGTCACCACCGCTTCGCCTGCAGGGTCCGATCGTAAAATCTAGTGCAACGCAGGAGCCCATCTTAAACCCGGTTGCATCTGAGTTTATCCCCGGGAGTCTGTCTACGCAATATTACCCCAGCTTCAGGGATGCTCCGCTCAAGATCTGGGGGTGCGGCTTTCGCGAGTGCGAAATCATCTCAACCTGGCTTCATCCCGTGCGTGAAGGGCGACCGGAAGATGTAGACCGATTTTCAGAAACAGCAGATATTTGAGGTTGTATTAATAGCCGCTTCTGAGTCTATGGCACACCATTGAAAATTTGGTTTCATTAAGCTCTCAAGACGAGGACATTGAAGGCAAAAATGTTCTAAAGTGAGTGAGTATTGTATCTCTCGCCTTGCAGATAACATCAGTGCTTTCTATGTGTTATGACGTTATGACACCCGCTGTCTGATGGCTTTACATCAGACCAAATAAAAATAAAAATGAAAACCACCCAGCTTCCTGGTCATCGATAATGGCAACGTCAAACCAGCAACCTCGTCGAGCCTTCAAGCCATGTCTCTGCTCAACTTGAGTTTCCATTTTTTTCCAGCTTATAGACAAATTCTCATGTCCACAGTAGCCCGGAAAATCCGTTTACCCCTTCGCAGCCATTCAAAAACAGAAAAAGTGAAGGCCCGAACACCAGTTGGAAGAAGTTCACGTCAGCGACATCTGTCGTCAAAGAGATTCTCCCCTGCTATTGTATTGATTTGTTTTGTAAGGAAAAAAAAGTTCATAAAATTGCTGTGTATTCACAGTCATAGGTGGCGTTGGGAAGTACACACGGTCAGCATCAAGCGCATTATTCGTCATGGTGCACATTAGACTTGATTACACAAATTCATGGTTGCCTAGTCTGTCTGCTGGGGGCAGCAGGGAAATAAAATGCTGTCCTCGAGGGAATGCAGCGTTCGATCAATTTGACCTTTGATCGAACTCCTGTTGTGGTCTCCAAATAAGCACATGGCTCATTTCTTTGACAGATGACAGTGTCCCATTTTAATTATTCTCTAGTCGGATGTCCATTTATTGGCCCGGGCTGTTCTGGTTATTACCTGGGGCATTACCCGGAGCACCACCGCCCATCATATTACGAGCCCTGGATTTCGAACATCATTAGCATACTACTCGTAACAATCCGTTGCGGCCTTGGATGGCCAGTAGAGAATCGGAACCGGCACTCACATATCAGCGATGTTTGGGTCAGACATGAGGCTGTTGAGGTCAGGCATTCCTCCACCACTGCTGAATTGGTTGGCCATTTCACGCAGACGGGGATTGCTCATGAGGTTGCCCATGAGGTCAGGATTGCTCATCAAATTCTGTGCCATGCTTGCAAACATAGGATTGCTCATGATGGAGCTCAAATCAGGCATTCCGCCGCCGCCGCCGCCGCCGCCAAGCATTGACGCAAGGCTGCTCAGATCAGGCACACCACCGGCCCCAGCACCGGTGCCTGGACTGGGTGATGATCGTGGAAGGCTGACTTCCTCGGCCTGCATTTCTTCGACACGTCTCTTGGCAGTCTCGTAGCCCTTCTTCATGGCCTCGGAGCCACCGTTGCCCTCGTACTCAATGCCCTTGTTATATGCTTCCATGGCGCCCTTGGCGTCACCCATGGCGAAACGAGCCAACCCCAGACGAGACCAGGCTTTGGTATAGCTTGGGTCAACGGCCACGGCGGCCTCAGCGTCGATGCGTGCAGAGGTATGGTCCTTGGCGGCAGAATGGGCAGCAGCGCGGTTCGACAAGAAAACGGCGTTTGAAGGATGAATCTTCAAGGCCTGCGTATACAAGTCGATGGCGGTGGGGTAGTCCTTCTGAGCCATGGCAGCATTGCCCTTGCTCTTGAGGCCCTCGGCCTCCTTCTTCTGCTCCTCAGTTGGCTCGGCAGTTGAAGCAGAGCTACCGCTGGCGTCAGGGGCAGCAGCAGCAGCACCACCACCACCACCACCGGTCGAAGCCTTGAGCTTCTCGTAGACAGAGTAGATGGACAACAAGCTCTGCGAGCCGACGGTAGCCTTGACGGCATCTTTATCATTGGCATCGACCTTGAAGGACTCGGCGATGCAGTTGATAGCGACGTCTACGGAGTCCTTATCTTCAGCGGTGAGAGTGCCATCCGTGGCAGAAGTGGACAGGAAGTCGCAGATGGCGAGCGCCAGACGCTGCTTGGATGTATGATGAGAAGCCTATGTTCGGAGGCAAAAGAAGCTCACACACCAAACGTCAGCCAAATCTAAGTCGAAGAGTAGAGGCGAGCAGGACATGATTGGGGGAAAGCTTGGGCCACTGGGAATGGAGTGGGCGGCGGCGAGGTTTCTTACCATTGGCGAAACAGAGAGGGATATAAACCCTAGGGGTCTGCGAGTCAGGCTGCCTTCGAAATGGTGGGAATATCAAATATTGGCGAGCAGGCTGGAGCAAAAGCTGTTTGATAGCTTGATAGTTGGGCGTTTGTCGGTGACTTTGTCGGCGGTGCCCCGCGACATGTGTGGGTGGGGTCCAGTCGTCTGATTCCACGCCTGGCATTATTACGGAAGGCATGGGGAGGAGGTTTCGCACTTCGATGCTCTTGTGGAACCTTCTACCAGAGCAGAGTCGTTTACTACATACATGTATGAACATACCGAGCACACATGCGATAACTTCACCAGGTAGGTAGTACAAAAGAGGGGGAGCCCGTAGAGCTATTAGGTCACAGTCGCGAAATCTGTCCTACATGTATGTATGACTCGACTACAGAGTAGAAGGTAGCTTGTATGCAGTCTTGGCTAACCCCCTACTTGGTATGTCTATGAATTTAACAAAGTTTTGTCGCTCGCATGCCGCTTGCCTCGTAACAAAGGGCTGAGAACAATGCACGTGCATCGTCAAGCAACCCACACGCTTCGTCGTCTATCACGACTCCTAGATTATAAAGGAAAGCCTTTATGCCCATGGTTGATGGTTAGGTCTATGCAGGAGTTGACTGACTGCTTGCATAGATTGATTGTCCAGGTCAAAACCACTCTCATCGTGACAATGTCGACGTCCCACCTCGATTGCGCCAATGCAATCGCTTCGCGTTTTCCCGATACACAAATGCGCGCATCCATGTACATGCCGGAATTCACTTCTCTCGGCGTTTCCGGTCGACATTCTTGACACGCCGATTCCTGATGGCCGCCACTCTCCAGGACTTCGCATAGACTCGAATTGCATCCTTGAGAACCACGAAGAGACACCCGCCAATCAAGCTGCGGCCCCATTGCTGTTGCAAGAGTCCTGGTCGACCGCCTGGGCCGGCGCACAATGTCCAGGGGGTGCGTGAAGCAGACGCTGTCCAGGCTTTTGGTAAAACTAAACGCAGAGCTTCCCCCATGGCAAACGATACCCCAGGTAGTATAAGTGCACTGACGACTGAGTTCGAGACGCTGGATAACAGTCCACCGACTCCCATTCCTCTAGCAGGAGGCGCCTGCGGAGCCTCGTGCTGGTCTTCCTCTTGACCATCATTCGCTGCCACTGCGCCCTCGATTTCTTGCTCTTGACCTTCGCCGAGGGCTGGCAGCGGCTCAGGGGCATCTTCTTGATCCAAATATCCACCATGGCCTTGGAACTCAATGTCGAACCCACCTTCGTGTTGCCGTTCACCTTGGCCCGGATGATCGCCAGCGTTTTCGTCAGCTTCACCAGGTTCCATTTCGACGTGTCCTATATTCCCTTCAGCTGCTTCACCGGCACCTTCACCGGCACCTTCACCGGCACCGTTGACATCTCCTTCGGCATGTCCAACTTCTCCTCTTCGCAGCGCAAAGATGAGCTGTCCGCCTTGTTCGTCACCACCATTGCCAGCCTCTCCGTCCATGAGCTCGATACGATCCACGTCATCGATCTGAAGATCGTCGTCATCGTCATCGTCATCGTCATCGTCAACGGGATCTAAGGCGTCGAGAAGACCTTGCAAGAGAGCGACAAGGCCACCTTCCACGTTATGTTGTGCTTGTCGACGTCGGTCCGCATTTTGTCGTGCATCGTTGTTTGGAGCTGCCGGTGGCAGACCAAGAATCTGCCAATTGAGCTTGGTCTCATACGGCAAGACAAACTCCCGCCACAGGTTGTAATAGACGGAGCGAACATAAGGAAACACAGTCATCGCCAGCTGCGGTGACGGCGGCCAGGAGAAAAACGTATCGTCATGCATAATTTGATACATGCCGTACTGAATTCATGGGTATTAGTGGATGTTCTTCGAGGGAGGGTATAAGGTTAAATTGAAAGCTTTAGTAAAGTCCATACCAGAGAAGCTGTCGGCAAGAAGATCTTGTTGCTTAAATTGGGAAAAAACTGGCCGAAGAGCAATGTTGGTGCCACGTTCATCATCACAAGGCTGCTCCATATTCTTTCCCGAATAAATCGGACGCCACCTCCGTTTTGGGCGTCAATGATCATATCAGGGCCCAGCAAAAACCGCATCATGGTGTTCTTTCCTGCAAAAGACCACAGGGCCAAGGTGCCATACATTTGCAGACTGAACTGTACGCCCATAGAGACACCAGTTAAGATGATGTACGGGGTTATTTTGGTGTATCGTTTTTGTACCAAGTCGTTGAATGCGACGAGCAAATCCCGAGGTCCTTCCATCTTGATGGCAGACTTGCACACCGGACACACGAGCGGCTTACTCCTGCGCTCGCAGTCCAACACCCAGGACAGCATACAGTCTTGATGAGCCTCCAAAGTGCATGGGCAAGGATCAACCCACGAGTCTGGAGTATCAGAAGGGTCCTCATCCGTCAAGCATATAAAACATCGTCGTGGAGCATCTGCTGGTCTTTCCACCTTGACAGCCTTCAAGATTTCGAGCGGCAGGGTTGTTTCTTTGTCTTCGGACGCCATCGTGAACAACAGGGGCCGGTGATGCTACAAGACAGGAAAAGAAGCGCCACAGTATGTTCGAGCGAGGGAAGTCGTCGTCTCGGGCGTTTCAAATGTTCATAGTTCGTAGGGTGATTTCCATTCTAGTCAAGAACGACTGGTGCAAACTCGATGCTCTGCCAACAAGATATGGATAGAAGTGGCAAGATATCGCTTCCTGATCCTGAAGATCTGACGTGAGTGCCTGAAATGATACGAGGCAGGATCTGGGACAGTGAAGTCGCACATAAACTGAGAGCTCGGCGATCGGAGAGAGTCCCCATCGATGCTGCCTTTGCTAACATAATGTCACGGCCGCCCAACAAGAGGCCAATCATAATCCACGAGAGACCCCACTTGGCACACGATGGAAGTTCATTGAACAATAACAAATGCACATCCGTTCCTGACACAGCGAATGTCGATATGTAAATGCTGCTGGGTTGGTAAGAAGCAAAAGAGAATCGAATTTGACCTCGCACAGATTGGTTCGATCTTGCTGCGAGCAATCTTCAGCTGGCTAAGATGCAAGTTTCTCTGTCTCCCGCATGTGGAGGTTTCGTGCAGCAACTGCGGATATTCGACATTCTGCTTTCCCTTTTATGAAATCGAAGAACTCGAATAGAAATCCTTTGATCTGACAGGAATGCTATTGCTTTGCGCCGCTGTATCCGCAGCATATTGGCCTAAATCGCAGGACAAATAAATTACAAGGCTCTACGGACGTCCGCGTCAAAAGTCATGTCCTGTGAGGGGCATACGGAGTGGAGACAGTAGAGACGAAGCGCGACCACATAGTGGGTCCTAGCACTAAGCGTAGTCGCCCGGCTGCTAGCTAGTCACGTGTGCGCAAGGTGGGATAGCGAAGACCGCCCACGTTGCATTGTATAGGGGTGTGATCCACGAGCCGGTGCAAACTGTAGTGCAAAATACACATGACTAGACGCGCTAGCTATTTTTATCAGCTAAGATCTATAGAAATTTATAGAACTTTATCTAAATTAAATAAACACTACATCCCCCCCTATTTATAATATATCTTTTTACGTAAGGCTATATAAATCGTGGATTAGACCTTAGGGGAGGTTAGACTGCACTTAAGAAATTATGAACGAAGTAGTACTTCGTTCTATGCATATTTTCGATGGAGTAACATGGCTTTGTTTCTTACATATCCATGTAAAAACAGAATTTCATAAATAATGATGCCTTATTGTCAAAGCGCGTTCTCGACTTTCGACCTTCTTTGAAGTAGCTGTCGTCTTCCTGTGGCTCTCTACCAGACGACTGTGCTTGACGGCAAAGGTGAACGGATTGCCTTCCTCTAACATGACGCGAGTCGCAGAACGTGATTTCCATTTTGGCGTTCGCCCTCAATGTGGCCTGTGCAGCGCTTTGTTGTCTGTTTCTGAACGCTTCTTCTTGCGCAAGCCTCCCAATAACTTCTACGCTGTGTTTGTACTTTTTCTAACTCCGTGTATGTCATAGTCCTTGGCAACTCAACTTCAACATCCTTTTCTGAATGGCTCGGTCCGTTTTACTTTCCGGCTCATGGCCATTTTGTTCGCAGCAAAAATGGGATACACCTTTGTCGAAAACAACAATGTAGCATGTGCGCTACTGCCATGGAGGCTTCAACCGTACATTCCGATTGCTTCAATGTAATCGTGGGAAGGTGTAAGCTACAAGATGTCGTTGACAATTTGTGGGTTGCCACCGCCTGGCGATCGCCGTGGCGCTTTGCGCCTTGCCTTCAATTAGATGAGCTGGCGATCTCACTTGACTCCTCGGTCATTGACAAGCTTGGCATGCCACAAGTAAAATCTGTGCCTCCTGAAATTCTTCATATTATTTATACCCACTCACAAAGCAGTTTATTTTGGAGATATTCTGTAGTAACCCATCTAGCCCAAAGCCTCCATACCTCACCAGATCAGCTTCAGTCAATTCCTTTACGCAACATCTCGGCATGGAGCCGAGGAGGTCGACTAGAAACTACACGGAACACCTGTCCACCTATTATACGATTGATGATTGATTCACAAGGTATTAAAAGAATTGAAAGCCTTACAGACTACCCAGAGTTCAAGACCTGGCGGACGAATTACTTCGTCTATATCGTTTTAGAACGACTTCGTGTTGCAGAGACAATTGCACACCTCAAGGTTAGTTGATATTATAGGTCCAGTAAGAGAAATGTGTATAGCTTATTCGAGTCAGGCTGGCAAATTACGATTGGAACTACCTAAAGCGTGCCGTGGCTTACATATATGGAACACGCCGATTCATATATGGGACACGCCGACTCCCCCGAGACTCAGCAAATGCACATTCTATTTCGCAAATATCCGCCGATCCACACGATTTAAAACAATTAATCTAAACCGCATATCCGGCTTGACTTTCTTTATCAGCGATGATGACATACATGGCATACACGCTCATAGTCCGGTATCTCCTTATGCTTCTTCAACTTATTTACAATTTACGGAGCGTCGTCGGTCAGCTGTTACGTGGGTTTACATACCAATTTCACAGAGAGACTATATTACTACGTTGATTTGTATAGCAAAGGAGGATAAAATTGCTATGGCCGGTATATATTTGCTTGTAAGTAAATTTTTTCAGTCAACGATATGTAGATAGTATATAGCTAATTACGTTAGTTCCGAATGAGACTTGGTGGTGATGTTATTATAGGCCGTACCTCATTTAAACGGCCGAAATCCTTCTTAACAAGTGAAACATCGCCTCATATTCTAGTATACGACACGGACGAGCTGAAACCCATTTCCTGTTTGGGTACTTTTCCTGCGCCACGGAAACCTGCAGTGTTAACATTGCCAATTTCGACGTATGCCATCGACACACCTCCATTCACAGAAGCATACTTTTCAATTGCTCCTTTAGAGCATGTTGAAAAGCTCAAGATTTTCAATGATGCACGGACCGGATATTGCATGGGCATTTTGCTGAAATATAAGAACGGCGCGCAACGTTCTCTTGGACAATGCCGAATAGGGTTTGACCAGGTCGATTATCATGACAACCCGGTTCGCTTATGCCTTCAGCGATGTCAAGTTCCTTCAAAAGCGATGAGGAATATAACATCACTTCAAGCAACGAATGTCAAAGTTCTTTGCACTACTGAGCATCATCACATTGAAGACGGCTGGACCTGTTACACATTACAGGGACAATTACATTTCTGGTATTCTTGCAAAGAAACACATTTGACTATTGTTGTTGACTAAGGCAAACACCTGATGCCTAAAATGCGATGATTTTCCGCGAAAATCTTGCCAACTGCTATGTGTTACCGTCTCGCCTTCTTATCCCGTCGCCGTTCCGACTCCAAAGACCAGGTATAGTACGTTGTACCTGAGCTTCCCGTCCAAGCAAAACATCTTTGAAGGCTCCCAGCAGCTTCAAAGTCGCATTCAGCCCACTCGCCTCGTGGCACATGTATACGTTTCCTGTCGAGCAGTCTGTCGCACTTTTATATATTGTCCTCAAACTTGACAACAACAACTTCCGGACATTCTTCTGCCTTCAGTCTCAGTCCGGGGCTCATAATTCGAACCTGACCTTGTGTGGTTGATAGGTAGCCCTGGAAAGTTGGGAGTTTGCGTCGGTGGCTGTACGGAAGTGGGAATGAGAGGCACTTCCTGGTGGTGCCAGCCCTGAGGAAGTCTGGCATGTGTTGGCCTGGGTGAAGGCGGTTTCCCGAACGTGGCTTTGTCTGGTACTGGGTTGCGTTTGATGTAATCGAGATGCTTCAGGACATCTTTCCCCTGAACGGAAAACTCGACATATTCGCCTCTCTCTGAGAGGCCATCTCCTACGGGCCAAAATTGAGTCATGTAGTCATCTTTTGCCTTGCAAGCCCATAATCTTGCTCTGGAACCAATGCATGCCATGGCCCATTATTGCTTGGCGTCTCGTGGAGTTGAAGGTGTGCGCAACAAGCAGTCAACGCTTGATATTCGACTTCATCTATTAGGTCCGTCGTGGCATCTGACCGCTTTGCCTCCATGAACAGTAAGGAGAGAGGTTGTCGTCAATGTTCTCCACAACAAGGCCGACTCTACAAAGGTCAAAGGTCTCCCTCATCGTCGGTCGGTGGCTGCTGCACGTACTCCCGGAACCTTGTTGTTGCCCGCTCTGGTTTGTTTTGCGCGGGATTCCAGAGCTTTTGCAGTTTTTTGTAAAGTAATTCCGGACATGGTCTCAAGTGATAGAGAAGTGTAGCAGGAAAGGATCATCTCAAGAACCCTCGCTTTCGGAAGTTTGTAGCTCAACTTGGGCGTCGGCCGTCGCTTTCGATACTTTGTTCATTCGCAACCGCCTCCAAACACATTGGCAAGTTGGTCTGAGGGACCGACAGTTGTTTTCCCCGGGGGTGCTACTGCACTTCCTGCGCTGGCCATGAACATCATCAGTTCAGCCAATCAGCTAGACGGACGCTACTGGCAGAAAAGTGTACACGACAAATGGTCAATTTTCTGGCCTGCATTCTTTTTTGCCTACCCAGCGAGACGCTGATGACGTAACCTGCTTGCTTTCACACGCTTGCCTGGAATTCATGATACATGTAGCATGGTGCCATTAGCACTACGTGGTCAGGAATCATGGTACTAAATGCAGTTACTCCGTGTACAGTATCACAACATATTCCTTGGGCGGTGTTTCATGAGACCAAGCCCTCGGGACGAAGACGAGCGGACGGGGTGCGCAGGGCTTCCCTTCACTATTGCATTTGCAGCTGAACGAAAATGGGACAGGCGACTCCACGCTTATTGCGAGCCTCGGGTTCTAGGTGCTTGCCAGCCCTGCGTCTTGCCGTGCGTTTCCGATTCTGATTCTACCATTGCCAACGTCTGTGGCGGTCGGTCGAAGAAGTGGCCCAGCAGCCCCATGCTGAGAATCATATTGGCTGCTTGTTGCTGTTATAGAGTACGTATTTGTTAGATGTCGTTATTTGTTTGTCACCAGCTATTCTGGCCGACCGTAGCAGCAGGGAATGAGTCTCGTTACTCATGCATCCCTCTCATCTCTCATGCTTTCACATTATCCCCCGTCTCCTTGATCTCTGTCAAAGTATCATCAAAAGCCTTGATAATTGGAGCATATAGAATTTCCGGGTCACGCGGCGTGCCTGTAAACAGTCCATCTTTGTGCGGAAATAAAATGTCGCGTATTGTCCTGCAAATTGGCTTAACACTGTCAAATGTCGACGGAAATTCGTTCAGTATCATGTCTAATCCGTTTTTGTCCATGTCACCCCGTTTGCTTTGCGCAATCTCTTCGTAACTTCCCGAGTACCAACGTGAAAGCATGGACTTCTTAGGCCGCCGCTCTAATTTTGTCGAGAGGTGCCAGCCTCGGCGAGCGCAAAGCCAGAGGAGAACATAGAAAAAAGCTTCAATATCGTGGCGATAGGTGTGAGAAATGCCGAGAAGAACTTCAATAGCCATAAACTCCATTGTTCCTGTTCGATGGCGGGCTCCACTAGGGCCTTTTCCATCCTCTTTCGCCAGGTCTAAATCAATAAGCATGCCTCTAAACCCATCAGCTTTCTCTGGGTTTGTGATGATGATATTATTCTCCGAGATGTCCCGATGAAGAATTCTTCCATCTAATAATAGCGACCGGTGCACCACGACAGCGTCACGGAGAGTTTCGAGGAGCTCAATTACTGAACTAAACTGAGTGACAGATCTTCCTGCTGGGGAAATGGCTAGAGCACGTAGAATGCGATTATCAAACGGCGTCTCGACTTGTTTGATAAGACTCGTGCCTTCGGGTTCTTGGACAGCATACTTGATGGGATCATCAACCTGTTGCGTCCTGGCTAATTGACTGTTGGAGCGAGACCTTTTGTTTGCGTAGCTGGCGGAGTCGATAGACTTTCTCTTTCGCGATACATTGCTGATAATGCTGAGGTCATGGAACTGACTGAAAGAGTGGCTGATTGGAGGTTGTGATTGCGAGGACGTGTTTGCGCTACGCGGTACACCACGAAACTTATATGGTGTTGAAAAGGTAAGATTCTCTCGTAGCTTGCTGATGCTGGTGATCTCTTGTTGATAACCCACGACTTTCGCGAGCCCTTTAACGCCTCGTTCATGAGCCTTGTTAAGAAGGTCAGCTTCAGGTGCTCGCATACTAGATGTCCAAGAAAATTTCAGAACATGGTCAAACTCGCCCGCCCCAGCTTTCGCCAAAAAACAGGATGTGCCTCGGCATACGATCGCTCGCTGAGATGCAATAGGCGTCGGATCGAGCTCAAGTTTCAGCTTTCGCTTTTTCCCTTGATTTTCGGCAGGAATTATTGCAAATAATTTGTTATCCTTTCGTCTCGTAAACGTGTCAAGGCCGAGCTCTTCGTCGTTCATCATCACGTAACCACATATTATCTGGATAAATTTCTCAGGCTCCTTATGAATATCAAACGTCGCGCCACTGTACGGTCCAGAGCGATCAAATACCCATGTCTCTAACTCTGTACCGGTGAGAGTGAAGGCGTGTACGAAGCGACGCGTTGGCTGGCTGGCGAATACATTCCGCACAGCGCTCCCAACTTGGAGCCAAAGGCCTTTGTTTTTTTGGTCAGCCTTTTTAAGTTCGCCGACGACAAGGACTTCTCTCCAGTCATGTTTTGCTTCGTTTGCAGCGCCTTTGGATTTGACAAATAGATCCAGCTGACGTTGGGCCTCTGCTCCAATTCTATTGCTTCCCGAGCTCCTAAAATAGGAAGCTTTTTCCTTGTCCAAGAAGTCACGCTGCAGACTGAGCCACCAATTACAGACGTCGTCTTCACTCGCCGCGTTGGGAAGCTTCTTCCATCTCTTATCAGTGTCTCTATAACGATCTTTACATGCATGGTAAATCCGTTTTGCTCGCCTGTTCCAAGACCGGCCTTGGAAGTATTTCTCGTGAAATCCTTCGACCGCTCGGTGCGTACAATAACGGATTTCTTCAAAGACGCGCGGTTCGATCTTCTTCCGTGTTTGTTCAGATCCCTGTTGTGAAGCAGAGGAATGGGTGATCGGGGTGTCGAAAGATGGAAGGCTCGGCGGTGGAGTAGAGTGGTTGATGGCTCGGATTAAGGCGACAACGGCAGACCAAATATCAGGATCAGGTGCCTGCTTAATGACTAGCTGCGATAATGGACGAAAGATTTTGGGTTCAAAATCGCCCTTCTGAAGTCGTAGACGAATTGCTGTCAGGTCAGATACGAGAGCATCCTTTCCAGTCCTAGAAGCAAGCAAAAGAGAAACATCAGCTGCAGATAAAATAGATAACAATTTGCTTATTGCTGCCACAAAAAGACGAGGTCGTCCTAGTTCATTAAAGCTGTTCTCTGATTCATACGCCTCCTCCTCGGTGATGCATGCTTCCGCGTCGCGTAACGCTTCCCGAACAGTAATGAGCGAGTCACCAAGAGGATTCTGTTCGACCGTAAGGCGCTCCTCTGATGTAAGATGTTCCATTTAGTAGGAGTAGGCAAAGGACGAAACGACTGTGCTGATGAAGCAGCGATTGACAAGTTGTTGCACAGAGGAGAAGGCGATGAGCCGGAGGAAATACAAGCGCCCGATCACACGTCACGTGCTGAGCAAATTGGCGTCTCCTTGCGCACATTTTCCAACCATGAAGCGATTTTTGCCAATGTGTTAGTTTGAACTGCTATCCTGTTGAAGTATTGTACAAAATATTAGTAGGCCTATTTTCCAGGTCGCGTTTGGGCTTTCACTCTGATCAGGATGTTTATTGTTTCCGACTCGGATTCTTCGATATCCAATAGAGCCAAAAAGCACTTTTAGATTCTTTCGACTTGACGTATCACAACTTTCATAAGGGCACAATCTATTTTTTCCGGAACCACAAAAGCACAGGACGCGTTTACTTATCACAGCTCAATTTATTCCGATTAAATGCCCAAGGGGTCTATAATGACGTTTGTCCGCCAAAAAAAAACCATGTAGTGTCTCCGTGTAATCAAACCAACTCCCAGCATAGCATAACCATGATCAAGAGTGGCCGACAACCCACCCCTCAGTATACACTCTTGATCTCGATGATGCTCGGGCAAATACAGGTTGATGACACTGTGTTCAGGTGATCGAACTCTAAAACCTCACATAGGCAGTCGAGACATGATTATTTTTTGTTCTGGGAGTTCATGGTCAGCTCCGCATCCATGATCAAGATAGCGACCAAGCAGGGGCGTTGAGAGACGTCAGGCCGAACTTACAGGGCAGTTAGCGCAAGTGCAGCCCGAACCGCAGTTGCAAGAGCCAGACGTAGCGCATCCGCAGTCACCCATGATGGAGTTTTTGGTGTTTGTTGGTAAGTGGAGGGGGTGTGAGCGTTTGTTTGGATTTTCTGATCTTGGTGGTGTGAATAAGATAAAATATGAGAAGATAACCAAAGGTAAAGAAAAGCAGGTCAAGTAGCAAAGGGGATTCAGCAGCCTTTTAAGTCTCGGAGGCGAACCATCTGATCGGGGGTGGTAGTGCCTTCTCCATGTTCAGCCAGGTCAAGGCTGGCCGAGTTACATATTGCCACATATTGCCTGCCTAAAACACCCGACATCCCCCGCCTGTAACCGCCACAGAACCAGACCCCTCTTTACTTGGGCCGTGATAAGGTTCTCCAAGCATCTTCCGATGTGGCGACGGATGACGATCGTGGCAGGTAGGTGGCGACTGCGAGAGGTCATACGTAAGGACTACACCCACTGTACTCCGCAGATGGATGTGTTACGAGCGATCCTGGACAAGGATATGGAAGGAAGTTCCACTGCCTGCATGTCATGTCATGATTAGCAGCGAGGAAGAAGCTAAGCCCAAGCCAGAGCTCACAAGGTCAATGCGTTCAATAGAATAGACCTTTGGTTCCTAACCAAGTGCGGGGTTGATGTTTTCGTCCCCACAAACGATTCAAGGATCCGTCGTTCTGTAGAAAAGATTCCGTCCTTCCAGCTGACGACGCTGCGGGGCTGGTCGTCATTCCGAGGAACCTCAGCTTGATGTGGAATACTTTGCTTAATGAATGGAAACGTTCGATGGTCACGTGTTCAGCACTCACAGAATCAGATCAATCGCGGATTTCATGGGCTTACACACCACTGCATAGTGGCTTTGGTTGATAGCATGCAAAACGTGTTCAGAAGGCCCCTGCCAAGGAACTTTGACTTATCCATCCAGATGGCCACCGGACATGTCAGGCCAATTGACAAGGTCTAGGGAGATATCCAGATTAATTGCTGCCGGGTTCATACGATGAGTGATCGACCCGCGGTTGATAGAAGAAGGGGGGAAAATTGAGCACTGCGACATGACGGGTATAGTTAGGGTAGATAACCCGAGCTATAATTCATAAACCGCTTGCATCTGCCAGCCCATGTAGGATACCAGCCGTAATCTAAAAAAGTCTAGAATTTCCAAATTTACCTCACTCAAGTCGCCTTGACAACACTCCACGTGAAACCTGCCAAATTGTCGGAATAGTCGTAATTGCTGGTAAACCCCAATCATAGCATTAGACACAGAAGCGATAGCCAAGACGGGCGGGGCCTGACTCTCCATAAATTCCTCTCGCAAGGACTGTCCTCATGATGAAGGGTGTGGATTTGGCTTTGGCTGTGCCGAACCGCGCTGTTGGGCGAGCAGGAGACTCTCATTGATGCCGTCTTCACCGGGAATTCCAAGTTCAGTTCCGTAAGCTGATTTAATTATTGGTCGTGGGAGCTGACCACCAGTTGCATAATCCGCATTCTCGTATGCGAAATCGAGAGCTTCGCGAAGGAAGAGATTCACGTTGAATTGCGAACCATAGGCCAGAGACGGTTTGTTGAGCATACGAATGATGTGATGCCACGTCCGCAAGTACATGGATGTGACCCAAATAAACGTCCTGGCAGCAGTAACGTACGATTCCCATGCAAGCCAATCCAAGTACCAAGTGAGCTCGCCGCACAGAATTTGAGGAACACGCAAAACTCTAATGAGACCGACGACTTGACCCTCGAGGCGGGGAGAGGTGGTGACGTGCCGACGATCAAGATCGAAGAGCGTAGGGCAAGGTCCGCACTTCAGATCATCATGTCTCCTCAGATTGTACCAAATGCCGTCCTGATCACCACGATGGAAATAGAGGCCCCAGTTGAACTCTTCCCGAGCGAGATCCTGGGCACAATGTGTTTCGTATGTGGCTATATCCACCTCGCAGTAGGTGCTGGGGTTTGAACCGTAGATGGGCAACATGGCCCTCCCCTCGGAGAATCGTGAGATACTCATGGTGACGTATACGGAACCAGGCTCTAGATCTTTGACGGGTCTGGCCATGATGGCGGAAAGATGCTTCGACAATAGCGTGCGGAAGACGACGAGGTGTGATCAGAAGCCTAAGCTTCATATCGAGTGTAAAGCAGAGTCAAAGAATGGAACTGCTGGATTTACAGCGGCAAACTCGAAGCTTTTGTCGATGCGAAAACGCAAACACTCCAACCTTGTTGGCAGGCAACAGCCCGGTGGGCAAGTGATGACACCTGGCTGGGCAGGTTCAGTTATTAACATTGGACCGACCAGCTTTACCAGCCCGCAGCGCGCCGTCACATCTTCAGCGTGCGTGCAGGTAAAGAAAGCACTGAATCTTGAATGTCAATCAATGTCCGCACTTCATGCCATCATGCCATCCTTGTCATGCTCCAGCATCCGACGCTCTCATAGGCGCGCATGAATTCGCGCGGCTGCCCGAAGCTTCCCGCGGGTAAGAGGCCGATTTGGTGCAGCGAATCTGACGAGTTTATGCGAAAATATCGCCCGATGGCAACGGGATTCTAGCCCTTGCCTGCATCATGCCCGCGATGCACCAATTTGCGGGAAGATACCGAGCCCAGCAGGTACAGGAGTACAGGAGGTGCTCTCAATTGAAACCATCAGCTTGGCGGAGGGAGGAGAGCCCCAAGCCCCCCAAGCCCAGGCTAACGAGGGGGGGTCTTGGCTCTACTTGGCTCTCGTCCGGTGTGACCTGCGGGGTCCTGCCCTGCCTTCTAAACTCAAGTCAACATGCGACAAACGCCATAAAAGTAATGACAGCTTATACTCAACTGCATCAAAAAGAAAACGAGCAAGGAGAGGCCGACAAAAATCCAACTGGACAACTCAACACCGACCCGCCACGGTCTCGATAGCCCAGCATGTCCGGTCCGGTCCCTGTCGCGAAGTCTTTGGCGGACATTTACCCAAACGCAGCCTTGCTTACCGAAGGGCCACGATGGAATGCGCTGCTCACCACGTTCGCCCAGGTTTATGGCCACAACGCAAGCTTCATCGCCAGATCTCCCGGACGAGTCAACATAATTGGCGAGCATATTGATTATTCGCTGTATTCAGTCCTGCCCATGGCCATTACAGCCGACGCTATCATGGCTGTAGCGGCCACACCAACAGCAGAAGGAGCTTCTACGTTCAAAGTCAAAATTTCAAACGTAGAAAGTTCCAAATTTCCCGCAAGCGAGTTCGACGTTCCTCTTGATGGTAGCCTCGGAATCGACGCTACCAAGTTCGAGTGGACAAACTACTTCAAGAGTGGCCTGCGAGGCGCGTTGGAGTTGGTGAGGAAGAAGCATGGGAGTGGCTTCAGAGCCTGCAACATGGAAATCATGGTCGACGGCACAGTGCCTGTGGGCGGCGGCCTGAGTTCAAGCGCAGCAGTTGTTTCAACGAGTGCACTGGCAGTTATGTACGCCAACGGAGAGCATGTCGTTGACAAGAAGGAATTGACTGAACTGGCCATCGTCAGCGAACGCGCTGTAGGTGTCAATTCAGGAGGGTAAGATGCATCCCGTGCTTGTCGCAAAATGAAGCGCAAAGTAACAGAATCTCAAATGACTGACACGGGAGAGCCCATAGCATGGACCAGGCTGCTTCTGTGTTTTCCGAGCAGGGTTCGGCGCTTTTTGTATCATTCAGCCCTCAACTGGAGGCACGCACCGTCAAATTGCCGCCGACGAACCCAGAGCTGTGCTTCCTCATTGCACAGAGCTTTGTCACGGCGAACAAGCATGTCACTGGCCCTGTTCACTACAATCTTCGCGTCGTTGAGGTCAGCTTTGCCGCAGTATACCTGAATGCAGTTTTGAACCCGCCCGGCACGGAGCTTCCCGAGGACGCCGGCCCATTGGGAATCAGTCTTCAAGGTTTTCACGACACCTACTTCTACCACGCCAACGCATCCGACTACTCAGCCGCGAAAAGTCTGACGAAGGAAGAGGAGCTCGAAAAGCTGATTGCAGTCACCAAGGAGACACTAACCCAGGAGGAAGGCTACACGCGGGAAGAAATTGCCAAGGTCCTCAACTTGAGCGTTCCTGAACTTGAGAGTCGGTTCATGAGCAAAATACCCGTCAGGGCAGACCGCTTCAAATTGCGACAGCGTGCTCTTCACGTCTTCACCGAAGCCTTGCGCGTGCTGAAATTTTACACACTCCTAGAACGACCGCTCCACACGGGGGCATCAGACACGACCTTGTTCAACCAAGAGCTAGGAAGAATTATGAATGACACGCAGGAGTCTTGCCGCGTACTTTATGAGAACAGTTGCCCTGAAAACGACGACATTTGCCGAATTGCGCTGGGAGCTGGATCATACGGCAGCCGACAGACGGGAGCTGGCTGGGGAGGTTGCAGCGTTCACTTGGTCTCAGTCAACAAAGTCGATGACGTTAAATCAGCGCTGGAACGGGAGTACTTTTCCAAAATGCGGCTGACAGACGAGCAAAAGGAGCAGGCTATGGTGGTGAGCAAGCCAGCAGGAGGCAGTGCCTTGTACATGGTGAACGACCAGACTGTCAGCTAAACATAATGCCATTTTATGAGAATCTCGAAGTCATCAAATCAACTTTATCGAAACCGGTAATTTGTGTGAGAACAGAAAGAATCGCAACGCTCACATTGTTGATAGAAACCTGCGCGCTTTATGTAACGGAGTGACAAGTATCATTCGGATTTGGACTGTGAATGATTGACTCGCTCTACAATGTTTGGACAGAAAATAGACGCCCTTGTCACATGGAACAATGTACGTGATGAGCAGAGACTCTCTTGCAGCGGCTGTACCGAATGATCTCGGAATCAGAAAACCCTACAAACGTTTCAGTGTATGCCTGTGAGAAATGATAAGCCTGCAACAGGCAAGCCATGAACAAAAGCCCGGCGGAATGGCATTGGGGGAGAGGCGTCGTGTCTGCGCGTCGATGCAAATGCCTTGACCGTCACTTTGTCGGGACGGCTGATGAGTGGCTTAATGACTTGTCACTGGCGACTGGACGATCTCAAGAACACCCGACCCCCTCCCCATCTCCCCATCTCCCCCTCTTTAACGCTCTTACCTCCCAAAGCTGCTCCCTGCTCTGTGAGGAGATCGTCGTTTCCCCCTCCCGAGTAGTCCCTGGCAATTCATTGCCCATCCATGGCGGCCATCACTGCATGTCGGCTTGATCACCGGGCCTTGACGATTGGACGTGCATCAAGACCCCAAGATTAGGCTTATCAGCGGGCGCTTGCCGCTTCCTGGACAAGACAAGTCAAGTTGTCGTCGAGGCCGACGTTGCCGTGTCTCATAAGGTCACCTCACTCAAAGGCACAAGCTATCAGCCAGCCCTACAATGTGCAGCAACGGGAGGGAATTGAAAGTGCTCATCACCGGCAGTACGAGCGGGCCGGACTCGGCTGTCGCGACGGTTGCATCGAGGAGGAGTATGACGAGATGAACCTAAACCGGAAGGACTTGCCGTACCTTGGTAGCCGAGTTACGGAGTATATATATGTATGACCTTGATACCTACTTCAAAAGCGCACCCCATCAGGAAATCGTCATTGTCCCCGCAGAAAGTGTCGGGAGTGACAGCCGTCCAGGAGCTGACTGACGTCCCCTTCAGACAAGGTATTTGTATAAGACCAAGGAGGAGGCCCGCTTACCTTTTCTCGAAAGTCGAAATTCCTTCATACGTCTTTTTAGCATCAATCTGGCCCCGAATCCGAGGCGTACGGGTTCCAGCAATCTCACTCCTCACAGAGGACAACGCCGGCAATCAACCTCTGACGCTCGGATCGGCAATGATGCCTTCGGCACCTTAGAAATCAGACTATGTTCGCGGATTTTGCGCCGAAGAAGGCATTCGAAAGACTTGCACACGTCGCAATGATCTCAGGCGACACATAGAGAACCTCCACAACAAGAAGACCGGACGATATGGCAGCCACCACTAGCACAGCAGATACCGATACCGCGCTCTGTCGAGATCTTTCGTTGTTGGAGGCGCCCTCTCGAACCTGGGTCGCCTTACGAAAGATGGCCACCAGTGAGCCAGCACGGACGAGACAGACATGTTGACGATACGATAAAGACAGAATGAACCCTGCTGGAGCAATTCAATTCATGTGACAAACTCGTTGTGAATGCTTTCCATCCTGTCGTCCTACTTGTAATCAACACACTTTGAGCTACGGGATGTCTCGAGCTGCAGTCTTTGCATATCCACAAACAGGGCTACGTTGCTGCGTTGCCATCAGCAGCAAGTGTTATCATTACCCTGTTTGGGCATGGCTGGCTTTTTGTTTCAGATGGATCGCGGAACTGACATGCAACGATCTCACGTCAGACAGGAAGGAGGTCCATCCCGGATGTCTTTCTGGCCCATTTCCTCCAGTCTTTCTCCACGATCGCCAGGTCTGTTCCCAGGATGCAGCTGGAGGAGCGTTGTCCTGCACTTTAACCGAGCCGTTCCAGTAAAAAAGAAAAAAAAAGAAAGAAAAAAAAAAAAAGGTCAGTTACGGCCGGCCAGCGATTCGGCCAGCCCAAGTGCAATTGACAAGTCGGGGACCCGCTGCATGTCATGGGCTGACGCTTTCGGTGTCTGGAACGAAACAGACGGTGTCGCACGCATGACGGAGCAGGCCTTGTTGCATCGTGGGGGTCACGGACGATTAATAATAAAATAATACGGATACACGAGGGCAATGAAATGGCAAACGTCAACGAGCAATTTATTCCCACAAGGCGCATGGCGAGAGGGGGTCTCCTGCCGATCCGTTCGTTCGTTCACTTTTCTACATGTATTATTATTATTACAACCAGAACCCGTTTCTTATGTACATGCATATTATTAACACCAGTGGCCCCTGCACCGTCTCCGCCGGGGCAAGGTTTCTGCAACGGTGATGCCGGATGGGTGCAGGGGAGAGTCTGATACCACATATCGTATGTTGTACTTTGTACTTTGTACATACGGAGCAATCCGCAGGGAAAAGAAGTTTGCCCCGGCATTAATAATAACCAATTTCACATATTGCGTCCTAGGATGATGTACCGGGCCGAGAGGATGCAGCCGTACAACATTTATTATGTGGCGTCTTGTTACACACATGCATACTCCGTACAGTGGTAATGCACTCGAACGGCCAGGGTACATAGTAATAATAGCTGTCCATATTTCATTGCAGCTGAAAACCATGTCTTTCCTGTGCCTGAGCCTGCCTGAGCCGACTTTGTAAACATTGAAAGTGATGGTGCATCTGCATCTCTTCGCATGTGCGTTCTGAGGCATGAATGATTCTCACGCAGACTGAGCGGGGTTGATTCCATTCCCCCCCTCTCGACACGATTCGAGTCATGGTCTATGTGTGTACGAGGAGGTTTGAGTGTCATAAACGGGTCCAGACTTTGACTTTCTCGATATCACGCACTAATGACGGCGCTACCGAACTATCAACTTATCGACCATCAACTATCGACCATCAACTATCGACCATCAACTATCGACCATCAACTCATCGACCATCAACTCATCGACCAGCACGCAGTGGTTTTAGAGCCGAGTATCAGAGGGTTCACTCGGAAATGCTCCTTCCTATGCATGTGGTCGTTGATATTCCCAAGTCTCTGATACTGCGTGAGCGATCTAGATAATCTATCGTGGCGTTGCCTCCGGAGTGAGTGTACTCCGTACTTGGCGCATAGCATGAAGATGGGCTATTCTCCTTTGGAATTCGGACTATTTCCAGGGGCGAAACTTAGACCCGCCGACTTCTGTCTCTTTGGGGAGTTTTCAGAACGAGCTAGGCTGGCATGAGGGCGAGAAACTGCACACACACACGCGCGCGCGCACACGCACAAACACACACACACACACACACACACACACACACTGGAAACAGGTTCTTGCAGGCATGTCTGATAGTACCAGCCGAGTTCCAATGCGTCGTTCTTCTAGAAGGGCGGCAGAAGCATAACGTGGAAGCCAGCCAGCTCCCTGCCACTGCCATCCCACTCGCATCTCGTTTTAAACAGAGTGTCCAACTTGCAGGCCAGGGAGAGCGAATAATTGGTGTGTTGCCCCTGCCCATGTGCCTGCCCATGTGCCTGTCCATGCCTGCCCATGCCTGCCCATGCCTGTCCCGCAATTTCGCGACATGGGGTGGTCTGCAATCGCGTTTCAGACTGCGGTGGGAAAAGACGCCGTTCCTGAAACGACATCCCTGTCGTGCTGCCGATGGTTGAGCGACGGGGATAACCCATGAAGAAAGATGACCTATTCGTCAACCACCCCCAGCTCGGACTGAAGAGGGAATTAAGACGCCGGCAGAGGAGATGGCAATCGCGTAATCGAGGGGTCGTGCCTGAGAGGAACGTGTCGATGAGTCGTTGACCGTGCAAGATCAGCCGCCTTGACAATTGCACCTTCCCGTGCAGCCCAAGTGGTCTGATTCTTCGCTGCCATCTTCTAGAAGCCATCAATTCATTGTCCCAACTTCCATCACTCCTTCCCTCGCGTCTCCCATTCCCCATCAATTCCTGTAATTCCTGTCCTGCACTTGTCCAAATCCTCCATCTAATTCCATCGTAATTTGGTGGCGGCCTGAACCAGCTTCTTCACAAAATATTATCATCTTTTCTCCCCTTGACATTTTTTTTTACTACAACCCCCATCTCGACCAACGACGCCCGTTTGAACACGTTTCTCGGTGCCGGCAAAGCTCAAGACTGCGCCCGGCTCTGATTTATTTCTTGGACGGTGATTTGCGCGTCTCGACAATCCACGAGCCTGTCTGTTTTATTAGACGCCGCGCAACTCAGTTTTTCAGTATCTGGCCGCCTCTCGACTTCACTCTCTTTCTGCTTTGCCCATCGCGCCGTTGCGCGCGTGGTGAGGCCCAATCCCAGTTGGTTCGATCAGGAGTCAGGACACTCGGTTTTCGCGACGCTGTGATAACACCAAATCCGGATGCAGTTCATGTCCCCGTTGCAGTAACCTTACCATGTTTCAATACCAGAATCAACCACAAGATGACGCCAACGTGCGGCCCTTGGCGGACGAAGATCGACAGCAACTTTTGAGGCTGGTCCACCGATATGGAGTTCCCAGCCTGTTGTGTGCTTTGACCGGATCTCCAGCATCCTGTAAGTTGATCTACGGCTACGTTATGACTATGCATGAGTTCGAGCAGAAATGGAGAGAAGCTGATACGAGTCCTGCTTTATTCTAGCGGGTGACTCAACCTTTTCAGCGAGCACTCTCCTCAGCAGTGTTAGCGCTTCATCATTGGCTTGGACTGGGTCGGATGCATCCCATTGCAGATCGGATGATGCTTCTATTCACACACAGTATACATGGCCAGAGTTGTCTCACGAAGTTTCATCTATGCACGACCCAGAACCAAGTAAGATTGGCGAGCGATCGTGGCTGGACTCACCAGCTGCAGACCCATCACCTTTACCTCCAGGAGACGTCACCTCTCACCTGTCTCCACGACTGGCGGCTCCAACTTCTAAGAAGTATCAGTGTCCCATGTGCTTCCTCGACAACAGCCCGGTAGGGTTCGGACGCAAAAGCGACTTTAAGAAGCACCTGCACAATTTCCATGGGGCTGATGTCGCTTGGATCTGTCGTACAAAGGGCTGTCGTTTGACCTTTTCTACTGAGCGGGCGTACAGTACTCACGCTAAAGAAGCACATCGTATGAAAGCGCTGCCCAATAGCACAGCACGAACGGATTTATGCGCCCAGCTCGTCTTTTCCTGCGGCTTCGCCACGTGCAAAGAACATTTGTTCGAAGCTCAATCAGCCGAAGATGCCTCCGCCACCCGAGATAGGCATTTCGAACATATTGCCAAACATTTCGAAGATGGATTTGATGTGAAGGACTGGGAGTTTCGTATACAGGTCCAGAATTTGATGAGACAGCCCCAGGTGAAATCGATATGGAAGACTTGCATCTGGCCGAAGGAAAAACGACAGCAGCTCTGCTGGCGGCCTCGCTCGTCTGGAGACCTGAAGCGTATGCTGGAATGCCGCCACCTGGGAAACGACATCTCGAATCTAGTTCGACTGGCTTTCATCCTTGGAACTGCGCCATTCACCAATCCAGCCACTCCTCCACCGGGCGAAATCGATGTGTACTTTCAACTTCCTTATCGCGACTCCTGCCCGATCAACTCCCCCGAACACAATGCCGGGACTACGGAAAGTCCCAAGATGGAGGACGACACATCAACCCTTACCACTGCAAGAAGTCGGTCAAGTATAGCCACAACGGTCTTCAGACTACCTAGCCGACGGGGGAAACGGTCGTCTCGCCCCCAAACCCCCGCCAGTGTGAAAGGACCTGCCAGCGGCCCTACCAGCGGCCCTACCAGCGCCCCTACCAGCGTTCCGACATCCGCCGCCAGCACTGCTCCTCCCACTTCAAGACCCAGTAGCAGCCATGTAGACACTGTCATGGGCGATGATGTGGCGACTGGTCCTCATCCCGGCACACCGTTTCCGATCCCAAACGAAACTGTCTGGCCCGTGGATGCGCCCAAGTTTGCTCCGGATGCGCCACAAGGGTTGCCAAAGCAGATCAACGCACCTGTTGGCGGGCCTATGATGTACGCCATGCAGATGGAGCAGAATCCGCATCAGTCCTACTACAGTATGGAGGAGTCGTTCGATCCATATGCCCACCAAGTTCCCGTTTCTCACGGCGTTTACGATTATTCCATAAACACAAGCCAAACGTCGATGGTTCGGCCTGCGACGCCGGTCCCTCACAAGCGGCCAGCATCTTGGAGCAGAGTGGTCAGCATGGAAAGCCTACGGCCCGCCAAGAAAGCTGCACCCCACGAAAGTCCGATCCCTCAAGAGATGGCGCCTACAATACTGGGCCTGTAGGCAACAGAAACCGATCCCCATGATATTGTATTGTTATCTTCTGCGACCCCGAATGCGAATCTGTGATTTACGTACGCATTGGCTCCGACATCGCTTTCCGTTCATGAAACAGAGCCCGCATCTTCAACGTCTTTTTGTACTCGATAATGACTCATCAACCGGGCGGTCTATTTCTTTGTAATTAATACCCAGGATCTTGTTGCAACCCACCTAAAAATCGCTGTTTCTGTTTCTTTTTTTCTTTTTTTTTTAAAAAAAAACAACAACATCTACTTCATGCTACAACTCACGCTACAACGCTCCTCTATAGCACCTGATTTGCCTCGCCGCTAATTATGGTCCTATTTACATTACGCTCCCATCTCCTTATGTCATCTGTTCATCTTCTTCGACCTGCGCTTTGGCATTTTCTTGTTACATTTGGAATTGCCTCATCACACTGAATGTGCGAGAGTTAGATGTGTAGCGCTATTGCGAATGTACCTTTACGGGAGTTTGGGAGAAAACATAGATAGGGGGTAGGGATATTTTACATTCGGCGTGGCCCGTCGGAGGAGCATTTGAATACAGTCATTTTTCAGCATCGCTCCTAGGTTTTGGATTTCATGTCTGGAACAGGATAATGCCACATGGAGTATTAGGATGCAACGAAGCAAAATGCAGTTTGAATTCGGTGGCACCAAATCAACATGTGAAGCAGGTTAGAGTCAACCTTTCAGGGGTGCGATTTAGTAAAGTGGCCGCCGGCGGTGACATGAGTTGCAAGCCGCACGTGCAGGCCCGAGATCGCAATGTTGAGTGGGGCGGGTGGTGGCCGAGACCGCATAATATAATGTCAATGCAGAAGTCGATGGTTTTGATGGCAGACTTATTACGAAACGTGGCTTTGGCGAAAGAAAGATATTTTCCGTGGATGCTCTCTCAAAACGAACCCACAGTAGCTTTGGTAGTAGTGCCAGACATTTGTCAAGTTCCAATTATAGATGCAGATGCGGATGCAGTTGCGAAAGCCTAGCCCGTCGCTGCGAAAGCGGACGCATGTCGAGCAGGACAGAATAGAAAGAACAGCATACGTTTTTGTTGGCCGTCGAGGCTCTGTTGTCTAACTTCCAAGGAAAAAAAAAAAGGGGGGAAGGAAGAGAGTCATTGCTCGGGCTTCAGCTGTAATTAACGTCAACTGGAGATGCCACCTCGGCAATTGGTGGACGCACATGCAGCGCAGCTCCCGGTGAGTCTATCTAGGCCTGTACGTCCGGACGTGAGGTGGGGGCAGTTGGGGGTGTAGTTAGTTGTTCGTCTGGTCGGCCCCTCGCACTGCGCATCGTGCCATTCTTGATTTAGCCACCCTCCCACAATTTTTTTCCTTTCGCACCTTCAAAGTTTGCTCAAGCCGCCGTTCAGGAACTGCAATACCGTTCCTACATCTACTTTCTTTCACCCACCTTGGTGTGAAACGACCCGGCCGGCAGAATACTCTCTCCCCCGAGGCATCGAGCCGGATCTGCAATCCTCAATCAAGCAATTCCCTGTTCTCCTCTCAAGTCGCCTCTCGCGATGCTCCGAAGTCGCCAGGCCGTAAAGGCCGTAAAGGCCGTGAGCCAAACTCGATCATTCACCTCGACGACCTCTCCCGCTGCCATCAACGCCTCAAGAACGATTCCCTCAGGTCAACGAAACCAGGCCACTGTCGCAACTGCCACTTCTTCCGCGCCGTAAGTACATATTTGTCGCACTCTTTCAGGGTCCTGTCCTGGTGCACGCCCGCCGGCATCGGCCTGATCCTTCCTGCGAATCTCGTCAAGATGATCAGGACCTACGCTGAACAACCAACAGTCGCGTGCGCGCTGTACCGAGTCCTGCGTTCAACATAGACAGTCAAAGCCATGTTCAGCCGTTGGCAAATCAGTCCAAAAATGACATGGATGAGTCGTACGTATAGTATAGCCCTCGATTGCCACCGACATTTGGCGTCGCAAAGAATTTGGGATGCTTGGATCAGGGGCTCACCGAAACTTCGTCCAGGTTTATCGGCAAAACCGGAGGCGAAATCTTCCATGAGATGATGTTGAGGCACGATGTGAAGCATATTTGTACGTTGCAGGCTTCCCCCACGGATGCCCCCCCCCCCCCCCCAGCTTTGTGGACTGCTTGCTCACGTTTTCCCCTTCCTAGTTGGCTACCCTGGTGGTGCTATTCTTCCCGTTTTCGATGCTATTTACAACTCAAAACACTTCGACTTCATCCTGCCTAGGCATGAACAAGGCGCCGGTCACATGGCTGAAGGCTATGCCAGAGCGAGCGGCAAACCCGGCGTCGTCCTCGTTACTTCTGGTCCCGGCGCCACCAATGTCATCACCCCGATGCAGGACGCCTTGTCGGATGGAACGCCTCTGGTTGTGTTCTGCGGTCAGGTTCCTACCACGGCAATCGGAAGCGATGCCTTCCAAGAAGCTGATGTCGTTGGCATCTCTCGTGCTTGCACCAAGTGGAATGTCATGGTTAAGAACGTTGCCGAACTGCCCCGCCGAATCAACGAAGCCTTCGAGATTGCCACATCTGGCCGTCCTGGTCCCGTCCTTGTCGACTTGCCCAAGGACGTCACCGCGGGTATCTTGAGAAAAGCCATCCCCACAGAAACCGCCCTTCCTTCTCTGCCCAGCGCAGCATCCCGCGCCGCCATGCACCACAGTCAAAAGCAGCTCCAGGCTTCCCTCAAGCGTGTGGCAGACCTCGTCAATGCCGCTCAGCAGCCTGTCATCTATGCAGGCCAAGGAATTATCCAGTCTGAGAACGGACCCGAGATTCTGAAGGAGCTGGCCGACAAATGCTCTATCCCGGTCACTACGACTCTCCAAGGCCTCGGAGGATTTGACGAGCTCGACGAGAAGTCCCTACATATGCTGGGCATGCATGGCTCAGCCTACGCGAACATGGCAATGCAAGAAGCTGATTTGATTATTGCTCTTGGCAGTCGCTTTGACGATCGCGTCACCTTGAATATTGCCAAGTTTGCCCCTGGCGCAAAGGCAGCAGCTGCTCAAAAACGAGGTGGCATCGTTCATTTCGAGATCATGCCCAAGAACATCAACAAGGTTGTACAGGCCACCGAGTCAGTTGAGGGTGACGTAGCCACAAACGTGAAGCTTCTTTTGCCTGATGTCGAGTCGCGATCGATGGAGGACCGCAAGCCCTGGTTCGACAAGATCCGGGCGTGGAAGGAGAAGTGGCCGCTCTCTCACTACGAACGATCTGAGCGAGGTGGTTCGATCAAGCCGCAGACGCTCATCGAGGAGTTGAGTAAGTTGACGGCCGAACTCAAGCACAAGACCTACATTGCTACTGGTGTTGGCCAACATCAGATGTGGACTGCTCAGCACTTCCGATGGAGGCATCCCCGATCCATGATCACCTCAGGAGGTCTTGGAACTATGGGTTACGGTCTGCCTGCCGCTATTGGTGCCAAGGTTGCCCAGCCTGATGCCCTTGTGATCGATATCGACGGTGATGCGTCATTCGGCATGACGCTCACCGAGTTGGCTACTGCCTCTCAATTCAACATCGGCGTCAAGATTATCGTCTTGAACAACGAAGAACAGGGCATGGTCACCCAATGGCAGAACCTGTTCTATGAGGATCGTTATGCTCATACCCATCAGGTCAACCCCGACTTTATGAAATTGGCCGAATCCATGCGCATCCAGTCACGCCGCCTTGTCAACCCTGCGGACACTGTCGAATACTTGGAGTGGTTGATCAACACTGATGGACCCGCTCTCTTGGAAGTTGTCACGGACAAGAAGGTACCCGTACTGCCTATGGTCCCTGCTGGTTCGGCGCTACACGAGTTTCTCGTCTTTGACGGTGGTAAGTTGTTTTTTTCCCCTACGGATATATGAAGTTTAGTTAACTCGGAGACTAATGCATTTTTTTTTTCTTTCCTCTTTTACAGCGAAAGATAAGAAGCGGCGAGAATTGATGAGAGAACGAACAGGTGGTCTTCACAGTTGAGACGTGTCCAACTTACAGCCCGTGACATCATCCGCATCCAGGCCATGATCATTACGACCATATGACAAAGAGTCAGGTAGTCTCGAGTTCTTCACCATCAGGTTCTCTTCATCTTTGTGTTCTTCATATTTCCTCATTTATCGACCACTTGGCGGAGTTTCTGCTTACTATTTTGACAAAAATTCTTTGACGCGAATGCAAGAGGTCAACCAAGACTTGTCTTTTTTAGCAAAATAAAATACTGACAAAGTTGGGAACTATTGTGGCTCGTATGCGCACAGCCGCACAGTTGTATTTAGCACATGCCTGATTTCTTTTTCAAAGCGTAGCGAAAGGATAACGAACCGTTCTTCCCCCCCCCCTTTTTTTTATCTCCTTTTTCAAGAAGGGTCTGATGCCAATAATAAACATTGGTCTAATAAGTAGCCTGCTTTGACTCATACGTGGTTGTACTGCCAGTGCATGGAAAGTAGAAGCGTTTGCAATTCCAGTTGACCTGAAGAGTGATTGCCACGGTGCTTTCGAGCTGGCAGTTGGTGCAGGGAGCAGGGAGTCTAGATATTTCACCGCATCGCATCCATCGTTGCTAGGAGATCAGAATGCCTTGAGAGCGAGGTTAGCCTCGGCCCGTCCCGATTACATTACGCTCTCAGCTCGATGCGCGACGTCTCAGCGAGAGGTTCCAAGCCCATCTAGCATAGTCCGGTCCCGATGGGATGACGGGGAGTAACGACCAGTGCGCGTCGCCGGGAAGTGGAAATGAGGGGAAACTCGCAGTCATGGCGTTGATGGTGCGGTGCCGCAGACATACATTGGTTTCGACGCGGGCGTTGAATCAAAGGTTGAAGTTGCTGGAATTCCCCGGGCAGAAAACAGTGCACTTGCACATGAGACACCGAATCCGATCGATTACGCCATCAAGTCTGTTTTCTCTTTCTACAATCTATTTACAACGAGCATGCTCGCTGTTCGGTTCTACCGTCATGTAAATGCCATGGGGAATGACGTGCCTTTTAATTTTCAACTCGGAATCTTTTTGTTCCCGTCTAGAAGAAAGAACGCAAGAAAGATGATGAAAAATAGTATATGAAAGATATTTTTTTTATGAGAAACGCCAACGCCATCTTCCATTGTGATTGTTCCTGTTTAGGACTGCCCTGTCCCGGCTGCAGTTGCAACTTTCAATTCAGCCTTTTCGTCCGCAGTCAAGCTGGCCTCGGCTGAGCCCATCTTGACGGTGAGGACTAGTGCCAGCGATGCGATGGCGAGGCCGAGGCCGGTCCAGAAACCAATCTGGTACCGTTGGCGGTCATCATCGACGTTGTCGCGTCCGCCATCGCCACCACCCCTCGATTGCACCGTGGCTGAGACGGCGAGGTCGGCGATGCCGAGCCAGAACGCGATGCCGAGGTACAAGAGGCTGTTGATGAGGCCTCCCGCGGCGGCTTGGTGTCGGCGAGGCATGGCCGTGGTGATGAAGATGTTGGTGACGTTGAAGGTGATGTCCACGCCGATGGTGCCGCAGATCATGGCGGGGAAGACGTAGGCCCAGTAGACGAAGCCGGTGGATCGGCCCGACGTGGCTGGGTCGGGAATGAGGGCGAAGAGGAGGACGGAAAGGACGAAGCCCAGGGAGGAGATGATCATGAGAACCTTGTTGGGGATGATGTGGAGGACGAGGCCACCTGCGATGGCGAGGACCATGCCGCCGACGGCGAGGGGGGTGAACCAGGCGGCAGTGAGGATCGGCCTGATGTGCATGACGCTTTGGATGCTGCAGTGAGTGTGAGTGGAAGAAGAAAGTCGATAGGTTAGCTCCAGAGATTCCTCGTCAATGCAAAAAAAAAAAAAAAAAAGAAGGAAAGAAAAAAAAAAGACAAGGTGTGTGTGTGTGTGTTGTTTTTGCAACAGAACTCACTAGAAACTGGCGTAAAAGAGGTAAAGACCGAATACGCCGTAGGATAGAAACAGGGCAGCCATTAGACGCTTCATGTACTTGGCTTTGAACAGGTCAGGAGGAAGCAGTGGCTGGGTCGACACCCAGCCTTGGACGTAGACGGCGGCGGCGAGGAACAGGATCCCAAGAACTAAGCTGACGTGGATGTATGGAGTTTTCCATCCATCCGGGGCATGATAGCCGTCGGTGAAGGCAAAGACGACCAAGACGAGACCGGGGACAATGGTGACGACACCGAGCCAGTCCATCCTGGCGCCGGGGTCCACGTCGCCCGAGTTCCCCGTTGGACTCGGGATGCTGATGCACGCCGAGATGGCAATGATGAGGCCGACGATGGCGCCCACCCAGAAGTACCATCGCCAGTCGAGGTACTCGGCCGTGACGGCACCGACGAAGATGCCAAAGTAGAAGCCGATGCAGGCAAAGGCACCGTAGACGGCAAACACAAGGTTCTTCCTCGGGCCCGGTCGATACGTCTGGCTCAAGATGGCCAAGCCCGCGGGCAGAAAGGCCGCGGAGCCGATGCCCTGCATGGCACGGCACACGATCAGCATCGTTGTGTTCTGGCTGAAGCCGCCGACCAGGGACCAGACAACGAGCCACGCGTGGCCGCCGAGGAAGACGGCACGGCCGCCGTACAGATCGCAGAGTCGAGCGAGCGGCTGCAGGAGAGCGGCCGTGGTCAAGTTGGTTACACCGGCAGGCCACGTGCGTGACGAGGCCGGGATGCCGAGAGCATCCGCGATTGGAGGCAGGACGATGTTGAAGCCCCCGATGAAGTACTCGCTCATCATCATGGACATGACAATGGTGAAGACAAAGAAGGCTTCGGAAGCCCGGCTCGGCAACGTGTCCGGGCGCTGCCTGCCTAGCCGCTCGATGGTGGCCTTGTCCAGGAACTTGGGAGGAACCATCATGTCGCCGTTGACTGACGCCTTCTCGGTCCTGTCATCTTGGTCATCTCGGGGCTGCAATGACGGCGTGGGCGTCGATGCGCCGAGGGCCGCCGACGATGGTGCCAATGTTGACGCCGTCGACGACTTGGCCATGATGCGATGTTGTGATAGACGAAAAGCCGACTAGTGGCGATGGAACAGTCTTCAGCTCTCCGACACAAATGGTCGTAATGGCCGGCAGACACACGACTTCATATGTATATGTATCAAAAAGGAAACGGGAGTACGCGTGAATCAGGATCCTGAAAACACCACGTCTCGAATATACATCTTGGCTGCCTGATCAAGAGAAACAACTCCTCAAGCACATGACTCTTGTAGATCAAAAGAGGTGAAGAACCAGCCGTATTTGGGCAATCAATCACATATGACGGACAATTCACGAATCACGACGACCTGGAGGGGGGGGCAGTGGCTGAAGGATGGAATGGATGCTTGCTGTATAGGGGAAGAGAAGGGAAACGTTATTAAAACCCACCACGGATTACGGATTGCGGATTACGGATTACCTTTTGCTCTCTCTCTCTCTCTCTCTTTTTTTTTTTTCAAGAGGCCGTTGACGGAAGGTGGATCCGTTATCCGTCGTCATATTACTTGTGGTCCAAACAGGCAAGAGACGAGAGCTGAGCAAGTGAGTCTTGGCTGCCGCTTAGGGTTTAGCTTTTGGTTGTCTCTGTACATAGGTTTTTTTTTTGTTGGGCGAGAGTTTGGTCCGTTCCCTTATTTTGGGATCTCCGTCCTTCACTCGGGGCGGCCAGACACGTTTGGCTGGCCTCTGCGGTCCTAGTGAAACATGTTTTTGCGTATATATTTCAGAAGCGCGCCCACACCTGGTTGGCGGTGTTTTGTGCAAGTCTGCGGTCCCGCGCGCGCGGGAAGAGAGATCTAAACATCGAATAGGAGGCGCCTTTGCCGAGCTGCTCGCTCTCCCCTCCAACAGCAAACTTGTTGCATCCATCCAGATCTGGATCTGAGACCTTTCCCGCCGTCACCATGCCATTTCTCGGCACCATCTGTGTTACAGCGGGCGAAGGAAGCATCAAGGTCATCAGTTGATCTCGCGTAGTGACTGTATTGACTAGCTTGGCCACCATTCGTCGACGCTGGCGTACTTGATCACTATATATCGCAGCATTCTGGATGGATTGAAAAGGGAGACATTCCAAGGCTGCCCAACGACATTTTGTGGCCAAAGAAAGCACTGCGACAGCCCTCGACCGCATGGTGAAGTTGAGATGGATATCATGACGGCTCGTTTCGCAGATGGATGACTGGTCGGTAGTAGGTAGTAGGTACACCCACCACCTTGCATGCATGTATGGCACGCGGCCAGAGCGTAAGAAAACTAAACTATTTGTGGAAGGGAAAAGCAAAACGCCACCCTTCCTAGCACGGCATGGCATGGCCACTCCGCTCATTACTCCGGATCGAAGAAGCAATACTAGGAAAAGCGACTTGGAGTCGGACAGACAATGATGATTGAGGTGTCAGGGCACTAACGCAGCACGCTAGCCGCGGGATTGTTGATGGGAACTCGCTTAGACTTGTGCGGGCTTGGCTTGGCTTGGCTCCTTGGCCCTGCCCTCGCGGAGGCCCTCGCTTCGCAACTTCGTCAGCGTCAGCGTCCTGAGATGATGGATGCGATGCTCCTCCCAGCTTACGCCTCTGCAGCCTCGCGGCGGAGCTAACATCCGGCACGGGCTACGCCGGCCGTGCAGCCCTTTTTTAATAAATATTAAAATCATGATCCGCCTGATCCGCCTCCGCTGTCCATTCTTCCTTCCTCTTTCTCCGTCGCATCTATCCTCACGGGCAGTTCGTTGCTAGGCGTCAGGAGCAACCGGGTCCGAGGGCGAGCATTCATTGACTCTTTTTTTTTTTCGTTTTTTTTTCACACACACAGACACACACATTCTACTCAACGATGAAACACGTTCTCGCCCCCCTCGCCTTGCTCGCAGCCCGCGCGACCATCCCCGAGTCTGATGCTGGTGACAACGTCAAGGGCTGCGCCGATGGTGGCCTTTACCTCATCAGCATCCGCGGCACCGGTGAACAGCCTGGAGTGGGTGTTGCCGGAAGCATACTCGGCACCAAAGTCAAGGAGCAAGTAAAGGGCACCAAGATTGTAGCCCTGGACTACCCAGCCACTCTCGCCAGTCCTTCTTACCCGCTCTCGGTTGGAAACGGCACCAAGTACCTGACTGAACTCATCACCGATCATGTCAAGGCTTGCCCCAATGACAAAATTGCCATCATGGGCTACTCCCAGGGCGCCCACGTTACTTTGGATACTCTTTGCGGCACGGACGAGACTGGTTTTGCCGATACTGCTGCCATTGCGTCTGGCAATGTTGAAAACCACAGTAGGGGGAAGAATTCCTGATCTGAAGAACAATTGACACAATAAGTAACATGCAGTCGCTAACCATGCAACTTGCAAATCAAGTCGTCGCGGTTGCCCTCTTCGGAGACCCAACCCACGTTGCCAACGTCACTTTCAACAAGGGAACCAGCATTAAAGATGGGGTATGTGCTGCTGCGAATGAAAAATGAAAACCATGTCCTTTCCCTCTTCTTTTGATTTAAGCTTTGACCTTGAGATGCTGACGACGCCATCAGATCTTCCCTCGCAAGAACACGGATAGTTGCCTCAAGTACGCCAACATTGTCTCTTCATGGTGCGACATGGGCGATATTTACTGCGACACTGGTGACGTGACTGCTACCCACGGGCAGTACTTCATGAAGTACGGCACCGACATCGTCAAGTTCATTGTCGACAAGGCCATGAGCAAATCTAGCGGCGGAAGCAACACCACCAGCTCTGCTTCTCCCTCTGGTACCACCGCGACCACCGGCTACGTTCAGCCCTCAGTCTCTACTACCGGCGGACCTGCTACGACGACGACAAATAGCACGAACAGTGCTGCCAATGGCCCACATATGGTCAGCCAAGGCCTCTTCGTTGCACTGCCGCTTGCGCTTGCCGCCATGTTTCAGATGCTGTAGATGGAGTCGGTGTGGGTGTACCACGCCAGTGGTACCAACACAATGTCAACCCCGAAAAAGAAGGAACAAGAATCTCTCACCACTTGGTGGGAATAGACATGGTGTAATGAGCAATTGATGTAGATGCTACGAATAATGCTTGCGGGGTGTTTAATATACGAAATTTTACTTTGCCTAGTTCGTACTACAATGACGATCGTGCGTACTCTTGCGCAACATGGATAATATCGAGAACCAATCAACCGATGGATCCGCATCTGATCCGCATGCAACACAGTGTAGCATCCGTCATAACGCAACCATGCCCCTCTCTAATATCTCCGACCGTACTCCGTACTCCGTAAAGACGTCCATGTATGAGAAATTACTTCGTACAGCTATGTATGTATATCTCGATTCTCGAACCAGCCCTGGCCTTTCGGCCCGGATTGATCCCCTGCCCAACATGCCCTGCCCTCCCGGCATCAGCCCGTGTCACTCGTCGGTTCGGCCCTCCTCAATCAACCTGGGATAGGGACCCGGGGAAGGGAAAGGGGAGGGGGGGGGGGTTGAGACGGTGTCACGGTATACTTCAGCGGTGCATCCTTCTTCCATCACGAGCTTCGATGCGCATGTTTGCACGACCCGACTCGCATAATAAAGCCTGACCATGGCAGAAATTCTTCAACGCCAGCCACGGCGGCCCCGCCGACCAAAGCTGTGGCAGTCGCACGCGATGCCTCCTTCAGCTGCGGTTACTGGAACGATGCGACTGGCGCGGCATTTTTACTGGATTTTGTCCGTGTTTACCACTCAGTTGTTTTTTTTTGGCTTGGCGCATTCGGTAGTGGTTGTGTAGAGTGCTGTTATCCCGTAATTGACAATGGGATTCCGGCTACTTCCATCGTTGCTAGGCGCTGGGCACGGAGTGGCCGGATCATGCGCGGTTGTGACGCTGAGAGCTGCTGGTCTGGCGTGCGTGACGAACCGGGCACAAATAGACATTGATCATCAAACTTGGGACGGGCTGAAAAGAAAAAAAAAACAGTTTAAACGCATAGTGCCCGCCTCTCACGCCGTACGATGAGTGCGCAGCAAATCGACGGGCTCGCATTTGCGACATCACAATGCCATTGTCGTGGTTGGAATCGCTCTACTCTACTGCAATCAAGTCGAGAGAGGGATCTCGTCAAGGGATGGGAACCACCATGAATTGGGGGGTTTTAAATACCAGACCCCATCTCTTCGCGGGCGCAAAGGATAATTTTTTTCATATTCCATCGTGTAGAAAACAAGAGGAGGGAATTAAAAAAAAAAAAAGGCGTCATGTCAATTTCTGAAACCCCTTGTGCGAGCCCTTCAGGACAACGGGCTGCGCCGTCGTGAACTTGGGAATATCGCCGAATACGGCGGACGCATTCTGTCCCGTCGACGCCGCCTCCCACGCGGAAAGGGCATCAAACTTGAGGATGGCCTGAATCTGGTAAGGCTGACCTGACTCGAACTGTGTGATTTCCCAGCTGCGAAGGCCGTCGGGCTTCCATGCGCTACGGGGGGCCACGATCAGTTCAGATATTATTCACAAGAGCACGGGCAGATGGTGTAGCTGAGAGGAAACGGAAAGAAGAGTGTTTCCCTTCCCCCCATAAGAAGAAACCTTTTTTTTTTTTTCCCTCCTCGTGCTACCCCCCATCTGCGTGCATGGGGAAGGGAAAATGGACCTACGTTTCAGCGAGAGGCATGTGGGTTTCCAAGTAGTACTTTAGGTTGAAATCGTGGCCCGATGGGTAGAGGATCGTAATGGACGCCATGCTGGACTTGACCGGGTTGGAGTTGGAGCTGGAGTCGGAGACGGGGAGAAGGGGCAGCAGATTGAGCGTGGCAACGACGATGAAGAAGAGCAAGTCGGAGGTCGAGAACTTGTCGTCTGGATATACAGAACGGGGAAGGCACCACCCCCGCACGCGGATGCCTGGGTTGTAACTTGTAACTTGTGGGTGCGGGGTCATCAGTGGTCAAGGGGGGGGGGGGTGCTTTGCTCATGGCTAATGTTGTCGAAATGGCCGCATGCAGTTGTTTCATGCCTCTGTTCGATTTATCTTCGTTTGAAAAGCAGAGCTGGATTTACCATCTTGTTTGAACGAGAGGGCATCAGGAAGCTGACGGCTCCGCTGCGTGGCATACCAATTATTAAGGTCCAGACTTACTTGCATCGTTAGTCGGAAAAGCGACGGCCGAATTAACGAAGCGAGTCTTTGCGCGAAAAAAAAAAAACCCCAGAATTTGCGCAGTCAGGAACGATTCCTGCTTCACTGGCACTGTTGTAACTGTGAGCAACCGATTTTCAGTCGCGTAATCAGGATCCATCGCTTCCGACGGTGCTTCCCACACGTGCCGGTTACGGCTCGTGCAACTTTACAGAAAGGGCATGATTGCAACAGACAAGAAATGACTCCTCAATTACGGAGTATCCTACGGCTCGAAGGCCTAGCGACCTTTTCTTCTCCGACTCGATCGTGAACTCCCGTGCCAAAAGCGGCAAGAGCATAGAAGAAAACAAAAAATTGCTTAAAAAGCTCGAGCATACGCTCTCTGCGCATTGCGCGAAACCTCGGGATCAAGATGGCCGGGACAAGGGGCAAGGAGAAGGCCACGGCGCCCGTGGTAAAGGCTGTTCATGCCAGTTCAGTCCACTCTGGCCAACTGTTTGCCCGAGGAAGGTGTCCGGCATAGGTTTTGAGGCGCAGCAAGAGTATAGTCAACGAAAAAAAAAACAGCTGCCGACTACAGGGAGATTTTTCTAGTCTATCCGTCGCCAAGGTCACGTCGTTGATCGATGCCCATTGTGACGACGAGCACGAAGCCTATGCTTGCCCAGAAGGCTTCTAGAGCTGTGCATTTGAGCCCTTCCGTTATCACCTGCGTGAAACAAAACATCAACCATTTTCACGGACCCGACTTCCATATAAAACATATGTCTTATCTGTACACGCACAAGGCCCGCTTAGACGCACGGGGGAACCTACGGCGAGGGCAGTGGCATCATTCGAGACGATAAACACCATGACGAGCCGTGGCAGGAAACCCTTACACCAAATGTACAGCCAGACAACGGCCGGAGTCTGTGGGACTGTCGGTTTTGTACACGAGGTTGAGCGTTGAGGCTCGATATTTCCCCATTTGATGTCGCTGGGCGTGGTGTCTTGCCTCATGGCCAGAAGGGTTGCTAACTTGTCATACACCATTGCAAAGTCGGTCGATGTTCCATTGGCTGGGCAAATAGCTGGCATCTCTTTGCGTATGTAGAAGTACTTTTTATTAAATCTCACGTGTTCATGACTGTTAAAGCAATACCAATGCTTTTTCTTGGTGATTTATGATTAGGTAGACGTCTATAGCTGTCGAACCAGAAGGCATAAACGCCAATCAGTTCAAGACATAGCACCTTTCCTCTGCTTGAAATCCTTGACGGGAATATCACGCCACATGGCAACCGAAAGGATGGTGATGACCAGAAGCGCCGTCGCCGAACCCAACATGATTCTCTGGGCCTCTCCGTATGATTGTTGAATGGCCACTCGTGTAGGGGATCCCGAGGGGTATGAAAGCTGTCGTGTCAAGTTTGCAACGATCAAGGCAGCATCCTTCTTGGTTTCGGCAGGGAGGTATTCCTGGAGTCTGCTGGGGAAAACGCCGTTCCAGATAGCGGTGGCAAGGGTGCTTCCAATGGCGCCCCCGATTGAAGAGAACATGGCATACATAGCCAACACAACGGCGACGTGCTTGTGCGCCACCGCAGCCATGATGGCAATCTCCTCGCAGATGACCATTGTCCCACCTGCTACGGCGATGAAAATCTGAGCCATGATGATGTATCCGAGATCTCTGCCCGGTTGACGGAAGTGAACCATCAGGCCGACACCCAGGATCTGCATGGGGACACCAAAGTAGAGTGCGAGCCACTTGAAGCGACCAGACCATCGGATGAGCATGCCAACCACAAGGCCCCAGGCGCAGCTTGCCATGTTGTAGATTCGTCCAACCCACGTGGTTTGTTTTAGACTGGCTCCAGTCACGACCTGGAGGAATGAGGGGAACATGGCCGACCAGATGTAGAAGGACACGAAGGCCACCGTGACCGTGATACAGGCACCGATGATGGTGCGGTCCATTAGGAGCTCGTAGGGAATGAACTTGACGGGCGCCAGGTGCTTCTCATAGAGAGCGAATGCTATGAGAAGAACGACGCCAAGCACGAGCATGCAGATGATCATCGGGGAGCGCCAACCCTCATCCTGGTAGGAGTAGATGTTGAACGGCAGCAAGAACAGGGCCATACCGGCGGCAGCAAGCAACAGCCCAAAGACATCAAACTCGACACAGTAATGCTTGACGCTCTGCATTGTAGTCCTACTGCTGGATTTCTTGGGTTGCAGGACTCCCATTCTCTTGGCCTTGCGGTGATTCCACAAGAACAGAAAGAAAATGGGAGCGGTGACGACCGGGACGACGATGCAGAAGATGCCGTAGACCCATCTCCAACTGAATGCACCCTTGTTCACGTAGGCGTTGGCTACTTCAGCGCTGATTGGTGTCGAAATGATAAAGGGCGAGTTGATGAGGGCAAACACAAAGGCACGATTCTTGAGTTCCGAGGTGTCGGCGGTGAAGACCTGCAAACTGTAGGCAACGCCGTTGAAACTGCAACAAGTCAAGACCCCATGGTTAGCTAGGCCCTGTCTTCACAGTTCTTCCATCATGTCGTGCAGAGAGGGAAGGGGAAACAGTATTGGTCGGCGGATCCGGGATCGAGGACCGAGGACCGAGGACTTACCCAATCCAGTAGAAGACTTGTGCAGCCGCGTACGTCTCAATATTTTGGCAAGCAGCCATCATAACCAGACCAACGACCATGAGAAAGACGGTCAGAGCCACGCCCTGAGGTCGACCCCAGACGTCAAGGATCTTGGCCAGCGGCAACTTGAAGAGGCCCCCGATGAGTTGTGAGAGAACGTTGGTGGTGGGCGTGAGACCGTGCACCGAGAAGTCACTTGTGACGTAGGAAGTAAGCGTGTAGCCTACGCTCGAGTGCATGGAGTCAGCAAAATAGACGAGCCAGATCCTATACGCCCTCAAGTTAGCGATGTGTACTATGAATTGAGCCGTTGCGCCGCCCATTGGCCCTGCGGAGAACGAAGAACTTACAAAGCGTAGGCTACGTAGATATGGATGCTGCTCCAGACTTTGACGGTGGCCTCGATCTCCCTGACACCCTCTTGAACATCATCAGAGGAATCGGAGTCGTGAGCCTCAACCATGGATGTGGGATGAGCCTTGTCGTCGGTGATTGGGGGTTCGTTTGCTGGCTCGACTCTTCTGTCGGACCCGTGGTCCTCGTCGCCTTCGCGCACGAGGATTTTGGGTAAGAACATCATCATGTCTAGTGTATCAGCACGAAACGAATCGCTTGACGAATCGCTTGACGAATCGCTTGACGACTCGACTTGAACTGTGTCTATGTGATCTGAAGAGGAGGAGGGTTTGCAGATGGGAGGCAGGACCCCATCTATTTGAAGTACCTTAGCAGGGGTTGTTTGGACGTAACAGCATCGCGTGGCACTATGGCCGTCGTGTTACTTGAGCCAGCCGGGGTTTTTTTTTTTGCTAATGCGTTTCGAATTTGTTTTTCCTCGCGCCCCCCTTCGCCCAGTCGCCAAGGTAACCTTCGAGTCTCGATGGTCCGAACAGCCAGCGGATGGGCTGAAGAACAGTTATTAATGGGAATCCTGGTCTAGATGCAAGCACGTTAAAATGCCTCAGCTCCAGATGTGGGTTATCAATCTCATTACCCCCCCCTGCATGCCCGCAAAAACGATCCACTAGTACTCCGTAAACGCCCCGTGTGTGTCGAATTGTCCATGGCCCCCATCCAATGGCTTGAGCTGTGTGACGATGCAAACTTAGACGACCCACACTGTGTCAGGCGTAACCTGGAATATCTGATCATCTTATCTTATCTGATCGCACACCTGGTGGGACCAAGGTGAGATGATCCCACAAATGATTCGGGCCAACACTTTCCTTGACAAGTCAAGTGGCGAGAGCTATGACAGACAGACACCAGACACACGAGCCCGAAAAAACAAGGCCGGGGGGGGGGTCCTCCGATGCCGGCGTGTTGGTCGCCCGTCACGACTCACGACCACTTTTTTGGACCGTCGAAATGGGTCCCGTCCAGGTTATGAGAAAGAGGGGTTGTGGCTGGCCTTTTTAGGAACTTATTTCCGGGACTCGGCAGGGCTTTCCCGTCTTGCTGCTTCCCGAGCAGCTCTGTACATGCATATGTAGTACGACGGGCGTGACAATCATGCCAGAAGAATCGTTGTTGTATCAGTGACTGCCAACGCTCGCTCGCCGAGTGTTGCTAGCAGTTCGCAGCAGCACTTTTGTGCTTAGCGTGGGTCGAGCAACGTGATATGCGCCACGCGGCATAAAGTGGTCGCCGTAAGCACTAATGCCAGGCTCAAAGGGAGGCATATTGATGATGAAAGCGAAGACGCGAAACTACCAAGGAGTGGTGGTATTGCCGACGAATTCGATGAGTTCGATGATGTTGATTGAACGAAGAAGATTGTGCCCAGAAGAGCTGGTGGGGGGGTTGGTTGCCTGCCTGTACCAATAAGCTGCATGTCCTAGCAACGTGGAGATAGAACACAGTACATACAATGCCTAGTTATTCGTTCCTCTCCAACAGCTATAATTAGCTATAGGTAATACTATTATTAGAGAGCTACAAGGGAAATACGCAGGGTATATAGCACTATAAAAGAGTATATTTATTTCTATGTAAGTTACTAGTAGAAGAATATCCTAGCCTCTGTCTCCTTTATATGTCTCCTAGCTAATGTCTATTTAGCTTAATTACCCCTTACGTAGATTTGTAAAATAATTCAGGGAGTGTATTGTACTTTCTCGGAAGTAATGGCTTGTTCCATCCCTTGATTCAAATTCAGGATACGACTGGGACTTTTAGATCCAAACCGGACGTCGTGAACACATTTCTTGGTCTCATGACGCAACAGAATAACTCTTTCTCTCTTGTCTTTGCTGATTAGGTCTTCGCAGTACCGAGCTTCATATGTCAACCGCCAACGGCGACCCTTACAGCAACCTTGGCGTACCACACTTTGGCATACAACTCACGAATGATAGGTTGTTTGAGCAGGATGGATCTACTCATTTGTATCACTTCCGGCCAGACCAACCAGAACTATCTGTCTTCAACGATCAAGCTCAAACCAAAACAGAGCTTGCCAAGCTCCAAAATAAGCGATACGGGATTCGACACGCTTTACTATTTGTTCCCTTGCTTTGCTACGACTTCTCTTGTTTTATCATTGTCCAGAGCGGACTTGCTTGGGGTCTGTTCTCCAAGTGTTCAAGGCCCTACCTACGGCAGCTGAAGCGGCGACTCTGAGGGTGTGGAAGGGCTCAGGAAAAAAAAAAAAAGAGAAAGTGACTTCCTGGGCGGTCCCCGGCTTGCTAGTCTGGGACGGAGGGCGAGAGCGCAAGCCGAGCCACCATCGGGCTTAGCCCTTTACATATTCATGTTCATGATGACATCAACTCAACGGTGTGCAATCTAATCGTGCAATCTAATCTGTAATAAATTGGCGTTCGTCGCTGGAGAGCGCCTAGTAAAAGCCCGCCCACCACAGTTTCAGACACCGGACATCAAAACTGGCCCACACCAATCATAAGTATAGGCTTTGTGGAACCTTGTGGAACCAGCAAGACCAATGGCAACAAGTGTTGTTCCCGCTGGCTGCAATTTCGCACGCCACAAGTTTACATGAGCCTCTTCTGCCCTTTTCAAGTCCTCATCATTGGTAACGCTCTCCGTTTTACTTCGTACGCCTTCCGCTTTTAAAAACCATGCTTCCAAATGTCCACCACTTCAAAACGACGGCTTTCACCCAGTAGCACTTGGCGATACATTTCACAACGGCAGGTATACGATCCGATACAAACTTGGATACGGGGGCTATTCAACAGTCTGGCTGGCGAGAGATACCCACCGGAAGTATGAAAATTTCTTTTTCTCAACGGCCCCGAGTGTCGAGCCATTCTGATTCCACCAGGCTAATCCATGGCAGGCAATGGGTCTCTCTGAAGATCAAGCAGGCCAGGACTTCGACAAGCTCCCTTGACGAAGATCCAGATATAAAAGCCTTCATGGCTTTAGAACACAAACATGTCTCTAGCACGCCATCAAGCCCGAAATACTTTGCTCAACTCCTAGAAACTTTTCAACATCAGGGGTCAAACGGAACTCATACATGTCTTGTTACCGAACTAATAGGGCCCGCAGTTTCTTCGATGATCATGGTTTACAATAACATGGAGGTGCAAGAAACTTTTCGGCCTGATACCATTCTCAGAGTTTTTAAGTAACTCTTGGAAAGCATTCATGCTATGCATAAATCCGGAATTGTGCATGGAGGTATGACCAAATAGCGTATGACCTCAACTAAATACATCCTTCTGTTCCATCTGTTAATCTTTAGCAGATATATCTCCAGGCAATACCGCGTTCACCTGCCAAAGCATACTTGAGAATGAGGATGAGAACTACATCTTGGAGGCCCTTGGGGGCGAGCCCTTTATTGCAGACTATACGGGAGCTGATCCATTGCCAGAAAATCTCCCGAAACAACTTCTAGAGACTGCCTGTTGGCCGGGGTGGTTTGATTGCCCAGATGAAGACATTCGCTTGATGGATTGGGGAGAATCATTTCCTATAAACGAGTCTCGATCCCAGATCTCCCAACCTCCGGACCTGAGATCCCCAGAAACTTTTTTTATCGGTTCCTTCGATTATCGGCACGATCTATGGAGAGCGGGTTGCGTGGTAAATCTGCCGCTGCCAGCAGTTCTGTCTCAACACTGACTGTGTCGCATTGCATGCCTGCAGACTCACTTCTTGTTTCATCAGAAATGACCATTTGGATTTCCCTCTGGTAAAGAGGAAGAGGTTCAAAAACAGATCCAGGTTATAGGGCCATTGCCCCCAAAGTGGCACGAGCAGTGGCAAAAATCCATTGGGTTGATCAGTGGAGAGAGCCAGGGTCTACAGAGTTGGTTGATTGATAGCCTGTCACGAATACTGTGTTTTGTCCCCAGTTTGGATATAGCCACAGGAAGAATCATGAGGAAAGCATTCTCCTCAAGTCTTAATTTTGAAACGAATCCCATTTGTTCTGCCACGGTGGGGTGAGTGAGACGAGATTCCAAGCTTACGCTCAAGCTAACTCTCAATAGCACCAGAGATGCTCCTCTTCTTCCATTTTCCATTTATTTTTGTTCAAAATTTAAAACAAGAACTGCAGTATGTGAATCACCGGGGTCCTAAAGAGCTTTGGGCATGGAGAATGCAAAAAGGCTGAGGCTCCAAATGATGAGCCTGTGCAGCTTCATGTTCAGTGCGAGAGGTGCTCGTAGGTGTGGAAGGCGCTGCTGTGACAGGCGTTGGTTGGTGTGACCGGTACCCACCACCCATATAATTTAATCGGCTGCCGTCCACCAAACTAGACCCCGACTACATCACCGTCCGAATTTATCAAGCAAATCCCCCGGCAGCAAGCGATATGAGCCATGCCAGATATACCCACTGCAGTCGATCGAGACGAGTTCTTTATGTTGCTCTGCAATGCTAACAATAAGCTCTCAACTTGTTCCCATCACACAGTGCGGGATGGCTCTGACGCGCGCCGGACTCTCGCCAGTCAAGCGCTGTCATGTGTGTGTGCTATTTATTACAGGAGTGCTGTGACTAGCCAGTTTCGCGCAGAAAGGTTGCTTGCCACACTCCCACACGTAAATCACTCCCACAGTCATGGCACATTTCCCCCGCACACATAATAAAGTCTGTTATATTATATTTTTCAATCGCGGCCAGCCAATGCAATCGCGACCGGCTAGTTTGCTTAAAACCGCGTGTGTGGTCTTGCGATATTACGCGATATTTTTCTTGCCATAGCGCCTTCATATAAATTTGGTGCGAAGGCGTGGGACGTAGGATGTGGTCGCATACAGCTCCAATTAATAGCAGAACTCCTTTGATTTGCTTGCTTATTGAACCGTTCATCTTAGGCTAAAGATACCTGCCGATTTTTGATAACAGATGCGGAACTTTGATACAGCTATAGTCTAACTAACATTGTTTCTTACATTACCGTCCAGTGTATATTAAGTCAGCCTTGGTCAGACTTTTATTCCGTAGAACGTAAACCCATCGCTATCTATCCTCAGCTTCAACTCCAACTCCATTATCCTATCCCGTGCAAAGCCATATCGAAGGCCCCAAATATCAATGAAGTTCCTCACTACTCTTGGCTTCTTTGCCAGCGCCATGGCCCTCACAACCCCCCTTGTTAAGAAATGCAACATTAAGCAGGATGACCTGTACGACGTCCTTGTTGCAACTCCTGGGTACGTCAAAACACGTTAAAAAGCCTCATTTAGGATTCAATCTCGCTCACATGTTCTCTCTTCTCCTCTCCCATAGACAAGAGCTAGAAGCCATATCCCTTCATAAACGCACGCGCGGGCCAATCACCAGAGCAACAGTGCACATTCCTTTTGATGGGCAGGCTGAGAGTGTGATAATTGAGGGAATCCTTATACACTTCACACTGAGCATGACTAGTCAGTACGCATTCTCGGGACATGGCGAGAAGCTGGGACGATTATGTACCCAATTAAGATTCTACAACCCAACCAGCAGCAACTTAATCATTAATATCTTAAGTTGCTCGGGCCATGTGCTCTGGAGGAATCTCATGTTGGGCATGGGTCAGTCTATAACCGTAACAGGTATGCAGCCTTATTCGGGTGAAGACGTTGAGATATTAATCAATGAGGCGTGAAGCAATACCAAAAGTTGGTGAGGTAAAATGATGCTTGTATTCTCCAAGTGTTCTAGCTAGCGCAGTCCTATGACTATAGGGGTAGTAGGCTAATGACAAATCTTTTTATTACACTGAGGGAGGTAAAGGGTACCTTGGATTACATGTATTTTACTAGGGCTGCTTAGTACCTTCTACTAGTATAAATACCCCTATAATATCCCTAACAGCTTAACTTACTATAGGCCTACAAGCTGGCAAGGAACGGGCCCTCGAGATAGAAGCCGTGCAGTGTACGTACACGTATTATTCAATGTGTACGGAGTAATCCAGGAATGCGTTCTGCCATGAAAATTGCCCGCTCTATAGTAAATCCCATGCTTTTTTTTTTTTTTTTTTTTTTTGGTTCACCCGAAAACCTCGTACTACTAGTTCAACGTCTGATGCATAACATCTTCGCGATACTTGACGCATCGTGACACAAGCTCATTGTGTGTGCCCATATCGAGGATCTGCCCATGTTCAATGACAAAGATCTTGTCTGCTTTCATGACTGTTCGTAGCCTATGGGCAATGGTGACCACCGTGACTCGTCTTTTGCCCTCATCGTTGCGCCTCATAAGGCCCTCGAGAGTCCTTTCGAAGAGGCGCTCGCTCTCTGCGTCCATGGCACTGCTCGGCTCGTCCAGCAGTAATAGACGCGGATTTCGAATCAGAGCTCGGGCGATGCAAAGTCGTTGCTTCTGGCCACCAGAGAAGACTTGAGACCCTGACGGACCGCAGAGCGTTTCATATGCCTTGGGAAGTTCTTTGATTGTGTCGTGGATGTGGGCAAGACGAGCAGCATCCTCAATTTCAGCCGGGGATGCGTCCCGGCCGTCGCGACTGCCTAAATTGATGTTAAACGCCAGGGTCCCGGAGAATAGAGTTGGGTCCTGTGGCACCAGGGCCATGTCATTCCAGATGGGCAAGGGGTCGTCGTCGTCGTCGTCGTCGTCGTCGTCGTCTGCAAAGGCCTCGCAGTCGTTTGCATTGTGACGACGTCTGCCGATGTCGTAGCCGTCGAGTGTCACTTTGCCCCCCGTGGACTTGTATAAACCACCGAGCAATGAGAGGATGGTGGATTTCCCGGCTCCACTCGTCCCAACAAGAGCCACAAATGATCCCGCAGGAATGTCAAGTGACAAATCTCGAAGGATCGGAGTATCGGGACTGTTTGGGTAAGAGAAGCGGACATTCTGAAGAGAAATCTCCACTCCCACCTCTGGACCAGCAGGACCAGAACGAGGAGCCAACTTCTTCTCGGCATCACAAGGTGGCGGTTGTTCGAGACGAAGTCGATCGGTTTTGCCATCTGGGCAGATCAGGCCAAACACGCGACGAGCAGCCACGACAGCCTTGGTGACGTCTGGGCTCAGACTGAATAGCTGACCGCTGGTTTCTGCTGCAGACAAGAGGGATACCAGACTGATGAGGAAGGCAGTCTGCGTCATCTCCCCTCGAGCTATGAGGCGGCCACCCCACCAAAAGGCCAGGGCTTTGACCAAGGTTCCGATGCTGAAAGCCCCGGCAAGCCATAGATTGCCAAAAGCAATCGACTTTAGAGTGGCCTTGTATGGGCCACCTAGTGATCTGTGAAATGTGTTGAGAACCTCCTCCTGCAGAGAAAACGCAGATACGGTCTTGATATGTGTGACCGACTCTGTAGCGGTGGAGACAGAGTCAGAGAATGCTTTGGCGTGTCGCGCCGCGAATCGTGCCTGGAGACGGAGTCGAAGAAATCCGGAAGCGAAGATCAGAGGCACACAAGCGGTCAGGACGAGAGAGACCTTCCACGCCACAATGTTGGCGAGAATGATGCCACCGAGCAGAGTCACCAAGACTGACACCGTGACGCCCAAAATTGTTCCCGTCAAGCCACTCATGGCCGTCGCGTCAGCCGTGAAGTAGCTAATGAGGGCACCTGGCGTTCTGTCTCCTGTCTCATGCCATTGCAGATCACGACGAAGCAAAGATCGCAAGGTGTACCTGCGAATGTTGTTGACGAGCCCGTCAGAGACGTACCCAAAACATGAGACGGACACTGTGTTTGCAAAGAATTCGAGGACGGCAAGCAGGAAAAAAAGAAGACCGTAGAGAGCAGCACTGCGGCGAACATCAGGCGGCGCACGGCAAAAGGCCAGGTTGGCAACGGCATTGCCAAAGATAATGGCTTCACCAGCATGTGCTCCGCCGACAATGATGGAGGCGAAGAGACCTACGATTGATGCAACGCGGTGGCGCAAACGGTCTATCTTGATGAGATGGAAGAAGACGGCGAGGCTGCTCATTTCCGCCTCTGGCTTGACGTGTGCCTTTTTGTCTGCCGATAGCGATTCTTCGTTGATCGTCTCATTGACTGTCGCCCCTTGTTTGTTGTCACTGCCCAAGGTCACAACTGCATCGATCTTTTCAGCATGGCATGATTCGGGCGCCTTCGAAGTTGAATCTTTACCCTCTTCTTCAGCCACGATCGCTTGGGATTGGACCATAGAGGCAAAGACACCGCCAGAGCTCATGAGCGTTGGGTAACTGCCGTGTTCAATGATTTTGCCCCCAGGCCCCATGACAAGAATGTTGTCGGCATTCTTTACAGTACTCAACCGATGTGCCACGAAGAGAATGGTCCTCTCACCTGGAAGATTATGAATAGACCCCATGATCTGTGCCTCCGTGCTTGAGTCAAGGGCAGCGGTAGCCTCGTCGAGGATAAGAATAGACGGCTGCCGAATAAGAGCACGTGCAAGAGCTACGCGCTGCTTCTGACCACCGCTGAGATTCCCACCACCAGTGCCGACGGATGTAGCCAAGCCGTGTGGAAATTTGACGAGGGAGGTATCCAGCCCTGCTTGCGTAGCTGCAACTCGAATCAGGGACAGCAGCTCGTTCAGTTGTGATGATCGTGCTGCCAGCTCGACCATGTCACCCCCCTCGACAACCTCGTCTGCAAGTCGAGAAAGATGGCCACTGACAAGTAGGCCATGCAAAGGCGCGTGTTCCGGCCTCGAAGAGCCTATCAAGCCATGTGCAATGTTTTCCATGATGGAGCGGTCAAAAAGAACAGGATTCTGTTCGACGTAGCCAATGTGACCCCGCAGAGAACGCAGTTGGATGTCTCGCACGTCTTGGTCATCAATCAGGACGGCCCCTTCGTCTGGATCATAAAATCGCTGTGTCAATGTGGCTATGGTAGACTTGCCGCTTCCGGAGCCGCCGACGATACCAGTCATTTTCCCAGCGGGGATCGTAAAACTTAGATGGTCGTGGACCTTCACCCCGGGACGACTTGGGTAGCGGAACACAACGTCCCGAAACTCAACCTTGCCCTCGACCTTTGGCATGATAAGGCCATGGGCATCCTCGGATGAATCAATGTTTGGTTTGCGGTGAATTGTATCGAGAATCTTATCGGCGGCTCCTGACGCTGCCGCAAAAATTGTTGCAAATGGAGCAACTTGGCTGATGATATATGATGCTGCGGACACGCATGAGTAGGCCACAAAGAAATGGATTCAAGAAACTCAACAAAGAAAGATGGAGGGTGTTGTCTTGCATACAATCTATCAGTGTCATCATGACTGCATACACAGCTCCGAAAGTGACACCCGACCCCGACGCGATTGAATCAGCCACTTGTCTTCCTCCCTGCGAAATCGCCAAGGCATTTGCAGAATATGCAATGAAATACAGCAAGCCCATCTGGACTGCCGCTGTCAGGAGTTTGCCCAAGGCAGGTCGCCGCGTGGTAGCCAGGTGAGTTTCGAAAATGGCTTCGATCTTCTTGCCGGCGCGAAAAGCTTTGATGAGCTTCATATTGGATATCGATTCGGATGCCACCGAGATAGCCGGCGCGAGTCGTTCTTCAAACTGACCTCTGTACTTGTTGGAAAAGTGCCCACCGAGAAATGCCATGAGCATGAAAGCTGGTACCAGGCTCACAAGCATTCCCGACAGCGGAGCGTCCAATGTAAACGCCACAATGTATGCGGTAACAAAATACGAGAGGCTTTGAATGACGATTCCGACCTTTTCTGACACGCCGGCCTGGATCGTAGTAAGATCGCCGTCCAGTCTGGTAGCGACCTCGCCCGCGGGACAAGTTTCGAAAAAAGCAACCTCCTGCTTGAGCAAAGACCGCAGGTAAGCATACCGGAGACGGCGAACTAAGCGCTCGCCAAATATGGTCCAGGCACCATTGGCAACGTAAATGAGAATAAAGTTGGCGATTGTGATATACACGGTGAAAAGAACTTTGTTAGCGATGGCGTTTTCATCCGAGTCGCCCGACCGCTGCCCGTTCGCGCAAGATGCACCATTCAGCTGATCAACCAATTGACCGAACAATACTGACATGATGGGGAATGGCACGCCAGCAGCAATGGAGGCCATGATCCCGAAAGCCAGCAGCACGAAATCCAGAGGCTTCGGTCCCACGGCCACCAGCAGGCGGATGTAGCCAAAGGCGGATTGAGACCGCTTTTGAGGGCCAAATCAGTCATGGGAAACATGGATTGGGTTTTCTACTTCTAACGTACCTTTTTGGCAGCCATTTTCTCGGTCGTATCCGACATTGGTGATGTGTCGTGATGAAGAAGACGTTTCGGATCTGTTCGCCCGCCCTGATGAATCGAACGGCCCGTTGCACCTGTTTATTCTGACATCTGCGTCAAGGCCTCATAATAAGCTCACGTATCGGAAAATGAGGTCCAGGTCCAGCGACAAGGTCCAGAGAACGGTGACAATGGCTAATGTAGACTGGAAGCGAAACTCCATTATTTACCGTGTGCCCAACTCCATTTACTCCACTCAGGACTCAGATCCTACCTTGGTCCTTTCTGCTCCCTCGTCGCCGCCACTGTGGAGGGAAGGGGAAGAGAATAGGACATGGATGCCGGATTGATAAACCCAGCACACCCCCCCCCCCCAGCAAGGATTACCGCAAAGATCAGATAAGCCTATGTACGAGGATTGGGTGGAGTTCGCCACGATCCTGGCCAATCGATCCTCGTGGCCAGGCCAGGAAAACTTGGCAATGAGCAGGTCGGAAGTCTTGCTAACAACACACCACCTGCCCACCAATAGGCGTTTTACATGCCGCACGCTCTCAACCATCACGTGGAGCTAATTAATCTGATAACCCCTCTCGGCGCCGACTCGGTCATTCTCTACATGCATGTCGAAAGGGAGATTCCCGCCTTTATCATCATGCCCAGTAATGCGACGCCCCTTGTCGCTCGAGGCGGATTTGGCACTAGACCGAGCCGAGCACGTCACGGATCTTCGGCCTTGGTTTTAGGCGGATGGGCGAGGCATGAAGAAAAAACTGAATTGTGGTGGCATAATCAAGATGACTCACAGAACCGCCCACGGTTTGTTTTTTGTCCTCGTTGATCGCCGCACTCTTGAGTCTCTTGTATCTGATCCACCATCTGGTCGATGAACCCTGTTAGATGCAAGACTGATACGCACACGATGCTTGTTTATGTGTTCAACCGGACAAGTTTAGGACCAGACAGACCCTGACAGTTTGTCCATGCTACATAGAAAAAAAAAATCCTTGGCAGAAAAAGTACCCACCTCGTTATGAAACAAATTTACAAAGTATGAGGAAAGAAAGTCCCCCCGGCTCAAAACGTCAGTAAAACGGCTTCAAAAACGCTCGACTCACAAAGACTTCAACAAAGTAAGCTATGGATCAAGTAGCCGTCACCCGCTTTCCCGCTTTGCACTGCTTTGAGGGGCCGAAGCAGAGACAGTCAGTAGGAAGCAATGCGCGCCATCATACTATTCGCGGGAACATCGACACTCAACACCAGAGTCAGGATGAGACCTTGCGTCGCTTTGCCAATTTTGTATCAAGCTTGGTCGGGGATGATGAGATATCATTCGACTTCATCATTTCTCCCAGCAACTGCGGATCCGATATTGCGGAATCTGGCACGGCCCAAGCAAAAAAAGACCCAACGCAGGCGAATAGTGACCACAATGGAATCACACTGTTGCGCAGCACACCATTTGTAGAAAGCGGTCATTCTGAGTTCGGTATTATCATTCGCCGACAGCTTCATAACAATGATTCGAGTCTTTTTACTCCCGAAAAATCCTTCGTTGTCGCCGTCGACGAGTCAAGCTACTCTGTACGCATTTGCCGAGATCTCGTACCTCGGCCGTTTCTGCAATCTATCAGTACCTCCTTGTGCTCCTACATGGGTTGGACAAACCCCTCTCAGCACAGTGAAGAAGAATCGAATCAAGAGCTTCAGCTTCAGACCTTGAACTTTCAGGGCCAGTCAGTTTTGAACCATCCTCCACTGATGACTCCGCCAGATTTCGAGAGTCAACTCTGCCTTCCAAAACGGCCTCAGGAATATGCGAAGCCTTTACTGCATAACGCCTTCTTGGCTCGAGTGAGGGAAAACCCTGGCAAAATAGCATTGGACGCCTTAAGCTCGACAGGCAGAGTAACCTACACTTACAAGAATCTGGATCATCTGTCTTCGGACCTGGCAGAAAAGATTCTGCAGATCATTGGTGTTGACGCAGATCACACGCATCGAAATATCACTGTCGCTTTGAGCACTTCGGCAGAATTATACATTGCCTGGTTAGGCATTCTCAAAGCAGGCTGCGTAGTATCCCCAGTTCCTACGGATTGCCCCTCGGAACTGCTCCAGCACATGACAGGACTTACCAGTTCCAAGGTCGTGCTTGGCTCTGCCGAGACACTCGAGTACTTCGACAGGATCATTGGAGACTCGTCGATTTTCACGTTCATCAATGTAGAGACAATTGCTCGCCAAAACTGCGAGCATTTGCTGCAAAGGCCGCCTCCGTTGGTCAACACGTCTGAGAATGATGTCGCTTATATTCTGTTTACCAGTGGCTCTACCGGCAAACCGAAAGGCGTTCAGATAACACACCATTCTGCTGTGTGCTCAATTGCTGCGAACATTGCGGCATCTCCCCACTCGTTCGAATCAGGGCCATCAAGCATCAGGTGGTTCCAAATGGTGGCGCCAACGTTCGACTTATCCGTCTTGGAAATCTTCGTCACTTTCTCCATCGGTGGCACAATATGTGCTTGCGACAGAACCATGACGCTCACTGATGCTGAGTCAGTCATTACTCAGTTGGGAGCAACGATTACAATGACCACGCCGACTGTAGCGTCTTTACTGAGGCCGAGCAGGATCCCGAAACTTCGCGAGGTATGGGTCTGCGGCGAAATGCTAAAACGCGAGGCTTCGGAGCTTTTTGCCCGGGATCGCGATCCATCAGTGGCAGACGGTGATACAAATCTTCTCAACGCCTATGGTCCGACTGAAGCCACCATCACCTGTACGGTAGATGCGAGAGTGTCACTGAAGCACAGAGGATCTCTTATAGGCTCACCCTTGCCTACGTGTTCCAGTATCATACTGGACTCATCCGAGCCACCCAAGGCTGTACCTCTAGGCTTTGCAGGGGAATTAGCCATTGGAGGTCCGCAACTGAGTATCGGCTATCTCAAAAGTCCCGAAAAAACTGCAGCCGCCTTTGTTGACGTCGAGCCTTACGGAAAACTGTACCGAACAGGAGACATGGCAAGATTGATCATGGGCCCAGATGGCACTCTGCAAGTCGAGTTTCTAGGAAGATTGTCGTCGGATCAAATAAAAATTTCAGGCAGGCGAGTCGAACTAGGAGAAATTGAGGCCGGGCTGCGAAATCCTCTCATTGCCGAAGTGGCGGCAGTGGCTCTGAAACCGGAAGTCTCTGGTCTGCCACAAGTGCAATTGATTGCCGTCGTAACTTGTCGGAGGGAAATAGGCGACAGCGATATATTGGCTGCTTGCCAAGAAAGAGCAGAAAATGTGTTGCAACCACATATGCGCCCGTCGATTTACTACGTGATGAACCAGCTGCCCCGTCTGCCGAGTGAGAAGACCGACCGGAAAACCTTGGCCAAGTACTGCTTATCGCCGGAGAAATCAGGGCTGAGGCGCTTGAGAAAGGGGGATGTGGATGGCCATCGTGAAGCAGGAAGCAGCTCAATCCCAATGCTGCAGAGTGTAATTGAGGCAGTCTCCAGTGTCGCTATCGTGGGATCGGACAAGATCACGTCTGCGACGACACTGCTATCTTTAGGTATTGACAGTCTACGCTCTGTCAGACTTCTGCAGAATTTCAGGGAGATTGGAATCGAAGGGCTCCAAGTTACGGACATCCTTACATGCCATAATCTTGGTGATCTCAACACCAAAGCTCAACAAGCATTGAATCGATCCACGCCCTCGCTGTCTAAAGCGAGCAATTTGCAGACTCTACTCATCGACTTCGAGAATCGTCACAAGAAGCAGTGTCTTGGCGCATTGGGCCTCAAAGAAGATAACATAGTCTCCTTTTTACCAGTGACCACGCTTCAGGCCGTGGCATTGGCTAGCTTCCTTCTCACTGCTGATGCAAACGGCTTTCAAGCGGTTCCGGGTGGGAAAGCATTCATTCAGCATACAGTTTATACTGTGAAGCCGGAGCTGAATGCGCAAAGGATTATTGAATCTTGGACTCGCGTGCTATCACGTTACGACATTATGCGCTCAGTCTTCGTTGAGGTAAACGATGATCTTACACCCTTTGCTCAGTGTATCTTATCGCCCGATCATGAAGCAGCTCAAATCAAGCCACATTTTTACAGCGCGAATTCTGACAACGATTGCAAAGACGTCATCCAAGCGGCCCAAAAGGCGGCCGAGGAGAAGATCTCGCTTTATGCGCCACCTCGACGCTTGTCGGTCGTACAATCACCCACTCAAACTATTATAGTCTTCAGCCAGCTACACTCTGTCTTCGATGGTGGCTCAGAAACTCTTCTTTTGGAGGATATCGAGAGAGAATACTTGGGGCAACCAAGCATCGAGCGAACTGGGGTTCTGACTGCCGTTGAAAGACATTTCTCGGAGAACAGAGCTGAAGCAGCTCAGTTCTGGCAGGCTTATATGAATGGGTATCTTTCGCCTTCTTTCCCATGTCTTCGCAGCACCGTTCCAGGACCTGACGAGAATGGCTGTGGTGGATACAGCTTCATGTCTGATCTGTCGCTGGAGAGCCTGACGCGTCAAGCTGCAGCCCTGCAATGCTCCCCTCTTTCTATCTTGCAAGCAGCCTGGGCACATATCCTGTTTACTTATACCGGTGAGCGAGATGTTGCATTTGGAAATATTATGTCGGATCGATTCACAACGGAGCTGGCCAATTGTTCTGCGCCGGTTCTCACAATCCAATCAATTCGAGTGAATTTGAACGAGGAAAACGACAAACGAAACATCGACATACTTCTGGAAAGAACAGAACAAAATACCGCAGCTCTTTCTTATTTACATACACCCATAACTGGGGCTCGATACGATACAACCATTGCTCTCCAGATGTACCTAAACAGTGGCAAAGGGGAGGCATTGTACGAGAGAGTGTGTCATCCTGGTATGAAAAATGACCTAGCTGTGATGATTGAAGTCTATCCTGATCGATCCGGCCTTCTGGAGTTCAGATTGACCTACCAAACTGCACTTCTCGATGATGATGCGGCTTATACCATGCTCGCAGATCTTGCACGAGTCACAAACCATATCATGTCTTATCCCAACGCGAAGTATATGGACCCTTCAGTTTGGACATCTCTGCAGGAGCCTGGCCAACTCGAACAGATCAACGGGTACCACCAATTGGGCCAGCGGTCTACGCAGCCGATGTCGCCGGTCGCGGATGAACAAGTTGACCCCGAATGGTGTATCAAGCATCGACATCTTCTTGAAAAGATTCAAGACGTCATCAAAATTATGCCGAAAACATTGTCGAGGAGCACGACCCTTTCTGAGCTTGGCGTTGATTCAATTGGAGCAATTAGACTCAGTATAAGACTTAAAAACGATGGACATGAGATATCCGCCATCCAAGTATTGGATAGTGTAACGATTGAGGACCTCATCAATCACCTATCTGTTAAGAGACAAGGCACTTCGAATTGGAAGACACTCTTGAGCAGATATCTTGATCATTGGAAACCTCTGGTATCACGACACCTAGCAAGAGACCCAGCTCATTTCTCCCTGGTTCCTACCACAGTTTTCCAAGATGGAATGCTAGTCGAAACATTAAGGGATCCCATGCTTTATTGGGCTAGCTATTCCTGGCGACTTCCCTCGACAGTTGACATTGCAAGAGTGCGCCAAGCTTGGCAACATGTCAGCAAGAACCACGATATCTTGAAGGTTAGCTTCGTTCCTACATCGTGCTTTGAGCAAGAGGAGACTCAATCTTCTGGGCCGTCTTCGATGTTCATACAGTTGATTGATTACAATGCAAGCATGGACTGGCAAGAAATAGTCAGCAACTCAGGCGACTGGCAGCAATCTATCCAGGCGGTGTGCGCCAACCTTCAAAGGACACAGCATGAGAACAATTTCTCGTCCCCACCATGGCGAGTAACTATACTGGCGCAACAAGACCAGAGGATCATGAATTTGACGATCCATCATTCATTATGCGATGGAGAAATGCTACGTAGTTTGATGTATGACGTGGCATGGGCTTATTCAACAGCCGAGCTTCCTGTCAAGCGCTGTCAGGTTCAGGAGGCAGTTAGCAGACTCGCTGTACGCTACAGTGAACCGGAAGGACACAAGTTCTGGGGCGACATCTTAAGCCCTTTGGTATCGCAGACATCTTTAGGAGATGCAGCGTCAAATAGCCCAAAGGCTGTTGTTAAGCAAATTCGTCATCGTACTACTGAACTGCAAGCGACACAATCGACGTCAAAGCTAACCGGGCTGGCGCGGAGGCTTGGGGCATCTTCGCTAAGTCCTCTGTTTCGCGTCGCGTTTGGAATAATGTTGACGGAATATTACGAGCAACAGAGCGTATTATTCGGTGAAGTTCGTTCCGAGAGATTATTGGAGTCGAAACTTGTGGGTGCCATGGCGCCACTCTCAGCAACTTACCCAGTGCCATTCCGCTCATCTGGAAACCTTGAAGATATGGTCCACAGCCAGCAAATTTTGGTGATGGATGGTATTCGATATGGGCCCCCGCAGCCTTCAGACGTTCGCAAGATTCTCCAAAAGAGTCGGGATGAGGCTCTCTACTCCGCCGTATATGTCTTGCGCCAGCGATCTGAAGATGATGGAGGCAGTCTTGCGCCGTGGGAAGAATTCAAGGACATCTTTGAAACATTCGTTGACCATGAGTTTGCTCTGAATGTTCTCGAGGGCGCGGGTGACACCATCACAATATCATTGTCGGTAGATGAGACCTTGATGTCATCAAGTGCTCAAGCCATCTTCTTGCAGCAACTGGACGCACTTCTCATTGCTTTTGAGAAAGCTGCTCCCGAAACCTCTCTTTCTGGCCTTAACGCCCATTTCCCTCGAGATCTTCTGTCTATTGCTTCTTCCAAAGTATCCGCTCAGTATACATCCACTGTTCCTCCCTCACACTACATTGAGACTTGGGCGAAGACGCACCCAGAGTGGAAAGCTGTTGAGGTTGCCACTGGATTTCTTGGGAGTCAGAAGATTGTGACGGAGGATTGGACTTACAGAAAGCTCAACGAGACGGCAAATCAAGTCGCGAATCTCATCATCCACGCCTCTCTCCACGGCAGAGCCATTGCTGTGTCTCTGGATCGATCCTTGATTGCGTTTGCGATCATCGTTGGCATTATGAAATCTGGCAACACTTATGTCCCAATCGAGGCAGGGCTGCCGAACGACCGCAAATCCTTCCTTCTGAGTGACAGCAGGGCTGCCATGGCATTCGTCTGCGACAACAATTTTGACGGAGTTGAGCTACCACCAGAGACAAAGGTTCTCGACACCAAGAATAAATCATTCATAGAGAATCTGTCCACTCAGGACACCTCAGACATTCTCAATAATTACCCAGAAAATCTTGATGCTTACTTGCTGTATACTTCAGGCTCCACCGGTGCTCCGAAAGGAGTCAGAGTCAGTCGACACAATTTAAGCTCTTTCAGTGACGCATGGGGGAAATTGATTGGCAATGTTGCGCCCAAGTCTCTGGAGCTTGGAGGCGTCGGAAAGTTCCTTTGCTTAGCTAGCAGGGCTTTTGACGTCCATATTGGCGAAATGTTCCTGGCGTGGCGTTTTGGTCTCTGTGCGGTAACTGGTGAACGTTTATCGATGCTGGACGACCTACCGCGAACCTTCAGGGAACTAGGTGTAACGCACGCAGGCATTGTTCCTTCACTGCTAGATCAGACTGGCCTTGTACCTGAGGATGCTCCTCATCTGGTGTATCTCGGAGTGGGTGGAGAGAAAATGACACCACGAACTCAGCAAATCTGGTCTTCCTCTGACCGGGTAGCTCTAGTTAACGTCTATGGACCAACGGAGGTTACGATTGGATGCAGTGCCGGGCGAATCTTGCCAGACTCCGACACGAGGTGTATTGGACATCCATTAGGAGACTCAGTTGCTCACGTGCTGGCTCCCGGTTCAAATGAACATGTCAAAAAGGGCATGGCAGGTGAGCTTGTTATCGAGGGCAGTCTCGTTGCCAACGGATATCTGAACAGACCCGATGCGAAAGGTTTCTGTGATATCAACGGCCGGAAGATGTATAGGACCGGAGACATTGTCCGAATGGATGCCGACAGCTCCATCCTGTTTCTGGGGCGTAAAGATGAACAAGTCAAGGTCCGTGGGCAGCGATTGGAGCTTGGCGAAGTTTCTGAGGTTATTCGCTCTTTCTCCCCGACAGACATTGATGTCGTCACGCTTCTTCTCAACCATCCAGGCACATCAAAGCAGTGTTTAGTCTCCTTTGTAGCATCATCTGGTGCTGCTGTAAGAGGGGAGCTGAGATGGACCAACGAGAACTACCAGGAGATTAACAACAGTTTGCGTCAGGCTTGTGAACAAACTTTGCCGGCTTACATGGTTCCTGATTTTATCATTCCCATATCTTTCATACCTTTGAGGGACACTTCGGCAAAAACGGACGCAAAGGCTCTGGAGCATCTGTTTCATACGCTTTCACTTGGGGAGCTCTTTGGTGAAAGCTCATCGGTCGTCAATAAGCCGACGACTGCACCGTCGAGAGCCCTGACCTCAATCGAAAAGCAAATTCTCACCGTGGTCAAAAGTGTTGTAGGTCAAGATGACAAACGCGATGCAAGACCTGAAAGCACATTGTTTCAACTCGGATTGGATAGCATTGCCGCAGTCAAACTCTCATTCAAGTTGAAAAAGCTGGGATTGAGCATCACCGTGGCACGACTATTACAAAACCCGACGATTGAAGAGCTGGGTCGAATGAAGAATGCCCTCAAAGGATCTCACCATGCAGAGCCGTCCAATACAGAAAGCATAACAACAAGGTTTGAGGAACTGGAGAAAGAAACGATGAAATCTTTGAAGGATCGTGAAACCACGCATATTGAGTCTATCAGGCCTTGCATGCCTCTACAAGAAGTACTAGTGGCGCACACAATGAGCCACGGATCCGAGGCAGACAATGCATACGTCAGCCACATGATCTTTGAGTTAGATCCGGCTGTTGTAGTTGAGCATGTAAAAGCTGCATGGGCTGCTGTGGTCAAGAATACTGAGCTGCTTCGAACCTGCTTCATCGATAGGGAAAACGACATCGTTCAGCTTGTCATCAGGGAGAACCATGCGACCCCGGTTTGGAAACACTTAAGTAATGGGACAAATATGTTGAAGGAGGAATTGTTGTCTCGCAAGAAGGAAATCGCCGACGACATTGTCACGAGCATCGACAAGTCTCCGCCCGTTAGGTTCACTTTAGCATCTTGTGATGGCGCCGATGAGACGAACGAGATGTCTCTATTCATGCTCTCAATTCATCACGCATTGTATGACATGGTTTCCATCGAAATGATTTTCCAAGACTTCGAGGTTGCCTACAAGGATAGCAGCTTACCACGACGACCGTCTACCCTGCCGTTGCTAGAGCACATTGCGGCCCAGCAACAGAACGAGAGTAAAGCCAAGAGCTACTGGACCACGTTGTTTGATGGTTACGATCACAGAATAGAGAAAATTTCTCCAAGGACGACGCAGACTACGGCGAGGACACTAAATGCAAGTCTTACAACCTTGGAGAGTTTGTGCTCGCAGACAAACACGACGTTATCGGCGCTCATCCAGGGAATATTCGCATATGTCCTAGCACGGACATTGAAACGCCCAGATTTGATCTTTGGTGTGGTTCTGTCAGGACGGTCAATGGATGTTGAGGGTATCGACGCGATGGCCGCGCCATGTATCTCGACAATTCCTCAGCGACTCAATATTGGCACCGACGGCGAAACAATCGCAGAGCTCATCACGACTGTTCAAGACAGGCTTTTCAAGTCAATGGAATATCAGCATACATCATTGCGCTCGTTGTCAAGGTGGCTAGAGATATCTGGCCCACTGTTTTCTAGCTTGTTCTCGTTTACAAAATCATCGCCGCCGGAAGACTCAGACTCAGGCAGCTCCAAGTCCAGGATATTGAAACCCACGGAGGGTGAGATGTTTCTTGATTTTGAGCTGGCACTTGAGTGTGAGGCGGATCCTGGCACAGATACGGTGACATTACGAACACGCTCCACAATGTTTGACAAGATGGAGGAGCTAGATGCACTACTCGAGCAGATGGAGTCATTGATTACCTCTTTTACTCGAGGCGAAAATAAGGCGGTAGATGGCGACTTTGGGTCCATGCTGCATACACGACTACTACCACCCCATGGGTCTCTGCAGGAGGAAAGTGACGACTGGTCAGTGCTGGAGCAGCAGATTCGGGATGTGGTCGTCGCCTTCTCGGGTGCATTGCCGAACGAAGTGAAAAGGACAACACCTTTCATAAATTACGGCATTGATTCAATAACAACCATCAGGTTCTCGACGTTGCTTCGAAAAAACGGGTTCCGGGTCTCCGGAGCAGATGTACTCAGAAACCCAAGCGTTGCCAAATTAGCAACGCATATACAAACTACTTCTTCTTTCGACGGGACTGCCAAAGACTCCGACGACGAAGCGTCAGAATCGGCTGGTATTGGTAATTGGTCCAAGGCCTTGCTCGCTGGCGCCGTCTCGACCAAACTACTGGACGATGTCGTCGCTGTGTATCCGTTGACACCACTCCAGGCTGGCATGATTTCAGCCACGGTCATGATGGATCCAACATTATATGCTCACCATCATCCCTTCAGGTTGCCCCAAGGAACGCGCATAGACCAGGTTAGATCAGCTTGGAGCAGACTTGTCGCCAAACATGATATCCTCAGAACTTCCTTTCATGAAATTCACCAGCCCCATCCACAACTTGTTGGCGCCGTGCATCAAGAATCGATATTGAATTGGCATGAAGTAGCTGCAGAAGATGTTCAAGTCGCTATCGATGACCTGATCAAACGCACGCGGTTCCCTAGCATCTCGTCCTTCGAAACTCCTCCTGTAAAAGTGACGGTCATTCGAAGCCCAGAAGACATGCTGCTCGTCGTGTCATTGCACCACGCCACGTACGACGGCACTTCAATTCGCTTCATATTTGAAGATCTCTGGGCTATTCTACGTGGAAACCGTGTACCCGAACGAAAACCTTTCTACGAGACTGCCATGAAAATTCACAACATGTCCTCGGGATCTGTAGGGTTCTGGGCTGATAGCCTTTCCGGCTACGGAGGGGCAGCGGCGATTGCTGAAGCGGAGGACATCCATAACAAGATGACGTCCAGGACCATGCTGCTTACTCAGGATACTTCTGCCTTGGAGCAATGGTGTACAGAGAAGGGGGTCACCATTCAAACCATCTGCCAACTGGCCGTCAGCAAAGCAGTATGCGCACAGACGAAGTCTCGAGATGTAGTCCTGGGCCAAGTTCATGCTGCAAGGCTGGACATCAATGGCGCGGACAAGGTGGCTGGGCCAATGCTCAACACCGTTCCTCTCAGGCTCTGCATACACGATGATTCGTTCACCAACGACGATTACCTACGCGATTTGCAAGCCTTCCAGGACAAGTCCTTGGATCATCTGCATGCTTCCCTATCGGACATCCAACGGCTTTGGCGGAAAGAGAATGGCCGTGATGGGCATCTTTTCGAGGTACTGTTTGTTTTCAGAAAGGGTGAAGACGCAACTGAAGCTACCTTCTGGCAGCCTTTCGAGCCTGAAGGCTCCAAGGAGTCCCTCCCTCCATCTCATTATGACCTTGTCATTGAAGTTCACCAAAAGAGTCGTGAGGGCCTCGAACTGGAAGTTCACTCGAGACTTGCAGATGATGCCACGAATAATCTGATGAGTCTGCTTGTCGAGAGCTTTGAGAGCATCCGAAAGCATCCAGATGAGTTGGCCATTAGTTCCCCCGGAGTGCTGTCCAAAGTGCCAAAACCAGGATTGACGAGGGAAACCCGGGCGATACCGACCAGTCCCTTTGACCAAAGCGCGATCGATCAATTTTTAGAACCTCTAAGAAAAGTTTTGTCAGAAACCACTGATACGCCCGTTTCCAGCATCGATGCTCAAACGAGCATATTCTCCATCGGTGTTGATTCCATTGTGGCAATTCGTGTGGCGGGCGCCTGCCGGAAAGCTCATATTCCCTTGCACACTATGGAAATCATGCGCAATGCCAAAATAGGGAAGCTCTGTGAGGTGGCATTTGCTAAATCGGGACAAGCTGCTCCAAACAAGTCTACGACAGAGTCAAATGGCGTTGCTCCACTGCTTGATCAAGAGGTCAAGAAGGCGGCAGCGTCTAAACTTGGGAGAGCGGAAGCGGAGATGCAGGAAATACTACCAGTGTTGCCCGGGCAAGAATATCACTTGGCATGCTGGCTCACCTCGGGAAAGACGTTGTACGAGCCCGTATGGGTTTTCAAAACGGAGAACGGGTTGGACGCGGGTCGATTACGGGACACATGGATTTCTCTCATACAGACAAACGACTCGTTGAGGACATGCTTCGCGCAAGTCAAGCCAACACTGGCCGTACAGGCAATCTTAAAACCAGATTGTGTCGATGCAGCCAAGTCGTTCACCGTCCAGCAGGTACCGGAGAACATGACCATGGAGGAATATGTCAAGTCGGAAATCCATCACCTCTCCCTCAGCCCGTCCTCGTTGTATGAGCCTCCAGTCCGCATTTGTCTCATCCAAGGAGGACGCGAGGGCGTTTCGGTTCTTCTTAGGCTCCATCACGCGCTGTATGATGCTTGGAGCATGGGCATTCTCATCGACCAACTTTCAAGCCTGTACTGCGGAACCATGCAGAAACCTTGTCCGCCATTGTCTGTCTCTCACTTTGCTCAGTTCACTCAACAAAAACTGCGCGGCAAGAATGAAGAACAGTTTTGGACCGAGACGCTGGGCCAGTGCGAACCGACCATCCTGACACCGAAAGCTGATATCAATACAGATTCCAAGAGTTGCAACAGGGCATTCGTCAGCTTCGAATGCGTCGATGTCAGCATGGGTGCCCTGAAGTCTGCTGCCCGGGCATTCGGAATCACTCCGCAATGCCTCGTTCAAGTCGCATTCGGGCGAATGCTCTCAGACGTGACGGAATCAAGCTCCCCTGTATTCGGATACTACACGGCTGGTCGATCGGCTGAGCTCGAAGGTATCGAGGGTCTCGCCAGCCCGACTCTCAACATGCTACCCGTTGCCGTCCCGAAGGACCTTGTCGCGTCTCAACTCGCCGGGACAAGTCTGTCGACACTACTCCAGAGCTTCCAAGACGGTATGAATTCTCAATCAGACTACGAACAAAGCCGTCTGCGAGACGTGATCAAGTGGGCACCAAACAAAGGCGTCTCGCCCCTTTTCAACACCCACTTGAATATCCTGTGGAACGATGAGATCCTGCTCAAGCCCCAGGTGTCGAAGGACACGCTGCTTCGACCCTGGCCCCTTGGCGCGCCGTCAGACTATGCATCCCCCGCACCCTTGTCTAGGGACAGTTCCGTCGATGGCTTGGACACATCTTTCCTTCCCACCAATGTGTTGTTTGCCGACGTAGGTCTCAGCCGAGAGACTGCCAACCTCGCCATTGGCATCGGGTGCGACCCGACGCTGCGCGACGCACAGGGCTTGGAGGAAATTGCGCGCATGTTTTCAGGTCATCTGTCACGGCTTGCTTGTTGGAAGCAGAGATGAGTCTGATGGGTGAAGGAAGTGAGACGAGCTATGGTTTATGTGGCGTGTCTTTGTTATCCCGGGCGTCACGAGAGGAATGATGAACGATGCGCTCCCCTCGGGTTTACTACACTAGCTAGGAGATACATTTCCGAGCGCTTCGATGTAAGTCCTTTCTATCCAGATTCCATAAAATCGATGCATAATCTCAATGACTTCACTGTCAACTTTTCTTCCATGTTTCCCTTTCATTGTGCAACCGGAACAGCTTCCTGCGCCTTGGGGACACCAAAGGTAGGCAGGCTCCACCACCGGTGGACTTTGGGGCCGCGGATTGCAACTCCAAAAAAAAAAAAAAAAAAAACTCCACACGGACAAATGCGCGCATTCAAACACAAGCCACAGCATCTCGATCGTCTCTCTCTCTTGTGTACTTTGGAGACGAGAATCACAAAATCGCGGCTTCAAAGACTGCATCATGGCCGATATCGCACTACCCGAGCTCTTCGCCAGGATACCCAGAGAGTCGTTTCTCTTTGGCCCCTCACCCATCCAGCATCTGCCGCGAATGTCACACGAGCTGGGAGACAAAGTCCACATCTACGCGAAAAGAGAAGATTGCAACTCTGGTTTGGCATACGGCGGCAATAAAACCCGCAAATTAGAGTAGTGGCCAACTTCCTCCGATTTCCGCATCCCATTTGGAGCACTGGTCGAGGAGTTTCATCGCTGACCACTTCCTTCCACCTTTTCACACGCAGGTATCTCGCCTCCGAGGCCCTGGCACAAGGATGCGATACTCTTGTCTCCATCGGAGGTGTGCAATCCAACCATACTCGTCAAGTGTCCGCCGTGGCGGCCAGACTCGGCCTTGGAGCAGCCACTGTCCAGGAACACTGGGTGGACTGGGAGGATGCAGGCTACGAGAAGGTCGGCAACATGCAGCTCTCGCGTCTCATGGGCGCAGACGTGCGACTCGACGCCTCGGCCACCTTTGGGATCGAGCACAAGACCACCTTGGCCCGCTTGACCGCTGACATTGAGTCGAGGGGCGGGAAACCGTACTACATCCCAGCTGGTGCATCAGACCATCCCCTCGGAGGGCTCGGGTTCGCCCGATGGGCATTTGAAGTCGAGGCCCAAGAAAAAGAAATGGGCGTCTTCTTCGACACCATCATCGTCTGTGCCGTGACGGGGTCCACATTCGCCGGCATGATTGCGGGATTCAAGCTCGCTCAAAAGCTCGGCTCCTCCCCGACACGCAGAATCATCGGCGTCGACGCTTCGGGCAGGCCCAAGGAGACGTTTGATCAAGTCCTCCGCATTGCCAGATGCACCGGCGTCAAGATCGGGCTGCAAGAAGACGACATTACGGAAGATGATGTGGTTCTCAACAGCGACTACAATGCCAAGGTTTACGGCATCCCCGATGAGACCACCATTGAGGCCATCAAGTTTGGCGCGCGAACCGAGGCCTTCATCACCGACCCCGTGTATGAAGGGAAGAGCTTGGCTGGAATGATGGGCCTCATCAAGTCGGGTGAAATCAGGTCCGGAAACGTCTTGTACGCTCATCTTGGAGGGCAGCTGGCTTTGAATGCGTACTCGGAGATTGGTTTATAAAGCCTTGGTTAGTGCGCCCGCTGCTACGTCCACAATGACTCTGGATATTCTCGACTCTGGAGAACGTGCATTATGTTCTTGTTTCTTTTTTCAACAACTTGTGCAAATTGCATGCGTTGGAATATACAAAATAGCATTGAATTTTAGTCTCCTAGCCGGGTTGCAGTTTGGCCCTGGCCCTTTTTCCTCTCTTTCGCATGTCAGTCGAGTATTAATTCCTAGCCAAAGTGAATGGCCAGACTCTGGTAGAAAGAAGAAGGAAATGTTATAACATGCCTTGCCAACCAGGCTTTGCACTGCCAATGACTGTGACAAGTCGCAACAGCTGGTGTCAAGTGTCAAGTGAGCAAGTGCGCGCCCACATGTGCGCGGTGCCGGAGGCAGGAGTGACTCAACTTCCCAATTACATGCATGTTCCTGCCTCAAACTGCCTCTTGTTGCCGCCATTATTCAATCGCCGCATGTGCAACGTTTATTCACAGCGCCGTCGCCTTGTCTTGTTCTCACAACAACTCACATCGATTACCAGCATCACTCGCTCACGACGTCTCGACTATAAATAAAATTGTCTCGGTCTCATAGCTCACATCCTCTCGGCCTCGTATCAAGGCTTCAACTTCCAATCCACGCTCAGTGCAACAAGCAGTTTTTTTTTTTTTTTTTTTTTTTTTTTTTTAACAAAATCGTACGCTACGGCATCGCACAGCTTGCCACAATGGGAGGCTCTGCATTCGCCTCCCGTGATAAACCGCTATACACACCACGAATGCCCAAGCATGTATACGAACACGTCAAGACACAGTGTCACGACACCCTCAGGCAACACTACTTTTGTGTCGCATCGCCGATAGAGGGCCCAGCCAAGGCAGATTTCGGAGACATTGATATCCTGGTAGCATGGCCGAAAGTCGAGGACAAAAACCAAACCCAGCTGCAAACCATTGCTGGCCTGCTCGGTGCAACCGATGTCATTTCGCAGGGATCCAACCTGGCCATTCCGTGGCCAAAGGAGCTGGATGTTGCCGGTGGTTCAGAACAGCCAAAGCACATCCAGGTCGACGTCCGCGTCTGCCGAACCCTGGAGCAGCTTGAATGGATGTTACTAAAACATGGCCACGGCGATATATGGAACATCCTCGGCTCCATCATACGCCCTTACGGCCTGACCATTGATGATAAAGCCCTATTCATACGCATTCCCGAGGTAGAAAAGTTCAATAAAACCAAGGCCAAAATTTTCCTGACCTCTGAACCCTCAGAGGTCCTCCAGTTCCTAGGTCTCCCCACAGGCAACGCCTGGGATCGACCGTTTGCTTCTCTCAAAGACATGTTCGAGTATGTATCACAGTGTCCCATGTTCTGGGCATGTGCAAATCAGAGACACGACCAAGGTCCCGCGGACGACACAGCCGTTGCCAGTGATTGCAAAAGCCTCAAGTCCAATGACCGGAGACGAATGGGCAAACGTCCCGCGTTCATGAGATGGATAGATGACTTCATACCCGAGTGTCGGCAACAAGGACGGTTTCTCGAGAGACGCACGACCAGAGAAGAAATCACCAATGAGGCCATTTCCCGGTTCCACGTCGGTGATGAGTATCATACTCGCAGAAAAGAAGCGCTTCTCGAAAGGCAACGAGATTTGATCTTCAGGGATTTAATCAAAGGGACCATTCCGCAGCCAGATCATGCGGATACAGAGGCAACGCTGTTCAGGGGGTGCCAAATCAAGGCCTTGAAGAAGATTATACTCGAGGGAGACACTGCATACGGGGTCACGCCGGAGTCGGGTTTGATGGATGATGACGGTTTTTTCGATTTTGATCGTACAGCGGACTTTATTGTCAAGAATAAGAACGAGGTTGGAAGGGCAGCCATTTTGCTGCATCATCAGCGGTACAAGGAGACGTTGGCTCGAAAAGTCAAGAATATGGATACCACACAGTAAATGTATTTTCACTAGTCACAATAATAATAACGGAAACTACTCGTTCACCCACTCGTCCTCGTCATGGGTTCGGTCTTAAAATGCAGGTATCACAAGAATCCATGCATGTAAGATTACTCAAGTCTTCTCCCGGGCCTCATATCCCCTGGTGGGGGGGGGGAGGAAAAAAAAAAAAAAAGACTGTCCCATCGACATGTCCCTTCAGTCCGTAGCGATATTCCACAGCCCATCGCCAAGAAAGTGCGCATCCTCGACAACAGGTCCTTTCCCCTTGGCTTTGACCTCCTCCGTTCCAGTAACAAGAGTGCCGACAGCACACGCCTCCTTCTTCCCCTCTGCCAGAATAACGACGGGCTCCCCCTTGTGCAGCTCCCTGCTCCAGCGACCCTCCTCGTCCGCGCGTTGGTCCAGCTCATTCCCCTCCACGAGCTCCTTGGCGGCGCCCTCGGCGGGCAGTCTACCGCCCTGCGACGTCAGCCCGGGGGCCATCAGCGTCGCGCCCGAGAGGACGAAGCGGATTGCGCCCCTGTCGATCCGAATGGTAGGAAAGCCCTGCGGGAACCTGTGGACGAGCCTCAGGTGGGGGATGATGAGGGAGGCATCCTGTTGGTAGAAGAGGGGTTCCGAGCCGAGAACGTAGAGCGTGTTGCGATCGGGAAGCTTCATGCTCTCCAGGGAGGCCTTCTTGGGCAGGATCTCGTCCACGTGCGGCGTCAGGAGCGGGTACGTTGACAGGAGGGACTGTCGGAGGGATCGCTGGACGGAAGACTTGAGCTTCTGCTTTGGGGCGGGGCTTAGACTGGCCGCGGGGGTTGGGGGGGGAGGGAAGAACGAGGGTTAGGGAATTGAGACGGAGGATGGCTCTTTTTGATGACGGGGTTGGAGGGTTTACTTACTCCTTTTTGAACATCTTGACGGGGTTGGGGAATCCGACCGCGGTGAATCAGAATCAGTTGCTTGAGGTTGGAGAGACTTTTGCTGGGTAGGAGTTTTGGTGGTGGGGGGGGGGGGGTGATGGCTGGCTCGTCACTTACATAATCGGGTTGGAGGGGGGGGCGGGGGGGGGCGGGGGGGGGAAAGTTGGACGGCAAAGTTGAATGAAGTGCCCCCGCCCCGCAAGTACTTTCTTGGCGGGGTAAATCGAAGCTCTGCAAAACATGGGAACGGGCAAAGGGAAAATCTGATCATGGGCAGTAGCTTTTCGAAACAAGTCTGATTTTGTCGAGATATTTGCAAGTTTTCTCATCATTTGATATCACCGTTCGTAAGCTAATACAATATCGTGAAGCGCAGTCGCAAGGCAAGGCCCAAGCCCCCACCCCGGGTCTCATGGTTGTTGTCAAGTCATACATCATCATCACATCAACCGTGCTGAACATGAGACACAGTCCCGTCCTCCTTCAGATGAACGTTGAGACGGTTCTCGTTGAAGTCCCGCGTCACCATTTGGCCGGGGGAAATGACTCGGTGCTCGGCGGGCAGTTCTTTCTTGCAAAACATCTACATTTGCTCTGTGAGCACATGGCCGGTTTTTTTTTTTGGGGTCGACTTGTGAAGGAAGTTCTGGTACCAGGGTAGGGACGGGGGGGGGGCGGGGCGGGGAAGCTTTACCACTTCATTGTGCTCCGTGTCGGATAATTTCTTGCCAATGAGCTTGTTTTGCCACTCCTCGGTCTTGTTGGAGGAACTGGTGGTGACGCCGGGGACGACGAGAGGCATGGTTGGGTTGTGGTTGATGCGTGGGTTCAGGCGAGATGATACGGGTGAAGTGGGTGAAGTGGGTGAAGTGGGTGAGCTTGTCTGAATGGATGGCTTGATGAGGAAATAATAGCAGCCGCCCCCCCCCCCATCTTCAAGCATAGGGTAGTGTGACGAATTCATGTCGTGGGCGATGACGTCTACAAATCAACAGCTGTGCGCTGGTCCGTCTTTCTTATGCCAGTTGGCAAAGAAAGAACCGTCAGCCACACGCTGACAGGCGCCAAGCCACGGCTGAAGCCACCCCCCAGCTTCCCCCTTCCCCCTTCCCCCAGGGGCCAGCATCCACTCCCGAAAGGAGCCAAGTTGGTACATTTGTTCAGCGCCATCTCTAGTAGGCTACGCTGAAGGACCGGGCCTCATTGTTCTCTTTTTTTTTTTATACTTCATTCCCTTCCTTCCGTCCCGTCGTCCGAACTTCTAGGCTGACTCGTCAGACTTCGTCTTCTTTGAAGCCGAAACCCCCACAATCCTTACCCCTTGATCCTTGTTGACGGAAGAGAGGGAAGATGCGATCCCACCACCACCTGAGCGTGCTCCTCCTCGCTGCTGGCAGCGTCGCCGCGGCCGACCCCCGCCAAGAATGCATCTCGACGCACAGCGACACGCTCGCCGAGTCCTCCAGCTGCGGCGACGCCAACATCGTCAGCCAGTGCCTGTCATCCCTCTCCAGCTTCGACCGCACCCATCTCCAGGCATGCTATGTCCGGGCCGGCTGCTCCCCCAGCCAGGCCGCCGAGCAGGCCGAGCAGACCGAGCACATCATCAACCGATGCAGCAACGACATGACACAAGTCAACGAGCTGAGGAGAAGGGGACGAGCAACCCTTCCTGCGGGAGCGAAGCCGACGACGTCCAACAACAACGCCGCCCATGTGATGATGCCCCGAGACACCGCCACGCCCACCACCACCACCACCAACACCAACAAGAACAAGTCCGGCCCAGAATGCTTCCAGACCGGAACAACATCCACGACATCCTGCATCAGCGAGACCGTCGACGGCAAGGTCAAGACCCGGGACTGCCACCCGGTCCCCCTCACAACAAGCGACTGTCTGCGCGGCTACATCTGCACCATCGACAGCAACCACGTAGACGTCTGCATGGAGGCCATGAACTCCCTTGACACGAGCGGCCTCATCATCGCCATCGTCTTCGGCTCCTTCGTCGCCACCGGCATGGGCTACCTCGCCTTTGCATGCTGCCAGGAGCGCAAGCACCACAAGAAGACGGCCGCCAAGGCTGAAGCCGTCGCCCTCGCACGCGCCGCCACCAAGAAGCAGCGCGCCCAGGATATCGCCCGCGCCCCTCTCATGCAGCAAACGCAGCATCATCACGGCCCTAACCCTTTCCAGGACCAATCCGGCCATGCATGAGCTTGATCTGGGTCGATAAATTTTTTTCAATCCAAAAAAATGCTTTGTGAATATGAAAAAAAAAAAAAAAGAAGGAGTCCAAATGCATCAGGATGAGACGAAGACGCTCCTAGTCAGATCCCTACCTAATAGCTGGATCTTGTAATATCAAAAAAGGGGGGAAGGGGGGGGCCAACCAGGCGCATTGGATGAGGTACAAGAATCAAGAGGCCGTACCTGCAGAACGCCAGAGCACATCTATAAGACAACGGTGGATACGATGTATTAGAAGTACCTAATTTAGCTAGAAATTACCATAGCGCACTGTGTACCTTTCAGGTACAAAAGTCGGGTGCTGTCTGCACCTCTGATTGATTGAATTGAACGCTTTTTACCAACCATCTACACCCCTACCTTTGACAATATCACAATAGTGCAGGTGCGCCTGAGAATAACACAAGACCATTTGAAAATGTACTTGATAATAGACGGATAAGACCCATGACTTTGAAGGACTTTCGCTGAAATCTTCTCTACTGACAAAGTGACCCAGTCTGACTCCCTCTTTATACCTTGCGTTTTTATACCGTTGGTCAGTTTGGCCAAGCGGGAAAGCAATATATTTTGTCAGTCAAAACCTCTGTATTCGCCAGACTTCACACTAACAATTAATTACAAGCCTCGGTGTCCCAATTGTGAGCGATCGTCTCATTAGAGGCCTCAATTCTCAGGCATGACCGACAGCCCCATCTTCAGTACGCTTTGCCTCCCGAATACCTGCCTCAACCAAACCCCATCTACTTCATCTACTTCCAGACATCATGGCACCACGCGACGCGACGCGACCTGGAAAACAATCGGCTCATACCCTGTAGATACTTTTATTGGGCGGTCAGTGCGCCAATGCCTAATTCGTACGAATTGGAAACGACTTTGTCTTCTCGCATCGTCGCTCAAACAAGGCATCTCTTGTCATATACTCCCGGAGCTCAAAAATGGCCTCCATCACCTTGTCCGGCTGCTTGAATTCGATGATGGTACTCTATGGGTGGCTCGTGTTCAAATGCACAAAAGCACGCAAGAGACGACGCTCACGTTGCAGAGCGAGGTTGATACAATGGCACTTATCCGTCACCGAACTAGTATTCCTGTGCCTACTGTGTTTGCATATGAGGTTGATACCCATAACCCGATAGGCGCGGCGTTCATTCTTATGCAACACTTTCCAGGCAATGTCGCTATAGATATGGATGGTGGCTATGCAGTTCATCAAGGACAGATACCCATTTGTCGACGCCCTCTCTTCTACCAGGAAATGGCCCAGATTCAGGTATCTCTGACTAACTCTGCTTTGCATTCTCTGCGCTCACCCAATCTCAGGTCCAAATGACGTCAGTCCGCCTACCATCTATAGGCATGGTTATCCGAAACTCGACCGGTGGCTACACCGTAGCTCCTTTTTCCACACATTGGCGGGCCTTTTCACACAGCAACTGACTTTGTTAAGGCCTGGACCAAACATTGCCGCTTCCCACTATCCGCAGAGGCAGTTGACCGAATTCCATCGTCGCTGTTCAGGTCTAGAATCCTTGCGTCTATTGACGCATTCCCCAATCAGCTAGCCTCATCAGTGACTCAATTGATTACCCACAACTACGGACCATTCCCCATCATTCATACGGATCTCTTCCACAGCAATATTATCGTCGACTCTAACTACGCCATAATGGGTCTAATTGACTGGGAAGGCGCCTGTACTATGCCATGGGAACTAGTGGAGCCGCCGCTTTTCCTAGAATCTGTCCCCCAAGATTTGGATGCGCCTAGTAATTACGATGATAACGGGATTCCAATCGACCAAGATACTCGTCAGATATGGGAAGAGAGGAAGGAGTATCAGGATTTGGTCGCTCAAATTGAGATTACAACAGGAAGAGACAATATGCTTTCCTCAACGCTCTCAAACCGTCACCACCAGAAACTTGCTTATGCAATGCGCGTTTACACGGATCCAGGTAAGTTGCTTTTCTACGACAAGGTCATCCAATAGGCGTAAGGGTATACATCCAAGTGAAATAACTTGGGTTGTAACTTTTGGCTTGTCGAAATACGTCCTGGTGTGTTTCTTCCAGAGACGCCGCGTTATTCCTTTCAGGTCGACGATCAAAATTACAGCCATGGAATAGTTTTAGTGATATAGATGAAGCAAAGGGCAAGGGGCTTGAACTTACCCTAGAGGAGTTTCCACCATCTTTTGACTGTGTTAAGCCACTGTGCATGATGATGAACGGAAACACTTGTTCCTATATCAACATAGACACTAGTACTGCACAAGATCTGGATTTTAAGTGCCTGCAACCTAATACTACCCTTACGAAACTTGATGTACGCAACGGATTCACGGGGAACGGCTGAGATTCTCGATCACAAGGAGCTGTGCTTCATTCCGTTATGCTTTTTGGGGTCATCTGAGGACTTCTCTGGTTTTCTCTCCGACTGACTCGTTACCACTGCAGCGATCTTGCGAACCTTCCATTTTCTGGCAGCATCTTGCCACTGCTAGTACTTTTGTCCCCTACACGATGCTACATCAATTCAAAGGGTAGATCTGTAGCATCCCTAGGCGCGGCGGACTGCGGGAGTTGTAGACACGTGGAATCCACAGTCCACACAACCTCTTGATGGCTTCTATAGGGTCCTAGATTTGGATCCTGAGCCAGTCGTTTGGGCTTTGGGAGATACATGTTCAAATATGACTTGGGCAAAACGATTGACGGAAGAGCCTTTCGTAACACCAGCTCTCTAGACCGACCACCAGCATTTCTACGTGCCGGTGTGAGCGAACTTGAAGCACTTGAAACAAACGGAAAGTATGGGCAGCCAGGACCAAGGACATGTATTTGTATGTTTAAAGTACAACTGTAGTTGTGGATAATGACAAACGAACGGCCTAGATGGAACGACTTGGGGGCTTTTAACGCAACTTTCTTTTCCTGGCAATAGCTCGGCCCGGCAGGCTTTCCAGCATCCACACTCAATGAGCTGTAGATATGGCGATAGATTTATGGAGGGAATCCTTCTCAACTGTTTGCCAATCACCTTGCTGAAGCGGCCAACCATCTCATGGCTTACAATACTATCTTCACCATCGCTGATTGGCTTACAAGGCCCCACCTCCAAATCCCCGCTTTTGCCTACATCAGGCTGTGCCTCAATGGATACTAGACTTGTTCCCGTGTGTGGAGGGAATGTGGCAAAGAGCGATAAGTAGAGAAGAGGATAATGTAAAATTACTATCTAGGAATTCGGAATCTAGTAGAGAAAAAAAAGAAGCTTATAAGCTTTAAATTTACTAATCTGATAAATCTAGGTATCTAAACAAAGCCTACGATAAATCGTAATAGCAAACGCGATACGGGAGGCTACATCGTTAGATAACGAGGCTAATGCCTAAGGCTGCGATGTGAGGCTGTGAATATCCTCAACACCTTCCGCAATGCCCACTGTTCACGAAAAGGGGGGCAAAGAGACTTGACAGATGGAACGAGGAACAAGCTTGCTTCTATACACGTCTCCCCTTCTCGCCATGTTATTCTACATCATGGGCAACCTGAGTGAACAAGAGTGACTTATGATGGTATGTGCTGTCAAAAACGCTCGCGGCTCTATCTCGCCTGCTGACTCACTCTTACGCCATCATCCCCCCCCTCCCCATTTGCTCTGTGACCTTTCACACTGGTATTATGTCCGTCCATATATCGTCTCAAAATGTAAAAAAAAAAAAACTTCATCGTTGGCACTCGATAGCTGGCAAGGATTTCATGAAGGAACCAGACTTAGATGTATTGACCGGCTTGCCCGAACCAACGCGTGACTACATGTCGCTTCCGGGATTCCTCCAGCGAGGCCTGGCACGCACGCCCTACACGTCCTACACGCCCTACACGTCCACGATGGCGGCATTCTCGGCTCTGGCGGCATGCCTGGTTGTGAGAGCGTCTGAATCAGCCATGTCATCTGGGCCTTCAGCTGTGCTGGTTCCATCCAGCGGCGTAGTCTTCTTCTTACAAGGACTTCCATTTCCAGTTGCACTACCTGCATCGCTGGAGCTATTCTTCTAGAAGCCCCGCAAGGACGCGTGGCTGGTCAAGGGACTTCCGATCTCACCAGGGGCGCCGAGAGCTCGATATCCTTGCCCTGATCCGTCACTCGGATCTGGAGCCCATCTGATCAGGGCTTTGCTTGATCCGGAGCTGCTGCGTTTGACATCAAACGTGCCACCTCCGTTGGAGCTGCTCCCTTCAGTATCGCACAAGTTGAGTAGGTCCTCTTCGGTGACACTTCCGTCACCTGATTGGGCTTCTATTTGGGACTTGATCACGCCGAGATCAATGTAACCATCCGCGTCGGAGTTACCTGACCCAGCCAAGTCCTTGCAAGCTTGACAGAGCATCAAACGCACAGTCACATGACGCGGCTGCGAGGAAGTTCGTATCGAGCCGAGTGCAGGTATTGGTGAGCCCAGACCAAAGCCTGGGGGGACCGACGGTCCTCCTCCCCACGCTGGGTTTACGAATCCTGGCGGAGGAGGAAAGTGTTGTGTTGCTGCTGGAGGACCCCAGGGGTTCTGTCCCATGGGGAATACCGGGTCCAGGAAAGGGCTGGTCGGGAACCCACCTCCTCGCGGCCCAGGGGGTTGGTTGCGCAGACTGCCGGGATTGATTTCAGTTGGCAGAGGCTCGTCATCATCGACTAAAACCCGGCTGCCCAGATGCTTGGTGTCCTCGTCCTCATCTCGCGATTGGCCCTGAGACAAACTACCGGGCCGGCCGATGGGCGCAGGTCTGCCGATCGGCTGAGATGGCGCTCCCGCAGGTCCGTCGAAGCCAGCAGAAGAACCCTGACGTGCGTGTGTCGGGATGGGACTTTCTTTGGGAATTGAGAATGCCTGGCTCATGGTAAATTGGTCTGTGGAGGAATGAGAGAACCCCGGCGGGGGCACGGGACCAGGAGGGAATCCACGAATAGCCGGACCGTTGATTCCTGGCGGAGGCATCATCATGTTGGGGCTGGGCCGGAATCCTAATGGAAACATGGCTTCTTGTGTGACGGGGCTTGAGAAGCCCGGCGGCCGATGAGGTGTTAGACCGGGAGGAGGTTGCATGCCTGCCAGAGGCATTTGAAACGGCGGCGTGTGGCCAGGTAACTTGGAGTGAAAGCTGTGCGGCGAGACTGGCCGATTGAGATGCGAGCTTAGAGTCGACCCGCTTGTACTTGTTTTTCGGTCTTGTCCAACTAGCCCGGGGCTCACATGAATAGGCGTTCCTGGGTGAGGGGATTCGTTCTGGCTGGCTGTCGATGCCGATTGCGAGGCCGCGGAGCTTCCTGGTCCAGAATCTTGTTGCTGAGAAAGCGTCCGAGCGCGTATCGGGGTAGGAGCCTTGGGAACTACTGGCGTGGCTATCGGGATCTTTGGAGATGCGTAGCTCGGAGGGTTCAGAGGGTGCTGTGGTAGCACAGTCGGCAAAGAAACAGGATGTGCCTGTCCCCGCTTGGGAATTTGGATAGGCTGCGAATGGGATACTTGAGCACTGGGCTTATGGTTCGACTTCACTTCTCTCGCCCTTTGGGCGGCTTCTCGAGCCTCCCTTTGAGCTTTGGCTGCTCGAGCCTCCTTTTCTCTCTTATCACGTTCCTGTTTGTCTCGTCGTTCCTGTGCTTCTCGCTCTCGTTGCTCTCGAGCCTCCTTCTCCCGTTGGCGTTGCTCTTCCCTGAGCTTCTTGTCACGTTCTCGAGCTTCTCGAGCCTTTCTTTCCTGCTCAGCTTGCTTCTCTCGTTGTTCGTGGACGCGTCGTAGTCGGTCGGCTTCTTTCCTCAATCGAGCTTCTTCTTCAGCCCTCTTCTGAGCCTCTTTTTGCTTCCGCTTCTCTTCGGCTTTCTGCTTCTGTTCAGTGATTCTTTCCTGTTCAGCTGCAAGCCGGGCAGCCTCCTCTGCAGCCTTTTCAGCCTCCTTTCGCGCTTTTTCTTCAGCCAGAGCTTGCTTCCTCTGTGCTGCCTTGTCCTTTTTCTTCTGCGCGTTTTTAGCCTTCTTGGCCTTTTGTTGGTCAACTTGCCTGCTCTCTTCCTCAAGTTCTTCCAACAGCTTGTCTTGCCGCTCCTTTGCTACCTTCTCCTTGTATGCGGACAACACTCGCTGCTCAAACATTCGAGCCGCAAAAATCTGAAACATCCGACGACCTTCCTCCATTCGTTGTTCTTCCGTCATTTGGTCCTGGCAGCAGCACTCAGTATGGAACTTGGACGGCATGGTTGAAGGATTAGAAAATACCTCTTCATCCCCATACTCCTCATCCTGGCTGTCCTCATAATCTTCCTCCTCGTCTTCTTCGTCTTCGTAATCGTCATCGTCCGGAGGAGGATGATTATGAGGATTGGAGTATGAGCCGTTGGGATGACCAAAGCCGCGGGAGAAATGTTCTCTCGCGTCTTCCTCGCGAGCCATTCGACGTTCAGCTAGCTGCTCCATCATCTCGATGAATCGCTTGCCGTCGTTCTTGAGGAGGTCATCCGCCACGGTAAGAATGCCGCCTAAGTCCATGTTACCATATGCGTTGAGAAGAGAATCAAGGAGTTGCGTACCCTTGACTTGTAGACTATTGCCAAACGTGAGGAAATCGGTCATATCTCGGTCGTAGGGGTTGTGAAACTGCTCTGGGGGCTCGTCATCACTGTATTCATCGTCGTCCACTTCGTCTTCACTATAAACTTCCTCCAAATCGTCGTCCTCGTCCTCTTCGCCCACATGTTCTACTATTCGCCCGCGAGACGGCTGTTGCGGAGCATAGCGAGACGGCAAATGGCGCGGAGGGCGAGGAGGAAAGCCTCGAGAGGGTGGCGGTAGCATTGGTGGCCCTTCGCCCTGGTTGGCGAAATGTTCCAATTCAAGATAGTAAGCGTCGTACAGGCCCTCCAGTTCCTCCTCGATGGCTGTCCGTTTTCTCCCGCAAACTGTGCAGCTGCAGGTATGCTTCTGCTGTTCCTTCATCTTTTTTAGCACAGCATCCTTTTCTACCTTGACGAGTGACTTGCGCTCGTCTTCGCCCAATCCAAGCCAGAACTCCTTGATTCGCTCCCGTTCCTCATGATTGCTCGTGCTCCAAATCTTGTCTCTAGACATGCCTGATGGCCGTGAGTTCAAATCATCCGGGGCTTGTGGAAGCGCGGTCGACAGCTGAGCGGGAGACTCCTCATCAGAATAGATGGAGCCTGCAGCATACTTCTTCTTCTTCTTCTGCTTCTTCTTTGTCCTGGCACTCGGGTTTAGGTGGCCATTCGTGATAGGAGAAGATGAGCCGCCATTCAGTGTGTGGTCAGCCTCGTCATCGCTGGCAGCAAGGTCCTGGTCAACAGGCAGAGTCTCGGGCTGCAGGTTGGTTGCTGATGCGGGGTCCGCAGGTCCATTTTCAGCTTCCTCGGCGGCAGCAGCCTTGGCCATTGCTTTTTGTCGACGCTTTTGCTTCTTACGATTTACAGGCGGTGCAGAGTTGTCGAAATTCGAGGGGTTCGAAGGCGGACTAGATGGTTTGGTGGCCATGGTCGGGGTGGAAGGTTGAGAGGAATCGGACTGAGTCTTGGGTACAGTGATGTACTTTGAGCCATCTTTGTTGGTATACTTGGCTGTGTTTCGAGGTGATAGCGGCGTAGGAGGAGCCGACTTCTGGTTGGTGGCCGGCATCGTACGTTTTACGGCACTTGGTGAGGCGACACCATCAACGAGGTTGGTGGATGGTGGCCCGCTCGAAGTGGGATATCTGGACTCTAATCTAATTGCGCGCAAAAAACCAGCGGACAGGTCAGTCTCGGATGATGCAGGATAAGGGGCGGAAGAGAACCAGGCCTTCATCAGCTCCGAATCAGAGGGATCGCTGCCGACAGAAGAGTGGATGGTACCGCGAGATGTCGAGATGGGGTTTGGTGTGGTGTCAAGGAAAGCAGGTCAAATTGAGGCACGCACCAGTCACCCACTCAGGTTCGAGTGAAAGTCAGGATTAGGCCAGCAAGACGCCAATGAGGGGAGCCGCGAATCCCTTGGGAATGAGGTGGTGCCTGCAGAGCTCAAGCGCGTAGACGGTGAGCAAAAGTCACTGCAAGGACCGGCGAAGTTGAGGTGAGGGTTGATGGTTGGTTGGTGCGAGGTTGATACCAAACCGTTTGGAAGTCACAGTGTAGTGCAGTTTACATGGCCGCGGTACCTCAGAATGGCCACTTTCACTTTGAAGCCAATAAAAACTGGGGCGCTCCGATCAATCAGCGTTGGCGCTGTGGTGCTGGGGGGTACTTTTTGAGGCGAGGGAGGCGCTGACCGCGTGACAATGCACGTGATGCGCTGGGACGGGTTGGGTTCAAACGCTCAGACGCTCGATGGAGGTCCGCGTGACAGCGAGGACGGACCATTGACAATCCGTCGGCGATTTAACGGAGTTTCTGGTGACAGCCTTGCGGCTATCAGCCGTTTCTCTTCCTGCCATGTGTATGTAAGCGTCGTTGCGTCAAACCCGCGTATCATTGGTTCTGGCATTTGCCTTTGCCCATGCAGCCGCTTTGTAAAGACTCTTTCTAATCCGTAGTCCGTATTGTATAAATATATAAATAACAATGAGTTGCAACCTCACGCTTGCCGGTCTTTAAAGACACCCGGACAAGGAACCTAAAAAAAAAAATCGCATCTTCTCGTGCATGATTGCCTGCAACCATGCCATCCTTTTAATTCAGGACGAGTTTTTGCTGCCTTTCGCATCAAGTGTTGTGTTCGTGTCGTGTTGCATAGATGAGCTGTTGAGTGGCACAGGCGAAGAAAACTGGGCGGCAAAGCCCGTAGCTGCCTGCGCGTTGTCCATCCATGACCATCCATGACCATCCATGACCATCCATCATTATGATCATGGTTTCCACACGGCGAGAACGCGCATTGGTGCAAAATTAGATGCCCTTGTTTGCAATGCCATCACATCGCGCACGAGAACGGAGATGCAGGAACGATATCTTTGCAACAGACGCCCGCTCTGCTCTGCATGTTGTGCATGTTCGTGATATCTTCAGCAATGCTCCACCCACCTACAGCCTACAGTACAGGGCAGTACAGGGCAGGGTCACAGGGACGGAGCACAGCATAAGTTCAACGTGGTCATGATTCATCTGCAGGGCAGCAGCTGGCTCTCAAAATGGCGTCAATGTTGGTCTGGCTTGGCTGCTCTGCTGGATGGATGCTCTGCACTGTAGTAGGAGCTCTACTGGGCCCTGCGGCACCGGGTTCAAGCTCGGATAATAGATAATAATAAATAATTGACTTGACTGCCCAGTGTACGTACAGTGCTGCAGTCTGCAGTTGGCTGCCGAACACTCTGTCGTGTCGTGTCGCCTTGTCGCCCGGAGTCGCCGTTATGTAAGCGGACGTCAGCAAGTAATAACGCCCCGTCTGCATCTGTCCCCCCAAACCTGCGCTTGTCTTTGGACTGACTGAACTGGCTGAAAAAGACGTTGCTGTGTTTGAGTTTGGCCTGTATTCCCTCATTCTTCTCCAAGCCCGCGCGACACGTTCCAGAGGCCCGCTGTGCCACTTTTCCTCCTTTTCCTCCTTTTCCTCTTCCTCTTCCCCCTTCCTCGTCCTTTGTTGGCTTAATTGCGCTCTGGCGTCGCCATTCCCCGCTCCTGACTTGGGCACAACTGTCAACTACTGTCCACTCGAGCTCCGCCAGAAACGTTCCTTTTGACAACGACCAGACGCTTTGAGACACAGACACAGGCAATTGACCGTCGGAACCGCTTTTTCAGCTCGTACTCTTGTCTTACTGCGGCCTCCGAACCTCCCGCGTCCCTTCACAGCACCGCACCGCCCCGGACTCTCTGAACCCGATCGACGTACTTCGAAGGCCTTTTGAGGTATTGGGTCTTCAAAACACGCAGTGCATACTCGACATATAAAGACAGCGATTCGGGCCAAAAATTTACCAACCAAGATCACTTCGCTTTGTCTTGCGACGGCTGAGTTTGAATCAAGGGACGAAAGAATTGGGTGCTTGCTCGACGTCCCCTTAACAAACGTGTGCGAAAAATACCCGTCCGACCAAAATGGCCAATTCAAATTCTCAAAATGTCATTCGCAGGTACGATTGATCAGAAGCTAATGCTGTCCCTCCATTCAGCGGATAGCACTCCGCTCAACACTATAGTCATGGTGTTTCATATGGAATCAAGCCTGCCTGCATAGATTTCAACGTCGTTAGGATTGTCAAACTAATACTTACATCTACAGAAAACTTGTCATCATAGGTGATGGTGCATGTGGCAAGACCAGTTTACTCAGCGTGTTTACACTTGGATACTTCCCAACGGTTCGTCCCCATTGTGCCTGCTATGCTCATCATTGTATCGTCTGTCGCTGACCAGAGTCTAATGTAGCGTTATGTAAGTCGTGATTCATACAAAACTACCAGCGAAGCTCGATGATAGCCAACTAATGCGTCTCAAAAGATCCCCACCGTCTTCGAGAACTATGTCACCGATTGCAGAGTCGACGGCAAATCTGTCCAGTTAGCTTTGTGGGACACTGCTGGCCAAGAAGACTACGAGAGACTACGGCCACTAGCATATTCCAAAGCCCATGTCATCTTGGTCGGGTTCTCTGTTGACATGCCCGATTCATTGGATAATGTAAAGAGCAAGGTATGTGCATGCTACCGTGAACCTGACGACGTGATCCTTGACTAATGATTTGCTTGAATTTTGTCCTCGTTGTATAGTGGATCGAGGAGGCGACTCGCTTATGTGCTGAAGTCCCAATCATTCTAGTAGGGCTAAAAAAGGATCTTCGAGAAGATCCAGTAGCGATCGAGGAGATGCGAAAGAAGTCACAGCGATTTCTCACACCACATGACGGAGAGGTGGTTGCCCGGGAGGTTGGTGCTAAGCGGTATCTTGAGTGCTCAAGCTTGAGCGGCGAGGGCGTGGACGACGTCTTTGAAGCTGCCACACGAGCCGCACTCTTGACATTCGAAAAAGGCGAAGGCGGTGGTTGTTGTGTTGTTCTGTAACAATGGATCGCCGCGACGGCCCCTCGAGCAACTGACTTGTGAGATTACGGACTAAGGACTACCTTGTCCTGATTTTCTTGATCCTGACGAATTCATCCTCGGCACTCGACAGACTAGCTAGCACCTCAATGCTCGCCATCGCCACCCCCATGATCTCTTGTTTGAGTGCACATCTTATCATACCAAGCCTTTTTTTTTTTTTTTTTTCGAGTCGTGATATTTGGCAAGCGAACTCATCGTCCCTCTTTTCCATCAGATAACACTTAATGTCAGAACTGCAGCGAGGCTTATCGGAACCTGCTTTTTTTTTTACTCCCGCACGAAAGCAGTTTCACTCTCTGTATTGATAGGGCGCGGACGGGGTACAGATCGCATCAACTGGCCCATGCTCACGCGGCATAAGCTTGGTTCATCTTGCAAGGATATTGGAAATTCTCTTGGTCTTTATTTTATTTTATTTTTGTGCATATGGTTGGTCCATTTTATTCATGTCACGGAAGGGCTGCGGGTTGCACGATTCAACTCACCCAAACAAAAATCGATGTGTGAAGAGAGTAACTGGTAGAAAACGTGTCATGCAACTGGCGCAGATATTAGGACAAGAAACACAAATCAGGATACTCCCAGACAAAAGCGAACTTTGGCCAACAATGGAACCCCAATGCTACGGGGTAGCAAGTCAAATGCTCCGCTCGAATCATGCTTGTAATTTCACGTTTTGTTGATACATCTGCCATCGTACAATTGCAAATATCAAGAAGACCGCGATTCGTCCTCTAGCCCATGATAAGCCCACAATTCACCGTGACAGCAAACCACCCGAATACACATGCGCGGCGCGGCTTTCAATATGAAACAGCCCCCCCCCCCTCCCCTTCCATCGCAAATCGCAATCTATTCATCGCTTCCAATCATGATTCCAAGGCTCCTTTCCAGGATAGTCAGTCTGAAACCTCGCATATTCGATAGGCACAGCATCCGTACCCCAGACCCCCTTCTTCTCCATGGCAACTCGGTACAGGTATCCCTCGGGCCGGCCCTCTGGCCCGACCGTCTGGCGCAGCTCCTCACAAGCATTGTACATGCCGGCGTGCATTCTCTGTCTCTCCTTGGAAATCGCGTCGTGTTGCTGGCGCCTGAAAAGCTGCCAAGCCCGGTGAATCGTCCAGTGGCGCAGGTACCGCAGGCGAGCCATTCGGAGGGGCGGCGGAGCCGGCGAGAACATGTTCTGCCTGAGAGTCTTTATGCGGTAGAAGTTGTCCGACTTGGGGGCCGTGCGATTCCTCCGCACGGGCTTGGCCCCCGGCGCGGGTTTGGGGGGCACGCGCGCCATGGCTGTGGAGGAGGTCGAGAAGAGGTTGCGGGCGGTGGCGGGGAGGCTGCTTGGCCGGGATTGCCTGCCGCCAAAGAGGGCGCGGAGGGAGAGCATCGAGGCCATTGATTGTGTGTGTGTGTGTGTGTGTGCGTGTTTTGTTAGCAGCCTCGGGGGGCTTTGTAGGATTCCTGGGAGAGTCTGCGCCGTCGCTTGTGAGGGCGGGCCGACGTAGCTGTGCGGCTGCGTTTTGAGCCGCCGTTTGTAGAAGGGTCGCGAGACGTGTGCTTGACGTCTGAGTCGCTACTGTCCTCCTTCTTCTTCTCCTCCTCCTCCTCCTCTTCCTCCTCGTAGTCGTCGTCGGCGTCACTCGCTGCGTCTTCCGTCTCGGTCTCGGGGGGGTCCGACAGCTCAGAGTCTGAGTCTGAAGATTCTGTGTCGGTATCGTCCAGCTGTGAGAGGCCGTCTACTTTGGCCAATGTCGACTCCACGTTGAGGCAATTGAAGCGATTGAAGGGATGCACGGGGTCAGATTCGAACCGACAATCTTTGAAGAAGTGGTGAATATTCTTTGGGGGAAAAAAACGTTAGCTTTCGGTCGCGTTGGGTGTGGGTGTGGGTAGGGGGGGGGGGGGGGTAACATATGAAATTCACAAATGGCCCGGAATAAGATTATTCCCGCAACTTGCCGAATGTGGAAAGGGGGAAAAGGGTTTCCGGTCACATACCTCTCGTACTTCGCCGCTGAACAGAAGACAGTTTTCAACGTTGCGCTTGTGCAGTAGCTCGTCAAAAGCTTCTTGAGATACTATCCGTTTATACGCGTCCGTCATGGCGTGGCCTGACATCCCCGTGGCCAGCTGCAGAGTGCGAAACAGATGTGCCATGCAAGTCTCGAAACCACGCTCGAGGGCACCGATGGTGACGATCAGGAATGCACACTCGAGAATCAGAGGATGAGTCTTTGTCTTGTCCCGAGCCCATCGACGCTTTGGCCCGTCGTCGAAAACCCGTTCCATCCACTTGTCATGTAGGTCGACGAGCTGGGTTCGGGAAATGTCCGCGTCCGCGTACTTCGCAAGCTGGAGATGAATCTGCGCCTCACTGACCGGGTCGCCGAATGTGACGAGACTCCCGAGCATCCGGACGACCTTTGGGCAGATGACTCGAAACCTGGCGCCGTACTCCTTCATGGTCCTTGGCACGACTCCGCAAAACGTGTAGGTTTGCCGAAGCTCGTCCTCGTTGACCTGCAGCAGACTGTCCCAGCACGGGTTCTGCCATGAGCATGGTTCGGATGGTGCGAAGACGGCCCCAGCAGAGCTCGATGTGGGATGGGCGCTGCTCCGATTGGTGTTGTGGCGAAAAATGTACTTTCCGCCAGTGTGTCCGAAGTAGTACCTCGAGTTGTAGAGTGTTTTATGAACATCTAGCTCTCGTGCGTCCTCGTCGCCGAAGTCACCGAGTCGTATCTTGAAACGCTTGGCAAACCTGCCGCCATTCTGTTGATATCGCTTCATGCTGGTTTGGAAGGCGGTGTTGTTGTTGGAGCGCTCCGCCCAGGCCAGCTGGACCATATCGGCAGTCAAAGAAAGCTCCCTCAAGGTATCCTGGCATCGTCGACGGCGTTTGAGTGAGAAGTATCTGCTCCTGGTGGCCCAGTACTCTTGTTCCTGCACTATTCGCTGTTCCATCCTTCTTCTTTTGTCCTCCTCGGCCTCAAGGCTCTGGACGATAGGTCCGTACTTGGTCTGTTCTGTTTCATATGCACATGTCCAGAGGGATTGTAGATCATGTCGGGTCAGATATCTCTGCCCTTGGTCCTCTCGGTGATCAGGCGCGAGTGGCTCCATCGGGAAAGTTTATACGTTTCGTACTACTTGCTTGTTGGAAACGTTTTTGAAGAGTAAAGTACGTACTGCACAACGAGCTGTTCGGTAGGCTGTTTGATGACTTGGGGACTTATCTGGCTTCCGAGGGACTGGGAATCCCGGGGTTTTTGGAAGTCGTCGTTGGCACTTCTTATACAGGAGACAACACAGAAAAAAACTACGTTTCATCTTGGCATATACTTTCTACTTTTGACTCCACGTTTGCGGCATCTCGCAAGTCAGAAGCCTAAATCGCAGTACCGTCGAACTTACTTTGATCAAGCAGACCAGGCAGCCATGCCAGGCTCCTTGTTTGAAACCTGCTCGTGAGCAAAATAGAAGTTCCTCGATACCCTAAGAGAAGTGAGGGTGAGTGACTTGGGGGAATGGGGATCCAGGACTCGTTCATGAACTTGTGTGCAACATTCTGCTGCGATACTTCACAACGCATGTCCATCTTTCCTACCGTCACGATACCCTTTCTGCGTGCGTGGGCCGGACTTGCATGTCGATGAGCGCAGATCGCGACCAGTGGCACGTTTTAAGGTTATCTGGTGCATCGGCCCGTAAAAACCTTTTCATCAAACCCGGTATAACTGTCAGACTTTTTTCAAACGAGGCCACTAAGCAAGGGGCCGTCTTTGCCCGTTGCCGATGGAATCGTGGGTGGCTGCGCGTTATGGCTTGGACTCTTAAACCTTGCTGCGTCAGAAAGACATCGCCCCTCAACATTGGCCAGGTGGGTGCATGTCATGTTAAAAATAAAAATAAGACTGCCGTCCAAACACATCACTTATTTGTTGCCAACCGGATGAGTGTGCGGTTGGATGGAATTCCTCTTGTCCGGGGGCGCAGCGTTCATGCATGGTGCCGATCTGAGAGTTGACGGCGGGCAGTGTGCTTCTGCTTGAGAGGCCCAGACACATGAAGCTTTGTTGCTCGTTTTCCATTGCCTTAAAACATGCCTTGTATGCGTATTCTACTCTTCCAATACAAAGGCCGACCTTGTTCAGCTGAGAGCGAGGTATATGTATGAAAGCAAGCAATTGATACCGAAACAAGCTCGCGTGCTTTTCTACTTTAAGCACATTCCGTCATAATCCGCGGCCTTTTTGTTCAATGTTCCAACACGATGTTCCGCATCGGCCCTTTTGGTTCAATGTTCCAACACGATGTCTCTGGCATCACAAACAAACCAAAAAAAAAAAAAGAAAAAAAGAAAAAAAAAGAGGGTTTGCACGTCTCTCTCCTCCCGACCTGTACAACCCGGCTACTGATCCATAGACCCGTAATCAACCTGTTCCTTGATCAACAAACCCCTCCCCTGGATCCGCTCCCCAGCAACAGTAAAAGACGTCACATCACTCCCGACCTCACATGGATCCGCCCCATACTCGACCATCTCGAACCCAGCAGGACGATCGAGCAGCAGCGCCTTCATCCCCATCTGTGCCTGGCATCGATAACTCCCGAACTTGTACTCCACCACCGCTCGCTCCTTGTGCCTGATCAGCGTGTGCGCCTCGTCAATCTGAAACTGGAACCTGGCCTCAAAGTATGCCGTCAAGCTCTGCTCATTCACAAAATCCTTGTGCCCCGTGATGATCAACACGCGCGACTCGCCATTCTCCATGCTACTCTTGGCATACTTGATTCTGTTCAGCGCAATCTTGACGTGGTGTCCTCGGATAACCATTGGATTCACGAGCGTAGCATGCGCGACGAGTTTCTGCGCAGCCTCGGGCGTGAAGAAGACGACCTTGGCGGCGGAGGTGCTGTGCGTATACCCGTCGGGGTAGTTGATGTAGGTTGCGTAGATGCGGCCTACGTTCCGTATGGCTGCCAGGAGTTCCTTTTCCTTGATATCAGGCGGGAGGTTGGTCAGCCACAGGGCGCAGTTCTGCTCTGGCTTGAGATATTCCACGCTGGCGTTGTTCTCGGTGTGCATGCCGTGGTATCGGGGCGAGAACTTGAGCGAGGCTACCTGGGTGCTTGCGAGGGGGACTGGTGTGAAGTCCTTGCCTGTCTTGTCGGGACGCGTGATGGCCAGCATGGGGACGAATCTTGGTTCGGAATATGGATGGGCATTTGGAGCTGCCGGGTGGGATGGCGCCAGGTTCGCCGTCATCATGTGGCGGTCGTTCTTCTGCAGGGGGTTGCAAAGCAGACTGCTGTACAAGTTTGACGTATACGCGACTTTGCGGAGGTCAAGACCGCTGTTGAGGTCATTGACGAGGTGCAACGGCACGAGACCGGGGGGCACGAAGCGCGCCGGGTTGCTGATGGGGATCGAATTGGGACGAGCGATGACTGGGGGTGGGATGGAAGTGGTCAGATCATGCATGGAGCGCTGTCGAGAGGGACTGATGTTCGACATGACAGATGAGGGGTGTTGATGAGCATGCGGCTGTAGGGGTCCGTTGGAGGAGGTCGTTTGGCGGATTGACTTCGCGATCTCTTCGGGAATGCTGGTGTTGTTCATGTTTTGACGCTGGAGTCCTTGGAGATGGCTGGGTAGGTTGCCATGATTGATTCTTATGAGATGTGCATTTGGATCCTGAACAGAAGACGAAGATGATGTCAAAGTCGAGTTCGAGGCCCCCACTGGCCGTGGGAGAGAAACGTTCGTAATAGATCGTAAGCCAGCCTGTACTTGCTCCCAATTGGAGAGACTGGAGCGAAGCCTCTGCTGATCTTCAAAACCGGTTGGGATATCTACGTTGGTGAGCCAACCTCCCCTATTGTATGGCGTAGATGAGGAGCCCGGCCTTGTAGGGAGTTGAACATGATCTGCCACAAATCGAGAAGGAGAAAAGGTCAACAAAGTGAATCCTCAAAAAAGCGTCAAATGTCAGTATCAGCAGGCCCCTCACCACTTGAAGCAGTCTCTTGGCGAGAAAACCCGTTTGATAGACCGTGATGGCCCATATCTTCTACGTACTCCAGAGTCCAGAGTCACACACAGGTGTAGTTTAGTTTGATCGATGGATATCCGGTGATGATTAAAAGATGTTGACGAGCAATTGGAGATGGGGGAAAAAAGCGAAGCCGCGATGGGTGCACCCAACGAGTGTTGACAAAGAGAAGACAACACTCATGACGGTTTCTGAAATATTTCGCTATGGCGAGCGCGTAATGAAGAAGCGCGTAAAAATGGGGCTTCACGGACAGTGAAGAAGTGAATCGACATGCTGGGCTTGGCTTCCGTTGGATGGGGGAAGGGGGGGGGGGGGGGTGACTGAAATGCAAGGGCCCGGCGAGGCAGTGAACTCAGCGGCTGGCGGGAGAGAATCGAGAGCGCGGTCAAGTTTCAAGTTTCGACACCGGAGTGTGTGGATAAAAATGCTTCAGTGAGTAAGATAGAGTCATGTCTTGAGTGAGGCTTGGATATACTTGGAAATGGTGTTGAGAGCGAAGGAGGCGGTGGTGGTTATGCTAGAGTCCAGATGACAAAACACGTGCTCAGTGTAAGCCTGCGGGCCAGCTACGACAAATGCATCTAGCGAGAACTTAACGAAGCCCGATAGCCGAATAAACGTACATACGGAATACGTGACCGAAAATTGCAACAAATTCACGTCAAGTGTTCATAGCGGAGGCGGCCTTTTCGGCTGTGAACTGAAGTTTGAGTCTTTGTTCGGTTTGTTCAGATGCTGTCTGTCGCCTTGTTTCTAGAGCGAAGACACTGTTGCAAGACAAACACACTACACTGCCTTGGTTGAAGCAGCCATCTGGCATCAGTTTCCCCCCTTCGCAGGATATTGACGAGTCATCTAGGACAGGCAAACGGCGGTAGCCGAACACGACAACACGACAACACGACAAACGCAGCCTACGCAGCCTACGCAGCCTAGGCAATGCACAGCGTGTGACATGAACTGCCTCTACGGCATAGGTATCAAACCTACGGGTTTCACCATTCATTTCAATCATTAGATCAAGAGCCTCTGCAGTGAACTTGTGCAAAATCTGCCCACGTCTCTTCCTGGGACAGGTCTTTTCTCAACGGGAGAATGGTTCCTTGAGCGACAATCTTACCATGAGTAGGTGACCAACACTTCGTCACCTTGGTTTCAAAGCTGGCTCCAACTGTATATGCATACTTGAATAAAACTTCTCAACCTGCCGTTCCTGAATTCAGCCAGTCAGCGCGTTCCGTTCCGTCGAACTCTGCACGCACACTGCTTAGCAGACTCAAATGCAATAGCTCAAATAAGGGCTCAGGGTGGGTGGAAAGACCCTTCCAATATAGATGCTGATCCGACATCTCGGGCGTTTGAGCCCCGAAACTGTCTAGTTCATGATGCTCAGAAGCAGCTGTAGGTAGGCCTTCGGAGTCGCAGAGTCTTTTGCCGTGGTTTGCGAATAACCTATTGATTCTTGGCGACACGATATTTCTGAGAAATCCTAGCGGCTTCGTAAAACCAAACACTTGGACATATGAAATTGGTGCAACTACTGTGTCTACCACTGGGACTGAACCGCGTTTAAATATCTGTCAATTGTTTTCGTCTAGCTCTCACTAGCAGCCATTTGCTTGCTTGAGTTTGGTTGATGGAACACCATATACATGCGAAAGGATCAGAGGTGCCCACAGTGTTTAATTGAGAAAAGTACTAGGCACGTCGTCACTTGGGCTTCCTTTGCATTGTTGACCTTCGTAACGCAACCATCGATAGCAGAGATCGCTGCCTTTCCGTCCTCACAGACAGACGATACTGACCTCAACCAGCGTCTTTAAAACCATGCCATGCTGGGAACGTTCGAAAGAACAGCAATGTTTTTCCACCTCTCGAGCAATGCTTCAACGATAAGGACACGTCGGTACGATATTTCAGCCCGGCGAGAAGGAGCACCGGGTCAATTGAGCCAAGCTAATAATGTTAATAATTGGGTCAGCGATTTCGGTATCGGGAGACTCACGGTCGCAAAATAAAATAAACCTTGGTCTTCCAGGGCGCCGGAAAAAGTGTCTGCCGACAGCAATATCGTACAACAGACGGTGAACGCGACGAAATGCACGCAATGCCAGGCCACCCAAACGTCAATTCCAAGCATAGAATGGCGAAATGAAAGATTAGAGGCTAATCAATCCGCAAAGATCAAACTATTTGAGCTTCGGGGGCTGGGACTTTAGCACTGGTTCTTCAAATTGCGTTTCGCTTTCGTGGCCGCCCTCTCCCTCGCGCACCACCTCGTGATGCGGGTTTTGTAGCATGACCACTATGCGCCAACGTCAGAAAATGTGCTTTGGTTTTTCCCTTGACGCCCTCTGCCTCTTTTCCGTAAGCTGCCGCTTGCGCGCCGCGCCTCCCATCTACGACTATTCGGCCCTTGGGCCGGCCTTGTCGAGATGGCTTGAATGGAGTCGCCTCAGTTGCAGACACCTTATCGGCGGCTCCTGGGCCTGTGATAGTGTCACGGCCAGCCTTTTGAGCTAGACGCAGAAGGCTTCCTCGTTTCGGTCGTAGACCTGGTCGTTTTCCCGGCAACTCGGGGTTGCCTTCAGTGGGTGCCGCACCGTCTTCAGTTGAACCATCGACGTCTTCATAGTCGCTTCGTCGACTCTTGAGTGTTAGCGCAGAGTCGATTTCGACTCGATTTTTGGGAAGTTTGTCCCAAATTTCAACGACGACTGAGGGCATGATCGGTGCCATCGGTGCCACGGGCGCTTCTGGAGGCTTTGATGATGGCTTGGGCTCTTTCAGGGATTGCACGTTGTCTTGTCCTCGACTCGGCTTTGTCGAACTAACCCGTTTCTTGACACTAGAAATCCAGGCAGGAATCCAGTCCTTCAGGTACCCCTCTGTCTCCTCTTCTAGCTTCTGGTACGCACGCTTTCGAGCCTTCTTAGACATGGGTTCCAAACCCATGGGCGTGCTCGCACTCTTTGATTTCGGGATCTCTTGGCTTTCACAAATTTCTCGTCGAGGAACTGAGCTGCTTGGCTTGGCTTCTTCGAGGCCCGAGATGCCTCGCGGCGAAGGCGTCGCACTAGGTTTTTCGTTTGCATGCGAGCTCAAATCTGCCTCCATTGTGTCGTCTGCTTTTCCTGGTCTGATGGTCCTAATCACCTCCAGGATGCGCAGCTCGGGCATCAAGACATGTTGCCTTTCAGTGTTTTCGTCGAGCCCGGGGGAGCTCTGTGCTCTCAAAATAGTTCCTTCCGTGTTTGCAGGGCTTCCTACTTCACCTGGGGTCCCGCGAGAGTTATTGCTGTTTGTCATGTTGGCCTGGAACGTTGCTGCTCTGAGCAAAGCCAAACGAGAATAATGCAGTAGTTAGTGCAGCAGCCCATGTCAACAGTCAGAGGTCTTTCCACGGGCTCAAAAAAGTGAGGTTCGGATGGTGGCAAGTTGCCACGTGCGTGCCGAGATGCATCTGTCAGCTGTATGACAATTGGTGACAGCTGTCATTGAGACTAGGATAATTTTTCCGTGCGTTAATCACATTTTGAATTCAATTGGGCGGCTTCGAGAAACGTCTTTGTTTGTTGCATATTGGTGCTTCCTCTTCTATTGCGACACCCAGTCCCTGTCTACCTCATTTCCTTTTCATCATGTAGATTTGCAACTGCAACATAACGCAGGGGGGTGTACTGTGTGAGACGGTGTGGAAAGTGATGATGGTGAATTCAGCTATCTAGCAATCAGCCGCGAAGAGGGAAGGCATCGCGATAAAAGTGATGGCTAAGACGTGAGGCTGCTACATCCAACATACTGTCATCTAAGGTCCAGACCCGTATTTGCTTCATTCAATGGTCCTGACGCCTTTGTAGCAGGGAGAGTAGAGGGCATGCTCGTGGCTAGGCTTAAACTGCACGGATGCGTACGATGAACCCTTATCTGGAACACTTGGGTCGGTGCACTCAGGCACGAGGAGAACAGGAGTGCAGCCCTCGGGAATATTCCGGTTCGTGCCGGTCGTCAACTGCTCAAATATAGCCTGCTTCAAGAAAATGGCCTCCCTATCCTTATCTAGAGGCAAATGATTCTTGCAAGCGACCCAGGTAGCGACCCATGCCCCCTGCTGTAAGAAAGCGTATTTCTCGGAGGGGTGTTCGGAGGGGCGTTTTACGCTGAAGCCAACATCTGAGGCGCCCTCAACAAGGTAAGCTGTTCGGACAGCCAATTTACCTTCGTCGGGGTCAAGCCTGATTCCTGAGGATGAAGAAGTGGTACTTTCAGTGAGGACCTGGTAGTATTCCGGCGCTTTAGTGGTGCCGTTTAGGTAAAAGACAAGAGCCTTGTGCGCGTCCTCAGTCGGTCCGAGAAGATCATGGCCCTGATGTCCGGTGCGGATGTTGGAGACGTAGGTGTTGTGGATAGAGGCGAAGTCCTTGGAGGTAGAGTCTTCAGTGAGACGAACCACGAGGTTGAAGGCCTTGGAGTAGGTCAAGGGGCAACGGCCGGGGCAACGGCCGCGGCAGCGGCGCTGGCAAGCCCTAGAGCAGTGGCGAAGACGTACATGTTTAACATGTTGGCTGGCGGACTGTCAGTTCTGTTCTGGCTAGGTATGATGAAGTAAGCAAATATGTTCATTCTTCATTAGGTCCTCGAGCTGCTGCTAGACTCGCGGCCTAACATTATTCTTATAATAAGTCGTGCACGCCATATAAGGCCCTAATCTGTATTTAGCCAGTCCATTATCCAGTTAGGCTCTACTCCGTGACTTCCGTGATTAACCCATATGTAGTAAATTGGTGGGAGGCTTAATACAAAGTACTATTATTAGAACAAGCATACTATTGATAATCCTGCGCGGCTCTAATTAATAAGTGTGCAAACATATGGTAGGTCCTACTCCGTACAGACTCCTAGTAATTTTAAAGCTATACTCCGTACTCCGTAGTAACGTAGCTTTATAATACGGATGTCTGGGTTAAAAGTCGTGTCCCCTGCAGGCTACAGTGTGAGAACCCAGGTGGTGTGCTGGAATTCCCTGATCTCCTAAGAGGTCATAGACCTTGTGGAGTCACGTAAGCCAGGGTCTGTATGTATCCAATTAGAATAAAAGTAATCTCCTTGGACTCGGTCCACCTTTAGGACCCGCAAATTTGTATGTATGCATCTCTAATCCGTAATGCGTAGTTTATTTTTATCTATGGTAATTACATACATAAGTGCGTAGACACATACAGTGGGCCCTAGTAATTCCAAAGTCATAGTAACGTAGCTATGTACGGAGATCTAGGTTAAAAGCCATGTCGCCTGTAGGCTGCAGGTTACTACCTAGGGTGGCCTGAGGCATGAATATACATGTGGTAGCCTAAGGCACACAAATAGATAGCCTAGAATGACACAAGGAAAATTGAACTAGGTACCTCTGCTATACAAACTACATACAAAAGTGACTTATCCCAGTTATTATCAGATTCTTTCTCTATATTTGTTATTACGGTGCAGCCCAAGGGGCCATTACGGGTTTTGCCCGATTCCATTGCGCCACAAGATGAACTTGGCCGTCGTTAACGAACTGTGACCTTGGAGGGGTTTGAGGCACCGATCACAATGAGCCACCGACGAATACAAGACGACGCCTCCAAATCTGGCGGCACCAGCCCCCCCCCCTCAGCTGGTTGTTTTGAACTCAAGTTGGGCTTCTTCAAGCGTCTCTTTTGTCTCATTCCCACGGCTTCGTCGCAGACATCGTCAGTCTCGTTCCTCGCGTATGACGGCGCCTGGCCAAGGCCTTTGATGACGAGGATACAATTCTCCACGGTCCACGGGCATTTCAATACCCGCCATGTTTGGTCGCTCGAAAGGAGACTCCGAGGACAGTCGTGTCCCGCAGACCCAGGAAGAACCAGCTCTTGAGACGACACTGCGGCGCAAGTCGTTTTTCCAGGCTGTGTTGCCTGTCTTTGCCTGCGGTGCTGGTCTTTTCTCAGACGGTTACATCAATAATGTCAGTTCTCCTTGTTGAGCAATCAATGACTTGCTTGGGTGCCGCCGAATGGAACTGGCTGACCGAAACCGTTCACGTCGATAGGTCATCGGTTCTGTCAACACAATTCTGAAACTGCAATACGCGGCCGTGTACAAAAACTCAAATGCCGCCAAATATGTTGCCGACATTGCCTTTGCCGGCACAGTCGTCGGGCAGCTGTTCTTTGGCTTTACCTGCGATCACTGGTCCCGAACCAATTCTCTCATGGTATCAACTGTGATCCTCATTGTTTTCACCGCTCTAGCTACCGGGTCATACTACAAGGGTGAAGCCATCGGCATGTTCAACATGTTGACAGCCTGGCGATTCTTCGTTGGTATCGGCATCGGAGGTTGGTCCAATCTCCCGCACCCTGCGATGCAAGCTAACACAACATCTCGAGGTGAATACCCTGCTGGCAGCGTCGGATGCGCAGAATCTACTGGCGAGCTGGAGAAAGGTACTCGTAATCGATGGTTCATCTTGTTCACCAACACCATGATCGACTGGGGCTTCGTCTTTGGTGCCTTTGTTCCCTGTAAGTCTGGAAGGGGCGGCTGTCACTGGTGGTGCCACAGCCTACCCGTGGCTCAAATGAACCAACTGACTTGACACAGATGTCGTTGCGGCTGCTTGTCACAGTAGCCATCTTGAGACCATCTGGCGTACCAGCCTAGGTATAGGTGTTGTTTTCCCTCTTGTTCTCCTCATTATGCGGTTGAGGTTGAAGGAGCCCCTGGAGTTCGCAAAGGAGTCGATGCGTAAGAACACGCCCTATTCTCTCGTTCTACGCTTTTATTGGTGGCGCCTTGTCTGCGTCAGTCTCATCTGGGCGCTATATGATTTCAGCACTTACGCGTTTGGCATCTATTCGAGCGATATTCTTCAAGGAATCTATGGCGATGAGGCTCCGCTCACGACTGTTTTTGGATGGAACACTGTCATTAACATGTTCTACCTTCCCGGAACGATCCTCGGTGCCTTTGTATCTGATTGGGTCGGACCCAAGTACACCTTGATTGGCGGCGTTGTAGTCCAATCGATCGTCGGCTTCATCATGGCCGGCGTGTACTCAAAGATCAAGTCACACATCGCTGGCTTTGCCATCGTATACGGTATCTTCTTGTCCCTTGGTGAGCTCGGTCCCGGCAACAATATTGGTCTTTTGGCTGCCAAGACGTGCGCCACCGGTGTTCGGGGCCGATATTATGGAATCGCATCGGCCATTGGAAAGATTGGTGCCTTTGTCGGCACCTTGGTGTTTCCATATATTCAGGCGGCTGGGGGGGAGGGCACGGTCGAGTCAGCTCAGTATCCCTTTTGGGTCGCCTCTAGCTTGTGCATCTTGTCCGCTGCCGTGGCTTTCTTCTTCATTCCCAACATAGACCAAGACACTATCGCAGAGGAAGACAAGAGATTCCGAGCCTTTCTTGAGAGCCACGGCTGGGACACGAATCAGTTGGGACTGGAAAAAAGCGATGCCAAGATAGGCCCTGTTGAGCAAGATGAGCACGCGCCCGGCAAACTTTCCAGTCATTAAGATGCTTGTTTTTTTTTTTTTTTTTTTTTTTTTTAACTTGCAAGTTGTTCCTTCTTGAAGGTGTTCGGATAGGATACACACTTGCGTCAAGTCACATCAATATAAAAGATGACTTTTGCGCTCCGTTGTCCGCGATTCCGCCCTACTGTCACCGACGTAGTTGGCGCATGGCTAGGCTTCGTTCAAACTGATCCAGTTGCAACCGCCTTGGCACCGTGGGCAACCAAGCCTGCTTATAATGCGGCCACAGATCGACGACCTACTTGGCCATGTTCTGGTCCTGCCAACAAGCCAACCCGCTCGGGTCAATTCATGCGCCAGGGCCAATACCATTCGATTTCGTGATGCAACTTCAGGCTATTGGCGGCCTTGCTGCATGTTTAATGTTCACACATCTGCTCAAAAAAAGAGTATGGCTTGCCGTCAAGATTGGTGTTGGTGTAGGGGTCGCAGTGGGTGTGGTTTGGTATTGGAGGATTTGCAACGTTGCATGATCTCCGTACACTTACTTTCCTACACGCAGGAGAAAGCGAACAATGGAAATGCAACGCGGCAGACCCTGGAGCCCATGAGTGCCAGAAGGCGGGTTCGCACAAACAAACCTCTGCTCCGATAGCATACAATGGAGGACACCCAGTTTCATCGCTCGGAACTGCCGCCGCAGGGGCCGTTTGACCGATAACTCACATAAGCTGGAGCATTGTTCAGGGTGAAACGCTCAAAATAGAGGGAAGCAGCACATTTTGATGGCTACTGGGTTTGTTTGCGGGACTTATCGAGCGTGCTTTCAAGTTATATGATGGACGATATCGCATCGTGAAAACCAGCATTGCCTTGGCTTTATATCGCACCCCCCCCCTGCTGAAAGGAATACTTCCGACTCGGCAACATTTCAGGACTTGGGAAGAAGGTGCTAGAAAGGATTGCTAAAAATGTCAAAGTACAACGGATTGGGGCCTCAAAATCATGGGGTTTGGCGTAGATGGTTTGCACTTGGCCCGTTTTCAGCCAGTCAATGTTCCATCCTGTGAGCAGCATTTTTGTGCCGGCCGACATGCCGGCCAGTGTGATATTTGAGAAAAAAAAAGTCTGGACACGAGCAGCGACGCTGATCGGTACCGGAAGGGGGGGACGCTGGGCAAGAATGACAGCTCGTTCTCGGATGAAAGATTCTCACGAGCCGTGATTCTATGCTATTGGACGACGCTGAGGCGTCCGTCCCCTGGATTTGCTTCCAGTGCATCGCAGATTGAAGCTGGAGTTGATAGAGAAATTCCGTTGGACTTGGTTTAGGTCGTCTACGAGGAAAGGTTGATTCGAATGGCTTGTACAGTTGCTCTGTGAAATGTACGTACCTATTGATGTCGCATCTCACATTGACCTCACATCACAACGCAGAGTGCATCTGGTCTTCATACAAAAAGGACAGAAAGAAAGTCATGGCCAGCTCGTCAAAAGGAGTGAGCACACATTTCGGACATTATCCATGTCTTTGTGAGGCTCATTTTCATTCTTGCCCCCTTTCGTCAAGCGCATAATACTCGAGACTGCCTTGCCCGCGCTCAATCACACTGAGAACCGCTCACAACGTACAATCTTCCTTTGACCATCTACATTTTTCATCCCCCGTCACATACTGTCAAAACTGAGCAGGGGGGCATTTCCGGTGAGGAGGAAGAATCGAGGTAACCTGGAGGTTATCGTGGAATGAATCGATGAACTCGGCGATGGATGCTTTAGAGTTTACTAGACGTTGGCTCGAGGGTCGGACACGTTAGCGTGTCAGTCAGTGATGAAGAAGAAGAAGAAGCTTTCCGTCCGTCCTAGGCCGGTACTACGGGGATATATTCCGGCAAGCCATGTTTAGAGTTTTGCGCCAAAAAAAAAAAAAGAAAAAAGAAAAAAGAGGCATCCTTCCATGTGTGTGGCAACCTTGCAGGCGACAAACGCCACGACGGGTCTTTGCGTCTACGATTTCTTGCTGGAAATGAGGTTGCACCCAAACGTGCAAAGATGGAAGCAAGTTTGCTGCTTCGCTTCTCTCACGCAGCAAGACGAGTAGATCTGCGTGAAATGAGAGACAACGAGAGAGACACGGCTACTTGGCCCCCAACGTCCGTGAGTGAGCTCGACTTGCCATGAGTCCATGACTGACTGCCTTGGTAGGGCTCATGCAGGGCGTTGCTGCGTTGGACAAAAGGGTGCGTATGTGATAGGGGGGGGGGGGGGAATAAAAATCGACATGTAATATCTGATACACATGACTGAGATTTGCAGATGCAGTTGTTTCCCCCTCCTCCCCGCCGTCCTCGTGATGGCTGCCGTCACCCATTTTGGTACATTTTAGTACCCACGGCTGTTCGGAGCGTGTGAGCTACATACGTGGCAATTTTGGAGGAAACCAGACGCAACGAAGGAGAAACGCGGTCAAGGACAGGACGTGGGCATGACGCGCGTCATGCCATTCGCTCCCGCATGTGCCTCAAGTCAGTTCCGTCCTGGTTTTTTTTTTTAGAGCACGGTCCTCGGTCCTCGCGTACAAGGTACCGCTCCTCGGTATTTGGTATCTGCTACGGAGGACACACATGTTGATGACGTTGATTGCTCGTTGATTACATATCATCGCCATGGTACTTCATCGGCTGCTTGACACGACACAGACCAAGGAAACGCGTCAGCCAAGAAAGAACAATAGGCCCGATGCGTTATGCCCAGGGGTGTGAGGCACCAGGCGAGAAGAAGAAGAAGGAAAAAAAAAAAACCCTCAACGCATAGAATGAAAAGGTGGATACTACTGCGTCCATGTACATTCGTCGTGGCATCGGACCCCCCCTCCCCAAACGCATGAGAAAGATGCAATCAAGGAGTCATTTTCAGCCCTGATATTGGATGACAAGACTGCTTTCGGCACTGCTAAGAGCACCAATGGTCCCCCAAAGAGGAAGACTGGTCCTTGGCATGTCGAGACATGTCCGTGCAAGTATGTACATGTTGCAAGAAGCTGGTGGCCCCCCCCCTCCATTCCATGTCGTGTCTACCATCGTAATACGTTCTGAAAAACAGGGACGTCCATCCGTCAAGATAGTGCGAATCTGGCAATCATCACTGTGACCGAACCACATGGTAAGATGACAGCGAATGTAGCATGGCGGTGGCCAGCAGCACATGGCCACAACCAAAGGACAAAGTGGGCAGCCAACCACATCCTTTTTTTTTTCCGCAACGCCAAGGCCCCAAAGGCAGAGGCGAGCACGGAGTACGCGAGGCCCGACTGAAATGAAAAAAAAAAAAAAAGAAAAAAAAAATTTCCACTCCTATCAAGATTCGGACCAAAAAAAACCAGGGGAATTCCACCTCCCAGCTAGGCAAGTGCCCGACCCCATCACTACGTAGCCTGCCCTCTTCCATCGCGATGCCACAGTCCTCCGTACTTCCGCAAACATCTTCTCTCCCACCGACCCGCCCTCGCTAAAATTCCCCAAGTCCACCCACCCCCCTCCCACCCCTTGTTGGTAATCAATCTCTGCATCCGCAATCCGTGCATACAGATTAAATCTCCGCAACTCTCGTCTTCCATTTTCCTCCGGACCAAGACGAGGGATGCCGCTTCCGACAAGACTCGTTGCCGAGCCCGGTTTAGGCTTCCTGGTCAATAGTGAGTCAATGGGATGGACCATGGATAACTCCGTAGACATGGGGAATTGATGCCTTGGCATAACGCCTGTATCCGCTTTCTGGGGCCCTTTGTTGTCGGCTGAGCAATTTCGCTTCGGTCCATGAGTGGAATTCGAACCAGGGCACCGGTAAATCACCAGTCACAAATGGTGCACTTGGATACATGTGTGGTGACATGCTCTTTTCATCTTCGTCTCCCGGACGCGCTAGTCTAGCTAGAATGGCCCAATCCTTTTCTCTCTCCCAAATAACAGGTAAACATGTCTGCTGACGCCAAAATTCTTTCCATGACGTCTGAAAGGCAGGCCTTTGGAGCCCGGTCCTTGCTTCTATCGTATCTCACAATCAAGAAAACCCAACACCGTGTTGTTCGTTGCCCCCCAACACATGAATAAATAAAATTCACTCCCAGAGCCCCGGTTCCCTAGATTGCGCCGCCAACAAGAGAGAAAAGAGAAGCAAAAAAAAAAAAAAAAAAAAAAGGTAACAGGTGAAAAAAGTGTTCCAGAGACAAGTATGCCTGATTTCGTCTCCAAGCGAGTGTCACCATGCCAATCCCGATAAAGTGGCAGTGATTAAAATATATTGATTTGTCGTCAAAAGGTGTTGCGGCCGTGATCCCATTTCAGTTCGAACAGAAACAAAAAATAATGAAGAAAAAGAAGAAAGAAAATTGGCTTTCGCTTTGATTCAAGAACACCCGGAAGATAGTTGCGCCGAACAGGGGTCCAGGCCCTGCAAAGGTAATCAATCAATCTCTCGAAATTGAAAGCAAGACGGCCCCTTCTATCACATTTTGGGGGAAGAAAGATTTGTAAACGCCACGCTGGATTTTTTTGCACGTCGGCAGAAGAAAAAGGTACGAGTGAAGAGAATCCCGTAGTCCGAAGTTTTCTTTTCGTGAATAGCAAGGGAGGAAGAGTGTTTTTTTTTTTGCTTCACCAAAAGATCTTTAAATTGGGCGTAGACATGCGTGATGCACACGCAAATATGAACGTGATGGGTGGTTGACCAACCAGTCAGCCAGGTTTGGAATAATCCAATGGAATGCTTTAGTAGCAGCCTTGAAAAGACGGCATAAAGGGAACCTGTTGGAATGCCACGGGATGCTGCATCATGGGAACCTGTTGAACGTATCTGACCACGTCCCACAGTGGGAAGAATGACTTTGGCTGGCATGGACCATGCACAGGCGGGAGAGCCTGGGTGGGAGCAGGCAGCTGTTGGCAGGCCAAGGACTGTGCCTGAACCTGGCGAGGTTCGGGAATCGCCGCATGGTCGGCATACGGCGTAGTCATGCCGTGGCTGTGGAACATTCCGTGGTCTCCCACATCCTCCGGCTCGTAAGCTGCAGGGTTGAAAGCAATGTGTACGTCCTGCTGATCTTGAATAAACTCATCGTCATCCAGGTCATCAATGGTGGATCCGCTCGAGGTGAGGGAGCCTTGATCGGATGATGTGCTGGCGGGAGAGAGAGGCGAGTCGTATTCGTAGTCATCGACGATGACGTCCTCGTCGTGAACGTATTCGGGGATATGGTGCACAACCGATGGTGGTGGTGGTTGCTGCTGCTGAGCTGGCGCCACCGGGGCAGCGGGCACGGTGAACTGGGAGCATGCCATGATGCGGCATCGAAGCTCGGGGAGCGTGATTCTCAGCTCGGGGTTCGGGTTGAAGATTCGACCCAAGACATCGTTCAGCTCATCGGTCAACGGGAGGATCGACTTCAGGAAATCTGGTGACCGAATATAAGCGCGGTAGGTGGAGTCCTGGAACGAGGCCTGTTTCCATGGGTTGCGTCCACATGTCAGGTTTACCAGGATCACTCCAAGCGACCAGACATCATTGGGGGCGCACATGTAGTAAGGCTTCCGTGTTGAGGCGTCCAGGCATTCTGCAAAAGAGTTGGTGATTAGTTCAATCCGTCCGTCTTCATCGTGCTTGCCCCTCCCTTCAAGAGGACAACGTGTACATGTACATACCAGGACTCATGTAGAAGGTTGAACCGCAGCCGTAATCCTCGGAGCGGTCATCCGCTGTGGCTAGACCAAAATCGGCCAGCTTGACAGTGTTTCCATTGTCAGTGACCAGGATATTCTCGGGCTTGAGATCACGGTGATAGACGCCCAGCTTGTGGCAGTGCTCCACGGCATCCAGGATCTGGAGGAAGACCTTCCGTGACAGCTCATCCTTGCCCACGTACTGGCCAAGCTCCGTAATGTTCAGGAACAGATCACCCTCGGGGCAGGCAGTATTCCAGGATGACATAGATGCAATCGGGGTCGTCCACAATCTTCAGCATGGACACGACATTGGGATGCGCGGATGCCAGGTAGTGAAGTTTGATCTCTCGCTGTTGGTAAGCGACCTGTCGGCGTTCCAAGGGAGTACCGTCGGCGTTGAATTTGCTCAGGCACTTGACTGCGTACCGAACCCCAGTCTTGATATCCAAGGCCGAGTAGACGACACCATAGGCCCCAGTTCCGAGGATCTCGGTCAACTGCAACTTTCCCTCGAGGAGTCGCCCTAATCTCTGCTCGGGGGCAAGAGGGACGCATCTTGGCTGGAAGGACCGGGAATAAGCAGCCTGCTGGTTATTGCTACATTTGAAGGTATCGTAGGCCGGTGATGCGGGAGGCGTCGGGTATCCAAGGGGAGCATGGTGCTGCATAGTATTAATTGTCGTGGTAGAGGAAAAGACTCGTCAAAGTCTTGACGGGGATGGATGGCAAGAGTCCTCCGGTTTGAATGAAGCTGCGCAATCAATCAATCCAGCTTGACTGCTTTTGCGGTGATATAATCAGAAAACAGATAGATTCCTATACCCAGCTGTGATGCGCGGGTAAAAAAAAAAAAAAAGAAGTCGAGAGTTCGAGGTTCCGAGACTCGCAAAGCAGAATTGGAACTGGAGGGTATTCGTTCCACTTGACGACCGAATCAACGGGTCAAGATGGGTGCCACCAAGATATGTTATACAGTGGACGACGGGTTGGCTTTTGAGATGGGAGGGAGAAGTTGATGGATCAAAGGTGCCCTTGACTGAAAAAGGTGCTCAAGAGTCGAGGACTTGGGACAAGTAGGACGACCTTGAGTATGAAGTCGGGAAGGTGAGATGGCTGGTCAGAGAGTCAGAGGGAGGGTTTGAAGGAAAGTCGTGAAGTAATAGGCGATTGAAGCGTGTAAGTGGCAATACGCGGTCGATTGGAGGCGGGCATGGTGAGGTAGATAACGATGAAGGCTTGTCCACAGATCTTGTCCACACCACACCACCACACCACCACCAGCTCACGCTTGACTAAGGGTGGGGTCGGGGGGGGGGCCTGGCCCCAGTCAGTCCGTCAGTCCACCATGGCATTTCTGGTCTGGGGCGAAGAACAGGGAATAGGAAAAAAAAAACGGTACGTACCGATTGCGTGGAGCATCCACACCAGGACCCACACAAGCCTCATCACAAAAAAACCATGGGGGCCCGCTATCTGGCAAGTCGGCAGGGGGTGGGGACGGAGGAGGCGCTAATGCTGTTGCAACAGCCAAGCTATTCTTAACTGCGCCGTGTCTTTGCAAGGTTCGGCCGCGTCTCTCTTTCCCAAGGGCCAAGGGCCAAGAGCCAAGGGAAGGTGGTGAGGGTCCGAGACTAGCGAGAGCAATCTTTTTCACCGTGTCTAATCCGGAAGCGTGCACATGTAGGAATGAATGCAGGATTGCTCTGCCGTGAAGTTATCGCGTTTCATGCTTCGTCCCGCAGAGTTTGAACTGTCAAGCATAGCACGGAGTAGACTTCTGCCTAAATAATCCGCTGGAATTTCCCATTAGTCTGAATGGGAATTCAAGGAGTCCAACGCATTACCGCTTGACAGTGCGCAAACAGTTGTCGACCCGCACTCGGTTGGGGTCTGCGGGAAATATCTGATGATTTGTCCTCTCCATTCTCATCAGTTGCCGTGAACAGGCCGCACACGCACACGCACACGCAGCTGCCTGGTTTCTGCCAACAGGCCCATGCATGCCATGCCTGATGCACCAGCATCCGGCGCCCAATGGATATCAAAGCTGGGCGGGATATGCAAAATGAGCCAAAGGATTGGAGAGATGGCCACCTTTGACGCGCCTGAGTGGCTGAATCCGCCCACCATGCAAGAATCGAAGAACTATTACATACGTACGCACAGCGCCACCGAAAGGGTGCAACACACACACACACACGCACACACGCACACACACAATGCGAGGCCGGCTGGTCAGGTCAGGCGCTGCTGTCGAAGGAACCTGGGACCCGAGAAACGTGTTGGATCTGATATGGATCGACCCAACAAGTGAACACCCAAGTTTTTTTTTTTTTGTCAACCGGACGGATTTCAGGAGGCGAAGCATGCGTTTTGGGGTCGGACAGAGTGCAGTACTACCAAGCAAGAGGGGGCGATGATTTACTCCGTACCAGCAGGTAGGGCCCGGAACTGTTAAGCACCGCTGTTCATGAGGATGAGAGAGAATGAGAGTGAATGTCAGAGCTTGAGACCAGTCATGTGCTCCGTATAAGATGGCTGGGTTCCCGGCATCCACGGACTACGTACGGAGTAAAATGCACGGACATGCATACATACATACATGTACGGATTATGGATTATGCATACATGCGTGCTCAAAAAGCAGAGACCTGCATTGGGATACGTCGTGGGGATACGTGGTCTGATTGGGAGGGAGCGAGAGGAGCTCGAGCCGGATCTCGGAAACCAAAAGCACTTTCACCACCGTAGCCACTCACTAATGAAATCATCCGCGGTCACTGGTCACTGGTCACTAGTGGCCTCTGGCCTCATGCTCATGGCCCCATGGCTGCAAGCAGCCTCGCTGGAGCCGCCAACTCCAGGCCAGTGAGACGTCGCCGAATGGGCAGAGAGCTGATTGCGTCTGCAAATACGGAAAGTACGGACTTTTACATACGTAGTGCAATGTCATCAACTTGTGGGCCGCCGGTGTGCATCCGTGATACAGGCAGGTACGGATGGATACCACTGCGCAATATCCGTTCCAAGACGACAAGCCATCGACGACGACGACGACGACGACGACGACGACATCTGGATTTGGTGACGCCGAATCAGTGTGGTCTGTCTTTGTCCCCCCCCCCCGTCAGAATTGCGATTTCGAACCAACCAACCTGCAGACCATGTTTCGCACAGCCCCCCCCTCCCTATTCGTACATTGCCGTTCTTCAATGTGTAATAATGCGCATATGAGCTGTAGAGCCACGGGGCACATGTTTCAAGACTAGCCGGTAAGAAGCGAAAGATCACCAGCGAGCGATATTGATCTTGGACAAGGGGTTTGTCGTCGAACTTGGTCAATCTCCGTGGTACATTTCATCCGCAGCTGCAGTCCCATCGCCTCGCTCTTCTCATGCGGCTATTATAAGGGAGGTTAGGTAGGTAGGCGTGCATCAAATCAAATCAACAGACGATCCCAATCTTTTCCTTCACCTTCGTCCGGACGGACTGGCGGTCTGGTTCTGGTCTGGTGGTCTGGTCCGCGGCTGTGTCGCACCTTGCCACTCTCCAGACTCTGCGTCTGCGTCTGCGTCTGCGTCTGCGTCTGCCAACAGCCATCCTGCTCAAGCTGCAGCAGATGCCGAATCACGGGACTTTGCGCTAGCCCAAATCAAGGCGTATTGGCGCCAGATCCGATGCCTTTTTTTTTTTTTTTCCTTCCATCGTCATCAATTCAACCTCATTTGCATCTGGTCTGTGCCGGCCGTTCGTTCGAACCAACCAGCGCAGCATCTAACGGACGTACGGATTACATGGCGCCGATCCAATCCAATCCAATCCAATCCAATCCAATCCAATCCCTGGCCTGCGAGCAAACACGCGGGAAGCGATCCTAGACCCGGACAAAATGAGCTGTCGATTCCCCACGCTGAATGCTACTTGATACAGTAGTACAGAAGAGCAGCCAAGCCCATTGTTTGGTCTGAGGGCCGAGAAAAGTATCAGCACTAAAACTACAGCTGACTCACTGAGCGCCGAGGCGTTGCCTTGCTTGGCTCGGTCCAGTTCCTCGATTAATCTCAAAACGTGCGGAGATGGACATCTCGCACAATTCGGAGAGAGGAGAGTGCGAGGGGCCAGGGCCAGGGCCAGCAACTAGTTATGTAACTAGCACAAGGTCCTAATTGCCGGCCCCTGAACGGAAAGCTTGCGTAAGCTGATACGGAGTAGTACTCCGTACGCACAAAAAGATGGTGGCAGTGAATTTGGACTTGCAGATAACAATTACACGTCGTCATTTCAAATTTCGGGACGCTCGTCCATAATTCGCTACGTCAATCACGGGGTAATGATGGCCCGAGCTCCTCATCAATCTGCCGTGAGGATGATGGTGGCGGCTGGGTATTACGAGGTTGCACCGAGTCATGTCGGGTGTCTGTTACTGGTGCTTGAAGCGTCTTGTCACTGCATGAATCGAGGACAAATCCCAGGGCTGCGGCCGTAGAGACCAGATGCGGATGTGTTAACAACTCTTACCTTACCCATGAGATTGTCCACGCGGTGAACACGGGGCGAACACGGGGCAGAGCACCATCATCGGCCATCTACTCCATACAGTGGTAGTGGTGGGTGTACATCCGGCCGACCCGTGCCTCTTTCTTTGTCTTTTGCAAGTGGGCTGAGAGCACCGGATATCACGAACCACTACCACCCTCTCTGCTCCTCTAATAACCAAAAAAAAAAAATTATTTTCTTTTTCTTTTTCTGATCATGCCATGAAAAAGGCGCGAGCAGGGCTTTGATGGCGCTCGCAGGGTTCGAAGAATCTGGTGCTATCCTCTTGCATGCACTGTAAGAGAAATGTTTCCAGGGCCCTCTAGGCCCGAGCAAGCTGTTTAGTTTTCATGCAATGCGACAAGTGTTAGATGGAGGCTAACAAGAGGTAGCGCAAGCTGTTCAGTTTTCATGCAATGCGACAAGTGTTAGATGGGAGGCTAACAAGAGGTAGCGCGCGACACCCTTGGATTTTCTTTCATGCCAAATGCGTTTGACTTTTCGGCGGATGGGTCGTCGGTCACTCTTCGTCGATGGGCAAGTTTAAAACCCCCCGAGCCAGGCCACCTCGCATCATGTCATCACGGTCGGAGCAAAAGGCATGGCTGTCTTGACTCGAGCAGGAAAAAAAAAAAAAAAAAGGGAAGCGCAAGTGGGCTGGTTGGTTCTAAAGTTGGATGGCCCCGGAGGGAGATTCGGCCTCGGGCAAGCAAGCAAGCGGGCAGGGTGGGTTGCCGGCGATGACGACCCACCCGCCACCCGGGGTCGAGAAGGCCGGCCGTTCATATACATGCCCTGTTCGAAGCAACAACTGTACGGCCAAAAAGTCTACGTATCCGTCAAAGGCTTTTCAGCCTCGCAGAAAAAGAAAGAAAAAATGTCTACGTACAGGGCCCCGAGTCAGAATGGGTAAAGCCCCGGAGTGACTGTGCCTGCCTGCCTGCCATTTTTGCAATGAAGAGAAAACGCAGCTGCAACTCCGGCACTATCACGCATTACATGTGGGATTTGAAAAAAAAAAAAAAAAAAAAGGCCCGTTATCAGGTCTCTGTCCAAGACAGCCATTGAAATGAAGGGTCCCTGTGGCGTCCAGGGGGGAAAAACCGCCCGAATCCAAGGGTCTGAGACAGCAAGTGCATGTGTTTGCGGAATGCGGCCGTTGTGTTGCTCCGTGATTTTGGCCCATGCAGGGAGGGGACGGAACATGTGGTGGTTATGCAGGGAATGGGGACGGGCATGACGGGGCTGACGCTGAATAACTCATATGACTGATTGGCAGATGGGAGTATGCTAATAAGCCATGCTGCTATGCTATGCTATGCTATGCTAAGCTAATTATGCCGCGGCTTGTTATTGCTCGCCGTCTTCTTCGGGATTCGGGGAATGCAGACGGGCAGGCTCGGACCCACAGGGGTCCAAGGGTCGCCTGATGGTGTGGCAAAAGTCATGGTGAAAAAAAGGAAGGGACTTCAATACAGAACAACCTTGATGCGAACGGCAATGCAAGCAAGCAAGCATTCTACCCCAGATCAGCTCGGGTTGTCCGAGGAGGGAGGGAGCCCTTTTTTCTTTTGTCTCGGCAGGACCTTGGCCGTACATGCTATTCCCCTATTCCCTCGCGTCCTGGAGGACACCGGTTTCATGCGCGCGTCTACGAGTGCATCAGATGACATGTTGGGGATGAAAACATCTATTTTAGAGCCATGACGCCGTGGAAAAGAGGCAGGGGTACGGATCCGGATCCGCATGGACTGCGGCATACATACATAACTGCTCCCCTTCCCTTGCATGGACAGGTCTGTTCTGGGCCGGAGAATAAGAAGAAGAAGAGCAGACGGGGCTGAATCAGCTACCGTGTCGTGTCGTCTTTTCAAAACGATGATGTGAACACTGCCCACTGCCCACCGCCTATCTGTCCTAGATTTTGCGCACATGTACGGACGTATTATGGGCCGTGTTGTTTGTTGTTGTCCACCGATCGTGCTAAGCGACGTGATGTTGCAGCATCGTGGCTTTTTTTTTTTCTGCACGGCATTCGCCGCCTGTATGCACGGAATGAATGTGGTGTCGAACATCGGGGGGGGGGGCAACACTAGAAACTATTCTGTCACCGCCATAACTCCGTACTCGATGTTGCTTTTCAACTGCAACGCCTTTGCGGAACAAACGTGTCTGCTTCCGCAAGGGCAAGGGTCCAGCCTTGGATGTTATCGTGAGGCTGCGTGGTGCATTGACGGAACCCAGGTCCCGGGACTGGAACATGACGTACCACCAGATTGCCGGTAATACTTGGACCAGCGATGAACCAGCCCATGATGGCCAAACATGGTCAAAACCGCACAACTCACCCTAGCGTCCCCGGATTCCAAGCAAGGCTTCCTCTATTATGGAACTGCCGCTGCCGCTGCCGCTGCCGCTGCCGTTTCAAAGGCCTGGGCTGGCTGGTCAACAACAAGGCATGAGCATGAGCATGACAACGGATCACCAATAACCTGGTTAGCGTCACCTTGGTTCGTGTTTTTCCATCCCATGCGGCCTGCGCTGCGACCGACAGCGCTTCTCTTGTCCCAGCGCTTCGACGCAGCCAAATATTGGCGGGAGGGAGGAGATCCTGAATAAACTTCATAGTTTCTGGTACTATTATGCAGCCACCCCAAGTCGGTGCTTTTTCGCTCAAACTATCGACGCACTGCCCCATGTGCACGATCTAGATGTAGCCGATGGAAGTAGCGGGAGGCTTGTAGGTGATTGGATGGGCTCGCCATGTTCCAGTTTGACGTGAGTTTAGACGCCGCCTCAATATTGAAAAAGAGAGGCTGGCAAAAGCTCGAAAGCGAGGAAATTTTGTCGTCGCATGTTCCACTTGACTAGTCACTCTGGTTGCATTCAATCATCCATGGTTATCAGCTTACAAGCCACATCTTTACTCCTTCTGGTTCTCGAATTAGGCCATGGCATGATTATCGTGTCGCGTTCAGCATCATCATCGTGATGACCATGGTTGCATTAACTGGAACAAAGGGTCCTTCCTCCCTTGTCCCTCCATGAACAAGAACAAACCCGGACATGAAATCGCTGCCACAATCGGCGTGAAAGACGTCACTTGTTGTTGCAGTGACGCAAAAAAAGGCTCCGTTCGAAACGGAGCTAAACGGAGCTAGAGGCACCCACCCGTCCGAGGGCAGCCGGGGCACGAATGACATCAAGCAAGATGGACGGGGCGATGGGCGATGGGCGATGGGCGATGGGCGATGGGCGATGGGATGTGCTAGCGGGAAACTCTCGCGATGCACCGTATCGATGGTTCGGGGAGGGGGGAGGGGGGGGGGGGGAAACGTTGATGCTGAGGAATGAAAATGTGGCGCCCGGGGAAGGAGCGAAGGGTGCAAGTGCAAAACTCTAAAAACAATAGGCGAGGCCCCGCGCAAGCCTCAACAAGAAGCGGAACAAAGCAAAAGCCCAGCCAGGGCCCTTTAGCCCTCCATCGTGGCTGGCATCTGGAACACGGACAGATTGGCCATCTCGATGAGTTCTCGATGCCTTCTCCTAGAAGATCCAAGCCCCAAAACTTTCACGTCCGACGCTGACGATCGCTCTGTGTTACTTCCTCGGCAGCTCTGCTGTCCAGCGGGTCCCTCGGCCTGTGAGTTTCTTTCTTGCCAGGATCATCTTGCAAAATGTGATCCCAGCACTTGTCGATCGCCTTTGCGATGGCTCCCATTCATTCATTCATGGGGAGCACCAACACCACCCACCCATCCACAAAGGGGGTTGCGTGCTGCCACCGTTCGAATCAAGACGATTGTCGCGTCGCAAAATTGCTGCAAATCTTGCCGTCATTATCACCTCCATCATCTACCGCCGGAGGAGCCGCAGAAACACGAAGCCGAACATCATGCCTGCATCGTTCATCGGCATCTGCCCAAATTCACCCGTCTGGCCGACCGCACGAGCCTACCGAAACCGAGGACCAGGTATAATACCTTCATCGCTGTAGAACACGAATTGCACAGATGAATTATTGCACCCCTTGAAAAAAAGTGCCACCTCTCGTGCAACGTTGTCTTATCCATCCATGTGGGCATTGACAATAATTACCCTGCGACGAAAAAAAAAAAAAAAAACCATGTCAATTTCACTTCCCCCACTAATCACATGTGCGCTGCAACACGCATCCACTTGTACGATGTGATGATGAAGAGGGTCAATGTACTCCGTACTCCGTAGTAAGTTGAAATGAGTGAACCACAAGTTGATCCAACCGTACAGGGTAGGTCCACTCCCCATCACGCAATAAAGACCGCACGACAAACTTCACCACGCAACCACGGGAATATGCGAATCGACGCCTTCTTTCGTTGCAACCCCATGGCCATGACGTTGTGCCATTGCAATACGATGCATAACGTTGCTCTGTTGCCGCGGCGCGGCGAGAGAAGTCGTACAGAACAAGTTTCATGGCATGGGACTGCGTTGCATATGCCGTGGGACTTGCTTCGCTGACCTTGCGTGCAGGATACCCCAGGGTGCGTGTTGTTCCTTGGTCCCGAGGGGATCATCACGTCAACTCACTGCCTAGTCTTCATCTCTAGTGGACTCGACTCCTTGCATTTTTTTTTACTATTCTGCTGTTATATGTGCACTGATAAATGCTGGATTTTGTACAAGAAGCCTGCAGTCACCCCGAGACGCCGTCCCAATAACAAACGTAGAATGCTTTCATCAGGAAAAGAAAGGGAAAAAAAAAAAAAAAAAAAAACTCCCAAAAACTTCATCGCCGACCATTGGTAGTTACCGTTTTCGACACGAAGAAAGGATGCTTTAGCGCCTCGCCTGCCGAGATCCTCTTGTCGGGATTGAGGGCCAGACACTGCTCCAGCAAATCGATGAAATGGTTGAGATGCCTTGCTTCCGCGTCGTTCATGCCGGTCGATGCGGCGTTGAGACGGGTCCTGAGGTCGCGTGTTGGCTTGATCACGGCCATCGTTCTTACGGCCGTCTGTAGATGCACGCGTTTAGTTAGCATGTGTGGCCGTCACCATCCTGTTCGTGGAAAGCATGGAAATACATGCTGCAAAGGCCGATGACAATTGGGCAAAGCAGGGGGCTCCAGGGGGCTCGACCCTGCAAGTAAGCTCAGATCGACTCAAACTTTTGGCGCCGGGCTACGCTGCGACCTCTGCGACCTCTGCGCGGATTGCGCCTGACAGCATGGACGAAAGCTGACCGGTTGGAGTCTGCATCCTGCGACCTTGGATGCGAACCCAAAGACTCCATGTTTTGATAACCGCTCAGCAGCGGCAGCTGTTTTTGGCGCTCCACGATCCATCAGGAAAAGCATCTCGGCGCTTACAATGAGCCCACCGACTATTGCCGACTACCCATTAAGCGCTCATCAGATGGCGTGGGATAAAAAGAGTAAAAAACAACAACCAATGCGAGAGGTGGAAGAAGGGTTTTCCCCTCTGCATTCCTGCCGCGCGACGCTTCTGACTTGTGCAAATGCGACCAAAAAAAAAAGAAACAAAAAAAAAAAGATGGGGGAGACTGGGGCGTACCTTTCCCAAGACTTTGTCCCTCTCAACACTCACGAAATGACCTTGTTCGTCGAAATGCGCACCCGAGAGCTGGCCTCGTCGGAAAAGCTTGGGCGTAAAACGACCGCGAATTTCCATGATGGCCTTGAGCATCTGGTTGTTGCTGTCGCCAGTGAAAAGAATTTTGCCCGTATACAATTCGTATAGCGTACACCCGATGGACCACATGTCTACCCCATAATCGTATGGCATACCAAGAATGATCTCAGGCGCCCGGTAGAATCGACTGACTAGATATGGCGTGATTTGGTTGTGAGCCGTAGCAGCATCCGACCTGTCAATCGCTGTACCCAAGTCGCAAATCTTCAGAACGTTGTGCTGTTCGTTGACCAAAATATTATCGGGTTTGAGATCCGCGTGGATGATGCTGCATTTCCGCATGTGAGCCAAAGCAACGAATATTTGATATGCATAGGTTCTCGTAGCTGCAAGATTGATGCCGACATTGTTGCCAAACTTTCGCAAGACTTCCCGCAAGTTCATGCTCAAGTTCTCAAAGGCCATACACAAGTGACCCCTGTATTCAAAATGCCGTTCAAACTTGACAATGTGTTTCCGGTTTTCTGCATCGGCATCGTTGAGTTTTTGGAGAATGGCAATCTCGGTGTATCCTCCCTTTCGCAGAGCGTCGTTGTTTCGCATTATCTTGATGGCAACTACCTGCTTGGTAGAAATGTCAACGGCTCGAGCAACTCCAGAAAACATGCCCCGCCCGAGAGTGGCTTGAATCTGGTATCGACCATTGAGAACCTCACCGATCCTGATCTTGTAGTATCCGTCCTTGTCATCACCCTCGAGAATGCCACCTTTGTCGTCTACTTGAGCCCCCTGGTTGTCTGCATCTGCTGCCTCGGCAGCCGCGGCGTGCTTGCTTGCATACTTGTCCACGTCTATTTCGTCGGCAAACATGTCAAAGTCATCATCATCAGCGTCTTTGGTGGCTGCATCGGCGTCTGCATCTTGCGCGTCTTCATCCTTGGATTCAATCGTCTCTGTCATGCTCTCACCATGCGGGACACTGTGGCCATGTCTGAGCTCGTGCCGACGCTCATCTTCCTTCATATCTGCCGTCGGGTCATAGTTGGCAGCCGAAGGACCGTCCTCATCATCAGCGACTTGGTTTTCATTGTGCGTGTTCATCAGCCCTTTATCATTCAGAATGTCGATTCCACCAGGTGACGGCCCTGGCGAGCGAGGCGACGCAAAGTCTGCTAAATTAGACTTGAGCAACCGGAAAGATTGAGTACGGACAAACGTACCAGAACGAGGTGTCCGTGGAGTCTCTACATCAAAAGACGATTTGTGGGGAGTATCGGGTTGAGTTGATGCGGGTGACGCCCCGCGGGCGACTTTGTCGCTAGCGGCACCTACAGCGTGAAGAAGTAGAGGAGTAGCAGAGCTGGACTTTGCAAGGAGCTCCTCCCGTCGCCGGCGACGACGTTCAATTTCTGCGTCTTCGTCAATTGGCTGCGCTTCTTCATAATCTGCTTCAGGCTCCGGATCCGGCTGTTTGACGTGGCTGTTGTGATTTTTGTCATCTTTTGAATCATTCTTCTGTCGGTCAAAGACAGCATCACGGGCATGGGAATTATTTCCTACAAGCGAGCGATTGGACTGGGCACGTCTTTGCCCCGAACGAATATCGTCGTCATACTGGAGTGTTTTGGCCGAATCGCGCTCATCGTAGTGCCCTTCTCGCACAAATCTCGCTGCATCCGACCTTCCGGATCGGTTTGGCGCATATGGTGAACGACTTCGGGGGCGAGGTTGCCTATCGGAATAGCGAGTGGTTTCTGCGTGGCGTCCGCGATCACCACCGTGCGAGCGATTCACCTCTTGTTCCCGTTCATCATTGAGTCGCCGACCGCAATTGCCAGAAGATGGATACGAGTTTGGTCGATCTAGATCATCGTAGGAGATGCGCGACCTCCGATAGTCGTCCCTGCGAGGATCGTCGCAGCGGGACCGGACATGGACATGCCTCGAGTCGCGGCCGCGTCCACGGCCATGCGTTTCTCTGTCGTCGCGCGTGCGTTTATGACCGCGGGGCGAGAGGCTTCGGCGGGAGGAGCCGCTGTATCTGGAAGCAGTATCGTGATCCGGAGACGACTGTTTACTTCGGTTTCTGTCTTGGCGGTCAATACCGTTTCCTGAATGGCGTGCGAGTGAAGTTGCCTTCAAATCCCCAGTTCCACCTTCAATAATTTCGCCTTCATCCGAGCTGGATGTCATCTTACGTGTGCTTGATCCTGGAAAGGATCCTAACAGATGGCAAGAGAGAACAGTGTCAGCAGAACGATCAGGAAAAGCCAGCGTGCAAGCAGGAGAATGAGTCCAACCAGATCAGCGTTGACTCGTCTGGGGCCGGGTCATTTGGCTTCTCGCTGGGCGCAAGCGAGGCTCCAAAGACAGCGAGAGAGCCTTGGCTTTGCGAAAGCGGTGTCGGATACAAGCGTTGAGAGAAGAATAATGGCTATCGACAAACAGTGTGAATGATTGGGAATTGACGCAATGAGGAGGGAGATTGCCCACCTTTTGGGTGGAGAATTTCGTGCTGTTTGATGATTACATAATCATTCAATGGCATGGCCTGTGGAAGGTACACCCCATCGTGGAAGCGCGCAATCTTCTTCGATTGGATGAAGCAGAGATAATCATGCAAAAAAAAAGGGTTTGACTTGCGCATGAGACAAAATGCGGAGGAGGGTTTAACTACGCCGCGAACCATGTCACAGCTGGGCGGTATGCACTGCAGCCAAGAACGGTACAATGAGGCAGCTCTTCAAAAGAGCGGGAGCATTGAGTGAGAAGCTGCATGGTAAGGATCAGTATGACACTCTTGAGTGCATGAGTTACCCAGCATCGCTATATGAAGATTTAGACGTGCGGCGATTTGAAGAAAGTGCAGCCATAAATTGAGAGTGTTCTTCAAACCCGAAAGACACAGCTTGGTCTCGCCATTTCGATACAAGCAGCTCGAATATCTTGACAAGGCTGTGTCTTTGGCAGTTCAAGTCTTTCAACTCAGCAAGGCAAAATTTGGGATCGATATAATGCAGCCACGCTGATGAAACGCGCGGGCGAGCTGTTGTATGCATAGCCAGGAGACTAGTCTTGGTCCAGATCACAAAGCAACACTCTATTCTATAGAATCGCTATCGACACAATGAAGGAATTATCATGATGAAGGACTGCCTAGAACGGTCCACGAGATCCTTGGGGCCGGGCAACACTTTTACGAAGGGAATCGCGGAGTGGATCGAGCTATGGGATATTTGGGATAATGAAGAGAGGCCTGTAGAGGAAGAGGAAGAGGAAGGCGACAGAGAAGGAGAGAGAGGGGAGAAAGACCAGGATAGTGTGAGCATCAAATCGTATTTTTATGGGCGAACGACATCTGATGAAAACAGAAACATGCTGCCCGTGGCTTGATGTACAGCAGCAGCTTCTCGTGAATCCCACAAAAAGGGTCGAGCCGCTAGACCAAAGAGGAGTCGTCCCAGATCGCGGTTCGGTGTGTCATGCATCGATCCGAATCGCGATACTGATATATGAACCTCGTCCGTACGGTCGCAAGGACTTTCCTGGGAGCGCCATTCATTCCGCATCGTACGGGCCAAGTTGCGACAGCAGACTGTCTATTTCTTGCCGCTCTTCTTGATTCCTTGAGACCCCGTGTTCAAGGGGCCCTTCTTGCCAGCGATCTGTGCAGCCATTTCCTTTTCAGCTTTTTTGTCTATTTTGCGCCGTCAGAATAGTTGTTATCAAGACGGACACATCGCTGCAGGGCGAGAAGTGCATGGGGCAAATCGACGAACCTGCTGCCACCTTCAGGCGAAGGGCTTCGTCCTCGGGATCTTCAGGGCCTTTCGGCTTTGACTTTGTTCCTCTCTCAGGCTTTCTGGTGCCGCCTGTCACAAGAGAGTCTTGTTAATATGCTTCATTGAACAGTCGGCGCGTTGTATTTGCTGGTCGCCGGACAAGGACCACCAAAAGCGTTTGGGTAGTCCATTCCACCGACTCACCTTGTCTGCTTTGGCCGCCCATGATGAGTGTTTGGATCGATAATCCGAAAAAGGAACAGTAGGAATATGTGTCTTCGCTGCCAGGGGTCTGTCTTCCCGAGCTGTCGGTACCGCTGCTGGTCGTCGAGTCGCTATCGTCACAGTGAGGGAGGGAGAAAATTGTCGCTGGCCAGACGAGCAACCCAAAGGGCGGCCGGGACGAGAGGATTGATTTCTTATGTACAAGAAAGGTGGAGAAAAACCTGCTTTGGGATTGGTTCCCTCTTAGTTTTGAGCCAAGAGACCCTTTACACCTCTTCGTGTCGCGTGCGCTGAACGTGGGGTAAGAGACCGCCGAAAATGTCAACGAAAATGTCAACTAATCATGGGCCTTGGGCCTGAGGCCTGGGTGCAGCGCTGCCCAGTCCAGTTGTCCAGTCCAGTTGTCCAGTCCAGTTGTCCAGTCCACTGCAAGTCCTGGTTGGTTGCTGGCAGCTGCCCCCCCCCTTCCTTGCACATGTCAATCCCAACAATTTCGGGATAACGTCAGGCCCTGGTTCAATCATGGTCACTCTTTTCCCAACCAAGAAATTCATTCAAGTAACGGTTGGCAACCAGGAGCCAACATCCCTTTCCCCCCTGAAATCACCAACTTTGCAACAAGACGCCGACTAGATCAATTTACATTTCCCAAGTGTCATCCCATATCAAAGCATGTCAAAATCACCGAGTGACATCCGCCATCGACGCTCCTCATCGTCAACGACAACATCCACCATCGCCGAGCCAAAATCTACCCTCACCGCCGTTCAATCCATCCCCGGAAAAGCAGAGTCCAAGCTGCTCTTCCTCTGGGACGACCTGCCCGCCTGGCGCCGCGACAACGCCTTCATCCAGTCTGGGTACCGCCAGATCCGCGCTTCCTACAAGCATTCGTTCCAGTCCCTCTTCTACCTGCACAATGAGTCCGTCAACATCTGGTCTCACCTCCTCGGGGCTCTGGTGGCTATCGCATGCGCCGCGTACCTGTACTACGTGATTCGTCCGCGGTACGAGGAGGCCACGTCGTCGGATGTCTTTGTCGTTTCGTGCTTCTTCACTGGCGCTATTCTGTGTTTGGGCATGAGCGCGACCTTTCACGCGCTGGTGGACCACAGCCGGGATGTGGCCAAATGGGGGAATAAGCTGGATTATACGGGCATCGTGGCCTTGATCGTGGGCAGCTATGTGCCTGCTATGTATTATGGTTTCTTTTGTAAACCTGTGTTGATGTCGACGTATTTATACTTGGTGAGTGGGAAGCATTCACGCCCACGTGCAGACTTTTGTGTTTACAGTGGAAACACTTGTTTTTATTTTATTCATGGTTACTGATTCTGGTTGCACTAGATTTGTATCCTAGGTGGTGGATGCGGTATTGTTTCATGGGTTGAGCGCTTTTGCACTCCCCAGTGGCGTCCTTACCGGGCGGGCATGTTTATCGGGCTAGGCCTCTCTGGCGTCGTCCCGGTCATCCATGGGGTGTCCATCTATGGGTACTCGGGGCTCGAGGATCGCATGAGCATTAGCTGGGTCATTGCCCAAGGGGCCATGTATATCTTTGGCGCCGTCCTCTACGCTGTAAGTCTCGTGGGGGTTTCGCTCTCGGGAGTTTCATGCCAATTATGAGGAGAAGACGGCTGACACAATGCTATCAGGCCCGCTGGCCGGAACGCAGCTTTCCAGGCTCATTCGATATTTGGGGCAGCTCACACCAGATTTTCCACATGTTTGTCCTCTTGGCCGCTGCGACGCACTTTTATGGTGTGGCAAAGGCGTTTGACAGCCACCACGTCCTGGGTCACGCGCAATGTACTTTGGAGTGAGGTCTCAAAGATGGTGGGTGTCGTCACGTCACTCAATCAATGTCGGTTTGTTTCAGCCGGGCATGTTATCCAGCCCGAGGTCCATGATCCTCACAAGGCCGCTTGCCATGGCCGCGGCTGCCCAATACCCGAAATCCTGGTTCGGGTTCCACTCAACCGAGGCGATTCTTGAAAGAGGCTCATATACGATGCCTCTGGTCGGATCCATGACACCAGCGGCCTCCTCGTCATCGTCGTCGTCGTCGTCGGCTTCGACGTTTTCGACATCGGATTTTCGTGGCCTCTTTTGCTTCTTGATGGGCTGGACTTTTACCTCACCCTTTGCGCTTCGACCCTTTTCGATGGCAAAACCGTGGAGAAACCTAGACACACCGCGCTCAGAGGCTGGCGAACCGTGCGGGAACAGCTCTTTAGATCGATGCTCATGATGAAATACGCGGAGACGGTCAGTCGGTCCTCGACGGCTGTTGAACAACTCGACCTGCGGGTTGAGGGACCATAGCGATCCGTCAGTCGAGCCTATCAGCAAAAAGGGGTGCGTACGCCCGACGGCTAGACTGGAATTGTAGCTCTCGCCAACAAAGACTCTTCGCACAACGGGGAAAAACCGCTGGTGCAAGAAGCCAACCATGGTATTGAGTGCATTGGCAGACGGGTACACGGAGTAGAAGCCCTGAAGGTGATGGCTGTAAGCTAGCATGTTGGGTTGCCAGCTTACCGCATTGGTTTGCACCTCGGTTGTCTCGAATGTGGGACGGCTCAAGTCCACCAGCTTGGTCGTGCCACCGATCGGGGTAGATGCCACCAAAAACGGCTGCGTGGGATACCCCGTGGCGATGTCAACAATTAGACTGTGATGGACCGGGTGTCTGGAGACCATAAAGCACGGGTAGAGAGACCATAGAGCAATAGAGCCATCGGAATAGCCGACGACGAGTCTGTTGAATGTCGCCCATGCCATGGCCGTGGCCTTGACGCCGTCCTCGTTTTCGAGCATGAGGGATGCTTCAACATTCATGATGTAGTCTGTCATACGTTAGTTAGCACGCCGCAATAGAGTCGCATTCAGACAGACAAAGACACATGTTTTCTGGTCCTCCATGAAATAGACCTTACCGAATGCTCCGTCGTCTCGTTCGTCATTCGCCACAACACACACCCTCCCATCACCACACAGCACCGCGAGAGAATGAAGAGGCGGCTGGGACGTCGAGTCAGGCACAGGAGACCATCTCACGCGCTTGACGCGCCCGAAATCCAGACAAATCGTCTTCCGAAGCCTCGGCGCCCGTGGCGAAGGCCGCGGCACGCCGTCCATCTGCACGCCCTCGAAAGCCCACACCTGCACCGTGCCGTACATGTGGAAGTCGGGCCTCTGATGCTCCGACTCATAGTTGTAGTTCTCCTGGTCAGCATGCGGCACGACGGCCAAGGCAAGTAGTTGGACGCCCTCACGCCGGGGACACCAATCCATGCCCGTGACGATGCCGCCCGCGTCCACGATCCACCCCATCGGGACTTTCTTGTCCGAGCCGTCCTCGTCGTACGGCAGCCAAGACTGCGTCAGAGAATACCCGTCGCCGGGGTACAGCGTCCACTCCCGCTGCGCATCCGCGGGTCCCATGACCACCCGTATGCCCAGCCTGGGCTGCTCGTACGGCGTCCTCGCGTCGGCTCCCAGCGCGACGCACGTCTGGGCGTCCGTCTCCGTCCCTACCCTCCGCCTCCTCCGCCGGACGCACCACCGCTCCGACAGCCGGGCCTCTCTCTCGAAGAAACCATCCGCCCAGGGCTGCGCGTCCCCCCCGGGCACGTGCTTGGGCGGGAGGACAGGCCAGGCGATCCAGCGATCGACCAGCCTCTGCAAGAGGTGCACGTCGTCCGGGTCGGGGCCGTACCATGTTCCGATGAGGGTTTGGCCGCGCATGCTCCTGTCGTAGGGGCCGATGTACCCCTTCAGATGCGTGTCTGTGGTGACGGACTCGACGTCCATGTAGCCGGTTGGGCGGGCGGCCCTCACGGGCTTCTTCTTGGTGCGTCCGCGGGAGGGGGTCGGGGCTTCGACGACGGGAGGGGCCGGTGATGGCGAGGAGGCTTCATCTTGGGAGACGGATATGGGCTCCTGGTCGGGTGAGTCTGTGGGGGTACCGAAGGTGGAGGACGGCCGCCGTCTTGGGGGAGGGGGCGAGGCGTGGGAGAAGTCGCTTTCGAAGGAGTAGGCTTTTGGGGTGAAGTTTTTGGTGCGGTTCGAGGTGCGTGTTTTCATGGCGAGATGGGCATGGGTGTGGTCTAGTGAGATGAGATGAGATGGGTGGTGGGTTAATGAGATATAAGATGAGGTGAGGTGAGGTGAGGTAAGGTGAGGTAAGGTGAGGTAAGGTGAGCTGAGGTAAGCACGTGAGGTGAGTTTTCAAGGTGGAGTTTTGCTTGGTTCGTGGTGGAGTGCGTGGGTGGGCGGCACCAGGGCACGAATACGCAAAAAAACCAAAAAGGTCGAGGATCCACCCATATGCGGGAGATGAAGAAGATGCCAGATAGAGACTGGTTTGACTTCTTCCGCAAAAAAGACGGCAAGCCGCGCCTCGAGTCCTGGGTGGTCAGCAACGTTGGCGTCTTCAAAGGCGACAACGAGACTCGGGACACGAACAACGGGACCACGCCGAGATTCACCGTCTCAAGAGTCTACTTTGCAAACGGCGCAATGGTGACTGCCCCCCCCCCCCCCGGGCCTGGGCATAGGGAGTGTCGTTGGCGGCGCATTGACACTTGCGCTTTCGTGGCAAGAGGGCGTGGTGTCCGATGAGCTGATGAGGGGGTTGGCTGAGGATCTGCAAAAGTACATGGTGTGTTTTGACAAGACGGGTTCCTTTTGTTGATGAGCAGGCGTCGTCAGTCAGGCCTAGCTGCCTGGCACTCATTTCATGGATGTATAAATCATGACTGGCGCGGGGGGAAATCTGACGAGGGGGTTAGAAGACGCAACGCACATGTTGGACGGTCAGCAAATAGACCATGTTGGGTGGTGTAATAGACTTGACTTTATTTCATACCGTATATAACAGCTACTGATCAAGACACGTAGATAATTTATCAACACTGCATGCAACCTTGGGGCAACGGAAAGGGAAAAACTACACGCTACACTGTTGTGCATTATTATATATATATAGGTATCGAGGGGCTCAGCCCAATCTGCCTGCAGGTCTATCTATCCTTGTTTTAGTTTTTCATCTTCAATCGTCTCGATCAGTGTCACCAAAAAAAAGTGTTTCCATGATGTGCCCGTGTCTATTCCAAGAAGCGTGAAAAAAAAAAAAAAAAAGAAAACGCCATGTGGTTCCGTATCGAAATCGAGGCAGATATGCTTGCTCAGCAGAGCTTCTCGCCCATATTTCCCCCATCTTCAGAAGGGCAACCAACATCCCACCTTTTTACCACCCTTGTCCGGGTTGTCTGGGTGCGCGCTGGCCGCTTCCTCCCCTGAAATAATTATACTGGCTGGGATCCCCGCCCCCATACAAGTCCAAGTCCGCCTCCTCAGCTTGCGCCAGACCACTGTAGCCCTGCGGTCCGCCGCCCAGTGCGCCGATGGAAGGCCCAGGCCCGGCTCTACGTGGTGTCGGGGAATGGATACGCGTCGGCGCCATTCTTCCGCTGGGATCGACAGACCCTTCGCGAGAGCTATACGGCGGCAGCGCGGCCACGGGGACTCCGGCGGCGTTTTGAACCAGTCCGGACGAGCTTCCATTGTCGTGGGCGTACATGGAGCTGCGGCCACGGGTAGGCTGCTGCTGCTGCTCCGTTGACGATCCATACGCAGCTGCATGAGCAGGCCGATAGCTTGAGTAACCCGTGTCAGAAATAGCCATGTTTGTCATGGCACGTCTGGGCTGTTGTCCCGGTCCGCCAAATGACCCTGGGCTTGCACGGCCACCCATCATCATCATAGGAGACCCTGGTCTAGATACCGATGGGTTACTGGCCCGATCCTCAAACGAGCCAGGAGTCCCGCTGCGGTAAACTTCCGCTGCTCGACCGTACATTTCACCACCGCCATGTTCTTCGGCGAACTCGGCCCTGTTCTTGTAGTACTCAAAGTCCATTTGTGCATCCGAGACGTACTCGAAGCCGGGTACGGCGCTGGCGGATTTCCCCATCTTGTCGCCCTTCATCGAGTCTAGAGCGTACACGTCGGAGTATCCGCTGACAGTGACCAAATCGGCACCATCGTCGTCTCGGCCATCGGTCAATCGGCCCCGATACACCGACGGCAGCAAATTTTGCGCCTTTTGGTGCACCATTGGCGTGATGAGTGGCTTGTACAGTGCTGGATGGCCGAATCGACTGGCCAGCTTGTCATTGCGGCCATGTGAGTCGCCGGGCATTGCCGTCTCGGGATGTTTGGCTGTGTGGCTGATGTTGTAGTACCTCATCTTGTCATCAAAGGCCCTTCGGCAGTATATCTTGAACAGAACCATGAGTACGGGCAAAGGACATGCGGCATAAAACTGCATGTGCTCGCCATTACCTCGGGCCCAAGCAGTGAGAAGCACTACTCCATTTGCCAAAGTGGCGGCGAATACCATGCGATTGAACACGACGCGCCAAAAGAGTCCGCCGGACTCGGTCTTGGTGACGAAGCGATACAATATCAAGTACTTCTTCAGGTAGCAATCGATGCAGAAATACATGGCGGTGGCCATCAGAACCAAAGGCTGGATTGTGCCGAAACACAGCGCAACTGTCGAGTAGAAGAGAAAGTAGGTGTAATAGTTGGCGTATTCGAACGGAGGAGGGGCCGTGAGTTCGATCAATTCCCTCGGCGTAGGACTTGAGAATATCTTCTGGAAGAATGCCACTATCAACGGCCAGATTTGCGCGAGGTCAACCGCGGCACCAAGTTGTCGCTGGAGCAAATACGTGACCCAGAAAGGACTGTTGTTACAGAATGCAATGACGATTTTGGTGGCTAGATCAGCTTGAACTATGGCAGTCCACGCGTCCAACTTCTTGCCATTGCTCCCCGGCTCGCTTGTAGATTTGATGACTGCGGAAACAAAAGACCACAGAACGCTAAAGAAGGAGACGACAATCAAATTGTTGAAGATGAAAAAGGCATAGAGTTTGCTCAAGACGTGTCTTTCACGACCCGTCTTGGTCTGGTCGCCGGCTTTGATGGACAATCGGCGAAAGATCATTGGCAGGACCAGATAGACGAGTGATGTCAGAGCAGGAGAGGCGATACCTTGTACGATACCCCAGAAACTGGTGTTCTTTTCCAATTCGGTCTGAAAGCCCTTCCATACTTTACCCAAATTACCCAAATTGACCAAGAAGATGGCGATCATGGCGTTGGGTGCGACCCACAAGATTGTCAGGACCGCAATCCAGAAGTTGTTGACCCCTCGTCTGCGGCTGCGGGTGCCACTCGACAGTGCCATGTTGCGCCAGATGACATCCGTTGGTCGCGGCGCCAATGTAACTGTGGCACCATGAGGCTTCTTCTTGCGGCAAGCGTAGGCAATGCTGTGCGCTTCGGGGATATCTGCGTAACTGGCGAATCCGTAGGGCATGGTGCTGCGCCTGTCCACGCTCTTTCGAACTTCCTTGATTTCCAATTCCAAGTCCCGGATACGTTGAGTGAGGTAATCGATGGCGTCTAGTTTCTGACCAGAGGGGTAGGTATCGAACGATCGGTCTTTCTTCGAAGCCTTACATGTTGGTCTGGCGGCAGGCAAGTTATGTGGATCTTTGAGATACTTGGCCAACACTTTTTCAAGTTTGCGAACCGCTTTATCGTGCTCTTCAATCAGATCAGGAAGATCCTTGACATTTCGCGCAACGACAGTTCTTGCAAATGATGAGTTGGGGACAACCGAGTCGATAATTCTGGCGATGCCCTCATCGGAGCATCCTTGGCGGGGAATATCAAAAAGCATCAGCGTCCTGGACTGCAAGCTGTTTTGGTATTCGTCCGAGTCGAAGTAAATCCTGCGCAAGGCCAGCACTCTGCGATAGTTCCACCACAAGAATCCCATCACGACAAAATTGAAGGCATATCCAACGAGAACTACAGCCCAGATGGGCTTGTCAAATGTGTTACGTGGGGTGATCCTAAGCATCCACTGAGTCTCATCAGGTTTGCCCATGTATGCGACGTTCTGGAAGTTGCTAATGTTGACAGGAACTAGAATGCCGACCCCGATCAATGCCAGGACAAGGAACATGTTTCTCAACATGCGAATAAAACGCAAAAAGACAGTGGCATCCATGCCGATCTGCTGCATCAAAGCGACCTCCTTGGTATGTATAAGAGGTGTAATCCAAGCCCATGGGGCCTTTCCGATTGGCGGAGGGGCATGTTTTTCGTCCGCGTGCTTCGATTTCGGGGCATAGATGGCCTGGTGATACGGCCGAATGAACGAGAAGCAGATGGTAATGAAAGCTGTGAAACCGAGCGATGTAGCCAAGGCAGAGTATACGGAAGTGACGGCGAGCTGCGGGTTGACAACAGGTTAGCTTTTGTCAATGATCTACTGTCGGCGACAGGATGTTCAGAAGAGAGTACCTTGTCGGCCACGAATGGATTTTGCAGCAACTCCAACATTTCCTGGCCAGCATCTTTATCTTCTCTGGACATGATAGTCCCGTAGGCTCTGCGAAAGAAGTCCATGGCTAGTAGATTCAACGGTGACGTTGCACCCGTCGCCGGGTAGGCGGCAAGTACGATACCGAGAAGCTCTCCAGGCGCGAATAATTAGTTGATAAATCGTGACGCGGACGAAAGTCAAGTTGATTATCGGGTCTTGCTGCCAATTCTCGGGGAGGCTCTACTATCAATTCGCGCAGTTGTTGTTTTTGTGGCGGGTGTTTTGAAACGCCTCTTGTCTCTAAATAGCTAGAGTTGGTGGATCGACAAAGCTTTTTTTTTCAATGTGCGTGCTGGTAGCAGCCCCCAGCACAAAGAGCAAATGATCCCTTGGTGAAAGAGGAAGGAACAAAAGTCGGCAAAAAGTCAGGTGTCGACAAACCTGCTCAAGATACACCTCCACGAGTACCAAGTGCAATCGATGGAGAGAAAAGCTCCGTGTCGCGCAGGCAGAGGTGGCACAGATCGGATGCCGGGGGGGAGGGGGACGAAGACAACGGCAACGGCAGGCAACGGCAGGTAGCGGCAGGTAGCGGCAGGGTAGCGGCAGGTATTAGCGGATAGGTTGTCGGAGGTTGAATAGGAAACGAGAGACTACTTCTATCACAACAAAGGAAGAAGTGGAGATTGCGAAGGGGCAGATTGAGCAGAAGAACGAGGTTGTCGTGAGGAAGAATGACGGGAAAAGGCAAGGGAAAAAAAACATGTTCTCGATGGAGGCACGAGCATTGACTGGAACAGTCTGCATGGTCTGGTCGACAGGGGTCCGGGAGTTGGCGTGCTTGAGAGATGTTTGGGGGGGGGGGGGGGGGTGCAGCGCCCCACAGGGAGCGCAACGTCCACTGCCAACACTGCCAAGCACTGAGCTCGCAATCTACAGCGCTCTCTAGTGTACCTACAGTGCAGTGCACCAGGCCAGACCTGCAGTCCTGGACACGACACCAGAACGACCAGACCGTCCTTCAACCGGGGATCGAGTCACACGCCCCGATTAGGAGGGGGCCCTTTTTGATCGAGAGCCAAGCTTTTCCTCGAAGATAATGTGGACCCTGATTACGGATCCGTACAAGGAGCGAGCAATATTTCATGCGGGCCGAAGAAGGTATTCTTGCCTGAATGAATGAATGATGACAATCAAGAACAGAACCAGCGTCTACGGATCCGTAAAGGGAATTGAAACAAAATTAGACGACGATTCCCATTCGACACGCCATCTTTGCCTTTTCCCAATGCGGAGCATCAATTAAATCGCTGAACAATCACCTTGGACCACAGACCACAGACAAAGCTGGTGGCTTTGACGCATAATTGCAACTATTTTATTTTATTGAGCCAAGACCAGCGCGCTAACGTGTGTCAAGTTCTCCGTACATATTATGTAATATGTACGAGCAGAGTCGTCCCCGACAACATTCCACCTGTTATCTGTGCTATTTTTGACGATCGATGGGCCCGGGGTCCTCAGACTTGTTGATGTCCACCCGATTCCCACCGTCCTGCATCGTTGACCCATCACGACGCATTATTGGGAAGGAATACGAGGAGGGGGAGAGGAATTCCTCTGGGAACATCGAGCTCGACACCCCTGAACCCTGAACCGAAAAGGAACAAACAACGAACGCAAGCGCATCGTTTTTAAAGTTAGTCAAGCTGCCGAGGATGGCCGCTGCATGCATGAATTACATGGAACAAGGTAGGCGACTGAGATGAGGTCCCCCATTTTCCCCTGGAAACGGCATCGTCATCAGCAAACAAGAATAGAATTGACATTCTAGTGGCTGCCCCTGATGGACTCTACAAGTAATACGGATTTTAGCCATCATGTGTTTTGTTCAAGGAAAGCTATAATATAATACCACCAGGCGCATTATAAGTTACCCAGGTTACAGTCAAGTCGGTTCTTTTCTCGCGCATGATGCAACCACGGCAACCACGACGTCTGGCATCAAGTTTTTCAATAAACTACCATGGCGCCACCAGGCTCTGCACGTTTCGTGAGCGGACGTCGCACACTGCACTTTGACGTATCCCGTGCATGTACTTGCCTGGGAACCCTTCTTGTCTAAGAACTTTTTTTATTATTTTTATTTTTATTTTTTATTTTTTTATTTTTTAGCTGCCGGTCTAGAACCTTTGGTCTGAACACATGAACAGAGAGAGTGGCGTGGGTCATCGGGCCATCGGGACTCGTCGATGAACATGTGGCTTGGCCCTGATTTATACTTTGCATCTTGCTTCTGTACTAATTACGCCGCACCTACGGACTACGGTACATACAATATTATTATGGTATGTACAGAGAGAGCTTTTTTCATCAGCTGTTTTGTTCCGTAGTAATTGGCAAATACTGACCTGATGTCAACTTGAAAGGGGCTGCTGGCCCGAGTGCGACAACCCGGCATTTGCCAAGACTTGATAGATGCAGCGTCAATCACCCTCGACTCGACAATGATATATGTTGGCGAATGGCTGGCTCCCGGGCTCCAATTGAAGTGTCTCGACTCATGGGGGTTAGGAATCGTCAGCCATCTTTTCGTTGGCTTCAAGCCTCCTGCCTGGACGGAGTAGGGCGAAGTCGGCATACTTCCAGGCAACAGGCAACAGGCAACAGGTGATGACATGATGAGATGCCATCTTGGACGATATCATACGAAACCTTGGATGAGCCATCAAAGTCTAATACCGTGCCTTCCCCGCGCCTCCTCACCTTCACTAGCCCACTCGAGCTCTCATCACGAAGGGAAGAAACACTGATCGCAAAACCCAAAATCCAAAACTTAAATCCTCTCCCTTCATCCATGATTCCATCCATTATAAATAAACACGGTTCATCCTCCCTATCCATCCCCTTCAAGCTTCCGGACACCCCTATTCACAAAGAAAAAAAAAAAAGAAAAAAGCAAACCCACCACGTCCCTTTTCAAAAATGCGCATCGCCATCATCTTCCTCGCCGTGGCAGGCCTCGTCGCCGCCGGCCACCCCTTCGATGAAATTCCCGAATGCGCCGTAAGATGACAACCCGCGTCCCCGTCTCCGTTGTTTGCTCGCTGACCACTCTCAAACAGCGGCCGTGCCTCGAGGCCGTCTACCCATCGGTGGGCTGTGCGCTGACAGACCTGCGCTGCGCGTGTAAGAAGAAGACCCAGCAGACGATCGGGACGCTCGCGAAAGACTGCGTCATCGCCAAGTGTGGCATCTTCAAGGCACTGGAGACCAAGGACAAGGCCAAGAAGATGTGCAACGACCTGTGGGCCAAGGGCGAGAGTTACTAGGGCGCAGTGGATTTCTTCAACGGATGATGACGTCGGGAAGCCCCGGACGCGTGCTCGTGAAAGTCGTCATGGGTTTGACTTGACTGACTGGACGCTTGGATTGTGACGCTGATGCGGAGACGGGGGAGCTGCGAGATTGGAGTGTGAAGTTGTCGTGGTGGTTGGGTTGGCATGTGAGATAGGTCTGCCGTCTAGCTTACTTGAGTGGTTTTCTTGATGGCGAGGTTTCGGTCTGTCTTGACCCTTGTCATGTTACGTTGGCCCGAAATGTGAGACGCCATTGTACATAGTCCGTAATGTGCATTGTGCATGAGAGAAACCACTAGGCCAAAGACAGGATGCCCACCGCCCCTTTCTACGTAGGGCTAAGGGGGGAGTTACGAGAACAGATTGATTGAAACTAAGCCAAAATATAAAAGCCAAAATATACTTTTTTCCCGGCGCCACGTCTGGAAGAAAATAGCCATAACCCTAGAAAGACCTCGTTGTCCAGTCCACCCAGAACACCAATTTATTTTCCAAAATCCAAAAAAAACAACAAAAAAAAAACCAAGACAAAGCATAGTCTTCGCACATGCGAAGCACAGCCCCATATGTCGCGTCGTTTATCAACCTGACGGCTTGGACGCGGGGAGATTACACGTCGACGGGGCCTTGGCTCCGGGTCTTACGCGCCGCTCTGCCCACGGCAGGGAGCTTCTTCTCCTTCTTGGGCTTGGAGGCCTTTGAAGCAGTCTCGTCAATCTTGGGCTTCTTGTGAAGTGGGGGTGCACCTGGGGCAGCAGATGCATCATCCTCTGCCAGGGGCCCGGGTGTCGCAGGAACGGCGACTTCGTCGAGCTTGCGTTTCTCACCGGCAGCGGGGTCAATGGTCCCTGGACTCCCCGGGGGCTTGGTGGAAAAGTCGGCATTGCGGGACTCGGATTCTCCAGGCGTGGAAGTCTCGGAGATTGGCGCGGGAGGAGGAGCAACGGATGCGCCGTCAGAGGTGGGAGCAGGCGCCGGCACCGAAGCTGGACCAGTCGCAGCGTGCGTTGCCGGAACTTCAGGCTCGGTCTCGGACGTGCCAGCATTCATGGTTCCATTGACAATGGGAACCGCCTTCGCGGCTGATTCTGCAGCTTTCGAAACAGTCGGCTCCTTGGATGGGGAAGACTTGGGAGCACCTGGTGTTGGTGATTTGTGTGACTCAGTCAATGGCAGGGGCTTGGGCCCGTCATTGTTTCTCTTTGGCGCGGAAGTTTCTGGATCCGCCGGTGTAGACTCCTGGACACCAGTCATCACGACGGGTTCGGTTGCAGGTTCTGAAGATGGTTCGTCGGCTGTGGGTGCTGGATCCTGAGCAGTTTCGAGCTCGGGTCGCGATGTTCCTCCTGCCGGGGCCGAGTTGATGAGAGGTGTCTGAGGGACAGACATTTCTTCAACGGGGTTCGGGGCTCCAAGACCGTGACCGCTGTGGCCTCGGGAAATTCCATTGAGCTTCTTGTCATCCGGGAGCGACTCTGGCTTGTCGACCGGCTTCTCCGCGAATTCCCCCTGCTCTCGCTTACTCGCATCATCCGGAGCGGGGGGACAAACGGCTAAGAAAGATTGACCGCCCTGTGAAGACGCCTTAACAGCAGGACGAAAGACGTCTGGGCCGGGAATCCCGACTGTATCCTCTCATGTTAGCTCCCAATGATGGACCAAGAGGGGGGGTTCAACAACGACAAGAGACAAGAGCCGGCGCCAAATTGAAAATGCATGGCAGCAGTCCCGTACGGAGTAAACGAGAAGGATTAGCCATTGAGGAAAACAAGTGTGGTCAAAACACATGACTACGTCGAGGCGATCATATAATGACAATTGGCAATCTTGTGCGACCAATACTGGGCAATTCTCACCTCTGTCAACTGCTGATACATCGGCGTCGGCCATGGTTGTGGAACGGGTGCGTTGGTGGTTGTTGGAAGCTGGATGACGTAAGAATGGTAGCAGCACAAATAAGCAAGTAAATTTTTTCTTTTTCTGGTTTCTGGTTTCTGGTTTTTGGTTTCTGGCTAGGACATCAAGTTTGAGCTAATGGCCGTAGAGGAGCGCAGAATGGACTTGCTCACGTGGCAAAGAACTTGGGAACCTGTTTTTGGCGAGATTGTAGGAAGAAGAAGATCAAGACGGACTCGGATGACATTGGAGCTGGGACCTAGGAACACGCGTGGGTTGGTTGCGCCTTTTGAGAATGGGTTACGATGGGGTTCCACGAACGGGGTTGCAGTCGTATTGCTGTTATTCCGGAGCATCGCCAGGTAGACGGTCCACGTTCCTCCCAGCAGAAGCTCTGCGGGTGAACTACCTGGCATGGAGCTTGTGTGAGGTATCTCGATATCTCCGCCGTGGGTCCTGGCAAAGCGTGGTGGTGAAGACGATGCAGGCAAGCAGGCCGGGATGGTAGGATCCTGTCACTACCCGAGTACCGAGTGAGTCCACAGCCCCACAGCCCCGCAGCCCCACAGCGACCTCTCGCGCCACTGATGCTTTCAGAGAGGGGGGGAGGGGGGATCTTGCAGACCGAAAGTGGGAGGAGGTTGATGATGCAGCCATCCGTGGCTGGGTTGAGGAGCAAGACTGCGCAGGTTGTGTAATAGCTTGACGAGAGGGCAAAGAGTTTTCCCATTTCCTGACCATGATGCAGGAACAAGCTCCTCAATGGCATTTTCTTTCGCAACCACATGTGAGCCCGTGCTGAGCAATGTGATGATGCACGCGTCATGTGGGGGTTTGTATTGTGCTTGCTCCAACAAGTTAACTCGACTTGCCAAGTTCCTCCATATTTTCACGGGTCTCCTGAGTCCTACCCCACCCACCTCCCATCGCCCGCTTAGTCATGCAAAGTCTTCGGCCCGGCGCGACGCCTTGGTGCCATCGTGACAAGAACAAGGAGGCCCGGGCCAAACCAACCCATCTCTTGAACCTGACCCGCGATCGCGAGAAACCGCATCTCGTACTCCGATTGAACCAAAACCACGCTCATTAACTTCCTACCCGGCGCACCTCCTGTTATCCCCCGCAGTCTACGCGTCGCGCTTACCTGTTCTCTCTCTCTCTCTCTTTTTTTTTTTTTTTCGAATAATCAAGTCTCTCAACACCCCAAGTCTCGTTCTTCCACAATGGCTCCCGCCACGGCCTCCAAGAACAAGTACTCGGTGATTCTGCCGACGTACAATGAGCGCAAGAACCTTCCCATCATCACATGGTTGCTGAACCGCACCTTCACGGAGAGGTAAAAAAAAAAAAAAAAACTGGGAACCAAATCTTTGACGAACAGCACAGCAGGTGAATTGAGCAGTGACGGCTAACACCAACCAACCCGATCCTCAAATATAGCAACCTCGACTGGGAACTCGTCATCGTCGACGACGGCTCCCCCGACGGCACCCAGGAGGTGGCCAACCAGCTCGTCAGGGCCTACGCCCCTCATGTCGCCCTCAAGCCTCGCGCGGGCAAGCTCGGTCTCGGGACGGCGTACGTGCACGGCCTGCAGTTCGCCACGGGCAACTTTGTCATCATCATGGACGCCGACTTCTCCCACCACCCCAAGTTCATCCCTCAGATGGTCGCGCTCCAAGCAAGGGGGAACTACGACATCGTCACGGGAACGCGGTACGCCGGCAACGGCGGTGTCTTTGGATGGGACCTCAAGCGCAAGTTTGTCAGTCGCGGCGCCAACTTGTTCGCCGACACGGTGCTGCGCCCTGGCGTCAGCGATTTGACCGGCAGCTTTCGATTGTACAAGAAGTCCGTGCTGGAGAGGGTCATTACGAGCACGGAGAGCAAGGGATATACGTTCCAGATGGAGATGATGGTCCGCGCCAAGGCCATGGGATGTACCGTTGCCGAGGTGCCCATTTCGTTCGTGGACAGGTTGTACGGCGAGAGCAAGCTTGGGGGCGATGAGATTGTCGAGTACGCCAAGGGTGTTTTTGCACTGTGGCTGAAGGTGTGAGGGGGACTCCAGAGGCGGGAAAAGGCAGCTAGCTCATGTTTGTGTGTTGGCAGTAAAAAAAAAAAAAAAAATTACTCAGGCGTGGAGTGAGGAAGAAGCTCGTAATGATGAAAAAAAAAAGGCTTCTAATAACCAATCAATGATATAATCAAGAATGCAAAACAATGAGAACATCCACCCATCTTGGCATGAACCTGGAAAAAAAAAAGAAAAAAAAACTATAAAAAAACTGCAACCCTTACTTACATGTTCCTCCCACCCGTCACCATGATAGTCTGTCCAGTAACGTACGAAAACAACGGACTCGCCACAGCCAAAATACTACCCGCCGCCTCGGTCGCACTCCCCGGTCTTCGCAGAGGAATATCCGGATACTCTTCCTGAGCAGCTTGTCGCGCGTCCCTCTGCTTCCGCGGAATCCCCAGACTGATCTTCTCCCCCCCCGGACCCTCAACGACCGCGCCCTCTTCCTTCGCCGCCGTCAACCGCGTCTGGATGTGTCCAAAAGCCACGGCGTTGGCTCTCACGCCAAACTGCGGCCCCCACTCCTTGGCAATCGTCTTCGTGAAGCCCGTCACGCCCGCCTTGGCCAGCGAGTAATTGATCTGTCCCGCGTTGCCGTGCACGCCCGACGTGGACGACACGTTGACGATGCACCGGGGCTCGCCGTCCCTGACGCGGAAGTACGGCGCCGCCTCGCGCACGAGGTTGAAGGGCGCGGTGCAGTGCAGCGCGATCATCGTGTCCCATTGCTTGTCCGTCATTTTGTGAATCACCCCGTCCCAGGTATACCCTGCGTTGTTGACAATGATGTGGATCTTGTCGTTGCCAAAGGCTGCTGATTGCTGGATGAGGGTCTTGATGAATGAGGGGGACATGATGTCTCCGGCGACGGAGAGGGCCCGGCCGCCTGCCTCGGTGATGGATCGGGCGACGGCATCGCTTTTCTCTTTGGAGGTTGTCAGTTGTTGTGTGTTGCAGTGGGTTTGGAAAATTGGATGATTGAGGTTGCGTGAGGGGGGGGGGGGGTTGACCTACCGGCGTCAATGTCGGACACAATCACCTTGGCTCCCTCGTTGGCGAACAATCGGGCGGTTTCGGCGCCGATTCCTTGTCCGCTGCCTGTGATGATGGCGACTTGGTTGGCGAGGAGGCCATTGGGGTAGTTGAGGTGGTTGGTGATTTGGGAGACGCGGTCCGACATCGTGGGGGTGTGTGTGTGGTCTTTGTGCGCGTCAGTTGGTAGAGAAGGGGCTGAGGTGACGAGTGAATGAGATGGGGAAACGGCGTGAGGATATTATGTGATGCTGTTTCATTTCCGAGATTGGGCGGAAGTTGACCTCGGCTCAGATGAGGTGAGCCCCGCAGTGGCAGCAACTTGCTGTGTTGTCAGAGACCTGGAGAGAGCCTGCTGACGAGCCCTTCAACGTGAGGCATCTGACAAACCTGCTGCATGCACACGGAGATTATGCTGGATTTCAGGCATGGTGCACAGAAATACATGTACATGATGAGCGAGTCGAGATTTGCCGAAGCGGACATTGGGCAGATACGAGATGACTTGCGGCGGCCATGAATCCGATGGCACCACCAGAAGATTGGAGGTGCTGCTTGCACGAGGCCTTTGTGTGTATTGATTGACTTCAAGGCGTGACTTGTTTACAACTTGAAATCTGCATTTATCTTCTCCCATCCTGTCGGTGATTCATCCATATCAGCTACTCGCTCCGCTAGCTTCATCTTGAGCTGGCGGTGCCTCTCAGTGCACAGCTCGTACATGGTCGATAAGTTGAACAGCAGCGTGTGGGATGAGAATCCTGACTGGACGAGACCCTCGAGTATATCACGGCCCTGGACGGAGATCAGTCCCATTCTTTTACTTGAACGAGTTACTGCGGGGGGAATAAGGTTGGACGACAAACCTCTGGCATCCGACCAAGATACAGCAAGCATACTGCTGTGTTCACGCCCACCATCTCATCACCGGGGAGATCTTCCTTGAGCTCCTCCCATTTACCCAGCGCTGCCTCATACTCTCCATCCGCCATGTCGCATAGCGCCAGTATCAACTTCTCCGTCTCGGCAACATCTTTGGCGAAAAGGGCGGCACATTGCCGTGCTTTCTCAACATCACCCAGATGTAGCCAGAGCAGAGCTTTGGATAAAGCCATCTTGCCATGTCCTCCATCCCGGAGGCTTTTCAAGTGGTGCGCTGCGCCAGACAAGTCGTCCATGTCGATGAGAGCACCTGCAACCTTGACGCCGAGCTCGTGCAGGCGGGATTTCCATAATTCGCTGGCCGAATTGTCGTGTTGGGCTGCTGCTTTGCCCACATGTTCCCGGGCTTCTCTAGCTAAATCGTGATAGCTCATGACAGCTCGACGAGGATCCCCGAACCCCAGCGCCTGGAGGCGGACGTTGAGCACGCGTAAGTCCCATGGAACGAGATGTTGGCCCGTCTTGTCGTCGACATACAATCGCGCGTTGCTGAGATCCTCCAGCGACTTCACCTCTTGAGCGGCCAGCGGAGTAGCATCAATCAGCGTCAGGCAAACAAGTCGAGTGTACAGCAGGTCAAAGATCCGCCGGGAGTCAGTTGCATCTACGGTCCCGTGTGCACCGGAGCCCGTGAGTTCTTGGACTGCGGCAATGGCTGCAGCCCGGAAGTGGCCCTTTGCCAGGAGTTGCTCCAGCGGTACTGACGAATCGGGCTGCTTGAACGAGTTGCGAAAGGCGACGGGGACGTTGAGGGGTGTGAGAGGGTGGTAGATCTCGGGGCGGAGGAGGAAGGAAAAGTCTTTGGGGCGGGACTCTCCTACTTGAGGGATTGGCGAGCTTGTCGACTGACGGACTTGTGATGCCGCGCGATGGGGGAGCTGAAGCCCGAGACGTTGAGGCTCTGGTGTTGATGGTGCGCTCAAAGGGTCACTGGGGTCCGCATTGAGCGGTCCTTTCGTAGAAGACCGAGGTCGTGAAGCTGCAAACTGTTAACGAAATGATGGCTGGCTGGCTGGCCGGCATCGCCAACGGAAGGGGGGGGGGGTTATGGGGTTATTCAGATGATGATGGTTGGATGGTGCGCGAGTCGGGCGGCAGATGTTGGTGGGTTGGAAAATGGCAACTCACGACGAGCGATTGACGATTTGTTTTTAGTATGGCCGCCTGGAGCGCCTTTTTCGGGCCGGCTCATGATGATTGCATTGGATTGTACGGATTTCTTTGTTGTTGAACTGTGCCTGGTTCTGACGCGGCGGATAATTGCCGGCAGCCGGACAACTGCTGCGAGGGCTGGGAGTCGCGACGGACGAGTCGTGACTCGTGAGCTCACATGCTCAAATGCTCACATGCTCACATGCTCAAATGCTCACATGCTCACATGCTCTTCACTTATTACACAACATCACGACCACCAGAGACCGGGATGAATAAAACAAGACAGAAAAATCATATGCGGTCTATTTCTACGGGCCTTGTGGGTTTTGAGTCCTCCGCGACGCACGTGCAATGCCTACTTCATCTCACGTTGCGCACGAGTGACGAGTTGTTGTAGCCGACTGGGATAGCGCCTAGTCAGCAGGCATCTCCGTGACCACTGCGACAGCCTGCTCGATGGGTAGAACATGGGAAGATTGTTGAATTACTCATACCGAAATCATGGCAAGTTCGGACAATGGAATTTGCAGTGCCAGGAAGGGATCCTGGCCGTCGCGTCAACAGACATCAGATCTTTTGCCGGCTATTAGCGGCCAACTGGCCTCACCTGGCTGCCAGCCGTCAAACATCTAAGCAACAGCTGTTGCCGAAAACCTTCGAATGGTGTGCAGACAGGACAGTCTGCTCAACTCAACGAATTGCAATTTCCAGAGTCACTCTGCCCGGTCACTTTTTCTTTGACCCGTCAAGCTTCCCCCCAAGTTCGATCGAAAACGATCGTTCAAACCATGTGCGATAAAGCAGATCCTTCGCCAAAGAGGCCAACAGCCGACTCGACAAACGTCACAATTAAATTGGAACCAGCAAGGGAAAATTCTGTCCTGGCAACAGACGAATGAGTTCTCGCACCTGACGGAGATTTGGAGCTCGTCGTTGGACCCGATAAGAAAGTAATCAGAGTCCATGCCTGGTTACTCAAGAGTTTTTGTCCGACTTTGAACTGCCTTGGACGTTGTTGTGTGGCATAATCCATGGCAGGCCTGGCGTTAGATCTGCTAACGCTTGCCCAATTGGCAAGGAAGTATGGATGCACGGACAAGCTGTTCTACGGAGCTGAATACTGGCTCCTGCATGTACCCTTCGAAGACGCCCATGACCTTTGGTATGGACTACTAGCCGCCTATCTGTTCCGCAACTCTTACCATTTTCCACGGTTCAGCAACAAATTGACCGCCGTCGTCACTGGAGTCTTTCTTGCCATTCTCGAAAAATTGTCCGACTGGTGTCCCGGTAATAAAGCTCTGCTGTACGTCAGATACAGTTGTGCTTGACGAGATGTACGAAGCTGACGGATGAGTATGCAGATGCTTTGGAGGAGAAGAGATCTAGAGATCGAAGCAGGGTCGGAAAAGGGGCAGAATGATGTATGATTCAAGACGATTATCATCATGGTGGATGCATGCCCACCCATGCCCACCCATGCCAGCGATTCCTGCGCGTGATGTTACGTCGTGACCAACTTGTCGATCGTGCCCAATCCCACGTGTCCCTTTTTTACGGCAATTCTGTCATCCACCTGCCACCAACCTTCATTGGTCTGTTTCCCCGATCCCATCGCCCGCTTTTATTCCCCGTCGACTTATTATTGGGGGCGCGCATCAAAGTGATGCACGTCTAACTTTATCGCGACCGGCCGCAAGTTACTTTGAAGCTGCATAAAAGTCAACCCTAGCGTCTTGCTTTCCCTCGTTTCGTCATGATGATTTGTCCTCCCTCGTGTCGTCCCCGCTCCCTCGCCTCGGACCTGCGGCGCTTGTCTTCTCTGGAATAGCAGATTCTCTCGCGTCTGGGTCCCACGTGCTTGTTCCTCGAGACGTAGCATCCTTTCTCAAAGTCTGGTCATATTTTTAGGTCATAGTTTTAGGTACATTAATCTGGACAAGCTGTTTGATGCTGGAATCGATTTCGTTATTGTTCAGTCTTTTGGCTGCGCCGGTAGGATGGTGTGTCTTTGGCGACTGGTCCTGGCGACGCTGCTTTCCGTGTCTACAGTCGACGCATCATCATCGTCAACGAGTGGAATTGCTGCTCTCGCCAACCGCTTGTTTCCTGGGCACAGCGATGCATTCGAGTTCAAGCTGACTGCGGAAAACGAGAACTGGTCGCGCTGGAATCCGCCTGTCAACGACAATTACACGGTCAAAGCGGGCGGCCAGAAGGGGAGAATCCTCGTCGAGGGGACCACGCTGAATGCGCTGGCCAGGGGGTGAGTTCCCACGAATCACAGGTTCCATCCGGGAACAACCAGGATCTGAGTCTCCCCCCACCTTAGACCCGACTGATGACTAACTAGAGTTCTCTGAACCCTCGACCCAGGTTGCGACATTACGCCAATGAGGTTTTGCAGATTGATCACTTTTTCCGCGTCGACACATACAAGTCGGCCCCAGAGAGCCTGCCCGTACCGGTTGAAGACTTGGAGGGAGCGAGTGTCGTGCCGTGGAGATATAACCTCAACACCGGTGAGTGAGCACTGCGCAGGCAAATGGTGACCCCCCAAAACGTGGCTGACCGAGGTACATGGCACAAAAGTCACCTTTTCGTATACCTTTGCTTGGTGGCAGTGGGTGGACTGGGAGAGATTCCTCGACTGGGCTGCCCTGCGAGGCGTCAACTTGCAACTCGCATGGGTTGGATATGAGAAGATTTTCCTCGACAGCTTCAAGGAGCTCGGGCTCAACGACCAAGATGTTCTGCCCTTCTTCAGTGGTCCGGCTTTTCAATCTTGGAATCGCTTCGGCAACGTCCAAGGTTCTTGGGGCGGCAGGGGAGACTTGCCTCTGGAATTCATCAACCAGCAATTCGACCTGCAGAAGAAGATCGTGGCGCGAATGGTCGAACTCGGCATCACCCCTGTGTTGCCTGCGTTCCCGGGTTTCGTCCCAAGCACAATCAAAAAGGTCCGACCAGACGCCCAACTGACCGCATCACCAAATTGGTTCTCCCCGGCCCCAGACAAGTTCACCCGCGATCTGTTCCTCAGCCCCCTGGACGACACGTACACTGAGCTGCAGAAGCTGTTCGTCTCCAAGCAGATTCGTGCCTTTGGAAACGTCACCAACATCTACACCCTCGATCAGTTCAACGAGCTGGCTCCCGCGTCCGGCGACGCCAAATACCTCTCCGACATCTCCAAGCACACCTACGATGGCCTCACTGCCGCCAACCCTGCCGCGGTCTGGCTTTTCCAAGGCTGGCTGTTCTACTCCAGCCGCGGCTTCTGGACGCAGCCACGCATCGACGCCTACCTGGGCGGCGTCAGAGACAACCAGGGCATGTTGATTCTCGACCTCTACTCCGAAGCCAACCCTCAATGGCAACGCACAGACAGCTACTCCGGCAAGCGCTGGATCTGGTGCCAGCTGCACGATTTCGGCGGCAACATGGCATTGGAAGGACGAGTCCAAACCATCACCAGCGGGCCCATCGACGCCCTCTCCCGGTCCAAGTCGCTCGTCGGCTTCGGCCTCACCCCAGAGGGATTCGAAGGCAACGAAATCGTCTACGACATGCTGCTCGACCAGGCATGGGCCTCGTCCCCCCTCAGCACGCAGCAATACTTCCAGGACTGGACCACCCGACGATACTCACTCGGCGCCCAGAGCCTGCCAACCGAGCTCTACGAGGCCTCGGAGATGCTCCGCTCCAACGTCTACAGCAACGCCCGCACCGACATTCCCCAGGTCCCCCTCGCAACGTACCAGCTCCGGCCAGCCCTTTCCGGCATCGTCAACCGAACCGGCCACTTCCCACACCCGACAGCCGTGCACTACGACCCCGTTGTCCTCCAGAAAGTATGGCAGCTCATGTTCAGATCGGCCCTCCGGCAGTCCACCCTCTGGAGCGTGCCCACCTTCCAACTTGACTTGGTCGACATCACCCACCAAGTTCTCAGCAACGCCTTCGACGTCAGGTACGACGACCTCATCCAAGCCTACCAGTGCAGAATCTCCAAGTCGATTGAGCTCCGCTCGGCCTCCTCATCCTGCGACGTCAAGGCCACTGGCCGGAAACTGCTCAACCTCCTCTCCACGCTCGACTACGTCCTCTCGGCGGATGCCCACTTCGCACTCGACGTTTGGACGGGCGGCGCCCAGCACTGGGGAGCGCGATCCGGCAACCAAGATCTCTTCGCGTTCAACGCCCGCTCCCAGATCACGGTGTGGCAAGTCGATGCCAGTAACCTAAACGACTATGCTGCCAAGGCGTGGTCCGGCCTCGTGGGATCGTACTACAAGGGCCGATGGAGCATCTTTGTGGACATGCTCACCACAGGAGAGCCGGACCAGGCCGCGTTGACGCAGGCGCTGAGGACATTCGAGGTCAAGTGGCAGGCCGAGGGGAGCGAACAGATTGAGCGCAAGGAGGCGCCGGATCTGAAGACTTTGATGCTGGAGTTGATGAGGGCGTGGCCTGATGTGTTTCCAGAGGTGTCGTAGCTGAAAGTGGTGGCTTGAGGCTGGTGTTTTTGGATGTTGTGCATTTTGGATAACACGAGATGTCTGATATGATGATTCGCATAATACCACACGATGTAATAATTCCTCAATCATAATCTATGAACCGAGAAACAATCTGTTGCTGTTGCTGACCGACTGGTCGCATTCGACATTTCTGCTCTTGCACCGCCGTTGGACGGCCGGTCTTATGCATGCTCCATGCTATAGGCTACCTTGGCATGGCCCTCTCGGCATATGATGGCTTTACGCGACAAGAGATGTCGGGACGGAACTGGAATATCGGTGTCGCTGCCGCTGCCGCTGCCGCATTTGCCGATGGTCTTTTCGTGCGTCTTTTCGTGCGTCTTTTCGTGCATCTTCTCGTTCCAAATGATCAGCTACTATTACTGTAAGTGTAAGGTAGGAGCGAGCGGTTGCGCCCCACTTTTGCCCACCTTGTCTTCCATTTTCGAGCTAGTGCGAGCCGGCGGACGGATGAATGGCTGCCATCCAAACAACGACCAGCTCACCTCGACGTCGACGTCAACCTCGACAATATCACCGCGCGTTCACCTTGCCGCTCACATCCTCTATTGTCACAGCACTTATACGCATTTATTGTACTCGTTTCCTCCGCGACCCTCTCAATTGCCACCTCATCGCTATTGTAGTTGTCAACTTGCATCTCTGCCAAAACCATCCCATCGCGTCGCGAGATTTAGCTGCACCGAACGTCAAGTCAAGCTCGAGGCGGCCTACACCGGATGCTACTCAACCAGCTTTTCCCGACCACCAATTTCCTCGAATAGCCAGAGCAGAAACGTGCCGAAACACTGTCATTCGTCGCGCCTATCATGATAGTACAGCCCGCTGCTTGAAGGCGCGCGTCACCGAAATCATTCCCATCGCTGCGCAAAGAACTGGCAACCACGCGCCGGACCTGCCCATGGAGCGCGGCAAAGACGGCCACCTGTCGGCGTCCCAGCCCAATGGACACGCGCCGTCCCACCAACTCCTGGTAAATCACGAGAAAAGGAAACCGCTGTTTGCGAATGCTGGTCTCGAGGTCCGTTCTGCAACAGCCTCGGTAGGGCCTGATGCCAGATCCGGCGGCATCGGAGCACGTGCGCTCAACTTGGCTAGAAGAACAAAATCTGATCCCCAAGGTGCAGCTTCTGAGCTGGGCGGTGCTCAACGAGGCGTCCCCGTCACGAGCAACGCCGCCTTCCGTTCCCCCGGGGAGAGTCGCATTCTCGGTTCCGGAACACGCGGTCTACAGAACCGCCGACCGCTATCTCTTACAGAGGCCTTCAAATTAGCACAAGAGGAGGAGGAGGAGGCGGAACGACAAAGGCAATTGGGCGGGTCGCCGAGTCCTGCCCCCCGACCCTGGCGGGCGAGACCTGGACAACCGCACGACGAAATTCAGGCGAGACAAATGCTGGCAGAGGATCATCTAGACAGCAAGACACGAACGCGTCAATCAAACGCAGTGACCGGACAGAAGGAACAACCCCCCCCCGGCGCGGGATCTGGAGCACAGGAAGCAGGCACGGGAGCAGGCACGGGAGCAGGGCCACCTAAGAGATTTGGCGCCGGTTCTAGTCTGCAGGAACGCATCAACGAGTGGAGAACGAAGTCAGGGCCGGTGTCGGGTCCTGCTAGGGCGGGTGCATCTCCGGAGAACTTGGTATTTTCCAGCGGCGAAGGCCGACTCCCTGCCTTGGTACCGGGCATCGATGACGTGCCGTTCCCATCTGCAGAATCGCCGCAGCGAAAATTGCCCATGTCTTCCCCGGGCAAAGACTTCACATGGCAGGTGGACCAAGATTTTACAGCCGGCGACTTGCAGATATCGGACAGCCCCCGGATCAGAGTTGGAAATAACAGCAACAGACCGTTCGCAAACCGACCATCCATATTCAACGACATCAGTCTAAGATCACCCGCAAGAGTGAAGAGCCCTGAGCGTAGCAATTCCAGGATCAACGAAATTCAAGCAGACGAGATCAAACATGGAGTTGATAGCACTGCTGGCAATGCTGGTCTCAAAAACCTGACAAAGCTGCGACAGGAGAGGCAGAATATCAGAGTGGATGAAATTCGGGCTACGGAAGCCGCAGTGGACAAGAGCATACCGATTCCCGACCGAAATCAACCAAGACAGAAGAACGAGAAGTTGGACACTATCAGACAACTAGAAACAGCGGGACTTTCAAAACGAGCCCTCGCTGCTATTCGCTTAGCAGAAATCAAGGAGCAGAATGCCATGGCCCGAACAACGTCTCCAGAGAATGCAACATCACCAACCGGCGGTACTGATCGTGGTATCGGGATGCCTGCTCGTCCAAAATCAGCGTTTGAGGAAGGACACCGCGTCCCAGACTCACCGGCCACAATTTTCAAACGTTACGGCAACGAACAAGAAAACATAAAGCCTGTCCAGGGGAGGGTGTCGGGGAGCGGAGACACAGATGTGAGACCAGACACCATTAACGAGCGGGATCTCCTTCGACGGCTGGCGAGGGCCGCCAATGCCAGTCCGGTACCCGAACCCGCGACCAAACCAGCACCACTGGCAGAGCCACCAAAGAAGGACCCAGTGAATAGATTGACGGCAAGACCGAGTCTGGCCGGACGGTTCACAGACATTGGCCGGAAGTCGGCGCTCACTCTCAATTCCAAATCCGACCCAAATCCCAGCAGCAGCAGCAGCAGCAGCAACAACAAAAATAACAACAACAACAACACCAACAACAGCTCAAACAGCAGACAGCAGAAGGATAATCAGCTCGCAAAACCGACGGTAGGATTTGCTGGCCTACGACGCGCCAACTCGGCAGAGTCAGTTAAGAGCAAGCGGTCAAGCATGCATTCGGAATCGGATCCAACTGCTCGGATAGAGGCCGAGATGAGCTTGTTTGCGCCGGCAGAGAATCACTCCGAGCGTGGATCTGTTCGCGCGCCGTCACTCCGGTCGGACTCGGGGGAGGAAGAAAGGGAGCCAGGAGGGGAGGAGGATTTGGCTGAAGCGACCCCCAAGCCTCAAAAGCATGACTTTACGAGTCTGCCAACGCCCAAGGTCACCGGCGCCTACGTCGAAACCCCGGTGACGGCAAAACCGGACAAGATCAAGGACGAGGCGGAAGAGGAGAGCGTCAAGCCATTCAGGGAGAAGCTGAAGGAACAAAAGGAGAGAGATCAAGAGCTCAGGGGGAGGGGGGAGAAGCAGGAGCAGTCCAATCATGATCATCCAGCCCCAAACGTGTTTCGTGATAAGAAGGCGAATCTTGCGTGGAGAAGAAAGGACGAGGACACGGCTTCAGAACCCGGTGCAAGCAATCGCAGCAAAGATGAAACGGATGCAGCGTGTGCGGCAACCGAACACAAGAAGCCACCACGATCACGATCATTACCCCGGAAACGGCCGCCATTGAAGAACTCGGCAAACCCTCCTTCCGTCAAGGACGATTTGCGAGAATTGCAGCGTCAGCACAACATTGATGATTCGACGGTGGACGATCTGGAGGAAATTCTGACTGGACGAAAACTTGCACTGTCCAAGACTGGGGGACTCCTCTTGGAGCAGCTACCGTCGTCGAAGGCGGAAGACGAAATCGACCGCCGTCTCGAAGCAGCAGACGATGAGGTCAAGCAAGAGTCGGCGGCGGGAGATGCTCAAGAAGAAGCATCAGAGGGTCAGTCGACGCTTGTAGAGAAGATGAGCAGGACCGTCTGGTCAGGCTTGTCTAATATCCGCGAGGCCAAGATGGGCATTGAGAGGCTGGAAGGCCATTTCGCTCATGCAGGACAGAGACTGTCGTCCCCTGAGAAGCAGGACACGGCCAAATCTGCGAAGCCTCACACGCATGAGAAGCCTCGCACGCCTGAGAAGCCTCACACGCATGAGAAGCCTCACACACATGCGAAGAAGCAACAGCAACCATTTTCCGCCCGCATAGCAGCAGCAGATTCAGAGCCCGTCACGGTGGCGCATCTCCACTTGCCTGTTCCACGACTTTACCAGACCTCGCCCCATTTCCGGTTCACTTTGCTGGGTCTTTTGCTGGCCGCTCTCTCTGTCTGGTACGCGGCTGAATCGGCCATGTGCGCCAGGTACTGCCGACCAGCGACGTGCGACTCATCAACACCCTGCGTCTACTCATACGACGACCCCACGTTCGGGAAAGCCTTGCCGGTCAAGGTCGATCAGTGGACGACTGGCGGCCACGGGCGGAAAGCCATCAACTGGGTGCAAGAGGAGCTGCAAGACTGGGTAGCAGACATCAAGGATGCAGTGCACGGGCGATCGATACAACACGTCGCCGTGGAACGATTGAACGCCGAGGAAAGACGGCAGCACTGGCGAAGATTACGGAAAAGAGGTCTGCTCAAAGTCACGGCGCAGCCAATGGGTCCAGATCAAAGAGCCAAATGGGACTCGTGGAGACGATCAAGGCTTGCCAAAGAACGAGCACGAGAAGCACAAGACATGGGGTACGACACGGGACGTGGATGGGCGGAAGCCGATACTATTGGGGGGGATGAGCGTCTATGGTGATGTTTTTTTTTTTTGGCCCCCTCGAGAAACCCTCCTACTCCCCAGCTCAGCGAGTAAGGGGACATTTTCATCACGAACAGGATGCTGTTGTAGCTGGTCGTCAGGCACTGATCGATGATGGCTTTTTCTTTTTTTAAAAAAAGGGGGAAATGGGAAGGATGACTGACAGGCGTTTGACCTTTGCTCTTATAAAGCTCAGAGCTTGCTTGCTTGTTGTTGTTTTTTTTTAAAAAAAAAACGGCAGCTTGGGGAAATACTTGTGCTAAAAGGGGGGGGGGGGGACAATTATGTACATATTTTATATTGCCCATGTAACGACGAAATGGACAAATCAGCACGGGATGATGCATTTTTCCCAAGGTCCGCCCACTCCCAATGCTCTTTTGAACGCCCCCCTGAAACGCCAGAACACTAATTACACACAAGAATGCGTGGTTGGTTCCCAGCCAACTCTCACTCAATCCTCGAAGCCGCCCCATCCACCGCCTTCCTCGTCCCCGTCCTCGTCACCCCCTTCCTCGTCAGATGGCTCTCCTCCTCCTCCCCAAGGCAGCCTCTCATCCGCATAACTCTCGCTCGCCCTCGCCCTGACGCTCTTGACAGGGCTCCTCCTCAGCCTCTCCACCAATCGGCCGACGTTCCGCACGAATTCCCCCCTCGGCACGTCATCATCCCCCACGGCCACGGCCTTGTCCCCCAGCGCGCGCTCCCTCTCCATCTCATCCACCCACAGGTCCAGCGCGTGCAGCCTCAGCCCCAGCGCGACGCCGCGCTCCCCGACGTCGAAGCACTCGGTCCCCAGGACGTCGAGTATCGAGTCCACCTGGTCGCCCTCCCAGGTCGTGTCGCGCGCGAGCCGCACGTGGGCGGCGAAGACGCGCCGCACGAGAAGCAGGAACTTGTCCATGCGGAGAGCGTCGATGAGGGCCCACTGCCCGGAGAGGACCTGCCAGAAGGCGCGGAGGAAGGGGGCCACGGACGAGGCGGGCAGGTCGAGCGGCAGGGAGGCGAGCTCCGAGGCGAGCGCCTGCTGGGGACGGGGGCGGTCCGTCATCCAGAGGGCGTAGTAGAGGCCTGTCCAGAGCTTGAGGGCGGAGGAGGGGGGGAGGCTCGATTGCTGGGAGAGGAATGCTCGGAGGGCTGCGAGGGATCGGGTGCGGAGTTGGCGGTCTGGGAAAGGTTGGTTAGTTTTTAGGCCGTGAGGGTGGGTGTGGATTTGGAAAAACGGACCGCTTGAGGCGAGGTTTTTTATGAATGGCATTTGGGCGGCTTGTGGGTCTGGGGCGGCCATGATTTTTTTCTTTTCTTTTTTTTTGAGAGAGAGAGAGAGAGATTCGATTGTTGGAGAGGATGCTCTTGGGAGGTGAGGTGAGGTGGTGTTGGGGCAATGAGGTTTGGGGTGCACGTGCACGTGCATGAAGGAAGCTTGCCAAAAAAAAAAAAAAAAAAAAAAGAGTAGAGATAAGGACCCTTGCGATAAGACAAGGTGAAGTGGGGGGCCCAAGTGACGTATTAGGAACGGCGTCCCTTCGGGGACAGCCGTGATGCCAACTTTATGAGAATGGGGAATTACATACGTAGGAATAGGACACAATGCCATGAGCGATGGGTCGTTATTTCGTCATACATGGCGGCTGTCCGCGTAGGCCGCAAGGGAACCAAGCAGGGCGGCACATGCCGCAAAGCTATTATGCGAATGCGAATGCGAATGCGAGATTTGGCGTCGCAAGGTGGCGATGCAAGTGAGAGCGAGCGCGCTTGGCTATAAGACGGGTCCGGTTCCGTTCACAGACACGAAATTTTTTTTTTTCTACAATGACACAATATCACACGCAGCTCGAGCACGACGAATCCTGAAACAAGAATTCGAGCAAAACAAGGGGTCGTCCAACCATGAAGATGGATCATGGCCGACCAACCACGCCTCCTCCCTCGACGACGGAACTGGAACCGCCCAGGGATCCGAACGCCTTCATAAACGAGTACCTGCAGGTCGTGAAAGACTGCATGTTCCCGCCGCACATTGTCGCGCGGCTGCCGGAGGAGCAGAGGCGGGAGATTGAGAACATGGACGTGCGCATCAAGTCACGACCGCGCGGCAAAGTCCTCGGGGAAGTCGTCACCGAGGACGACAACGACACCGGCACCGGCACCGGCACCGCATCAGGGCATGCAGAGCGCCGAGCACGCAGAGATGCTGCTGCTGCGAGAAACAACGCTCCGAGGACCAGGTGCCGCGACGGGGAGTCCTTGCGCAGAACGGACGTCTGCGCGCGGAATCTGGGGGTCCGCGAAGAGAACCTTCGAAGGACACTCGTCAACCTAGATGCCGAGATCGAGCCACTGTTTCATATCTCGACGGGGGACGTGATTGAGGGGTTTCCGAGGACGCTCAGGGAGGTCGATCTATTGGATTGTACGTCTTGGGGTCTTGGGGGGGTGTTCTGATACAGAGGAAGAACACAAGGCTAACTTCTTGACCCTGTGTAGATGGCGATGCGGTGCGCATTCTGGAGGCGGTGGGGGAGAAGGAGAGGAGGGGGGATCTCTGGACGGTGGTGGCTCGGGTGAGGAGATGGGCTGCGAGTGAGTAAATTTTTTTTTTATTTTTTTTTCCTTTTGATTCTGCCGTGTCGCTCCTTTTGCGGTTTCCCCCCCCCCCGCCCTTTTTTTTTTTGGCCTGTCTCCGTTTCTGTTGCGTGGACTTGGGATTTGTGCTGACTGCGATAGTAGGTAATCCGCTTGCGGACGAGGTGTTGGCCGTGCAAGGCCGTTCGGCGAAGAGGCGACGCGGGGACTAGACTGTCTTTACGTGGTAGTTGACTGACTGGGAAACCACAGAAGGAGAGAAAGTAAAGAGGGTTGGGCTGTAGCTATTATGATTCGCGTTAAAACGATAACGAAGCCAACAAAATATACGGAGTGGTCCGTACGTCCGTACAGTAATCCGTAATGATAAAGTCACTTCTCATGCACGGCCCCACCTGCAAATACCCCCCCACCCCCCACCTACCTACATGGTAAACCTACCCACCTGCCCCGCCATCGTCAACCGCATCGGACCCCATCAACCCATTTTCAAACAAACCTCGCATCCTATCCCGCAACCATCACCAGAAAAGAAGAAAGAAAAAAAAAACCCCTAAGCAATAATGTCCACCAAGCGCATCGCAAAAGTACATCTCCCCCTTTTCCCATCCTCCCATCCTCCCATCCTCCCACATCTCCGACCAATTCACACATCCCCCCCCCAAAAAAAAACCCCAAAATGCACAACTAACCAAATTATCCAGGAATTCGCCTCGGCCTCCCAATCACCACCCCCGGCTTCACCATCGCCCTCCCCCCCAACGACTCCATCCACACATGGCACGTCGTCCTCTCCCGCCCCGAATCCCCTACCACCCAGGCCGCTACGGCATCCTCCTCTCCCTCCCCGTCGACTACCCCTTCAAGCCCCCCGCCGTCCGCTTCACCACCCGCCTCTACCACCCCAACGTCACAAACGACTCCCTCGGCAACATCTGCCTCGCCGTCCTCAAGCCCGAGAACTGGAAGCCCTCCACCAAGATCGTCGCCGTGCTCGAGGCCGTCCGGAACCTGCTCATCGAGCCGCAGCCCGATGACCCGCTCGAGGACCGCATCGCCGACGAGTACAAGAGTGACAGGGCGGCGTGGGAGAAGACGGTCAAGATGCACGTGGCAAAGTATGCCATGGAGGAGCCGACTTTTCCTTCTGCTGCTGCTGCTGCTACGTGATTTGCCTGGTTGCCTTTACATTGTCCTTCCTCGGAGCTGTTGATTGATAATTCGGTTGCCTTTACATTCTCCTTCCTCGGAGCTGTTGATTGATAATTCGGTTGCCTTTACATTCTCCTTCCTCGGAGCTGTTGATTGATAATTCGGTTGCCTTTACATTCTCCTTCCTCGGAGCTGTTGATTGATAATTCGGTTGCCTTTACATTCTCCTTCCTCGGAGCTGTTGATTGATAATTCGGTTGCCTTTACATTCTCCTCCTCGGAGCTGTTGATTGATAATTCTATTGTTGGGGTTGGGATCGGGGAGGACGAGGTTCGAGATTTGGTATTCGGCCGAGAACAACATCGCGGGGAATGCGGTGAAGCGAAAAAAAAAAATTCATGAGCAATATGCGGGGCAGGAATAACTCGCCATGTAGAAAGAAACTTGGGGGGAGGAAAGCTGCTGGTTCTGGCTGCACACGTGGACTCGAGATACATGGGCTATTTGGTGTGCTGGCCGTCAATCATATATGACGGACGCCGTGGCGGGAACATGAACACAGGGGCAAGGAACAAACCAACATGTATGTATGTATACGCATGCATGGTTTTGTCGTTGGCGGGTTGTATGGCATCTGACACAAGATAACGAAGAAACGTGATAGAGTAGAAAACGACATGGTTGACATACAAGACTCTCATGGTGGCTTCATTCAAGATTCTTCATTCGCCTAGGGTACCCTTCCCGTGTACGGGGTAGTAGTAAGCAATATGCTATTCCCGCCTTGCCGTGACTCTAGCAAGCCCTCGTGATAGCCGAAATCCTGATCCCCTTCTCTATCCAGAATTTTCATGGGGACCAGACAGAGTGAAGGAAGAAGAAAAGAAAAAAAGAAACCTCCCCAGAAAAACACTTGCATGCGTGCTTCCAGTTTCCATCTATTTTCACACGCGCGCGCGCCCGCCCAAACCAGTCTCCGCGTCCCTGGGAAGGAAGATGCTTCGCCTCATCTCCATCCACAGCAACATCGGGGATTCCAACGTTACTTACACCTCAATGCAACCATCATAGTCATGACATAATACAAATAAATGCTTTTTTTGGTGGGTAGCAAACCTCCGAGGTACCTTCCCCGACTCGGACCATGCGAACAGTGATAAACACAAGAAAAGATTGACAAAACACAGCGCGCTGTGGGTGTTTGTCTAGAGGCAAGAAAGATTTTTTTTAACGCCGCATGATGCGACAAAAAAAGAACAAAAAAAGATGAAAAAAAAAAAGATGAGTTCCCACCAAAGATAACCAACCTTTGGGACTAGCTAACATGGCAAGCCCTCAAGAAGCGCAGTCAAGTCGAATCGAAAGTGAGGGTATCATGTCGCAAAGAATAGAGGACGTATCTGGCGTCCTCTTGCTCATTTCTTTGGAGAAAATGACGTTAAAAGGGAGAAAAATAGGCGGCACAGCGCATGTATTCCACTTTACATTCGGTATCAAAGCACCGTTTGGTGATGCGCGCCAAGTTCACATCACACTTCAGCGGGTCTCACAATGGCGTCCCTCTTTGTCTTGTTGAACAGAGTGCCTCGGCGTGACACCGTGCAGCTCTCTGCCTCGGTCAGGTTGCCACCAAAACTCGCCTTCTCGCGTAGCAAGTTTTGCTCTCGCTCCTGCTTGGCTTTATCGCGCCTTGCTTGTCGCCGGTCGTCAATAGTTCCCTGACTAAGGTGTCCGAATCCGTTGCGGCGCTTGAAGCAAGCTTCCATGAGACCATTGGCGTCAATCATGCGCCTGGGAATGGTCTGCACAACGCCAAACATCTCCATTGGGTCCTTGACAGCTTTGATTTCGCTCTCCCCGGTTTTGAATATCGCCAACGCGATCCGGAAGAGCGTCTTGGAACCTTCGTAGAAGAAGACATCCCACACACGAAGTGTCGTCTCGATTGGCAACGTACCAATATAGCAACTCATGAACCAGGCCGTCATGCAAAGAGTGATGGGTGGTAACCGTTCTGTGGACAGCTCTGTCTGCTGCTCTCGCCGGCGCAGAATGGGCCTAGTCTTGCGTACTGACTTGCTGGTGCCGGGTCGCGCTGTGGGCAAGTTCTCCAGTTCCCCGCCAATCTTCTCCCAGACCGAAGGCATGCTATCTCGCAACTCCGTCATCAAGACTCCAAGGTCCACCTTGGAGCCCTCGAGACTCATGTCGTGTGTTCCAGGCAGATAAATAATGGTGATGACATTTAACAGCCAGAAACACTGCTCTTCTGTTTCAACAAAAAGCAACAGCAATCCGGCCAAGAAATTGAGACTTTGGCAGTACCCGATGCGGGGGTTGTAGATGGAGAAGGCGTGTAGCACGCGGCGGAGTGATGTTATAATGGGCGGCTCATTCGAGGCCGCGGGTGGGGGTCCTGGGGGTTTATCTTCTTCGGTCGACGATCTCGTCATTGTTGACTGGCTGCTCCGTCCGCTGCTTGGGGTCGAGTGATGGTTGCTCGAAGGCTTGAATTGGATATTGTCGGGAAACGTCCTGTGCAAATCTCGTTCGATTGCTTCAACGTCGACTTGAGTGGCAGATTGGTAAAGAAGCTTCTCATAGAGGCCAGCATGCTTGGCGAGGATTGCAGGTCCTCCGGCATAGTAGAACCAGGCGGCACCTCGCCAGTCGGGAGGTATACCTTTTCGCACAAATCTCTTTGTTTTCGCGCTAGGAGATGGAAACCGGATGGGCCGATCTGTCATTAATGCACAGTCTTTGAGGTACGAGATCCATTTCCGTCGACGCCGTGCGAGATAGAATGAATAGTCCTTATTCCAGGCATCATACTGCTCCCTGGTGATGGATTGGTTGGCCTTTTTGAAACCATATCGGTCGCGAGAGCCGGGATCCTCGGGCTCAGTGGGCATAGTCGGAGGAGGGGGTGGTGGTGTGGGTGTCGAAGGTGTGGCAGGGTTTTGACAATAAGAGGGAGGAGGAGACGGTGATCTAGACGGCGAAGTGGAAGAAGGAGAAGCAGCTGCTGTGTATGTGCCCTTGTCGGCAACAGCATCTGTAGTGATGGATGGTTCCGAGTCCAGCGACTTGGCCGAATCTCGTTTCTCCGCAGTGTCCATGTCAGCTTTGCCAGAGATGGCGGCTACCGACGAAGTAAAAGCCGGGCTCGTGAAGATCATTTTCGACTGACGAATTTCAGCATCGAGCGTCGAGCGTGATATTGGCAACGTCGGTGAAAGACGGTTCTCCGCCACGTGCGCTATTGCAGGAGTTCTGGGCACTTCGGGAGCAGACGCCATGGCTGGTTTCGACAGGGCCGTCATTGGCCTCGAATCCATATTGATTTCGCTCGCGCCGTCGCCGAATCGGCCGTCGTAGTCGTCCTCATCATCCGCGAAGCCCTTCTCGTACATGCCCATAACATCTTCCAGGCTGGGTTCGTCGAGATTCTCAAGCGAGGTGACAGAGCTGTCTTTTGTAAGAACGCTGCTTCGTTCTGTAACGGCCGTGCCAGGGGTCGTGGAAGCAGTGAGCTGGGATCTGAAACTGCACCGTAGCTCGTCTCCACCAACCACCCACGGCACCGCCCCACCCAGTCCGGGGCTTGCAACGGGTGTTGAAACGACAGACGCCATTTGTGTCCGAGCGGGCGTTGTCGCTGGAGGGCTCGTGACATTTCGAGCTCGGTGGCATCTTGGCTCCACACATTCGCCGCTGTTGTGTGGCAATGGAGAGGGACTTGCGCATGAGGATTTGACTGACGACACTGAAGGACGTCGTGACCGCTGCCAAGGGGGTGTTTGATTGGACATGTCAAAAAGACGGTCTGTGTGGAGAGGGTTGGAAAGATCGGCCAAGCGTGGTAATTTGACGGCTTCTGGGCTGGCAATACCATCCGGCGGTCCGTTTTGGCGTATACTTTGCTTGCGAGGCCTGGAGAAGTTCTCAACAGCCGAAGATCCTTCAGCGATGCGCAAGTCCGCAAGCGAAGACTTGTTCCTCAACGACATCGATGGTAATGCACTTCGTGGTCCAGAGTCGCGGCTCATGATACGGCGAGGCCCTGGGGCGTGCATCGGGGGCAGGGATACGACCGAGCCAGCAAGCACAGGAAATTGTTGGGTTGTTGACGCCTCAGGTCGTACAGTTGGCAGAGTTCGGAAGACGGGACATGGAGTGGTCTGATTTAACAAGTGCGGACCATTGGATAGAGAATCCCAACGAGGTGAAACTGGTAGTGCTGGTGGGTCGGGAACTTGAGGAGGCTCCTCTTGGGCGTTGCTGTCGATGACGAGAGGTTTGATGCGAGAGGCATACAACGAGTAGTTTCGATTACGCATCATCCGTGGTGCGGGAACAGGCCCTTCTTCTCCAGGTTGAGGCACGGCCATGACGTCCATTCGGACCACCTAGAGCCCAGCGTGCAATGGCGACTTCGCCGGGCTCAATGGAAATGCCGTCCTGCGTGTTGGAGGAGATTGCCACTCGTGGTGAAGACAACTTCTTCATGCGAAGACCAAGTCGATTTCGATGAATTAAGGCTCTCGACTGGCGGCAGCAGGTGTGGAGGACACAGCGTGCCGGCCAGTGACGTTGAGGGCGTCCGGAATCAGTAGTCTAGATCAAGAGCTTGTTTGTATAGTCAGATATAGGATGGCGTTATCTGATGGAAATGGCGTGCCGTCGAGAGCAAAACGTTAAAGAGAGTTTTTTTCCGGTATCGAAGGAACTGAGGGAGTGTCGAGCAGTCAACCTAGCCTAGCGAATCGCCGGCTGTTCGTGGTGGATACTATGCGATAGTTTGGGAAAGAGTGCACAAGATTTGGCGCTTCACATTCGATCTCGGTAAAGGCAGTCGACAGTGCCTGTGCCTGTGCCTGTGCCTGTGCCTGTGCCTGTTTGCTTAGGGACGGCAGGAAGGGACGGCAGGAAGGGACGGCGGAGGACTGGTCGATATATTCGTGATGTCGGAATCCTGGTGACAGCAGCCCGCCGAGGAAACGAGCGAGATGATGCCAACAAATGCGATTATTAATTGGCACCGTGGCGTCGAGAACAGGACTGATCGAATGGGGCTGAGGAGGGCGGCCTCGATCGTTATCGACGACGACGTTGCACGGAGGGTCGGTTCCTAACTAACTAGCCAGCACTGCAACGGTGCATTCGTCCGTTCGTTGGCCGAGGAAGGCGGAACAGAGTTTGCTCAAGTCGTGCACCTTTGAATTGCCGTCCAACGTTGAACCCGCGTGGTCGGTGAAGGAGTGGTAGGACACGCGGCAGTGAAGTATTCGGAAAGAGATCAACAAAACTGAGACTGGCAGTTATTTCGAATGTCACAAAAAAAATTCCCCGGAGCCGGAGTCGTCCCTCGCACAGCACAGCTAGGTCAGACAGCGCGTCGTCATGGATTCTTTCCCGCCCCCCCCGACTGAGCTGTTACGCGGCGAGAATCTCTGGAATGAAAGCACCGGACAATGAATGGCTTTGACAACAGTAACCGGCGCCAGATCGAAAGGCTTAATGGGCGTCGGTCGCGACCTCATTCAAACGGGGGGCATGGGAAATTTGTGAGAGGAGAAGGCATGTTCCGGCAGCCAGCCAAACAAGTTGCACGACATGCACGAGGAACACAAGTCAAATTATGTCAAATGGCCCGGCACCAGGTCATTGCCAGCCGACAACAACGCAAAGCTGACTGAAAAATTGAACGATCAAGCGTCTGGCCGAATTTACTGGGACAGGGGGGGCCGTGACAAGCGCGGATCCACGGGACGCTCGACACAAGTGCTCAAGTGGGCGCGCGAGCAGGGAAGAGAACGAGCAAGATAAAACACCCGAGCTCAGATCAAAGCTGAAATGCTCAACAACAAATGGGGCAGAAAGCAAGGGGCACTCTTACCGAGTAGTAGCATCATCCCATCTTGCCCCATCCCCATCCCCATCCCCATCCCCATCCCATAATGTGCAACGACAAGAAAAGAAACTCTCGTCAGGTGCTCTGCTCTGCTCTGCTCTGCACCGCGACCGGATGGGATGGGATGGGATGGACGATTGGACAACGGAATCGGTCAATCTCGCGCAGTTCGGATTTGGTGCCTGATCGGCCGGGTGTGCTGGTATCCGCTACCTTGCCAGCTGTGTGTTTGGACAGATATCGCCAGGTATCGCGTACAAGCCGGGGCAGGCACGCTAGAGCCGCGGCGATCGCGCCGCGGGCAGGCCAGACAAAGCACGGAGAAGGTTCCAAAGCAATTCTGTGGCGCCGGCGTCGCCGTGACGTGGTCGACACCACAGGTTCTACAGGACGAGGAGGTCTTGGGGCCAATTTGCAACTTGTTGGGCTCACACAGCCTGGACTCCAGTGCCTGTGTGATTATTCGGCACTAATAAAATTCCAATCGACTGGTTTGACGCAGGGCTGGGTCAGCTGGTGACAGCTGCAAGGCCCGGCCTGGCAGAGTCTGGCACTGGCTGCCTGCCCCGGTGGCTAGCACCAACAGATGAAGGCTGTGGACATGGACATCCGAATCCACTGGCACTGGCACTGGCATCGCATTGAATCGACTACTTATTATAGTACTGGAGCATGGCAACTTTCGCAATAACACTCTTCACTTAAAGCCAGGCATCAGAGCACCAGAGCATGAGGCACGAGGCACGAGCCATGAGGCATGAGGCATGCATGAGGGCAGGCAGGATGGGGGAAGTTGCGCACACCCTTGTCACGCTTTATTAGGCAAGCCACCGAAGTGACCAGCGACTGCGCCTTCCCAGTCTTCGTTCTCCTCCGCCTCCGCTTCGCCTGAAACCAAAAAGATGCCTTGTATGTATGGAGTTGTCTTCATCTTCATACTAAGCGTATCTCAATTTTACCATTCAGTCATCACGCTATGCTGCTACGTTCACAGATCGGATGCCATCCAGTTTGTAAATGTGTATCAACGGTCCGAACAAAAGCAATGCAACGCCCTTGTGTCCGCTCATCGAGGGGTGTTACCATCTTCAGTCACATCCTGACAGAATCTGAGTCGAGTAACCGTGGGCATTTTTTTTTTTCTCCACCTTCTCGTCGACGCATGCATTGATCCTGGGTGGGCTACGGCTCTTACAAAGATCGACAACAACAACAACAGCTCGCGTTCTTTGCTTCTCCCTGCATTCGAGGTCATGTTGATGGAGAGCACAGAAATGCCTGGGCACCGCAGGTGCGCATCGACCATGTCAACACATGAACGCGACTCAGATACCCACGCTAGTCGAGTGAAAGACGCAACCTTTCTGCTCGTTCATCCATCCGCAAGACGAAAAAGCATTCTAAGGTGGGACGAAGAGTCCTTGCCCAAGCTTATGCTTTAAGATTCGAGAGTCTTAAAAAATTCGTCTGATGTCTGGACCATCATGTCCGTGCGATGCATCCCGACTCGCTGTTGGCCAGTTATGCAATCTCCTAGATCAACCCAGTCAGCTACCGGGGGCGTTACTCTCAAAACAAACAAGTTCATTTGTGTAAGACTAAACCACTACGGACTACCCTGCGGTAAATGCAGCCTTTAATCATGACTGCGTACTTTGATGGCGCGCGCAACTATTACAGCTCGATTGTGATATCATCCCATCCCTCACACCAATTCAGCTCTCAACTAAAAAGTTGCTTTTTTTTTCGTCTCGAGTTTGTTTCTGCTCTCGCCGCGCAGCTCCTCCTCTGCATGATATGGTGGTGTGACCAGGAAAGTTCTCAAGAGACAAGTGACCGAAAAGAAAGTTTAACGTGTAAAGAAGAGCGTCTAATGATCTTTGGTAAGATGAAGGCTCATCTGGAAAGATACAAATTTCATTTTCGGGTTACACGCATATTGATCGAATCTGTGGTAGTAGACGAATGAATGTTTACTCCTCCCATGGCCATGTTGCATTAACAGATACCTTGCCAAAGGATAGATTATAATTAATTTGTTCCATATCAACAACAATTCAGCTTGACGAGAAACCCAGTCGCGATGTAAGTTTTTTTCTGTGTCCAAGTAAACTAAGTCACTAAACTCGTTTACGGCACAGCACGGTCTACGGCGGCTGATGCGGGTTGAAAAGGTGCACATGCAGAGTTTGAGTATTGATCATGACTATCCACCACCTCCTTGGAGCTTGTTTTCCCGAGATGCAAGCTGAGCACTGGAATAAGCAAGTGGCACCGCTTTCAGCTCATAGGGTCAAGCACGGATTACGGAGTGATGGTGGTTGGGTGGTCAGTATTTCGGGGGGGGAAGCAAGCGTCATTAAGCATCACAACCATGCTTCTGATCCTCCTCTTGGGGCTAACAGTATCGTCAGTTCAGCAGGGTTTGGGCAGTGTGTACCAGATATTCTGATATGCGATACATCACTTGCATTGGAAGGGGCACGACATCCGTGTGGTTCCCCATGGACTAGATCCTTTGTCACCCTACCTCTACAGCAACTGATGAGCGTAATCTGTACAAGGAAGAGGTTCTTGCCATGCCGTTGTAACCTTTTTACAGTCGCATCAATACCCAGTGTACTTACAGGAAGGATTTGGCTCGGATCGTGCAGCAATGGGATTGGACTTGGAGCGAAGCTGGCAACGTTTTAGATCATTCTCCAGGCAACAAATTACCCCAGGTTCTCGCCTTGCTTGACGAAGGCGCCTTCGTACATCTCGGCTCGGGGCAGAACAATGTCTCGCAGGCACGGCATGAATGCAGGGTGTTTTGGGCGCCTTGCGTACGAGCGCCTTGCTTACGATGAATCTCGTGCGAGAAAGCAAGGCAATCGAGGGACCATGGTTGCAGTAGATTGGCCCACATTCTATTCCGATAGTCAGGCTGATCGATTGTCGGCTTCTAGCCTCCCTTGCCTCGACTTGTCTCGGGCTCACAAAGCCGCAAGGTTTAATCCAGGTCTGTAATCCGTACCCGTCCAACAATTTTCGTCAACAGATTCCGCTCGTTCTCTGGACCTGGTTGCCTGATGCTAGGCGGTCTAATAAGATGGTGCCTCAAACGGCCCCTTCAGCAGCGCAGTGTTGCTCGACCGAAAACCGTCCGCTATCCTTGGATGAGAATTAACGCTTCCTTGTTTGTCATGTCGTTTAATGGCTATGGATACAAATGCACGACGGGAATGCCGAGTCGCGCAATATGGGAAAAAGAAAAAGAAAAAAAAGAGGCACCTTTTTAGTGTTGAAAGACGACTACTGGCGTAGGGGACCGCTTCCGATTTGTGTGATTAAGAGATGGATTATCCATTCGATTGCATTTCGACGATGCGACCTCGTCCTTCGTTTCTGACTACTCGGGGCAAAGCTGGTCTACAATTACAGTATTATAGCCTCGCGATCCTTCTTGCCCATGCAGGCAAGTCTAACGGTCATGGATTGAGTAACGATGGACGCATACAATGGTAATGGTATCCTATCATGACCTTGACCGCCAGGGTGAAGATGAGCGACAGACACTCCGCGCACATCATAAGATGGATCGATTAAGAAGAAAACGACGGCTCATTCATCGTTGCCTCCTGCTGTTGCGGTCTTGGAATCCGCCTCCTCAGTGGCTTTCACAGCTTCTTTGATTGAGGTCAAGTCTTTGGCGGCGGCGGCATCGGCATCAGCATCGGCATCCTCGTTCTCGGAAACGTCGCCGTTGGCTGTCTCGCCATTGGTAACCTCCTCGCTGGATGCGCCTCCTGTCTTGCGCTTCTTGACGGGTGGTTGGTTTTCTTGAGACCGAGAAGAGAACACCGATTAGCTTGGACAATACGAGGACAAGTGAGATGGGACTGTTACAAAGATGAGGAGAAAAACAAAACCGACCTTCTACGCCATTCACTTCGGCGACATCGTCGGCGTCGGCGTCGGCGTCTGCTTCTTCTGTCCCGTCATCGTCATCAGCCTCCTCGTCGTCTTCCCCGACGCCTTCGCCGTCATCCTCCTCCTCCTCCTCCTCCTCCTCCTCCTCCTCCTCCTCTTCGACATTGTCGTCTTCATCTCCAGTGGAGACATACCTAATACGAGCCCAGTGTCAGCGTACGCTTCGTTCGGCGGAGTTGGCACGTCAAAGTATTGGGATGCGCCCGGCGATGCAAGAGCTCAGTAATATCAGGTGTGTTCTTCAAGGAAAGGCTTGATGGGGCTCAATTGATGCGATTGGCGACAAATGCGCTGTCTCGACCAACGTGCACTTGACGCTTTGCGACATGGTAAAGTCTGGGTTCAGGTGGCGAAAGCCAGAGAAGCTTGGGTTCGTTGGCGCTGGTCACTCACTCTTCTTCCTCCTCGCCATTATCTTCCTCGGGAAGAGAGACTAGCTCTTCCTCTTCCTCGTCCTGCTTTCTCTTACGGGAAGACATTGTGATTTGCTTTAACTCAAGGGCAGAGGAAACGGAGCAGAAACGGGCAGTTTGGTGTGTAAGTGGATGCGTCTTGGGCCTGTGGAACTAGCAAAACGGGTGCTAATGGGTAGAATTGGTCGCTTTGCAAGGAGATAAACGGTCGGAAAAGATGAAGATTGAAAAAGAAGGATGAGAGAGTTGGACAGATCGAAAGGGCTGGGAGGGAGAAGACTACTTGTACGTTTGGCTGGCACTGGTACGGACCGGTCCACTTGCTTGGCTGCGGGCACAGAGGGGGACAGGACCAGATCAGGCTGGAGGAGGGGAGGAGAGAAGATGGGGATGGGGGGGGGGGGGGTTGGCAGACTGGCAGGAGGATGGACGGATTGATGGGCGGCGGCATGGCCTGGAGCAGCAAGCAAGGAACAAAAGCCAAGGCCAAAGCCGAGGCCAATGCCAATGCCAATGCCAAAGCTAGAGCCAAAGCCGAGTGAGTGAGTGCGAGAGCGTGACTTATTGAAGTGAGGGACATGAGGGAGCAGCAAGAACTGGACCAAAAGGTAGAAGAAGAAGAAGCAGGGGGGTGTGTGGGTAAAGCTACTCCGTCGATCCGAGCTGGGGGAGTCTCTCCAGCACTGCCTTTTCATTACAGCCACACCACCAGTCAGTCACCCCACTCCGGGCTAGCTGCCTGGACTGGATGTGATGATGGATGGTGGATGACGGAGGATGGATGATGGATTACTGATGAAAAGATGGACAGATAAATGGTGCTGGAGACGAACTCTGAGTCCCGGCTGGATCGTCGAGCCGTCTGTGAAACAAAACAACCGACCAGCCCGGACAGACTCGGAACGCTACCGGCAGCCTCAGCGAGAGCAACGAACAACTCACTCACGTCTTACTATCCCACAGTACGGAACAGCAAGAGCAAAGGAGAGATATCCTGTACGTGCATGTATGTTCGCATTCAGGGTGCGATCCAAGTCGGCGCAACTCGTAAAGTTGGTCGTTTTCGGACCGGACCCACTGGCGCGTTAAGAGCTTGGCGCGTTCCCATATTCGGTTAGTTTCTTTTCTGTGCGAAGAGGGGGGCGGCGTGCGAACTTGCTGCTGCGCAATCGCCAAAGGAAGCAAAAACGGGGGTTGGAGAGTCTGGTTGTGGCATATATTCCGCTGGGAGCTCTAAAACTACTCTTTGCCGCGAGGCATTCACACGGAGGCTGCTCCCCATCAATGCAGTCCAATCCAATCCATTCACGACAGTTGCCAAAAAAAATTTCAAGAAAGCCACCATGGCTCTCGCCCCCGTCAAAGACATGGACCACCTCGTCCTCACATGCGCCGACGTGGCCGCAACAATCTCGTGGTACACGACCCATCTGGGCATGACGGCCCAGACATTCACGTCCGGGTCCGACCCGTCCACGCCGCGACACGCGCTTCTGTTCGGCACGCACAAGATCAATCTGCATCAGAGGGGGAGGGAGTTTGAGCCCAAGGCGAGGACGGCGCTGCCGGGGACGGCGGATCTGTGCTTCCTGCTGGACGACGGGGTGGACATGGAGGGTTTGCGGGAGGGGCTTGGGGGGGCTGGCGTGGAGGTCTTGGAGGAGGGGGTGGTGAGGAGGGCTGGGGCGAGGGGGGAGTTGAGGAGTTTGTATGTTAGGGATCCGGATGGGAACTTGATAGAGTGAGTTTTTTTCCTTTCCCTTTCCACTTGTCCTTTGAAAGGCGGTGCTGACTCGGGCAGGCTTTCGCAGTATATTTGATTAGGGGGGATTCCGCGCTCGGACACGGGCGGCAATGTTGCGAATTTGGTGTTGCAAGTGATTGGGGGGGGGGGGCTTGATACATTGGGCTGTCTAGGATGGGTATGCTTGTTGATGATGGATCGATGCCGTGTTTCTCGGAGAAAAGGCCACGGATGTCAGATCAAGAGGTGTGTGTGTTGTCTTTACGAATTGTACGAGCTTGGTGTTGGACATGCGAATCAACGGCACGTCGATTCAAGTCTGTATTTCGGGGCAAACAAAGATGAAGCTCCGAGATGGAAGGGGAAAAAAAAAACAATGGGCGAGCAACTCGAGCAGGACTGTCGGAATGGTAGAACAGGTGTCGTCTCAACACAGGAGACGAGATGCCCGCCGTCGGCCTCGGAACACGGCAGCCATGTACAAGGATCAAAGTAAAACTGAGGAAAATGTACAAAGAAGCATGAAATCGAATTCCATAAACAATGTGAATCCCCGGGGTATCGTCACACATCCTGCAACAGCTAGCCCTCGCCTGTATATTCCATGTACGACTCTTTGCGACCCCCCCCCCCCCCCCAATTAAGTCAACGTCGATCGTATGTATACTACAACTTGGCCTCCCCCTCCCCCTCCCCCTCCTCAACACCAACGCCACCTCCTTCCGTATCCTGTCGGCCAACTCACCGGCCTCCTCGTCATCCAGCTCCTCCCTCTGGCCCCTCCCAAACATGGTGAAGCTCTCGCGCAGCTTGCCGCTCGCGCGTATCTCGGGCCGCGGGATGATGTGATAGTGCACATGGGGCACGACCTGCGCGGCGGCCGCGCCGTTGTTCTGCACGACGTTCCAGTCCTCCACGCCGGTCGCGCGGGCCAGCGCGGCGGACAGGATGCGCACGTAGTTGCCTAGCTGGAGGGACTCCCGGCGCGTCGTATCCGTGAGCTTGGGCCGGTGGGCGCGCGGGCAGAGGAGCAGGTGGCCGCGGGAGAGGGGCATGATGTCGAGGAAGGCGATGAGCAGGGGCGTCGAGAGGACGACAAAGGACGCCGGCGTGGTGAGGCCCGGGTCGATCGAGAACGGCGGGTTTAGAGGGTCGTAGGGGGCGTGGACGGCTGGGATGATGCAGAAGGGGCAGCCTTTGACGGGGGCCTTTGACGAGTCGAACATTGTTGGAAGTCGTGGTGTGGTGTGGTGTGATGTTTTTTTTTTTGGGGGGGGGGGGGGGAGGAGGGGAGGAGCTTGAAGCTCCGACTGGGGAGGGCCAGCCGAGGAGGTGAAGTTGTTTGAAAATGAGCTTGTGAGGTTTTTTTGTTTTTTGTTTTTGTTTTTGTTGTGTTTTAGAGGCCGTGAGTGTTGGTTTGAGGGAATGGCCCAATGTTCCATGTGGTGGTGAGAACTGACCGAGGTGGGTTTTTCGCTTTGTGCCGAGCGAGGCTGGGCGGGTTGCCGGCTTTGTGGCTCCGGCGCTCCGAAGGGAAGGGGGTGAGTAATTGCGCAAAAGTCAGGGGAAATGCAGGTATCTGATGTCATTATTGTTCACAAGGAACAACGTCTGCTGCGGAGACGGAGATGGAACCGCACAGATATCATGGCTGCACCAACTCGTCGATGCGAGATCTTGTAATCTCTCGACCCAACTTGCAAGTGGAGTTGAGAACCTGCTTTTTTTTTTTTTTTTTTTTTTTTTTTTGCAACAGCCCAATGGCAGCGCAGGCCAATGACCGATCAATGACAAATGTCGCATGGCGATGGCGAATTAGTCACTCTCCCCCCCCCCACTTGTTTGGTCCCCCGCCCAAACGCGGCCCTGCCGGCGTCGGATTGCAGAAACGTTGCACAGACAAGAATTCCTTCCTGTACTCCGCCTATCCTTCCTTGATTGCGCTCTTCATCTTTCGACCCGTCACCGACTCACAAACATCAATCACACCACCCACCGTCATGGCCCCCTCTACCGTCCTCATCGACACGACGGCCGACTTTTCTGCTCCTGCAGCGGCAACCCCCGCCAAGCGCAACCTGCTCCTGGCCCCTCCATCCGTCGCCGCGCACGAGGAAAAACTACGAGACATCTTCACGACCTTTGATCGCTCCGATACCGATCTGCAGATGCTCGACCGGCTGTCTGCCGGCTTCGTGTCCCTCCCGTCCGCCACCTACCATCTCGTCCTCATCCTCACCGACGCCGATGGCTCCCGCGGCCCTGACTTGTCCCAACTTTTGAACCGCCACCTCTTCTCGACCCTGGTCCCCGCCATGAAGGCCGGCGGCAGATTGGAGTTCCAGGACGGCCAGCTGGGCGCCGTGGAGGCCAAGGAAGCCATCCTCGCCGGCCTGGTCGCCAAACAAGGTGGGTTCGAGAAGCAAGACGACGGCGAGGTGGTCGTTCCACTGCGGTTCGGGAAGAAGAAGACCCAGCCTCCCGCCGCGCCCAAATTCGACTTGAGCAACTTGGATGACGACGACGACAGCGACGAGTTGATTGACGAAGATACTTTATTGAACGAGGAGGATCTCAAGCGGCGACCACAAGCACGTATGTCTCACGAGCCTCATCAGAACCCCCCCCCCCCCCCCCCTCCCTCTCTACAACTATTGTGCTCACAAAACTAACCCTTGTTTTTTTTTTTTTGCCACCGTAGCCACAAACTGCCAGCCCCAGAAGCGTCGTCGCCCCTGCAAAGACTGCACATGCGGCCTGGCCGCTAAATTTGAGGCCGAAGAGAAGGAGAGACGCGCGCAGGCCGATGCGGGCCTCGAAGCCATCAAGCTCGACACGAATGACTTGAATGAGCTCGACTTCACGGTCAAGGGCAAGACGGGCTCGTGCAACAACTGCTCCCTGGGAGATGCGTTCCGGTGCTCGACCTGTCCGTTTATCGGACTGCCTGCGTTCAAGCCCGGCGAGGAAGTGCGCATCATGAACGAGGTGCAGCTGTAGGGGGGGGGCGTTGACGTTGACGTTGACTTTTGTGGTCTTTGGACATGCTGGGCATGCTTCACGATGGGGGTTTGGTTTAATAATACCCATGGATATGGTGGCGTTTGGCGCTGGTTTAGCCACGGCTGGCATTTAGAAAACACATGTAAACAAAACAATCATTATGATTCCAGGAATAACCCCCCAATTTTCCGACTCTATTACGCGCGACGACAAATCTCCTCAAAAGTTGCTCTTCAATGGCATGGCTTCTCGCCCACTCCACTCCACCCACCAACCAACCATCACACCGCCCTAAAATTAATTCTGCCCGACATCCACCCCTCACCTCACCTCCTCCAACCTCCCAAAGTCCAACCACCAAACAGCAGTAAATACTCATACTCCCCCTTTGCGGCAAAAATTCCAACTCCCCAAGGCACAAGGCAAGCATAAGCAACCATGCCCCGCGAAGAATACCAAGTCCCCACCGGCGCCCCCAGCACCCGCGGCAACACGCGCGACGACCTCGCCTCCCGCTCCGTAATGACGTACCTCTGCGGCGACTGCGGGAGCAGCGTCTCGCTGGGCAAGGACGCGCTCGTGGCGTGTCCGCACTGCGCGGGGAGGGTCCTGTACAAGGAGAGGACGAAGAGGTATGTTCAGGGGGATTCCAAACCAAGATCGGGAGTCGCTGACGGTTCGGTAGAATGGTGCAGTTTGAGGCTCGGTAGGGTTGTGAAAAAAAATTTTCTATTTTGGCGTTGGCGTGTTGAAATGGATGGGATGTGGAGGATGGGAGAAACTTGTTGCACTTGGTCTAGGGAGGATCAAAAAAAAAAAAAAAAGAGGAAATGGAAAGGAAGGGGAATAGAATGTACACTCAAGTTCAAGTGAAGACAAGACCAAGATAATCCCCCGCCCCCCAAAAAACGCACATCACCTCTGCGTGTGCAAATACTTTGCGAAACTGGCGTCCGCCAGGATGGAATCTTCATTGTCCCCCACCGCCGCCTGGTACCGTTCCTGCAAGCCCTCCTTGGCAGCGTCGTCGTCGGAATCCTCGTCGTCATCATCGCTCGCCACCTCGACGTCGGAGCCGGCACCACCACCGCCATCTGCTGCTGCCGCCGCCGCCTCTGCCTGGGAAACGCTCATGCCCCCCATCATCCTGTCGAGCTCCCTGTCCCGCGCCCTCTTCTTCTGCTCCCCCCTCTCGTGGCGCCTCCTCTCCAGCTCGGGCAGGTAATCGCGCAGGAACTCTTGCCTCTTGTCCTCGACCGCCTCGAAGAAGTCGTCGACGCCCGTGCCCAGCCGCGAGCTGACGGCCACCATGCTCAGGTGCGAGTAGAACTCGTCGAGCACGAGGCTCATGCTGTTCAGCAGACTCCCCATGTACCCGGTGCCGCCCCGGCCGGCGCCGCCCTCGACGCCGCCGAGCGCGTCCGACTCCTCGTCCCGCCGGAGCGCGTCCTGGAACGAGTCAAAGTCCGTCATCCACTCCCTCGCAAACGACGCGTCCTTGACGTCCGTCTTGTTGAAGACGAGCACCATGGGCAGCTTGGTCTTGTACAGGATCGAGCAGGCGTAGAGCATGTTGGACATGAACGTCGACGTCGACGCCGTCCTCGGCGTGTCCACCACGTACGCCACCACGGTGGGGAACGACGACGCGAGCGACTCGAGGAGGATGGTGCCCGACGCGGACCATACGAACGCCTCGATCTGGCCGGGGGTGTCGACGATGATGCGGTCGACGGGCCTGCGGTCCGGCTTCTCGGCGTCGGGCCTGGCGCGCTTCTCGAGCAGCCCGATGACCTGGTCGACCTTGGTGGCGAACAGGTTGAGGGACGTGAGGATCCCGCCGTTGGGGCCGAGGTGGTACTGCTTCATGACCTCCTCGTAGTTGACCGAGTCGCGGATGTCGATGTTGGGCTCGAACGGGACGTTGAGCACCGCTGGGTCGAGGTTGATCACGTAGGGGGGCTGCCCTTTGCTGTGGAGGTGCGCGTTGATGCGCTGCATGAAGGTCGTCTTGCCGGAGCCTGCGAGGTGAGGAAACGAGAAGCGTCAGAAACCCCCCCCCAAAAAAAAGAAAAAAACTCATGGTGTATTTGTGTGTGTGTGTGTGTGTTTGGAGTTGGACCACCACCACAAGTTGTTTTGCTGGCTTGCCGCATCTTGACTGACCTGCCATGCCCACGCAGACGATGGCGACGGGGCGCGTCGCGTTCTCGCCTGATGTAGCCATGATATCGGCTTTTGGTGTTTTGGCGTTTGGGAAGTTTACCAAGACTGCGAAACGGTCAGACAGAAAATCATGACTTGTGAGCGCCGTCCAACAAGTCAAAAAAAGTCTGGGCCCGAAATTTGAAAAAAGGTGTCGTCAGAGCTGCCCCGCCTTTGCAGGGAGCTCCAGATACGATGCCCCCCCCCCCCCCCCCCACCATGAATTATTTGTTACAAATCTACGTGCCCCAATTTTTCGTTCCTCTCTAACAGCTGCCATCAGCTGTAAGTAGTACGTACTATTATTAGAGAGCTAGTTATAAGAAAAATACAAAGGGTATAAAGCGCTACTCAAACATACATTATTTTCTATATAAATCGCCTATAATTCAAGGTACTTGTTAATCCTAGCCCCTGTCTCCTTCGTTTCCAAGCTAACATCTGATTCGGCCCTTCGCTTAATCACCCCTGTTTTGTAGATTTGTCAAATAATTCAGGTGGTGTATCGTAGATCACGCCCACGCCGTAGTAATAAGACTTTGAGTATATGCAAGCAAGTATCCAAGCCAAGTCTCCTTGCATCGCATTGTCAATTATCTAGGCATCCATCTAATGCTTTCATCGCACCTTCACATATGAACATTGCAGCCATGTAGTAGACTCAGTGTAGATATAAGTGAGGTATTGATCGTCTCTACGGCAGAAGTAATGACAAGCTCCACAGGTCAGGACTGTTTTTTTTTTGCTTCAACCGATCGACTACCCCGACGCCACGACATGCTACTGCTCCCTGTCCGTGGTCCTGCTCTCGTCTTTTTCTTCAAGGGAACCTCTCAGCCTTCCGTTCCGCTGCTTCGAAACGTGGCACACAGAGCCGCATAGTGATGCGTCAGGTCTAATACATTCTGCGGCAGACTCGTGGCCTGTATTATGCTCCTGACCTTGACCGCACCGTCGTCCTCGATCAACGTGCGGATCGTGTGCAGCAGTTCCGGGCTGAACTCGCTGTACCAGCGGTACTGCCAGGTGACCAGTCTGATGATGGCCGCCACCGAGTCTCTGGTGTTCTTCGTCTTCTCGAAAACGCGCAACACGCCAGCCAACGACTTGGGGCTGAACCGAAGCGAGAGACAGGCTCTGTATGCCTCGACGGCCTCGTCAAAGTGTTGCAGTCGCTCGGCGAGGGCACCGAGAATTTCCCATTCTTCGGCAGACTTCTTATATTGCATCTGCTGGGCGCGGTACTGAGCCATCTGCGTGCGCCAGATGGTGTAGACGCGGAGATCTTCATACAGGACCATGAACAAGCTGTCCAGCCAACGCTCGCAGAGACGCTTCGTGTTCAGCTTTGATAAATGTTCGTCATTCTGGGTCGTCTGTCCACGCGGGTTAGCATCGAGTCCACTTGTGCTCATGGCAAACCCCCTCAAGCACACACACACACACACACACACACACACACACAAGTACAACGAGGCCAGAACTTACGTTATCCGTGTCAGCCTTGACCAACTGGGGATCAATGGTATGTGGAGGCTTCTCAACACTGCTGCCATCGCCATCGCCATCGCCATCGCCATTGGCATCCAAGGCATCTGCTGCGCTGCATCCCTTCTCCTCTGCCTGACCAGTTTCCTCATCTCCAGACTCTTCATCGCCATTGGTCATGGGGACAGGTGTGCCCCGGAGGCCGTCGATGCTGGGACTTCGTTTTAACGGGGCGGTATGCGATGCCTCTTGCTTCTCTGATCGATACTCGTCTTCCATGACGAACACGTTGCTTCGAATCTTGAGCAGCTGATCCCAACCGATTTTGGCCGTCATTTCCGTCAGGATCCGGTAGGCTTGCTTGAATGTGCCGCGGTACCCTGCTGCCCGCAAGCCCAGCAAGCTGGCGTCGACCTGTTCGGAAAACCTGGAGTCGGGCTCGCTGTCGATTTCATCTAATCGCGTTTCTGGCAGTATTGGCAAGTGCACCTCTCTTGCTTCGGGCATGATCGGTGTGTCTTTGTCTTGATAGGTGAACATGGGACACGAGTTTAGCGTGGTAAGAGCGTTCTCCCAGTCTTCCATGGCAACGTATACTTGCGCCAGTCTTGCCCATGTACCGAATTCGCTGGGGGCCGCAATCGTACTACGGTCGGCGCATCCAAGCGCCAATCTCAATATCTCATCTCGCTGCTCTGGCGTCTCGGCTTTTTGCGCCTTGTTGAGCAAGAATTCAGCCTGGGTGTCGAGCATCACATAGTCCATCGGCGTTTCCTGCAGGGACTGGTAAAGATTCTTGACGCCCGAAACTTCTTCGTTGCCCATGAACATGACCCTGGACAACAGAGACGAAACCTCAATGCTCTGTGTGCGCAGCTTCTCGAACAGATTAATGCCGGAGGCGTAGCGGCCCGTCGTTTCGAGATACTTGAGCAATCCGGTGGTGAGGTGATTGGACACGTTGGTCGGCACCTGGACAACCGAATCCGATCCCAACTGCCAGCCCCGGAAAAAAAGCTGCTCGGCAGCATTGAGGAACCTCTGCTCCGTTTCGGTATTGGTGATGGGGTTGAACCTCCTCACGCCCATGATTTTTCGAATCGTCTCGCCGCTTCCATTGTCGGCGTATGAGTATGCACGAAGCACACTGCAGAGATAGGTTTCGAGCCACAGGTCGTCTGACGCCTTTCGTTTCTCGCCTCGCTCGTCTACGCAGTAGCTCTCGACGGTACCGGGGATGGAGACGTGGACGCGCATGTCGAGTCGAGAGAATGCATTATAGCAACTGCCAGCTCTTCAATTAGATACAGAAACGGGATGTAGTATGCGAGAGCCTCTCATCCTCGACTCGTACCAGTACACTCCTTCCACAATTTTAGAGGTGGCGCCTGGGCCATTGTCCTTGTAGGTGAGGGTGTTGATGTAGGCAGCAAGACTGGCCGAGGACGATGCGTCGACGCCGGTAACATGGTGATAAATACCAGTCTGTGAAGCTTGTGTCAGATGCGATTGGCGAGCTAGAAGTACTCGTTGGGCTGCCGTACGTACCTGTTTCGCCGTGTTGCGCACACCTTGCTTCAGCAGATGGACCAGGTCTGGCGGGCCAAGCTCTCGCAGAGCAACGAGGGACTCGGTTCTGGCGTCGATGGATTCATGGAGGACCTCCTCGGTAACCCTGGTGAAGTATCAGTCATTTGAAAGGGCACATATCTCCAGGGCGGGTCGTACTCAGGCACAGCCGGGGCGACCATTGCGACGAGGAAGCTCCTTCGGGGAGCTATCGTCAGGAGAGAGACGCTGCTGGCTTAGCCGGTGTCGCGTGTGACGAAGCCACTTCCCAATGTTGGTGCCGTGGGTAAGGTAACTAATGCGCAGGCGGGGGATTCGGAGCAGTGCGTGCTGACGATTTTCAGGAGACTGGTTCGATTGATTGACGAGAGTTGACGAGAGTTGACGAGAGCTGACGAGGGCGGGTTCAACCTGATTGATGCACTGCGAGCTTCGGCTGGCACTTGACGCCAACGCCTTCACCTCAATCAAGGCTTTGCGTGGGTGGGGCCTGGGCCAGAAATGCATGGGCCCTGTGGCTAGTACCAAAAGGGGCTTAGTGCCCTTGCCGCTCTTGCCTGATTCGACGTCTTGTCTTGTCTGGCTGTTTGTTGCCCATGTTTGCAGAATTATCCAGGCCTTTTTCATTGCCTCAATCAAGGTTATACTCTGGCTTGATATCCTCCTAGACTTGTGTGCTATTATCTATCGTACGCGGTATCTAATCTGGCTTCTTCCCTGGATTCTGATCGTAGAGAGAGAGAAGACGACAAAAATCCGGCAGGAGATGATACCCTTGGCCTGCCTCGAGCACTTCCAGACAAGAGAGATAAGTTTGTTGAGAAAAGAGACACCAAAGCAATTTCCATCGCTGACTTGGTGGAACCCAACTATTCGTACGGACTACTTGGGCCTGTTTGTTCAATTCAAGAAATCTCATAAAATTCCTGAGTCCCAACACTATACTGAAGAAAGTGTTACCAGAAGCTCTAGTGAGTAGTCTACGGGTGTGCCATGCCATATTGTCAACGTGGCGAGCATCTATGACTGTGGGGGGAAAAAACACTTGTAACTGGTAACTTGCACTACTTTTTATCACTTGTTCATGTTTCGATAACTCGACCAACAGCATACTATTTGTGAAGGGATGCAATGTGGATGTAAGATGAGATAAAAAATTGATAAATGTCAAAAAGAGAAGAAGCTATAGAGGTAAGGAAAGCTCTACATATTTTAATTTAAAGCTTCTCAAGAAGGGAAGATCCTCTCGGGCGTCAAGAGAGCTTTAGGAGTCGAAGGAGGTAATTGAACTCCGAGCGCAAATCCCAACCTTGGGCTCGCCGTCAACGGCACACTGCCCAGTGGTAGAACAATCGTTCTCCTTCGGGGCACACCTGAGCCAGATGCTCTTGGACATCCAGCCTTCCTTCCACAGGGTATGACATTGGCCTCTGCTGGCATAACCATAGCCGTAAAACTGGCCGTCCTGGGGGCAATTCTCATATTCGTAGTAGGCGATCTGGACTTGACCTGAAGGACAGTCGCCAATGTCAGGAATTTGCAAAGAGCCAATGTTGCAATGGGTGTTTACGCAAACGCCATCCTCGTGTTGGGAACCAGGAGGGACGGAGATGTCGCTGTTTATGGACTTTTTGCCCGGTACGGCGGGGAGGGGGTTGCATCCTGCATGATAATAACCAATGGCGCGGTAAGTGAAAGTAGCCTTTACACAAACTTGTTCACCAGCGTGGAGATCGCTGCAGACTATTTATAGGTTAGTAGGTGGTTTTTTTTTTTGAGGGGGGAGGTAGGCTGGAGATTCGGGGCGCTGGCGTAATTACGTTCATCACCATTGCCGTTGGTGTAAGCTTTCGTAGGATTCCATTGGCGGCTGTGCAGGCTGTTAGTGCAAGATTCAGACCACAGGGGCCGGCCGGGTTGTTACTTACATGTCAGACCAACTGATTTTATAAGTTTGACTAACTGAAAGGCAATTGTCCCCAGGATGAACCGTGTGCCATTGGGTACATTCAAAGCTGCTCAGTTTTCCATGACCACGATCATTCCCAACATCATGACCATCACCATTCGTCTGTTTTGGGGTGTCTGATTTGTGGTGTTTTGGGTTTGAACCCAGCTTCTTTCGACCCGCGGCATCCAGCCCGTCGACACAATAGGGCTGCCCGGCGATCATTGATGTGCACTGCTTGTTGACGCTGGGGTTGGTATTAATGAACCAATCAACATCAAAGGGTTTGAAGGGGGGTTGATTCTGCTGCTTGGATTGGTCGGCAATCCCCGTGCAAGTGTCACCCCTTTTAGGTGTGTACGACTTCAAACAGCCTTGAACCTCTGTGGCGGCGGAATCAGCCCGGGCTGCGACGGTGGCGGGGTCATCATACACAGCGCCGTCAGCAGGCAGCCGCCTCACGAGCGCGTGCGAAAAGGAAGAAGCCGTGAACAGCAAGACGGCTGACAAAAGGGCGGAAGAATGCATGGTGACGAAGACGATCTATGATGCCAAATGTGAGTGTGAAGAAGGTTGGTGTCCAGTCCATTTTGACGGAGCTGGCTCTTGACCTATTTATGTATAAAATCATCCTGGATATCTATCTCTTCGAACAATGTCCGAATAGCGAGCAAACCCTGGAACCCTGGAACCCTGGAAGAGTCGGAAAAGTGTACACTCCAGCATCATCATCCAGCATCATCATCCAGCATCATCATCCAGCATCATCATCCCCCCCCCCTTGTTTTGCCTTGCGAAAAAATACAAGACACTTGATACACCTATAATTAGCTAACCTGGCAGACCCAAATCCTATCATCTACGTATGCATCATAGCCTGAATTAGTCGCGTACACATATGTACTCCGTTGTAGGATGCTGTCCATGCTGTCCAGGGCCACGGCTAATAGGATGCCCAGGATTCGAACCCATGACCTGGCGCAACCAGAAGGAAGGACGCACTACTCCGTGTACTCCGTATGTACGTGAACAACGCGACAACGGATTGCCTCGTTATTATTGCGTGGCCTCGCGATACCGGCAATAGCAGGCTACGGAGTACATGGACAATTCCCATCATTGCCATGGCTTGGCGAGTGATTAAAGTGCGCTATATTTAGCCGATACTTCTAATTGTAATTCGTTTCGTAGGGGGATTCGGAGTACCTGCAATGCGAAAATGCTCCTTTGGCAATTCAACAAGTCCACAAGATTCCTGAAGAGGAACGAACCACAACCACAACCCCCCCCTTGCACCAGCATCACAAAACCACATGACGCTTTTAAATGCCGCGAAATGTGCTCTCGCTGTTGCGTTGCAGGTTGCAGCAAGTGCACACATACATATCCTGCGTTATAATATATGTGGGACCGGCAATGTATGGAGGTGCCTTTTCCGTTCTAGGCCTAGCCTAGACGCGCTTGAATCCTCCAATGAACCGTCAATAAATCCGTATTAGCAGCGTCATTGCACGTTTGCAATTATGTAATCCGCATGCATCTGCTCTCGAGAAGGCCTGCGCGCCGGGGAACCCACCCCGCGTGCCTTGCCATTTCCGAGCTATCCGTTTGTTGTCAAAGAGGATACATATGTACTCCGTAGAGAGGGTAAAAGAGGGGGGCAGTTCATGCATTCCCGAGCTATCCGCTGTAACATGTAGAAGTGGGGTGCCGAGTAACATGTATGTACTCCGTAAATAACGCAACTATTACCCAAGTTTCCAACCCAAAAAAAAAAAAAAAAAAAAAACCCTTCCAGAAGGTTCCCTGCACGAAAACGCAAAGATGCAGAAACAAAATTTTGATTTAAGGATAAGCACCCCCACCCACCATCTTACGGACTTGTTATGGACTCGTATTACGGTCCGTATGTAGGCCAGAAATGGGCTGACCGGTGTCCGCCCCACACAAGGAAGGGCTCCCTCCGACCTCAATTCCCGTCATATAATTTCGTCGAGCTATCACAGCCCGTTATGGCCGGTTGATCGCGCAGGTCGAGGTGGCATCAGGGTCATCCGAACTTCTCTCTTTATGCGTGCCGTTGTCCGTCGCGGCATACTCCGTAATAATACACCCATCTCCTGGAGTTGATGTGGTGTTCATATGCACTGCTGCTGCTGCTGCTGGGCTTCCGGGAACTCAAAAACTCTCGAGTGCCTGCTTCATCTGCTCACCAAAGTTGGTAATGACAACGTCTGGGGCTCGGATGCCGTACCGGTCGAGGAACTTGCGAACGCCATTTGCAAGGAACTGGAACCCTTTCAAGCCTCTCGTTGTCAATCATACCGAATGCCGCGTTAAGGACAGTGCCCAAGCAAGTCTGGCCCGTGACTTGGAACCAGGGGAGGGGAGGGGGCCAACTTGAAGTGATTCGTATTGAATGTGTCGAAGCTGATGATCTCAGAGAAAACGCCTCCACATCCGGACACGGTCGTTCCGGAGGTATATGTCAGATCTTCACCACCGAATGAATGCCTGGAACATCCTTGCTAATCGAGTCGCGAAGCCCGGGTGGAGAGGGAAACTGCTGGTCTAGTTATCATCATGGAGGCACACTGCCGACACCTTCCGTGCCATCATTGAGAGATGTCGGGACTGGGCTGTTGAACTGCTTGAGCGGTCCGAGTTGCCTGACGAGGTACTCGACAGGGCGGGGCAATGACGATGGGGGGGGGGGGGGGGGTTAGATATTGCAACGCGTCGCGATGTGCTAACGGGTCGACGTTGTGGCGGGCGTACGGCGACCATGCGGCAGAATCGAGTACGTGCGAGTATTTGATTGTCTTGATTTCGTTGTCGTATAAGAAAACACGTTCAAGGTCGATGATATTCAAGTCCAGCCGTCCCTTATTACCACAAGGAATGATGTACTTTATGGAGTAAACCGCATTGCTACCTTGCCCTAAATCTTACATCATGAACTTCTCCAGCCTCATGTTCATTTCCACTGGCTTGGTCAACCGCAGTCAGCCTCGAGCAGCGTGGGCCAAGTTCCCCCGTTTCCAATCGCCATCTTGACGATTTCGATGGGAAATGCCGTCATCTTGATGCCAAACTTGTTTCCGCCGGATTTGAGTCCTCTGGGTGAGCAAACTTGCTGCGCATTCAATAATCCGTTGTTACGCGTGTGATGACGTACTCCAGCCTTCTCCTTCTTGTTCAGGAAATGATGTGCTTGTTTTTCCGATATTATCGAGAATGCACTGAATACCTTGTACATATGCCTTTTGATCCAACGGCTATGTTGAATCCAGTCAGGCATGTGATGTTCAACATGCGCTCCTCAACTGCCGTGTACCGTGTATCCTAAATGAAGTCCCGCCCCCGAATTAATGATTCCCGTGACGTATTAAAAAATCTTGGAGGCCTAGAACTGCTAGGTGAAAAAAATGAGGTCACTCCTCTTACAAATTTACGTGGAAATATACCTCTTCAATTTTGGGCCCAGTTACTACTGCATGATTGAAAAATCACTACTGCATGTTTACGTGTTGCTTTTTGACATGGCCTCGCTGATATTACCGGGTGATGTGATCCGTACGAGTTTCGTAAAGGAGCTGCCAAGTGACTACTCCCCCGTGACTGCGATGAGCCGAGTGCGCACTCTGAGAGGACCAAGATTCAGTGATGAGTAATCCGTAGGAAAGGACCAAACGGGCAGAAGAAAACGTGACCCTGTTCTGCCGACTGATAAGTGGCCCGTGCACGAAAGCGGTGAGCCTGGCCGAATTAACGAGAACGAGAACATGTTTTCGATCCAAGTCTTGTTCTCAAAGTTGCAGCACACCTAGGCTGAAGTTGACTAGACGAGTCACCTTTCCAGAACCAAGGTCCGTCGTAGATGCAATGAAGAACTTGGGCATTGCTGGGAAGTTTCTCGGGCATTCCAGCCAGTTCACTTTCACGCAACCGTTGCTATTCGCAGTAGTATGGAATCCGTACCCACTTTCATATCCAACGAGTGCGTAAAACAATGCAGCAACGATGCCTTCACTACAGCAGCAACTGAGCCTGAAACAGAAGAGGCACTTCATACTATACGCCTTGGAAGTCGTCTTCTCAAGCAAAGCACTGTGGCCTGGGCTAGGGTCACAGATTTTTTTTTCCTTCTTTTTATCATATTGCAATATGTGTGTGAATTACAGTGAAGCATCCCTAACTAGGTTTAGTCTTCGGCGCATGAAGGATCTTAAAATTACCTATATGTGAGGATTTCGAGCTTTTCTACTCTCGGATTGGCTTAATGAAGGGTGATTCACTGAGTGCTTGACTTGATGCAAAAAAAAAAAAAAAAAAAGAATTAAACCCACAACAACAACTACTACTACCACAACTCATTCCTCCTCATACACTTCTCAACTCTCAGCACTTACATTTCCTCGCAAAGAACCCGTACTCCCCCAAACACGAGAATGAAGTTCATCGCAATCGCCATATCCACGCTGTTCGCCAGCCTTGCCATGGCCAGCCCAGCCATGGCCAGCCCAGCTTCTCTCCCCGTCAACGAAGACTGCAAATGGGTAGGTCGTCCGTCCTCATTTCCCGTTCATTGAAACAATTGCTCACTCTGCTCGTCACGCTAGCAACCTGATATGCACAATCACAATGGGCCCAAGGTTTGCGTCCCTGACGGCTATGTGCAATAGATGGGACCACGAACGGGGGGGTCGGTCTCAGGTGGAGGCGTGTTATTGGGAGTTGGTCGGCTTGGTCGTTGCATGCAGTTCTTCTCGCGGGAGATCAAGCTCAGCGCCAACCGGTATAGATGGATCTGGAAGGGAAATGGTCGTGGTATATCTGTCTGGCATTCGTGTCGGATACAACTTGATCCAAGTCGCTATCCTTCAAGATGATGGCCGAGACAGCGTAAACAATTCAACTTGGGATATGAAGTTGCGTCTTGCTAGGCAATCTATTCTCAGGACTTGGCTTCGCTCTCCCCCCGAAATGTCAGTCGTCAAGAAAGTCGCTCTTATTGAACACGCCGCCGCAACCGATTCTGTAACAGTGTCTCGTATCTCATTCCCACGTTATGCATCGCAAGCTCCCCTCTCAGCTAAACCTTGGTCTTCTCCTGATTAACATGAAGGCTGAGATTCGTGTTCCTAATCACTTGCTCGTCCGAGCCAATGAAAGCCTTGTCACCGAATGCAGTAGCAATCTCCTCCAGCGTGTGCCCGGCCGTCTCAACGTAGTAACTCCAAGACAGGAAGGCGGAAAACAGACAGAAACCCGCAATGACCACATAGAAGTAGCCGTGGATCCCTGCAAAAGCATCTGGTGACACCATGCCGATGAAGAAGTTGAAGATCCAGTTGCTCGTGGTCGCGAGAGCCATACCCTTGCTGCGTCCTCGGAGCGGGAAGATCTCAGCTGGCAGAAGCCTGCGATAAAACACGTCAGTTACAAAAAGCTCAAGAAGGACGTGATGATGGGCACAAGCATCTTACCATGGCATAGGACCCCACGTGAATCCATAGACGATGTTGTAGAGCATGACGAAGGCGTACTGCCCATTGGCTTTGGTCTGAACCGGCAGGTCGGCCTGCGTGAAGCCACACACTATGCCGAGCAAGACCGCCATGGCCAGACCGCCCAAGATCAACAGCGGCCGCCGGCCCCATTTATCAGCTAGATACCAGGTCGTGATGGTCGCGGCAGTATAGGGCACAGCGTTGGCAGCCGTGTAGAGCAGAGACTTGCGGTCGTCAAACCCAGCTGAAGAGAGTGTGCTTGGAAGATAGAACGAAATGATGTTGATTCCGTTTAGCTGTGCGAACATTTGAACGGTGATGCCGACAATTGTGCGCTTGCGATAAAGGGTGAACATTTCCTGAAGATAAAAAAGAAAGGACAAAACCCCACATCAGTTTACATGGCAATTGCATGTTTGCGAAAATGTACTTGCAGCTTACCTTCCAGCTCGAGGTCCCCAGCGTTCTCTCGTATCGAACTGCCTCCTGAATCTCCATGAACACGCTTTGGACGTGCGGAGCGTTGACGTCGCCTTTGCTGTGCAAGTCGGCCACTGTCTGGAGACTTTCTTTCATGAACCCTTGTTTCGCCAGCCAACGTGGGGTTTCGGGCAGGAAGAAGGACATTGCGAGGAGTATGAAGGACAGAATAATCTGGATAATGAAGGGCCCCTGCCACGACATGGGGCTAGGAAGGAGAAAGTGGAAGCCATAGTCTACCCAGCATGAGAGCATATAACCAGCGATAAGAAAGGTGTACTCGATTCCAACCATGAGTCCACGACGATGTGGTGCCGCGATCTCTGTCTGAATAATCGGTACTGTCATCGAAAGGAACCCAACGCCTAGGCCTTGAATCGTACGACCTGCAACGAATGTGTTGAACCCAGGGGCAAATATCTGGATAAAGGCGCTGAAGAAGTAGATAAAGGCCCCTAGTCGAACGCATTTCTTCCTGCCCATCATGTCGCCCAACGGTCCGGCAATGAGTGCTCCCAAGGCAGCCGAGAGCTGCAAGCAAGAGACGGAGATGCCAGTGATGGTGGGGTTGACCTGTAGAGTCGTGCCGTCTGCACCGCCATAGTCCTTGTAGAACTTAGATACAAAGACCGGGTTGACAAGCAGCCCGGACATAATGCCGGAATTGTAACCGAAGAGAGCATCGCCGAGACTACCAAACGCGCAGGTTGCGAAAAGTAATGGGTTGCCCTTGATGGGATACCGGGCTGATATCTTGGAAGGTCTCAGCTTCTTCTCCAGCCAACTCTGATTAGGGTCATGGAAGTTGTCGTTGGTTGTCTGGAGCCCGGTGGCATGATCCACGGACTTTGTCGAAGAACCTTGTTGCTCATTGTGTATACTGAGCCCGTCCATGGAAAGGGAGCTCGTGACTATGTCACCAGTATCAAGTATGTGATGATTTATGAGGTTGTAGTTGAAAGGAGACTTTACTTTGGGCGGCGAGGATGCGAAGCATAATATAATCAATATATTTCTTTGGAGAAAAGGGTTCCGGGGATGTCTGGGGGTGGGGAGGGATCTGGGGAAGTGCAACACATGGTCACGACTCACGATGAAGTCAAAGCCCCCGCCGGTTGGGTTGCCATTATTATGGACAACTCTCGAAACTGAATCGCCATTCTGTCACCGAACCATTGCGATCCGTAGCACCTGTGTTTCAGACCTTTCCCATGCTGGCGCGTTGAACTAGGCCAGTGCGCCGGTGGGCCATTCGACATGGCGATTCCGGAGGCATTTGGCTTTGGTTCCACGCGAGTTCCGATTCAGCCCCGTGAACCAGACTCCAACGGCTTCCTCTGCTGCAAGGGGGAGCAAGAGCAAATGATTGATGAATCCACTATCGAGGATCTAATCGTCAGGTGATCCACCTGTTTGGCTAAAAAAAAAGGCCGATGAAGTAGGGTAAGTAAATTGTCAAAAGTGAGCTGTAAAGACAACGATTGTAAAGTATGTGCTCTTGTCTTCAAATCACTGTTTCTGAGACAGTAGCCCTGGCTTAGGTTTAGGTTGAGATGCGGAAATAGTGTAACACTTCTCCAGGCGTGCAACTTTTTCGTTACGTCACTAACTAGTGAAGCGTGTTCAGACTCATGACGTTGATTGGATTTTTGCGTAGAAATACATCCGAAAACCACTCTCAACGTGGGCGTTGAGATTCTGTAGAGATAAATTAACTCGGTTTGATATCGAGAGTAGACGATGCCCAGTATTTGTTGGCTGCTAGATATCCGCGAAAAGTACGGTGATTTGGTAAAGGCTACAGGCAGCTTGTTGCGGCGGCATCTTCGACACGCATTGCTCACCGTTGGCATCGGCAACATCATACGACTGCACGGAACTAGTTTCGTAGAGCACTGTTTCCGGCGGTTAGTCGAGAAAATCTGACAAGTATCAAAGCGGCGACGGAGAATGCCGGGCCATCCGTCACATGATTCTCAAGATACAATGAATGGGGTAAGTTTCATTCTCACGAATTACTGAAAAGACTTCCCGCCACCCGGCCGGAAGAGAGATTCTCTCCCTCATCATGTGTCTCCAAAGTGGGGACGGTTAGGGGCAATTATAGCCCCTCCCGGACAACCTCCCGGACAATTTATGTCTCGCCTTATTACACTGGGGTAAAACAAGTTTGCCTTCAGATTGCCACGGATTGATTCGTCGACAGCAGCAGGAAGAACCATTGGTGGAACTGTTGGTGAAATGAAAACGTATAAGATGAAACCTGCTACGCCTCTCCTCGTCAATATAGCCCATGTGCGTGGTAAATTGTAAACATTTACTCCCCAGAGTCTTCACATCCACACGCACCCATTCTCCTCAATAGCGCAATCATGCCAGTAATCGAGCCGAAAACATTTTCAAACTACAACCAGTCGAAATGTGAAGTTGATATCGTGCATCCCACAGCGACCACAGAAGGACAGCGTCTTGCAACCCGAGGAAAGAGTGTGAGAAACCCGACTTGCTCAGCAACACCGCAAGCCGTGCTAACAAGGAATTCGCAGAACCTTTCCTTCATTCTGAAGAAGCCACACGATGTCGAATTTGCCGAACGACCTGTACCTGAGCTTCCTACACCACACGATGTCCTCGTAGCCGTCAACTATACTGGCATTTGCGGCTCCGATGTACATTACTGGCAGCATGGCGCAATTGGCCACTTTGCTGTCAAGGACCCAATGGTATTGGGCCACGAATCAGCCGGAACAGTTGTTCAGGTCGGAAGCGCCGTCAAGTTTCTAGTTCCCGGCGATAGGGTTGCGCTGGAGCCAGGTTATCCCTGCCGGCGCTGCGATGGTTGCCTGGCTGGTCGATATAATCTTTGTCCAGATATTATTTTTGCCGCAACGCCTCCCTATGACGGCACACTTACAGGCTTCTGGGCTGCCCCGGCCGATTTCTGTTATAAACTACCAGAGCATGTTTCGCTTCAACAGGGCGCCTTGATTGAACCCCTTGCGGTTGCCGTGCATATCGTCAAACAGGCCGGCATAACTCCTGGTACGAGCGTTGTAGTCATGGGCGCAGGCCCTGTCGGTCTTCTATGCGCCGCGGTCGCACGATCGTTTGGTGCTTCCAAGGTTGTCAGTGTCGACATCGTTCAGACGAAGCTTGGGTTTGCCAAGGCCATAGGATCAACACACACATATCTGTCACAACGAGTCTCGGCCAAAGAGAACGCAAAGGCCTTACTAGAGCAATGCAGCCTTGGGAATGGCGCGGATGTGGTCATTGATGCAAGTGGTGCCGAGGCTTCGATACAAGCTAGCCTGCACGTCGTTAAAGTAGGCGGGACGTATGTTCAGGGCGGAATGGGCCAGTCAGACATTACATTTCCCATCATGGCCATGTGCCAAAAAGAGGTCACAGCACGAGGGAGCTTCCGTTATGGACCTGGAGACTTCAAGCTCGCGGTGGAACTGGTATCGAACGGAGGCGTGGCTGTTGAAAAGCTGATCACGGAGGTGGTGCCATTCGAAAAAGCTGAGGAGGCATTCCGGAAGGCCAAGTCGGGAGAGGCTGTCAAGATGTTGATCGCAGGCCCCAATGAAGCAGTAAATGTGTAAAGGCATGCATGACGCGGGAATGCAAAATTTAATCAATCTTCGTGCCTTCCAACGCCTGGTCATCTGGTCATCTGGTCATCTGGTCAACTTGCAGATTTCAAATCCAAGGTGGTCGATTTGACAAGGACACTCGTAGACCGTAGGGAAAGAGCAAAGGCGACAGCAGCCAATCAGACCGCTGCAAGAAGCAAGTCAAGGCCCCCACCCCACGCTGGACAGGCATTTCTGGACAGGGGTGCAGTGTGTGCAGTGCAGCAGCTTCGCGCGACGCGATCGTCTCTAATAAAATAGCATTTGGTGCATGTGGCCATCGCAACTCAAAATCCATCTCAATTCTTTTCATCAACTCGGGCTGCGACACGCGACTTCATGGAAAGTGCTGACTTTGCTTGCCATCCTCATGCTGCAGGCTTCAATCTCGCTATATTATACCTGCGACAATGGTAAGCTATGCCTCCATGCTGCATGGGGATATATCCTGGCCATTCTGAAGCTAATCCCGCCCAGCCTGCTTTTCAGGCAATCAACCTCGAGCCGGAGGAAAACGAGGATGAGCAGATTGACACCACGAAGGAGCTGCACGTAAGTTGTTTGATGCTCAGATTCGCACCGCCAGACACGTTGACTCAATCTCCCAGGTTGATGAAGCTCTCAAACGATTCCAGGCGGCCCTGAAGCTGCATGCCCAGGGCCCAAAGTCTCGAGATGCCGCCACCTCCGCCTACCGAGAACTATTCGAATCTGAAATATTCGAATACCGCGAAGCAAGGACTGACTACGAACGAGCGGAGCGACAAGCTGATGGGCGACCGGAAATATCTGCGGTTGATGGCTTTGCAACTTCGCTAGACATCGACGCTGGAGGTGCTGATGGTAATGCGGCGAGCCTCTCCCAGGCCCTGTACATGTCGTACAAGAACTACGGACAGTTCTTCTTGGACAAGCTTAGGGATGGGTGCAAGACAGATTCGGCGTGGAAAAAACAGCTGCGATTGAAATACGGCATCTGTGATGCCGACAAAGTACTTGATAACTGGACCGCCGCGCTTGACCAAGACCCGTCCGATCCCGAGCTATGGAGGAGGACGGCTCGCTTCGCCAGCGCTATCAATTCTCGTCGAATTAAGCGATATTGTCTCGAGGCTGCAGTGGAATTAGACGACGACCCTGCCATCACGGAGGTCCTACCGCCGTCGCTTGCAGAAGGCCTCGCCGGACAGCAATTGAAGGAGCATCTACTGATTTTGGATGACGACATGTCACTCTCGCACCCCGTCATGGCTCCTTGGTTGAATAGAGAGATGCCGAATCTGTTGAAACGTCAACTAGATCCAATCCCCTTTCTTCCCGACCCCACAGCCGTGCTGACACCACCGCCATCGAGCCCAATTCCTGTAGTCAATCGGGAAGGAAACAGGAACAGCGGTTCTCTAAGCAAAGGGCTCCCCGAGGCCAGCCACGAGCTTCCTCCAGAACCCATCAAATCGTGGTCCGAATTGGGAATAGAGCTCATGAAATGCATGCAGGATACCAAGGGAGCTCTGCAGGCCTGTCGCTCTATTCTTGACGCTGCCCAAGAGGACGCAAGGATGAGCTCCCAAGCAGAACCAGAGACTGAATCTGCAACGGACCCTGCACCGGAACCTGAACCAGAGCCTCACCCTCGGCCGGAAGTCATGCCGAAAGTGGAAGAAAGGGTTGAGCAGACAGTTGAAGAGCCACAACCCGTCCGCCGGTCAACCAGGCACGGATCTAGAGCTAATAATAACAAGGCTAAATCGCTAGATGTAAAAGACGACACATACACAAATGGACCCAAGGAATCCGTCAAGGAAGCAGACCAAGAGGCGAATGAGAGGTCGACGTCTGTTTCGGCTAGAAAACGGTCGCAGTCTGCCGCCGGCCTGCCAGAGGGCGCCGACGACGATAACGCGGCTGACAAGAGAAGCAAAAGGGTTCGACGACGTACGGAAACGACTCTCCCCGAAGAAACCACAGACCCAGGCAATTTAGCCTCCTCTCAGTTGCAACCGTATCAAGAGAGTGACCGCAATCTTTTCCAGCTGACCAAGGCTATCTTGGAGAACATCGGCGTCGAGGACGCGTCAACACTTGGCTATGTGCAAGAAGTTGTTGACTCATGTTCTACTGATGACCGGACCTCGAAAATCACCCACAAGGGTGCCAGGGACTTGCGAAATGCTGTCTTGAACTTCAACGAGGACGTCGCCAACGTGCTTCTCAACAAGAATGAACAAGCAACTTTGGGGTTGTCGTCTTTTCTGGAACATACCAAGTCGGGCTCACAGGACCAGGACGATGTGCCCTTATTTGATGAAGATGAAGGTCTCGGACAATTCTCAAAAATGGTCATGAACGACGCTGAGTGGATGACCAGCGACGACGTCGCATTTGAATGGGTCAAAGCCATGAGTGAAAGCTATTCGAGGTCAAAATGGTCCGACACACTGAAAGTCACCGTCGTTCAAATGTTGAATCGGGCTGATGCGATCTTGTACAATCGCATCACAGGCATTCTGGAAGCACCCATGGTGCCAGTGGAAGAACTGCAAGGACTAAGCAAGATTCTGCCTATGCTTTTTGAACTTCACATTGATATTTATGAAAGAATAACAAACCCAAGCAGCGCAGTCGATTATGCAACACAAATGGAAACCAAGTACCGACTAGACAGGTGGCTTCAAACAATGTCAATATATCTGCAGTTGCAGGATCCGCCGCAAGATGACCCTCTTTGTGCCAGATTCATGTGGGCGTCCGTCATGGCCTCTTCCCTCACTGAGAATCCTGTACGAGAGCACATCATGCTACTATGGACATCCCTACGGGACTACTTGGCCAAAGAAGACGTGGACACCATCAAGCTGCCGAACAATGTTGTCATGCCCTTGATATCACCATCCGCTGCAGAGCGAGAGTTATCCAAGCTCACCACCATGGATTTTTTCCTCGGCCTTTTCCAGGACGAAATGATGGACCCCGTGACAGTAATCGATACGCTGGAGCCTGTTCTGAACCCAACATCCGTTTTTGTGTCGCATGGTGGACCAGGCGACCCAGACACAGAAAAGCACGACCAAGAAGATGACCATGACGTTGTTCCCGACAGCATGGACAAAGCCAAAGACGAGGAAACTGATAACGAAGCAGACGAAGGCGATGAAGGGTCCGCATCATCGAACGTACCAATCGCTAGCCAAAAGCCCATTTCTGAGAATGCATCGCAAGATTTGAAAGATCTGTGGAAGTTTCTCTTGAATAGCAGCACCGAGTTGCGCCTTTTCTTATGGTCCCGCTTGGGAGACGCGTACGAAGCCATTGGATATCCGACGAAGAGATTTTCATGTCTTCTGAAGAGTATAGAGATGGTCATTAACGATATGGAAGGGGACAATTACGCCAAAATACCGGACGAGTCACGCAAGCATCTGTTCATGCGAACGCTCAAGTCGCTCGATGGACTGATCATTCAGTCTTTGTCAATGTCTTTGAACGATCACACAGCCTTTGACATCATTGATGATGCACATTTGAAATCGAGTTCTGCCGCTATCGCCAAAATATGCACATTCTTGTACGTGTCTTCTCTTTGTGAGGACGAGTCGCGTCTTGGCACAGCGGCCTTACCAACGAGCAACGCCACGTTTATCGCACTGATCAACAAGCTCCGGGACATGCAGGTTCGTGCATGGTGCCTTCTTTTCACCATGTTCAAGATTGGCCTCTCCCATGCTGAGACGTTGTCACCGGAAAGTAGCATTGCCGGTTATCTCGCCGCCATTCATCGCGTTTTCGGTCTTCGAAAATTCTGCAAATCCTCCAACAAGATTTTCCTCAAGGTGATGCGTATGGAGCTACTCAGACTTGGGAAAATCGAAGCATGGGAGGATCATTTCGAGCAAGTTCTTTACGACTTGTATGGTCTAAAGTTGGGAGTTGGCGTTTGGGAAGTACAAGACCACGCTTGTCCTTACGAAAAGCTTGAGAAACGACAAGCCATGCAGTTAGTGGAAAAGATTATGATTCTTGCCAACCGCATGACGATGAAAGATCTTCTCAAATCGGACCTGAAAACAACAATTGAGCATATACAGCAGACAATTGGACAGACCAAATCGACACCTCAGATGATACATAACTTGCGCAACTTTACAGAGATGCTGAAGAAGCCAATCCACCCACTCCGTCTATACCAGGCGCTTTCTGGCAACGTCTTGGTGGATTGCGTCGCAGTGAACATCCCCGAAGCTGCCCTCGCCCGGCACGGCTGGTTCTTCTTGCTGGGCATGATCGCCCTTACCAAGTTCAAGGGCGTGGATCTGAATCGGCGCCAGACCCCTGGAGCTACGGACGATTTGCGCATTGGAGCTACGTTTCTGAGACTGCAGTTGCAGTTCACTGCGGATCGATGGGATGCCTGGTTCCGACTTGCCGAGTGTTTCGACTACGAACTGGACGAGTCCGTACTATGGACTGCGGACAAGATGAACAAGGATCGCTCAGAGTTGGTTAAGTTTCAACGAAATGCAATTCACTGCTACACTTTGGCTCTCTCTCACTCACGCCATGAGCAAGTCGCAGCAAATGATGGCGATCCGCTTCATGACTTGTACCACAAGTTCGGAATGAGGCTGTATTCTTCCAGCCGAGAGCCATTCGCAATGGAGCCGTTCCAGCACTCCGACCAAGAAAGATTCTTCATTCAGGACATGGGTGCTGGCACCTTCAAGAGGATCTTACACGACCAAATGTCACAATACAAGGTCTGGAAGCTGGCTTCGCGCTTGTTCCGGATGGCTATGGGGAGAGATCCTCGTAACTGGAAGTGAGTGATTTCCCCGCCTTTCGTGACGGGCCGCCAAGCTTGCGCTAACTGATTCTATGATATGATAGAAACCCATACATGCTGGCCAAATGCTACTGGAAAATGTATCAGACGCCCGAAGATCGCCTCGACACTACGGATCAAAAAGCCCGCATCTCAATAAAGACGCTACTGGACATCTTGAAGAAGTCGATTGAGGTGGTGGCCCCTAATGCCAGGAAGTCCAAGAACAGTGACCCTATTCTGGAGCCGCATTACAAGCTAGTTTCTATTCTGCACAAGTTGGTAGGTCGCGGCGACATCTCCGCGGCCGACGCGTCATGTCTATTAGCTAAACAGCCCTTCGGAGTCATCGTGAACCCCAACGACCACTTTTCCTCTTTTACAGAACCCGAAGACTGGGAAGAATATATTATCCGCAACCTGACCAAACTGCGGGAGAAGGACAAGTCCAACTGGCAGCACAGGATTGTCATGCGCCATGCCAAGATCCTGTTTGATGAAAGTAACATTGGGAACGGCAGTGACGGCGTTGTTGAGGCCAAGGCGGCATTTGCCATACTTAAGGAGAACATGTTTACCAAAACGATGGTGATGAATGTGTGGAAGTGTGATGCCGAGCGCCCAGGCCGGCACCATGTATTTACTGAGCAGTACGTGCGCTTCATGACAAAGCTTCTCGTCATCATGTCAAACCGAACCGATCTGGAGCTTCTACTACGACGACTGCGCAAAAAGGGCGCGGATTTCTATCACTTTGCAGACTTGTGGCAATACAGCTGTACTGCCTATGTCAAGTTGTTGCGGGCAGCCTACAAGATGCCAGTGACGACCGACGAGGCGTTCAAGAACATGTCGAACGAAGAGTTTGAAATCATGAGCGAACGCATCACAGAGTGGGCGGGTGGCGATGGGCCCCCGAACACATCTTTTGAGTGCATGAAGGAGGCTATCGAAGTGAAGAAACTCAATGGCAACTTGATGAAAGTTGCTCCCATCGATGACCTCATCAATGACTGCTACACAACGATATACAAGGACGTGGCTGGAAAACTACCAGGATTGGAGCCCGGAAAAGTGATCGAGGAACGCAACCAGGCCAAGGAGGTCGCAGCTCGACTAGAGGCCATCACCCAGGCCGAGTCGAAGACACTAAATGCTTTTGGTCGTCTCCTCAACACACCGATCGGTGGAGGAGACAGCGCTGCCGGAACGGCCACGCCCCTAGAGACAGACAAGACAGAGGCCATTCCTCGTGCCAAAAGACTGGCTGGGGTGCGAAGACCTGAAATACTTCGCAAAGCAGAGCAGGCAGTTCTGCGCGCTTTGGAAGCACCGAAACCGGGCGTTACGAAGAGCCGTAGAGGTAGCATATCCAGCACAAAGCGTAGCAGCCACACCTTGGCTCATCCTGGCCTTGATGCTGGCAGCGATGACGAAGATGAGGACGGACCAGATGCCCAAGTACGACGAGAAGCTGGGGAAGATTTCGATGAGGAAATGGGAGAAGCATACGAAAATGAAGAGACAGTGGAGGACGATGCCCGAATGGAAGAAGGAGATGAGGATGAACATACTGGTAGCATACACGACTCAGCCGACGATGAAAGCGACCTCAGCGATGTCCCCGAGGGATATGACGATGATGTCCCGCCCGGTCTTTTGTTCCCCAACTTGGGTCGCAGGTTTGGATCGAACGGTGATGACGTGGACAGCGATGATGTAGAGGAGGAAATCGAGGAAGGCGATGAGGCGATGGCAGAAGAAGAAGATATAGAAGAAGAAGAAGCTGATGGTGATGATGATGATGATGATGATGAACAAGAGGTTGTTGAAGATGAGATTGAGGTTGGTGAAGAAGGGGAGGAGGAGGAGGAGGAGGAGGAGGAGGAGGAGGAGGAGGAAGACGAAGACGAAGAGGAAGGGGTGGAAGGCGAAGAGACGGAGGAGGGGCTTGAAGATGAAGAATGCAATGAAGATACCGAAATGGCTGATGTTGAAGATGAAGGAGAGGAGGAGGAGGTTGATGAAGAAGCTGAAGGGGAGGAGGAGGAAGAAGAAGAAGAAGAAGAAGAAGAAGAAGAAGAAGCCGAAGAAGCCGAAGATATAGCTGAAGAAGAGGAGGAGGAGGGGGAGGAAGCTGAGCCTGAAGAGGAGGGAGAGGAAGAGGAAGCAGGGCAGGAGGGCGATGAGGGCGAGGAAGAGGGAGAAGAAGGCGAAGAAGAGGCTGAAGACGAGGAAGACGAGGGGGGGGGGGCTCATTGTAAAGCAGAATGACAAATTTCGAGAATCACGGAGTTTAGGATGCACTTTTGGGGGGTCATGTGGTTAGACACGGTAATGGCTTTCTAGCGCCGGATGGTGGCCGCTGGCATTGGTTGATTATCACATTGCACACAGACTCTAGATGCAGTGAGAATGCACTCCAGTTTTTACCGAAGTGGCTGCAGTGTGGCAAAGTAGATTTGGTTGTATCCACATTGAAATAAGGTGAAGATGAGTGCATTTACCGAGACTGTTTCGCCATGCACTCGAACCTGCCCTCGGGAACAAGAATACATGTGTGCTAGGACCCCAAAATCCATAAGTTTACATGACTAGAGCCACCCCTTGCGTATAAGGAGAACACATTTGCGTACAAGGGGAAAGATTCAGGAAAATTGAAGAACACGATGGCTTATTGACTCCAAGGGCAGTACATGGTATAATGATGATATGATTTCCCCCGTGATGCGTGTACCGGCGACATTGGTTGATGCGCTGCGCGCAGTTTAGAACGAGAGGGAGTCTAGAAAGTCATCCTCGAACAGCCTCCCTTCCGGAATCACAACCGTCAGAGTATGCGGCAGCTCCCCCGCGGGCAGCGGCTTGTGCGGGGAGACGAGGCCGGGTAACGCAGGAGTAGGATGGCTCTTGGTGAGCGAACCGGTTTCCGCCTCGGCCTCGGCCTCGGCCCTGCTACTGGCTTGGTCGCGGGTCGCGGGCCTCTTCTCCCGCCTGTCGCTCGTTTTCTCCTCCGGGCCGGGACCCGTCGCGAGGACCTGGTGGAGCGAGAGCAGACGATGGCTCACGTCGCTGGGGCACTCTGCGGAGGTTGGGGTGTGCATGGAGCAGCCCGAGCTCTCGCTCTCCGCGATGGAGGACCGCTGGCGGCTCTTCTTGTCCGGGTGGGCCGGCGAGAGCGGCGGCACGGATTCCGACTCTGAACTGATGGTGCTGACGGACTTGCGACCCCGCCGCATCTGGGACCAGAAGTGGCGCTTTCTTCTCGGGTGCTCGCCCGTCGTGACTGGCTCTGTGGCCTGTGGCTTGGGTGGTTGGGTCGGGGGGGGTTCCGGCGACTTCGGAGGCGGGATGGCGGGTTTGTCCGCGCCGCCTGGTGCCCCGGGGCCGGGGCCGGAGCTGGAGACGTGATCGGTGAGCTTTAAATCTAGGTCCACGTGGCTTGGTGGCTCGGTGAACCCGTCGAGCTCGTCCCAGTAGCCGGAGAGCTGCAAGACGTCGTCCCAGCGCTCCGTTTCGGGAGGCCGGGTCGATGTGCTGGAGGTGGAGGGCTGTCGAATCCCCAGGGGAGAGAAGACGGAGTGTAGGCCGGCGACGGAGTAGGGGGCATCGCCGGAATCGCCGGCATCGCCAGACGCGGGCGAGGGTGATGCCATGGCACCTGCAGGGGCGGCGGCGTCAGGCGAGGGCTTCGCGTTCCTCAGCGGATTCCTCGGTGGCACCATCAGTATTGGCGGCTTGGACTCATAGGTCTGTGAGTATGGCACCGCGGTGAAGCTGAGATCCAGCCTGCTTGGAACCAGCTTCTTGTGCTGGGTGCTCTGCTGCTGCGACGGCTCTGCAATGGAATGAGGCATCCTCCCTTGGCCTCGGTATATGGATTGAGCAATGATGAGGAACGGGGTTCTGGCAAGGCGTGAGAGTGCGATCGAGGAAGAACCAGATCAACAACGCCTACGGGTATCTTGTATCTCGCAGCGACAGTGTGACAGCGTGACAGCGTGACAGCGTGACGAGACGGTTGGATTTCAAGAGTTGGTCGACCTCCGATGGATGCTGACTTATATATATACGCAAACTTGCCTCAATACTCCGAAGCCAGCGATTCGAATCCATCCATTGCAACTAGCATTGCAAACTAGCCTCGCCCCCCCCGGCGCGATCGGGGGGAATCTGTCCGACAAAAAAGGTTCACAAGCCGGCCGTGGCTGCTGTTCGTGCGCACCGAAAGGGATCAGAAAGGGACTGCTTGCGGAAAAGGCGGCGATCTGGCAGAATCATTCGAAAATCCCCACTTTGCCTTGCCCGAACGCGCAGTCCTCGCCGCCATCGTCGGGAATGGGAAATGGGAAATGGGAAATGGGAAATGGGTAGCCCCGTGACCGTTTGCGGACGCTGGGCCCCGCGGGCGTTGTACATAGTCTTGACTGTGAGACACGTGACTTCTGCCGGCGTTGTTTGCCCCACATAGTCTAACCACCAACAGCTATTCTTAGCTTGATGTGCTAGCACCACGCTATTAGGTCGTCTGGAAGGTACCCTCGATTGGTATGGGGAAACCTGAAAACAACAGCTTCCTGTCATTTTGCATGACAGTCGAGGTTGGTTTCCGGTGGCCTGTTTCCGGCCGTTCTTGAATGCGATTGCTTTGCCCTCTTTTCTTCTCTGCTTTCCGAACCATGATAACGTTGCCACCGTCGAGACCCGCCGAGACCCGCCGAGACCCGCCCATTGACTGATCAAGGACGAGGAGGTTGACTCGGGGGATGCGAGAAATCGTTGTGGACCTTTTTTTTTTTTACGTGATGCCCGGCAATGCTGTCAAAGGTTATTACATGTACAATCTTCTCGGGATCACAGGGATCACAACCTGTGGGAAATATGTATGGCCCGGGGCGATCTAATTGCCGGTTTTGGCGCGCGTTTGGGCCCCCCCCCGCATTGCAAGTTTGTCATTGGTGGACATCCGACGTGCTCCGCATCGCAACATTCACATTCACATCACATCCAAAATCCCCTTTGCCTTTTGCTCTTTCTACCAACATGGCGGGCGCCATCTCATTGTCTCCATCCCATGTTTTTGTGCTGGTTGCCGTCGTCGCCGCCCTCATCTACACTGCCGAGTTGCCCAGAACCTCGGTAGTACTCGGGTTCTGGCGGACCAACGCGAACACCATCATCACGGATCCAAGTGACTTTCAAACCATCCCGGACACTGTCCAATGCGAGGACGTGCACTACCATGAGCCCAGCAACTTGCTGTTCACAGCCTGCGAAGGCAGCCAAGACACACGCCAGGCTTGGTTTCCCGCACTCGCCCATCTCGATGACCCTGCGGCCGGGTTGAAGGCCCAAGGCAGCATTGAAGTCATCGATCCTCGCGTGAGTGCAAGTCTCCAAATCCAAATCCAAATCCAAATCCAAAAAAAAAAAACCACCTCCCTCGCTTCATACAATGCGCTCGCAGCCCGTGACTCTCACATGGCGCCATTGCTGAACAAAGTCTCCATGCAGACAATGAAGGCCAGGAAGCTCGCATTCACCAACTTCAACGGGCCCTTTGTCACGCACGGCATCGACGTCATCGACGACCCCGAGAAGCCGAGGGGCGAGGCCGTCTACATATTCGCAGTCAACCACGTCCCCAGCCCTGCCTATAGCCAAGACAGGAACACCAAAGGCCCCAAGGCACGGTCCATCATCGAAGTGTTCCACCACACCATCGGCGGCGACACGGCAGAGCACGTCCGCTCGGTGTGGGATCCGCTCATCGCCACGCCAAACGACATTGTTGCCGTGTCCCCAACCTCGTTCTTGGTCACCAACGACCACTATTACCGACAAGGACTACTCCGGCAAGTAGAAACGCTCTTCTCGGGCGCCAAGTGGAGCAACGTCATATATGTCGAGTTTGCAGATCTGACGGATGGCGCGTTCCGTGACGATGGCCACGGCGTCAAAGCATCAGTGGCCATCGGTGGCTTGCACAACAGCAACGGTCTGGGCCACGGGCGAACGCCCGACGAGGTCTTACTCGTGAGTTGCGCGAGCGGCCGCATCCACGTTGGTGAGATATCATCATCCGCCGGGAATGGCGGCGGCAACGGCCCGCGGACCATTAGAATCAGGGAGACGGTGGAATTCGACTCGGTTGTGGACAATCCAAGCTGGTTCCGTGATCCATATGCGCAAAATGGTCGCGACCTGAGCGGCATGGTCAGCGCAGGTCTAACCAGGGCTGTGGACCTGGCGAGGTTGTCCGAGAACGGGTCCGGGGCCGGAGGCGTCATGGTGTGGATGGCGAACCCCCTTGCTGACAAGTCGCGAGGGAACAAGACTCAGTGGCAGAAGAAGCTCCTGTTCGAGGATGATTCATCCAGGATTCGGACGGCCAGCGCGGCAGTCCTGGTGGCCATTGACCCCGCGGAGGAAAAGGGTGAGCGCAAGGCGTGGTTGTTCGTAACCGGGTTCTTGTCCAAAAACATGGTTGCCGTCAAGGTGCGTTTGTAAACGAAGGTAGGTAGCGCGTTGCAAATAAATACACTTGATCACCTGTTCCATATCGACGAGGTCCATCCAATCAAACAGCTGTATAACGAACACGGCTCACGCCCTTCCTTGCAAGATGGCTTACAAGCGACACAAGGTCTCTATTGTTGGAGGAGGCGGGAGTATGAAGTAAGTGATTTTTGTATCTATGATGTAAGATTCGTCATCTTGATAAGTATGCAAACCTTGAATAATAGGCACTGGCAAAGTCAGAAAATCACCTAGCATAATGGCATAACTCCGCATCGGGCGACCATCAGTACAAGCATCACGGTGCAAACCAGGCGTGCATGCCAAGTACTGCTACGGAGTAGTCTGGATAGATTTAATTGGATACGTGCGTGTACGTACCCATGCGACCCCCACAAAGAAAGGTTGACAGGCAAGGCAAGGCAAAAAGGGCAATTCTGGTCTGCGCATAACGACGCGCCAATCTGGGCCAGATTCCCTCATTTCATGCAAACACTGCAAACACTGCAAAGCCAACAACTGACTTGCGCATTACTCACTCCGCACCGACAAATGATGGAAAAAATAAAAATTAAAAAAAGGCGCGTGCTCCCCACCCCGGCCCCCGGTGGGCGGCGCACGCAGCGCTGTCTGATTACAAACACCGTCTTGCTCAATGCCCACAGGGGTCCAGCCCGTTTGTCCAGAATCTCTGGATGGAGAAGGAGTGCAAACCGCCGAGTCAAACAGGACGAACGCCGGCTCGCGAAATATAACTTGCTTATTATATTATCTCGGCCCCCTCCTCGTTTTGTTCAACATGACCAGTTCACTTCAGTGCTGCTCTCTCTCTCTCTCTCTCTCCAAGTCATTCTCTTCTTGTTTTTTCTTTTTTTTTTCTTTTTTTTTCCCCCGCGGCAAGTCACTCGCTTCTGCTTGCTGCCAACCAACTTCTATTTGAACAATGGCTCGCGAACACGCCCCCCCGCCGCTGCCGCCGCCGCCGAGCCAGTCTCCCCCGCCTCCTCCGCCTCCTCCGCTTCCCACCCAACGAGAGGGCCGTCGCCGCCCCCGGCGCAGGCCCCCTACGGCCTGTACCCGCCATGCCAGAATGCCGGCCCCCCTCCGCATCCGCATCCGCATCCGCATCCGCACCCGCACCCGCCCGCGCGCCGCCCGTTCGTGCAAAAGATCAAGAGCATGTCCTGCGCCATCCTGCATCTCCTCGTCCTCGTCGTGGCCCTGATCGGCATCGGATTCGCCATCGCCCTGCTCGTCAAGGGCGCCAAGTCGGACCACCTCTGGCGCGGCGGCGACGACGACTGGTTCGACAAGCGATGGGGCGGCCATCGACACGGACACGGACACGGACACGGGCGACATGGCCATGATGGTGACTATGACCGTGACCGTGACGACCGTGATCATTACAGGGGCCCCGGCCGCGACGGGGACTTCCGCCACGACGGAGGCTACGGCCACGACAGGGAGTATTACGGCCCTTCCCTCTCCTCGGCCGTCATTGTAAGCTTTTTTCGCCCAGTCGCACAGCCCCTTCCCTCTAATGTTTCATGGCAAAATCGGGCCGGCCACCTCTACTGTTTCAATGGCAAATGGGCTAACCTCCCCCCCAGTTCGTACTATCCCTTCTCTGGTCCCTGGCCAACCTTGTCGTCCGCCGCCTCCTCAAGTGGAAGGCCGGCTTCCATCCCATCGCCCACGCCATCGTCAGTTTCTGCCTCTGGATTGCCTCGACCAGCGTCGGCGTCCTCATGTCCCTCTCCGTCAGCCACCAGGGGTACTTTGGCGGAGGAGGAGCCGGCGGCCGCCGCCGCCGCTGCGACGCCTACTACCGCTACGACGCCGACGCCGACGCCGCCAGCCTCCGCGACGGCTTCCGCGCCGGCCGCCGCCTCCGCCACGGCCACAGGGGGGGTGGTTGCCGCCATCACGCCGCCCAGTCTCCCCTTTTCCTCGGCACGACGGTGCTCATCCTCATCGCCGCCCTCGTCGAGCTCGCCATCTTTGTCTTCGCCTGCATCGAGTTGTGGTCCCGGAGGAAGGCGGCGAGGCGTGCGCCTCCTGCCTTGTGCGTGCCTCCTGTGGCGTGTGTCCCGGTGCAGCAACCCGTATGTCAACCCGTATGTGCGAGCGTATGAGCATGTGAACTCGTGGGAAGCGGTGTAGTAACCCGTATGTGCGAGCGTATGAGCATGTGAACTCGTGGGAAGCGGTGTAGTAACCCGTATGTGCGAGCGTATGAGCATGTGAACTCGTGGGAAGCGGTGCAGTTACCCATATGTGCGAGCGCATGAGCATGCGAACTCGTGGGAAGCGGCGCAGCAACCCGTATGTGCGAGCTTATGAGCATGTGAACTCGTTAGAAGCGGCGCAGCAACCCGTATGTGCGAGCTTATGAGCATTTGAACTCACGGACAGTGTTGGTGGCAACGAGCGAACGCGCTTCGCGTTCGACATAATCTTAATATCGTGTTTCTCCGCTGATTCTTCAACGCCACGTCATGTATATACAATGGAATACTGGATACATAAATGCAACTATTAATCAAGCTGTTAACAAAACCCGACGCCTCCGTTGCGTCAGATACTGACATCATGCTTGCTGATATCATCAGATCAGGCAATATCCCGGCCGGGCAAAACAATGCAATGGACGCATGCCTCATGTCCCTGTCACAGCAGCTCCTCTATGCCTCCTCCCATCGCTTACTGCCCACTAGCTTCCGCATCTTCTTGGGACTGCCGCTGCCGCTGCCGCTGCCGCCCACGCTCGTCGGCCTTGCGCCATCGGTGCTCACTCGCATGCGCTCCAATTTCCGGCCGAGATGAGCCACGCCCTCCGGCTTTGGCGCCGTCGCAGCGCTGCCAGCGCCGCCACCGGGGGAAAAGTCCTCTCTCTCTTCCAGGGGCTTGCGCTTGATCGGACTGCGGCCGGCCAGCTCGCGTTTGAGAACGCCATTTTCCCGTCGTAGACGCTCCACTTCCTGTGTGACATGTTCCATCAGGACGTTCTCCTTGTCGCCTTGGCTGTCGTCCGCGTTGCTGGCGTCTAGACCACGCGCCAGAATGTCAACCTTGCGGTCCCAGTGCTCCTCGCTTCGCTCGTGTTCCAGAGCCAGAGAGGCCTTGAACCGAGCCAGCTCAAGCGTGAGCCGCTGCTCAAACTCGGCCGCGCAGTCGTCGCGAATCGCGGCTTCCAGATCCAGCATGCGATCCTCCATGCTCAGAAGATGAGCCTCGGCTGTCATGCGAGCTTCGAGTTGCTCGTCCACCTCGAGGCGAAGCTGATCCATCTCATCACTCATCCTGGCGATCTCAAGAGCCGCCATCTCCATGGTCGCTCGCTCGTCAACATTCATGGGGGGGGTATGGTTTCGGTATGAGTTGGGGGCTCCAGGCGGCGCAAAGGGTCGCGGATGATGATGATGCTGCTGCTGCTGCTGCTGCTGCTGCTGCTGAACGGGGCTGATTGGACGTGGGTTGCCAGTCGGCGGCGGTTGTGCGAGGATTGTCGCAGTGATTGATGGTATCCGGGGGACAGTCACCTCGCGTGCAAGAGCACTGTATCGCAGAATCTGGGATGTGGCGTTGAAGTCTCCTCTGGGATCGGCCGTCACAATCATCACGCCTCGCTGAGGATTACGGCGTGTCGCATGAGGGTGACCAGCTGAGGATGAGGAGGGGAACGAGTTGGAGAATAATAGCTCAGTCAGCTTGCACTGACGATAAGGAACGACATTCGGCTGTTTTTTTTGTTTTTAATTTTTTTCGTTTTTTTCCCCCCCGTTGGTCAGCAATGCTACGCCGAGCGAGGGGGTCGCAGGGAACCACACACATACCTTGCTGGAGCTGGTCGCTTCGCTTTGCGTCTGAAGACACTGCCCCAAATACATCAAACTCTCGTTGATCTTGCCGGCCTCGACGAGGGTTGCGCCCTGCGTCTTGGCATCTCGAGCGCGCTCGCTGCCCGCAAGGTCGACGATTGTGAGTTTGCTGCCACCCCACGGACCTGGTCGCCTGCTGCGAGTCCGCTTCTTCACTTCAAAGCAAAAGAAACCATGACTTCTACTAGAAACGCTGTTGCTGCCGGTACCAGCAACTCGGCGCTCAAGCAGGCCAGCCTCCATGACCATGACGGCTTCCCTCAGCGAGGTGCAGACCACTTTGCGCAGTCCTGCCACCACCTTGCGGTCGGGAGAGAGCTCGGTCGATTTGAACAGGAGAGGTCGTCGACGGAACTCCTTGGTGGCGGCGGACTTTGCAGCGGGCGTAAGAAGATCATAGATGCGGTCGTTGTGGACTTCGTACATGGAGATGACAACGGCGTACTCGGCCGACTGGTCGCAGGAAATGTTTGTGCCGCTGATGTCGGGCAGTTGGGGAAGCGCCGATGGCCGCGCTAGATTCCGTCTCGCCGTCGGTGACATGATGCCGTGCTCGCCCTTTGATTCTTGTTTAGCAACGACGTTCCTCACACGAGTGGCAGTTGTCGGGGACATGTAGTGCCGTGCTTTGTCCCGCTTGGGAGCAAACAGCAGGTCGTGGTACGGGGCGGCCGCGCCATCAGCTCGAGACATGAGCAGGCCATTTTCTCGACCAGAGCGGTTCTAGCGCTCTCTCGACTGGTGGCTCTGTTCCGCCTCGCCAACGAGCCCAACACTTTTTGGGCTCCAAGCTGCCAAGTCGGGATATGTGCAAGGCATCTGCGATGGCGCGCGATCCTGAGAACCTGCTAGGCAAGCGGGTGGTTGGATGATGGAAGAGGAGGTCGGACATGGTCGTACAATCATGGGAGTGGCGGCGCGTGAAGGTGCCCGCGAATGGCCGGAGGGGTCGGCAAAGGTAGAGTCGAGGAAGTGCGGCGCCGTTGACAGAATAGATTCTGACGGGTCGCATGCCTGTAGCGATTCGATGACGGAGGGTAGAGTTGTAGAGTCGAGCATGTTGGAGCCGATGGATCGAAAGACGACATCGAGTGCCAACTGCGTGAGACCTCGCTGGGATTTCGATCCCAGTATCGTGTGTGTCTGCGAAAACGATGACGCGTCAGTTTATCTGCTCATTTTCTGCGTCCATGATGCATGATGCTCGACAACGAAATCGTCTCACCTTTCCCGAGCCGGTTACTCCCAGCGTCGCCACAACAGCATCGGTTCCCTCGCCGCCCTGAGGAGCGAGAACTCCCTCGGCGAGTGACGGGATCTCGGTAGAATGGAAGACATCGAGCTGGGTAGCCTTGTCCTCAAAGACGCTCGTGAAGGCAAACTTCTCAATGGCTCTTCGCCTGTCCGTCGGTGGATTCAAGGTAATGTGCGACGGGTGTGACTTGTCGCCGCTGCCTTCGGGCTGCTCAACGTTCAAGATGCGATCCGTCTGGGCGGCGTTTGCTGGTGGAGGACGAAGACGCAGGTACACCTCGAAGAGGTTGTGCGATGACGGCTTGGTCGGCGGTGCTTCCATGATCTTTTATTCTTTTATTGATGCTTCTTTCTTTTCGCTCCGAGTTGCAGTTGCGGCGCATGTAAATAAAATGAATGACGAACAATACTCGCAGTGGGCTGGTTATCCCGCTATTCGATTGAATCGATTGAGTCGATGGAGGAAGCAATAGCAATAATAAAGCAAGAAATAAAATACGCGGCTTCACGAGACCGCCCGCCTGCGGCATGACCCGCTGTTTACTTCAGCCTAGTGGGCGGGCAGTTGGCTGGCCGGGCAACCAGAAGTTGTGGGTCACCTGGCCGCACAATCCAGACTCCCAATCCAGATTCCACAGTCACAAGACAAGGCACACGCACACAGACGCGAGCTTTTGTCGGGATGCGTGGCACTGTGGAATGGGAATGGGCAATGGGCTCGACGATTTACGACGCGCATTGGGAAGCGTACCCTATAGCGTAAACACTGCCCAACACTGGGCCAACATGCTACATGTACCATGCAAACAAAGAAGGCGAGTCTGGCGTTTCGACGCGGCGACGCGGCGACGCGGATCCCCACAAGGGTTCCGGCAAAAAGGGAACATTGAACCCTGGAAAAGTGAGGAGGAGCTGGGCCGGAACGAACTCGTTTAAAAGTTTTCCAGTTTATGAATCATGACTGCCACTGCCACTGCCACTGCCACTGCCACTGCCACTGCCACTGCCACTGCCACTGCCACTGCCACTGCCACTGCCACTGCCACTGCCACTGCCCCTGCCACTGCCCCTGCCACTGCCCCTGCCACCCGTGTTGCCCACACGACCAGCGCCTTCCGTACGGGATATTAGCGGCGCAAGCTCCGCGTCTCGGTGACTCGGTGACTCGGTGACTCACCAAGGCGAGTTATGACTGGGCGTCTGAACAACGGGCATGGTCTCACAGTCTCACAGACAGTGAACCTGAGTGTGATTTGACCCTCACTTGAAAGTCACTTCCTCACTTCCCATTCCCATGCCCGTCGGCTGCCATCAACAGCCCCCTGATGAAACGTCGTTGGGACCTGCAGGTCTGTGAGACTGTGACGACTCCAGCAGCTATTACATGACTGCAAGTCTCCGCCGTAAAACTTGCGTACCCCCGCTTTCGCTTCTTACCGCCATTGTGTACGGACTACGGACTATGTATGCAAATGTATGTACGGAGTACGGATCAAGCATCTACCAAATGGCTTTGGCCAGACGCATTGCGGCTTGGAATATGTGTTTCGTAGAATCCGTACGGCGTGAGTAGTGGCCAGCCGCCCTCGACCTAGCGAGCAGCGAGTGCCACATCAGATGTTGTCACTTTTCCGAGGATGCTGTCCGCCGCGCCTCGACGAGATGCTGATGAGAGCTGATGAGAGCTGACCCCTCGGCGCTCGCAGCACAGAGACAAAAAGAGCGGTGTCGCTGTCATCTTGCTGCACCAAGACCACCAAGACCGCACGCACCAAGAGGCCCAGTGCTTCTCCTGATCCGGCCTAGTGCCCCTGCCCGCCGCCCCATCCCTGGCCCATCCCTGGCCCATCCAACCTTTGCCCACCGGGCGAATCAGGCGCAAGACCCCACCATGGGCAGAGAAAAAGTTTGGGAAATCGACTACATACGTACGTCTCCCACTGCCGGCCCTTCACCGTTTCCCTTCTCTCCTCCTCGGTCTCATCACCAACTCACTACTCCCATCAAGACAACGAAGTCGCCCTACAACAACAGCCAACAGATCATACCTTTCCGGAACTATCGTCGTGTCAAGATGCCTTCGGCCGTCGCTGAGCTGTAAACGCCCACTGCGGACCACCGCCCGTGGTCCGCAGTCCCGCAGTTCACCGAGTTTTCAATCAATAATAAACCCATCGACGATCAGTTTCCACAGCAGATTTTCACGCTCCTGAGCCGTGAAGATATCGAACCATTCGAATCGAAAGAAACGGTTCTCCCGAGAGTCTGCATCCGAAATCAAACATTCTGACATTAGCCCGTTCCACGCTGGCTGGTTCATCTGTCATCATACATTTGTGTTTGTTACATTTTATCCTGCTCATCTCTCATCCGACTTGTTACCTTTGATCTTCTGTACTCGTTTCCCGCCCAGTACCCGAATACTTCCATCGCCACCAAATCCCCTTCAGCCACTGTTAAAAGAAAGACGGTCGACATCAACAGCCCCAAAACGCTTTGCAATCTTTTCGCCATTCCAACAAGTGCAGCCCTGGGCTACCTACCTACCCACCTTCGTTTTGAATCAATTGGCAAGTTGGCAGTCCAAAGGGAAAATGTCTCGCCATATACGGCAAAAATACCCCGCCACGACCGCCAAAAAGGCGTCTAAGCGAAGAGGCTCAGATACATCGTCCTCGTTTGATCTTTCCGACGATGACGGCTACTCTGCCGTTGAGGACATTAGCGACTCCTCTGACGACGACGAAGAAGATGTAAATGCGGTCGAGGAGCGAAACATTTTGACAGAGGCCAAACCCTCGGAGCCTCCTCGACCGCCGCCGCATGGTGATGACGATGATGACGACGACGATGACGACGATGACGACGATGACGATGACGGTGATGACGGCCGGTTCAATCCGAGCCTCCCACCCGTTGTAGAGTCAGACGCCGAAGAGAGTACCAGCTGGGCTGGAATAGTCTCCGAGGTAGATGAAAGCCAAGCTTCGGAATTTTTCCATGATTCTGCACTCGCCTCTGATGCGACCGTGGAGCGCCACGTGCGATTCGACGTTCCTTCGAGCGACTCCGACTCGACAGACACAGAAGACGAAGACGATCATGGCGACTTGTTTCCCGACATCTTTGTGTCACAGACCTCACTCGATCCTGCATTTCGTCGCGAGATCGAACATGACCCAGACGAATCCTCGGGCTCTGGCTCCTTCTGGGACTACAGCGGCCAGTACGAGCAGCAGGACGACGACTCCGACGCCGACGCCGAGGAGGTCATTCGCCAAGAACTTTCTGATGATGACACCCCGACTGCTACTCCCAAGGTGGTGTCGCAGATGGATCAATCAGCCTTGACTCCTGCATTCGAAGAGCCACTCGAACTGGATGGATATGAAAGTGAGTCCTGTCCGTCACAGGACGCTCGTGTTCCGTCCTTGCTAACAAGGCTCCATCTTCAGCTGATGGGGATACTACCGAAGAAGACATTCCCGAACCTCCCATTCGAAGAAAGTCTCGTCGCCCATCCGTTCCCATGAGTGAGACATCGGACTCGGACGCACCATCCCCGGTCAAGACGAAGGAGCGTGGGCAGCCTCGTGTCGGACGTTTCAACCTTGATCGGTCTGACAAGAAGCCCATTGCTGTGCTGAACCCCCTGACCCGGAAAATGATGATCTTCACCCCTCACCGTCGCCGCCAACTCGACCTCTCCCCCGAGCAATTCAACTTCCCATGGCCCGTGGAGGAACAATCCACCTCGCCCATCCTCAGCAACTCGGCCAACATGATGCTCAGTGCCATGTTCTCCTCCAACACGTTTGGTGATTTTGTCAATGCCCAAGCCATGGGACCTGCCGAGGCCTTCTTCCCGTTTCCCTCGGAACCCGGCACAGCGGATGAAAGCTCTACCGGCAGCATCCAGGGCGAGGAGGATGACGCCGAGAAGAAGCTCGACATTAGCGACTTCATCACTTGGGATGACGGCAACTCTTCTGGCGAGGAAGGTGATGACGGCAAATGGGTGCCCTCATCAACTCCCCGCAGACCAACCACTGCCTCGAGCGAAATTGACGTTCTATCGCACCTGAACCCGGATACTGTCGGCGCCTTTAGACGTAATCAGATCAACCAACAATTGATCTTGAGCAACAAGGCCACGCAGGACTCGCTTGCTTTCAGCGGACCCTACAACTACAGCGCCATCCGCGGTCTCAAGTCTGACCGCTTCGACACGGCAGGTGTCCCACTGACTCCGCTTCGACGGCACAAGAAGCAGATGAGCGACATGGCCCGGAGTCCGTTGGACTCCGTATCAGCCAAGCGAAAAGCCTCGACCGAAATCGGCAACGGCCACAAGAGGCACAGGAGCATTTCGGATGTGAATTTTCTCAGGATATGAGATCCTCCCCCGTGCCTAACTAGTAGTAGCAGCCAAAACAACAACAACAACAACAACAACAACAACGAGCAAGGACGGCCTGGCGCGGAAAGGGCACGCGCTATCCCTGGCCTTGCCTGCCGACTGGGTTTCGTGACATTTATTCTTGTCTACCCGGCAAGGCTTCTGTACCATTGCACAATCGTTGCTGGTATATTAGTTTGGGCTTGATTTTGGAACAAGCCTGATTATAGAAAGACAAAAGTACGCTAGACGGATGATTGCGTCTGGCACCATACCTGGTAAACGGTAGAACATGTTTACGCCAAAAAGTTTTTATGTATATAGCAGATTGTATGGGCCTTGCTTATCCCATAGACGTGTATCGTGTATGCAACTTGGCGTTTCATTATTCGAGCTCACGTGCTTACTTCTGACATGACGTTGCTCCCAAGCATCCACTCCTGAGTTCGTGAACGACAGCGCCTGCCGCTCCGACTGGGACGGGGGTCTGGTTGTAGATGAAGCTGGGCCGGATCGTCCCCCGACCAAGGCGGTATCAAAGGGCGGAGGACTGACTGCGGCCTCTCATGGTCGTTCTATGGATTGAATTGGTCCCTGCTAAGGTGCGTGACTTGTACTGAGGTTTCGTGGATTGCCGGCTGTAGCTAGAGTATGTTGGCGAGCAGCTGGGATGGCAGCTGTGTACATGTAGAGTGTGGCAGATGACGCATTATGCGTTTGTGAGGCTTCGGGCAGTCTGTATATATTGGCAATTTTAAAGATGGCTTCGGTGTGAGACCTTGTGGCGCAATGGTTAGCGTATCTCTTTCCGGAGGAGAAGGTTCCAGGTTCGAGTCCTGGTGAGGTCGTGAGGCTTTCGTTATGAATTATTGGGGGCGTTTGGCCCGCGGCGGGCCGCATTTGGTGTGTGACACGGGCCAGTGGGCTCTGTTCTCTTTTTGAGAGAATAACGCAGACGTTGATTACAAACTCGAGTATCTAAGTGAATTTTTTTTGCTCAGATCGATGCGTACTCGTTTGGGTGAGGATCAACACGAGTTTCAGAGATCGCGACCGGAAAGTACCTACCTATACCTGCCGTATTACCGTTATGGTACTAGATTGCTACGGAGTCGACTTCTCATAAATAGCAAGAGGTATATAGAGCACCGCGCTCAAGGTCAAACTCTTATTTACGCCCTCTTTTTTTTGGGGGGGGGCTTAGATCGGATGCTGTTGTCGTGCGTTTAGCTGAGGAATTTAAAACAACTCCGTGATTACATAGTCAAGTCCTTCATCCTACTACATTACGTACGTCTCATAAACAGCAAGGTTACCCGTTCAGGACTCAGCCTTTTCACGCCGTGCAACGTACATCCTTCGCTTCGCAGACCAGTCGAGGGTCAGGCTCCGGGGCCGGGCCCTCCGCATTTCCATCAAATCTGATTCTGTGACAGCTGTCAAAACATGGCTTCGATGAGACACAGTCCGCGGCAGTCGCTCGGAGCCATTTCGGTACGTAATATGACCGACGGCCGTTGGCGCGCGAGCAGTTGGTGAAATTTGTGACGAATCGGGACCGAACTTCTGCTGCGGAAGTTGACCTGCCGTTGTCCCGTCCCCCCTTGAATGTGGTGGTCAAGAACCACTAGGGCCTTTTCTCTTACTCGAGGTTCGTATGCTCCCGGGGACGAAATTCCGGGCATCTGGGTGACCTGCCTAGTTGGAAAATGGCTTCAATGGACCTCTTCATGTTCCTACCTTGCTTTGCCGCCGTTGACGAATCGGCCGTACCGTCGCGTACTTGGCATGGCAGGTGCAGGCATTCGGGTTCATGCGTAGACATCACAGTGGCATCATGGAGGACGGGAGTTAAGTGAGACGTGTTTTCTTTTATTTTTCTCAAGTATTCCGAGTCAGAAATAGCCCTCGGATTGGACGCTATGGAGCTGAGAAATGCGAGTCCCGGCTACTTTTCTCAACACTGTTGATCTTGCATATTGCAGAAATGTTTACAAAACGATAGAGGTCAGCTTGCCGCCGAGAATACCCTCTTTCTTTCCACTCATACCCTTGTCTTAGCGCATGCTGGGAACCATCTTGGCGGCGTCCTCGAGAGCCTTGGTAGCCTTCTCCTCATCTGCCTTGGAAGGTCCCATCTCATCGCGCTGGCTGAGGGTGCTGTTCATGCCCTTGGCGGCCTCCGTCTCATCGCGCTGGCTGAGGGTGCTGTTCATGCCCTTGGCGGCCTTCATCTCGCCGCGCTGGCTAAGAGTGCTGTTCATTCCCTTGGCGGTCTTCATCTCGCCGCGCTGGCTGAGAGTGCTGTTCATTCCCTTGGCGGCCTCCGTCTCATCGCGCTGGCTGAGGGTGCTGTTCATGCCCTTGGCGGTCTTCATCTCGCCGCGCTGGCTGAGAGTGCTGTTCATTCCCTTGGCGGTCTTCATCTCGCCGCGCTGGCTGAGAGTGCTGTTCATGCCCTTGGTAGCCTCCGTCTCATCCTCATCGCGCCGGCTGAGGGTGCTGTTCATGCCCTTGGCGGTCTTCATCTCGCCGCGCTGGCTGAGAGTGCTGTTCATGCCCTTGGTAGCCTCCGTCTCATCCTCATCGCGCCGGCTGAGGGTGCTGTTCATTCCCTTGGCGGTCTTCATCTCGCCGCGCTGGCTGAGAGTGCTGTTCATGCCCTTAGTACCCTCCGTCTCATCGCGCTTGCTAGTAATATTCATAGCTTGACCGTCCATGAAGCCACGTTTGTGCATGCTCTCCATGAATTTGTTGAACTTTTGCATCTGATCGGCGCTGAGCCCGAGGGTCTCCTTGTTCGCGTAGAGGATGTGCATGGCCTTCATCTGAGTGCTGTCCATGGTGGACATGGTGGTCATATTGGTGGGCGCTGCCAGAGAGGCACCGGCGAAGAGGGAAACCAGGACAGTGACAAAGGCGGACTTCATCTTGACGGTTGTTGTCTTGGGGGTGGGAGGTGGGGGGTGTTTAGTTTCTGTTGTTAGTGTTGTTGGATGGGTCTTTGATCGTTCTGGAAAAGAAAGCAAGTGTTGAAATTGTGCTTGTTGTACTTGTTGATGGGGATGATGAGAAAACTGCGACTAAGACGACGCGCCGGACTCCCATTATATAAACGTTTTCGAGCGCATCCAACGTCGGCACGTTGTTGTCAAGCAGCCCATCTGTCACAGCATCATCCAGTTGCCTCATGGAATGTCCCAGCATCGGGCTGTTGATAAGGCAGAGCTGGAAACCGGAATGCGGAAACCCGCCATTTCGAGGAGTCTGACGTCCTTGACCGGGAGAGGGAAAGAGGAAAGACAAATTTCCTTGGGCCCAATCTCTTGGGCCCAGGAGAGGGGAATCAAAAATTTGGGAAAAGCCATGCCGATGAGAAGAAGGATGGCGTTTTGCGTGGCAAGCCAAGGTGAGTGAAGGGCGGGGCCGGGGGGGGGGCGAAGGCGGGGCTTCGATTGGCTGGAATGGGCGGGGCGTCGTCGAGGAAATGCAATTACGCCAAGGTTGGCGATGGCAACTCGTTTTGGGTTTTTTGGGTGCTCGAGGCGCATGCCGCGGGTCCGCATCCGAGTCAATCTTGCATCCACCAGCATCGCAATCACAGCCGCCATCTCCAAATCTGGCATCTAGGGGTCGGCACTTGGGAAGTCGGCACTTGGGAAGCCGGGGCCGCTGCTATTCCCGACGCCAATTTTCCGAATCGAGCGAGCTGTGCCTGACGCCCGTGATGCGAGGCTTTTGTACTTTTTGTCTTTGTGAGCCCCTGCCGTGGCCCTCTTCTTACTTTGCCTGCCCGTTCTTCCATTGAATCTGCTGACGCCTCAGGTACAAGCTGCAGCAGCTGGCGGCTCGGCAACCGGGCGACAGGGCGACAGGGCGACAAAGGACGACGACAGGACCACGCGATGCCATTGACGAGAGTGGCGCGCCAGATTCAAGATTTGTCACCGCTGGCACCAGAAATGCAACTGCGGGATTCAATTAGGCTCACGTTGTGCAAGGTCCGTTGAAAGGCATGGGGCTTTTCGACCTTCGCCCTCACGCCATTTCTCCCATCGTGATCCAAGGCGGGGGGAGGCTATCCCTCTGGAATGCACTCGGCTAAATCAAATCCAAATTGTGTCAGAATATGAACCCGTTTAGTTCTAGGTATGTGCCTGAACACTTCACCTGAAAAGCTCCGGGCGAGGACATGAAGGACATGAAGTTTCCGCACCAGTGAAACACCCTTCATCATCGCCTCTTCAAAAGTGGCAAGTTGCTTGCCAGAAGCCAACGAGTCAAGTTGCCAACGAACCCCCATTCGCCAAAGCAATCTTCATCACGCAGATTTGTGTCATGATGTGGCTTGCGCCATCGTTTCTTCAGACCAAGTTCCCAAGGGAGCGCATGTCACCGTAGCTAATGATTTACGTCACCAGTTTCTACAGCCCTCAGGGTGTCGAATTACTTTCTTTTCAGACACTCTCGTCTTGTCTGCACTCGGGCAACCCTCCACCACCAAGTTTTTGATATACCGATTGCCCCTGAGATCTACAAAGTCTCACACCTGTGGCGATTTTTTTTTTTTTTTTTTTGCCGCAGTGTCTCCAGAAGCCTGCCAACTCGGCGCATCCTGGAAATAGCGCGGCATTGCACAGTCTTGGTTGTATGATCATGTCAAAATATCGACGGGTGACAATGCCAAAGTCAAAGTCAATGCGTCTGCCACCAAAGACAATTTTTTCGAAAAGCCTTCGACAAGAGATCGAACCTAGGATCCGCAGGTGGCATCATGTCGACCCGCATCTAAAAAAGCGCAACATGTGCTCCAAGATTGACCGCGTCTATGTGGAAGTGTCTCTTTGGTGGCGATAAGGCTTTAGTGCATAGGGAAAACTTACTTAATATTAGGTATTATCCCAAGATAGAGGTACCTGTAGCTCTATAGATCGCACAGGCATGTGAATGTAGCTTTGATCGGTGCATGTTGATTGCACACATGCCCATGTAGTGACCGCCGCGAGGCCTTATCGTTCACCAAAGAGCTACGTAGTCTTCCTTGAGAGGAGCTCGGTTAATTACAGCCTGATTCGTCCTCCGTAAAGGTATCATGAGTCATCTTCTACTGAAGAAACCTTTTGTAGTCCGGGAGGGTGGAGATGGCAATTCTCAAGGGCTGGACATGCAGTCTGATTGTCGTGGATCGACCTTCGCGCTTCTGCTCTACTGCTCTGAACTGAACTAGAACTCATAGATTGCCATCGACACTCCCAAACCTGCTTCGGTCGCTGCGATACTCAATTCGTTCGTATTTTTTGTAAAGAACGAACCACTAAACATACCACTTAGCATCCTGATAGTCTCGGGATCCAAAGTCAGAGGTGCCAGAAGGAACACTTACAAACAGACGCTGTTTCCGGCAGGGTCGGCAAACCCTTCCGACACGGATGGGTGGTAGTCTCGGCGCCGCTGCATGGCGAGCGTGCTGTAGGAGACTGCGTGTAACAAGACGTACGTGCCTGCGGCTCTCGAATTGTATGAAACCCGCAGGATACAACCTCACAGTCTGGTCAATCTGCGCGGTTGACATATCGCATGCTCTCGAGATGCTCATCGGTAGGTCTTCGAGTTGGTCCGACCAAGTCGAGAACCTGCGCACGTAGCTTGGCCCATACCCATACGTGAGGATTAGCGACGGAGCTCGCAGGGTGTCCATGAAAACGTCGAGGCTGTGGTGTCGTGACCAGCTAAATACAACCGTGATCTGATTACGAATGACCTCTGGGTCTTTGGATACAAGAGCAATGTGATGAAGTCAGATTGTGACAAGTTTTTTTTTTAGTTTTTTTTTCTGCTGCTCTGGCCTCAGTTTGAGCGTCGCGTCGATGAAAGGATTGATAAACTCGTCGTCTTTCTTGATCTCATTTTGGTATCTTCTCAAAGGTACGAATTGCCAGAATGGGCTGTAAAATTGAAGCCATCGTCAGTGACCATGATTGCGTTTGAACAAAGCTCAATGCAGCATTTTTATACTTGCGCAAGAAATCATCACAATCATCTGCGCGAGCTGGACTTCAGTCAATGCCCTCCTGAACTCGCTGCGATGAAGGAACTTGTCAGTCATTTACTCGGGTCCAAGGTAATATTATTCAGCATAATATTGGGGGTCTTGGAAACGGAACCGTGACTCTCAACATGAGCCACGTACGCGCGAGCAAACCAACAGTGCGAAAAGGCCATGGCACCTCCACTCTCACCGTCGATCAACACCTTGTTGGTGATGCGTGATCTCTCGGATTCGACCCGGACTGCATCTCTTGACTAAAAGATCAATCGGTTGAGCATCGAGCTTCGTCCCATAATATGTCGTAGTATTCGCCTAATATGAAGCCCCCTCCATCATGTCAAAGCCTTTGACCTACCACATGCCGTCCGGCTTCATGTCAACAGAACCTATCACGGGCGGCTTTGGCAAAAAAGCAGTCCTCTGGGCGTGTTTGATTGCCGTCGAAGTGAAGACTGGCTCGCATATGAAAAGTACAAAATTTTGGCGTCACACTCGAGTTGAAATGTTGTAGTTGCGCCGGAGTGCCACGGCAAAGGAAAAACAAAGATGAGCATGACGGGGTCGAGCGCAAACACTTGAGCACCCCAATCACGTTCAAAACCATGACATTGTGTCTCAGCATCGCGGTTGCTTTTCGAACCGACTCGTACATCTCAAATCGTTCTAAATCTGGACAATCTTGTCTGGATGCGCGTTCCAGCGCTTCAGATGGGTTCTGTGCCGGTGAGCAATCTGCCAATGGCCGTCTTACTGAGCAGGGACGCAGCTTCGAAACTCGCTTCGCGAAACTATATAAATGTCATCCGCGTCGAGACCAGGGTGAAAACTGAACAATGTAGATGTATCGTAAACGATTTTGCCGATTGAGATCCAGGTGTCATCGGGGGAGTTGTGCAAAGCCATTCCCGTTGTTAAAATGAACCTTGATCACCTCCACGGGTCTCTGCTTCGGCCACGCAAATCTGGGAGAGCCGATGTTACAAGGGGAGACGATCGTGACTCGTAGACTCGGTGTTTTCGCGCGACTTGAGACGATTCGCGACATCGTTTCCGAACTTTGATGAGCCACATGCGTATGTGAGAGCCTCGCATGAAAGGAGTTACGGGAAGCCACTCATCAGGCTTACATTGACGGCATCTCCGGCACCTCACCACAAGAGATGTCGCGAGTCAATACGTTTACCGGCTGCTTCCACGACTCCTTCGAAAGTCTTGAATATCGGCTTCGCTTTGCGGATGCTTAGAATCGTCGCGCCTCTGCGTCCGGCCCCAAAGCGCACATTCTCGCTAGCTTGAGTGAATTGGAAACGTGCCGTTCCGGGGACTGTACTTCAAATTTTCCATGAACGTTGCATGCCATTCGTGCGTATCACATGACCAAGTCTCTCAAACTCCTCGTGAGAGGAATGACCGTTGTAATCGTCATGGATAAACCATTCTCGACTACATGGTCTATAGAGCAGATTGACACGATCCTGTCTCTCCAGCGGCAAGGTAGTGCCCTGTTTGCGAGCAGTGTGGAGGATAGACTTTGCTACCCTCAACGCAGGATGCATCGTATGTTCAGAGGAGATGAGAACATTACTGTCCGCGCCAAAGACGCGTGTACATCTTGTTGAGGGCTTCTTGCAACTGCGAGTGATACAAAATCTGTACAACAACCTTATGGTCGGGGAGGGCGGCAGGAGTCGACACCTTGTCCGTTCTCAGCCAGTGATGTGCCTGGAGAACCACCACTGTTTTGTTCTTATACTCATAGTTCGTGCTAAGCTGCAGGGCTGTCTGCGAAACACGCATCCTCTGTCCCGAATTCCCGGGGCAGTCTTTCATTCTCCGGCCAGCTTTGCCATTCATCCAAGCACAAATCAGCTTCCCAGGTACCGAACCTGGAGAAGCAGCCTGTCATCATGGTAGGATGTGGAACCAGCGCGCATGATATCTTGACGATTCGCGCAATGGCTGTCAGAATGACAAAGTTGATGAGCGCCAATGATGAGAAACACTTGGGTGGAAGAACCAGGTACGACGGTATTACTAGGGAAGAATTAAAAAGTAATTAATGCGAGCACGGTGTCCAGGGATGAGAATACTCACCTGGCATCAGGCTATATAATACACGATGACACTCGGATCGATCGAGATTAAGCCCTAAAATAGCTCCTGGCCCTGGTGACGCCTACACCTATAGGGCCAGCATTCGTGGCGTGATGGCGACAAGAAGGCATCGAAAATGTCCAAGATGTCGAGCTGCCGAGGAAACCGAACATACTACATAAATATGTAGGGTTGTGTGCATTAATTGGGTGAAAGATTGGAAGGCGCCAATTTTCGGTGGCCCAACCGTCCTTCCTCTTTTTGGCGGCAGTTGTGTCAACTGGTCTGCTCGTACCGAGTACCCACACTTTTCCAGGTGTTGTGACAAGTCAGCGTCAGCCTCAGCCTTGATCTGGCCAGTGCTAGCGCCAGTGCCGGTGGCCCACCCTCTCCATCTCCATCTCCTGCTTCTCTCATCAATCCCATCTTGCACTGGCTGACCGGCATCGTGCACACTGGCAAAATCATTCGGATTCCGTCGTCGCCCGTCGTCGCTGTCAATCTAGGCACGAGTAGTCACGTCCGCACACGATCCAGCGAGTTTCCAAGTCACTCACGGCCTAGAGCGCTGGCGCTGTCTGTGTCGTCATCGATCTTGCAATCGCTCATCTGTTCACCTTCACTGGAGCCACAGCGGCGCTGTGCTAAAACGGTGCACCTGGAAAGGGTCTCTGCCCCTTGACCCTCCAGTCTCGTCGGCCTCGATCTCGACTGATTTCATCTCTGCTCTCCTCTTGCTCCCATTGCAATCCTTCCTGCGCCATGTTCTGGGAGACTAGACGGCGACGGGTTGTTCGCTCTCTCAACGAAAAATATCTCTTCGGTCGCATCGTACGTGTTGGTTGTCTCGTGTGCGCGTGCTATGACCATCCACCCCCCCCCTCTCGTCCTCGCTTCCCGCCGCCCCATACCCTTCACGAGCACTCGTCAAAAAGCACACTTCCCACCTCCTACACAGAGTAAGAAGAACTGACACTTTAACAGCCGGTACTCCACGCCATCGTTTTCCTAATCGAGATGGCTCTTGTGGCCCGGCTGGTTGCCAGATTCAACACTTACTATGAAGAACGACCTTGTATGTCTAACGTATGCTCTGCGTGCCTCAACGCCATCGGCTAATCTATTGTCCGCTACAGTAATGACCATGATGGTCACCAACGCCGTCCTCGGTGGCATCGCAGATACAGTTGCTCAGAGCATTACAGCCATTAGTACTCGAACTTCCTCCACAAAATCTATCGGCTTAACTAAGCAAGACGAGTTCTCAATTGAGATGCATGAATTGGACCGTAAAAGCGGCGACTACGATCGTGGGATTTCTCCCAACCCGAAAGCCTTACCTCCCTCTTTCGATTTCGAGCGCCTGACGCGGTTCATGGCATACGGCTTTTGTGTCGCGCCACTTCAGTTCAAATGGTTCCGTTTCCTCGAACGAGCTTTCCCGATGACAAAGACCAGCGCCTTGGGTCCTGCCATGAAGCGTGTTGTTTTCGATCAGCTAGTCTATGCTCCATTTGGTGTCGGCCTGTTCTTTGTAGCCATGACGGTTGCTGAAGGGGGTGGCCGCCGGGCTGTCAGTCACAAGCTTCGTGACATGTACGTGCCTACTCTCAAGGCAAACTATGTTGTGTGGCCCGCTGTACAAATTGTCAACTTCCGTCTTATGCCTGTGCAGTTTCAACTGGTATGTCTCGTCATATGCGGTAGTTTCATCGTGCCCAACGGCAACCTGCTAACATTTGTTACTATTCAAAGCCCTTTGTCTCGACCATTGGTATTGCGTGGACGGCTTACTTGTCACTCTCAAACGCCTCCGACTAGATGTATCCTCATCTTCGACTGGGTTCGATGAAGCAGAGGAAGCTCTCTGTACAAGAGTATGTCTTGAGACCGCGTTCGACACATGGGGTAGAAAATTGAGGGTGGTTTTCCAGGCATCTTCACACTCCCATCAATATCATATGATACTTGGCGATGTGGGCAGCATTGCTTTGGTTTTGGTCGCGCATGTAGCCGGCTCTTCGCACTGTCTGGCGTTAGGATACCTTGCTTACCCTTTTACTCGGGGTATATCTCTTGCTTGTTTGATTTCTGTTCATTTATTTGTCTAGATTAGCAATTGTGAAGCGATGAGGCCGAAAGAATGTGACTGTAACTCAGTGTACGTCGTCCAGTTGACGCACGGAACTGCTACGAGAAAATATATGCCGCATCCTAGAATCTTTGCATTAGTTTGTCAAACGTCCAACCCATTGGCCCCCATGGATGGGACAGTCAGGTTACATACGTCTCCACCGTAACATTTGGCCTTGGCTTAGTTTGTCCCAGGTTTGTCGCATTCACGTCTGTTGAAGTGGCCAAGTGGGCCGCCCACACTCGCCAAGGAAGCGCCAGACTTAACAAGTGTTGGCCCTGCCTCCGCCGCCCCAAATCGTCACAAGCTGTCGGGTCTGTTTGTTGGTGCCCCGCCTCTCATCAACCGACCCCTCCAAAGACAGTCTTCTCTTTTTCCTTTGCTTAATTACACAAGTATATCAAGTCTTTACGATTTCCCACCTTTAATCTCGCGCTGCCTTTATTCCCATCCTCCATCGACTGCGCGACAAGATGTCTCTGTCCAACAAGCTTTCCATCACTGACGTCGACCTGAAGGGCAAGAGAGTCCTAATTCGGGTGAGTTCGGGAGCTGCCCCGCGCGAGTTGAACTCTTTTGAGAAGTGAAAGCCGGAAGATGTACCAAAATACTGCTGCCTTGGAGCGGTGCTTGAGCGCTTCTCAAGTGGCATGAACTCGAATCAAGACGCGGTCGAAATAAGAGCTCAAAACATAATGGCAAACTGACGAGTGCACCACCTCCAGGTCGACTTCAACGTTCCCCTCGACGACAACAAGAAGATCACCAACAACCAGCGTATCGTCGGAGCCATTCCCACCATCAAGCATGCCATTGACCACGGCGCCAAGTCGGTCATCTTGATGTCCCACCTTGGCCGACCCAATGGTGCCCCCAACTCCAAGTACTCCTTGCAGCCCGTCGTTCCCGAGCTCGAGAAATTACTCGGAAAGAGTGTCACTTTTGCCTCGGACTGTGTCGGCTCCGAGGTCGAGGCCACTGTCAACAAGGCTGACGGTGGTGCCGTTATTCTCCTCGAGAATTTGCGATTCCATATTGAAGAGGAAGGTAGCTCCAAGGACAAGGAGGGAAACAAGATCAAGGCCGACAAGGCCAAGGTTGAGGAATTTCGCAAAGGCTTGACTGCCCTCGGAGACGTTTTCATCAGTAAGCTGACCCTGATTTGCCCGACCAAAACAATCATCTCGAAAATGTACAAATAGCTGACCATGACCAACAGACGATGCTTTCGGTACCGCTCACCGCGCCCACTCCTCCATGGTGGGCGTCGATCTGCCCCAGAAGGCTGCCGGGTTCCTCATGAAGAAGGAGCTGGACTACTTCGCCAAGGCCCTCGAGTCTCCTCAGCGTCCCTTCTTGGCCATCCTGGGAGGTGCCAAGATCTCCGACAAGATCCAGCTCATTGACAACCTTTTGGACAAGGTCAACACTCTTATCGTCGGCGGCGGCATGGCCTTCACCTTCAAGAAGGTTCTCGACAACATGCCCATCGGGTCTTCTCTCTTTGACGAGGCCGGCTCCAAGACGGTCAAGGATCTGATGGAGAAGGCCAAGAAGAACAATGTCAAGGTGGTCTTGCCCGTCGACTTTGTCACGGCCGACAAGTTTGACAAGGATGCAAAGACGGGGTATGCCACTGACGCTGATGGTATTCCCGACGGCTGGATGGGTCTTGACTGCGGCGAGAAGTCGTCCGCTCTGTTCAAGGAGGCCGTCGACGAGGCCAAGACCATTCTCTGGAACGGCCCCGCGGGCGTCTTTGAGTTTGACAAGTTTGCCAAGGGCACCAAGTCCATCCTCGATGCCGCCGTCAAGGGCTGCGAGGGTGGCAAGATTGTCATCATCGGTGGCGGTGACACGGCCACCGTCGCCGCCAAGTACGGCGTCGAGGACAAGCTCAGCCATGTTTCCACCGGCGGTGGTGCCAGTCTGGAGTTGCTGGAGGGCAAGGACCTGCCTGGTGTTGTCGCTCTGTCGAGTAAGTAAATGCAACCTCGCGGAACTGAAAGTGAAGGAAAGAAGAGGAGAAAAAAATAATGCCTAAGGGCCCGGTTTTTTTTTTTTTTCCCTTATTTTTCTTGGAAGACTTGCCTCGCAAGTTGTTGCTCTAGTTTAGAAACATATACATGTCACATTTTTGTCCGAATCGTCAAAGAAGGAGTAAAAATCATGGTCATGACCAGCATTCTGGTGCCTCTTGTTTCGCCACGTTTAATCCTGTGTAAGAGCGTAGCAAAGACCAATGAACGTTTTTGACGTGATATTATTCGTGAGCCCAGCCCCATTCTATACCATCATTCTAGTCATTAATACGCGTCCCAGGCGCAACGCAACCATCATCTCCGCTTCGAAGCCTCAACCTTCTTGAGTTCCTCCCTGCAAAAGTCAGTACTACTCTTCTCATCTTCCGTTCAATGAAGACTGCCAAGTGCCAGCAACCCTTACGCACTTTAGCTGTGTGGAGAAATCATCCGTCACATCATCATCATCATCCCAACTCTCTTCCCACAAGTGCTTCGTCTCCCCGCTCTGAGCCGCCTCCGTCTGCTCCTCCGGCCAGTCTATTCCCCGCACGTCAGTTCTCGTTTTTTTTTTTTTTTTTTTTTTTTTTTCCGGCGGGCCGTTCTGCGCACCATCGTTTCGGGGGTTCAACGGGCCTGCCTGGCATGCCATCGATGCGATCTCGCCGGCCGGTGGGTGGGGTGTGGGGACAAATTTCTGACTCACCGTCTACGGGGAAGTCCTCGAACTCGTCGTCCTCGCCTAGCGCCGTGGTCTTCTGCTCTGGCTTCTTGTCCTCGGGGGCGTGCTCGTCTGCGGGCTTGGGGTCTGGGGATGCCATTTTTGAGGCGCGTATGTTTTTTGTTGGGGCCGCGCGCGGGGTTTCTTTTCGATGAGTTGACGTTGGGGAGGATGGGGTTGCGGATGTTGTTCGGCGCAGGTTGGATGGATGGATGGGGGGCGAGGAAGCTTGTTTGGGCGGAGGGCGGGAGAATTGCTGCCCCGTGATTTTGTGGTATAGGGTAGTTGGTGGGCGGGGGGAAACGACTTGAAGCTGGCCTGCGCTGACAGGACAAGTCAGGAACTTGTACATGCTTTTAATTGGTGCTACTTGGTTGGTGTCTCTCTGCGATGAACTTGGGAAGCTAGGTCGTGGTATACGATGGATTGATGCTGGCCAACTTGTACGTAAATATGTAAAGACGATTTGCGAGCAACTTGGCTGCATGGGCGGCATCAAGCAGGGATAGGTAGTATGTACATATATGTAGGGTTCGCAGCAAGATGTGGTGGGTTGGGGGGGGGGGGTGGCTTTGCTTTGCTTCCGGCCTGGCGGGTCCCACTTCTCCGCCAAATTGATCAAACCTAATCCGTAATCCGTAGATCCAGTCTTGTCTCCGTAGAAGCCGTAGAAGCTAGCAGTGCTATTCAAACCAGTAAAATACATGAGGTCGTCCAGTTCCCAGTCTCTGAAGGGCGCCGTCGCGGCCTCCCATGCACATGCAGAACACCAACGAGTTGAACAATGAGCCTCTTCAGCGGATTCTTCCGCTCCTCCCATTCCTCCACCGACTCCCTCCAGGCAAGAGACTACTTGGCCAAGGAGCGACAACACCTCGCCGACGCCCTGAAATGGACGGCCCTCATCATGAACGACGACGTGGACGGCGCGCGGCAGGGGCTGGAGCGAGGGGACTCGTCGTTCCACAGTCTCGGCGCGGCCATGACCTCCTTCATGCGCTCCATTCTGGGGTTCGACAAGGACATGATGGCGGAGACGGTGGCCAAGCTGGCCGACTGCGAGGCGAGGGCGTGGAATGACTGCAAGAGGGCGCGGAAATGTTTCAGCCGGCATGACGCCGTCGTCGGCGGCACGAGCAGCATGTATGCCCCCGGCACCGAGTACGAGTTGGTGAGGGCGGAAACGCAGCTGATGGGCGCCGTGGTCGGCGTCCTCAACGAGAGCGTCGTCGGGGCCATGAAGAGCCTCTACAAGCTAAGGAAGGCGTCCGTCGTTCTGGACGGCATCATGGCTGCCGAGGCGAGAGCCATGGAGGCACAGGCACAGGCACAGGCACAGACACAGGCACAGGCACAGGCACAAGAGAATGAGAAGGAGAAGACTCTGATCCATGGAGGAGACACGGACATGTTGCACGAACCAGGGCTCCGCGTCACGGACCCGGTCGACGTCTTCATCCACTCGGGCGCGAACCTGTGCTTCGGCCTCCTCCTCGTCCTCCTCAGCCTCGTGCCGCCCGCCTTCTCGCGCATCCTCTCGGCAGTGGGCTTCCACGGAGGCGGAACCGGAAATCGCGCCAGGGGCGTCCGCATGCTCTGGCGCTCCGCGGCCCACGACAACGTCAACGGCGCCCTGGCAGGCATGATGCTGCTGGGCTACTACAACGGCCTCCTCGGCGCCGTCGACATCCTCCCCTCGCCGCGCGACTACGACGACGACGACGCCGACGACTGCGACGCCGAGGCCGAGGCCGTGGGGCCGCCCCGCGAGAAATGCCGGCTGCTCCTCCACCGTCTGCGCGCCCGCCATCCCGACTCACGCATGTGGCGCGTCGAGGAATCCCGCCTCTACGCCAACGCCGGGGACCTCCCCCGCGCCATCGAGCTGCTCTCCACGGGCAAGCAGTCGGCCATGAGGCAGGTCACCGCCCTCAACGACTTTGAGCTCGGCATCAACGCCCTCGCCCTGCAGAATTGGCATCTCATGCGCGACACATTCCTCAGGTGTCTCGAGACGAGCGACTGGGGCCCCGGCGTGTACCACTACATGGCCGGCTGCGCGAGCCTGGAGCTCTACCGCGACGCATACCACGGCGCCGCACACCACCACGGCAGCGAACAAGACGGAGCCGCGCAGCAGGAGGAAGAGGCAGAGGCAGAGGCAGAGGTGAGGCGTCTCAAGAAGCGGGCCGAAGAGCTTCTGCGCAAGGTGCCCCTCGTCTCGGGCAGGCAGCGCCTCATGGCCCGCCAACTGCCCCTCGAGACGTTCGCGCAGCGCAAGCTCCGGAAGTGGGAGGAGGCGGCCGAGACGCTGGGCATCGACCTCGCCGACGCCATCGGGCCGAGCCCCGCGCTCGAGATGTCCTACATGTGGGCCGCGCAGAAGAGGATGGGCAGCAAGGAGCTCGAGTCGGCCATGGGCCATCTCGGCTGGGCGAGGTGCACGGCCGGCGCGGACGCGGTGCGCAAGCTGAGGACGGAAAAGGACAATCTGGCCGTCTGGGCCATTGGCGTGTCCTCCGTCCTGAGGGGCATGGGGAAGATGGATGAGGCGATCCGGGTTCTCGACGAGAACGTCTTTTCGCATGATGAGTAGGTGCTCTCCCCCCCCCTTCCTTCTTCTTTTGAGAAAGAGAAAAACTTGTTTCAACATGAAGAAGCGCGGACATTGCTAACGGGGGCTTGGTTGGTGCAAAAGGTCCGTCTTCAAAGGCGGCCATAGGGACGACTACGTCCTGCCGGTGGCCAACTACGAATTGGCAGTCATTGCGTGGGCGCGGTGCTGCAGCCCGCCCGGGGGATCGCCAGACGAGGTGGCAGAGTATAGACGCGCCAGGACAGACGAGTGCGAGGAGTACCTGGAGAAAGTAAAGGCGTGGGAGCCGTTCGTGCTGGATGCGCGCGTGGGAATGCGTGTGCAGAGCGGGCTGGAGACGTTGAAATGGTTCAGGAAGAGAATGGGGTGGGCGTGACGGTGACGGTGATGGCTGGGTTGCCCCTTTGCGCATTTCTCCATCTTTTTTGTTCAATTTGTCGTCCCATCCACGGACTATGCGTGACGTTTACGCTTGGATATGTGGCGTAGATGCTTGCTTGCATTGCGATGGATATTCAGAACAGGGGGGGATCTTGGAAACAACAATCGTAGACCATGAGGAGGGGGGAGTATGAGCATTATTATCACCTGGAGTATAAGAAGCATTATTAACTGGAGTATACTCCGTAAGAAGCATTTTAGAAGTAGAGCGTATATATATAGTCCATACGGAGTACATTGTAAATGATTATAACTGACTCTGGCTGGGTATCTTGCAAAAAAAAAAAAAAAAAAAAAAAAAGAAAAGTCATCATCTTGTGTATCCAACCCATTTGCAAATCTTCACCTCGCCCTGCAATACTATTTGCTCGACTTGACTCGCTTCTTCAAGGAACCCATACCATCTTTGACGGCATTGCTCCCCGCACCCACCTTCCTCGCAGACCTCTCTGGCACACTGTGCTCGTCGGCCTCCTTCTTGACGTCCTCCAACACATGGCGCCCCTTGCTGGTACCGTGGACCCAGTCCATAATACCCACTGCACCGTAGTTGGAAGACCCCTTGCCTGCATAGTGAATCGCTGTCCGGGCCGTGATGCCGCTCATGACGATTCCAGGAACGAACGTGTACCCGGACATGGCGAGCGTCTCCTCAACCGTGGTGATGATGGTGACGAGGAAGTACGTGAGCATGTGAGTCCGGATCAGGACCGACGGCAGGAAAACAGGCAGGAACCGATGAAGGAACAGCGCAAGGGGGTGGTCGGCAAACACCCGCAAGCTGCACGGCGCTCCCGGGGCAGCATGGGCGTAGGCCATGTGCTTCCTGGCGACGACGCCAGAAGAGTTCCCGTGGAGCACCCGGCGGTGGACATGGTACTGCAGCACCTCGCGCGACGCCAGGATGAAGCCGCAGTGCTTCGTGACGGTCCACGGGAGAGGGAGCGTCGTGCTCATCCTGAACAGGTGCCTCTTGAAGACGAGCGTGTACGCCATGCCGAGGGCCGCCTCCGCGGCCATCCACAGGAGGACGTTGAGCATGGCCAGGCCGAGGAGCCCGCCCAGCTTGCGGGCGTCGCGCGGCGGCAGGGAGGACCGGCCGCCGTGCTTGAGGCCCGCGGCGAGGCTGGGCACGCCGACGTCGAAGGCGAGGGAGACGAGCGAGGGGATGAGCCAGAAGATGACGCGGAGGACGAGCAGGCCGGACAGGTGGATCTCGAGCGGGTGGTGGGAGAAGACGAGGCTGGACCACGTCATGTAGAAGAAGATGATGTTGACCGACGTGGACACGGAGGCGCCCGTGGTGGGGAAGAAGACGTAGGACAGGATGGGTATCGAGAGGAGGACGTCAATCATGGCCAGGGGCTGGTGCAGCGCGCTTGCTGCGGTTGATGTGGCCGATGTTGATGTGCTGTACTGTAGCGGAGGTTATCGTGAGAGAGCTGGTCGCAAATGGTTGGTGCGTCATGGCGGGTTGAGGTCGTTGAGGTCGTTGAGGTCGTTGAGGTCTGGCCTTGGCGTCATGTTCCCTCACCTCTCCTTCCTCTCACCCTCCCCTCTTGTTATATCCACCCTGGACGCCAAGAGCACCCGAGTGGGTCAGGCGGATGTCGCGCCACAGGGCCTTAATATGAGAGTCACTATTACATACGGAGTACCCCTGAAGGCTGACGGACGACGGACGACGAGTCGAGTATAAGTCATCCCAAGTAAAAAAAGAAGGAGAAAAAAAAAAGTAAACAAAAGAAGGAGCAGAATATTGCTTGCAATTGATTGAAGAGTCCAAGCAAAAACCGCTGCCTCCATCCGTGACCGAAACTGTTCTTCACTTCAGACAGCCACAGCCACAGCCACAGCCACAGCCGCAGCCACAGCCCACCAGACTCCACACAATGCCGCACAGAGGAGAGGAACCACCCCCTTTGACTCGACTCATCAGCCCACTTCTGCATTCGAGCATCACCTTCTCACCAGAATCCCAAACAACCAGCGACGCAGGCGACGCAAGGGGACACGGATACGGACAAAGGAGCCAACAAGCGTCGACCACTTTGCCAGGCATCGTGACTCGTGTCTCGTGGTTGCACCGAGTACGGATCCGTAATCCGCACGGATTACCCCGTACCAGACTCCTTTGCTCCCGCTTCCTCCTCACCAACTTGCTACGGAGTACTCCGTAGACTCGTCTGCATACCCACCACACCGCATGCCACTGATACTCCAACAATGGATCTCAGACATGCGGGCTCTCCCGACCGAGACGCGCCCCCCATCCCGACCCGTCACCACTTCTACGTCGCTCGCAGCTCTCGCCAAAAGTCGCCGCAGGGAACCAAACCCGCTAGCATCCCTCCCGCCTCCCCCGAGGTCATATCCAACCTCATCACCAGCCTGAGTGCCATCTCCCAGCCCGCCAACAATCACTTCGAGTCGCAGCCTGCCGCCGTCAACTTTGGTCTGCCGAGCCCGTCGAGCCCCTCGTATGGGAGTTTTGGAGTCGATTACGGCGCCTACGCCCGGTCTGACCTCCAGGATACCGCAAATCCCCCGACGTCCCTTGATAAATTCGCTGCGAGCCCGCCTACGATTCGCACCTCCAAGCCAACGAGTGGATATTCGCCCTTGACCGGTGCAAAGAGCCCCAAAGCCCGCAGTCCCAGTCGTGATAGCGGTGGATCTGGCTTCCGAAACTTGATCCGCAGCAGTGGCAGCATCACATCCCGCCCATCATCACCTGGTTCTACTACCTCCAAGAATGACGACACGCACAGCATCGGCAACTTGTCCATAGAGCGCGGTGCTGCTGGCGGGCCGACTACAGAGCTGTCACAGCACCGAGCACATGACAGCTGGGGCAAGAGGACGACTGGCCGAACCACAAAGGCACTCATGTACATGAGCTCCAAGGAGCGACTTCGAGAACGAGAGTTTGAGCGAAAGCGACCACCGGGACGAATGGGTAGTATAGACGGCGCAGCGGCGGGAGCATCTGGCAGCATGAATCATGACGGTAAACCGGATCCTTTTCTGGCCGAAACTGCCATCCGCGAAGAGCCAGGCTCGCACAGTGATAACCCGGCAATCAAGGAAAAGGCCATGTACGGAATTTCACAGCCAGTTCCTACGCGAGACTCGAGCTTGAGAAGGCCACGGACGCAGCAGAAGCGATCGAGCGGTCGTCGGTCGTCGAAACGAAACGGTGACACTCCCGTCGGACAAGTCATTTTCGAGGTGGAAGAGCAAGCTCGTGGTCAACGAGATGTGCCTGCAGCCCGACAGCAGCAGCAGCAGCAGCATAAGCGGACAGGCTCCGCCGGCACGGCGGTGCATGGCAAGTCGTTCTTGCTGGGACCGGACGAGTTTCCTGCGTCTCCCGTTTCGGCATCAAGAGTGGCACACCCAACTTTCGACTCCATCGACATCAGGTCAACCACGGACGCTGACGAAGGAGCGGCTCCCTTCCCAGCTGTAGCTCAACGACGACGTGGCGACGAGAAGGCCGATCGCGGCAACGGTCGATTTTCAGGGCGCCTCAGTCCCGGTCCGAGGGAGCCGTCGGGGCTCAAGCGGAGCAGTTCCCGTTTGAAGCGATTGTCCGGACAGTTGAGTCCCCGGAGTGAACCGAGAGCTAGCCTCAATGCCTCGCCAGACCCCTCGCAATCTCTGAACGTTTACCCTGCCGGCTACGAGCGACCAGCCTCTGCGGACTCGGTCGACGATGCCGTCGAGTCGTATCTTTGCTCACCACGTCTGTCGCAAAAGATTCGGCACCCGCAGGGTGGACGCGTAATTTCCTTCTCCGAGGTGGGCGATGCCAACGGATCGGCCGTCTTTTGCTGCGTCGGGATGGGCTTGACAAGATATATAACGGCCTTTTACGACGAACTGGCCCTGACTCTAAAGCTCCGTCTCATCACCCCTGACCGACCTGGTGTCGGTGACAGTGAGTCTTATGCCGATGGTGCAACAACTCCGCTGAGTTGGCCGGGTAGGTGAAGTTTTTTCTTACTTTTTTTCTTTCTTTTTCCTTTCTGTTTTCGTCTGATGTGGTATTTTGTTTTCTTGAAGAAAGGAAGCAAGAAAAGAAGAAGGAAGAGAAAGTAAGAGGACTGCATGCTAATTGACTCCAGACGACGTTTATGCCATCTGCCAGGCCCTCAAAATAACCAAATTCTCCATTCTCGCTCACTCAGCTGGTGCCATATATGCTCTTGCAACGGCCCTGCGCATGCCCCAACACATCAGAGGCCGGATTCACCTTTTGGCACCGTGGATTCCCCCATCCCAGATGAACGTCTTTGGAGGGTCTCAGATGCTGCCACCGACGAACGCCATTCCCACATCGCAAAAGATCCTGAGAGCCTTGCCAACGCCTCTTCTCAAGGCCGCCAACAGCAGTTTTATGACGGCGACGAGCAGCTCCATCACGAGCTCTCTGCCCAAAAACCCGAGGCGCACAAAACGCAAATCAAACACGCATGCCAAGGACGGGACCAGTGCTGGCAACCGCAACACCAATCCCGTGCACGACAATGAGCACGGTGGAAACAATACAGCACTCAAGAAGGCGCGGGAGGATCCTCAGCAGAGCGAGCGGGTTCTGGAGCCGCCCAGCACGAGCGAAGACGTGGACCAGATGCAGCCCGTTGGCGGCAATGGCATCACCGACAGACACTCGACCGCGTCAGAGCCCGTGGCTGATGCCATGGTCGACAGGGAACGCCAAGCGACGTACGACACCCGGCTCACCCACGCCATCTGGGAATCGGCCACCACGGGGGCGAACCCGGCCGTCGACCTCCTGGTATGTCTCGAGCGAAGGCATACAATCGGGTTCCGCTACGTCGACATCACTCGTCCGGTGGTGATCCACCACGGCAGCAGAGACACGCGGGTGCCCGTCGAGAACGTCAAGTGGCTCGGCAAAACCATGAGACGGTGCGAGGTGCGCGTCCTGGAGGGCGAAGGCCACGGCTTGATGGCAAGCGCAACAGTCATGGGCTCAGTGCTCATGGAAATGAGCAAGGAGTGGGAGGACTGGATGCGCCTAACGGGTGCCGATGGACGCAAGGATCGCGAAAGGGGGCGAAGGGGCACAATCGGGCGGGCATGAAGGTTTTCCCGCCTCCTTGGATAATACAATACGTTGGAACAAGCAAGATAAACAAACAGCATTGGCGATTTCCTCTTCATCGTTCATTTTTCAACGGGTTCTTGGTGTCTTGCGTTGTGATAATTTCGCACAAAATACAAAGATACCCCGGTAATATTTATCAGGTGCCTACTACCTAGGAATAGGCCGACTTGGCTACTATAGCAGTATACTAGGTAGTAGCATGGCGTCCGTACATGAGTGGCAGGACCGGGAATGAGCAAGTCCAGTCCAGAGACGGACGAGGGAGCCGTCAATACACCATGGTTCGCGGAAGGGCAATCCTCAGACGTCTGTTGTCCATATAAGGCACGTCGAGCATCGAGTGACAGATACGACGTTTTTCCCCGTCATCGAGACTCTTCCAGGACCCTCGTCCAGTCAAACTTCCTCCATCCCTTCTTCCACGCTTGCACTCTCCCATCGTCACCGTCACCGGCCCGCCACCTCCCCTGCTTCTTCACAACAGCCGGGTCGGCGCCCACGATGCCGCCCAGCACCTCCCTCGCGAACAAGTCGCCCGTCGGCCAGCGACGCTCATTCTCCACCACGTGGCCCAGCCCCCCGTCGAGCGAGAACCAGGCGTGGAAGTACGGCGCCTCCCTCGCTATGCTCCTCCGGAAGGCCGTCCTGCCCATGCCGCCGGCCGCGGCCGCCGTGTCGATGACCTTGGCGTGCTGCGCCCACTCGTCGTCGGCAGAGAGGAAGGCCTCCTTGAAGAAGGCCGGCGCCACGGCCCCCTGCTCGTAGGGGATCGGGACCGCCACCATGGCGGCGTGCTGGCGGCGGCGCGGACGCGCGGCGTTTTCGTAGAAGACGACGTCGCGGCCCTGCTCGTGGTACATGCGCGTGAGCGCCTTCATGAAGTTGCGCATCTCTTCCCACTCGTCGTCGTCGCACTCGAGCAGGTTCACCCTGTGGGAGACGGGCGCGATGACGGCCCCGCCGGGGCTGATCTCGGGCCGCGGCGGGAGGGTGAGGAAGACGCGGGTGGCGAGGGCGACGACGGGCGCGGCCGGCGGACGGCGCGTGTCCTCGTGGTGGCAGAGGGGGCAGGCGTCGAGGATGCGGTCCATCCTCTGGAGGTCCGAGACGGCCGTGTTCTTGAGGCTGATGTCGCTCCTGTGCACTCTCTTGGCGAGCTTCTCCGCGTTCTCGTCCATGTAGTCCAGGTCGTTGTCGTATTGGCCGTCCTTGGCGATTCGCTCGGCGAGGCGGAGGCCTTCTCCGCCGGGGGCACGCTTGGTGCGGCGCTCCTCGCGGACCATGTCCTGGAGGGACATGTTGGTGTTCTCTTGGACGATTCCTCTTTCGCGGCCGCGCCTGGTGTTGACGGGCTGGGCCTCGCCTCGGGGGCCCGCCAGTTGGGGGTTGTCCATGATGCCGAGGACGACGGCCTGGGGGGCCGCGTGGGACGACGAGGCGGCGCGGTCGTACTCTTGTTCGAGCCGTGCTGCGTTGGGCGCCCGGCGCAGCTTGGCCCTCATCATTTGCGCGCGCAGTCGGTTGAGCCGTGTTTGGTCCATGGACGCTGCGTGGGCTGGCTGTTCGGGGATGATGACGGGTGATGACGGGCCTGGCTCGAGGCGCGGGCTGGACTGGTCTTGCTGCTGCTGCTGCTTCTGCTGCTGCTCTCGGGCGAGGTACAGATGGCCCGTTGGAATCTCCTTCTCCTTGTATCCCGATCCGTAGATGACGCGACGCTCCATCTCCTCTTTTTCCTCGCGCGCATCATCAAACTCCCGCAGGCTGCCGTAGCGCTCTGCGGCGACTTCCTCGACGGCCCGGCCGCTGCTCTCGGCGGTCGTGTACACCCCGCGGAGCTTGGTCATCCGCCACGAGGACCCCGAGTCTCCGAACACATAGTCTACTTTCCGCTCGATGTTGGGTGGTGGCGGTGGTGGCGATTCTGGTCGCGAGGGCGAGGGGACCCCGTCGTTGAGGTTCTGGAGATGCGTGTGGTTCAGTTCGCGCGCGTGAATCACTCGCTTGGGTTCTTGGGCGGGCGGCGGCTGCTCAGCCTTGCGCTCCAGGCGGCGGACATGCTCGACCTCGAGGGCGGACGGCGCCGTCATCCAGGCATCGCGTACGGGGGCGTCAGGATGCCGCCGTGCGCTGTTCCTGTCCCGGTGGTCGTGATTTCTGCGGCTGGGCCGATGCTCGTCGTCGCCGCCCTCGCCGCCCTCGCCGCCCTCGCCGCCCTCGCCGCCCTCGCGTGAGTGCCGGCTCCGTTTGTGTCTGTGGCCACCATCGTCGTGATGCCGGCGGCCACCATGTCTGTCCTCCGTGTCTTTGCCATCATCTTGGTGCTTGTGCTTGTGCTTGCGCTGACGGCGCTCCTCGCGGCACTGATGGGTCTTCTCGCGCTCTGCCTTTTCCGCCGCCAGCGTCTTTTCAAATTCGTCGAGACCGTCCATGGCGGTTTTGGCGTTGAGGGAGAAGAAGGAAGCTTCATCCAGCTGGCAGCAGATGAGTCAGTCTGGGAGTGGGGCGTCTGGGAGTGGGGCGGGCGTGCAGCTGGTTGAGGTGGGGAAAGGCTTACGTAATGATGAGTAGTAGTTATATGGAGATGAGGGTTAGCTACTCCGTAGATTACTGTGGAATACAAGCATCCTTCAACCCACCAACTTTTGGTACCCCTTCAGGTCGGCCACACCAAATACATAATAGTAAAATGAGAAAAAAAGGAAACAGAGATTAAGTAGATAATAAATGAAAAAGAAAAGAAATGAAATGAAATAAAAAGAAGTGAAATGAAAAGAAATATGTACCACTACTAGGCCTTTAAGGAGAGATGATGTAAGGGCTTAGGCTTTGCCCAAGCATTCACATAGTGCACGCGGGTTAGGATAGTCCCGCATAGGCAAGGACGCAGAAAAAGGGGCTTACATAAGGTAGTTAGGGGGTATAAGGGGCCTTAATAAGGATAGGTTTCCTACCTTTCTCTTTCCTCTCCCTAAGTTTCTTAATACTATATTAATACCCTATTACAGTAGCCTAAGGGCTAGTCTATAATAATTAAGAAACTTCCTTTAGTCCTTTATAATAGCTACTAAAATTTATAATAAATACACTAATAGATACATTAATAGATATAATAGACACGCTTTACCTATAAGACTAACCTAGCTATAGGATAGTAACGCCCCTATCTAACGCTATAGTACTATAGGTAGCCTAATAAGCCTAATTTAAGACGCTTTAACTTATGCTATATAAATAAGCAGCAGAGCTTAAATGCCTTTAGGAGCATATACATACAAATGCCTTAGGACCCTTAGCCTAGGCACCCCCTCTAGCTTAGCCTAGCGCCCCTAACTAGCCTAGCACCTCTAACCTAGTCCTTCCTATACTTAGAATAAAATAAAAGCTAATCCCCTTAGGTAACCTATATAATAGTAATAAAGCCTTATTTACTACATAAAGGCTCCTAATAGAATATAAGTTATAGGTAAACTAGGGCTTTATTAGTTTTAATAAGAATAAATAAATACTTATTTATTAAAACCTTTCTTCTAAGGTCTAGTCCTAGGTAGCTACTTACTTTAAATAGGGTAATGCTATTAGATTTAACCCCACTTACTTTTTAGATTACCTAGGGACTATATTCTCTAACCCTTATAGATAGGAAATAGCCCTTATAAAGCTTAACTAGATAGAGTAGGGTCTAAGGGAGATATTTTCTATATTCTTTATTTGCTTTTCTAAGAAGCTTTTGCTAGTAAAAGGGGAGTGCTAGATAGGCAAGGTAAAGCTAGCAAAGCTTTAATATACGCTTAATAAGCATTTAAGAGAGATTAGCGTAGGATAGGGTGTTAGCTAAAGCAATTAGTATATAGCTATTAGGTAATATTATAAGATCGCGGTTAATATAGAAGCCCTCGCCCTAGAGAATAAGTACTAGACTTATCGCAAACCCTAACTAGTAAAACTAGCAGCCTAGATTAACCATAAGGGTAACACACTAATAACTAGGGTTTACGTAGCTAGGACCTACCTAAGGTAGCTAAATAAGTTAGCTAAGAAGGAGAAAAGGATAAAGGCTACTATAAACATAGAATAAGTAAAATAGGTATTAAAGGCAGAATTAGCTAAACGCTACTAAGAGGGACACTGCTTATAGTATGTATCTAAAGACTACTTTATTTAGGAGTGCACTACCCTCCTAGCCTACTACCTAAAGGTTAGCATTAACTTATATAGGGCAGATAAGGAAAGCATAGATAAGGAAGTAAATATTCCCCCTATAGAAAATAAGTAGCCCCTAAGCAGAGTCTTACATAGGGGCAAAGAGGCTAGCTAACTACTACACTATAAGATAATTATAACTACTATATAGAGATAGAATAGGATATAGCATAATACATAAACTAACTACCTTTCTTAATTCCTATACTCTTTAATACATATTATTATATTAATATCTAAATTAATTATAGTTATAATTACTATAGTATAGTAAGCAAATTAGCAGCAAGATAGCTTAGCCTAAAGCTTATATAGTTACTAAAATAGAGGCATATTTACACTATAGTAAAAGTAAAACAAAGGGGGAAGTAGGTTAAGAAAGACTCCTCTTCTATTACCTATATAATACGCACTAGAATTAATATAGATAGCTAGGAGTTATTTATGTACTTATATGTTATCCTAGGTCTTACCTAGGATATAATATTTAGAATGCCTTAGTTAGAGCAACGTAACGTAGTAATTCACGCAGTAAAACAATAACTAGTTATTAGAGTAGCAGAGGGCCTTTATATCTCTAAGGCTACTACTTATAAGGTAAAGGCACTTACATAGGGAATTATTAGATCCCTCTACGCCGCTAAGGCTTGCAGGGTATAATAGAATAAGGACACTACTATAAGGTTTATTACTACAAGCCTAAGAGAGATAATAATAGTGCTATAGATTATAGCACCTAAGATAAATCTAGCTAGTCCTAACATATTAATATTACCTAAGGAGTTATTAGACTTCACAGACCTTTTTAATAAGGCTAAGGCAAATAGACTACCCCCCTATAGGGGCTCTCTTAATTACTATATATGCCTATATAAGAACCTAGATAGCTCTAAGCTAGCACTCCTATAGGGACTATTATATAACATACCATAGGACTAGCTCCTAGAGGTCTAGCATTAGATTATAGACTTAATAGATAAGGGCTAGATTTATACTAGCTCCTTATTAGCTATAGCCCCTATCCTCCTTATTAAAAAGGCTAATAAGGGTTAGTGTTTTTACGTGGACTACCACGCTCTTAATAAAATAATAGCATAGGATTACTACCCTCTCTTACTAATTAAGGAAACACTATAATCCCTATCCTAGGCACGCTAGTTTACTAAAGTAAATATTCATATAGCGTTTTATAAACTATAGATAGCTAAGGGTAAGGAGTACCTTATAGCGTTTTATATAAGGTTTAGCCTATTTAAGTAGCTAGTTTACCCCTTTAGCCTAGCTAGCGCCTTAGCAACCTTTTAGCGCTATATTAATTAATCCTTAGGGAACGCATTAGGGGACTTTATTATAGCTTACCTTAATAATATCTTAGTTTACTTAGGGGGGGTAAGAAAAGACTATATAGCTAAGGTTTAGTTAGTTCTAGGCTACCTAAGGGCCACGGGCTTATACCTAGATCTTAATAAGTTAATATTTGCTATAAAGGAGGTCTAGTACCTAGGATACATTATTACGGTAGGACGCTTAGTCTACCTAGATCCCGTAAAGGTTATAGCTATAAGGAAATAGGTAGCACCTATAAAATTGCAAGGGGTCTATAGCTTCTTAGGATTTGCAAATTTTTACTATAACTTTATTAGGGACTTCTCTAAGCTAGCTGCCTTACTTATATAGCTTACTAAGAAAAATATCCCTTTCTAATAGGGACTAGAAGAGAATAAGGCCTTTAAAAGGCTAAAAGCCATGTTTATTATATATCTAGTGCTAGCATAATAGGACCTAGACCGCCCTATAGTAATAGAAGCTAATTACTTAGGCATAGCTCTTAGTGAATGCCTCTTATAACAAGGCCCTAATAACGTCTTATATCTAGTTACTTACTATTCCGCTAGTCTTACACCCTTACAAAAGAACTATATAATTTATAATAAGGAACTATTAGCTATTATCTTATATCTTAAGGCGTAGTTAGCAAAGCTTTAGGGTGTATCCTATCTATTTATAATTTACACTAATTATAAGAACCTAGAATACTTTATAACTCCTTAACTTATATTAGAGAGGCAGGCCTAATAGGCAGATACACTCGCGCTATTTAACTTTTACCTTTGCTATAGGCCTAGTATATAAGCTTAACGCCTAGATACCCTTTCCTAAAGGGAATAGGATTAAAGTAAGTTAGCTTTAAGGATAGGGCAAATCTTATAACCTATTACTATTACATAACTCTTACTATTACTAGTTATATAAGGGGATGGCTCTAAACTAGCACTATATATGCCACTACTAGTAGGAGAGGCCCTCTTTACCTTAAAACACCTCTAGACCCTATAGGACTAGGCTATTACATTAGACCCTATGTATAGTATTTAATTAAAAGCTATGTAGGAAGGGGCTTAGAAGTTTCCCCCTAATACACTAATAAGGGAGTAGGTTATAGATTACTCTATAAGCGTATATAGGGCGCTTTAGTTTTAGGGTTATACTTAGATCCTAGCTTAGGAACCCCTTATAATAACCCTTATATAATAATGCTATAACTTGCTAGTAGTAGGACACCTAGGCTATAACACTATGTTTTAGATTCTATAATAGCAGTTCTATTAGGATAGGATATTATAGGATATTACTTAGTTTATTTATAACTATTACTGCTTTAGTAGCTATAAGAGCTACTAATAGCAGCAGGGCTTACTAAAACCCCTACTAATCCCTAATTAGTTTTAGTCTTAGATTTCTATTAACTTTATAATAGACTTACTAGCAGCGTCCCTAGAGAAGCTATAATACCTTATAGTTATTACTAATAGACTCTTAAAGTTTATATAGCTAGAAGCTATAACCTCTATTAGGGCTAAGGAGTGCGCAAAACACAATTTAAAATAGTCTAGTGGAGGTTCTAAGGATTTCCCTAATCTATTATTATAGACTAGGGGTTAGACTAGCTAGGGAAATTCTAGATAATATTATGCTCCCTAGTTAGGATTAATTAGTTACTTTTCACTTTACATTACTTATAGACTAATAGCGGCATAGAGCAGGCAAACTAGGAAGTGTAGGTAATATTACATATAATAGTCTCCTTCTTATAGTTTAATTAGCTAGAACATCTAGCCGCTTGCTAGCTTATAATTAATAATAGGTCTTCTTTAGTAATAGGGGTAAGCCTAAACAAATTGCTACATAGATATAACTTAGAACTAATTTAGTTATAACTAGACTATTCTGCTTCTATAATATTACCTAAGGGGCAGGCTATATATTTCCTAGAGCACCTATAAGAGGGTACCCTTCTAGCATAAGCCGCAATAGCCTATGTTTAATAAAGGCAGTAGGATATAACCTTAGCTTCTTAATATCTAGTGGAATGGTTTTAGGTTAGAGATAAGGTGTAGCTTTTACTTAAGAATATTAAGATAAACCGCCCCTTATAGAAACTTAACTAGGTTATAGTAAAGTACATAGTTATTAATATACTAATGCCACTTATAGTATAGTTAGATATCCTAAGGGGCATTTACCTAGTTTTCTATGTAAACCTTATTAAATAGGCTATAGAGGGACCCTCTTCCTAGTTAGAAGCTCTAGGACTCCTATCTAGGGCTAGAATAAGTCCTAGCAAAGGATAATAATAAACTTATAAAGGAATACTAAGTTAAACAGATCTTAGTGGCTTAAAATGCCCTAGGCTAAGGCAGGAGGCATAATATCCTAGTTAAGTGGATAGGTTACATATAGCTAACATAGGAACCGCTAGAAAGTATAATATAGATACAAGCCCTTAATAAGTTTAAAGCAAAGTAAGGAGATATATATTATAACAATAGACTAAATTAATTATAGACTATATATCTATTAAAGGAGATATCTTCTAGCATATAAGGCGTACCTATCCTAAACCTAGCTAATTCCTTATAGTTACTAAAATGTATTTAAATCCCCTTACCCCCTATAGCATAGGGGTTACTTAGACTAGGGGTTAGTTAGGCTATTAGTAAGGCTATTATTATTAGATAAGATAGTAACTAGTGTTACCTTACGTCTAACAGGGACATAACCTATACTATATTAGGTGCTATAGCTACTATAGCTAGCACTATAGCTACTATAGCTACTACTATAGTTTTAGATAGCAGGAGCGGAATAGCAGTTAGGGAGTGTAAAGTAAGTGTAGGGTAGGGGCGCTATGTTATTAGATTAACTTTTATTAGGGGAGGACTAGCGGATAATAATAGTTATAAAGGGATAGCCACTACCTATAGTGTAATTAGCATAGTAATTAGTTAGACCTAGGACAGACCTAGGTTAGGAGCGCTCCTAGCGCTAATATAAGGGCAAATTATTACTAGCTTTAATAAGCCACTAGCAGCCCTAGGTACTACTATAGCAATAGGGGGAGAGTGCCTTAAGGAGGCGCATAGACTAATTATAGAATTCTTATTATATAGAATTTAGTCCGCTAATAATCTATTAGTTTTATTAGAATAAAACGCTAGTAACTTACTATATAAAGCTACCTATACTATAGCCACTAGTAGGACTACTACTACTAAGGGGGATAACCTTAAGCTTAGTTATATTTAAGGCAGGAGTGTTATAGGAGGGGGGGGCCTAAGGGCAAAGCAAATAGATACTAGATTAAATTAAGCCTAATTTAGGAGCGCATTCTATTAGCTTATAAAGGCATAGAACTATTAGGAGAGAACTAGTATTTTCTTTTTAGTGGTTAGAGTCCTTTTAACCCTAGGCATAATAATATATGTACCTATAGTAATTAAAGCCTTAAGATCCTTAAGGCAGTAATAAAGCCACGGGTTAGTGAATAGGTACCTAGTTAACTAGATATAGGTTGTGTGTTACTGCTAACATAAGGGATAGGACTTATTACTTTTAGGGGGGCAATAGTTTAATATGCCTATAGTAAGGCATTATTTAATATAAGGCCTATAGGGCTAAAAAAGCATATAAGGGGTAGCATGCTTATTATTATCTAAGTCCCCCTTTATAAGGAACTTACTAATAAACCTAGCTATTAGTGTAATAGGGGTAGCAAGGGACATGGCAGTAGTAGCAGGGGATATAGTAGCGGTAGCTAAAGCTTAAGTAAACCTATAAGTATTTATTCTACAGTAAGGTATATTTATTATAAGTCTAATAGGGGAATAATAATTATTTAAAATAATAGGATAGAAAGGAGTAATAGGGTTATAATATTTAAAAAATGTTTTTAGTGTAAGGAAGTTAAGACTATAGAATAAAAATAAATAGTAGGTAGTAAGTAAGGGGATAAATAAGTAAGGGTAAGGCTAGTGTTATTACAATAATAACGTAGTAGCTAGAAGCATACGTCACATGTCCTACCTAGACCTAGGTTAAAACAATAAGCACCTATAATGCATTATAAAGGATAAGCACTTATATTAACTATAGGCAAGGGAAAAAGAAGGGAAGGAGTAAGGGCATATATAAGGGCTTAGGCTTTGCCTAAGCATTTACATAGTGCACATAGGTTAGGATAGTCTCGCATAGGCAAGGACGCAGAAAAGGGGGCTTATATAAGGTAGTTAGGGGGTATAAGGGGCCCTAGTAAGGACAGGTTTCCTACCTTCCTCTTTCCTCTCCCTAAGTTTCTTAATACTATATTAACGCCCTATCGCAGCAGCCTAGGGGCTAGTCTATAACAGATGAAGGAAGAATAATACCCACTTGCAATATTCATCATCATCATCTATCGAAAATCCGCCACGAATGGGAGTGAAATATGTAAAGAAATGGAAGAGTCCCTAGGGTGTCAAACACCGACCACGTGTTTCCGACTCCACTGATGCACTAGCTTCTTCTCCTGCCGCTGCACTTCATCCCAAAGCCTGGCCGTCAGGAATTTGTAGATGAATGCGCTGGCGCCGTGGAAGCGGATTTCGTGGTCACTGTCCGTAAACGCCATCATCTTGAACCTCTCGGGCGACACGCCCCCCGCAACAAGCAAGTCGGCCAGTACAGCCCCGTTCTGATAGTGCACGTTGTCGTCGCCCGTGCCGTGCATCAGCGCGAACACGCCAGCGACATTGTTGAATCCGCCCGTGTTCCGCACGGCAGTCTTGTTGTAGCCTGCCGCGTTTGTGGCCGGCGTCTTCATGTACCGCTCCGTGTATACAGAGTCGTAGAACCGCCAGTCCGAAACGGGAGCGGTGCTCAGCCCCAATGTGAAGACGCCCGAGTCGGCTTCGATCACCTTGGCGGCCAGGTAGCCGCCGTATGACCAGCCCCATATACCGATTTTCCGGGCGTCGAGGAAAGCGTTTTGCTTCAGCAGTTCCTGCGCGGCCCAGATCTGGTCCTTGGCCTCGAGATCGCCCAGGTGTTTCGCGACCGAAGACCGGAACTTGCGGCCTTTGTAGCCTGTGCCGCGGTTGTCAATGGTGTACACGACATATTCAAGTTCTGGCTCCGAGGAGATGTAGGCCTTCCAGCCGAATGGTTGGAATTCCTTTGTGACCTGCTGAGAGTTGGGGCCGCCATATGGAGTAAACAGGCATGGGTACTTCTTGAAAGGGTCGAAATTGGGAGGTAGCTGCTGCATGGCGTTCAAGGTGAAGCCGTCCGGGTGCCTCAGCTCAAAGTAGGTGGTGTTGGGAAGGTTGTATTCCTCGATCTTCCTGTACAGCTCGGCATTTGAAGTCAGGGTGCGGATGGGCTTGGCGGTGCTGTTGGCGGCGTACACCTCCTGGTAGGGAATGTCCGGGCCGGTATAGGTGAGGATATAGTAGCCCCCCTTTGGAGAAAAGGATGCATCCCAGACCGCAGGGACCTTGCCATCTACAAGCGGCTGGATTTCTCGAGTTTCGTACGAAACACTGTAGATGTGGCGTTCGGTGCTGTGGTGCGTCGTGGACTTGAAGTAGATGAGTTTGCGGACGGCATCGACGTGCAGAATCGAGGCGACTTCCCACTCGCCAAAGGTCAGTTGCACGGGCTGTCCCCCGTCCAGAGAATGCAGATAGATGTGCATCCATCCCGACTCATCCGACAAGTCGACATAGTAGGTTTTGTTGGACGCGTTCTGCAGCTCGCCCACGTATGAGATGGCCATCGAGTTCTCCAGCCACCCATCGCTTCCGTCGCGTTTTCGTACAGTCTTGCTGACCAGGGTCTCGGGGTGGACGACGACGTGCCTGTCCTGGTCTTGGACGCGGTTGAAGACTCGATAGATGAGCGCCGCGTGGCTGTCCGTCACCCACTTGACTTCTCCGACGATGGTGTCGTCGTTGGCGAATGCATCGATGGGCACGCTGGCCACTTTTCTCGTTTCGACGTTGAGAATGTTGAGCTCAACGGTGGGGTTCGTGGTCCCGACCTTGGGATATCGCAGCTCCAGCTCTCTGGGGTAGGACGGCGCAAACTTCTGGTCGGCCATGTAGTACGGAACGGTGAAGGTTCCGACGCCTGTTTCGTTGAAGCTCAGAAAGGCGACGTACTTGGCGTCGGGAGAGAACCACAGTGCAGACCGGTCGCCGAGAACCTCCTCTTCATACACCCAGTCTGGCACGCCGTTGAACATGTCAGAGCCTCCATTGCTGGTAATCTGATGGACCGTGCCGTCGGCGTCTCGCAGAAACACGTTGTTGGCTCGGACAAAGGCAATTGATTCGCCAGTTGGCGCCATGCATGCATACTGAACATCGCCGACTTGGTCCGGCACCAGGGCATGGCTGTTGCCCGTCTCCACGTCAATGGTGAAATAGTCTGAGGAATAGGAGTGACGGTACAGCTGAGTTGCGTTTGTGGCAACCAGGATGGCCTGCTGATCGTGACGGACCCAGAAATCTCTCGCGTCATTGAGCTGCTTGTCTGCGGGCCAGAAGACGGTTTCCTTGCCAGACACGATATCGACCAGGACAAGGTCGGATCTGTTGTTGCTGGTCATGTACTGGCCATCGCCGCCCGTGCCTGACCACCGAACGCGTATAGTAGAGGGGCGAATCGTGGCAGACGGGGTGGTCTCATTGTAGGAGAGGAGTCGGGCCCCGTTGCCCGTGGGCTGGTGAGGCTTTCGGGGCGGTTCAACGGCGAGGCCAAGCTGGGCGCAGAGAGGCAAAAAGACCGTTGCTGCCTTTGCAATTGATGTTGCCCGCATTCTGACGAGATGTCAACTCCTCCTCGGGGAAGATGGTTGAGCAGAGGGATGGACTCTGGGCTTTGACCAAGAGGGCCTGGCTTCGCAGGAGATGGGGGGTTGGCATCGCAGATCGGGAAGGACCACGGGACGGTAAGAAGTCGGCCACCTTCTCGATCCGTCCAGCCTCGCCGAGATTTGGGGTTTGGCGCAAAAGCATTGACCACTTGTGTCACCCATCCATTGTCTTCATCATGGTCTTCATGATTGTCTTCATGATTGTCTTGATGATTGTCTTCACGCGGCCCCCTTGGTTGAAGAATCAATGCCCCCATCTTTATTCTGTCTTGGAATGTGTTGAATATATACACTTGTAAAGAACAAGTCGCACACTTGGCTTTTAGCCACAACTCAATGACTGGTCAAGGGCACGGTTTCGCGATCCAGGACCCCAGATCTCTTCCACTCATCCATGGTGATGGTGTGATGATGATCAATCTTCATGACGTTGAACAAGAACTGAGCACTGCACTCGACGTTTCCCACGCCATCGACTCCGTCAGGGAACCAATATTCCGGCGTCGTATGCGCGCATCCCGCTGCTATGCCCGGAGAAACGGTAACAGGATCCGCTCCGTTGGTGACGCGGTACGTCCTTCCGTTGTTTGCCTGGTTCGAGACAAAAGTTGCGTATCCATCATCTCCCACGCGCGGAGAGCCGAAGACGTTCGCCGGTCGCAAGGGAAGAGTGGAAGCAGGGGAGTGCTCAAATCAAAGTTTCGTTATGGATGCCGTTGACGAACAACGTACGTTGGTCTCGAAAGTCATCCTATGTATGAAGCCGGAATGAGCAATCCAAATCTGCTATTTAACCGAGGCCGGTAGAAACTGTACGTTCAGACTTTGGTGTTCATCCTGATTCGCGTAGTGAGGGCTGTGATCATGCGGCTCCCACAATTCCCGAAATAAGAAAAAAAATATAACAAAAAAAGGCAGCCCACCAAGACTATAACCACCACCCACTGGGCGGAGTCAAATCTTCCTCGCGACTCGAGTCATTCGTCGGCTTCTCCCACTTTGTCTGGGCGCTCGCAAGACGTAAACGCCTCAACGTGCTCCAGATCCCATGACGAATCGGTTGCTCGTGCTAGGCAGATCGTGCGCATGGAAGCGTCCGCGGGAAATTCGCTACATCAGCGCCCGAGTTCAACATTTTGTGTGGAAACAGCAGGCCTCAACCCTCAACCCAGTTGGCGACTCTTCACGTCACCCCCTTACCAATGACTCGGGCCAATTCCCACTTGTCACAGCGGCACTCGGGGCGTGTACCGTACAAGTGCTAATTTCTGAATAATCACGACAAGGCCAGGGGAATTGAAGCAACTTTCTTACTCCGTATCGTATTATCTGCCACCATCAGCCAAAGTGGGAAAAGTAAAGAAGAAGACAAAAGAAAGACCCTTGTCTTCCTCGCACAAAATCGGCTAGTCGCGCCATCTAATTACTTGTAGCATAAATGTCCTAAATGACCTTTTCAATGCGATGCAACCCCCCCCCCCCCCCCCCCTGCCGAAGCGCGCCATGTTTTGAACCAACTCGCACCTCATCACTGATCAGGATCAGAAACCCAAACAACTTGCAAGAAGCGGCTTGAACCAAGGCGAACAGAGCAGCGCTGAAGTTGCCAACTTCTCCTTCTCTGCTCCAGCCTTCCACGACTCACATGCCATGCATCTCAAGAAGTTGCAGAGAGAAGACAACGACTCCATCCATCTGAAGAGTCGCCGTCGGTCGGAATCCATGTCGAATTCTATGCCCCCGAGGCGGAACTCCTCGGACTACGTCGCGAAGCCTCTCCCGCCACTACCGCTTTGCGGCATCAAGAGGCTCTCCGGGGATACAACAGAAGGTATGTAGCGCGGAGCGTCCTGTCTTTTTCTTCTTCTTTTTTTCTCACAGTTTCTTCCCCCCAAGGACAACGGGACCGGCAGGCGCAAACGGCACCCGAAGCAGACCAAGACGCAACCACGTCCGCGGCGTATCACGGCTTCGTCCGCGAGCTGGCATCGGAGCAGTCTTCTGCGCACGCGTCGATCCCGCTCCGACCCGGGCCCGGGGCGCACTCTGGCCCCGGCAGGGCGAGCAAGCTGTGTCCTCGGGCTCGGCCGCATTCGCCATCGGGTTCCAGAACCTCGAGCTCGTCGGCCGGCTCCGTCAAGATGGGCCAGCTACATCACTTGTTCGCGCTGGAGAAGATACTGGGCGGCTACGAGGCGCTCCCGTCAACCTACAGCCATGGTAGAACAACGTCTGCTCCAGAGGGGGAGGGGAAGCGCATCGTGCGCACCTCTATAGAGTGGCTCAAGGGGAAATGCCACGCGCCGAGGTCGCCTTAAGACTTCGCCGTGCCTAGGGTAACGCGACTTGTGTTCATGGAATTTCTTCTTCTCTCTACTTTATGAAGATTATGGATGATGAACCCCCCCTTTTTTTTTCCTAATAAGGATTCATGTAGGCAATCTCTGACGGAGACATACGGCTGCTTGCTTTTCCTTTTTCTTTAAATAAAGGGTTCGGTGAAAAAGCGTCACGGAGATACGTTGGGCGTGGTTGCCTGGGCTTTTTCAATTTTTTTTTCTTTCTTAGATATTTCTACGTCAACCTGTTATCGAGAGACGGCGCATTGTGGTTAGTTCAAACGTGCATGACACTCGGAATAAATCACAATTGCCCAAAGAGTCAGCCATGTGAAAAACGTACTTTTGTAAATTACTTTGCTGATATGGATTTCCCAAATGCAACGCGCAACGACTACCAAAAAATACATTAACTGCTGCCGCGGGCCTTGCGAGCCAGGTTTTGCTTCCGTGATGGAAGCGCACGTCGCATGAATTCTATCGACTTATGAGCTAGTTTATGCTTAGAAGGTGCGAAATTGGACAGGGGACACCCCGCCCTTCAAAAAGAAAGAAAGAGAAGTCATAGGGACAAAAGAATGGATTGTCGCGGGAACATCATCTCAATCATGATATTATAGGAAAAGCCCGATGCGGGGGTCGAACCCGCAACCTTGAGATTTCGTGTACTCGTAAGAGTCTCACGCTCTACCGATTGAGCTAACCGGGCGATGAACCCTTGCTTGACGGAAGAAGGGAAAAATTGATATCTAAGAAGGGTACAGTATTTTACAGGCTGAAGATGACGTGCGAGCAGGGAGCGCTTGAGATGATATACTGTAAAACTGGTGTACGGACTAGAGGATTTGTCTGCGATTTGGTCGTTCAAAATGCAGGCTCCATGTCGTAGTCGCACAAAGATTATCCACCTCCTTCGCTACTCATTTTCCATGAGGTCTATCAGGGAAAGCCGGCCATGGCCATTGTACACAGCAGTTCGGAATGAAGATAGTCATTCACACGCAAATAAGATTGTAATTGGCATCATTGAAACTCAAGCTCGTCATGGAAGTAAGATAGCCCCAAAAGGACCTGTCCATCACCTAGCACGCTGACGCAGTAATTGCATTTCTCATCAGGCCAATATGCGCAAGTCCGAGTTGAAATCTATTCCCTTTGAATAATGACCAACAGGCCCATGATGCCAAGCATCACCGTCTTCAACCACGGGTGTTCTGATAACAGAATCGTCACGTAGCCCACAAATGGAAAGTATCCTACCACGCTGCCGATGATGTCTTGGCGCTGCAGGTAGTCCTGGCCCCGAGCATATAGATCCGTATCGTCGGAGTTGTTGTTGTCACCCTTGGTGAGAAGCTTGGCTTTATCTCTGCAACCCACCCAGTCAGCACGCTGCCCTCTCTAGCCATGAAACAATGTCTCCATCCTCTACACTACAAGGACTTGGCCGCAACCTACCCAGTTCCGAATTTTCGCACGACTCTGTGAACAATGGGTATGTCCTTGCCCTTGACATTGTAGACGACAATTTCTCCCACGGAGGTTTCCTGTCGCAGATTTCGGTTCCATAGGAAGAGAATGTCACCGCGCTGGAAGGCAGGCTCCATGGACCCAGATAGAACGACGACGATCGGTGATGGCGAATTGCTGGCGACGGAAAGGCCCTTCCACATCTAACGTCGAAAGAAAAGTGAGCTTGAGTGCCGACAAAAGATGGTTTTTGCGCCGTGATAGGGCGGCCAGCTGAAGTCGCAAATGGACGTACCATGAACGCGCTGGACAGTATCAGCGCAAAATTCATCAGCTGGGCGGCCGCTTGCCGCGGGTTCCCAAGGCTAGACAGCATGCTGATGCCGCTGTTTTCGATTCTGACAACCCGAAGAGAGTGTGAATTTCAGCTGAGGCACAGTGGTCTGCTGTGGAATTGGCGCAAAGAAACCCAGCGACGTGGTGTGGTGTTGCTTGGAACTGAGAACTGGACATGGTGGCCCTCTGTAAGCTGCCACAGTGGAGACTGGATGCATTAGCCACACTTGCCACGGAGTGCTCCGCAATACATACATTGTACTGAGCTCCCTTTTAATATAATAACAGCCACAGCATCCATCATTGCTGTGATGTCATGGAATCGTCGAAGCAAGGCATGAAGTGGGTGAACGAACGTATTTAAGGCCCGCTGACGCCTGGTGACATGTTTGTCGAATTTTTTCAAGGACGCGTCGCACCTCAAAATACCAACTGCAACGCTCCCTAGCCCTACTTTAAACTTGAATCTCACTCTGCTTGCCCTCCGCGTACATCAATTGTCATCTGCTGCGTCCTGCCATCATGTCGGAATCTACCCCCCAGCAACCGGGCCTTGTCCAAGGGCATGTGCAATACGTCAAAGGAGTCGCAGAGGTTAGGGCAAGCCAGCTCTCCGCTTCCGAGAGAATTCCACCTTACCAGTGACCATCTGCTCGCTGCTTATTACTGACTCGACGAGTAGGCAGCTGTTGGGGACGTGACTGGATCTCACGCATGGAAATCATCGGGAGAGCAGGATAAATCAGCGGGCCTGTCATCCATGAAAGAGGCAGGAGAGAAGAGAGACGCGTCCACGCAAGGCTATGGAAAAGCCGAAGAGCTGGCAGGCAAGTTAGCTGGGTGCGATGGCATGAAGAAGGAAGGTGCTGAGAGCATTAAGAAAGACTAAGTGGGCGAAGATGTGGCAGACGTCGCATTGTGTCCCAGGCATTGTGTAAACAGGATAGTGTTCTTGATTCGAGTTTGAGTGATGATTCACTTTCTTCTGCACAGAAAACTTCGTCCATCGCGCTCAATCATGATGCATGCCCATTGCCCAAGGAGGTCTGTCTGTCTGTCTGTCTGTCTGTCTGTCTGTCTGTCTGACTGTCTGGTGCAAGCAAGTAAACAGGAGTTGCCAGCTGGGGCACTTGCTGAGCAGTGAGGAGGTCTCGTAACTTGAGCGGCAACCCACGCCTGCCTCCTTCCCAAGAAAAGCGACCCATTCGAATTACTCTTTCCCGGGCCAAGAAGCACAGCTGATATAACTCTCTCTTCCCCCCTTTCTCTGCCTCCAAACTTTCTTCCTCCTACAGCCTCCATCCTCTTCCTCGCCACGCATTCACCACATCCCATCCTCAACTTGCTTATAGGCCCAGCAGCCCTGCTGGATGCTCTTTAGGGCCACCGAACGTTTTGCAACCTTGGCCAACTTTCGCCTCTTCAATAGAACATCTTACTTCTCGCTATCTGCACATCGTCTTGAATCCTCTTCAACATGTCGTCCACCACTCCTCTTCTCGGCGGTTCAGGCTTGCCTGCTCCCGTCGTCATGCAAGACCACGTCAGTGAACAGACCCTCATTCTCGATACGCATGGCTAACATCATGACTGCAGCCCATTTTTCTTCGAGCGAGTCACTCCGCATGGCACTGGATTGACCAAAAAGTCTTGGTTCTCCTCCGTGGTACCGTTCTCGGGTACATTGTGGCCACCGCGTTCATGACTGCCCACTACAAGATGACGGAAGAAACAGAAGGGAGTGGCATGAGCAACCTGTTTGATTTTGCCCTGATCAGCTCCACCATGGTTTTTCTGTACCATCTCATCACATTCGTGAGCACTCTTTCGGTTGCATTGTACCAAAGGAAGACGTGGAACTAATTTATGCAGTCCTGGACCTTTACCCACCTGTACTATCCCGAGCCCAACGACGTGGAAGGCCGAGTCGAACGTGGCATCATCAAGGCCATGTCCTTGCCTCAAAACATGGCCAGTCAGCGAAAACAGTTCTACTTCAACCTCTTCTACAGTGCCACCACTGTGTTTTGTTTCATGAACTCGACAGTTTACTGGTTCATTACCCGACAACATGACGCAAGTGCTGCCGACCCAACTGATGGATCTGGGCTTGCCGCCAGCTTTGTTGAAGCCGCTGTCAACATCACTTCAGCCATCAAAATCCCCGATGCCCCATGTTTGTCTGCGCCCTCCGTTTTGTTTGGTGGACCTGGCTAACACTCTTGAAGTCAGCGATCTTCTGGGAGAAGGATGGTTCAAGCCATTTGTCCTGATCAACCTGCATGCCGTCAACTCAATCATCATGGTGATTGAAATGCTTTGCTTCAACAGCATCAAGAGACCCTTGGTACTGTTTTTATCTTGCCCGATTCCGAGGGAATGCAACTGACTGTTCGAGCAGAGTGTCGGCTCCCATCTCTTTGGCCTCATGGCCTTGAGCGGACTGTACCTCGCCTGGGGCGCCTTTGGCAAGTATGTCACTGGAGAATACCCCTTTTTCTGGATGGATGAGGCACAGGTTGGATCCAAGGAGGCCGTCTCAGTTTACAGCATCGGATTTGTACTGCTTGCCCCAATAAGTAGGTGACAATGTCCCGCCAATATCTTGTGGCCAATGTGCACTGTGGACGCTGACGTGAAATCACAGTGTACATCCTCATGCAAGGCTTTGTTGGCGTCCGCGAAAGCCTCACACGGCCACGCAACAACTCAGGCGAGTCACTGGATTCTTGAGACGGAGCCTGCCCAGAAACCAGCGGTCATGGACGGAAGCAATGTATGGCGGTGACCTGACGAAGGAGGAGCGAAGGAAGAAACGAAAAGTTTGCTGAGACTAGTAGTATTACTATGGCGATGTGCTGTAATCTCTCCTGTATCCCGTAATTAAATTACCTAGAATTTTACTACTTATTCAACTCTCTCAACAATGCGCAATGTCATCTTTCAGGAAAGTAAAGCTCCGTGTTGCCCACCAGCGTCCCACAAGATCAATTGGCAAGCGCACTGAGTGGGTGGGCGGGATCCATCTCCACACGTTCGGCATTCAATCTGATGATGTGCCGTTCATTCGAACTGAGAATAAGGCAGAGACGCTCGGGCATTACGGAGTAGGAGCGGCCCAGTCGAGGGCCTTGGTTCAGCTTCTGGGTACGAGTCCAAGTCACGCTTGATTGGCTGTGTGTGCCACTGCGTGGTTTGTTCAGAGCGCTGCGGCTATCAGGTACCCCTGCCTGCAGATTCCCCGCCACCAGATACCTGAAGATACAAATATAAAGTCACGTCGCCCACCGGCCTGGTTTAATCCCCTCCCCCTCTTCTTTCTCTTCACTCACAACCAAAAGCAGGGTCGCAAAGCTATCTCACGAGGATCTATCTTGCCGATATTTCTTCTGCCCGGACCCTCTTGTCAAGTCCTTTGTGCGTCATTCACTCTTTTAAACCCCCCCATCCACGCCTCGTCGCTCTTTTCGTCGCTCGCTAGCCAACTTCCCAAGGCAAAACGCCGCCGCGCTCGATCGAGGTCAAGCCCCCGACAGACGGTTTCCTTGTCTGCCCCTCGATCACCGCTGTGCCCCCTTATCCCGCCCGAGACGCTCTTCAGTCATACATCGCAAAGAGACGACTACGCCGGCGTACGCAGCCATGTTCAAGCGATCTTTCCGGTCTCAGGACCTGAACCGCGTCGACAAGTCGGCCAGGCTAAAGAAGTCGGGCTCCGTCCGGGATCCCACGAAGCTATCGAAATTGCAAAGATCGCTCACCGAGCAAGACCATGTTGCTCAAAAGCCTGCCACCCCTTCGCCCATCGTGACGCTCACGGTTGGGCGCGAGGGAAGGCTCTTTGCAGCGCACGAGGACGTCCTCCGCCAGTCGCCATTTTTCGACGCCGCTTGCAGAGGAAACTTCCCCGACGCGCAGAGCAGGAGAATCTCCCTCCCCGACGAAGAACCCGAGGTCTTCTCCGCCATTCTCGAGTATCTGTACAAGGGTGACTACTATCCTCGTCTGGTGCACAACAGAGCCCGACACTCTTGGGATCTCGAAGACCGCGTGCGGACGCCTCACACATCACCAAACCCCGAAAATGGAGGTGGCCGCGCCGCAGGCACAGCTCCCGGCGCCACTGTTCTCGTCTACAGCGTGGGAGGCGATATCCTGCGTGACACAGTCGTGTACTGCGCCGCGGATCGATATGGCCTCGAGGAGCTGAAGCGTCTGGCTTTGCGCAAGCAAGGCTTGCAAGCTGGCATAGATGTCGGCACCATCTTGCGGTCTGCCCAGTACGCCTATGCCCACACGCCTGACTCGGACAGCCGCCTGCGCGCTCATTATCTCGCCCTCATCATCCGCTGCCGCAAGACATTCAAGCGGAGTGGGACCATGCAAGCTGAAATGGAAGTGGGTGGCAGTAAACTATTCTTCGACTTGTTTGTGGCCATGTGCAATCACCTGGACGACGTTATTGATGTGACGAATGCTCGTACACCAAGGACGGTCTGAAGGGACGGGTTGAGCAACAAACAGCATGTGCAATGCAAACGCAAATTAATTTCCTGCATGGTGGCGCCTGTGTCAAGAAGAAGGATTTTTTAGTCTGATTGGAGAATGGAAAAACCAGATCAAAACCCGACAAAGCAAAAGCAAAAAAAAAAAAAAAAAAAAAAAGAAACCTCCCCAAGGTGTTTTGGAAGAAAACAAAAAAAAAAAACCACAAAAAAAGTACAAAGCAGTGTGTGATTACGGAATCAAGATGGCGTTTCTGAATTATGGAATTTCGTACTCCCAAGATTGCCGCTTTCCACTCGGGAGTCGTACGGAGTTATTGCCCTCGCTTCTCGCAGGGTGGCTGACATTGACGAGCACCGAGTGATGAGAGGCCCGTCACGGTCCGCGGTCCCCTGCTTAACCTTATTGTGCTGTTTTCATCTTTTGCTCTCCATGGCGTTGTTTTCTGTGTGTCTCAGCTGCGTCGGGAATGCGAGGGATTGTACATTCGTCTCCGCTCTGGGCTCATTGCTCCGTTATGCCCGCTGGTTTGGCTTCACTTGCTTCTCACGGGGATGTTCTTGGTCTTGTTTGATTTGCGATTTTGGGCCGTCTCATTCGTCTGGATCGTTGATGCGATGGATGGTTGAAAGTTGGAGATGAACATTTGCAGGACTGATATTTCTGTGTTTAGATTCCCGTCTACAGCGCTAGGCGGGGCTGGCAATTAGTACGGTCCCCCTTTGTATCCTTTGTTTTTTACTGCATATCTAGTCGCATGTCTCACGAAGTGGAATGTGGACGGAGAGGAGAAGGAGAAATTGCATGGTCTCGAGGGAATGAGAGAGCCGGTCACCTCATCAAGTTCATTGCTGTAGTTTGCGACCACTTGTGACCCAGAGGTACCAGTCAAGTTTTTGAGAGAACTAGCCTCGGTATTGCTACGCAAAAACACTAGTTGAAATGTATTAATCCATCTCGTACGAAAAAAAAAAAAAAAAACCCCGTATGAAAGAAGCAGTCAAGCAGTTGGTGGTGCATCACAAATGTCCCGGCATGACGGGTCGTTCGTCCGATCTCACGGACGCTCTGTATAGAATTTCCCAGTCTCTGCAGCTTCTCTCTCCCATGCCATCGATGAACGGTTTCCCACCGTCGTATTGCCTGGGTCGCTCAATTGTGGCGTCGGACAAGCACAGCAGGGACTGGATTGATGCGAACCAAGTCAGCAACGTGGCGTGCGTACAGCATTGCGTCCACGGAAGAAGAAGACCCGGGTCACAAGGGATACACGTATATATCAACTCACCTGTCGCAGATAATCAAAGCAATGCATGGGATATTCCCCCTCACGGTCCCCCTCACGGTCCCCCTCACGGTCACGGTCCCGGTCCAGGGGGTTCACACCACGACTGTGCTGATGGACCTCGCTCTCCAGAATCCTCATCCTGTCGCGGAGACGCAGCATCTCAGTGCGCAGCAGGGCCAGACAGCGAAGCTGGTGGAACATGGCGATGCCAAGCCTGTCGCCGTCGCCGTCGCCGTCGTCGTGCGTCTGCGCCGAGGCGATTCTGAGGTAGCCGCCGTTGGGGGGCAGCAAGTCGTGGCGCCAGAGCGCATCGTGCTCATGGCTCAGGTTCGCGTAGGCGTCGTGCTCGGCAAAGTCTGCGACGCGAGAGCTCGAGCCGAGCGCGCGGAGAAGGCCCTTTATGGGGGGGGCCTCGTGATACTTGTCCGGCTTGGCCTCGGCGTGGGTGGTGGTGGTGGTGGTGGTGGTGGTGGTGGCGAACTGCGAGAAGGGGAGGAGCATAAAGTATGTGAAGAGGCCGGAGGAGACGACGAGGGAGGAGAAGAGGGCGAGGAGGAAGGCCTTGTGTTTGCGCGCCTCGTGCGGTGGCAGCGGTGCCATGGCTGGACTTTGCCCCAACGTCACGTCACGAAGGGTGTTTTCTTCTTCTTTTTTTTTTGGGTGATGGATAATGTACAAGATGCTCGGGATCCATCCTTTTGACGGAGCGCGCGGGTTTGTCTTGTCTTGGCCCTTGTTGGGAATTGCACTGCATTCCGGGCAGCGGCTGCTTTGCCTTGGGGGGAGGGGGGGGTTTGCTCCATCGCCTGGTTGTCGGTCTAAAAGGGAGGAAGGACGAGTTTTCCGAGTTGCGCTAGAGGAGGGGTCTTGGGAAGGAGAGGTCTGCGGCCGGGGGGGGGGGGCGTTCCTGCTAGGCATGCCGCGTGAGCATGAGAACAGACTTGCTTACACCGAGTATTGCCTGGATGATGAACATGCCCTAGTTTTTTTCGTTCCTCCTCCCAGCTGTAATGAGCTATAAAGTCCTACTATTATTAGAAAATACACAGGGGTATAGCGCCACGAAAGAATACATTTATTTCCATGACCCGTACTCCGTACAAGCTACCAGTCATAATAAAAGGTAACCTCTAATCCTGGCCCCGGTCCCCCTTATTTCCCTGCGAATAGCTAATTGGCTCAATTCCCCCTGTGCAGTGTCCGGCCTATTTCTTCAGCGGAGTATAAGCTCGCCAAAGAGGGTTTAGCGTAGCCACCCACGATGCATCATCATCTGAAAGCGGAGAGCGTAACGTAGCACAACAAAAGGGCGGCAAGTGGATCCAAAAAAAAAAAAGCCGCCAAAGGCAAATACGATGCCGGAAAATCTCTGTCAGGGATAGATGCATTAGGGCATGGTTGGCGGCGTATAACCACGGTAGCAATCAACTGCGTAGCCCAGGATGGACAAGACAGAAAGTGAATGCATCATGGGATGCCGTGATCAGTCGGTCCGACGCCTTTAATTCGCCGACTCGAATCCTTTCGGTTTGTGTCACTTTTTTTTTTTTTTTTTTTTTTCCCTAAAAAAATTCCCGTCAAACTTCTGCCTGCTCCATCATAGGTTCGGTGCACCCAGTCACGAATTCACGACAAACTTGCTCACACGAGTCACGACTTCCCGACGGAACATGATGGGCGACTTGCCCCGGGATCGAATGGAGGACAAAATGTCTGGTGCGTGCCCGGCAGAGCTTGACTTTGATGTCGTTGTTGTCGGTGCAGGAATCTCGGGCATCAACGCCGCGTATCGCATCCAGCAGAATGCGCCAAAGACGACGTACACGATTCTCGAGGGGCGAGACACATTGGGGGGCACATGGGATCTCTGGCGGTATCCGGGCATCAGGTCCGACTCGGACGTCTTCACATTCAGCTTCGCCTGGAACCCATGGTCCAGAACGTCGACGCTCGCCATGGGTGACGAGATCAGGAACTACATGGCCGAGTCCGCCGAAATGGCTGGCATTGACGAGCACATTCGGTATCGGCACAGAGCAGTCTCGGCCAACTGGACACGGGAGCGGAGATGCTGGGAAATCACCGTGCAGGTTCACAGCAGTGACCAGCGGCAGCACGCCGGCGCCCAACAAGGCCACGAGGTCAAGGTCCTCCGCAGCCGGTTCATCTTCCTCGGCACCGGATACTACGACTATGAACAGCCTCTGCACGCAGTCATCCCTGGTCTCCATCGTTTCGAGGGAGACTTGATCCGGCCGCAGTTCTGGCCGCAAGAGTACGACTATTCCAACAAGGAAATGGTCATTATCGGCAGCGGAGCTGCCGCCATTTCCATCCTGCCGGCCGTGGCCGAGCGAGTCAAGCACGTCACCATGGTGCAGCGCAGTCCAACCTGGTTCTTCCCCGGCTCTCGACACGGCAAGATCGCCTCCGTCATCGCGACCGTGCTGCCCGCGCGCATCTCCCGCCAGGTCAATCGGTACAGGTGGCTGATCCAGGGCTACATCCTCGTCGGCATGTGCGAGTATTTTCCCCGCCTGGCGAGGCTCATCTTGGGCTTCCTGACGGCCAGGCAGCTTCCGAGCGACGTGTCCTGGGAGAAGCATTTCAAGCCACGATACGACCCCTGGGAACAGCGCATGTGCATGACCATGGACGGAGACTTCTTCCGGTCCCTCCGCTCGGGCAAAGCAAGTGTCGTGACGGACCACATCGAGACGGTCACCGGGAACAGCATCAAGCTGGTCTCGGGCCAAGAAGTGCCCGCGGATGTCATTGTTGCAGCAACGGGGATCCGGCTCAGGTTCGGGGGCAATATTCACTTCTCCGTGGATGGCGTGAGCGTAGACCCGACGCAGAAGATTGCCTGGAAAGCAAGCATGCTGCAGGACCTGCCGAATCTAGTCTTTTCGTTCGGGTACGAGAATGCTGCGTGGACGTTGGGGGCGGATTGTGCTGCCAAGGTCCTCATTCGCCTGATGCGCCAACTCGAGAAGCAAGGAGCGTCGACTGCCACGCCATATCTGGGTGCCGAGGACAGTGAGAAGATGCAGCGTCGGCCCATGTTCAGCCTGTCATCCACCTATCTCGAGCACATGTGTGAGCTGTTTCCCCAGGGCGGATCGGGGCAGTGGCGACGGCGATCTCATTACATGGCCGACTTTTGGGCCGCGAAATGGGGAGATATGAAGACGGACTTGGTGATTGAGTAGAGAATAGAGAATGTTGCACAATGGAAGCAGAGTTTATGGACGCGCGTTTCGTGGGAGCACGGCTTGTCCCGCTCTTGGAGTAAGACAAGAAAGAAACAAAAAGAAAAAAAAAGAAAAGGCAAATTCTTTTCATGTGTTATGAACCGATTATCAATTCTTCCATGTGACATCGAAGCTCTGGAACGTGGCCTCCATTTTATCCTTCGTCTCCTTGTGCGGCCTCGCAACGGCGGCTGAGACCTCGAGCTCCCATCCCTCTCCTGCTGTTCCAAACGGCCAGGTGATTTCTCTCAGCGGCGTCTTCTCGCTGCCATCGACGTGGTAGACCCACAGACTCGTGCCCAGATCATCGTCCATGCGCTCTACTGTAATGTTCACGGGCTTGCATCCGGTGCGGATCTCGTCTCCGCGGGGGGCATCAGACACACTCCAGTCGGAGTACATGTCCGTAGAGACTGTGGAGAGGCGGGGCGCATCGTTGAAGAGCTCCACGCCCGACTTGATCCACTTGCGGTCCGAGTCCTTGGTGTAGGTGAGCAGTATGCCAGCTTGGTCGAACTGAAGTGTGTAGGTGGCGATGAAGGTCAACGTGGCAGAGACGAATTTGAGAGACGGGCCCTTGGAGTGAGAACGATGGGGAGCTGGCGGACGACGAATTTAGCAACTTTGAAGGGCGGCATATGCATATTCGAAGTTGCCTGCCCAACAGGATTCTGTAGAATCGCTATGTACTGTGGACAGAAGATGAAACCCGTTGGCAGCTTGCCAGACTGACTGTGTGCGCAAACCTACCTGAGAATACATCGTGGATGGGCGGCTTCTTCCAAATGTCGGTGTTTGGGTCAGCCGCAAAGGTGAGCGGGGTGTGCATGTTGCGTGATGTATTTACAATTCCTGGATTTTGGATCATGACAGTTGCAACTCCAGGCCTCTTACGGAGTAATATGCGGGAAGTAGGCCTCTTATCGGAGGGGTTATGTCATAGGGTTGTGTGGAAAGATGATCCTATTCTCTAGTCTTGCGTGCCAGCTAACTATTTATGTGTGCCGTGACATCACGTGATGTGACAGGTTAGTAATACCCCGAGGCTAGTAATACCCCGCACGATAACGGGGACTTGGTCTGAGTGGCTTTTTTTTTTTGGTCAGCGCGCCGCCTCGAACACGCACGAGCTGAGCTGTCTGGTACTTCCATGTCCATATGTGCCTCGCCCACTCCACTCGACCATCCGACTTGCAACCCCCAACAAAGCGCGGGGGGGGCGCAGAGAATTTTTCCCACCATCCTCAACTCCCAGCGTGAGGAATACTCAGAGCAGCTTATTGTCATCCCTTTACTCATCGCATGCATTGAAACCGCTCTAGCTTTCCCGGAAGGCAGCTGCCTTTTGTTGTTGGGTATTTTTGCCGGTCATCTGGTTTGTTTTCCGTGTGTTTCGCGTGACGAACCGCAAGACTCATCGCAGCGCGCAGCATCTGTCCAGCTACCCAATTCACTTCCTCGGAAATGTCTTCATTGTTAAACCCCAATAGAAAGGCCGGTGCCGGTGCCGGCGCTGGCCCTGCCAAATCTCGGTTTGCTCGACCAAATGCCATTCGGGCAATGAGGGAGAGGGAAGAACGCCGCCAAGCACAAGCGGCCGCACAATCACAATCACAGTCGTTAGCCTCTTCGTCAGCAAACCGAAACGGCTTTGTTGCCGCACCAGCTCGACAACAATGTCCCAACAAGGCTTGTCCCAAGCCCAATGTCGTCGACGGTACTTGTCGGACCTGTGGTCGTGTGGCTGATGATAGCAACATTGTCGCCGAAGTCCAGTTCGGTGAAACTTCATCGGGTGCCGCCATGGTCCAGGGTTCGTTTATTGGCGCGGACCAAGCCGGCGTCAGAAGCATGGGCCCTGGCTTCAGACGAGTTGGCGGCACGGAGGACCGAGAAAAGAGCATTCGAGAGGCACGCGGCCTCATGCAAGGATACGCACAGCATCTCAATGTCGGTGAAAGCCTGGTCACTGCTGGAACCCAAGTCTTCAAACTGGCTTCGGGCGCCAACTTTGTTCAAGGAAGAACACTTGCCAGTGTCGCCGCCGTCTGTCTCTATGCTGCTTGTCGAGCAGAGCCACCGTGCAAGGTCATGTTGATTGACCTGGCAGACCTTGTACAGCTAAACGTCTTCAAGCTGGGGCGCATCTTCAAAAAGCTCAACGAGGTTGTGCCCATTGGCAACGACGGACTGATTCCGGTATACCCTGAAGATCTAATCTGGCGTTTTGCCACCAAGATGGAGTTTCATCAAGACACGGCCAAGGTCGCCGAGGACGCAGTTCGCCTTGTCAAGCGCATGAGCAGAGATTGGATGGTCATGGGCCGCCGTCCATCAGGCATCTGCGGTGCCTGTCTCCTGATGGCTGCTCGGATGCACAATTTTCGGCGAACGGTTCGCGAGGTAGTTTACATCGTCAAAGTCACCAATCACACGATCCAGAACCGTCTCCAAGAATTCAACGTCACAGAGTCGAGTCAAATGTCCGTGGAGGACTTCCTCAAACAGGACTTTCTGGAGAGCTCTCACGATCCGCCTTCATTTTATCGCCAGTCGGACGAATACAGAAAGAATGCCGACGATGAATCACGAAAGAGGAAGCGGAGTGCGGCAGGGAATGCCCAAGACGGACCAGAGGCCACCACCACCACTCTCGGCGTCCCCACAGAGTCACGTCAACGCAGGATATTAACAGAGGGCGGCGCCGACTTGTCCAAAGCCCCGCCCATCAAGTTCCGCCGGGATGCCGATGGGTTCATCATTCCGCCACTGCCGTCACAGATCCCAGAGAACTTGCCGAGCATCAGGACCAACGACCATGGTGAGGAGACCGAGGAGGAGAACGATGAATTGGAAAAGCTGGCCCACGAATTCGGGGACGCCCTTGATGAGGAGTTGGATCAGGAGCAGGAAGAAGAGAGAGGAGCTTTCGGGGGTCAGCAGCGCAGCGGCAAGGGGAAAGAGCGCGAAAGACCTCAGCTTCCAGTCAATGACGAGTGGGAGAAGGACGAAGCAGAGCTAGAGGGTCAGATTGAGGAGATCTTCAACGACCCTCTCACGTACGAACACGCCCTCGCCTATTCCAACGCCGAGCAGCGGGCAAGGATCCATTCCCACTGGGCGCGTCAACAAAAGCCTAGCAAGGCAGTGTCCATGGCCGCGGATGTAACCGAAGATGAATTTGCCGACGATCCCGAGGTCATCAACTGCCTCTTGTCACCCGACGAGGCTCGCATCAAAGAACTCATCTGGGTGAACCAAAACAAAGACTGGCTTCGTCAGCACCAGGAAAAAGTTTTCCGCAAAAAGATGGAAGCCGATCGACCAAAGCAAACGCGTCGCCGCAGAAAGCGAGCACGAATGGGCGAGGGCCAGACCAGCCCTGCCAGTTCTGCCGCCGAAGCTGCCATCAACGTCGCAAAGGACCGAGCGTGGTCCAAGCGAATCAATTACGATGCCATTCGCAGCATTTTCGACATTCCCAATGCCGGCGGTCTTGGGTCAGCAGCAACGAGTCGCAAAACCAGTGTGGCGGGCAGTACTCTCGGTGCTGACGACGACGACGACGACGCCGACGCCAACGAAGAGCCGGAGGAGAGCGTGGCCGGGGTAGAGGGGGGGCAAGAGCAAGATGAAGGGGAAGAGGAAGAAGAATATGGAGAGCAAGAGGAGCACGGCGGCCAAGGCGAGGAGTTTTGCGGGGGTTACGACGATGACGATGACGATGGAGCGATGGATGCCGAATATGGCCTCGAGGATGAATTGTAACGAGTCCTTCCTGCGTTGGGAAATCAACGGCGCATTATTCTTATTCTCACACATCTTTGGTTCGTTCTGTCTTTGGGAAAGGGGGGGGCGTAGTCAAATCGATACCCTAGTGTTCAGATAGATATGGATGATGGTTGTTGAGTCGGGTGAACAGGACCAGGGCCGCCTGCCTTGACCAAGCAGAATCAAGCAAGATTCCGCGCATAATTCTTGGCGCGTTCATGCATGATGAGCCGTTATGAGCCGTTATAAGCCGTTATAAGCTATTATGAGATGTAAATCCACCACTTTTTCCCATGATAGGACTGAACAAGACGGAGAGCCAGAGGGATATTCATGTACAGAAAGTTGTCTGTCAGCTCTCGAATCTTGACAAGCCCCACCGGCGGCAGCCGAAGTTGACGATGCAGATGCCATGGCAATGTATCAGGACAAACTCGGAGATCAGGATTCAGAGGATGCGAAGGGGTGCAGCCGATTGCACCCAATCCCAGTCCCCAAGTTGCCACGCCGGCAACGCCTCCTGGCCGGTGCGTGCGACACCTGCATACAGCATTAATTCCTACGTACGCCCACGTCTCGAGAAGCTCTGCGTCAGTGGTCACGGAGGACTGGGGGAAATCCCAGAAGCTAGGGATCGCGATGCCTGAACTGTGTATACAGAAGAAGCATGTCCCATGTCCCCATTCCCATGTCCCCATTCCCATTCCCCCATTCCCCCATCCCCAATGCGACCCATGATGCTGCCCATGATGAATGAGCCTGGAGCAATAGCGGGGCCGTCATTGGTCAAGCAAGTCAAGCACATGCTTCGAATCAGATCCACCCACGTGTTGCTTTACTTTTCTTCATTCTTCTGTGCCAGCACGGAACAACAACTCGTGGCCCCCACCATGGTTCAATTTCCAGACTATGACGGAGTAAGACACCATCTGGCGCCGTTTTCCTAGCCGTCTTGCTCCAAGGCGTCTTACTCCAAGGGATTCTTACGCTCGGCTCTCTCAAGAAGAGTCAATCCAAGCCGCCATCGTTCGCCTCGAAAGCATGCTGCTGCGCGTACATACTTGACTTGGGGAACGAATCCTTGCCAGCTAGCGCCGTGTGTCAGCAACCACAACAAACAAGCCAGGGCATCATAGCCAATGGTCGTGACGCAAGAACATGATGAAACCATCAGGAAGGGTTGCTTCGGGGACGCCTTGGTATTAGTAGCATCTTGTTTGAAGCATCTCAGGCTACACAAGGTGACAAGACAAGCCCAGCCCAGCCTTGTTCGCAAGTGCAAGGTCATTTGTGAGACGCCCCCTCTTCCCGGCGACTTTCTTTTCCGCAATTTATTACGGCGGATGAGGGCGGCCAGCAGCCATAAGAACACTTCCCGATTGAGGAGTCCATCCTAAAGCTGACGTGAGTGAATGCGAGGATGCTCCAATCCGTCCATCAGTTGAGCTGACTCACTTTGGGATGCAGATCTGGGTTGAAGAGGCGACGGCTTTTGGTCAAGCTGTTGCTTGGATACATGTCCTGGTAGGATGGCTGGTAACCGAAAAAAATCTTCTCCTTCGGTTTCTGGTGCCGACCCTTTGTAAACCACTTCCGAGTGTTCGTAGGGAACAAGCGTATGTTCAACGTTCAAGTGGTCGCGGAAGCGATTGTTACTGACGAGATGGTGTCTCTTTGTAGCCGGATGTACAACGTCACAAGGACATTTGATGTTGTCATACGCCTTCAACATGACGAGTGATTTACTCATGTTGGGAGTGCCCACGCCCATGTTGCTTCAGTCTCTCAGCTACCGTGGAAGCAGTACGTTATTCCCATTTGACGACGAAAAAAATATAGTCGCCATATTTACCAACAAGTTGAAAGGAAAGCAACCATTGGCGGAATTTTCGGTCTCGGCATCTTTGTGGCAAGTTCACACGGCCTCCTCGCTCGAAAGAGAAGAGAAATCAGGAGGAAAAGAAGAAGTTGCAGCTGAACAGGGCTTGGTAGATTCTGGCCTCTTTATTGAACCGGTACAATTGTTTCGCGCATCCAGACAGCATTCTTTGGATGTTCTGGTACGTCCGCGAAGCCAGCACCGCCATCATCGTTACCAACGCACCGCACTGCTACGCATTACCCCGCAAGGTCTTCAACCTCGACTCCTTTGACAACTTGGTTGGTGGCATATTGAAGATCAAACGGACGAGACCAGGGAAATACGGCAGAAATAGCGGCGTTGCGGAAAACAAAATATCAAGCGACGACGCGATTCGGAAAGGGGAAAGCTGACACAAGTGAAAGTACGGACAAGTTTGCAGCGCAGGCCTCGGCGTATTCTTTTTGTACGATTTCACGTTAATGTTCAAAGGCACTGCCAAGTTTAGTCGGACACTTGGCCGGGCGGAGCAGAAGTACACGTTGCACAGAGGGTGGAATCATGAGCAACTCGGAATTCAACCTTTGAACCTGCCCGTCGTGGTTGCTTGCATATGCTGTTGCATGGCTAGGCACCCGCCGCATGTAACGTGAACAGGCTCGGGTGGATTTGTCCATCCGCAAGCTACGGGCTTGGTGGTCGGTCATTCATGTCCACCCCCTTGGTGTTCAACCTACTTTCTATTTCCCCCTTTTCCCTTTCGCCACACGACGTTGCATGGGCGATATTATCGTACGTACATGTGAGTGAGCGGGAGTGGGTGAACTGCACGGCAAATGGCGTGGAGAATAAGGCAGACTTTTGATGCGTTATGCTCTTTGGCGAGTGAGAGCCATCAGCGACTGGACTTGGTGAGATGAACTACCATGGATGTCAGGAGGTGCCCTGCAGACCAGACACTACGGGCTCGGGAGTACCAGATTTGCCAGACTCTCTTCTTCTTCGGCTGAGCTACCCACCGGGTTACCAGCCCCAAGGAGATAGGACGTAACTCGGCGATTCTTGCTCCAGCCGACCGGCATAGGACGGACGGGTCGAGGCACACATGGTTTTAAGCACCAGGGTCGCATGACGGGCGAGATGCTCAATCTGGTAAAGTATGGGGAGGTTGGGAAGTTGCTAATCTTGTGACATTTAAGGTTGAGCCGCATCGGCTGTCAGATTGGGTGCGTGCATGGCCTGGTTTCGGATTCAAGATCTTGTCGAGTTGGAGACCGGGAGAAGGTCAATCTTGAAGAAATACGCACAATTTTTTTTTTTTTTTTTTTTTTTTTTGGATCCCCCATCGCTTGTCGCTATTCTTCTTCTTTTTTTCGCCTTTCGCGTTGTCGACACTTGGCAGTATCATCCTGTCTGTCAGACTTCTATACATTGTTGCAGGCCATGCTTGACGTCAGTCGGCAAGCGTCAAAAAGAAAGCCTGCCTGCTTGACAACAAGGGATTGCAAAAGTAAAAAAACCACCCCTCAGAGCTCACCATCAATGCAGCAAGCAGCCATTGCTGTCCAGAGTCTGGTGACACCTGCGAGACATGGGGTACATTATGCAGTGGAACTGATGATGGATCGAGGCCAATACATAACACATGACCGTCCGGGGCAGTTTGCAGTTTGCAGAACTGGAGGCGTTTTTGCCCAGCTCAATCAATACACGGTTTTTGTTCGACTTTGCAGCAAATAAACATCCATCTTTGCTTGTGGTGGTTGTTGTGGTTGTTGTTGTGGTTGTGGTTGCGGTTGCGACGAGCAGTTATTCAACCATTACAGCCTATTGTTTTGCGAGACTGCGTTGAAAAGCAGGATTTCAGATTGGCCGGGCGCGGACGGGGTTGCTTCAACCTCGCACTGCGTGAGGGATTTGGATGTGGTCACGATGTTCCCGCCACGGGTGTTGGATGATGGGGATGGGGTTGGCCAAGATGTGGAAAGGAAACCGGGCGCGGGCCTCCTGCCTCCTCCCATCCGTCGCCTCCGTCCTCCATCGCAGCTGCCCGTCGGGCTTGTCCTTTCAATGTTCCAGCGACCTTCAACTTCGTTCCGTTCATGCAGAGAGGCCCTGGTTTCGGCTAAATCTGCCATGTTCGAAAGGCTGCTGCGACCAGACTCACAGAGGCCGTCTCGCGAGTCGCGGGTTCTCGGCAACACCTTGTGACTCTCGCCCCCCGCAATCTTCGCGGCTGGCAGGCAGCAGGCAGCAGGCAGCAGGCAGCAGGCAGCAGGCAGCAGGCAGCAAGGCTTGTACTCGTCCTCGGCCCGGCAATCAGCCAAAGGACTCTCTCCAGTACGTACGTACTCATGCTGCGCGTGCCTTGCCAAGCCTCGTGGACGCCGTCTCGCCATCTCCCAAGAGGACATGTTCGTCGAGAACTCGAGAGCCCCATCCGGCTGCACAGCCCGAAGGAAGCGGACACCAAGATCCGTGAACCAGCCGAGACCCTTGAAACCCTTGAATGGGCACTTGCTGCTGGGAAGGGCGTAGGGGGAAAAACCTGACGCTCTACTCTGTACTCTGTATGCGGGTGTATGTCATGGACACGCGCGAGTGCCACCAGTTCTCGACGAGTCTCACGTCTCATGCTGTTGGTCAGCTCGCAGCATCCTCCGAAGCCGGTCTGATATATTCAGCGGCCAAGTCTGCGTTTCTAACAATCTGCACCAATATATCATGAACGACGCCAAAAAAGCTGCAGCTGCTGCAGCCCCCGCGATTCTTTGGTCGTGTGCCTTGCTGTCAATGTACGGTCGACCCCCCCCAGTCCAGAGCGGAAGGGTGCTGAGCATTGCCATCCATCACGCGAGGATTCGGTGATTCTTCATTGGAAGGGGATGAAATCCGCACTCAAGTCAGGGCAAGCCAATCATCACGGCCTTTGCCCCACGGCCCAAGTATAAGACGCCCTCTTACGGAGTACACGACTGCCGAACCAGAAGTCACAGCCCCGTACCGTAGCAGGCAGGCAGGCGCCAAGGACTCTGTTATCCCGGCATCAGATGGCTCATGTGACGTCGTTTCAAACGAAGATGCGGTGGCATGCGTGCCCCTGTGGCCTCACTGCTGCGAAGGCGGGCAAGGCCGAAGTAGTCATGGGTCATGAAGGCGCGAGCTTTTCCGTCGGAGAAGATGAGTGGCCATCTCCCAAGACCACACACCTGAGTTCTTTGCCATTGAGGATCTGGATGACGTGGCTGTCTTTGTTTTCTTCTTCTTTCTCGTTTTGGCTCTCGTCCCCATGGAACCCTCTGTTCCATGTTCGACTACTTCACATTATACCGCGTCACGACGGCTTGTCTTAACTCCTGTTACTTTGGAGTAAGCGGTCGGTATATTCTTTGACAAATGTCCCAGAACTGAAGAAAGCTGCGGCTGGTGTGCCCGGAAGAGGCAATGTGCCCGGGCGAGGTAAGGATCGCGGCAGTTCAAAACCCGTCGTCATTGATAATATATCCCCCTTGCGACTGGCCCTCGCCTGGATCCGGAGGACTAGTACTTACGTGGACATGCCTCGACTCACTCCTAGAGGTGAATATATCCCTGCATTCAGCGGTTATCGAATTCAAGATTATCATATGCGACAATCTAGTGGCCGTCTTGGGTGTCATTTCTGTCTTTGCGACGACATGGGCTGCATGGGAAGTCTTCCTGCGCTGATCCATAAATCTTGGCTGTCATTTTAATCGACTTGGCGCTTGGCTCACACGACTCTTGGTGATCATTTGCTAATCTCATGCCCCCCTTTCTTTCCCCTGAAGCCACCGGATGAGCCATGCCTCGCATTTCAACCTCCTTTTTGAAGTCACATTCCCTGCAAGACTACCGCGCAGGAACGAAGATGACTTGAGAAATCTTTACCATCCATCACCTATCAGTCTTTTCTCCAACCAAACCCGGATCAAATCTAGGAAGCGTCAAAGTGGTGCTTCCTTGCCACGAACTCGCAGCCTCGAACAACGCGAGTACAATCTAATGGTCTCCATGGTACTCCGTAGTATCTATCTATTCTTGTGTGGCTAGGCACCGGGTCACGCTGATTCTCGGCTCATGGCAGAGTTTATAGTTCTTCTCCGTTGTCCGACTTTCCAAGTCCCATTCATGGTTATATCAAGATTTTACAGGCAACCCTGACCGGTGTGGAATTTGTTTAATCTGAAATTATACGTCCAGCCGGCCCCAAATGGGCTCATGCGTGCATACATACACACACACACACACACAGAGAGAGAGAGAAAGAGAAAGAGAGAGAGATGATCATCAGCCGATATTTGACTCGAGAACTGTTGACGAACTTTGAGTCTGCACCATACTTCAATAAAAAATGACAATGGAAAATGCAATGCGGCACGTACGAAGTTCTCTGTGCGCGGATTGTTTAGATGGAAAGTTGCCAGCAAAAAAAAAAAAAAAAACGATGACTGCCATGTGCCGAGGCAGCCGAACGAATGCGCCATGTTCCTGACCAACCTTAGTCGAATCGTACTCAGCCGCTCTTGTCATGATGCGTCTCGTCCGAGCAGGACGATCAACTTGATCTCTCACCTCACTTTCTATAAAAGCACAACCAGGCAGGCAGGGGGGCGTTTGTCGTGTCCGGCCGTGACTAGGGGACCAGCTCCGACCAGCTCCTACCCCGGGATGGCCACGTCGAGACTGTTGATTCGCGATTTTTCCCGGCGAGTAGCATGCTTTTCCCGACCCTCGGCCTCGGGCTAAAATCTTGGCTATTTGTCCAGCTTCAGGTGGTGGATTCTCCTGCATCCTGCGACTGTGTGGCGACCCCAGTAAAAGAGCTTATCGCTGCATTAGGGGCAAGGCAAGCATGGAGATGGTAGTGGTAGCAGCAGCAGCAGCAGCAGCGGCAGCAGCAACATTCCCTGCTGCCAGCCAGATGGGTGAACAGAAAGACAAAGGGGACAAGGGGGGGAGGGCGGGCACCACCGACCGGTGCAGGGAGGCAGGCAGGCAAGCAGGCAGGCAAGCAGGCAGGCAGGCAGGCAGGCAGGCAGGCAGACAGGCAGGCAGGCAGGGTGACGGCAACAGAAGTCGCAGAAACCGCAGAAACGGACTCGGGTGCGGGAGTGGTGGATCAGATCGCACATGATATTTGCCACAATCGGGCAATGCATCCGTCAGGGTCATTGTCTTGGATTCTTAACCGTTCTCGCTCCGTGGGAACCAGCAAGGGTAGGCGAGGCCAGACTTTGTTGCTATCGCGGTGGAGAAGAACCGAACCGTCAACGACAACAACTGGCGGCGACCAGACCTCTCTCTCTACAAGAACTACAAGAACTACAGGAAGGTTGCGAGCGAGCACGATGCTGGTTTGTGGAGGGCGCGGGCCCCTCGTGTCAGCCCCTTTCACGCGCCGCCGTGCTTGCTCTCGGCCGACCAGCACGCAATAATGACAACACGCAATTTGGAGGCGGAATATCATCAGGTGGCTGCATGAGCAAAGCCAATCAAGATGGCAGAACAGCCAGATAAAACTGGTAGACTCACTGCTCTCTCGGTAGGGCTGGGCTGGGCTGGGCTGGGCTGGGTCTCTTGGGGCTCTGAGGTTGAGCTGAAAAGGTTGAAGAGGCGGCCTCTCTTCTTGTGCCGGTCCGGCCAGCCCATTTCACGGGGGACTTTGGGAATACGGAAGTGGTTGACAATGACGATGGCCTCAGAACAAAGCCCATCCATCCACCCTCCCCTGTCTGGTTTGCACATCTGTCTGGTCTGATAAGCATTGACGTGGCTCCGCAGTCCCCCGTTCCGACAAAACCAGCAATATGCAGCAAGATTAAAAGAGACGGGCATCGAGCCAGTTCAAACAAACCACATGGTCGTGCTGATTGGGCAGGGACATTGGAATCTCTGGGAACCAGGGTCAGGGTCAGGGTCAGGCAGGGTCAGGGCCATTGAACCGAATTCTTCATCAAGTTCAAGTCGACCAAGCTCGGCGCCGGCGGCCGAGCAGCCTACCCAATACCTGGACAGCTAGAGCAAGAGCAAGCCATTTCCATTCCTTGCACCCCACGACCAGCAGGCGTCCCCGTGGGACTTGGAGACTCACTCGGAGGGGCCGCCGCAGAGCAGAACGCAGCCCCAGGGGGCTAATGTCCAAGTCCAAGCCAGCCCAAGCCCGAAGGATGCGTTACGATACAAGTAGTACAAGTAGTACTAGGTAGTAATGAGAAGTACGTACATATTACGGCAAGACGGCGGCAGACGGCGACAGCTCTGCATCATCCATCAGGGACGGCGGCATCTGGGCTACATACTGGCTACTGCTCCGCCGCGATCTGCGGGCCGTCATCATAATCTGACGTTGTATGGACTTAGGGGACACGTTATGTGCACCCCGATTTGTCACCGTGCTCCCCTTTTGGCAGCTGTCTCCGTGATTACATGCATGCGATTGATAAGTCGATATTACGGGACGCTCTCTCGCTGCCTTGGATGGCTGGATGGATGGCAGGCGAGCGGGAGGTCCCCGTGATCGGCAAGGCCAATATTTTTTTTCTATTTTTTTCTCATCATCTAGATTGTTGAATTATCCAGATGAGTAGTTCTTCTTCCATGTCCAAGGTACCATACCATACGGTACGATTGATTACTAGATCAAAACCTCTAATGAAAGCCCACTGACCCAGTCTTCTTACAAGCCCGATAAGGGGTACTGATTTATAAGCCCCTTGCCACTTGCAACGCCTGCAAGGTATTACAATAATATTACAATATTATAATGTTTCAATCCAACAGAAGCTTTCTTGATGTGGACATAGATTCAGCGCGCGTGGAATATCGTGGAGCCAAGGGGCTGTGGGGCTGTGGGGCTGTGGGGCTGCGGGGTCGGGGTACGCGATTGTGGCAGAAACATGGCCGTGATGGCTTGTGTGCATGCATGAAGATGCATCTCTACACACACGCCACGCACGCCACGCACGCCACGCACGCCACGCACACCCCCTCCCTATCCTTGATTCCCTGATGTAAGAACAGCACCTCTTTCCTGGCCCGACAGAGGTGAGGTGAGAATATAGTAGGCAAGTAGGCAAGTAGGCGAGTAGGCAAGCAGGAAGTAGAGACCAAGCAACCTATTACCAGCTGCGCCAGAACCGGGCTGCATGAACGTAGCCCTGATTCGCACGCACCACGGACGAGGGTTTTTTTTTTCTTTGGAACAAGTAGCATCGATGCCACCCTTCCTCGCGTTGCCGCCCTATTTCAGTCCCGGCCCCGAACGAATGCTTCTTTTTTGGTCTTTTCCAGCTTTTTCCCATCGGTCCTTCGTATCTGATGCCTTGACACGCACATGCCTTACACGCACAGCCCCCCCCCCCCCTCCCCCCCTGGGCTATAGAATTCGTCGGTTATTGAATAGGAGAAGGGAAAAAAGGGAAAAAGGGAAAAAAAAAAGGAAAAAAAAAAGACTTAGGAGAGTCTTTGTTTCAAAGGGACCGTGTAGCAAGGATTGCGCTCATCTCCCGGTTGATCGAACGGCTGAAGATGTATATGTATTCTTGACGGAAAACAACCCCCTCCCCTCCCCTTGTTTAAATGTTTTATTTTTTGTCCCCTCTGTCTCTGTTCTTGGTTCCGCGCATCACTCTTCTTCTTGGCCATATTTCATGTTTCTCCAGCAGGGCAGGAACTGGCTTGCACAGACAGCATAATAACGAACCGGAACGACGCCGAGCTGATCTGTCGCGCGGCACGAGCTTTGACAACAACGCTTTGCTTTGCTTTTCATTTCTTTTCTTTGCTTTGCATGTCCCGTTCCGTCCCGTCCCGTCCCGTCCCTCCATATGATCCGTATAACAACCCACCCTTTCCCCGCCCTCATCATACTCTAGCCACGCCACTGTCTCTGCGGTGCGAGAACAGAAGCTCGTTATATGCGATTGATTCTTGATTCTTGATCCTTTTTTTTTTTCCCCGGCCCGCCTGTTGCTCAACGTTTCATCAGCTTCGTGTGCGGACGGACGGACGGGTTGCAAATCTTCTTCCTCCTTGTTCCCTCCCCTCTGATGGGTGTCACAATGGGCGTCAGTTCATTCCACGCCAGGTCCGGGTCCGGGTCCGGGTCAACAGCGCAGTTCGACACCGGAGACGTCCATGTTTGTCACATTTGCCTGAAACAGTTCAGCCGCAGTAGGTTTTTCTTTTCTTTTCTTTTTTTTTTGTTCCCCCCCCCCCCCCCCCCCCCCCCTCCCCCTTCCCGTCACCCACTCACTTACTCAACTGGAGGAGAGACTGATTCGTGTCTTCTTTTTTTTTTCCCCCATGGCCGACAGGAGACCTGAGGGAGCGACACAGACGACGCTGCGAAAAGTCGATAGGCAAGATCATTCCCACCAAGAAGAGATCCTGTGAGCGATGCATTTCGTTCAAGGTCAAGTGCGACTACGAGAAGCCCTCGTGTATGTTTGTGTCTCCTGCTCCCCTTCATTCTTTCCTTCCCCTTTTCTTTTCCTCTTTTTCTTTTTCTTTTTTTTATCCTTTCGGATCGAGGCTGACGATGGCGGCGTCGATAGGTAGCCGGTGTCTGAACCGGTCTGTGCCATGCGAGTACAGGCTGGAACCTCGCGTCAAGGTGCCGCTGAACCCGGCATTCAGCTTGGGTCCCAGCAACGCGGCCTTTTCGGGCTCATTGGACGTCTTTTCCGTACAGCATGGCCAGAAGTCGGGATTGAGCCATGGCAGTGGCAGTGGCAGTGGCAGTGGCAATGAGGCAATGTTTGATCCGCAGCAGCAGCAGCAGCAGCAGCATCACCATCATCATCACCATCACCATCACCATCAGCAAGCCTCCGTCCTGACGGCGCCCGAAATGGTGTTTGACTTGTCTTCGTCGTCGACGGCCTCCACCGACACCTGCTCACTAGCCGCCTCGCTGGACCTCGCCGGCCAGGGATTCTGGACGGGCACTCAAGACTATCACCATGACCAGCAATGGTCGCAGGACGCGCACGCCTCGCAATGGGATGCCACAACGGTGTGGTCTGATGCGTCGTCGAGTGTGCTTGATCCCGTCATGCTGGACGACGCCGTCGCGGATTCCACCTGGGCCACGAACCTCTTGGACCCTGCCATGTGCATGGACGCCTATGACCAGAGCTGCGTGCTCTTCCGCCAGGACTTTGGGCAGCCCATCATGTCGCATCATGCGCGGTCGGGCAGGCATTTCGGGAAGTCTGCTTCGCTGTCCTACTGATGGCTTCTTTTTCTTGTTCATTGCGTCCAGGAGCGGGGCGCCTTGTATTTGGAATGACATGTCACCCTGGGATTTTGATGTTTTTATGTTTTTCATGGGGTTTTTATTCATTTTTTATGCATTTTTTTTTTCATTCATTCTTCGTCCCCCCTGATTACCACTCGCTGCTATTGATACTATAACCAGACACTTGTCGTCGGAGAAACAAAGGCAAGGAACAGCCCGTACCGGAGGACGTCTTTCGGAGTAGAGATGTGCCTGGCATGGCTTGTCTTCGCGAACAATTGACCCGTCTATTCAATCCAGATTCTAGACGGGCCCGTGCCGCTGTTCCCATGCGCCCAAGGTTCCCATGTCCATGTCCCATGTCCCGTGTCCCGCGTCTCCATGCCCCCATGTCCCGGAAAGGGGTGGGGGGTCATTGACAGGGGGGGCAAGATGCTAAAAGCTGACGCCATTGGGGTTTCTAGCTCCATCTTCATCCTCATCATCTTCAAGGGGCTGCTTACTCGGGGAAACAAACCCCCCCCCCTCCTCCCCCCCTTGTCGGTGGCACTTTTGCTTTTGGACGGATGAGTCAGCAAATCAATCGCATCTTGCCCACTCACAAGTTAGTCCTGTCCATCTGAGTGAGCAAATCGGATCTTGTCCGACAAGAGAATCACCACACACACACATACATGCATAGCGTCATGAGTTTTCTCCGCTCGGCTTCAGAGCATACATGCGCACGGGGAGCAACCGCCTCGGCGGCACTTCAGGAAGTCCGCGCTGCTCTTCCGTCCTGACCAATCTCAGCCCAGCTTCTTCGAATAAGCTCCTGAACTTGGCGTCCTCCCTGAACAAAATGGCGCGCGCGCGCGCGTTAGTTCAAGCCAGCCTTCTTTTGGTCCTGCCTCTTTGTCCGTGTGTTCCCGCGAGGGCCGCGAGGGCGAACTTGGGGAAGAGAGAAACTGACCTCGTCACGCTGCTGTCAGTGCCGTCGAACACGTCTTCTCCGCCGATGCTGATGTTCTCCTTGACCACGATGACGCCGCTGCCCGGCCGGAGAACGGCGCCGCACGCCCGCAGGTACCGCACCACGTCGCCGTCCCTGAGGTGGCCCAGACACCACTGCGTCCATATGATGTCGTACGCGACGCCGGGCCGCGGCCGCCAGTCCTCCAGCCCGACGTTGAAGATGGTGCGAACCCCCGGGTGCCCGCGGAGCGCGTCGGTGAACCTGGCGACCGGCTCAATCACGTCAACCTCGCGGGCCACGTCGAGCAGGAGCCCCTTGGTGATTCTACCGATCCTGTTGTATGCGACAAGCCCGAAACGAAAAAAGGGCGTGTTGTTGCCGTTGTCAGCCATGGGGGTTTTCTCCTCCCGCCGCACGTTTTGTGTATGTATTCATCACATACCCTGCTCCTGCGTCCACGGCGCTGCAAACCCGTCGTCTGTCGCGCTTGGTGCCGATGCCGAGCCTGGCCAGGAACGTTCGCGATCCTTGCAGGTCGATGCGCGAGACGGATGAGAATCCGCCCCCAAGCGACGGTATGCCGCCGAGCATGCCGTCTTCGTCCGCGCTCGTCTTGTTCCAGTAGTCGAGCGACGCTTGGCTGTTGATGGCATCGCTGGCTGTGGTCGTCGACTCGTTGATCTGCGCCATTTTTTTTTTCGTTTCTTTGGGTTTGGGTTTGCCTCGTCGGTTGGTTGATTGTTTGTGTGTTGTCTGTCTCTCTGTCTCTTTTTTTTTTTTTTTTTTTTTGCCCCCCCCCCCCCCCACCCTCTCTTTCCCTTTTCTGAAAACTTCACGCCCCACTTACAAATACAGGTGTGACGTGTTGTCGATGGATGAAGAGAGAAGAGATTGTAAATAATGAGAATCCGGGTCGGCTTCGATTGAAATGGACATGGTTACCCTCTACGTAGATTTGCTGGGCTTGCGCCCGTGCCCGAGAAGCAAAGTGAAGCACGTGAGATAAGCCGTGGGCTACTGCGAAAAGGGCCCAAAAACAACAACAACAACGAATTAGGGCTCCCAGGCAGATTTAGTCGACGCATTTTCCACATCTTTGTTTCATGAGATCGGCTGCTTGGCTGCTCCCCCCCCCCCCCGGTTCACATGGTCAGGGTCCGGTTGCCTTCTTGGCCGCATTGGCTCCGTCCTGCAGGAGAAAAAAAAAAAAAATTTCCCTCGCGGCCACCCATGTCATCTACATGTAGAACTCAGGAGGTTTTTGGACAATCCATGTTCTCCCACGATGCCTCGATCCTTGCGATTTTCGTGTCTGGGCCCGGTTATCCTCCAGGATGAAGCCGTATTCTGCAACCAGCACATCCGTCGTTGGGATGCTGTTGGTCATGTTACGAGATGAGACGAGAATCCCCCCGGGTGGAAGAGAATGCCACATCCAGACCCGGCGTCGTGGTCGAGCATGTCCACAACAAGGCAGCAGGGCACAATCTGTCGTGCCGGGGATAGAGCGATTGGGAACCTTTTTGCCACTGCTCACGTTGAAATGAGTCGATTTCGCGTGTTGGCGACGACTCCGGGTCAGCACCCCCCCCCCCGCCAATCGAAAATTTGACATTGACATTTCCACCCGATTGATCAGTGAGTGAGCGACAGACAACGACACCACAACTACCGGCCGAAAGTGTTCGGGCGAGAAGCATCAGGCTTGCGGACCCCGTGGGTCAGTCCGTGTCGTGTTTTGTAGGAACCGGGAGTAGAAAAGCTGGCATCAACAAATGGATGGGCGGTGTACATGAGAGGGGGCAAAGCAAGATTCCATCTTGTTCTTGTTCACGACGAGCAAGGCTTCGCCAGAGCTTCTCCCCAGCTCACTATCCAGCCGTGGCTGGTGACGGCTGAGATGCAAACCGCCGATCCCCGTGCAATCACCTTTTTTTTTTTGCCGTCGCTCCGTCACTTTAGGCTGCTTGCCCAACCCTTTTTAAGCTTATATCGGGCTCGCGCCAATCCAAAGCACTCGCCCGCCCGCCTGCCTCGTGGACAAGATGCAACGATGCAAGCTCCGCTGTCACTTTTGTCGCAACCCCCCCGGGAGTTGGAGCCACCGCTGGGAATGTGGTGTCAGCGTGGTATCCGTCGTGGGCCCAATGCGACGACAAGTATGTAAGTAGTAAAGTAATAGTTGGGGGTTCAACAAGTAGACACATTCTGGGCAATTATGGGCCGAGAACAAGGTCGCCAGTGTTGGCGCAAATGACGAATTCTGTCCAATGGGTTACATGTCGTGGAACGCCCATGTTTTCGTTGCAATCTGATCACGGGTCAGAGAGACGAGGGCTGCATTTTTCATCTCGACACGCCCTTTGTGCCAAGGTAGGTTCTTGGGGGTGCGGCGGCCGGTTGAGCAATGAGGTAGCATTCACGGCCGTGGGGGTCAGATCGTCTGACCCAAGAAACGGGTTGCCGGTCTTGGACGACTTTGGCCATGATTTCCTTTTCTTGCCTCAGTAGATGGGGTTTCTCCCAGTCCTCGATATGGTCACTCGTGCGTATATTGTATATTTGGACATGTGGAAGGAAAATGGATGGTGTGGAGCACGGAAACGGCTACAGCACGAATTAGACGATTTGTACTTTCGGCTTTCTCCTCGGCCTTGTATCTATCCCATGTAAGCTCCTTAGTGTGCCCGCGGCTGCTATCAGCGAGCTTGTCGCGTCTAGCGCGCCACCTGCCAAGTCCTCTAGATCCAGGCCGTCCTTTTCGCTAACCACAGCAATGGCGTGCTGGCTGCCGTTGCGCCTTTGGTCATGACGACCCGTCTTTGCGACATTTTCGCGACACGCCCACTTCTCCCTTTTGCCCGCCTGCGGGAGTAATGGCCGTGGAGAGTGCGAGAAAGATCCCGACGGCAGTGACTAGAAAGACGCTCCAGTCGTCGTCTCTGCCCCATGGGACTGTCGCGATTCCGAGCTGGACAACAGCCCGTTGCGACGCCAATGCAGCAGCCCAAAAGTCCTCGGAGCCGGGGTCTCTTAGGTTTGCCATCTTCCGCTCGGAATAGTCGTAGATGGAGACGCAGAGAGACCTGGCTGGGTCAGTTTCGGGGGGGGGGACTGCGGCGGGATCAGATGACGATTTATATGTTCCGTGACTTGTTCCATGTTTTTTTTTTCATCCAGGCCTTGGTTTCAGGCGTTTTCGGATATTGTTCCCGTGCCCGCCCGCCTCTCCTCCTGCCCCGGTCTATCCAAAAGTCGAAGCTCTCTTACGATTCGCCCTATGATCCAACTGTTGTGGTCGCGCATGTGTCCTGTTTTCCCGTTGAGGAACCGAACCTCGCGTGGGAAGTCCGGAACGGGCATCAACTTGTTGTCGCCGACGGCTGAGACAACGGTGCTGACTGAGTAGACGACCGACCCATCCTGCGGAGCAGCAGGTGGTGGATTCGCGTGAGTATGGGAAGACTGGTTCAAAGGAGGAAAAAGCCTTGATACCTGTGATTGAGAACTTGCCAAACGAGGATGGCAAGAAACGGCAAGCTGTGTACCCGGCGCGCTGGGCGGAGGCACGACCAACTACACCGCCGCCGAGGACGAGCAAGACGGAGAAAACATCACCCGGATTGGCCCACTGGTCAGCCAACTCATGGTATGCCTGTTGCCTCCTGCAGGCGTTGATGATGATGATGATGATGATGATGATGATGATGATGATGATGAGGCAGCGAGCAGAGGCAGCTGGTCGGAATGGAAACGGACCGTGGCACGGCGTTATCTCCCACGGACGGACCCACCTCCTATGCACTTCCGCTTGGCAACTTTGATTGGGCCGCGGGCGTCTGCTCCTTCCCAAGTTCGCTCCACATGATTGAATAATGACTACACACATAATCCGTACATTGTACGGAGCACAGCACTGCATAAACCAACCAACAACCTGCCTATAATACAGCGTAATTAAAACATGACTCGATACCTTTCAGAAACGAGGCCTGATTCTCTCAATTCAAAAGAGTGCGATTCATGTCCACCTGCCCACGTCGAGGCGAAAGTGTCGCACCATCGTGGCCTGTTGAGTTGAATCTATACAAGTTGGCCAGAAGACGTTCGGCGTGCTAACACCACACCTCCTTCATTGTCTTGCGAGTAACGTATCTTGCGGTGAACTGGTTCCTGGATCATATAAGTGTTTGTTATTTTAGGCTCTACTCCTTATAGCTAGCCGCCTCTCGGCTCCCAACGGTCGGGTCACTAATTAGTAAACGCGCATTTTGCGTTTTTCCTTGAAACGGAAGAAGTGCCTTTCCACCTAATCCCTCGCCAAATATACTAGCTCTTTTTTAGTAGCAAATATAGGTAGCTTACTGTAACGCCTGTGTTCACACTAACACTAAGTAAAATGAGGCGTGGGACTGTCCTTCTGGATGAGGACTAACGCGATATGCGCATTGAAAAAACGCGATAATGCGCATTTAGTGACCTCGTTCGTTCTTAAAAAAAAAAGTTTTTCAGTAATGAACCACGCAAGAAAATGGGAGCGATCAAGCAAGAAGGGGGGGGGGGCGAGCATGCATTCATTCTGTGCTTATTAACCCCAAGGACAAGGATGATGTCTTCCAGTTCTTTGTTTGCACCACGCGCTCGCATGATGAGGAAACTAGTCATGCACCAGTTCGTATGCACAAGAAGAAATAGGATACATGATACCCATTGATTCTCTGGGTCGCTAGCGCCGACGACCTCTCCGTCTTCTTGTCCAACTAACTGTTGGGGGGAAAAGAGCCACTTTGTTCATTTTTTTTTAAAAAAAAGTCTTTTCTCGATTCCCCGGAAGAAAATCAAGAGACAAGATGAGATTCCTGCTAGCCGCAGCTAGCTTCGCACTTGTGGCCACCTCCATTTCCGTGCTTCCCAATGAGGAGCCAAAGGGTCTGCATTCTTTTTGCGGAACCAAGGAATCCCCAAGTCAGCTCCAAAAAGTTGTCCAGAGTCACGAAAGGAGAGTTCCGCGCCGTCAAGCCCTCGACCCCTTGCTTGTGGATGTCTATTTCCATTTCGTCTATTCGCAAGCTAAAGATGACTCGCTTCTGGTAAGACTGGCACTGGTTGAACTCCAAGACAAGCAGAAGTTGGCTAACCTTTGGGTATTTGTAGCTTAGACATGCTAATAGGCATATAGAATTTCTGAATGACAATTTCAAGCCAGGTAATATCACCTTTCAACGAATAGACTCTGACTTGACAGTCTATCCGGATTGGGCTCGAGATAATTCTACGCGGGAGAAAATGTTTCATCTTCTTCGCAGGGGTGATTACAGCTCCCTTAATGTGTACTCTGTTGAGAAGACAGACGACGTCGATGACCTTGGCTGGGCCACGTTTCCTGATCCGTGGGCGAGACATGAAGGCCAAGTAGTTTACGACGCCGTCTTGATACGAGATAACGTAAGCGCTGACGGCAGCTACGATCGCGTCGTGGCCAAGGCCCTCGTTCATGAGGTCGGCCACTGGTTTGGCCTGCTGCATACATTCTCCAATTCGTGTTCTGGCGCCGGCGACCTGATTAGCGATACACCGGCTTCTCTCCATCTTTCCGGATCCTGTGAAGAGACACTTGACACTTGTCCCGGTCAACCGGGTCTTGATCCTTTGCACAATCACATGAGCTATAGCAATGCGTATGTTCTTTTCTTCAGCGCTTGCGCACTGAATTTCTCTTTCTGCTCCGTTTCCGAATGAACCTATTTTACTAACATGAGAGGTCGATCTTCTAGCGAATGCCGCACAGAATTCACAATGGGTCAATACGCAGCCATAGCTGCATACTGGGCGTGGCTTAGAGCTCCTCAAGGCCATATACATAACTTTGGATTGTGGAAACCGAACCTACGAATTGACCTATCGATTTTTTCGTTTTAGGCCCAGTCACTACTGCATGATGAAAATAAATCACTACTGCATGTTTACGTGTTAACTATGTTGTTTGACATTGGCAGTATTGCAATTCGCGAGACTCGGCCCATTGCGGAAAGCTTCATCATGTGCCAGGCCATGTTACTTACCGTGAAAAATGTGACCATGACAGCAATGCTCGATTTAGTTGCATGTCACGGCGATGGAACCTCACAATATACCACGTCAACGTCAAAACAGGGCAGGATATATGCAAGTCTTTGCCCCAGTACCAAGGTAACAATTCGTACAACTCCATACCCTGAACGCAATCATTTCCGTCCAATCTCCTTCCTCTCTCATCCTCCCAATCCCCGTCCTCCTCCATCCATCGCTTCATTCGTCTTGAATTCAGCATCCCCCGCCAAGCCCTCACTGTCGAAATCCTCAAAGTCCATATCACTATAGTTCAATTCCTCTTCTTCTTCTCCATCACCAGATTTCTTCTTTCCGGCCTCCTTCTCAGCCTTTTTCCTCTCCACATTAGCCTTTTGCATCTTCTTTCTAGCCTCCTTTTCTTGATGCCTCTTCTCCCACCGCTTATCAAGCTCCTTGGCCTCCTCGCGCGTCTTGTGAATATACTCGTGCCACATGATTTTACCACCGCAGAGGCCTTCCTCGACTTTGGTGAGACGCAAGCGCATGCGAGGACCTAACTCGACGAGCTTGACTGCTCTGCGCTCCACATTCGCAACCTCTTCTTCAACGTCTTCGCCATTTTGTTCTGCAGCAAGACGGGCTTTGGTGGAGAGGACCCGTCGTGGCACATGATCCACAACTTCGATTTCAGCATCCGTGTCGACTTCGCTGCCACTTGTGGCATCCGTCATGTACCCATCTCCCGTCTCTCCGCCGATGATATAATCTGCAATATCTTCCAGCTTCCCCAGATTGGGCATCCGCCCCTGCCTACTAGATCTCGTGGCCATTGACTTCTCAGCAGCCTTGATTCGCTTCAGAGGTTTTGAGACAGTCGTCGACTTTGTTGTGATGGCGTAATGCCGGAAATTGACGATGAAGGTACCGTCGTCTTCTTCAGACCCCTCGCGGTTCAAGAGGAGTACACGTCGGATGGTCTTGAGAGGGGTTTGTTGCGGGTTGATGGGCGGGAACAGTGATTGAAAGACGGTGGTGGCGAGGGACTCGAGATGTTTCGGGACTTTTGATTTGGAATTGGCGGCGGGAGTAGTGAAGTTGTTCATGACCAACTGGAAGGAAAGGATGATTGTTAGCACCACAAAAGCAACGACGGACACCAAAAGCGCCTGGCACAGAAAACATCACAGAAAACATACCAGCGGAGGCGTCAAAAACTCCTTGCCACCACCTCTAGGATGTTTCTGCACCCTTTGCACATCCTTGCACAGCGAATACTTTTCCACTCTGAAATGCATCGTGGGACCTCTTGGCGCCAGCGCCATTCTCAAGTTCGTGTTTCCGCTTTCCGAGCGGGAAAATAGCATGAGATGCGTGACACCGAGGGGGCCACACATGACCACGTAGTCCTTCAGCTTGTTGCCTCTCCGCTCCTTCAATCGACTCGCTGTGCCGGGTTCCATGACTTTCCTCACATCCGTCGCGAGCTGGCTGATGCTCGAACCGACCTCGCCTGCTCCGATCCGAATGACCATGCTTTTGGGATCGCGAGCCGAAGCATGCCCTACGGATGCCACCTCGGGGTTGTTGGCACCCAGATGGGTTCTCTTCTTTGATCGCCTTCTCGCCATTGTGTTGTGATGTCTCGCGCGCTTGGCGGGAGAAAAGTGCGTTGCATGCAAGAAAAGATTTTCGATTCGACGAGGACTTGTCGAAAGCGACTTGGGACAAAAAAGCTTCCTGTTCATGGCAGAAACGAAAAATTAACCAGGTTCAGTGGGGCAGATTTAGCGATAAGATAACATAACAGCGAATTTTGGGTCGTATTACAGCAGCGACTAGGCCCGAAATAGAAGAGGTACTGTTCATATATGTTTTCTATGTAGATATACTTCTGTGATTTCTTTTATCACGCACAACAACGCAATGAAAAAAAGCAAAGAAGCTCATTTTGTGACTGGTGCTTCCGGTAAAAAAACCGTTGTTGAGGTATCTCTTCTCCTGGTTTAGCGTGGGATGTGTGTGACCCAGCGTGGGAAAAAGTTTCAGGTGATGGGATCGCGCGATGTGAATGACAAAGCAAGCGATCAACTTTATGTCTCAGACGTGTTCATGAATAGAAGTGTCATAGACTTTTTTTCCATGTTAGCCTGACCCCGGTATGGCCAGCATCTCTTGTGAAATAAAGCCACAGAGAAAAATAAAATCCGATTCTTTTTTCGGTCAAACACAAATTCTTTGGAAGTTGCTGCGGAGGTGGTCGCAGCCAATCCTAGCGACCGATCGATAATAGTTGCCCCGCTTAAAAATTCTCTCATTGAGGTCAATCCACAATCGCACTCTTCAACGTCAACGTCAACGTCAACGTCACCATCGAGCCCCTATAAGAACAACTCGTCCATCCCGTCCTTGCTCAATCTGTGACAACCATGCCGAATGCCAAGAGGCGAAAAATAGCGGCCGGTTTGCCGCAAAAGAGGAGGGTAAAGTTGCAAACCCGTCCTTCTCCTCCAATCGAAACTCCCTCGGACACAGAAAACCACAGCGAGGAGAAAGAATCAGCGACCATGGATGCGCACTCTGCAGAAGAATCCTCTGCCGCGCCAAAGACTTTCAAAGAATTAGTATGTAATTCCTAGATTAACCTAAATTACCCCAACCCGGACCAATTCCCGGAACCTTCGCTGATCCGATTGCCCAAGGGAATCGTCGACTCGCTATGCGAAGCCTGCGAGGCGCTCAACTACAAATTCCCGACGCCCATCCAAGAAAAAGCCATCCCCGCCGCCCTCAAAAATCGTGACATCATTGGTCTCGCCGAAACTGGTTCCGGCAAGACCGCAGCGTTTGCGCTGCCCATTCTCCAGGCTCTTCTCGAAAAGCCCCAGCCGCTATTCGGCCTCGTCCTCGCGCCGACCCGAGAACTCGCCGCGCAAATCGGCCAGGCCTTTGAAGCTCTTGGCTCGCTGATATCCCTGCGATGTGCCGTCATCGTCGGCGGCCTAGACATGGTGCCACAAGCCATCGCTCTCGGCAAGAAGCCTCACATCATCGTCGCCACCCCCGGTCGTCTGGTAGACCATCTGGAAAAGACAAAGGGCTTCTCCCTCCGCAACCTCAAATACCTCGTCATGGACGAAGCCGACCGTCTTCTCGACATGGACTTTGGCCCTGCCATTGACAAACTCCTCAAGTTCATCCCCCGCGAGCGACGAACGTTCCTCTTCTCCGCAACCCTTAGCTCCAAAGTCGAAAGTCTGCAGCGAGCCAGTCTGCGCGACCCCATCCGCGTGAGCATCAGCACAAACAAGTACCAGACCGTGTCAACCCTCCTCCAGTACCTGCTCGTCATCCCACAAAGCCGCAAGGACACATACCTCATCCACCTCATCAACGAATTCGCCGGCAAGTCCACCATCATCTTCACCCGCACCGTCTGGGAAACCCAGCGCGTAGCCATCCTCCTCCGCACCCTCGGCTTCGGTGCCATCCCCCTCCACGGTCAACTCTCCCAGTCCGCCCGTCTAGGCGCCCTGAACAAATTCCGCTCCGGCACCCGCGACATCCTCGTCGCCACCGACGTCGCCGCTCGTGGTCTCGACATCCCCAAAGTCGACATCGTTCTCAACTTTGACCTGCCGCAGGACTCAAAAACCTACATCCACAGAGTCGGTCGTACCGCACGTGCCGGAAAATCAGGCATTGCCCTAAGTTTCACCACCCAATACGACATTGAGATCTTCCAGCGCATCGAAGCCGCTCTCGGCAAGAAACTAAAAGTCTACCCCACCGAAAAGCAGGAGGTCATGGCTTTTCAGGCTCGTGTCGAAGAGGCCCAGCGCCACGCGAGAGTCCAGATGAAGAGCTTGAGTGAGAGTAAAAAAGGGAGGGGGGGCGCCGGTGGCATGACGCAGAGAACGAGAGATGGAAACAAGAGGAGGAGGGATGCGATGGACAAGGAGGAGGGTTGATTGGATTTTTTGAAAAAAAAAAAAAAAGAAAATTCTACTTCTCTCGTTGTAACATCAAGAAACTGAAAACGCGGCTTGCCCAGCCCCATACAATCAATAAGAGCGAGATAAAATGATCGAGTACACGCTTCAATGCTGTAGTGGTGGCTGAAGTGGTAGCATAGTTACAGCCATGATAACAAACTAGGAGAGAACATGTTCCTCGTCCGTAGCCCATGATTATTATGCACACGGGCAAGCAAAGAACGAACAGATACTTGGGGCTGTGACTGTCTTGAGAACGGCTAGCCATCTAGTATTTGGGAGACGATGGGAATTGAATTCGTACAACTCATCGTACTTGGGCTTCTATTATCTTTTCGCAGGCTGTAGAGCTACGAACGGTTTGTCTTTCTGCCTGTTCTCGCCCGGGGCGCAGTCCAGAGCGTGAGATTACCTGAACTTGCTAACGCAATTTTCTAATGTGAGCTAGTGTCAGGGTCGTGGAGGCTACGGAGTGACACAGGCGATAGAGGCAATAGTATTATGTATAGTGGGACTTACTTAGGGCTTATAGCGCCCTAGCTATAAGGCTACTATAAGCTAGTTATATATATATAAAGGGGGTATTTAGGTAAAGGTTATATATATAGAATATAGGAGGCTAGAGATTAAAACCCTTAAGTATTATTACTTACCTTTAGCTATCTAACTACTACTTATTTATACTATTACCCTATTTTATTTATTTTAGCCTAAAAGCCTTAATAAGTTAATCTCTCTTTTCTATTAGGGTAATAGGCTATTAGTAAGGTAAGAATATTAGTATTATAAAGAATAAACACTTACTTAAGGGATACTAATAACTCTAAAGTAAATATACTATATAAAGGTATACCTATAGATTAAAACTTACTTTTAAAATATAAGTTTTCTTATTTAACTATACTAGAGAATTCCTATATATTAGAGCTTATTATTAATAATAAAGAAGCTATATTAAACTATAGCCTTATATAAGTAAAAATATAGCTATAAATTACTTAAAAGAGGTAAAAACTTAAATAGCTATAAAAAGATTTATAAGAAATAAATATCTCTCCCTAATTAGTTAATACTAATAAAAGCCTTACTCCTACCCTATAAATACCTTTTACTTAAGACTTTATCTTTATTCCCTAGGAAGTATTACCTTTATTAGGACTTTATAAATATAGTATAGTAAAGATATAGCTAAAGGCTTTTATATATAAAGGGAATACTTATAAAAACCTATAGATATTCTTAGTAAATTTAAATATAACCTTTACTATAGATTAAAATATATTTACTAATAATATAATAAAAGTTATATATACTAGTAGCTACTTAGTAAATAAGGTAAAGTAATAGTAAATATACTTTATTACTATAAATAGTTATATAAATAACTAAAGCTATACTTAAGTAAAGTTTATCTAATAGCTAAAAACTAGAGAAATAAATAAAAATAATTATTACCTAAAAGCTATAGGAATATTACTAACCCTTTATTAAGGTAAGAATTAGTTATTTTAGGTATTTATTAAAATCTAAGGGAAGGTAAAAGTAAAATTACCTAAGCCTATCCCTAAACCTCTAAGAATTACTTAGTTTATATAGTATTTAAATAGTATTATAAAGAAGTAAGTATTTAGCTAAGAGTACCCTATAAGTTAAAACTATCTTATTAGCTAAGGAAAGAAAGTAAAAGTAATAACTAAGGAAAAGAAAGGGATTCCTTATAAAGGCTATTAAAAAGGCTACTAAGAAAGTAACTAGTAAAAGAGAAGGAACTATTTAATATCCCTAGAAAAAGAGCTATAGGAAAGACACTATATAAAAGTAAGGGGCTTACTAGTTTACTATAAGTATAGGAAACTAGGCTACCCCTTAACTAGATATATAGAACTAGACTATAGTATTTACTAGAAAAACACCTATATTACTAAGATACACTAAGCTAGCACTAAGCAAGCTAGAAGTTACTTAAACCTAAATAAGGCCCTAATTAGCGTAGTAAAACCCTAGGAAAACGCTCTTAATATAACTTAACTTAATAAAAATAGTCTTCTAGACCTATAAATTTATATAGATATTAAGTTATATTAAGATAACCACTAGGTAGTAATACTAATACTATTTAACCTTAGCGCTATATATTCCTTAATTTACCCTAATATACTAATAGACCTTAATTAGTTAAAAGTGTAACCTTATAATAATATACTTAAGAGTATATTAGGTAATATTATACTATATTAAGGGATTTTAAAGAAAATAGTGTTAGTTAGGGATAGTATAGGCTATATAAAGATATACTATATTAGCTACTATATTACTAATAGTAGCAAAAGATTAGTCTTAGGAGTTAATTAAGTAAGAGAGTTATTAAAATAATGCTATTTATAGCACTATTTTATAGGCCCACTAGTTGCCTTGTTGCGTTGTTACAACGTTAGTTACGAGCGTTGCTTGCAGCATCTGTTATAACTTGCGTTCCCACAACCAACCCACGGGCTTGTATGACTAAGCTAACTAGGTTACCCTATAGGGAAGCTAAAATCGACTGTAACTAGGCAACTAGTAGTTGTATAAAAGGCTAACGTATACTGTTCAAATCCTTGAATTTTTCTGGATTTAATAGTATATTTTATTAATAGGGTTATATGTTAAAGTGCTTAGTTAGGCCACCTAGGCAGCTAGTTTATATGGCCATGAGTCGATTTTTTATTTTTCCTATATAAATAGGTTTTGCAAAAAATAAAAAGTAGCTCCTAAGACCTCTCTAGCGGTCTAGATCCTCTAATACAGTTAGTAAGTCTATAAGGGGACTAGAAATCCTCTTATTACTTATTAGACTGTCCGTTAGTTAGGAATTAACTATATTTAACCATTAAAGCTCTCTATCTTGCAGAATACGCTATAATCTAGTGAATCTAAAAGCTGCCGCACTAGAATCTACTAGGGAGGTCTTCCTATCCCTCTAGTTAGATTCCCTTCTATTTTTAATAGGTTATAAGCCCGGAAGGCCTATAGATTACTACATTACTGCGTTATTCTACTGTGATTACTGCTTGATTTTAGGTACTAGTTACTACCTACTATACCTGTGGGCTCTTAAGATTACGAAGGAAACTACTAGAAGTTAAAGCTAAAGCTTTTTATCTACTAGCGCCACGTATTGCAACATCAGACCCTTAGTGTTAAAAATCATCTATAGCCGCACCCACAACCACTATATTACACCCATAACTATCTAGTTACAACCATAACCTCTTTTAGTGATTCTATTTACTACTGTAACTATTATATTTAATATTATCTATAATAGTAGATACGCTACACCCTTTAAAATTATTGGATATCTAGTATATCTATACTAGGCTTTTTAACCTATTACACTACGTTACACGCACTATACATTACGTTGCGTTACGTTATAGCTTCTATAATACCTATTATCTACAATTCCTATTACTTAGTATTAAGAAAATTTTCTTAGAGACCCCTCTCCGCTATTTTTCTGCCCACGCATACTAAAGACTTACTTTTTAGACCTAAGGGCTACCCTTTTAAACAGTCCCGCCACACAATTTACGTACGTAACTAGATTGTAACATAAGCAATTTCTAGCGCGTGTTATTTACAACAGGAATAAATTTAGAGCTTTTGCACAGGGATTCTTTTTAGAAGATAGCACCACCTAGTTATAAGGGTAAGAGCCCTGCCACAGGCTCTTCTAGCCCCCCTAGGGACCCTAGTAGGATAGATATAGAAGGTTAACTAGCTGTTTAGGCTAGTGCTCTATAGCTACAGATACAGAGCCAAATTAAATAACAAGGCAAGACCTTATCTAATTTTATTAGGCATAGCGAGGAAAATCATATTAAAAACAAGGCTAGCATTAATAATCTTCTAGAGAAATTAACGCAAACTATAACTATTATGCAAGGTCTTTAGGCTTCTAATAGACCTAAGGAAGAAAATACTAAGGTTCTAGAAAAAGACCTAATAGCTACTACTTCTATAAGCATACCTTCTAGTAACTTATAAGCTACCTTTAATACAGGTGCTATAAAGGAACTAAATAAGAAGGTTTACTCTATTCTAGAGGGAGCTAAGCTAAAAGGCCCTAAAAACTATAATTAGTGGAAGTAAGCCCTAAGCATATAATTTAGAGCCCTAGGATTACCTAAATCTATAGATAATCTAAGCCTAGCAAGCTATCTAGCTAACTGTGACTAAGCTATTCTTTTAATAATATTAAGAGATAGTTATTAATTAGGACTATAGGCTGCTATATGTTAGCAAAAATCCCCTAAAGAAGCCTATAAAGTCCTTATTAGGCAGTATTCGCAGAGTGCTAAAATCTAGCGTGGTATGCTATATGCTAGCTACCACTCCCTAAACTTTTTAAGTTATAAGGGATCTTTAAAGGCTTTTAATGCTAATTTTAATAATTTACTAGCTAGACTATAGCTTTGTAGTGTAAAGATCGCCCTTATTAATTAAGTAAATTATTATATTAATGCATTAAAGCAGACCTTTCCTAGTTAGGCTAAGAGACAAAGATTTACTATTAGAGCTTCTAAGGCATAAGGACTGCTTGTAAATACCCTAAATTTACAGTTCCTTATAGCGGACTTATTAGAAAAACAAAGAGACAAAACCTCCCCTATAGCTAAAGCCCTTAGTTATAAGGCTTCTAATAATAATAAGGGAAATTCTAAGGACTAGGAAAAGAAGTCTTCTAATCCTAACCCTAAGAAGGACTCTAACGCTACTAAAGAGTAGGATAAGAAGGATTTAAACCCTTCTAAAGCCTCTAAAAAGAAGCAAAAGAAGAAAAAGAGTAGTAATAAGGAAAAATAGAAAGGAAAAGAAGCTGCTTTTACTTTAGGCTACACCCTAGCCATAGGATACGTTAAAGAATTAGATTCTAATGAATCTAGCAGCAATAATAGTAGTGATTCTAATTCTGATTTAGATAGTTCTAGTGCCTCTACCACTAGTAACACTACTAGCAAGCCTACTTTTAGCTACTCTAATGATATGGTTAAAAACTCCCTTTTATATAATACGGGTTCTTCCTATTATATTTATAATAATAGGGCTTCCTTTAGGGACTTTAAACCTCTAAAGAAAGGTAAAACTAGCGCTATAATTACAGCAGGAGAACCTATATTTCCTAAAGGAAGAGGCATAGCTATTTTTAATGTTTTAGTTAAGAAAAATCCACTAGAATATAGGCCCTTAGCTCTGCTAGATGCTTTATATTTCCTAGGCATAGATACTAACCTAGTTAGTAGGTTATCTCACTATCTAAAGGGAGGTTATCTAGCTAAAGACTAGCTATTCCTAGCTAATAAAAGCCCCTGTGGGTTACTAGAACCTGCTAAACATAGCTTCTTTTTATAGATTAAGGGGTAACCTACTCCTATAATCTATAAGCATTTAACCTACCTCTCCTTTATAGGCTCTTAATATTATAACCAATAACGGCAATAATAACTAAGAGCTTATAAGAATAAATTAGGGTTTTCCTACCCTATAGAGGTTTAAATTCCGCAACTAGCTTTTAATCCTAAGGAATATTAACAAATCAAAGAGCTAGAAGATAATGATTTAGCCCTATATCCCACTAAAGCTCCTCCTAGTTAGGCACCTTCTATAGGGGGTTTAAAAGGTCTATACCCTAATAACTTAGGTAATAATAGTGGCTATCTATTGCCCCTAGAGGCCTGTGATTCTTAAGAAGCCTAGTAACAGAGGGAGCTAGGGGATAATAGCCCTAAAAAGCTAGATTCTAGTTATAAGAAGTTACTAGATTTAGCCCTTCTTTAGCACATTCGATTAGGCTACATAGGCCTCCCTTTACTAAAGAAGTTATTAAAATTAGCTAAAGGGATCCCTGATTTTTCTGCCGTTAAAGAAAAGGATTTTAACTACATAGCCTATATGCAATCTAAAGCTATTAGAAGACTAACTAAATAACCTATTTAGGACCCCCCTAGAGTTTTAGATATTCTAGAGGGAGATATAGTTAAAATTAAACCTATACCGCATAATAAGAAGGCTATAGTCCTTATCCTTATTAATCGAAAATCCTAGTATAAATAGTGCTTTTTATTAGCTAATAAAGAAGGTTTAACCCTTTCTTTAGCTATTAAGGGCTTCTTTAGGGCCCTAAAAAACCAATATAATGCGTATCCTAGGCACCTTTACTTTAACGGAGGTACTAAAATTAATAACAAACTTAAGTTATAGTTATTTTCTAAAGGAATTTGCTTTAGCACCTCTTACCCCTATATTTACAAACAAAATAGGCTAGTTAAGAGGGCTATTAGGGTTATCCTAGACTAGCTTAAGGCTACACTTTAGTGGTCTAAGCTACCCCTATATCTATAGTCTTATATCCTTCTAGCCATAGTGGAATTAGTTAATATTATAGCTAATACAACTAAACCTTTAACCCCTAAGTAGCTATTTTTAGCTAACTTAGAGCCTAAGACTTCCTATAAGCCTAATTTCTTAAAAATTAGGGCTATAGGGTCTTATTATAAGGTTCTAATACCTTTAGAGCAGAGATCTAAGCTTTAAAAGCTAGCCCCTAGGACTATTCCTAGTTAGTTACTAGCTACTCTAGGTTCTACTATTTATCTTATTTATATTCCCTCTAAAAGGTTAGTTATAAAGACTAGCTTTATTAAAATTATAGAGGATATAGGCTTTGTAGGGTCCCCTAAGCCTTTAGGGACTAATCCTTTAGAGGGAGAAGCTAATATCTTATAAGATAATCTAGAAATTTAGGATAGTTACCTAAAGCCTCCTAAAAGCCTAGCGCCCGTAGCGCCCGCAGCGCCTGTACTAATAGCCCCTAGGGCGACCAATACAGCGACTAATACAGCGACTAATACAGCGCCTACAACGCCTCTAGCGCTACCCCTAGAGAGCCCTAGCTCTAGCGCCCCTAATAAGGGTGCTATCAAAAAACCGTTTTTAGATTTGGATTCTTTAATTAATTCTAATTCTATAGATATCAATGATTTTAATATATCTTCATACGTTAAGGAGATATGCTTTAAGGCATAACAAAAGGCTAAATTATCCACTAAAAACATCAACAATTTGGATACCCCTAAGACCTAGAAACAAGCTTTAAAAAGCAAGGATAGTTAAAAATGGATAGATGCAACTTTTAACGAATTTAAATAGCTTCTAGCTACTAGAACCTTTAAATTTATAGGGATAGACCAAATTCCTAAGGGCTAGAGGGTTCTAAAGAATAGGCTTGTTTATAAGCTTAAAAAGGATAAAGAAAATAATCCTCTAAAATACAAGGCCTAACTCGTTGCTAAAGGGTTTATATAGATAAAAGGTTAAGATTATATTAAAACCCACGCTATAACTAGCATTCCCCCTAGTTAGCGGATTTTACTAGCCCTAGCGGCTTATAATAACTAGGAAGTTAAACAGGTTAATTTTATAGGGGCTTTTCTAAACAGTCCACTAAAGGAAGCTATTTATATGTAAATCCCTAATGGATTCACTGAATTTGCTAAGTCTACACCTAAAGTAGCTAAGTTACTTAAGAAGTATAGCTATAAACCCTCTTAAAAGCAAGTTATCTTCCTACAAAAAGCTTTATATAGATTAAAACAGAGCTCTAGAGAGTGGCAATAGGTTTTAAAGGACCTTCTTTAGAAGCTAGGCTTTTAACCCCTTATATCTAACCTAGCTGTCTTCTTTAACCTAACTATATCTACATATATAGTGACTTATGTAGATAACTGCCTTCTAATAGGACCGGATCTAGCTTATATTAATAAGCTAAAGAAGCTACTTTATAAAGCTTATCCTATAGAAGACTATAGGCTAGCAGAATTTTTCCTAGGCGTTTAAATCACTAGAAATTAAAAGAAAGGGACCTTAACTATTTACTAGTCCTTGTACATTTCTAAAGCCCTAGAAAGATTTAATATAAAGGATGCTAGACCTATTAAAATTCCTCTATAACCTAGAATTATAAAGCAGGTAGACTACCTAACTAAACCTCTTTCCCCCCTTAATCATAAGCTATATTAGAGTATTATAGGGACTATTATATACCTAATGCTCCTTATAAGACCTAATATTACCTTTCTAGTTTAGTGGCTTTCTATAGCGCTAGCTAAGCCGTTTATAGAGTATCTTAATGCTTCTAAATATTTGCTTAGGTACCTTTTAGGCTCTATAGGTTATTCTATAACTTATAGAAGGTCTAAAGCTACTATAGCTTTTGCAACCCTTATTAGCTTCTATAATAGTGACTTCGCGGGTGATAAGTCCTCTAAATTAACCTATGCTTATCTCTATAAGCTAGCTAAAGGACCTATTAGCTAGAAATCAAAGAAAGCAACTACAATAGCTTTATTCACATTAGAGGCTAAATCTAATGCCTTATGTAAAGCTATTAGGGAGCTAGAGTGGCTTTACAGTCTCTTTAAAGAGATAAAGCTACCTATAGCACCTCTAGTACCAATTTTTAGTGATAACTAAGGCGCTATTATAACCGCTAATAACCCTGCTCTTTATAGCAAAATAAAGCATACCCTGCTAAAATTTAACTATACTAGAGAAAAGGTATAGAAGGGTATAGCTAAGGTTATCTATATTAACACTAAAGAGATGCCTGCAGATGGTTTAACTAAGCCCCTGCCTAATGATAAAAATTTCAACAATTTATCTAACTATTAGGTCTTACGAATACAAAGGCCTAGTTTAAAACTAACTAAAAAGTCAAAAAAACACTGGAATTACGCCTAAAAGTTATTGATTTTACTGTTTTTAGTTTTTAAAAGTTATTAGATTTATTATTGAATTTATAGTTAACTTAGATATCTATTAAAGAGCTAAGTCTAGGTATCGAATTAGTTACCTTATACTTTTCTAGAGGGAGTGTTAAAATAATGCTATTTATAGCACTATTTTATAGGCCCACTAGTTGCCTTATTGCGTTGTTACAACGTTAGTTACGAGCGTTGCTTGCAGCATCTGTTATAACTTGCGTTCCCATAACTAACCCACGGGCTTGTATGACTAAGCTAACTAGGTTACCCTATAGGGAAGCTAAAATTAACTGTAACTAGGTAACTAGTAGTTATATAAAAGGCTAACGTATACTATTTAAATCCTTGAATTTTTCTGGATTTAATAGTATATTTTATTAATAGGGTTATATGTTAAAGTGCTTAGTTAGGCTACCTAGGCAGCTAGTTTGTATAGCCGTGAGTTAATTTTTTATTTTTCCTATATAAATAGGTTTTGCGGAAAATAAAAAGTAGCTCCTAAGACCTCTCTAGTGGTCTAGATTCTCTAATATAGTTAGTAGGTCTATAAGAGGACTAGAAATCCTCTTATTGCTTGTTAGACTGTCCGTTAGTTAGGAATTAACTATATTTAACCATTAAAGCTCTCTATCTTGCAGAATACGCTATAATCTAGTGAATCTAGAAGCCGCCGCACTAGAATCTACTAGGGAGGTCTTCCTATCCCTCTAGTTAGATTCCCTTCCATTTTCAATAAGAGTATAAGCCTATAATAATATTATAGAAAGATAGACTTTAAAGATACCCTATAATAAAGAAATATATCTTATTAGTAATAGGGTTATAGGATAGTTAGAAAGTAGTAAAATATGTGTTTATTATAGTAATACTTAACCTATAGGTAATGCATATAATTAGATATATAGCTACTATTAGACCTATAGTAAATAAGGAGGAAGGAAGTAATAATAATATAGTAATAAAACTAATTAATAAACCTAAGAAAGTAAAACTTCTAGAAGCTTATAAGGAGTTTAAAGATATATTTTTAAATAAAAAGGCTAGTACCCTTCCTAGCTTAGGTAGCTAAACCTATGCTATTAAATTAGAAAAAGGAAAAGCATTACTATAAGGTCTAATATATAACCTAGCTAAGAAAGAGTTATAGGTGCTTTATAAGTACCTAGTAACTACATAGGAACGTAAATAGATCTAAAAATCCGTTAGCCTAGTAAGCGCCCTAATTCTTTTTATACTAAAAAAAGGGGGAAAGCTATAACTATATATAAATTATAAGGGCCTTAATAAGATTATAGTTAAAGACAAGGCCTCTTTGCCCCTAATATTAGAAATCTTAGATTAACTAGGGGGTGTAAAGATTTTTATAAAGTTAGACCTTAAAGATACATACTATTAGCTATATATCTATAAGGGTAATAAGTAGAAAACTACCTTCTAGTGTAAATATAGTTACTTTAAGTATCTTATAATACTATTTAGGCTTATTAATACGCTAGTATTCTTCTAAGAGTATATTAATAAAGCTTTAGAAGGCCTTAATAATTTTATTTATATTATTTACCTTAATAATACCCTAATATTTAGCTATAAGATCTTAGAGTATAAGGGCAATGTTAAAAAGATTCTTAAGAGATTTTAGAAGGCTAACCTTTTTATTAATTTAAATAAGTACTAATTCTCTATTAAGGAGGTTAAATTCCTTAGTTATATAATCTTACTAAAAGAAATCTTAATAGACCTAAGTAAGGTAAAGGTAATTATAATATAGCTAATACCTATCTACGTGTTTAATATCTAATCTTTCCTTAGGTTTACTAGATTCTATAGGTGTTTTATTAAGTTATATAGTAAAATAGTTATCCTATTAATAAACTACCTATAAGGGAACTAACTAGTAAAGTTTAAGCTAGATAATAGTAAGCTAGTAGTGTTTAGGGAACTATAAAAGCTATTTTAGAAGGCTTTAATTTTAGTTTATTTTAACCTAAAGTTACTACTATAAGTAAAGACTAATGCCTTTAGATATGTAATTAAAGCTATCCTTATAATATTAGTGCTAGGTTACTAGTACCCTATAGTGTTTATATTAAGGAAGTTAAAGGACACTAAATTACGCTATATAACACTAGATATAAAGCTACTAGTAATTTAGGAGGCCTTTTAGACTTAGAGGCATTACCTTACTTACTTAGCGCACTTAGTTACTATAATTATAGATTACCTAAACTATAAGTATTTTATAATAAAGCCTAAGCTAACTAGTTACTAGGTTACTATATTAGATAAGCTATGTCTATTTAACTTTACTATTAAACACTAGGTAAGGAAGCAAAATCTTACTAACCCTTTATTATAAAGACTAAACTATATTAGTAAGGAATAAAAGGCTAAGGCTTTTATATCTTAGTTACTAACCTTCCTTACTAAGTTTGCTACTATTAGGCTATAAGAGCGCTATATTAGTAATAGCTTAACTACTAGTTAGGCGTGTCTATAGTATATTAGGTTTATAGTTAAGGAGTAGCATAAGAGTAATAGTAACTTAGTAAGTGCCTTATATTTATGTTTACTACCCTTTAATAGTAAAGTAATAACCCTAATAGTAAGTAGGAGAACCTTTTCTATATTAATCTTTACTAGGCTAGGTAAAAGGCCTAAGTGTGTAGTAATAAAGCTATAGGTTTATAGTAATTAAACCTTACTAGCTAGTTTAAGAACCTCTTTTATATTAATCTTTGCTAGGCCTATAGAAGCAATAGTAAGTAAGTTAACCTTTACTATATTAACCTTTACTACGCTAGTTAAAAAGTCTAAGAGCACTACTAGGGAGCTATATACTTATAGTAGTATTAAGGTAAATTACCTAATAGTAAGTAAAAGAACCTCTTTTATATTAATCTTTGCTATATTTATAAAAGTAATAGTAAGTAAGAGAACCTTTACTATATTAATCTCTACTAGGTTAGTTAATTTATCTAAGAGCGCTATTAGAGAGCTACTAGGCTATAGTAATATTATAATAAGAATCTTAGTGGTTTAGAGAACCTTTTCTAAGTTTAACTCTAATATTAGAAGTAAGGTAGTGAAATTAAAAGCCCTAATTTAAGTCTTATTATTAGAAGTGTAGTAAGGGGATACCTTTATTATATAGTAAAAGTTATTACTAATAAGTGGTAACTCTAGTGCATTAGGACTATAGTTAATTAGTCCCTCTAAGCTAAAGGCTAGAGAGCTATAGATATAGACTATAAGATTCTCTAAGTTACTAATATATAAAAATTATGTTTTTATCCTACTAGGATTACAAAAAGAAATTTTACTATTAACCTATAATAATCCTATAGTAAGTTATTAGGGGGTTAGCAAGACCCTCTATTATATTATAAGCTAATATTACTAGCTATTAATAAAGAAAGATATTAAGGTATATATCTAGTCTTATATTAATTATTAAGTTTTAAAGCTAAGGTTATATAAACCTTATAGTAAGTTAGCTACATTACTAGTGCCTAATTGCCCTTTCTAAGAATTATTAATAGACTTTATTATAGGCTTACTACTAGTAAAGGATTAGAAGTTTTAGTTATATAATGTGATTTAAGTTATTATAGACTAATTCTTAAAGTATAGTATTTATATACTAGTGTTTATATACCTAACTAGTAATAGCCTTACTATAGTGTTCCTTAAGAATGTTTTTAAAGACTATAGTGCCCTAAAAGGTATTATTATAGACTATAGGTTAATATTTACTAGTGAATTCTAAAGGACTTTTTACTACTGTGTGCCATAAGATGCGCGCCTAGAAAACACGCGATCACGATGACAAGCGCTAGGGATTATTAAGATAGATGACATAACAAGGGATGATAATATTAGTTATCTAAGTAAGGGGACTATTTAATCTATAAAGAGACTGCCTATAGCTAGATTCTTTTTAAGGACACATACTATAAGATTCTTAATTCCACCCTTGAGTTTTACTAAGCTTTACTAAGAAAATACCTAAGATTATAATAAGATAAACTAAGATTATTTCCCCTTATTTATTTAAGATAGCATTTCCAATCTAATAGACTATTTAATTTAGAGTATCTCTATATAACGAGATATCTCTAGCTATTATTATGATTAATATTAATAAAATAATTAACCCCTTTTGTTATATATAGGCTATAGCGCTACTTATAACCATAGGCTAGCATTATGTCTTTTAGGGTGTTGTTTTCTGCTTAACAAAACTAGTGAAGAAACGCGGTCTTAAACCCCTAGGACTTTTGCTTTCTATTTAATTTACTATAGACTAAGATTAATTAGAAGCATGCTTTTAGCTATAGTTCTTAGCTAATACTAAACTAGATTACGTAAAGACCCCTTTATTTTGTTTTTCCTTACACTATAATATAAATTAAAAACCTAACCCTAGGCCCTAGAGAAGCTAAGGCATAAGTTAGAGGCTAGCTAATCTAGAGGAACTAAGCTAGTGTAAGGAAAGGAAATTACATTATAAGGAGACGTTAGATATAAGGCTAACTAGCTTAGGAAAATACCTTACAAATACTAGCTAAGCTATTAAGCCCTTGCTAAGACTCTCTAAACATAAGGATTTAAAACAAAAACCGCTGTTTAGCGTTATAAACTATTTAATCTTAGGACTTATAGCTAATTTTGTAATAATTTAGCTATGCGTTAGGATCTTATAGGTAATTATAAAGAGCTATGTAATTACGTTAGTAGTCCTTGCTTATAGATTATTTATAACTATAGATACTGCCTTATAGAAATCTTTTTCCTATAAAGTTCTCTTTAGAATTAAAGCTTTTAGTTAAATAGTTACTCTTTTATAAGATTAATTAAAAGCACTATTATCTAACTCTATATCTAATTATCTTGCCTTATTTTATTCCTACTAATTAAGCAAAGTAGGGTTTACTAAGCAGCTAAGCTATCTAAAAGAGTTATAGGATTTGCTATTACTAAGTACCCTAATTATAACTAAGGAACTATCTAATCTAGAAATAGTTTTAACACTAACTTATAGCCACGCTAATAGGCTATTAGGGAAGGACCCTAATATTAAGGAGAAAGCCTCTAGACCCCTTAAAGGGCTTAATATAGAGACCTTTATAAAGATCCTTAGGGAAATAATAGCTTACTAATTATCCCTTATTACTATGTAAAATAGGTATAATATTTAGTAGTTTATAGGAGAAAATATCACTAATTTTATTAAAGACTTTAAGGCTAAGATAAAGGCAATATATATCCCTAAAAAGGATTAGCGTAAGATACTTAAGCGTAATATTAACCCCTAGCTTTAATAAGTGGTTAAGATATTAATAGTATTATACACTTAGGCAGAATTAAAGGAAGAAATGCTCCTTTGGTTTAATACTATAAGTTAGGACTAGATAGAAAGTGCTAGGGAATAACTTAAGGACCTTAATCTTATATAACTAAAATTTATTAAAGACACTTACTACTAGCTATAGAAGTATTAAGCTTTAATATCTAATATAAACCTAAAGGGATAGTAAATAATAATAACCTAGTTAAACTATATCTATAAGGCCCTCCCTAACTATTTAATCTTAAGCTTTATAGATTAAAAAGGGTATATGCATAAGGAAGTCCTAGTTATATAATATAAAACGCTTTAGATAGCACTTAACGCGTATGTTTAAATATAATTAGAGCTTAGAAACAGGGACCCTAAGATCTCTAACTTAAGAGGGTATTATCTAGATAATACTAAACTAAACCTAAGAAGCTAGAGACTATTTAATTAAGTAGTGCTTAGTGTTTACTAGGCTAACTAGGGGAACTATATAGTAGTATTAGAGCCTGCTAAATAAAAAAGAGAAACTAACACTTCTTATAATAAAACAAAGAAGGATAGAACTCCTAGACTAGCGGAATACTAAGATTAAATAAATAACTTAATAAAATAATTAGCTAAGTTAAAAATTATAGTTATAGCTTAGGTAGGTAAGGAGATTAATATTATGAAATAGCTTAAGCAAAAGTATAATATTAACCTATAATAACGTAATTACTAGCTAAATAGCATTAGATTATTTAATTAGGATAATAAGCGTATCTTTAATATTAATGCAATAGCTAGGAGAGGATAATGGTTAAACTAATATTATTATTACAATAATAACTCTTACTTAGCTATAAAGTGTAACACACTAGGATTTAATAAAATATTAAAATTCGCTATCTATAACCTAGCTATTCGCATTTTAGTAATTAGAGATAATACAAAACATTAGATAATACTACCTATCTTACTTTTAAAGTTTCTTACTATTAGTAGTTATATACAAAGACTAGCTATGTTTTAGGTTAAATACTTCCTAGATAGTAAAATTACCTATATAATACCTTAGATTAAGGAATATAGACCCTGTGGAAGGAAAGGATTAGGATATAACTCTAGATAAATAGGATATCTTTAATTAAATAGAAAACTAGTTTAATCCTACTAAATACTATCTAGAAAGGGTAAACTAGGTAACCTTAATCCTAAAGAGTCTGTTAGGAGTGGTCTTAGCTATTAAGTTTAAGAAATTAAGCTTAGAGAATAAAGAGGTAGACGCTTATATTACAAAAGTTATAAGCCTTAGGGAAAGGGTAGTAAAGCAAGCGTGTGTTAAAGAAATTATAGAAGGCAATAAATAGGATTATTAGGTTTAAGAGTAGCTTAATAAAGACAAAGAGACCTTAGCAAAGAGAAAGAAAGACCTATTAGGTAAGGTAGGCTAGAGAATTCTAGACTAACTATATAATAAGGTCTTCTAGAAAAAGCTTAGGGTGCCCTTTAGGGATATTTATCACATTATACTAACGCTAGCAAAGGTAGTTAGTAATAAATGCCTTTTGCAAGCAAAGGGCATGGAGGATATCTATTATTACAATAGGGATACACTAGGACCTATACCCCCTTTAAAGATATTTAGAGTAAAAACAAGCTTAAGACTAATTAATTATAACCACTAGATTAATTCTATTATCTAAATAATAAAGAAAGGCCCTTTAAGAGGATAAGAAAAATAAGGCAAAGGCTAAGAAGAAACCGCTAAAGATAGCTTTAGCTTAGCTACCTAAGATTAATGCTACCTTATAGAAATAAATCTAGGAATAACTAGGAGCCTAAGTTTAATAGGAAGAGCTATAATAAGTTTAAAGCAAGCCTTCTAAGGTAAGCTTTATGCTAAATGTAATCATAGAGCTATAGGCTATAGTTAATTAATTACAGGATCTGCTATACTTATAGGTTCGCTTAGATAACCCTAAAGGGGAGCTTCTCCCTAGACTTATTAATATAGGTTCTTAAGGGAATGTAATTACTAAGAGCACTACTAGGCGCTTAGGGCTTAAGATTTATCCTATAGATACAATAAATACTATATTATTTTTATTATATAAGATTAAGATAATTAGGGAGGTCTAAACAAAGCTTTATCTAGGGAATGTTTAGATACTTACTAACTTCTATGTTAGTTTGGATTTAGTTAATATAAGCTTAATTCTAGGGATGCCGTTCTTTAGGCTATTATAAATATAGTTTAACTATTTAAGAAGCAGTAAGCTCTTTACTTAGTGTTACTTTAGGGATATAGTTATTGTCTTAAGGGTTACAGGGAGCATTTAGTGGTAATACACTAGTAGTTAACTAGCCTAGTAACCTATAATTAATATTATTATGTTTAGCTATCCTATAGTTAAGGAAGAGAAGGATTAAATAGTTTATAAAGGACTAGAAGCAAAACTAGATGAAGATAAGTAGCTAGTCCCTATTATAACTAGGGAGGGAATAGGTATCCTATAGGAAGTGGTTTAGGATGCAATAATAAACCACTCCTAATAACTTAAAGCGGTTACAAAGGATTTCTAACCCCTATAGTAACTAAAACCACCTAATCTTATAATAAACATAATATATAAACGCAAAGCTAATAAGATTTATCTATATAATAATATACCTTCTAATAGGTTAACCCTAGAAGAAGACCTAAAATAGAAGATAAAGAAATAGGAAGAAGCAAAGTTACGTTTAGATATATCTAGAAAGTATAGCAAGTTTATTACTAGGCGGTTTAGCGAAAACCCTTAAGGTTTTAGAATAACCTAGGAATAATTAGATTAGATAGTTAAAGGGGTATAAGAATATCTAATATAAGAAAAAGTTAATGTTTTTAAAGAAATCCTTTATAACTAAGAAGTAGCGCTAGCATAGGACTTGTTAGAATGTAGGAAAGTTAACCTACTAGTTATACCACTATAGGTTATAAAGGTTATTAAGCATAAGGCGTGGCAAGCTAGTTCTATCCTAATACCTCTTAGGTTATAAGGAAGACTAGTTAATCTACTAAAAAAGAAGCTAAAATATAGATATTTAGAGGAAAGCTATAGCTCCTATAGGAATCTGTATTTCCTTATTATAAAGAAGGACAGGGGGATTTGCCTAATCCTATTAGCCACTAAATACAATAAAGTAATAATATAAGACGCTCTAATCCCCTAAGGAGCGGAGGCATTTAGTAAGAGCTTTGTGATATGCAAAATTTTATCTATTATTAATCTGCTATTAGGATATAACTAAGTAAAACTAGTGGAAAGGAGTAGGGATATAACTATAATCTTTACTATAGTTAGGCTTTTATAACTTTACTACCTACCTTAAGGAGCTACTAATTTAGTAGCTTAATTTATTAGAATTATAGGGCAAATCCTATTTAACTTAATCCCTAAAACTTACGCGCTATTCCTAGATAACATTATAGTTAAAGGCCTAACTATAATATATAATAAGGAGGAAGTTATGCCTAGAGTGCGCAGATATATACTAGAATATTTAATTAATATTAATAAAGTTCTAGTTAATATTAAACTCTCTAGTTACATAGCTTTAGTGTTAAAATTAAAGTTTTGCTAGAAGTTAGCAGAAATTATAGGGTTTATGTGTAGGACAAACGGACAGAAACTAACTAAAGTAAAAATAATAAAGATCCTAGAATAGATAGTTTGCTAGGACCTATCTAAGGTATATTCTTTTATTAGACTAATAGGAGTTTACTATATTTAGGTAGAGCACTATGTGTAAAAGGCAAAGCTACTAGTGATTTTACTTAGGAAGAAGATAGAATAGGTATAGGGTCTAGAATAGTAAGAAGCTATAGATATCCTAAAAAAGGCAATAACTATAGCCCTAATTCTTGTTTTACTTAATCTAGGACTAGGTTTTAGGGAAATTATCCTTATAGTTAACGCAAGCCTACTTAGATAGGGGGCTATACTACTATAAATAGTTAAGGGTAAACGCTACCCTATTTAATATAAAAGCAGCACCTAGACTATTGCTAAAGCTAAGTATAATGTGACTAAGCGAGAATGCTAGGTAGTTATCTACGCATTAAGAAGGCTATGAATTTATCTTTATAGAGTCCCTTTTACACTAAAGATAGATTCGCAGGTCCTTATGCACTAGCTTAATAGCGCTATTAATAATATACCTAGAGCCCTTATTACATAGTGGATTAGCTATATACTACTCTTTGATTTTTCTATATAATATATTCCTAGCAAAAAGAACTAAATTATAAATACTTTATCTAGAAAGGGTCCTAGACTATTAGATTAATTAGATTAAGAGGTTAAAGGGGATATTAAAGACTTTATTAATCTACACCTAAATAGCGTTAAGATTAAAAAAGGCAGTAAGAAAGATTACTTAGGTAAGATGCGCTAAGTAATTAATTTCTTATTAACCCTCTAGAGACTAATTAATCTTAGCGTAGGAGACTATAGGAAGCTATAAAATAAAGCTAAAAAGTTCTTTCTAGAAAATAATTGCCTTTAGAAAAGACTAATAGGAATTATAAAGGGACTAGTGTTAGTTATTAATATACCTAAGCAATAACATATAATAGTTAAGGTAATTTATAAGGAGCTTAGCTATAAAGGCGTTAAGGTAGTGTTCTAAGTAATAAAGCAGTAATATTAGTGGAAAGGACTCTAGAATATAACTTAAGAGATGTTAACTTGCTATAAGATATGCTAGAAGTTTACGCCCTAGTGGCCTTAAGAACTATTAGTGCTAGTTACGCTAGGGAACCTAATAAGTAAGATTTATATTAACACTTAGTACCTTCTAATTAATCACAGATATAAGTATCTCTTAGAAGCAAGATATAACCTAATAGGCTAGGTAGAGGCTACGCTAGTCTAAAACGTAACTATAGTAGTAATTAGGAAGTTCCTCTTATCCCTAATTAGTAGGTTTAGCCTTTTCTAATTTATAGTCTATAATAGAGGACCTAAAATGCAAGGAAATCTTAAAGAAGCACTAGTGAATGTTAGAATTATAGGTATCTAAATGTCTAGGTATAACCTAAAAGCGAACTCTCCTATTAAAGCTAGATACTAGTCTCTTATGTTTGCTTTAGTAAAGTTAGGGGGGATTAAATAGTTAATAGGTAAAGTACCTTAATAAAGCCCTTCTTATAGACTACACTACTGTTTGCAAATTGCATAGGAAGTCTGCCTTTTATTTAATCTATAGATAGAAGCTAATCTTACCACTAGAAGTTAAATTCCTAACCTAGAGGCTAATTAACTAGGATGCGGTTACCACTAGCTAGGACCTATTTAAAGCAAGAGTGTAAATGCTTAAAAAGAAGGCAAAGGATGTTAAGAAGGCGAAGAAAAAGGTATTTAACTTTAGGAAGTGACTTATAGGATAAACTAATAAGAATTAGGCTACCTCTCTAAGAAAGGATTAATTAAAACTAGGAGACCTTATGCTAGTATATAATGTTAGGAGAAGTATTAATATGTCTATAATAAAGAAGCTTGCAATAAGATAGAATAGGCCCTTCTAAATTTATAAGTAAGCGCTAATCTCTAGGGCCTACTATTTGTAGACACTAGATAGAGTCTACCTTATAAAAATAATCTTAGGGGACTATATTAAGAAGTTTGTCCTAGATTTAGAAGGTTAGTAGACTTTAACTATAGATAGATAGCTACATACCCTTTAATAAAGCTAAGCAAGGGAAGAGGGTAGTAATTATAACTAAGAAGTCTTAATAATTATACTAGCAGTATCCTAGCATAATATGTTAGATTAAATAGTTAATAATAAAGAGGTTAAACTTCTACCTTAGAGAAGTCTATACTAAGGGATTAAGGTCTAACTACCCCTCCTTATAGCTAAATAAAAACAAGAATATAAGGAATACCCTTAGACACACTAATATGCGTATAGATTAAACAAATATTCCCTTTATTCTCTTGCTATTCTGTTTTTTTTCTTTCCGCATACTAAAGATTAAATAATTAAGGCATAAATCTAATTTTATACTGCATACCTAGCTTATTTTTTTTATCTACCCCCCTAGTATTTATAAATAGTTTAGAAAAGGAGGTAGCATATTAATTACTAAGCAAGGAGAGTTTTTAAGGTTAATAGTGTTTAGGTTAAGTGAAAGAGCTTCTATTACCTTAGTAAACTACTCTTTTCCTAAGAAAGAAGTAAGAGCTTACTCTTAGGAAGATCTAGTGTAATACCCTAACGTAAAACGCTATTTATAGCTTACTACATAAGATCTATTCTAGATATAATTACTACATACGCTATTGCTAACCCTAGAGAGTAAGACATATTTATAAAAAAGGGAAGCATATATGCTTATTAAAGAAGGTAATATGCTATATATATAAGTTTAAGTAATAGGTATAGAATATACTATTTAATCTACTAAATATAGACACTAGCAAAGCTTAACGGCGTTTAGGATGTTATATAAGAGTGTGTAAAAAGTACCTATTAGGATAAGCTATCTTAGTAGGTATAAGAACTAGAGAATAATAATTATTTTTAATAGTAAGGGCTAAGGCACTGTCTAATTTAATATAGCTTTATATAAATTTCTTTAATAATTTAGTCCCTTTTATAGTCTTAATAAGATAGGGAGGTGCTCCCTCTAAGGGACTCTTAGATAGATAAAGAGAAATTTCTATGTATAACAGAACGCCACTAGTGCTAATATTAATCCTGCTTTAAACCTAGAAGGCAAAAAGGAACTTATACTATAAAATAGAAGTTATTAGCATTAACTTAAAAACAAGATTAAATAATCTATATAAGACTAACATAGTCTCTTTTAAAGAAAGATAGGAAAAACTTAGCGTAGTTAGACTAGTCTATAATCTTTATTGCTAAAAGCTTACCTTTAGGGATACTTACCCTTATAATAGCAGTAACGTTAGGGAGCTTTTAATAAGTTATGTTAAGGAATTTAGCTATAATTAATTAGTTAGGAAATAAAGTAAGAAATAGTAAGGTTAGGTATGTAAAGAGAAGGAGCAAAAGAGGGTTAAAAAGTCTTAAGTCATAAGATAATACCTATAATAGGCGTTAATAACTAACAAGCAAGCGGCTGCCTATAAGTGACTTATAATACTAAAAGTCTAAATTATAGGAGCCACTTAATCCTAATAGATAGCTGCCTTATAAGGGTAACTAGTGCTACCTACTAATAACCGCCCCTAGAACTAGGAAAAGCATAAAAAAAGAGGTTAGGACTATAGGAACTATTTAATCTAACCTGCTTCTTACACTAGCATACCTACTTCTTACACTAGCATATATCTTCCTAACTCTTAAAATCTTTAACCCTACTATCCCTTACCTAACTTCTCTTATTTCCCCTTCCCTCTAGCTATATTAAGCTAAAACTAATAAAAACTATTTAATCTTATCTAGAAGATAGAGTAGTATAAGTAGTCTATTATAAGTAAAGGGGATTACACTAAGGTTAATAGCAACACTATTACTTACTTTCCCTATAGTAAATGCCTTACTATATATTATATTTATATTTTAATATATAGGATAGAGAACTCCTTTTATAGGGAGGGAGAGAGTAACACTATTAAGGTTAACCTAGCTAATCTTTATAGATAGTAGCTGCCTCTATTTCACCCCTAGAGAGACTAGCTATAGCCTTTATTAAGGTTTAAAGTCTATTAAGATAGCGATGATTTTAATCTAGTAACACTAATTAGGCTAGGCTAGACTGCCGCACAATAGCGTGGTTATCTAATGGATATTTATAAATTCCTAAAGAAGGCTTGCAAAACACTAAGTAAAGACTAGCTTAATTAGTTTAAGCTAATAGTAATAGGGAAGATTATAAAACAAGGTCTTAAAGCAATAGTAGTAGTGCTACTATAAGTATTTAAAATTAATAATATAGAAGACTTTAACGTGGAAACACTATAAAGATTAATTAGTTTAAAGGCTAGAAGGCTTTATACTATATATTAACCTATTAATATTAAGTATAGCATTAAGTATAACCCTATTAACCTTTACTTAGATATAAGTAATTAGCGCCTTACCGTAGGGTTTATTTACTTTACAAATCACTAGACTACCTTTATATTTAATAGAAAGTAGGGATGCCTATACTATTTTAATAGTATAGATAAAGGAAGAATAACTTATTTTATAGACTTTATAGGTAAGTAGGGATAGATTATATAACTTATAAACTATCCCTATAATTTTAAGGTAATTACAGTTCTAGCAATAAAGTAAAAAGGAAACTAGGAATGCGAATATATATGCCTAGGGTTTCTTCTCTAGATAATTCGCTGCTAAGTTAGTTACTAAGCACTTAATCTAATTATAAAGGACTAGAATACACTAAATAAGTATAATATTAAGCTTAAATAATTACATACTTTTAGTAGGGATTCTATTATTAGTTAACAGTTTAAGTTATATCTTAAGGATTAGTTAATATCTAATAATATCCTAGACTTAAAATATAGCTATAGCAAAGCACTTAAGAGAACTATTAAGGTGCTATAAGATATAGCTGCAAATAAGCTTGCAATAGGAGATTAGTTACTAAGGGAATTAGGCTACTAGAAAGATTTTAACCTTTATTATCTAGTATAAAACATAACAAAGTGCTTAATGCTATGCTTTATAACCTAGATAGTTAGTGGAGGGTTGCCTATTAGCATAGCAGTAATGCCCTAGAAACTTTGGATTACTAATAGGAATTACCTAATTAAATAGTATACTAATATAGCATAAAACAATAATCTCCGCGTTTAGGACTTTTAGTAGTCTATAGCCTGCGTTTTTACTAATAACCCTAAGGTCTTTAATATTAGTATATAAGAGGTGCTATAAGACTAAGAAAGATAAATATAATAGGAAGATAAAGATAAACTACCCTTAATTAATATAAAAGAATAAAGATTAAGTAAAAGGAAAAGTTATTAGACATTACTTATATCTTTATCTATATTATTATCTATTATTAGATATAAGGTTATACTGCTATCTTTGTTTACAAAGCTTAAAGCACTTTAACGCAGTAGGGAAAATTAAATAACTACTACTATAGGGAAGGCTCTTTAAGCATAGTAAGTAGTAATAAACACACTTTTTTAGGTAGATATTAGGGAATAGCTAAGATTACTAAGGATCTATAGAGTTATTAGATAGGAGCAAGAATATAACTATAAGACCTTGCTTAGATAGGCAGAGGAAAGAATAATCTAATAGCCTTTTAGAGATATAGAATAAGCTATAATAATTAATCTCCTTCTATTCCTTAGAGCATAGGGAGTAACGCAAAGAGAAACTATTACATACTTACTAACGTTATCTATATACGTGTCTATAGTACCACCTAGTTTAGTGCCTTATAGAACGTAGGCTAAGATTATTAAAGCCTATTAGTAAGAAAGGAAGCATGCTTAAGGATTAATTAATTAGCATAAGAACTAAGAAAAGAGAGTAACTTAATAAGAAGCTAAGTAACCTATAATCCGTACTCCCTTGCTAATGTTACTAACTATATAACCTTAAACGCTAAAGACGCTAAAACTCTCTTAGGAGATAAGGAACTTAGGTCTCTAGCTAGGGAGGTGTTATATAGATTTTTTTTTTTTTCTCTTTTTCTCCCCCTTTTGCTTTCTTTCTCTTTCTTTTCTTTTACTCTTTTTCCCTTCTTCCTTCTTTATTTACCCCTCCCTTTACTTAAATATACTAGATTAAATAATACCCTCCTTTACTATTAGGTATTAGTTACTAACCACACTTAAAGGGCACTTTGGTTATTAGTGTGCACGCTTAGTTAGGGATAACTAGTGCATACCTAGGGAGGTGTTATATGCTATAAGATACATGCCTAGAAAACACGTGATTATAATAACAAGCGCTAGGGATTATTAAGATAGATAATATAATAAGGGATAATAATATTAGTTATTTAAGTAAGGGGACTATTTAATCTATAAAGAGACTACCTATAGCTAGATTCTTTTTAAGGATACACACTATAAGATTCTTAATTTCACCCTTAAGTTTTACTAAGCTTTACTAAGAAAATACCTAAGCTTATAATAAGATAAACTAAGATTATTTCCCCTTATTTATTTAAGATAGCACTTCCAATCTAATAGACTATTTAATTTAGAGTATCTCTGTATAATGAGATATCTCTAGCTATTGTTATGATTAATATTGACAAAACGATTAACCCCTCTTGTTATGTGTAGGCTATAGCGCTACTTGCAACCGTGGGCTAGCATCGTGTCTTTTGGGGTGTTGTTTTCCGCTTAACAAACTACCTTATTATAATAAAGTAGTAACTAAGCACTGTATTTTACCCCTAAATAGATAGGTAAATAAAGCAATTAAACTAGGTTCTTAAGCATTATCTAAGAGCTTATATATACACTAAATAGGATAATTAGGTAGAATATTTACTAATAGTATAGTTTGCTTATAATATAAGTAAGCATAGTAGTTATAGCCTAACGCTAGCAAAGGCACTATAAGGGTATAACCTAAGGGGACTATATTAGGCTATCCTAATGCCTAACTTAGTAAATAACTAGGTAAAAAATAAAGTCTTAGAATTAAGATAAAGATACTTAAAGATTAAGTAGCTACTTTATAATATATAAGTATAGTAAAAGAAGTATTATAATTATAAGAGAATACTAATAAAGTTTAAGGTTAGGGACTATATTTTACTATTTACTAAGAATATTAACCTAAGATAACTAAGTAAGAAGCTTATAGCTAAGTACCTAGGGCTCTATAAAATTAAGAAGGTAGTTAGTAATTATAGCTTAGCCTATTAATTGCAATTACTAGCTAGCTTAAGACTTTATAATGTGTTTAATATTATAAGCCTTAAACTATTTAAAGGGGATCCCACTAGCTATATAAATATATCCTTGCTATAAGATAATATTAAAGATAATAAAGAGAAGTTTAAAGTTAAGAGAATTATCTTATATTAATATAATAGAAAATAGCGGAAATTCTTAGTAAAATAGAAAGGCTATAATAGCTTAGAGAATTTATAGGTATTAAAAAGAGATTTTATTATAAGGGATATTATAAATAATTATAAGTATTAATTAAGTAGCTAGTTTATAAAGATATTATTACTTTAGTAATTTAATATATGAAATTTTATAATATAAAAAGTTATATTTTCTTAAAGCAAACTACTATATAGCTACTAAGCACCTATTACTTTATTATTATATTTATAGCTATATTTTTCTCTATAGTAGCTATAGGAGCTTTATTATTAGAGAACCCTTTCTTATCCCTATAGATAAAGAAATAAAGCTCTTTAGGGAGCTTAAAGAGGCTAATATAAGTAAAAAGCTAGGTAGCATAGTTTATAAACTAGCTATAAGTTAGTAAATTAAAAGCTATACTAGAGATAATAGGACTTACTATAGGGGTATTTTAAGCTATAAAGCGTAGGCTATTAGCAATATTAATCTATACCTTAAGGTTAGTAGTATTAAAGAGCTATAACATTATAGCGTGCTTATTAGCATTAGCCTTATAAGTAGCTTTTATAGTTAGATAGGCCTAATAAACTCTCCTATAGTAATTTGCGTTCTTTATAGTAAGGAGTATATTATATAATTTATGTTTCACGCGCACTAAAGCCTAGTAATAAGTTAGCTTTAACTAAGTTACTAGAATTAATGTTTTTACTAAATATTAATAGTAAGGGCTATCTTTACAAATCTCTTTTATAATCTTAAAGAACTTATAATAGAGGATTGCAATTCTTATAGGACACTAGTAATAGGTTAGCTAGCTAAAAGTAATAGCCTTTAAAGGGATACTTATACTAATATATATTTTTTTATTTTTTGCGTAGTAAGCGCACTTTAAGGAATTACCTAACCTAAGTTAGCACTATAAAAGTAAAAGAGAAGTAGCTTAGTTATACTAGGGGAATAGTAATACTTATTAAGGACTAGCTTCCTATTTATAATATATTAAGGTTTAGCTTTATTATCTTTAGGAGTAATTTACTAGATTACTACTTACTAACTATAGTAAAGGTAAGGAATTTTAATTATACTATTTAGCAAGTTAGTAGCTATAACACTATAAATAAGAGGTAAACTTATATAGAAGTTTTTAAAGCCTATAAAGCTTACTTATAAGGGGATTTCTCTAAAGCAAGCACTAAGGGTCTAGGAGTTATTAGGCAAATAAATAACATTATAACTTAGCTATAAGTTAGTAATAAGCAAGTAGGAAGTAAAGTAGTAAGATACTAACTATAAGAGTAAATAAAATATAAGATAATAAGAAGAAAACTCTAAATAAGGTTAGTAACTACTAAATAGTAGTAGTAAAAACGCTACTATAAGGCTAGTAGGGCTAACTTATAAATTTAATATTAAAAATTAAGAGGGATAAGGAGAAAAGAAAGAGAAAAAGGAGAGGAAATTTAGTTATTTTTATATTAACTATAGACCCCTTAAGTAATTTATATAGGTAGTAAAAGTAAGCTATAGGTTAAAAAGCTAGTGTTATAGCTATTAATAGCTAAGGTTATAGCTAACTACGCATACCTAGTAAGCTTATAGTAACTTTACTAAAACTTATAATTAAATACACCCTAATATATAGTGTTTAATACCCTATCCCTTTTAGCTAATAAGAAAATATAATATAGGGTATTTACTTTTATAAAACTAGTAGAAATAAGAATATAAGTATTTATAAAGTAACTCTATAGCTATAATTACATTATAACTAAGAGCTTATATATAAGGTAGGAAATAATAGCTAAACCTATTATTAATAGGGCTATTATCTCCTTATGCCTTATATTAGGATACGTAAGGTAAGAGCTATGTAAAAAAACTAGAATAGCGAGTTTACACTAACTAGGTAGTAAGTATAATTAAAGGTAATTATAAAGTAAAGGGGGTACTATATTAGGGTTATAAAGGCTATGGAGTAATATAGGTAATAAAGGCAATAGTATTATGTATAGTAGGACTTACTTAGGGCTTATAGCGCCTTAGCTATAAGGCTACTATAAGCTAGTTATATACGCGTAAAGGGGGTATTTAGGCAAAGGTTACACATATAGAATGTGGGAGGCTAGAGATTAAAACCCTTAAGCATTACTACCTATAGCTATCTAGCTATTACTTATCTATACTATCACCCTATTCTATCCATTCTAGCCTAGAAGCCTTAATAGCTAGCTCAATCTTTGTTAGGAACTGGCCTTAGGGCTACTGTATATTAGGCTTAAAGTATGTATTATATTAAAAGGGATTAGTTATACTACTACTAGAAGAGCTAGGTTCTTTGAGTTTTATAGTATGTTTTTTATTAGGAAGGTAGCACGACTTTGGTTATAGGGTAGATGGACAGAGTAAAGGCTAAGATTCGTAGTTATTACTAAAAAGGTGCTACTTAGGGGTAGGTATATAAAGGTCTTAAACTCTAATTTACTATATATAATATAAATAATCTTTACTAAATACCTTACTTTATAAGTATATAGCTATCTTATAGCTAGCTAGCTTCTTTATCATTTTTAGGATTTAAAGTTCCTTTAATACTTTATTATATAAATGTCTTGTCTTTAATCTCTATGCTCCTAACATTAAACGCTAAGGCTACCGTGTGACAAGGGTCTAATCCACGAGCTAGTGTAAAGTTTGCACTAACTTTACATAGTACAAGTTATATATAAATTTATATAAGGTAGCTACTTTATACTAAACTTTATATAAAGTTCTATAAAGTTCTATAAGTCTTAGCTAATTAAAATAGCTAGCGTGTCTAGTTATATGCATTTTGCACTCGTGCAAAGTTTGCACTGACTCGTGGATCACACCCTACGGGAAGGTGGCTCTGACACCAATCCATGGGCGAGTTCCTTGTGGAAGGCGACTCTGACTCGGACGAAATAGGACGCCGCGCCCGCCTTGGTCTTCCGCCCTTCCGCCCTTCCGCCCTTGCGGGCCATGCCATGCATCAAACGGTCCCTCACCACAGGCGTTTTTTGGACCTGCATGTAGAGCATGGAGGTGAGAGGTCAGAGACAGGGCGACCACATGATGGATCCTCAGATGACTGAGCGCAGTTGCCAAGCTACTGTTACATGTACGTGTAGATAGTCACGTATATGCAAGGCAGGGTATATAGCAAAGACTGCCTATTATGCGGACCCGTATAGGACGCTACATACATAGAGTCAGAGACCTTTGCGACCCACCTACAGGTGGCCTCGTATTACTAGCGGCCAAGAATCTTAGCCTTGACTCTGTTCTAACTACTCACGCCGAGAGCCGTGACACCACATAATTTAATTCATCATCAAAGGTCTGAAATTCTATAAATTCCCCCGCGTCAGGCCAGACTGATGTTTTAGCCAGGCATTCTTTCCTCATTTTTTGCAGAGCAAGGGATTATCTTACATGCTATCACGTACCTTTATTTCATATCCCACCCGAGAACCTTTGACTATTCATTCACCAGTCCCTTCAAGCGAATATGAGGGAGTCAAAGTTTACCATTGTTCTTTTTCTCCTTCTTGCAAAACTCCAGGTCGCCCTGGCAGGTTTCTTCGTTCCTGGACCCCCTGAGAGTACGCAGGCGGAATTTACAGCTCAACTACAAGTTCGAAACGATTCGCCTTTTGCAATATGCAATGTAACTGTCAACATTTGGGATAGGGTTAAGAAGAAAGCCTTCGAATGGCGCGAGCTTGAAAGCAAATCATTGTCAAAAAATCAGTCTTTCACCTACCACACCACATTCAACCAAAAATGGGCTGTTGGGTTCGCAGACTGTGACGGCTACCTGAAATGTGAATCAAATTCTGGGAATCCCTTTGATGAAAGAGAGATCCATGGACTTACGGCCAAGGACGAGCAGGACCGGGTCCTCATTCACATTCATGCTTTCACTATCGCGTCGAAATATGGCACGAGTCGCGAGAACAGTAACAGCCTGTTCTATAGTATCGAGGATGTTGAGGTCGATGCGCACAAACGAGTCAAGGTTGACTACACATATCGCATTGACACCAAATCCGACTCGTCTACTGGGGCCTTTGACTGTCGTTGGACCGGGCCTGATATACCACGAACCCATGATGACGTCTTGCATTTTATGCGACTTACACCATCCCGATTTGGGTTAGGCGTGGCCAGGATCGGATGATAGAGGGATTTTGCTTTTTTTTTTTTTTCGCCTAAACGACTTGAAATGTGCCTTCTGTTGTTGTTACATTATTATTGTTATTAGGGCTAGCAAATCTTGTTAATAATATTGTTCTTTTCCCGCACCACGCAAAGTTTTCTTCATTGACAAGCATCTGTTCCTCCCATTGAAGTCATCCATTCGGATAGTGCTCAAATACCCCTGCCTATCAAGCGCCATGCCTAGGTCCACATCTACACCAATCTTGCGGCGTTGAACCTCAATGAGCACGTGACGCACAGTATTACAGAGATGTCTCAATTTGTGATCCAGGAGTGCTACCACGCATTATCATTACATAAGCCACTTGGGTGTGTGGATCATCAGCGCCCCTCGATCGCCAGGGACCTCCGGGACCTCCGTGGATCACCCATTGTCAAAGGTAGGGGTGTAGATGGTTGGTAAAAAGCGTTCGATTCATTTAATCAGAGGTGCAGACAGCACCTGACTTGTGCGCTATAGTAATATCTAGCTAAATTAGGTACCTCCCTCTAATACATCATATTCACCGTTATCTTAAGGAGGGTCTTATCTTTGTCAATGCGGTCAATACAGTCAATGCAGCGTTGTCAAAGCCCTCGCCCCAACACACATAGGCTTCGTAAAATTGGGTCTTTGATAGGGCGGCAGGGATTGGCGGGAAGTTTGCGATTGGCTAGAACTCATCGGAGTTCATTAGCGAATCAGAGGCAGCCCGTTAGGCCTATTCGGGTGATCCACGGAGCGAATAAATTCATCTCGACGATTCCATCATGGTCCATATACAGCTATGGGAGGGATTCTATGAATCGCACCATCGCACCTGTCTGCTTTCCAACTGGTCTTCAACGCGCCTCAGCGAATGGCACCCGGAAATGAAGCCGAGACTTTCTCCATCATCTCACACCACTACTTCAGCGGCGTGTGAGTCAGGGTGCGAGAAGCTAAAATTACGACATGGACGATGGCGCTCGTACCCGTCCAACCTTGCCTCGACTCCGATTTCGCGGCTCCCAAGTTGCACTCGAGACCCCTTACCAGGTGAAGAAGATTGAATTCACGACTGCCTTGTGAAGGACGGAACCTCCAAATTGCCAAGGCGTAAAAGGGACCTGCTATGGTTACTTCTTTCACCGTGGTGAGAAGATGAACGCCAGCCTATCTACCTGATCACCACTCTGGCCCATGAACCCAACGATGTGCCAGTCCTCAGGTGCTACAAAGTCCTTGCAGTCGCCCGTGGCTGTTCCGGCCGCGACTGTCCTCGCCTTTGACGTAGTAGCCCCGAGGGAAAAGATGCGGGTGCGGCCACCCTTCTGCCCTTGGCATAAAGACGCGCGGATCCAATACTCGTCCTTGCCAAGGGCAAACGTGGTTTCGGCCCCCCCACTTCCTCCATGAGTGAAGACGTCGGTGCTTTCAAGAACGACGCCGACAGAATCCAATCGTGAGCCCGCTCTCAGCACAAGTTTCGAAACCTTGGGTTTCTCGGCCAACGACGCAAGCCTCGGAACATCAGAGAACCACGATCCGTGAGGGCCACCCCAGAAATCCGACTGCCGCAAGCTGTCTGAGCGAGACCAGCTCAAGGAGCATGCGACGGGGTTGTGATCGGACAGGATGCTGCCGTCGGGCTGGAGAAACCTCCTGCTCTCGTAACGCCATTCAGTCGCCTGCAGCTGCACGATGCTGCCGCCTCGGTAGAAGACTTTATCAACGGTCTCGCAGGTATTGTTCAAGCTCGGGTTGTTGCAAAGGCTTTCTGCAGACGGGTCAGTCCCGTTGCGCACGAGTTCGACCCAGGCGTCCTTGAGCCCGGACTCGTCCCTGAAAGATTTGACGTCGTCGGCAGCGCGCGAATACCGGCTGTTGGTGTCCCCGAACACGACGACGGCATTTCCTGCACTGTTGTCCTTGATGTACCGCGCGAGTTGGTCAAGGTTTGATCTGCGGGCAACTTGGTCGTTGGTTCCGGTTCCCGCATCCGTGTGGAGATTGTACATGTCCATGTATATTCCCTCGGCAGCTCGAAGTCTCATAAGGGTAAACCCTTTTGGTGTAAGACAGTCGGCGCCCGACTCGTTTGAGCAGTCTTTCCATTCAACCCTCTCGTAAGCAATCCAGTCGAAATTGGACAGAGAATTGAGGCCGGAGCCAATACCAGCGCCACCGGTTGTGGCTGTGCGGAAAGGGTGGGTATCGGTCTGATAGATGTGCGCGTGATAGTTGAAGTCCTCTTGGACGTGGATAACGTCATGATTGTACTTGGCAAACAGGGTCCCAATCAGTCGAGAGTTGGTCTTTTTGTCCCCTGGAACATCGTTGCCATTGAAAACTGGAGGCAGACCCGCAACGTTGATGGTAAGGATTGACAAAGATCCCGTGGGCGCGGCCTTGGCAGCGCAAACAAGGAAGAAATTGCAGAGCCAGAAGATGAACATGTTGCTGTCGGTCGAATAGTCTGTCTCACTGTCTTTTTTATGTCGCAATGTCATTTGGAAGGAGAACAGAATCTGCCTGCTTATTATACTCTACTGCTTGTCTTGATGCTCGAACTAGATTGCCCACAATGATGCCACATCGGTACATACAGGTTCCAGTTTGCCGCACCAATCAAGCCTGGTCCAGGGGCGGTTGAGAACATGATTTTGCGACGCGGGAATAACAACGTTGGCGGATCGCCGACGGAAACTTCGAACCAAACTTCGATTATAGTGGTTGTCAACTTGTTATTAGAACACGCGGGCTCGAAGCGGCGACTTCCTCTCCCCACATGCTTGCTTCCCAGCCAGGTTGTGAAGGGGATTTACTGCAAGTGGAAAGGTGTGCCGACTTGGCTGCGTCAGACTGCGCGGGGTCATGAACAAAAACTCACACGCGGCCGTGCTATTGCGACGGCAACGATTATCCTTTAGTGCCTATCCGAGGCTAGATCACGGAGTACAATGCCTTTCCTGATGACGAACTTGCACATTATGAGTTATCTTCAGGGACCTCGGGTGACTTCTACAGCGTCGGCCCAGCGGCCAATGGCCTCTTCGAAGATGATAGTGCCCTTTTCTTTTTTTTTTCTGAAATCCATCCCTCCCTCATACGTGCATTCACAAAGTCGTTTTCCATGGTATAATCACCACCCTTCCTGGCTGGCCGATGTCTCATACGTGATGGCCGTCGCTTGCCCTCAAGATCGGCAAGTCTCCTTTCGCCTGAGCCCTCCTCACTTCCTCCTCGTACACAGCCTTCAATCCATCGAGCTGCTCGAGCAGAACGCTCTTGTCGGTCCTCTTCTCAGCCGCAGCACCGGGGCCAAGAATTCTCACGCCAAAGTAATAGATCTTGGCCAACACTTGGCAGGCATACCGGTAAACAACCTCTTCGCACTGTGAGTAGAGACTGCGTGCGCAAACATGGCAAGTTAGTTGACAAATGCATCTCGGATTTTTAAAAAGGAGCATCGGGGCAGGGGCCGGGGCCGGGACCGTACTCCTCTAAGAATTTATCGTCTATTTGATCCTTGTTCCTCTCTGTGAACCAATCATATCGTCTGTAATTCTTGTACCCGAAATCATGGCGGTGGCACGCCGGCAGAAAGGGGAACTCAAAGGGGTTATCAATGGCCTTCGTGCAGCCGTCTGATGTCCAGTCCATATATACAGGGACTTCCCAATCTCTCCTGATGGTAAATTCCGCGAGGCTTATCTCGAAGACGAGTTTCTCCGTCACGTTCCTGATCGGGACGCTCGCACATCCCCCACGCTGAACAGCAACCCTGGGCGCGTCATGTGCTGCTACTCCTGCCGCCGCCGCCGCCAGATATGCGGACATGTAAAGGAAAGGCTTCATTGTCAATGAAACTATAAGTCAAACAAACAAAAAGAAGGTACAGTAGCACTCTTGGCCGTTCTCTTGCACTGAGAGCTTCCGGTGGGTCACCCTACAGTATATGCAACTTGTCACGGCACACATCACTGGTGCAGGTCGGAACGCTGCAAATGATGTGTATTGACTACGAACAACAAAGATGAAGAGACAAGGAAAAACAGAACTGTTCTGTTGTGCGCACAAGGGCAGGATATTCGCCGAGGCACGTGACATAACACGTGACATTGCCCTGCAAGGGTCCCCTTGAGTCGCCTGTCACGGATAGTTACCCATACCTTATTACCCTTTTTATTAAGATAAGTATCTTACTATAGTTAGTTATAGTGTAAGGGTCCCCTTGAGTCGCCTGTCACGGCCGACCGTGACACAACGCATTGCAATAAAAAATCATGTGTCACAGGTTCTCTTTTTTCCCCATGGACGGCGCGGCGGGAATGCTCTCCCTCTCTCGAGTCTGGACCTGTTTGCGAAATTCGAAATTCGTGCATGACTCGGCATGAGGGAGTCGCAGAGGGACCGTGCGATAGGCAATTTGCGGACCCGCCGGCCGATAATAATGCCCGGCGATAGAGGTATTCGACGAATCATTGTTTTTCATTCGTCCTTCATAGAGCGCATTTCCGCCAATGACCCTTGTGCCCAGAACCTGGGGTCAAATGTACCCTCACAATGATTGAGTCAGCATGGGTAGGTGGCTAGTCAAGTTCATGGAAATGCAACACTCTGTGCACAGTGCTGCATTGCATGTTGGTGTGAAAATCATCCCAATTATCATTTCTTTTGGTAGACAACTGAGAGCCATCGACATCCTTCATAGAAGGAATAAACAAATACAAGCTACAACGGCCGATGAGAAGGTTGTTGAGGGTTGCATGCAAAACGGAGCAGCGTTCTCATGGCTGCCGCTGGCTCCTCCGTTGCCTCCCAGGGGGGCCCCGGATGCTCCAGATGTTGCCAGGACCTTCTTCCCGCTGGGGTATTGTATGTTATATACGGGATCGTCTTTCAACGCGGCCAGCTGACCGAGAGTGTGGGGACAAGTCGGCTGGTTGGCCTCGGGCCAGTTTAGATTGCACTGCTCGTCGACGCCGAGAGTGCAGATCGAGTCGACAATATTGACCACTACGTGGTTGTTTGCGACCCAGCTCGTGGGCCGTTGCAGGCAACTTGCGAGAAAGTTCATGCCGTTGGCGGCGCTGATGGGCAGTTTATGGTCCTCTGTGTGGATAAGAGACGCGCATTTCGATGCATCGACGTTCCTGTACTTCATTTCCACCGCACCGCCGGCGCTAGGCTTGTCCATGGCAGATTCTCCAATGTAGAGGTAGTTCCATGCATCGTAGCTGATGTCATGCGCGCCGGTCGATTGATCAACGCGGAGGAGGTGGACCTGACGATGCTCGTATTCGACGGCCACGCAGACATTGTCACAGTCGACGGGTTGCGGCCAGTACGCCACGCGGTTGGTATTGATCTTGCATCCAGGGACTCCAATTGACGAGGAGTAACTGTCGTGGGGTGTGGCCCAAATGGTCGCGCCATGGCCATCGCCTCGCTTGGCAATTCTGTCTGCTCCAAGACCAGACAGCGGCAGCGCGGCTTCAGCTATTGATGGGATCCGCATTCGAAATAGCAAATAACGCGAGGGGTCCGACGGTGGGGGTTCGTTCGACACGGGGTGGGCGATTGTATCCGAGGTGTAAAGGCTCCTGAAAGCAACGAGATGGGAGAAAATCACAAGCGCACGGCCAAAGCCCCAGGTGCGGCAGACTTCTTTGCCGTCTCCCAAGGAAGACAAGACAAGGTAGAGCCTGACGTCTGGCCGCCCTACCGTTGTGGTGGTGCCAAGTGCAACATGAGGAGAGAGGAGAAGAGATTTTCAGGAATCCGGGCCAGGAGGAAGCACCATGAAGCACGATGATCCAGGGGCTTCAATCTGAGGAGTTGGTCGAGACTCGCGCCTGCCTGCATGTGCCTGTGCATGACCATCTATAGTCTATATTAGTCCTAAAACGAAAGAGTACCTTTGTACCTCAATTCCTACGAAAATATACTGTCTTTTTTTAGTCGTAAATGTAGTTAGTTTATTATAATATGTAACGCTTATAACCTCTTCTGTAGAATTCCTCTCCTTTCTTTTTATTATTATTAAACCTTATCCTTATAACGTAACGTAATATAACGTAACTACTACTAAGATAGTTGTAATAGCTTTCATAATATTAATACCTTTGAATATTGCACATATATTTATGCTACTTAAAAGTCAAAATTAACAAACATAAGACACACTAAAATTAGGTAGGTTAACGGTTAATCCACATTAGGACCTACGCGGCATGCACAATATCTCTTTGCTGCCTATAAGGCTACACTTTCGTACTAACAAGGGTTATTAGCCAATAAAAACATCGCTATTTGAGGTACTTTCTAGCCTGTACTAATTTGTATAACGCCATAAGTACCTATAAATATCCAAGTTAAAAAGAGTAATATTGCATGTCTTGTAACCCTAGCGCGTTGGCACACGCTTTAGGGTCTGATTAAGGGCATAGTAAGGTTAACCCCTTTTACTAGCTAGGAAAAGTGGGCTAGTACGAAAGTGTAGCCTTACATATAGGCAGCAAAGAGATAAACAACGCGGTATGCGCATTTCGTGACTCTTGTGCAAAACCATATCCTCCCCGGATTTGCTTACAGTCTAACCCCTAACTACGTAGGGCAGTTACTATTAGCTCTAAGTGGCTATAGTGAGTAAAGCTGTTAGGAATATTATAGGGATATTGACGCTAGTAAGAGGTACTAAGTAGTCCTAGTAGTATATATATAATAAAAAGTATCTCTTATCTTACTTAGTGTCACAGAAAGATCTATCATTGGCCTACTGCCCCTAGTCATATACCTCGTGTAAAATCATACAGGCGTTACACTATACTATACCCTCGTTTACACTCTGCAGGGACCTCGCAGACAGATATCTATCGTGTCGTTTGCGAGTGCAGAGGGTGGCAACTCGACAGTTGCTGCAGGTGACCTATCACTTGCCAAAAATTTGGGAAGCTTAGCAAGCATAAGTCTAGACTCTAATCTGTAGAGCCCGCACGAGGAGCAATACTCGGAGCGCGCGTTTTTTTTTTCCTCCGTACTCCGTACTTTCGCAATCGGCTCGGCAATCGACTTAGCGATTGGCTTGGCAACCGGCTTGGCAATCAGCTTAGCAGCAACCGGCTCAGCAATCGGCTCAGCAATCGGCTCAGCAATCGGCTCAGCAATCGGCTCAGCAATCGGCTCAGCAATCTCAGTAATCGTGTTTTCGACGACGCCCGTCCCTGGCAATCGACGACGACCATCGCAGCTCTGGCCAGAAGGGCCTAGGGGCGCAAGGTCTACTAGTTGATGGCGTCCCCATCAACGCCCTCCGACGACGGCAGATTACACGACGACTGTACGTATTTTGCTCGACACGTCTCCCAACAACGCACCACCGAACTGGACCTACGCCTTCCAACAACGGAGCACACAGTTCCGTTTGATCATACCAGGCCGTCTGACGTCTTGGTTGGTCACCGACCCATCCCTCGATGTCATCACCGTGCGGTCGACCTCTTATATTCACAGTCACTGCGCGTCTTGGAGTGGTTGGACTCGGTACGAGGGCGAGGTGTTCTGAAATGCACTTTTGCGTACACCTTGGCCAGTCTGGCAACGTTCGTCGGTCCACTGTCGGACTTCCTCGGGCGGCCAGACGGCAAGCATGTGGTTGCCACCATCACGGTCTACTTCCACGCCGCGCGGTCGGCTGGATCTATGATTGAGGCTATTCTGATTGCCATCATTGCAGTAGCTTACGCTGAAACGGTTTCGATACTCTCCATGGCCACCTCAGTTCTGGTCGGATCCAAATTGGGTCTGGTGACCCTCGCCCACGCACTCGTCGTCATCGTCTTCATTGGCGGAGGCTTTGGATTCATGGGCTGGGTTAAACAACGAATGAACAACCCGTTGGTGAATGTCGGCAGCACCTTGGCGTCTATAGCTATTATCGCCGTCGTCACCAAGGAAAGTGCCGTGGTGTCTGGCGTCTTTTCTAACCAAAAGATTACGCAAGTCCTCAAAATGCTCGTCATGGGCATCACCAGCGCAGCTGCCGTGAACTTGCTCATTTGGCCTGTTTCCGCAAGAACCCAGCTGCGTGGCTCTATGCTCAAGGCCTCGACAGCCCTGGGCGATGTCTTGACCGCCGTGAGCACCAGTTTCCTTCGCGGAGATACTCGGCATGATGGACCAAATGCAACTTCCAGGGCTTCTTCGTCGTATCAGCAGACACACGCAGCCCTTTTGAAAAATTTGCGGGAGGCAAAGTTTGAACATTATTTCCTGGGCCGAGCAAAGGTGTACGCCGTGGAGAGGTCGATAGTCAAGGCAATTGAGACTTTGGCGCAATCAGTCGGCGGGCTGAGGAGTGCTGCTAAAACACAACAAACATTGCTCAATACCAGTGCAGTCAATCGTTCCCGCGGAGCATCGGACCTTTTTGCGGCCTTCGCCGACATGATGCGACCATCATGCAAGATCTGACAGGAATTCTATCTCGAGTTCTGCACGAGTCTGTCTTTGGTGGACCGCCGGTTGATGAAATGAGAGTCAACGAAGCACTTCGACAGATGTTGCTGGAGAAATTGAACGTCTTCATTCATGCAAGAGTGGATGCCTTGCAGCATGTTTACGGTCTAGCAGCGCGGAAGGCCTCGTCTCACGACGATGCGAACCACATAGCCCTGGAGGAAATGGCTGCCGCTTGCAGTCACTTCAGCTTCAGCTTACAGTCATTCGGCCAAGAGATGGCAAAGTATCTGAGTCTACTGGAAGATCTTGGCCATGTCACGGATCAGTCGAAACGAAGTTGGACGTGGCTGCTGTGGTGGAGGGCCGATGCAGCACGAGGATATGGCATGTCTACACACCCGTTTGAATCGACAGAGGCCGATGCTCTGATTAAGCCGAACAGAAGGTCTCAATTTCCGCGAGGCATCCCCGAATCGATAACGGAGCGCAGGGATACCTATGCGTGGCAAGCATCCCCAAGCGAGAATAGTACATTGGCTAGACTTTCGCTCGTCATGTTGAGATTATTGAGAACAATGGCGGCGGATGACAGTGAGCACGACCTCGGTCTCCTCTGAGTGCTGTCTTCTTACTGACCTCGAGTGTAAAGTTTTGTTCGGAATCAAAGTAGGCTTTGGCGCGTCTTTGTGGGCCATGTTAGCCTTCCTGCCCGACACTCGGCCTCTGTATTCTCACTATCGAGGCGAATGGGGCTTGCTCTCCTTCATGATTGTCTGTTCAATGACTGTCGGCGCCTCCAACACGACGGGGTGGTCAAGATTCGTCGGCACCTTTCTCGGTGCAGCCTTCTCCGTGATGAACTGGAACATCAGCCAAGGGAGTGCCGTCGCCCTCGTCGCCCTTGGATGGGGCGTGAGCTTCTTCACTTTCTACCTCATTGTGGCCCGTGGCCAGGCACCATTGGGCAGGATAACTCTGCTGGCGTACAACGTGTCGACACTGTACGCTTACAGTTTGAGTCAGAAGGTAGATGATGATGACGATGACGAAGGCGGAGTGCACCCGCTCATTATGGAGATTGTCAAACACAGGGCCATATCAGTGACGACTGGCATCCTGTGGGGACTGATAGTCTGTCGTCTGGTTTGGCCGATATCCGCGCGCAGGAAATTCAAGCAAGGTATCTCGGTGCTGTTCCTTCAGATGGGCTTGATCTGGAGACGCGGACCCCTCGCGACATTGCTGCGCGGCGATTGCTCCCGAGGGTACCTTGCACCGGGCGAACAGGCTGCGATGCAACGGCACGCGGACCGACTAGAAGGCCTGCGGAACTCGGCAGCGTCCGAGTTCGAGCTCAGGGGCCCCTTCCCGTTTGAATCCAACGGCCGGATCCTGCAGAGCGCCAACAGGATACTCGACAGCTTCTTGGCCATGAGTCTGGTGACGCAGCCCAGAGAACGATTGACGAGCGGGGAGAAGGCATTGCTGGAATTCACAGCCGCAGAGCGGGCTGTTCTCTGCGACCGCATCTGCCACATCTTCCAGGTTCTGGCCGGCTCCATCATGCTGGAATACCCCTTGACAGATGCCGTACCAAGCATTCTGTCGCTGCGCGATCGACTGCTGAGCAAAATATTCCAGTTTAGAGCGGAAAGCCTGGAAGCGGCAGGTTGTTCCTCGGCAGGGCTCGAGAACGACACTGGTGAGAACCTCACGGGCTCGTCGAACGTTACCGAGGGCGACTATGTCATGCTTTATGCATATGTGCTTGTGACTGGCCAAGTGGCGGACGAGCTCGGGATCGCTGCGGCAGAGATTGAGAGCTTGTTTGGAGTGTTGAGCCGAGATGAACTTGTTCTTGAATAATGGGAATGCTGATGCATGTATGTATTCGCTCGTCTCTTCTTTATATACAAGAAGTTGCCAGCTATACCCCGTACGTACCCTGCTGATGAATCCAGAGTGTGCATGTGCTTACTGGATAAGCGGAACCGGACGTTTCTCACTCCCATTCCTCTGACATGGACCAATGCCAACGCTCGCGCCGTCACACGCGTCGGTGCAGCTTTCTGTGTCGCCCCAATCCGCCCCTGAGCCCAATGGAGCAGGAGGGAATGCGAGGCTCAAGCAGAGAAACACCGTAAATCCGATGGCCAAACCGACCATGAACGTCAGGTTGTAGAGACGGACCCAGCCCGCCCAGGTTTTGTCATGGAGAGCATCGACCGATGCCACCAAGCCAGCTAGGGAAGCAGAAGCAACATTCATTAGCTGACGAGCAGTCTCAGCCGCGAGGAATTCGACTCACGAAGCATGGGCCAGGCCCCCAGGGCGAAAGCGACGGGGGCTCGCCAGTTGACACCACCTGTGAACCAGTAGATTGACGACTCATCTCCTCGGTATAGATGGTCCACCTTTAATTTTCGCCTTCGAACAACGTGATAGTCCGCTAGCATGATTCCCCTGCAGCTTTTGTCAACCATGTTGGAGAATGAAAAAAAAAAAAAAGGCTGCAAAGCCATCCAAAACTTACGTGAGGGGAGCCAGAAATACGCCGAAACCGCCCATCACCTGGAGAAACTTGGCGGCTGTTGCCAGGAGTTGCCATGGCCTAATAATAAGCTTGTGAGTAAGGTGGGGGATACGTAACTGCATCGTCGTGACGAAACCGTGGGAAACTCGGAACTCACTGAGTCGCGATGCCGATGACGGCCATTATGGCCGCTCCTCGCCTGGTGTTGATGTACTTGGGCCACAAACCCGCCATGTCCATCCCGCAAGACATGGCGTTGAGCACGAGTGATATCTTGACGGGCTCATGTTAGTCTGACGGCTTTGGAGAATGACGGGCCTTGCTTATCCTTGGAAAAAATGAGAGCGAGTGGGCAATCGTACCGCAAGCTGTGAGGCGACCAAGCCCAGGCCAGCGAAGAAGACGCCCACGCGCACAGCCGAGTTTGAATCGTAATGGTCTTGCATGGCGGCGAGGAGATAGATGGGGTTCCAGATGACTTTGCCAAGAATGCCTTGCGCCGCACTCGTCACCACTATGCCAATGGCGGCAGTCAAGGCGATGGACAGTGGTGATGCGATGAGCTGCGAAGGCACGGGGGCTGATTTCTTGGTCGCATATCGGGTCCAATCTGACTGGCCTAGTGTGCCCCCTCCCCAGGCGCCCATGATGGCTGTCAAGCTGAACATGAAGGCCCAGCCAGTGTTTGGTGACGTACCAGGCTGTCCAAACATGATCCCTGGACCATGGGCTTGCGTCACACCCCTACGCCGGGGGAAATCAGAAGCGAATTCGAGAACTCGACGTTGGGTGGAGAGAACGTACCAGATGAGCAACCCGAAGATTGTGGAGCAGAAGAGAACGAAACAAACAGCAAAGGGAATTTGCAGACGTTCTGGCCGGATGAGGATTGCTGGAATAAAGGCACACATCCAAATAAACAAGCCGATAAAATCCTTCGTCTCCAGATGAGAGCCGAGGGAGAACGAGTTAGGCATGTTGGCAAGGCCTTGTGCACCACCACCCCAAATCAGTCAGCATAATCCATCCATCCATTCAATCGCCTTGGCCAACTTGCTCTAAAAGTTTCGCTTACCAGTGAAGACGGCACCGAGGCAAACCCTTGTTGCTTGACCACCCCAAAATGCTTGCATGCCAAACCAGATGGAAGCCACAAAGACGCGCAGGATGACCGGGACTGAATTTTGGAAACGATTCGATTCGGTCAGTCCTGATGCCATTTGACAGCGGAAGAGGCCAGGAACTCACGGTAGGAACCTCTCATGCCCCATGAACATCTGCTGGCGACTGTAAAGCCGATGTGCTGCTTTGCTCCGATCCATCCACACAACACTGCAAGTAATCCGGTAAAAATTCCGCCGACAACCTTGATTGGGTACCATGAGAATCAGCAATTCGCAGGACCGCAATGGCTTGCCGGATTCACATTGTCGCCATGGCCCGTTGTGACTGAGGCGACCTGGGTGAACTTACCACGGAAGCAATGGCCTGCTGTGGACTAAGCCCAAAGTCCAGCAGAGTACTGCCGATGGTCCATGCTGAGATGTTGGAGCCCGACACGGTCCAGTATGCTAATCCGTAAAAGGACAGGCAACATACAACGTCAGTGAATGCATTCTTCCCGTCAAAAGATGTCGAATACCGGTTCGCAGGCCGGTGGCCTTACCCATGTACGATACATGGCCGTATGTGCGTCTGTCGGCGGGTATGGGGATCAGATCCCGGTTACACCACGTGGTGTTTTCATAATCGCAGCCGACGTCTCTCGGGCTGTGTCTCTTCCCTCGCCAACAGCATGGGCGGTTTTGGTTAGAGATCAAACAAATCAAACAAATTCAACGCGACTAGAGGCGGAAGGCGGTGCCGAGGGGACAAGATGCAGATGCAACGCTGGCTGTGGCAGGGCAGGGCAGGGCAGGGCGGGGCGGGGCGGGCCCAAACTGACCATTGCAGTCGCTCCCTTAGCGACGTGCGGCGGCCTGTGCCACTACAATTACTATTATTGCTGTGACAACCACCCACGGCGGCAGTCATGCTCGCGGCATCAGGCGTGCGTTGTCGTCTGGTTGGCGTCTGGTTAGTTATATTGGTTGGTTGGTTGGTTGTCTGGTTGTCTGGTTGTCTGGTTGTCTGGTTGTCTTGAGCGGCTGTCGGCGTTGAGAAATGACACAGATGCGGATGACGATGAGGATGAGGGCGAAGAGAAGATATATGTGCCGAGTCATGGTCCTAAGACCTACTAGACTGCCATGCCAATAGCTTGAATCCTGGAGCCTGGATCGTGCCTGCTCTCTCTGCTCTCTGTCCCACTCGTCTCGCTGGGATCCTAGCAAAAACTGGGCCTCGCTCCTTCCAGGGCGGGCTGCACGAGGCCGGCCATTGGTCAAACACGTCAAACACCCGCCATCCCAGCTCTAACCTGTTTCGCCCTCTTGAAAATGAAAATCTGCAGACTTGGCCTCCGGCACATCGATGCTAACAGTGAACGAGAATGACGGACCATCATATCTTGCCCGGCGAGCCTCTCCATATTGATGCTCGACTTTCATACGCCGTGCTGCTATAAACAGACAACCCTACGTCCTTGACCTCCTCCAGGAATGACAAGACGCACAACAGTTGCACATGTGGCAGCCGCATTCCCAAACGGCACCAGAAATATCGTCGCCATTCTTCCCTCCACATCTGCTCGACCGACGGCTAAGCCGGCTGAATTGGAAAAGGTAATGAGACCCAGACATATTGGATCAAGGGTGTCGGTTTCTGTCGGTTTCTGTGGATCGCCAAGGCAGGCGCCGCAGGTGAACAAATTAAATAGCAGCCAAAGTGTTGCACCCACAAGGGCATAATTGATCCCTACCGCACGATAGTCTCACTACTTAACTAGCTAAGACAAGAGTCCACCCCGCGCAAGTCATTTTCTAAGACCTCCGTAGTTTTATAGTACATTTTATTACTATACTAGTACCTTACTAATAGTATAAGTACTTAGGTATTTAAACTATAGTCTATACTCTCTTATAGGGTTAGATAACTTAATAAAGGTTATTATACTAAACCCTAGCTTTATAGTCTAATATAGTAGTAATTATATAGTGTTTATAATAATTATACCTTTTTTCTAAATTAGTACTCTTCTTTTTAAATTAACTAATTATTTAATCTTTAAATAATTAGTATAAATATAGTAAAAGAGAGGCCTAAATTTATTAATATTATAATTAAGTAACCCTAGCACACTAGGATTAATATTAATATCTATTAGTTTAATAATAATAATAATACTATAGGTATTCTTATAATGTCTAAGGAGTTTTCTAAGAGTAATAAGCTAGCTATTAAGCTATAGGAGCCCTACTACTAGGACTTATAGTATAAGATAGTTAAGGTAAGAGCTATTAAAGATAGAATCTAGGTCTTTATTATTGAAAATGGAAGGGAATCTAGCTAGAGGGATAGGAAGACCTCCCTAGTAGATTCTAGTGCGGCGGCTTCTAGATTCACTAGATTACAGCGTATTCTTTAAGATAGAGAGCTTAGATAGTTAAATATAGTTAATTCCTAGCTAATACGGATAATCTAACGAGCAATAAGAGGATTTCTAGTTCTCTTATAGACCTACTAACTATATTAAAGGATCTAGGTCACTAGAGAGGTCTTAGGAGCTACTTTTTATTTTCCGCAAAACCTTTTTATATAGGAAAAATAAAAAATCAACTTATAGCTATACAAACTAGCTGCCTAGGTAGCCTAACTAAGCACTCTAATATATAACTGTTAAAATAATGCTATTTATAGCACTATTTTATAGGCCCACTAGTTGCCTTGTTGCGTTGTTGCAACGTTAGTTACGAGCGTTGCTTGCAGCGTTGTTTGTTGTGACCTGCGTTCCCACAACCAACCCACGGGCTTATATGACTAAGCCAACTAGGTTACCCTATAGGGAAGCTAAAATCGACTGTAACTAGGCAACTAGTAGTCATATAAAAGGCTGACATATACTGTTCAAATCCTTAAATTTTTCTGGATTTAATAGTATATTTTATTAATAGGGTTGTATACTAAAGTGCTTAGTTAGGCCACCTAGGTAGCTAGTTTGTATAGCTATGAGTTAATTTTTTATTTTTCCTATATAAATAGGTTTTGCAGGAAATAAAAAGTAGCTCCTAAGACCTCTCTAGCGGTCTAGATCCTCCGATACGGTTAGTAGGTCTATAAGGGGACTAGAAATCCTCTTATTACTTATTAGATTATCTGTACTAGCTAGGAATTAACTATATTTAACCATTAAAGCTCTCTATCTTGCAGAATACGCTATAATCTAGTGAATCTAGAAGCCACCACACTAGAATCTACTAGGGAGGTCTTCCTATCCCTCTAGTTAGATTCCCTTCTATTTTCAAAAGGTTATGAGCCTGGAAGGCCTATAGATTACTACATTACTGCGTTATTCTACTGCGATTGCTGCTTGATTTTAGGTACTAGTTACTACCTACTATACCTATAGGCTCTTAAGATTATAAAGGAAACCACTAGAATTTAAAGCTCTTTATTTACTAGCGCCACGCATTGCAACATCAGACCCTTGGTGTTAAAAATCATTTACAGCCGCACCCGTAACCATCACATTGCACCTACAACCACCACATTGCAACCGTAACTATCTAGTTACAACCATAACCTCTTTTTAGTGATTCTATTCACTATTAGAACCGTTATATTTAATATTATCTATAACAGTAGATACGCTGCATCCTTTGAAATCATTAGACATCTAGTATATCTATACTAGACTTTTTAACCTATTACATTACACTGCACGCACTATACATTACATTACGTTGCGTTATAGCTTCTATAATACCTATTATCTACAATTCCTATTACTTAGTGTTAAGAAAATTTTCTTAGAGACCCCTCTCTGCCATTTTTCTGCCCGCATATACTAAAGACCCACTTTTTAGACCTAAGGGCTACCCTTTTAAACAGTCCTGCCACACAATTTACGTACGCAACTAGATTGCAACATAAGTAATTTCTAGCGCGCGTTATTTATAACAAGAACAAATTTAGAGCTGCTACACAGGGATTATTTTCCTTTTTTAGGGACTTTTAGAAGATAGCACCACCTAGTTATAAGGGTAAGGCCCCTGCTACGGGGTCTTCTAGCCCCCCTAGGGACCCTAGTAGGATAGATATAGAAGGTTAACTAGCTATTTAGGCCAGTACTTTGCACCTATAAAGTTAAATTAAATAACAAGGCAAGACCTTATCTGATTTTATTAGGCATAGCGAGGATAATCATATTAAAAACAAGGCTAGCATTAATAATCTTCTAGAGAAATTAACGCAAACCATAACTATTATATAAGGTCTTTAGGCTTCTAATAGACCTAAGGAAAAAAATACTAAGGTTCTAGAAGAAAACCTAACAGCTACTACTTCTATAAGCGTACCTTCTAGTAACTTATAAGCTACCTTTAATATAGGTACTATAAAGGAACTAAATAAGAAGGTTCACTCTATTCCAAAGGGAGCTAAGCTAAAAGGCCCTAAAAACTATAATTAGTGAAAGCAAGCCCTAAGCATACAATTTAGAGCCCTAGGATTACCTAAATTTATAGATAATCTAAGCCTAGCAAGCTATCTAGCTAACTGTAACTAAGCTATTCTTTTAATAATATTAAGAGATAGCTACTAACCTAGACCATAGGCTGCTATATGTTAGCAAAAATCCCCTAAAGAAGCCTATAAAGTCCTTATTAGGCAGTATTCGCAGAGTGCTAAAATCCAGCGTAGTACACTATACGCTAGCTACCACTCCCTAAACTTTTTAAGTTATAAGGGATCTTTAGAGGCTTTTAATGCTAATTTTAATAATTTACTAGCTAGACTATAGCTTTGTAGTGTAGAGATCGCCCCTATTAATTAAGTAAATTATTATATTAATGTATTAAAGCAGACCTTCCCTAGTTAGGCTAAGAGATAAAGATTTACTATTAGAGCTTCTAGGGCATAAGGACTGCCTATAAATACCCTAAATTTACAGTTCCTTATAGTAGACTTATTAGAAGAATAGAGGGACAAAACCTCCCCTATAGCTAAAGCCCTTAGTTATAAGGCTTCTAATAATAATAAGGGAAATTCTAAGGACTAGGAAAAGAAGTCTTCTAATCCTAACCCTAAGAAGGACTCTAACACCACTAAAGAGTAGGATAAGAAGGATTTAAACCCTTCTAAAGCCTCTAAAAAGAAGCAGAAGAAGAAAAAGAGTAGTAATAGGGAAAAATAGAAAGGAAAAGAAGCTGCTTTTGCTTTAGGCTATACCCTAGCCACGGGATATGTTAAAGAATTAGATTCTAATAAATCTAGTAGTAATAATAGTAGTGATTCTAAGTCTAACTTAGATACCTCTAGTACCACTAGTAACACTACTAGTAAGCCTACTTTTAGCTACTCTAATAATATAGTTAAAAACTCTCTTTTATATAATACAGGTTCTTCCTGTCACATTTGTAATAATAGGGCTTCTTTTAGGGACTTTAAACCTCTAAAGAAAGGTAAAACTAGCGCTATAATTATAGTAGGAGGACCTATTTATCCTAAAGGAAGAGGCATAGCTATCTTTAATGTTCTAGTTAAGAAAAATCCACTAGAATATAGGCCTTTAGCTCTGCTAGATGCCCTATATTTCCTAGGCATAGATACTAACCTAGTTAGTGGGTTATCTCACTATCTAAAGGGAGGTTATCTAGCTAAAGAAGAGCTATTCCTAGCTAATAAAAGCCCCTGTGGGTTACTAGAACCTGCTAAACACGGCTTCTTTTTACAGATTAAGGGGTAACCTACTCCTATAATCTGTAAGCATTTAACCTACCTCTCCTTTATAGGCTCTTAATATTGTAACCAACAACGGCAATAATAACTAAGAGCTTATAAGACTAAATTAGGGTTTTCCTACCCTATAGAGGTTTAAATTCCGCAACTAGCTTTTAATCCTGAGGAATATTAACGAATCGAAGAGCTAGAAGACGATTTAACTGATTTAGCCCTATATCCCACCGAAGCTCCTCCTAGTCAGGCATCTTCTACAGGGGGTTTAGAAGGTCCATACCCTAATAACTTAGGTGACAATAGTGGCCGTCTGCTGCCCCTAGAGGCCTATGATTCTTAAGAGGCCTAGTAACAGAGGGAGCTAGGGGATAATAGCCCTAAAAAGCTAGATTCTAGTTACAAGAAGTTACTATATTTAGCCCTTCTTTAGCACATTTAATTAGGCCATATAGGCCTCCCTTTACTAAAGAAGTCATCAAAATTAGCTAAAGGGATCCCTAATTTTTCCGCTATTAAAGAAAAGGATTTTAACTGCATAGCCTATATGTAATCTAAAGCTATTAGAAGACTAACTAAACAACCTATTTAGGACCCCCCTAGAGTTTTAGATATTCTAGAGGGAGATACGGTTAAAATCAAACCTATACCGCATAATAAGAAGGCTACAGTCCTTATTCTTATTAATCAAAAATCCCGGTATAAATAGTGCTTTTCATTAGCTAATAAAGAAGGTTTAACCCTTTCTTTAGCTATTAAGGGCTTCTTTAGAGCACTAAAAAATCAATATAACGCGTATCCTAGGCACCTTCACTTTAACAGAGGTACTAAAATTAATAACAAACTTTAGTTATAGTTATCTTCTAAGGGAATTTGCTTTAGCACCTCTTACCCCTATATTCACAAATAGAATAGGCTACTTAAGAGGGCTATTAGGGTTATCCTAGACTAGCTTAGGGCTACACTTTAGTGGTCTAAGCTACCCGTATATCTATAGTCTTATATCCTTCTAGCCATAGTGAAATTAGTTAATATCACAGCTAATATAACTAAACCTTTAACCCCTAAGTAGCTATTTCTAGCTAATTTAGAGGCTAAGACTTCCTATAAGCCTAACTTCTTAAAAATCAGGGCTATAGGGTCTTATTGTAAGGTCCTAATACCTCCGGAGCAGAGATCTAAGCTTTAAAAGCTAGCCCCTAGGACTATTCCTAGTTAGTTGCTAGCTACTCTAGGTTCTACTGTCTATCTTATTTATATTCCCTCTAAAAGGTTAGTTATAAAGACTAGCTTTATTAAAATTATAGAGAATATAGGCTCTGTAGGGTCCCCTAAGCCTTTAGGGACTAATCCTTCAGAGGGAGAAGCTAATATCTCACGAGATAATCTAGAAGTTCAGGATAGTTACCTAAAGCCTCCTAAAAGCCTAGCGCCCACAGCGCCCGTAGCGCCCGCAGCGCCCGTACCAACAGCCCCCGCGGCGACCGATACAGCAACTAATACAGCGCCTGCAACGCCTCCAGCGCTACCCCTAGAGAGCCCTAGCTCTAGCGCCCCTAATAAGGGTGCTATTGAAAAACCGTTTTTAGATTTAGATTCTTTAATTAATTCTGATTCTATAGATATTAATAATTTTAATATATCTTTATACGTTAAGGAGATATGCTTCAAGGCATAATAAAGGTGTAAATCATCCACTAACAATGATTTGGATACCCCTAAGACCTGGAAACAAGCTTTAAAAAGTAAGGATAGTCAAAAATAGATAGATGCAACTTTTAACGAATTTAAATAGCTTCTAGCTGCTAGAACCTTTAAATTTATAGGGATAGACCAAATTCCTAAGGGCTAGAGGGTTCTAAAGAATAGGCTTGTTTATAAGCTTAAAAAGGATAAAGAAAATAATCCTCTAAAATACAAGGCCTAACTCGTTACTAAAGGGTTTATACAGATAGAAGGTTAAGATTATATTAAAACCTACGCTATAACTAGCATTCCCCCTAGTTAGCGGATTTTACTAGCCCTAGCGGCTTGTAATAACTAGGAAGTTAAATAGGTTAATTTTATAGGGGCCTTTTTAAACAGTCCACTAAAGGAATCCATCTATATGCAAATACCTAATAGATTTACTAAGTTTGCTAAGTCTTTTATACCTAAAGTAGCTAAGTTACTTAAGAAGTATAGCTATAAACCCTCTTAAAAGCAGGTTATTTTCCTATAAAAGGCTTTATATAGATTAAAACAAAGCTCTAGAGAGTGGCAACAGGTTTTAAAGGACCTTCTTTAGAAGCTAGGCTTTTAACCCCTTATATCCAACCTAGCTATCTTCTTTAACCTAACTATATCTATATATATAGCAACTTATATGGATAACTGCCTTCTAATAGGACCAGATCTAGCTTATATTAATAGGCTAAAGAAGCTACTTTATAAAGCTTATCCTATAGAAGACCGTGGGCTAGCTAAGTTTTTCCTAGGCGTTTAAATCACTAGAAATCAAAAGAAAGGGACCCTAACTATCCACTAGTCCTAGTATATTTCTAAAGCCCTAGAAAGATTTAATATAAAAGATACTAGACCTATTAAAATTCCTCTATAACCTAGAATTATAAAGCAAGTAGACTACCTAACTAAACCTCTTTCCCCCCCTAATCATAAGCTATATTAGAGTATTATAGGGACTATTATATACCTAATGCTCCTTACAAAACCTAATATTACCTTTCCGGTTCAGTGGCTTTCCACAGCGCTAGCTAAGCTGTTTATAGAGCATCTTAATGCTTCTAAACATCTGCTTAGGTACCTTTTAGGCTCTATAGGTTATTCTATAACTTATAGAAGGTCTAAAGCTACTATAGCTTCTGTAACCCTTATTAGCTTCTGTGATAGTGACTTCGCGGGTAATAAGTCCTCTAAATTAACCTATGCTTATCTCTATAAGCTAGCTAAAGGACCTATTAGCTAGAAATTAAAGAAAGCAACTATAATAGCTTTATTAACATTAGAGGCTAAATCTAATGCCTTATATAAAGCTATTAGGGAGCTAGAGTGGCTTTATAGTCTTTTTAAAGAGATAAAGCTACCTATAGCACCTCTAGTACTGATTTTTAGTAATAACTAAGGCGCTATTATAACCGCTAATAACCCTACTCTTTATAGCAAAACAAAGCATACCCTACTAAAATTTAACTATACTAGAGAAAAGGTACAGAAGGGTATAGCTAAGGTTATCTACATTAACACTAAAGAGATGCCTGCAGATAGTTTAACCAAGCCCCTGCCTAATAATAAATTTTAACAATTTATCTAACTATTAGGCCTTACAAATACAAAGGCTTAATCTAAACCAACAAAATCAACTAAAAAGTCGAAAAACCAAAAAAAGATTAACAAAAAACACTAGAATTACGCCTAAAAGTTATTAATTTAAAAAGGGTTACTGTTTTTAGTTTAAAAGTTATTGGATTTATTATTGAATTTATAGTTAACTTAGATATCTATTAAAGAGCTAAGTCTAGGTATCGAATTAGTTACCTCATACTTTTCTAGAGGGAGTGTTAAAATAATGCTATTTATAGCACTATTTTATAGGCCCACTAGTTGCCTTATTGCGTTATTGTAACGTTAGTTACAAGCGTTGCTTGCAGCATTGTTTGTTATGACCTGCGTTCCCACAACTAACCCACGGGCTTATATAACTAAGCCGACTAGGTTACCCTATAGGGAAGCTAAAATCGACTGTAACTAGGCAACTAGTAGTCATATAAAAGGCTAATGTATACTGTTTAAATCCTTTAATTTTTCTGGATTTAATAGTATATTTTATTAATAGGGTTATATACTAAAGTGCTTAGTTAGGCCACCTAGGTAGCTAGTTTGTATAGCTATAAGTTGATTTTTTATTTTTCCTATATAAATAGGTTTTGCGGGAAATAAAAAGTAGCTCCTAAGACCTCTCTAGTAGTCTAGATCCTCTGATATAGTTAGTAGGTCTATAAGGGGACTAGAAATCCTCTTATTGCTCGTTAGATTGTCCGTACTAGCTAGGAATTAACTATATTTAACTATTAAAGCTCTCTATCTTGTAGAATACGCTATAATCTAGTGAATCTAGAAGCCGCCGCACTAGAATCTACTAGGGAGGTCTTCCTATCCCTCTAGTTAGATTCCCTTCCATTTTCAAAAATAACCCTATTAATAAAATATACTATTAAATCCAGAAAAGTTTAAGGATTTCAATAGTATACGTTAGCCTTTTATATGACTACTAGTTACCTAGTTATTGAAAATGGAAGGGAATCTAACTAGAGGGATAGGAAGACCTCCCTAGTAGATTCTAGTGCGGCGGCTTCTAGATTCACTAGATTATAGCGTATTCTACAAGATAGAGAGCTTTAATAGTTAAATATAGTTGATTCCTAGCTAATACGGACGATCTAACAAGCAATGAGAGGATTTCTAGTCCCCTTATAGACCTACTAACTATATTGGAGGATCTAGACCGCTAGAGAGGTCTTAGGAGCTACTTTTTATTTTCCGTAAAACCTATTTATATAGGAAAAATAAAAAATTAACTTATAGCTATATAAACTAGCTACCTAGGTGGCCTAACTAAGCACTTTAATATATAACCCTATTAATAAAATATACCATTAAATCCAGAAAAATTCAAGGATTTAAACAGTATACGTTAGCCTTTTATATAACTACTAGTTGCCTAGTTACAGTTAATTTTAGCTTCCCTATAGGGTAACCTAGTTGGCTTAGTTATACAAGCCTAGGGGTTGGTTGTGGGAACGTAGGTTATAACAGACGCTGTAAGCAACGCTCGTAACCAACGTTACAACAACGCAACGAGGCAACTAGTAGGCCTATAAAATAGTGCTATAAATAGCATTATTTTAACACTCCCTCTAGAAAAGTATGAGGTAACTAATTCGATACCTAGACTTAGCTCTTTAATAGATATCTAAGTCAACCATAAATTCAATAATAAATCCAATAACTTTTAAAAACTAAAAACAGTAAAATCGATAACTTTTAGGCGTAATTCCAGTGTTTTTATTAATCCTTTTTTGGTTTTTTAACTTTTTAGTTGGTTTTAAACTAGGCCTTTGTATTTGTAAGACCTAATAGTTAGATAAATTGTTGAAATTTATTATTAGGCAGGGGCTTAGTTAAACTATCTGCAGGCATCTCTTTAGTATTAATATAGATAACCTTAGCTATACCCTTCTATACCTTTTCTCTAGTATAGTTAAATTTTAGCAGGGTATGCTTTGTTTTACTAAAAAGAGTAGGGTTATTAGCGGTTATAATAGCGCCTTAGTTATCACTAAAAATCAGTACTAGAGGTGCTATAGGTAGCTTTATCTCTTTAAAGAGACTATAAAGCCACTCTAGCTCCCTAATAGCTTCACATAAGGCATTAGATTTAGCCTCTAATGTAGATAAAGCTATTGTAGTTGCTTTCTTTAATTTCTAGCTAATAGGTCCTTTAGCTAGCTTATAGAGATAAGCGTAGGTTAATTTAGAGGACTTATTACCCGCGAAGTCACTATCATAGAAGCTAATAAGGGTTGCAGAAGCTATAGCAGTAGATTTAGACTTTCTATAAGTTATAGAATAACTTATAGAGCCTAAAAGGTACCTAAGTAAATGTTTAAAAGCATTAAGATATTCTATAAACGGCTTAGATAGCGCTGTGGAAAGCCACTAAACTAGAAAGGCAATATTAGGTCTTATAAGGAGCATTAGGTATATAATAGTCCCTATAATACTCTAATATAGCTTGTAATTAGGGGGGGAAAGAGGTTTAGTTAGGTAGTCTACCTATTTTATAATTCCAGGTTATAGAGGAATTTTAATAGGTCTAGCATCCTTTATATTAAATCTTTCTAAGGCTTTAGAAATGTACTAGGACTAGTGGATAGTTAGGGTCCCTTTCTTTTAATTTCTAGTGATTTAAACGCCTAGGAAAAATTCAGCTAGCCCACGGTTTTCTATAGGATAAGCTTTATAAAGTAGCTTCTTTAGCCTATTAATATAAGCTAGATCCGGTCCTATTAGAAGGCAGTTATCCACATAAGTTACTATATATATAGATATAGTTAGGTTAAAGAAGACAGCTAGGTTAGATATAAGGGGTTAAAAGCCTAGCTTCTAAAGAAGATCTTTTAAAACCTATTACTACTCTTTAGAGCTTTGTTTTAATCTATATAAAGCTTTTTATAGGAATATAACCTGCTTTTAAGAGGGTTTGTAGCTATACTTCTTAAGTAACTTAGCTACTTTAGGTGTAAAAGACTTAGCAAACTTAGTAAATCTATTAGGTATTTGCATATAGATAGATTCCTTTAGTGGACTGTTTAAAAAGGCCCCTATAAAATTAACCTATTTAACTTCCTAGTTATTACAAGCCGCTAGGGCTAGTAAAATCCGCTAACTAGGGGGAATACTAGTTATAGCGTAGGTTTTAATATAATCTTAACCTTCTATTTGCATAAACCCTTTAGCAATGAGTTAGGCCTTATATTTTAGAGGATTATTTTCTTTATCCTTTTTAAGCTTATAAACAAGCCTATTCTTTAGAACCCTCTAGCCCTTAGGAATTTGGTCTATCCCTATAAATTTAAAGGTTCTAGTAGCTAGAAGCTATTTAAATTCGTTAAAAGTTGCATCCATCCATTCTTAACTATCCTTACTTTTTAAAGCTTATTTCTAGGTCTTAGGGGTATCTAAATCGTTATTAGTGGATGATTTAGCCCTTTGTTATGCCTTAAAGCATATCTCCTTAACGTATAAAGATATATTGAAATTATTAATATCTATAGAATTAGAATTAATTAAAGAATCCAAATCTAAAAACGGTTTTTCGATAGCACCCTTATTAGGGGCGCTAGAGCTAGGGCTCTCTAGGGGTAGCGCTAGAGGCATTGTAGGCGCTGTTATAGGCGCTGTAGACGTTATCGCGGGCGCTATATTAGTCGCCCTAGGGACTATTAGTATAGGCGCTGCGGGCGCTAGACTTTTAGGCTTTAGGTAACTATCCTAAACTTCTAGATTATCTCATAAGATATTAGCTTCTCCCTCTAAAGGATTAGTCCCTAAAGGCTTAGGGGACCCTACAAAGCCTATATCCTCTATAATTTTAATAAAGCTAGTCTTTATAACTAACCTTTTAGAGGGAATATAAATAAGATAAATTGTAGAACCTAGAGTAGCTAGTAACCGACTAGGAATAGTCCTAGGGGCTAGCTTTTAAAGCTTAGATCTCTGCTCCGGAGGTATTAGAACCTCATAATAAGACCCTATAGCCCTAATTTTCGAGAAATTAGGCTTATAGGAAGTCTTAGGCTCTAAATTAGCTAGAAATAGCTACTTAGGGGTTAAAGGTTTAGTTATATTAGCTGTGATATTAACTAATTCCACTATAGCTAGAAGGATATAAGACTATAGATATAAGGGCAGCTTAGACCACTAAAGTGTAGCCCTAAGCTAGTCTAGGATAACCCTAATAGCCCTCTTAACTAGCCTATTCTGTTTATAAATATAGGGGCAAGAGGTGCTAAAACAGATTCCTTTAGAAGATAACTATAACTAAAGTTTGTTATTAATTTTAGTACCTCCGTTAAAGTGAAGGTGCCTAGGATACGCGTTATATTGATTTTTCAGGGCCCTAAAGAAGCCCTTAATAGCTAAAGAAAGGGTTAAACCTTCTTTATTAGCTAATAAAAAGCACTATTTATACCGGGATTTTCGATCAATAAGAATAAGGACTACTGCCTTCTTATTATACGGTATAGGTTTGATTTTAACCATATCTCCCTCTAGAATATCTAGAACTCTAGGGGGGTCCTAAATAGGTTGTTTAGTTAGTCTTCTAATAGCTTTAGATTGCATACAGGCTATACAGTTAAAATCCTTTTCTTTAACGGCGGAAAAATCAGGGATCCCTTTAGCTAATTTCGATGACTTCTTTAGTAAAGGGAGGCCTATATGGCCTAATCAAATGTGCTAAAGAAGGGCTAAATCTAGTAACTTCTTGTAATTAGAATCTAGCTTTTTAGGGCTATTATCCCCTAGCTCCCTCTGTTGCTGTGAGAACAATAGTAGCTAGGCAAGAGGTATGGGGGCTTTCGTATATTTACTAAAGCTTGCTAGGTCTAAGTGTGTTATATGTGCAAGCTAGGAGCTTATAGCTAGTGGCTTGCTAGTGTTACATAGACCTAGCCCTAGGGCCTAACCTATTGCGAGGTACGCGTTAGCGTTCTAGGTGTTATTATTATAATTAGGGCCTTATAATTATCCCCCCACTTTTAGCTAGGCTTCTAAATAGCTTTCACTAGCTATTCTATAGCTATTTGCTAAGTAGTAAATATATTAAAATAATAATAAATAATAAGCAGCGCTTAGGTATAAATTTATCTATAACTCTCCTCTTTATTATAGCCTTTTCCTCCCCTTAACACTAGCAATTATTTTTCTAAATATTATTAAGATAAATTGTAGAACCTAGAGTAGCTAGTAACCGACTAGGAATAGTCCTAGGGGCTAGCTTTTAAAGCTTAGATCTCTGCTCCGGAGGTATTAGAACCTCACAATAAGACCCTATAGCCCTAATTTTCGAGAAATTAGGCTTATAGGAAGTCTTAGGCTCTAAATTAGCTAGAAATAGCTACTTAGGGGTTAAAGGTTTAGTTATATTAGCTGTGATATTAACTAATTCCACTATAGCTAGAAGGATATAAGACTATAGATATAAGGGCAGCTTAGACCACTAAAGTGTAGCCCTAAGCTAGTCTAGGATAACCCTAATAGCCCTCTTAACTAGCCTATTCTGTTTATAAATATAGGGGCAAGAGGTGCTAAAACAGATTCCTTTAGAAGATAACTATAACTAAAGTTTGTTATTAATTTTAGTACCTCCGTTAAAGTGAAGGTGCCTAGGATACGCGTTATATTGATTTTTCAGGGCCCTAAAGAAGCCCTTAATAGCTAAAGAAAGGGTTAAACCTTCTTTATTAGCTAATAAAAAGCACCATTTATACTAGGATTTTTAATTAAAAAGAATAAGGACTACTGCCTTCTTATTATATAGTATAGGTTTGATTTTAACCGTATCTCCCTCTAGAATATCTAGAACTCTAGGGGGGTCCTAAATAGGTTATTTAGTTAGTCTTCTAATAGCTTTAGATTGTATATAGGCTATGTAGTTAAAATCCTTGTCTTTAATAGCAGAAAAATTAGGGATCCCTTTAGCTAATTTTAATAATTTCTTTAGTAAAGGGAGGCCTATATAGCCTAATTAAATGTGCTAAAGAAGGGCTAAATCTAGTAACTTCTTGTAACTAGAATCTAGCTTTTTAGGGCTATTATCCCCTAGCTCCCTCTGTTGCTAGGCCTCTTAAGAATCACAGGCCTCTGGGGGCAGTAAATAGCCACTATTATCACCTAAGTCATTAGGGTATAGACCTTCTAAACCCCCTATAGAAGGTGCCTAACTAGGAGGAGCTTTAGTAGGACATAGGACTGAATCATTGTCTTCTAGCTCTTTAATTCATTAATATTCCTTAGGATTAAAAGCTAGTTACGGAATTTGAACCTCTATAGGGTAGGAAAACCCTAATTTAGTCTTATAAGCTCTTGGTTATTATTATTAGTTACAATATTAAGAGCCTATAAAGGAGAGGTAGGTTAAATGCTTATAGATTGTAGGAGTAGGTTACCCCTTAATCTGTAGAAAAAAGCCATGTTTAGCAGGTTCTAGTAACCTACAGGGGCTTTTATCGGCTAGGAATAGCTAGTCTTTAGCTAGATAACCTCCCTTTAGATAGTGAGATAACCCACTAACTAGGTTAGTATCTATGCCTAGGAAATATAGAGCGTCTAGCAAAGCTAAGGGCCTATATTCTAGTGGATTCTTCTTAACTAGAATATTAAAAATAGCTATGCCTCTTCCTTTAGGATAAATAAGTCCTCCTGCTATAATTATAGCGCTAGTTTTACCTTTCTTTAGAGGTTTAAAGTCCCTAAAAGAAGCCCTATTATTATAAATGTAACAGGAAAAACCCATATTATATAAAAGGGAGTGTTTAACTACATCGTTAGAGTAGCTAAAAGTAGGCTTACTAGTAGTGTTACTAGTGGTACTAGAGGTATCTAAGTTAGACTTAGAATTACTACTATTATTACTGCTAGATTTATTAGAATCTAATTCTTTAACGTATCCCATAGCTAGGGTATAGCCTAAAGCAAAAGCAGCTTCTTTTCCTTTCTATTTTTCCCTATTATTACTCTTCTTCTTCTTCTGCTTTTTTTTAGAGGCTTTAGAAGGGTTTAAATCCTTCTTATCTTACTCTTTAGTGGCGTTAGAGTCCTTCTTAGGGTTAGGATTAGAAGACTTCTTTTCCTAGTCCTAAGAATTTCTCTTGTTATTATTAGAAGCCTTATAACTAAGGGCTTTAGCTATAGGGGAGGTCTTATCCCTTTATTCTTCTAATAAATCCGCCATAAGGAACTGTAAATTTAGGGTATTTATAGGCAGTCCTTATGCCCTAGAAGCTCTAATAGTAAATCTTTGTCTCTTAGCCTAACTAGGAAAGGTCTGCTTTAATGCATTAATATAATAATTTACTTAATTAATAGGGGCGATCTCTACACTACAAAGCTATAGTCTAGCTAGTAAATTATTAAAATTAGCATTAAAAGCCTCTAAAGATCCCTTATAACTTAAAAAGTTTAGGGAATAGTAGCTAGCGTATAGCGTACTACGCTAGATCTTAGCACTTTACAAATACTGCCTAATAAGGACTTTATAGGCTTCTTTAGGGGATTTTTGCTAATATATAGTAGCCTATAGTCTAGGTTAGCAGCTATCTCTTAATATTATTAAAAGAATAGCTTAGTTATAGTTAGCTAGATAGCTTGCTAGGCTTAGATTATCTATAAATTTAGGTAATCCTAGGGCTCTAAATTATATACTTAGGGCTTGCTTCCACTAATTATAGTTTTTAGGGCCTTTTAGCTTAGCTCCCTTTAGAATAAAGTAAACCTTCTTATTTAGTTCCTATATAGCACCTATATTAAAGGTAGCTTATAAGTTACTAGAAGGTACGCTTACAGAAGTAGTAGCTAGGTCTTCTTCTAGAACCTTAGTATTTTCTTCCTTAGGTCTATTAGAAGCCTAAAGACCTTACATAATAGTTATAGTTTGCGTTAATTTCTCTAGAAGATTATTAATGCTAGCCTTGTTTTTAATATAATTATCCTCACTATGCCTAATAAAATTAGCTAAGGTCTTGCCTTATTATTTAATTTAACTTTGTAAGTGTAAAGTACTAGCCTAAATAGCTAATTAACCTTCTATATCTATCCTACTAGGGTCCCTAGGGGGGCTAGAAGACCCTGTGGCAGGGGCCTTACCCTTATAACTAGGTGGTGCTATCTTCTAAAAGCCTTGTGTTAAATCTCTAAATTTATTCCTATTGCAAATAACGCGCGCTAGAAATTGCTTATATTGCAATCTAGTCGCCTATGCAAATTATATAGCGGGGCTATTTAAGAGGGTAGCCCTTAGGTCTAAAAAGTGGGTCTTTGGTATGCGCGGGCAGAAAAATAGCGGAGAAGAATCTCTGAGAAAAAATTCTTAACACTAAGGATAGGAATCGTAGATAATAGGTATTACAGAAGCTATAACGCAACGCGACGTAATATATAGTGCGTGCAATGTAATGTAATAGGTTAAAAAGCCTAGTATAGATATACTAGATATCTAATGATTTTAAAGGATGTAGCGTATTTACTGTTATAGATAATATTAAATATAATGGTTGTAATAGTGAATAGAATTACTAAAACGAGGTTATGGTTGTAACTAGATAGTTATGGTTGCAATGTGGTGGTTGCGGGTGCGGCTATAGTTAATTTTTAACACCAAGGGTCTAATGTTGCGATGCGTGGCGCTAGTAGATAAAAAGCTTTAGCTTTAACTTCTAGTGGTTTCCTTTGTAATCTTAAGAGCCTATAGGTATAGTAGGTGGTAACTAGTACCTAAAATCAAGCAGTAATTGCAGTAGAATAACGCAGTAATATAGTAATCTATAGGCCTTCTAGGCTTATAACCTATTAAAAATGGAAGGGAATCTAACTAGAGGGATAGGAAGACCTCCCTAGTAGATTCTAGTGCGGCGGCTTCTAGATTCACTAGATTATAGCGTATTCTGTAAGATAGAGAGCTTTAATGGTTAAATATAGTTAATTCCTAGCTAATATAGACAATCTAACAAGTAATAAGAGGATTTCTAGTCCCCTCATAGACTTACTAACCGTATTAGAGGATCTAGACCACTAGAGAGGTCTTAGGAGCTACTTTTTATTTTCCGCAAAACCTATTTGTATAGGAAAAATAAAAAATTAACTTATAGCCATACAAACTAGCTACCTAGGTGGCCTAACTAAGCACTTTAATATATAACCCTATTAATAAAATATACCATTAAATCCAGAAAAATTCAAGGATTCGAACAGTATATGTCAGCCTTTTATACGACTACTAGTTGCCTAGTTACAGTTAATTTTAGCTTCCCTATAGGGTAACCTAGTCGGCTTAGTCATACAAGCCCGTGGGTTGGTTGTGGGAACGTAGGTCATAACAGACGCTGCAAGCAACGCTCGTAACTAACGTTACAACAACGCAACGAGGCAACTAGTGGGCCTATAAAATAGTGCTATAAATAGCATTATTTTAACACTAGTTATAGTTGATTTTAGCTTCCCTATAGGGTAACCTAGTTAGCTTAGTTATATAAGCCTATGGGTTAGTTATAGGAACGTAAGTTATAACAGACGCTGCAAGCAACGCTTGTAACTAACGTTGCAATAACGCAACAAGGCAACTAGTGGGCCTATAAAATAGTGCTATAAATAGCATTATTTTAACACTCCCTCTAGAAAAGTATAAGGTAACTAATTTAATACCTAGACTTAGCTCTTTAATAGATATCTAAGTTAACCATAAATTTAATAATAAATCCAATAACTTTTAAACTAAAAACAGTAACTTTTAGGCGTAATTCTAGTGTTTTTGTTAATTTTCTGGTTTTTTGACTTTTTAGTTAATTTTATTAGTTTAGATTAAGCCTTTGTATTTATAAGGCCTAATAGTTAGATAAATTATTAAAATTTATTATTAGGCAGGGGCTTAGTTAAACTATTTGCAGGTATCTCTTTAGTGTTAATGTAAATAACCTTAGCTATACCTTTCTATACCTTTTCTCTAGTATAGTTAAATTTTAGTAAGGTATGCTTTATTTTGCTATAAAGAGTAGGGTTATTAGCGGTTATAATAGCGCCTTAGTTATTACTAAAAATTAGTACTAGAGGTGCTATAGGTAGCTTTATCTCTTTAAAGAGACTATAAAGCCACTCTAGCTCCCTAATAGCTTTATATAAGGCATTAGATTTAGCCTCTAATGTAAATAAAGCTATTATAGTTGCTCTCTTTAATTTCTAGCTAATAGGTCCTTAGGCTAGCTTATAAAGATAAGCGTAGGTTAATTTAGAGGACTTATTACCTACGAAGTCACTATTATAGAAGCTAATAAGGGTTGCAGAAGCTATAGCAGATTTAGACCTTCTATAAGTTATAGAATAACCTATAGAGCCTAAAAGGTACCTAAGCAAATGTTTAGAAGCATTAAGGTGCTTTATAAATAGCTTAGATAGCGCTGTAAAAAGCCACTAAACTAGAAAGGCAATATTAGGTCTTATAAGGAGCATTAGGTATATAATAGTCCTTACAATACTCTAATATAGCTTATAATTAGGGGGGGGAAGAGGTTTAGTTAGGTGGTTTACTTGCTTTATAATTCCTAGTTATAGAGGAATTTTAATAGATCTAGCATCCTTTATATTAAATCTTTCTAGGTATTGAAAATGGAAGGGAATCTAACTAGAGGGATAGGAAGACCTCCCTAGTAGATTCTAGTGCGGCGGCTTCTAGATTCACTAGATTATAGCGTATTCTGCAAGATAGAGAGCTTTAATAGTAAAATATAGTTAATTCCTAGCTAATACAAACGATCTAACAAGCAATAAGAGGATTTCTAGTCCCCTTATAGACCTACTAACTATATCAAAGGATCTAGGTCACTAGAGAGGTCTTAGGAGCTACTTTTTATTTTCCGTAAAACCTATTTATATAGGGAAAATAAAAAATCGACTTATAGCTATATAAACTAGCTGCCTAGGTAGCCTAACTAAGCACTCTAATATACAACCCTATTAATAAAATATACTATTAAATCTAGAAAAATTCAAGGATTCGAACAGTATACGTTAGCCTTTTATACAACTACTAGTTACCTAGTTACAGTCGATTTTAGCTTCCCTATAGGGTAACCTAGTTAGTGTGTGCCATAAGATGGGCGCCTAGAAAACACGCGATCACGATGACAAGCGCTAGGGATTATTAAGATAGATAATATAACAAGGGATAATAATATTAGTTATCTAAGCAAGGGGACTATTTAATCTATAAAGAGACTGCCTATAGCTAGATTCTTTTCGCGGACACATATAACAAGATTCTTATTTTTAACCCTTAAGTTTTACTAAGTTTTATTAAGAAAATACCTAAGCTTATAATAAGATAAACTAAGATTATTTCCCCTTATTTAATTAAGATAGCACTTCCAATCTAATAGACTATTTAATCTAGAGTATCTTTATATAATAAGATATCTCTAGCCATTATTATAATTAATATTGTTAAGATAATTAACCCCTCTTATTATATGTAAGCTATAGCGCTACTTATAACTATAGGCTAGCATTATATCTTTTAGGGTATTATTTTTCGCTTAATAAAACTAGTAAAGAAACGCGGTCTTAAACCCCTAGGACTTTCGCTTTCTATTTAATTTACTATAGACTAAGATTAATTAGAAGCGCGCTTTTAGCTATAGTTCTTAGCTAATACTAAACTAAATTATATAAAGACCCCTTTATTTTATTTTTCCCTACACTATAATATAAATTAAAAACCTAAACCTAGGCCCTAGAGAAGCTAAGGCATAAGTTAGAGGCTAGCTAATCTAGAGGAACTAAGCTAGGGCAAGGAAAGGAAATTGCATTATAAGGAGACATTAGATATAAGGCTAACTAGCTTAGGAAAATACCTTATAAATACTAGCTAAGCTATTAAGCCCTTGCTAAGACTCTCTAAATATAAGGATTTAAAATAAAAACCACTGTTTAGCGTTATAAACTATTTAATCTTAGGACCTATAGCTAATTTTATAATAATTTAGCTATGCGTTAGGATCTTATAGGTAATTACAAAGAGCTATGTAATTACATTAGTAGTCCTTGCTTATAGATTATTTATAACTATAGATACTACCTTATAGAAAACTCTTTCCTATAAAGTTCTCTCTAGAATTAAAGCTTTTAGTTAGATAGTTACTCTTTTATAAGATTAATTAAAAGCACTATTATCTAACTCTATATCTAATTATTTTACCTTATCTTATTCCTACTAGTTAAGCAAAGTAGGGTTTACTAAGTAGCTAAGCTATCTAAAAGAGTTATAGGATTTACTATTACTAAGCACTCTAATTATAGGCAAGGAACTATCTAATCTAGAGATAGTTTTAACACTAACTTATACTTATACTAATAGGCTATTAGGGAAGGACCCTAATATTAAAGGGAAAGCCTCTAGACCCCTTAAAGGGCTTAACGTAAAGACCTTTATAAAGATCCTTAGGGAAATAATAGCTTACTAATTATCCCTTATTACTATATAAAATAGGTATAATATTTAGTAGTTTATAGGAGAAAATATTACTAATTTTATTAAAGACTTTAAGGCTAAGATAAAGGTAATATACATTCCTAAGAAAAATTAGCGTAAGATACTTAAGCGTAATATTAACCCCTAGCTTTAATAAGTAGTTAAGATATTAATAGCATTACATACTTAGGTAGAATTAAAGAAAGAAATACTCCTTTAGTTTAATACTATAAGTTAGGACTAAATAAAAAGCGCTAGGGAATAACTTAAGGACCTTAATCTTATATAACTAAAATCTATTAAAGACACTTACTACTAGCTATAGAAGCATTAAGCTTTAATATCTAATATAAACCTAATAGGATAGCAAATAATAATAACCTAGTTAAACTATATTTATAAGGCCCTCCCTAACTATTTAATCTTAAGCTTTATAGATTAAAAAGGGTATACGCATAAGGAAGTTCTAGTTATATAATATAAAACACTTTAGATAGCACTTAACGCGTATATTTAAACATAACTAAAGCTTAAAAATAAGGACCCTAAGATCTCTAACTTAAGAGGGTATTATCTAGATAATGCTAAACTAAACCTAAGAAGCTAGAGACTATTTAATTAAGTAGTGCTTAGTGTTTACTAAGCTAACTAGAGGAACTATATAGTAGTAGTAAAGCCCTTTAAATAAAAAAGGGGAACTAACACTTCTTATAATAAAATAAAGAAAGATAGAACTCCTAGACTAGCAAAATACTAAGATTAAATAGATAATTTAATAAAATAATTAGCTAAGTTAAAAATTATAGTTATAGCTTAGGTAAGTAAGGAGATTAATATTATAAAGTAGCTTAAGCAAAAGTATAACATTAACCTATAATAATGTAATTACTAGCTAAATAGCATTAGATTATTTAATTAGGATAATAAGCATATCTTTAATATTAATGCAATAGCTAGGAGGGGATAATAGTTAAACTAATATTATTATTATAATGCTAACTCTTACATAGCTATAAAATATAACACACTAGGATTTAATAAAATATTAAAATTCGCTATCTATAACCTAGCTATTTGAATTTTAGTAATTAGGGATAATATAAAACATTAGATAATACTACCTATCTTACTTTTAAAGTTTCTTGCTATTAGTAGTTATATATAAAAGCTAGCTATGTTTTAGGTTAAATACTTCCTAGATAGCAAAATTGCCTATATAATACCTTAGATTAAGGAATATAAACCCTATAGAGAAAAGGATTAGGATATAACTCTAGAGAAGTAGGATATCTTTAATTAAATAGAAAACTAGTTTAATCCTACTAAATACTACCTAGAAAGGGTAAACTAGGTAACCTTAATCTTAAAGAATCTATTAGAAGTAGTCTTAGCTATTAAGTTTAAGAAATTAAGCTTAGAGAATAAAGAGGTAAATGCTTATATTATAAAAGTTATAAGCCTTAGGGAAAGGGTAATAAAGCAAGCATATATTAAAGAAATTATAGAAGGTAATAAATAGGATTATTAGGTTTAAGAGTAGCTTAATAAAGATAAAGAGACCTTAGTAAAGGGGAAGAAAGACCTATTAGGTAAGGTAGGCTAGAGAATTCTAGACTAACTATATAATAAGGTTTTCTAAAAGAAGCTTAGGGTGCCCTTTAGGGATATTTATTATATTATACTAACGCTAGTAAAGGTAGTTAGCAATAAATATTTTCTATAAGCAAAGGGCATAGAGAATATCCGTTATTATAATAGGGATATATTAGGGCCTATACCCCCTTTAAAGATATTTAGAGTAAAAACAAGCTTAATGTGATGGTCTAGGGCTCTGGCCCTAGATCCTAGTAATATAGGTGTCAATTGCACAAGTCATAGGGACTTGTACAATGCGTATCCTTTTGCCTTCTATGGCGCAACGGATTGGGGCAACCCACGTGGTGGCGCAGGCACCCGCGATTAGCCCTTTGGGCTAGACCATGACAATTATACAAGTCACCTAAGGTCTTAGGTTTAAATCGGCTACATGCAAAAAGGTCATAAGGCATGACAGGGTTTTTCCTAGGCTTATAGGGGAAAAAGAGCGGCCCTAAGGGATGTGCGGTATTACTAGCTAATTAGGAGAAGAGAAGAGAGAAGAGGTCACGTAGGGAAGAAGCCTATGTGATGGTCTAGGGCTCTGGCCCTAGATCCTAGTAATATAGGTGTCAATTGCACAAGTCATAGGGACTTGTACAATGCGTATCCTTTTGCCTTCTATGGCGCAACGGATTGGGGTAACCCACGTGGTGGCGCAGGCACCCGCGATTAGCCCTTTGGGCTAGACCATGACACTTAAGACTAATTAATTATAAGCACTAGATTAATTCTATTATCTAAATAATAAAGGAGGCCCTTTAAGAGAATAAGAAAAATAAGGCAAAGGCTAAGAAAAAACCGCTAAAGATAGCCTTAGCTTAGCTACCTAAGATTAATGCTACCTTATAGGAATAGATCTAGGAATAACTAGGGGCCTAAGTTTAATAGGAAGAGCTATAATAAGTTTAAAGTAAGCTTTCTAAAGCAAGCTTTATACTAAATATAATTATAAAGCTATAGGCTATAGTTAATTAATTATAGGATTTACTATACTTATAGGTTTACCTAAATAACCCTAAAGGGAAGCTTCTCCCTAGACTTATTAATATAGGTTCTTAAGGGAATGTAATTACTAAGAGCACTACTAGGCGTTTAGGGCTTAAGATCTATCCTATAAATATAATAAACACCATATTATTTTCGTTGAATAGGATTAAGATAATTAGGGAGGTCTAAACAAAGCTCTATCTAGGGAATATCTAAATACCTACTAACTTCTATATTAGTCTAGATTTAGTTAATATAAGCCTAATTCTAGGGATACTATTCTTTAGGCTATTATAAATATAGTTTAACTATTTAAGAAGTAGCAAGCTCTTTGCTTAGTATTGCTTTAGGGATATAGTTATTATCTTAAGGGTTATAAGGAGCATTTAGTAGTAATACACTAGTAGTTAACTAGCCTAGTAACCTATAATTAATATTATTATATTTAGCTATCCTATAGTTAAGGAAGAGAAGGATTAAATAGTTTATAAAGAACTAAAAGTAAAACTAAATAAGAATAAGTAGCTAGTCCCTATTATAACTAAGGAGGGAATAGGTATCCTATAGGAAGTGGTTTAGGATATAATAATAAACCACTCCTAATAACTTAAAGCGGTTATAGAGGATTTCTAACCCCTATAGTAACTAAAACCACCTAATCTTATAATAAATATAATATATAAACGCAAAGCTAATAAGATTTATTTACGTAATAATATACCTTCTAATAGGTTAACCCTAGAAGGAGACCTAAAATAGAAGATAAAGAAATAGGAAGAAGTAAAGTTATATTTAAATACATTTAGAAAGTATAGCGAGTTTATTACTAGGCGATTTAGCAAAAACCCTTAAGGTTTTAGAATAACCTAGGAATAATTAAATTAGATAGTTAAAGGGGTATAAGAATATCTAATATAAAAAGAAGTTAATATTTTTAAAGAAATCCTTTATAACTAAGAAGTAGCGCTAGCGTAGGACTTATTAAAATATAGGAAAGTTAACTTACTAGTTACACTACTATAGGTTATAAAGGTTATTAAGTATAAGGCATAGTAAGCTAGTTTTATCCTAATACCTCTTAGGTTATAAGGAAGACTAGTTAATTTACTAAAGAAAAAGCTAAAATATAGATACCTAGAGAAAAGCTATAGCTTCTATAGGAATCTATATTTCCTTATTATAAAGAAGGATAAAGGGATTTGCCTAATCCTATTAGCTACTAAATATAATAAAGTAATAATATAAGACACTCTAATTCCCTAAGGAGCAAAGGCATTTAGTAAGAGCTTTGTAATATATAAAATTTTATCTATTATTAATTTGCTATTAGGATATAACTAAGTAAAACTAGTAGAAAGAAGTAAGGATATAACTATAATCTTTACTATAATTAGGCTTTTATAGCTTTACTACCTACTATAAGGAGCTACTAATTTAGTAGCTTAATTTATTAGAATTATAAAGTAAATCCTATTTAACTTAATCCCTAAAATTTGCGCGCTATTCCTAGATAATATTATAGTTAAAGGCCTAACTATAATATATAATAAGGAGGAAGTTATGCCTAGAGTGCGTAGATATATACTAGAGCATTTAATTAACATTAATAAAGTTCTAGTTAATATTAAACTCTTTAGTTACATAGCTTTAGTATTAAAATTAAAGTTTTACTAAAAGTTAGTAAAAATTATAGGGTTTATATGTAAGATAAATAGATAGAAACTAACTAAAGTAAAAATAATAAAAATCCTAGAATAGATAGTTTGCTAGGACCTATCTAAGGTATGTTCCTTTATTAGACTAATAGGAGTTTACTATATCTAGGTAAAGCACTATATATAAAAGGCAAAGCTACTAGTAATTTTACTTAGGAAGAAGATAAAATAGGTATAGGGGCTAGAATAGTAAGAAGCTATAGATATCTTAAAAAAGGCAATAACTATAGCCCTAATCCTTATTTTACTTAATCTAGGACTAGGTTTTAGGGAAATTATCCTTATAGTTAACGTAAGCCTGCTTAGATAGGGGGCTACACTACTGCAAATAGTTAAGGGTAAACGCTACCCTATTTAATATAAAAGCAACACCTAGACTATTGCTAAAGCTAAGTATAATATAACTAAGCAAGAATGCTAGGTAGTTATCTACGCATTACAAAGGCTATGAATTTATCTCTATAAAGTCCCTTTTACACTAAAGACAGATTTATAGGTCCTTAAATACTAGCTTAATAGCACTATTAATAATATACCTAGAGCCCTTATTACATAGTGGATTAGTTATATACTACTCTTTAATTTTTCTATATAATATATTTGTAGCAAAAAGAACTAAATTATAGACACTTTATCTAGAAAGGGTCCTAGACTATTAGATTAATTAGATTAAGAGGTTAAAGGGGATATTAAAGACTTTATTAATCTATACCTAAATAGCGTTAAGATTAAAGAAGGTAGTAAGAAAGATTACTTAGGTAAGATATACTAAGTAATTAATTTCTTATTAACCCTCTAGAGACTAATTAATCTTAGTGTAGGAGACTATAGGAAGCTATAAAATAAAGCTAAAAAGTTCTTTCTAGAAAATAGTTACCTTTAGAAAAGACTAATAGGAATTATAAAGAGACTAGCGTTAGTTATTAATATACCTAAGTAATAACGCGTAATAGTTAAGGTAATTTATAAGGAGCTTAGCTATAAAGGTATTAAGGTAGTGTTCTAAGTAATAAAGCAGTAATATTAGTGAAAAGGACTCTAGAATATAACTTAAGAGATATTAACTTACTATAAGATATGCTAGAAGTTCACGCCCTAGTAGCCTTAAGAACTATTAGTGCTAGTTACGCTAGGGAACCTAATAAGTAAGATTTATATTAATACTTAGCACCTTTTACTTAATTATAAATATAAGTATCTCTTAGAAGTAAGATATAACCTAATAGGCTAGGTAAAGGCTATGCTAGTCTAAAACATAACTATAGTAGTAATTAGGAAGTTCCTCTTATCTCTAATTAGTAGGTTTAGCCTTTTCTAATTTATAGTCTATAATAAAGAACCTAAAATGCAAGGAAATCTTAAAGAAGCACTAGTAAATATTAGAATTATAGGCATCTAAATGTCTAGGTATAACCTAAAAGCAAACTCCCTTATTAAAGCTAGACACTAGTCTCTTATATTTACTTTAGCAAAGTTAGGGGGATTAAATAGTTAATAGGTAAAGCACCTTAATAAAGCCCTTCTTATAGACTACACTACTATTTATAAATTATATAGGAAGTCTGCCTTTTATTTAATCTATAGATAGGAGCTAATCTTACTACTAGAAGTTAAATTCCTAACCTAGAGGCTAATTAACTAGGATATAGTTACTACTAGCTAGGACCTATTTAAAGTAAGAGTATAAATGCTTAAAAGGAAGGCAAAGAATATTAAGAAAGCGAAGAAAAAGGTATTTAACTTTAGGAAGTGACTTATAAGATAAACTAATAAGAATTAGGCTATCTCTCTAAGGAAGGATTAATTAAAACTAGAAGACCTTATGCTAGTATATAATATTAGGAGAAATATTAATATATTTATAATAAAGAAGCTTATAATAAGATAAAATAGGCCCTTTTAAATTTATAAGTAAGTGCTAATCTCTAGGGCCTACTATTTATAAACACTAGATAGAGTCTATCTTATAAAAATAATCTTAGGGGACTATATTAAGAAGTTTGTCCTAGATTTAGAAGGTTAGTAGACTTTAACTATAGATAGATAGCTATATACTCTATAATAAAGCTAAATAAAGGAAGAGGGTAGTAATTATAACTAAGAAGTCTTAATAATTATACTAGCAGTATCCTAGCATAATATATTAGATTAAATAGTTAATAATAAACAGGTTAAACTTCTACCTTAGAGAAGTCTATACTAAGGGATTAAGGTCTAACTACCCCTCCTTATAGCTAAGCAAAAACAAGAATATAAGGTATACCCTTAGACACACTAATATATGCATAGATTAAAAGAATATTCCCTTTATTCTCTTGCTATTTTTTTTTTCTTTCCCTTTTTATATGCTAAAGATTAAGTAATTAAGGTATAAATCTAATTTTACACTATATACCTAGCTTATTTTCCCTTTCTACCCCCTCTAGTATTTATAAATAGTTTAGAAAAGAAGGTAGCATATTAATTACTAAGTAAGGAGAGTTTTTAAGGTTAATAGTGTTTAAGTTAAGTAAAAGAGCTTTTACTACCTTAGTAAACTACTCTTTTCCTAAGAAAGAAGTAAGAGCTTACTCTTAGGAAGATCTAGTGTAATACCCTAATGTAAAACGCTATTTATAGCTTACTATATAAGATCTATTCTAGATATAGTTACTACATATGCTATTACTAACCCTAGAGAGTAAGATATATCTATAAAAAGGGAAGTATATATGCTTATTAAAGAAGGTAATATATTAAATATATAAGTTTAAGCAATAGGTATAGAATATACTATTTAATCTACTAAATATAGACACTAGCAAAGCTTAATAGCGTTTAGGATATTATAAGAGGGCATATAAAAAGTACCTATTAGAATAAGCTATCTTAGTAAGTATAAGAACTAGAGAATAATAATTATTTTTAATAGTAAGGGCTAAAGCACTATCTAATTTAATATAGCTTTATATAAATTCCTTTAATAATTTAGTCCCTTTTATAGTCTTAATAAGATAAGGAGATGCTCCCTCTAGGGGATTCTTAGATAGATAGAGAGAAATCTCTATATATAATAAAATACTACTAGTGCTAATATTAATCCCGCTTTAAACCTAGAAGGCAAAAAGGAACTTATACTATAAAATAGAAGCTATTAGCGTTAACTTAGAAATAAGATTAAATAATCTATATAAGACTAATATAGTCTTTTCTAAAAAAAGATAGGAAAAACTTAGTATAGTTAGACTAGTCTATAGTCTTTATTACTAAAAGCTTGCCTTTAGGGACACTTACCCTTATAATAGTAGTAATATTAGGGAGCTTTTAATAAGTTATATTAAGAAATTTAGCTATAATTAATTAGTTAGGAGATAAAGTAAGAGATAGTAAGGCTAGGTATATAAAGAGAAGGAGTAAAAGAGGGTTAAAAAGTCTTAAGTTATAAGATAACACCTATAATAGGCATTAATAACTAATAAGCAAGTGGCTACCTATAAGTGACTTATAATACTAAAAGTCTAAATTATAGGAGCCACTTAATCCTAATAGATAGCTACCTTATAAGGGTAACTAGTGCTACTTACTAATAACCGCCCCTAGATCTAGAAAAAAGCATAAAAAAAGAGGTTAGGACTATAGGAACTATTTAATCTAACTTACTTCTTACACTAGCATACTTACTTCTTACACTAGTATATATTTTCCTAACTCTTAAAATCTTTAACCTTACTATCCCTTACCTATTTTCTCTTATTTCTCCCTTTTCTCTAGCTATATTAAGCTAAAACTAATAAATATTATTTAATCTTACCTAGAAAATAGAGTAGTATAAGCAGTCTATTATAAATAAAGGAGATTACACTAAGGTTAATAGTAACACTATTACTTACTTCCCTTATAGCAAATGTCTTACTATATACTATATTTATATTTTAATAAATAGGATAGAAAACTCCTTTTTTAAAGAGAGAGAGGGAGACACTATTAAGGTTAACCTAGCTAATCTCTATAGATAGTAGCTACCTTTATTTTACTTATAGAGAGACTAGCTATAGCCTTTATTAAGGTTTAAAGTCTATTAAGATAGTAATAATTTTAATCTAGTAATACTAATTAGACTAGGCTAGACTGCCGCATAATAGCGTGGTTATTTAATAGATATTTATAAATTCCTAAAAAAGGCTTGTAAAATACTAAGCAAGGACTAGCTTAATTAGTTTAAGCTAATAGTAATAGGGAAGATTATAGAATAAGGTCTTAAAGTAATAGTAGTAGTGTTACTATAAGCATTTAAAATTAATAATATAGAAGACTTTAACGTAAAAACATTATAAAGATTAATTAGTTTAAAGGCTAAAAGGCTTTATACTACCTATTAGCCTATTAATATTAAGTATAGCATTAAGTATAACCCTATTAACCTTCACTTAGATATAAGCAATTAGTGCCTTATTATAAGGTTTGCTTACTTTATAAATTACTAGACTGCCTTTATATTTAATAGAAAGCAAGGATACCTATACTATTTTAATAGCATAGATAAAGGAAGAATAACCTATTTTATAGACTTTATAGGTAGGTAGGGATAGATTATGTAACTTATAAACTATCCCTATGATTTTAAGGCAATTATAGTTCTAGCAATAAAGTAGAAAGGAAACTAGGAATGCGAATATGTATACCTAGGGTTTCTTCTCTAGATAATTTACTACTAAGTTAGTTACTAAGTACTTAATCTAATTATAAAGGACTAGAACACACTAAATAAGTATAACATTAAGCTTAAATAATTACATACTTTTAGTGGGGATTTTATTATTAGTTAATAGTTTAAGTTATATCTTAAGGATTAGTTAATATCTAATAATATCCTAGACCTAAAATATAGCTATAGTAAAGCACTTAAGAGAACTATTAGGGTGCTATAAGATATAGCTATAAATAAGCTTATAATAGGAGATTAGTTCCTAAGGGAATTAGGGTACTAGAAAGATTTTAACCTTTAATATCTAGTATAAAATATAATAAAGTGCTTAATACTACGCTTTGTAACCTAGATAGTTAGTGGAGGGTTGCCTATTAGCATAGCGGTAATGCCCTAGAAACTTTAGATTACTAATAGGAATTGCCTAATTAAATAGTATACTAATATAGCATAAAATAATAATCTCTGCGTTTAGGACTTTTAGTAATCTATAGCCCGCGTTTTCACTAATAACCCTAAGGTCTTTAATATTAGCATATAAGAGGTGCTATAAGATTAAGAAAGACAAATATAATAGGAAGCTAAAGATAAACCGCCCTTAATTAATATAGAAGAATAGAGATTATTGAAAATTGGAAGGGAATCTAGCTAGAGGGATAGGAAGACCTCCCTACTAGATTCTGATGCGGCGGCTTCTAGATTCACTAGATTATAGCGTATTCTGCAAGATAGAGAGCTTTGATAGTTAAATACAGTTGATTCCTAGCTAAACGGACAGTCTAACGAGCAATAAGAGGATTTCTAGTCCCCTTATAGACCTACCGACCGTATCGAAGGATCTAGGTCGCTAGAGAGGTCTTAGGAGCTACTTTTTATTTTCCGCAAAACTCATTTGTATGGGAAAAATAAAAAATCGACTCACGGCCATATAAACTAGCTGCCCAGGTAGTCTAACTAAGTATTTTAATAGACAACCCTATTAACAAAATATACCATTAAATCCAGAAAAAATCAAGGATTCGAACAGTATACGTCAGCCTTTTATACAACTACTAGTTGCCTAGTTATAGTCAATTTTAGCTTCCCTATAGGGTAACCTAGTCGGCTTAGTTATACAAGCCCGTGGGTTAGTTGTGGGAACGCAAGTCACAACAGACGCTGCAAGCAACGCTCGTAACCAACGTTGCAACAACGCAACAAGGCAACTAGTGGGCCTATAAAATAGTGCTATAAATAGCATTATTTTAACACTCCCTCTAGAAAAGTATGAGGTAACTAATTCAATACCTAGACTTAGCTCTTTAATAGATATCTAAGTTAACCATAAATTCAATAATAAATCCAATAACTTTTAAACTAAAAACAACAGTAAAATCGATAACTTTTAGGCGTAATTCCAATGTTTTTGTTGATTTTTCGGTTTTTCGACTTTTTAGTTGATTTTGTTGGTTTAGATTAAGCCTTTGTATTCGTAAGGCCTAATAGTTGGATAAATTGTTAAAATTTATCATTAGGCAGGGGCTTAGTTAAACCATCTGCAGGCATCTCTTTAGTGTTAATGTAGATAACCTTAGCTATACCCTTCTGTACCTTTTCTCTAGTATAGTTGAATTTTAGCAGGGTATGCTTTGTTCTGCTATGAAGAGCAGGGTTATTAGCGGTTGTAATAGCGCCTTAGTTATCACTAAAAATCAGTACTAGAGGTGCTATAGGCAGCTTTATCTCTTTAAAGAGACCATAAAGCCACTCTAGCTCCCTAATAGCTTCACATAAGGCATCAGATTCAGCCTCTAATGTTAATAAAGCTATCGTAGTTGCTTTCTTCGATTTCTAGCTAATAGGTCCTTTAGCTAGCTTATAGAGATAAGCATAGGTTGATTTAGAGGACTTATCACCCGCGAAGTCGCTATCACAGAAGCCAATAAGGGTTGCAGAAGCTATAGCAGCTTTAGACCTTCTATAAGTTATAGAATAACCCATAGAGCCTAAAAGGTACCTAAGCAGATGTTTAGAAGCATTAAGATGCTCTATAAACAGCTTAGCTAGCGCTGTGGAAAGCCACTAAACCAGAAAGGCAATATTAGGTCTTATAAGAAGCATTAGGTACATAATAGTCCCTATAATACTCTAATATAGCTTGTGATTAAGGGGGGAAAGAGGTTTAGTTAGGTAGTCTACCTGTTTTATAATTCCAGGTTGTAGAGGAATTTTAACAGGTCTAGCATCTTTTATATTAAATCTTTCTAGGGCTTCAGAAATGTACTAGGACTAGTGGATAGTTAGGGTCCCTTTCTTTCGATTTCTAGTGATTTAAACGCCTAAGAAAAATTCTGCTGGCCCACGATCTTCTATAGGATAAGCTTTATAAAGTAGCTTCTTTAGCCTATTAATATAAGCTAGATCCAGTCCTATTAGAAGGCAGTTATCCACATAAGTCGCTATATATGTAGATGTAGTTAGGTTGAAGAAGACGGCTAGGTCGGATATAAGGGGTTAAAAGCCTAGCTTCCGAAGAAGGTCCTTTAAAACCTGCTGCCACTCTCTAGAGCTCTGTTTTAATCCATATAAAGCTTTTTATAGGAAAATAACCTGCTTTTAAGAGGGTTTGTAGCTATACTTCTTAAGTAACTTAGCTACTTTAGGTGTAGAAGACTTAGCAAACTTAGTAAATCCATCAGGTATTTGCATATAGATAGATTCCTTTAGTGGACTGTTTAGAAAGGCCCCTATAAAATTAACCTATTTAACTTCCCAGTTATTACAAGCCGCTAGGGCTAGTAAAATCCGCTAACTAGGGGGAATGCTAGTTGCAGCGTAGGTTTTAATATAATCTTGACCTTCTATCTGTATAAACCCTTTAGTAACAAGTCAGGCCTTGTACTTTAGAGGATTATTTTCTTTATCCTTTTTAAGCTTATAAATAAGCCTATTCTTTAGAACCCTCTGGCCCTTAGGAATTTGGTCTATCCCTATAAATTTGAAGGTTCTAGCAGTTAGAAGCTGTTTAAATTCGTTGAAAGTTGCATCTATCTATTTTCGACTATCCTTGCTTTTTAAAGCTTGTTTCTAGGTCTTAGGGGTATCCGAATTGTTGTTTTTAGTGGATAATTTAGCCCTTTGTTATGCCTTAAAGCATATCTCCTTGATGTATGAAGATATATTAAAATTATTAATATCCATAGAATTAGAATTAATTAAAGAATCTAAATCTGAAAACGGTTTTTCGATAGCTCCCTTATTGGGGGCGCTAGAGCTAGGGCTCTCTAGGGGTAGCGCTAGAGGCGTTACAGGCGCTGTCGTGGGCGCTGTATCGGTCGCCCTGGGGGCTGTTGGTACAGGCGCTGCGGGCGCTGTGGGCGCTAAGCTTTTAGGAGGCTTTGGGTAACTATCCTAAACTTCTAGATTATCTCGTGAGATATTGGCTTCTCCCTCTAAAGGATTAGTCCCTAAAGGCTTAGGGGACCCTACAGAGCCTATATTCTCTATAATTTTAATAAAGCTAGTCTTTATGACTGACCTTTTAGAGGGAATATAAATAAGATAAACAGTAGAACCTAGAGTAGCTAGCAACCGACTAGGAATAGTCCTAGGGGCTAGCTTTTGAAGCTTAGATCTCTGCTCCGGAGGTATTAGGACCTCACAATAAGACCCTATAGCCCTAATTTTTGAGAAATCAGGCTTATAGGAAGTCTTAGGCTCTAAATTAGCTAGAAATAGCTGCTTAGGGGTTAAAGGTTTAGTTATATTAGCTGTGATATTAACTAATTCCACTATAGCTAGAAGGATATAAGACCATAGATATAAGGGCAGCTTAGACCACTAAAGTGTAGCCCTAAGCCCGTCAAGGATAACCCTAATAGCCCTCTTAACTAGCCCATTCTATTCGTGAATATAGGGGCAAGAGGTGCTAAAGCAAATTCCCTTAGAAGATAACTATGACTAAAGTTCGTTGTTAATTTCAGTACCTCCGTCGAAGTGAAGGTGCCTAGGATACGCGTTATATCGATTTTTCAGGGCCCTAAAGAAGCCCTTAATAGCTAAAGAAAGAGTTAAACCTTCTTTATTAGCTAATGAAAAGCACCATTTATACCGGGATTTTTGATTAATAAGTATAAGGACTGTGGCCTTCTTATTATGCGGTATAGGTTCGATTTTAACCGTATCTCCCTCTAAAATATCTAGAACTCTAGGGGGGTCCTAAATAGGTCGTTTAGTTAGTCTTCTAATAGCTTTAGATTGCATACAGGCTATGCAGTTGAAATCCTTTTCTTTAATGGCGGAAAAATTAGGGATCCCTTTAGCTAATTTCGATGATTTCTTTAGTAAAGGGAGGCCTATGTGGCCTAATTGAATATGCCAAAGAAGGGCTAAATCTAGTAACTTCTTATAACTAGAATCTAGCTTTTTAGGGCTATTATCCCCTAGCTCCCTCTGTTGCTAGGCCTCTTGAGAATCACAGGCCTCTGGGGGCAATAGACGGCCACTATTGTCACCTAAGTCATTAGGGTATGGACCTTCTAAACCCCCTATAGAAGGTGCCTGACTAGGAGGAGCTTCGGTGGGACATAGGGCTAAATCATTATCTTCTAGCTCTTCGATTCGTTGATATTCCTTGGGATTAAAAGCTGGTTGCGGAATTTGAACCTCTATAGGGTAGGAAAACCCTAACTTATTCTTATGAGCTCTTGGTTGTCGTTGCTGTTGTTGGTTGCAATATTAAGAGCCCATAAAGGAGAGGTGGGTTAAATGCTTACAGATTGTAGGAGTAGGTTGCCCCTTAATCTGTAGAAAAAAGCCGTGTTTAGCAGGTTCTAGTAACCCACAGGGGCTTTTATTGGCTAGGAATAGCTGGTCTTTAGCTAGATAACCTCCCTTTAGATAGTGAGATAACCCACTAACTAGGTTGGTATCTATGCCTGGGAAATATAGGGCATCTAGCAAAGCTAAAGGCCTATATTCTGGTGGATTTTTCTTGACCAGAACGTTGAAAACAGCTGTGCCTCTTCCTTTAGGAAAAATAGGTCCTCCTGCTGTAATTATAGCGCCGGTTTTACCTTTCTTTAGAGGTTTGAAGTCCCTAAAAGAAGCCCTATTATTACAAATGTAACAGGAAGAACCCATATTATACAAAAGGGAGTTTTTAACTACATCATTAGAGTAGCTAAAAGTAGGCTTGCTAGTAGTGTTACTAGTGGTACTAGAGGTATCCAAGTCAGACTTAGAATCACTACTATTATCACTGCTAGATTCATTAGAATCTAATTCTTTAACGTATCCCGTGGCTAGGGTGTAGCCTAAAGCAAAAGCAGCTTCTTTTCCTTTTTGTTTTTCCCTGTTGCTACTCTTTTTCTTCTTCTGCTTCTTTTTAGAGGCTTTAGAAGGGTTTAAATCCTTCTTATCCTGCTCTTTAGTGGCGTTAGAGTCCTTCTTAGGGTCAGGGTTAGAAGACTTCTTTTCCTAGTCCTTAGAATTTCCCTTATTATTAGAAGCCTTATAACTAAGTGCTTTAGCTATAGGGGAGGTTTTGTCCCTCTGTTCTTCTAATAAATCCGCTATAAGGAACTGTAAATTTAGGGTATTTACAGGCAGTCCTTGTGCCCTAGAAGCTCTAATAGTAAATCTTTGTCTCTTAGCCTAACTAGGAAAGGTCTGCTTTAATGCATTAATATAATGATTTACTTAATCAATAGGGGCGATCTCTACACTACAAAGTTGTAGTCTAGCTAGTAAATTATTAAAATTAGCATTAAAAGCCTCTAAAGATCCCTTATAACTTGAAAAGTTTAGGGAGTGGTAGCTAGCGTATAGTGTACCACGCTGGATTTCAGCACTCTGCGAATACTGCCTAATAAGGACTTTATAGGCTTCTTTGGGGGATTTTTGCTAACATATAGCAGCCTATGGTCTAGGTTGGCAGCTATCTCTTAATATCATTAAAAGAATAGCTTAGTCACAGTTAGCTAGATGGCCTGCTAGGCTTGGATTATCTATAAATTCAGGTAATCCTAGGGCTCTAAATTGTATGCTTAGGGCTTGCTTCCACTAATCATAGTTTTCAGGGCCTTTTAGCTTAGCTCCCTCTAGAATAGAGTGAACCTTCTTATTTAGTTCCTTTATAGCACCTGTGTTAAAGGCAGCTTATAAGTTACTAGAAGGTACGCTCGCAGAAGTAGTAGCTAGGTCTTCTTCTAGAACCTTAGTATTTTCTTCCTTAGGTCTATTAGAAGCCTAAAGACCTTGCATAACAGTTATGGTTTGCGTTAATTTCTCTAGAAGATTATTAATGCTAGCCTCGTTTTTAATACGATTTTCCTCGCTATGCCTAATAAAATCAGATAAGGTCTTGCCTTGTTGTTCAATTTGGCTCTGCATCTGTAGCTATAGAGCACTGGCCTGAACAGCTAGTTAACCTTCTATATCCATCCTACTAGGGTCCCCAGGGGGGCTAGAAGACCCCATAGCAGGGGCCTTACCCTTATAACTAGGTGGTGCCATCTTCTAAAAGTCCCTAAAAAAGGAAAAGAATCCCTGTGTAAAAGCTCCAAATTTGTTCCTGTTGCAAATAACGCGCGCTAGAAATTGCTTGTGTTACAATCTAGTCGCGTACGTAAATTGTGTGGCAGGGCCGTTTAAGAGGGCAGCCCTTAGGTCTAAAAAGTGGGTCTTCGGTATGCGCGGGCAGAAAAATGGCAGAGAGGGGTCTCCGAGAAAATTTTCTTAACACCAAGGATAGGAATCGTAGATAATAGGTATTACAGAAGCCATAACGCAACGCAACGTAATGTATAGTGCGTGTAACGTAATGTAATAGGTTAAAAAGCCTAGTATAGATATACTAGATGTCTAATGATTTCAAAGGATGCAGCGTATCTACTATTATAGATAATATCAAATGAAACGGTCGCAGTAGTGAATAGGATCACTAAAAAGGTTGTGGTTGTAACTAGGTAGTTACAGGTTGCAATGTGGTGGTTGCGGGTTGCGGCTGTAGTTGATTTTCAACACCAAAGGTCTGATGTTACGATGCGTGGTACTAGTAAATGAAGAGCTTTAAATTCTAGTGGTTTCCTTCGTAATCTTAAGAGCCCACAGGTATAGTAGGTAGTAACTGTACCCAAAATCAAGCAGTAATCGCAGTAGAATAACGCAGTAATATAGTAATCTATAGGCCTTCCAGGCTCATAACCTATTGAAAATTAGAAGGGAATCTAGCTAGAGGGATAGGAAGACCTCCCTACTAGATTCTAATGCGGCGGCTTCTAGATTCACTAGATTATAGCGTATTCTGCAAGATAGAGAGCTTTAATAGTTAAATACAGTTGATTCCTAGCTAAACGGATAGTCTAACAAGCAATGAGAGGATTTCTAGTCCCCTCATAGACCTACCGACCGTATCAAAGGATCTAGGTCGCTAGAGAGGTCTTAGGAGCTACTTTTTATTTTCCGCAAAACTCATTTGTATGGGAAAAATAAAAAATCGACTCACGGCCATATAAACTAGCTGCCTAGGTAGTCTAACTAAGTATTTTAATAGACAACCCTATTAACAAAATATACCATTAAATCCAGAAAAAATCAAGGATTCGAACAGTATACGTCAGCCTTTTATACGACTACTAGTTGCCTAGTTACAGTCGATTTCAGCTTCCCTATAGGGTAACCTAGTCGGCTTAGTCATACAAGCCCGTGGGTTGGTTATGGGAACGCAAGTCACAACAGACGCTGCAAGCAACGCTCGTAACCAACGTTGCAACAACGCAACAAGGCAACTAGTGGGCCTATAAAATAGTGCTATAAATAGCATTATTTTAACAGAGATTAAGTGGAAGGAAAAGTTATCGGACGTCACTTACACCTACTAACGTCGTCCATATACGCGTCTGTAGTACCACCTAGTTTGGTGCCTTGCGGAACGTGGGCTAAGATTATTAAAGCTTATTAGTAAGAAAGGAAGCGCGCTTAAGGATTAATTAATTAGTGTAAGAACCGTAAAAAGAGAGTAACTTAATAAGAAGCTAAATAACTTATAATCTGCACTCCCTTACTAGTGTCACTAACTATATAACCTTAAACGCTAAAGACACTAAAACTCTCTTAAAAGATAAGGAACTTAGGTCTCTAGCTAGGGAGGTATTATATAGATTTTTTTTTCTTTCTCTCTTTTCTTCCCTTTTCTCTTTCTTTCTCTTTCTTTTCTTTTACTCTTTTTCCCTTTTTCCTTCCTTATTTACCTCTCCCTTTACTTAAATATACTAGATTAAATAATACCCTTCTTTAGCATTAGGCATTAGTTACTAACCACACTTATAGGGCACTTTAGTTATTAGTGTGTATGCTTAGTTAGGGATAACTAGTGCATACCTAGGGAGGTGTTATATGCTATAAGATACACGCCTAGAAAACACGTGATTATAATAATAAGCGCTAGGGATTATTAAGATAGATAATATAATAAGGGATAATAATATTAGTTATCTAAGTAAGGGGACTATTTAATCTATAAAGAGACTGCCTATAGCTAGATTTTTTTCGCGGATATATATAATAAGATTCTTATTTTTAACCCTTAAGTTTTACTAAGTTTTATTAAGAAAATACCTAAGCTTATAATAAGATAAACTAAGATTATTTCCTCTTATTTAATTAAGATAGCACTTCTAATTTAACAGACTATTTAATCTAGAGTATCTCTATATAACGAGATATCTCTAGCCATTATTGTGATTAATATTGTTAAGATAATTAACCCCTCTTGTTATGTGTAGGCTATAGCGCTACTTGCAACCGTGGGCTAGCATCGTGTCTTTTGGGGTGATGTTTTCCGCTTGACAAATTAGCTTAGTCATATAAGCCCGTGGGTTAGTTATGGGAACGCAAGTCATAACAAACAACGCTGCAAGCAACGCTCGTAACTAACGTTGCAATAACGCAATAAGGCAACTAGTAGGCCTATAAAATAGTGCTATAAATAGCATTATTTTAACACTCCCTCTAGAAAAGTATAAGGTAACTAATTCAATACCTAGACTTAGCTCTTTAATAGATATCTAAGTTAACCATAAATTTAACAATAAATCCAATAACTTTTAAACTAAAAACAGCAAAATCAATAACTTTTAGGCGTAATTCCAGTGTTTTTGTTGATTTTCGGGTTTTTTAACTTTTTAGTTAATTTTGTTAGTTTAGATTAAGCCTTTGTATTTGTAAGGCCTAATAGTTAGATAAATTATTGAAATTTATTATTAGGCAGGGGTTTAGTTAAACTATCTGCAGGCATCTCTTTAGTGTTAATGTAGATAACCTTAGCTATACCTTTCTATACCTTTTCTCTAGTATAGTTAAATTTTAGTAAGATATGCTTTATTCTGCTATAAAGAGCAGGGTTATTAGCAGTTATAATAGCGCCTTAGTTATCACTAAAAATTAGTACTAGAGGTGCTATAGGTAGCTTTATCTCTTTAAAGAGACTATAAAGCCACTCTAGCTTCCTAATAGCTTTATATAAGGCATTAGATTTAGCCTCTAATATAGATAAAGCTATTGTAGTTACTTTCTTTAATTTCTAGCTAATAGGTCCTTTAGCTAGCTTATAGAGATATGCGTAGGTTAATTTAGAGGACTTATTACCCACGAAGTCACTGTTATAGAAGCTAATAAGGGTTGTAGAAGCTGTAACAGTAGATTTAAACCTTCTATAAGTTATACCTATAGAGCCTAAAAGGTACCTAAGCAAATGTTTAGAAGCATTAAGGTGCTCTATAAATAGCTTAGATAGCGCTATAGAAAGCCACTAAACTAGAAAGGCAATATTAGGTCTTATAAGGAGCATTAGGTATATAATAGTCCCTATAATACTCTAATATACCTTGTGATTAGGGGGGGAAAGAGGTTTAGTTAGGTAGTCTACCTGTTTTATAATTCTAGGTTATAGAGGAATTTTAATAGGTCTAGTATCCTTTATATTAAATCTTTCTAGGGCTTTAGAAATATACTAGGACTAGTGGATAGTTAGGGTCCCTTTCTTTTAATTTCTAGTGATTTAAATGCCTAGGAAAAATTTAGCTAGCCTATGGTTTTCTATAGGATAAACTTTATAACGTAGCTTTTTTAGCCTATTAATATAAGCTAGATCTAGTCCTATTAGAAGGCAGTTATTCACATAAGTCACTATATATGTAAATATAGTTAGGTTAAAGAAGACAGCTAGGTTAGATATAAGGGGTTAAAAGCCTAGCTTCTAAAGAAGGTCCTTTAAAACCTGCTACCACTCTCTAGAGCTCTGTTTTAATCTATATAAAGCTTTTTGTAGGAAAATAACCTGCTTTTAAGAGGGTTTATAGCTATACTTCTTAAGTAACTTAGCTATATTAGGTGTAAAAGACTTAGTAAACTTAGTAAATCCATTAGGTATTTGCATATAGATAGATTCCTTTAGTAGACTGTTTAAAAAGGCCCCTATAAAATTAACCTATTTAACTTCCTAGTTATTATAAGCCACTAGGGCTAGTAAAATCCGCTAACTAGGGGGAATGCTAGTTATAGCGTAGGTTTTGATATAATCTTAACCTTCTATCTACATAAACCCTTTATCAACGAGTTAGGCCTTATACTTTAGAGGATTATTTTCTTTATCCTTTTTAAGCTTATAAACAAGCCTATTCTTTAGAACCCTCTAGCCCTTAGGAATTTAGTCTATCCCTATAAATTTAAAGGTTCTAGCAGCTAGAAGCTATTTAAACTTGTTAAAAGTTATATCTATCTATTTTTAACTATCCTTGCTTTTTAAAGCTTGTTTCTAGGTCTTAGGGGTATCCAAATCGTTGTTATTAGTAAATAATTTAGCCCTTTATTATGCCTTAAAGCATATCTCCTTAACATATAAAGATATATTAAAATTATTAATATCCATAGAATTAGAATTAATTAAAGAATCTAAATCTAAAAACGGTTTTATAATAGCACCCTTATTAGGGGCGCTAGAGCTAGGGCTCTCTAGGGGTAGCGCTAGAGGCATTACAGGCGCTGTTACAGGCGCTGTATTAGTTGCCCTAGGGACTATTAGTATAGGCGCTGCGGGCGCTGCGGGCGCTAGGCTTTTAGGCTTTAGATAACTATCCTAAACTTCTAGATTATCTCGTGAGATATTAGCTTCTCCCTCTAAAGGATTAGTCCCTAAAGGCTTAGGGGACCCTATAGAGCCTATATCCTCTATAATTTTAATAAAGCTAGTCTTTATAACTAACCTTTTAGAGGGAATATAAACAAGATAAATAGTAGAACCTAGAGTAGCTAGTAACTAACTAGGAATAGTCCTAGGGGCTAGCTTTTAAAGCTTAGATCTTTGCTCTAGAGGTATTAGAACCTTATAATAAGACCCTATAGCCCTAATCTTTAAGAAATCAGGCTTATAGGAAGTCTTAGGCTCTAAATCAGCTAGAAATAGCTGCTTAGGGGTTAAAGGTTTAGTTATATTAGCTATAATATTAACTAATTTCACTATAGCTAGAAGGATATAAGACTATAGATATAAGGGTAGCTTAGACCACTAAAGTGTAGCCCTAAGCTAGTCTAGGATAACCCTAATAGCCCTCTTAACTAGCCTATTCTGTTTATAAATATAGGGGCAAGAGGTGCTAAAGTAAGTTCCTTTAGAAGATAACTATAACTAAAGTTTGTTATTAATTTTAGTACCTCCGTTAAAGTGAAGGTACCTTAGATACGCGTTATATTGGTTTTTTAGGGCTCTAAAGAAGCCCTTAATAGCTAAAGAAAGGGTTAAACCTACTTTATTAGCTAATAAAAAGCACTATTTATACCAGGATTTTTAATTAATAAGAATAAGGACTACTGCCTTCTTATTATGCAGTATAGGTTTAATTTTAACTATATCTCCCTCTAGAATATCTAGAACTCTAGGGGGGTCCTAAATAGGTTATTTAGTTAGTCTTCTAATAGCTTTAGATTACATATAGGCTATGCAGTTAAAATCCTTTTCTTTAACGGCAGAAAAATTAGGAATCCCTTTAGCTAATTTTAATGACTTCTTTAGTAAAGGGAGGCCTATATAGCCTAGTTAAATATGCTAAAGAAGGGCTAAATCTAGTAACTTCTTATAACTAGAATCTAGCTTTTTAGGGCTATTATCCCCTAGCTCCCTCTGTTACTAGGCCTCTTAAGAATCACAGGCGTCTAAGGGCAGTAGATAGCCACTATTATCACCTAAGTTATTAGGGTATAGACCTTCTAAACCCCCTATAGAAGATACCTAACTAGGAGCTTCGGTGGGATATAGGGCTAAATCATTATCTTCTAGCTCTTTGATTTATTAATATTCCTTAGGATTAAAGGCTAGTTGCGGAATTTAAACCTCTATAGGGTAGGAAAACCCTAATTTAGTCTTATAAGCTCTTAGTTATCGTTTTTAGTTATAATATTAAGAGCCTATAAAGGAGAGGTGGGTTAAATGCTTATAGATTATAGGAGTAGGTTGCCCCTTAATCTATAGAAAAAAGCTATGTTTAGTAGGTTCTAGTAACCCACAGGGGCTTTTATTAGCTAGGAATAGCTAGTCTTTAGCTAGATAACCTCCCTTTAGATAGTGAGATAACTCACTAACTAGGTTAGTATCTGTTAAAATAATGCTATTTATAGCACTATTTTATAGGCCCACTAGTTGCCTTGTTGCGTTGTTGCAACGTTGGTTACGAGCGTTGCTTGCAGCGTCTGTTGTGACTTGCGTTCCCACAACCAACCCACGGGCTTGTATGACTAAGCCGACTAGGTTACCCTATAGGGAAGCTGAAATCGACTGTAACTAGGCAACTAGTAGTCGTATAAAAGGCTGACGTATACTGTTCGAATCCTTGATTTTTTCTGGATTTAATGGTATATTTTGTTAATAGGGTTGTCTATTAAAATACTTAGTTAGACTACCTGGGTAGCTAGTTTATATGGCCGTAAGTCGATTTTTTATTTTTCCTATACAAATGAGTTTTGCGGAAAATAAAAAGTAGCTCCTAAGACCTCTCTAGCAACCTAGATCCTTTGATATAGTCAGTAGGTCTATGAGGGGACTAGAAATCCTCTTATTGCTCGTTAGACTGTCCGTTTAGCTAGGAATTAACTGTATTTAACTATTAAAGCTCTCTATCTTGCAGAATACGCTATAATCTAGTGAATCTAGAAGCCGCCGCATTAGAATCTAGTAGGGAGGTCTTCCTATCCCTCTAGCTAGATTCCCTTCTAATTTTCAATAGGTTATAAGCCCGGAAGGCCTATAGATTACTATATTACTGCGTTATTCTACTGTGATTACTGCTTGATTTTAGGTATAGTTACTACCTACTATACCTATAGGCTCTTAAGATTACAAAGGAAACCACTAGAATTTAAAGCTCTTCATTTACTAGTACCACGCATCGCAATATCAGACCTTTGGTGTTAAAAATTAACTACAGCCGCAACCCGCAACCACCACATTGCAACCTGTAACTACCTAGTTATAACCACAACCTTTTTAGTGATCCTATTCACTACTGCGACCGTTTTATTTAATATTATCTACAATAGTAGATACGCTGCATCCTTTGAAATCATTAGATATCTAGTATATCTATACTAGGCTTTTTGACCTATTATATTACGTTACACGCACTATATATTACGTTGTGTTGCGTTGTGGCTTCTGTAATACCTATTATCTACGATTCCTATCCTTGGTGTTGAGAAAATTTTCTCAGAGACCCCTCTCTGCCATTTTTCTGCCCGCGCATACCGAAGACCCACTTTTTAGACCTAAGGGCTGCCCTCTTAAACGGCCCCGCCACACAATTTACGTACGCGACTAGATTGTAACACAAGCAATTTCTAGCGCGCGTTATTTGCAACAGGAACAAATTTGGAGCTTTTACACAGGGATTCTTTTCCTTTTTTAGGGACTTTTAGAAGATGGCACCACCTAGTTATAAGGGTAAGGCCCCTGCTATGGGGTCTTCTAGCCCCCCTGGGGACCCTAGTAGGATAGATATAGAAGGTTAACTAGCTATTTAGGCCAGTGCTCTATAGCTATAGATGCAGAGCCAAATTGAATAACAAGGCAAGACCTTATCTAATTTTATTAGGCATAGCGAGGAAAATTATATTAAAAACGAGGCTAGCATTAATGATCTTCTAGAGAAATTAACGCAAACCATGACTATTATGCAAGGTCTTTAGGCTTCTAATAGACCTAAGGAAGAAAATACTAAGGTTCTAAAAGAAGACCTAGCTACTACTTTTGCGAGCGTACCTTCTAGTAACTTATAAGCTGCCTTTAACATAGGTGCTATAAAGGAACTAAATAAGAAGGTTCACTCTATTCCAGAGGGAGCTAAGCTAAAAGGCCCTGAAAACTATGATCAGTGGAAGTAAGCCCTAAGCATACAATTTAGAGCCCTAGGATTACCTGAATTTATAGATAATCCAAGCCTAGCAGGCTATCTAGCTAACTGTGACTAAGCTATTCTTTTAATGATATTAAGAGATAGCTGCTAACCTAGACCACAGGCTGCTATATGTTAGCAAAAATCCCCTAAAGAAGCCTATAAAGTCCTTATTAGGTAGTATTCGCAGAGTGCTAAAATCTAGCGTGGTACACTATACGCTAGCTACCACTCCCTAAACTTTTCAAGTTATAAGGGATCTTTAGAGGCTTTTAATGCTAATTTTAATAATTTACTAGCTAGACTATAACTTTGTAGTGTAGAGATCGCCCCTATTAATTAAGTAAATCATTATATTAATGCATTAAAGCAGACCTTTCCTAGTTAGGCTAAGAGACAAAGATTTACTATTAGAGCTTCTAGGGCATAAGGACTGCCTATAAATACCCTAAATTTACAGTTCCTTATGGCGGATTTATTAGAAGAACAGAGGGACAAAACCTCCCCTATAGCTAAAGCACTTAGTTATAAGGCTTCTAATAATAAGGGAAATTCTAAGGACTAGGAAAAGAAGTCTTCTAACCCTAACCCTAAGAAGGACTCTAACGCCACTAAAGAGCAGGATAAGAAGGATTTAAACCCTTCTAAAGCCTCTAAAAAGAAGCAGAAGAAGAAAAAGAGTAGTAACAGGGAAAAACAAAAAGGAAAAGAAGCTGCTTTTGCTTTAGGCTATACTCTAGCCACGGGATACGTTGAAGAATTAGATTCTGATGAATCTAGCAGTGATAATAGTAGTGATTCTAAGTCTAACTCGGATACCTCTAGTACCACTAGTAACACTACTAGCAAGCCTACTTTTAGCTACTCTAATAATGTAGTTAAAAACTCCCTTTTGTATGATACGGGTTCTTCCTGTCACATTTGTAATAATAGGGCTTCTTTTAGGGACTTCAAACCTCTAAAGAAAGGTGAAACTAGCGCTATAATTACAGCAGGAGGACCTATTTTTCCTAAAGGAAGAGGCATAGCTGTTTTCAACGTTCTGGTCAAGAAAAATCCACCAGAATATAGGCCTTTAGCTCTGCTAGATGCCCTATATTTCCTAGGCATAGATACTAACCTAGTTAGTGGGTTATCTCACTATCTAAAGGGAGGTTATCTAGCTAAAGACTAGCTATTCCTAGCCAATAAAAGCCCCTGTGGGTTACTAGAACCTGCTAAACACGGCTTTTTTCTACAGATTAAGGGGCAACCTACTCCTACAATCTATAAGCATTTAACCCACCTCTCCTTTATAGGCTCTTAATATTACAACCAACAACGGCAACAACAACCAAGAGCTTATAAGAACAAGTTAGGGTTTTCCTACCCTATAGAGGTTCAAATTCCGCAACTAGCTTTTAATCCCGAGGAATATCAACGAATTAAAGAGCTAGAAGACAATAATTTAGCCCTATGTCCCACTAAAGCTCCTCCTAGTCAGGCACCTTCTATAGGGGGTTTAGAAGGTCTATACCCTAATAACTTAGGTGACAATAGTGGTCGTCTATTGCCCCCAGAGGCCTGTGATTCTCAAGAGGCCTGGCAACAGAGGGAGCTAGGGGATAATAGCCCTGAAAAGCTAGATTCTAGTTACAAGAAGTTACTAGATTTAGCCCTTCTTTGGCATATTCGATTAGGCCACATAGGCCTCCCTTTACTAAAGAAATCATTAAAATTAGCTAAAGGGATCCCTAATTTTTCCGCCATTAAAGAAAAGGATTTCAACTGCATAGCCTGTATGCAATCTAAAGCTATTAGAAGACCGACTAAACGACCTATTCAGGACCCCCCTAGAGTTCTAGATATTTTAGAGGGAGATACGGTTAAAATCGAACCTATACCGCATAATAAGAAGGCCACAGTCCTTATACTTATTGATCGAAAATCCCGGTATAAATGGTGCTTTTCATTAGCTAATAAAGAAGGTTTAACTCTTTCTTTAGCTATTAAGGGCTTCTTTAGGGCCCTGAAAAATCGATATAACGCGTATCCTAGGCACCTTCACTTCGACGGAGGTACTGAAATTAACAACAAACTTTAGTCATAGTTATCTTCTAAGGGAATTTGCTTTAGCACCTCTTGCCCCTATATTCACGAACAGAATGGGCTAGTTAAGAGGGCTATTAGGGTTATCCTCAACTGGCTTAGGGCTACACTTTAGTGGTCTAAGCTGCCCTTATATCTATGGTCTTATATCCTTCTAGCTATAGTGGAATTAGTCAATATCACAGCTAATACGACTAAACCTTTAACCCCTAAGCAGCTATTTCTAGCTAATTTAGAGCCTAAGACTTCCTATAAGCCTGATTTCTCAAAAATTAGGGCTATAGGGTCTTATTATGAGGTCCTAATACCTCCGGAGCAGAGATCTAAGCTTCAAAAGCTAGCCCCTAGGACTATTCCTAGTCGGTTGCTAGCTACTCTAGGTTCTACTGTTTATCTTGTTTATATTCCCTCTAAAAGGTCAGTTATAAAGACTAGCTTTGTTAAAATTATAGAGGATATAGGCTCTGTAGGGTCCCCTAAGCCTTTAGGGACTAATCCTTTAGAGGGAGAAGCCGATATCTCACGAGATAATCTAGAAGTTTAGGATAGTTACCCAAAGCCTCCTGAAAGCTTAGCGCCCATAGCGCCCGCAGCGCCTATACCAACAGCCCCCCAGAGCGACCGATACAGCGCCCACGACAGCGCCTGCAACGCCTCTAGCGCTACCCCTAGAGAGCCCTAGCTCTAGCGCCCCTAATAAGGGAGCTATCGAAAAACCGTTTTCAGATTTAGATTCTTTAATTAATTCTGATTCTATAGATATTAATAATTTTAATATATCTTCATACGTTAAGGAGATATGCTTCAAGGCACAATAAAGGGCTAAATTATCCACTAAAAACAACGATTCAGATACCCCTAAGACCTAGAAACAAGCTTTAAAAAGCAAGGATAGTCAAAAATGGATGGATGCAACTTTCAACGAATTTAAACAGCTTCTAGCTACTAGAACCTTCAAATTTATAGGGATAGACCAAATTCCTAAGGGCCGGAGGGTTCTAAAGAATAGGCTTGTTTACAAGCTTAAAAAGGATAAAGAAAATAATCCTCTAAAGTATAAGGCCCGACTCGTTGCTAAAGGGTTTATGCAGATAGAAGGTTAAGATTATATCAAAACCTACGCTGCAACTAGCATTCCCCCTAGTTAGCGGATTTTACTAGCCCTAGCGGCTTGTAATGACTAGGAAGTTAAACAGGTTAATTTTATAGGGGCCTTTCTAAACAGTCCACTAAAGGAATCTATCTATATGCAAATACCTAATGGATTTACTAAGTTTGCTAAGTCTTCTACACCTAAAGTAGCTAAGTTACTTAAGAAGTATAGCTACAAACCCTCTCAAAAGCAGGTTATTTTCCTACAAAAAGCTTTATATAGATTAAAACAGAGCTCTAGAGAGTGGCAGCAGGTTTTAAAGGACCTTCTTCGGAAGCTAGGCTTTCAACCCCTTATATCCGACCCCAGCTGTCTTCTTCAACCCAACTACATCTACATATATAGCGACTTATGTGGATAACTGCCTTCTAATAGGACCGGATCTAGCTTATATTAATAGGCTAAAGAAGCTACTTCATAAAGCTTATCCTATAGAAGATCGTGGGCCAGCAGAATTTTTCTTAGGCGTTCAAATCACTAGAAATCAAAAGAAAGGGACCCTAACTATCCACCAGTCCCAGTACATTTCTAAAGCCCTAGAAAGATTCAATATAAAAGATGCTAGACCTATTAAAATTCCTCTACAACCTAGAATTATAAAACAGGTAGACCACCTAACTAAACCTCTTTCCCCCCTTAATCACAAGCTATATCAGAGTATTATAGGGACTATTATGTACCTAATGCTTCTTACAAGACCTAATATTGCCTTTCCGGTTCAGTGGCTTTCCACAGCGCTAGCTAAGCCGTTTATAGAGCATCTTAATGCTTCTAAACATCTGCTTAGGTACCTTTTAGGCTCTATAAGGTTATTCTATAACTTATAGAAGGTCTAAAGCTGCTACAGCTTCTGCAACCCTTATTGGCTTCTGTGATAGCGACTTCGCGGGTAATAAGTCCTCTAAATCAACCTATGCTTATCTCTATAAGCTAGCTAAAGGACCTATTAGCTGGAAATCAAAGAAAGCAACTACAATAGCTTTATTAACATTAGAGGCTAAATCTGATGCCTTATGTGAAGCTATTAGGGAGCTAGAGTGGCTTTATAGTCTCTTTAAAGAGATAAAGCTGCCTATAGCACCTCCAGTACCGATTTTTAGTGATAACCAAGGCGCTATTACAACCGCTAATAACCCTGCTCTTCATAGCAGAACAAAGCATACCCTGCTAAAATTCAACTATACTAGAGAAAAGGTACAGAAGGGTATAGCTAAGGTTATCTACATTAACACTAAAGAGATGCCTGCAGATAGTTTAACTAAGCCCCTGCCTAATAATAAATTTCAACAATTTATCCAACTATTAGGCCTTACGAATACAAAGGCTTAATCTAAACCAACAAAATCAACTAAAAAGTCAAAAAACCAAAAAATCAACAAAAACATTGGAATTACGCCTAAAAGTTATCGATTTTACTGTTGTTTTTAGTTTAAAAGTTATTGGATTTATTATTAAATTTATAGTTAACTTAGATATCTATTAAAGAGCTAAGTCTAGGTATCGAATTAGTTACCTCATACTTTTCTAGAGGGAGTGTTAAAATAATGCTATTTATAGCACTATTTTATAGGCCCACTAGTTGCCTTGTTGCGTTGTTGCAACGTTAGTTACGAGCGTTGCTTGCAGCGTCTGTTATAACTTGCGTTCCCACAACCAACCCACGGGCTTGTATGACTAAGCCGACTAGGTTACCCTATAGGGAAGCTAAAATCGACTGTAACTAGGCAACTAGTAGTCGTATAAAAGGCTGACGTATACTGTTCAAATCCTTAATTTTTTCTGGATTTAATGGTATATTTTGTTAATAGGGTTGTCTATTAAAATACTTAGTTAGACTACCTAGGCAGCTAGTTTATATGGCCGTGAGTCGATTTTTTATTTTTCCCATACAAATGAGTTTTGCGGAAAATAAAAAGTAGCTCCTAAGACCTCTCTAGCGACCTAGATCCTTCAATACGGTCGGTAGGTCTATGAGGGGACTAGAAATCCTCTCATTGCTCGTTAGACTGTCCGTTTAGCTAGGAATCAACTGTATTCAACTATCAAAGCTCTCTATCTTGCAGAATACGCTATAATCTAGTGAATCTAGAAGCCGCCGCATCAGAATCTAGTAGGGAGGTCTTCCTATCCCTCTAGCTAGATTCCCTTCCAATTTTCAATAGTATCTATACCTAGGAAATATAAAGCATCTAGCAGAGCTAAGGGCCTATATTCTAGTGGATTTTTCTTAACTAGAACATTAAAAATAGCTATGCCTCTTCCTTTAGGATAAATAGGTCCTCCTGCTGTAATTATAGCGCTAGTTTTACCTTTCTTTAGAGGTTTAAAGTCCCTAAAGGAAGCCCTATTATTACAAATGTAATAGGAAAAACCTATATTATACAAAAGGGAGTTTTTAACTATATTATTAGAGTAGCTAAAAGTAGGCTTACTAGTAGTGTTACTAGTGGTACTAGAGGTATCTAAGTTAGACTTAGAATTACTACTATTATTGCTACTAGATTTATTAGAATCTAATTCTTTAACATATCCCGTGGCTAGGGTATAGCCTAAAGCAAAAGCAGCTTCTTTTCCTTTCTGTTTTTCCCTGTTACTACTTTTCTTTTTCTTCTTCTTTTTAGAGGCCTTAGAAGGGTTTAAATCCTTCTTATCCTACTCTTTAGTGGCGTTAGAGTCCTTCTTAGGGTTAGGATTAGAAGAATTCTTTTCCTAGTCCTTAGAATTTCCCTTATTATTAGAAGCCTTATAGCTAAGGGCTTTAGCTATAGGGGAGGTCTTATCCCTCTGTTTTTCTAATAAATTAGCTATAAGGAACTATAAATTTAGGGTATTTATAGGCAGTCCTTATGCCCTAGAAGCTCTAATAGTAAATCTTTGTCTCTTAGCCTAACTAGGAAAGGTTTACTTTAATGCATTAATATAATAATTTACTTAATTAATAGGGGCAATCTCTACACTATAAAGCTATAGTCTAGCTAGTAAATTATTAAAATTAGCATTAAAAGCCTCTAAAGATCCCTTATAACTTAAAAAGTTTAGGGAGTGGTAGCTAGCGTATAGCGTACTACGCTAGATTTTAGCACTCTATAAATACTACCTAATAAAGATTTTATAGGCTTCTTTAGGGGATTTTTGCTAATATATAGTAGCCTATAGTCTAGGTTAGTAGCTATCTCTTAATATTTTTAAAAGAATAGCTTAGTTATAGTTAGCTAGATAGCTTGCTAGGTTTAGATTATCTATAAATTTAGGTAATCCTAGGGCTCTAAATTAAATGCTTAGGGCTTGTTTTTACTAATTATAATTTTTAGGGCCTTTTAGCTTAGCTCCCTCTAGAATAGAGTAAACCTTCTTATTTAGTTCCTTTATAGCACCTATATTAAAGGTAGCTTATAAGTTACTAGAAGGTATGCTTATAGAAGTAGTAGCTAGGTCTTCTTCTAGAATCTTAGTATTTTCTTCCTTAGGTCTATTAGAAGCCTAAAGACCTTACATAATAGTTATAGTTTGTGTTAATTTCTCTAGAAGATTATTAATGCTAGCCTTGTTTTTAATATAATTATCCTTACTATGCCTAATAAATTTAGTTAAGGTCTTGCCTTATTGCTTAATTTAGCTTTGCATTTATAGCTATAAAGCACTAGCCTAAATAGCTAGTTAACCTTCTATATTTATCCTACTAGGGTCCCTAGGGGGGCTAGAATAACCTATAGTAAGGGCCTTACCCTTATAATTAGGTAGTGCTATCTTCTAAAAGTCCTTGTGTTAAATCTCTAAATTTATTCCTATTATAAATAACGCACACTAGAAATTGCTTATATTATAATCTAGTTACGTACGCAAATTATGTGGCAAAGCTATTTAAAAGGGTAGCCCTTAGGTTTAAAAAGTAAGTCTTTAGTATGCGTAGGCAGAAAAATAGCAGAGAAGAATCTCTAAGCAAGAAATTTTCTTAACACTAAAGAATAGGAATGTTATGGACTCGAGCTACGAGCTCGGGTCTTTGGCGGAGGAAAGGGGGATCTAAAGAGGCTCCGTAAAGTAAGCAAGCTACACGCAAAAGAACACTAGTTAGTGCGCGCTTTGCGCATAGACTAGGTGTAACCCCTATAAAGGGGGATGTAATATAACCATAAGCTTAGTCTTCTTTTTCTTCTATAAGAATATTAATCACACTCTAAACGCTTATATATAGTAGCTATAAGTGTTGGAACAACACGATATCAATCGCGCTTGACAGCCGCAATTGCGACCGGAAGAGAGTTAGCCCGCGCGCGCGCGGGCCCCACTTTTGGCCCCGCAAGCAGGCCCTGTGATAGGGCAGGGCTAGCGTCACGTGACCCACAACGGGCAGCTATTATCCCTCGCGAAAGCCCTCTCTTTTGCTTCCTTTCTCTTCTTAGATTATATAGAATAACAAGCCTAGAATAGATTATTAATAACGATACTATTCTCAAGGCTTTGCGTACGCGTTATCAATTCCTACGAAACTAATACTAATTAGTGGTTAACCCCTAGGTAACCACTTTTAATTTATAAGTGCTAACCACTCTCTTATAAATTGCGATAACTATAGTCTAACTTACAAGTGCTAACCACTCTCTTACAGACTATGCTAACCGTAAATTAGCAAGGTCTTTATAGAAGAGATTCTTATGAAAGCAGTGTAAATAGGTCCCTTTTAAGTAGCCTATTTATTATAAGATCCCTAAGAGTGCTAAGGAAGAAGCCTATTATCTTAAAGAAGAGTTTAACTCTAGTAGCTTACCTATCCTATTGTTTTTCTTAACATAATAGATAGAAGCCTAAACCTTAAAGAAGAGTTTAACTCTAGTAGCTTATCCTATCCTATTATTCTTCTCCTTAGTGCGTTCTATTACGCAATAAAGCTAACCACTAAGAAGCTCGCGATCCTTTACATATCTCCTTACCTAAAATTTATTATTACTCTTTCCTATTCTATTTTCTCTAAAGCCTATAAGTTATAATAGTTAATAAGAAGGAGCAAACGCAAGTCCTAGCAAGTTATAATAGCTTATAAGTAAGAGACACCTTCTTAGAAGCTTATAAAGGGTAACTAGAGAGAAAACCTAGCATAATCCCTTTCCTTTATATCCCTTAGAACTTACACTATTACGTTATAGAGGAATTACTTTATAAGATTAAAGGATTTAATATTAATAAGGATAACACGCTAGAAACACTTATATCCTATATCCTTACTAAAGTAAAGGATTATAAAGCAAGAAAGGTAACTAGAAAAACCCTCTTTATAGAGTTTACTAAAGACTTTTATAAGTAAACACTATAAACACTTTAAAGAGCACTAGCCCTAGTAGCAAAGCACCTCTATAACTATCTTATAACTAATAGGGTATATATAATAATTAACTAGACTATAACCATTATTATAAACCTTTAAGAGGTCCTTAAGTAGGAGGAATTCTACTTTTAGTTATAAGAAGAAGTAAATAATACCTATAATAAATATATAGACTTCTAAAGGAAGATTATAGCAAGCAAAGACTTCCTTAATAACCTCTTTAATAAAGGTAGCTTCTAGTAACCTTAAACTATAAGGACTACCTTCCCTCTTTATTAAGCCTTATATTAACCTTCCCTAGCTATTATGCTAGTAATTTAGTAATAACTACCTCTTCTATAGCCCCCTCCCTTGCCTTAAGAACTAGAACTAGCTTAAGAGCACTAGTTTCCCTCTCCTTAAGAAAGGATAATATCTATTAATAATACACTTATCCCCTTATAACCTATAGCAAAGCAAATTATAGATCTTATAAAGATATACACACTAGAAAAGCAATATAGCGCTAAGGACTATAATATCTTTAAATTAAAGCTCCTAGTGTTTAAGAGGAAGTGTAAGCTCTTAGATATTAAGAAAGAGTAATCTAGCTATACACTAGAAGTAATACTAAAAGGGAAAGCCCTTAGGTATTACTTAGACTACCTCTTATAGCTAGGGAATCCTTAGGACCTTATAACCCTAGTAGTAAAGATAAAGCAAAGGTTTAAGACAGAGGATATAAGGTAGAAATACCTCCTTAAGTAATATAATATATCCCTCCGGAAGATAATCTATAATAACCCTAATAAGTTAAAGGTAAAATGTTTTAATAAGATTATAAAGAAGCTCTTTACGTTATAATAAGCTATCCCTAATATAAGTTAATTAGAGTAAGCCCTCTAAAATTAAATTATAACTGCTTATAATAGAATCCCTAAGTATAGGAGCTACCTTACTAACCCTTCTAATAGCCTTTAATAATTCTATAAGCAGGTTTAGATAACTATCCGCCTAATCATAGAAGAATCTAGTGGTTAATATTAATTCCTTACTAACGCTAAACCCTAAGAGTAGTTCTAGACTAATAGAAAGTATAATAGTAAGGGTAAAGAGTTATAATACCCTCCTTAAAGGTATAAATGTATAAAGGGAGCCCCTTACTTAAAGAAGTGCTATATATATAGTAAGGAAGGATACTAGTTAATAAAGCATCCTAAAGAGAAGCAAAAGAAGGCATACTAACGTTATAAGAGCTACTACTTAGTTAACTCTTCCCTATTCTCTAAAGCTTTATATAAGTTATTTCTTACTTAGTATAAAGAAACCCCTAGTTAAGACCCTTCCTCCTAGCCTTCTAAAGATAATAAGATTACCTAATATATAGTAAGCATAGGGTTTAATAATAAAACTAATAGGAAAGATAGCCTAGTGCCTATAAGCTTCTTTACCTAAGGAGTAATGCTTAATAGCAAGAAAACAGTCTAAATCCTCGCTAACTAAGTAACATAGCATAGGCTAAGCAAAAAGAGCCCCTTTAGTAACAAAGCCTCTAGTAAAGCTTTGTCTATATTTATGCTTAAAGACTATTACTTAGCTAAGGTCTTCTAAGGCATTATGCCTAACACTAGAGTAGCTAAGTACTTAATAGTAGGTTACTTATAATTCCTTACGCTATAAGGCAAGATGCCTTAACTTTAACTTAATAAGGTAAGAGTAAGTAAGGTAATAATTAGGTTTAGAGGTAGCATAGAAATCACCTCCCTTAGAATAGTTAATATACCTACTCCCTTTAGTAATATTACCTTTTATATAATACCTATAAACACTCCCTTTTTACTATGCCTTAAGGATATAGTTATATTAAAGATTAACTTTATTACTACTAAGAATATCCTCTAGTAAGGTAGTATTAAGGTCCCCTTAGCACGTAAATAGGGGCACGTATAAATGCTATTACTCTAGAATAAAGCGTTAATTATAAGCAACTACCTAATAGAGGTTAAACTATAATAATTATATTATTAATTTAGTTACCTATTAGTCTAAAGGCTTTATAACTTATTATATAATTTAGGGTATAAGATTAATATTAAAGCTATTAAAGAGATAATAAAGGTATGCTACTAATATTAGATAAACGCTAATAGCCCCTATTGCTTTAAGTTTACCCTTAAGAATAACTATACCTTTAACTTTAAGGTAATAGTTAATATTATATATCTTAATAGAAATTAACCTACGCTTTATGCTATAGATATAGCTATAGCTTTTAACGCGGTGAGATTCCTTAAGGATATCTTAGTAAAAATAACATAGGAAGCTCTAAGAGTATGCTAGATTAATGCGTACCTTAGACCCCTAGATTAGGTTATTACTAATGCTAGCACTAACTTCCGTAGCAAAGAATTCTATTAATTCGCGGCATTAATATTAATTTCTATTAAGGAAGTCCTAATTAAAGCACACTATAGTATTAGAAAGGTTAAGAGATATTATAGGCTACTTTATAGAGCCTATAATATTATATAATAGGAGTGCCTAATAACCCCTAAGCCTATAGCCTTATAGATAGCTATAAAAGCTCTTAATAATATAGTAAGACTAAATAGCCTTATTCTAACCCTTCTAGTCTTTAGGGTATATTTATATATAATAAGCGAATCCCCTCCTTTGCTAGAGATATTATAGTGTGTAATTACTATGCAAAAGGCAATAAAGGAAGTTAAGCGCCTTTATACTATCTAGAAAATTAATAAAGCCCTTATAATAAGGAATAGCCTAGATATAGCATTAACCCTTAGCTTACTACTTAGATTACTAGTATAAGTATAGTAAGAAGGCAATAGTTAGTAAGGCCTATATAACCTCCTTTTAATTAATAAAGAGACCTATATGCTTAACCTTCTAAGAGGCCTAAAGGCCTTTTAGTTAACCTCTATTAGGCCTTACTAGGAGAACCTAAATATAAAGGCCCTCTTACCTTAGCTAGCTAAAGAAAAGAGAGAGGCCTAAGAAGGGCTAGTGGCTAGACCCCTAGAGGTCCCCTTAAAGAGATAGCTAGGTAAACTATATAAAAACCCTCTAGTAATTATTAATAAGACTAATGTGTTTATCTTAGCTAAGGAGAAAGCTAACCTTACCCTTATAATTAGACTGCGCAAGGAAGGCGTAATTATAACCCTAGGAGAGCCCTTTAAGCTCTTTACTAAGGCTAAGATTAATGCCTTAATTAACTAAGGCGTGTTTAAATTTATAGTCTTTAATAAAAGGGAGCATAGTAACGTAAGGATCTTTAACTCCTACATTATTAATAAGGTTAAAGGGAAGATAGGCTAGCTATATAAGAAATTACAGCTTATAATCTAAGGCTTTAGTAATAAGGCAAAGCAAGGCATCTTAATATAAGCCCTAATAATCTAATAGGCTAGCTAACGCCTCCTTCTTATAATTGCTCCCTTACTAATAAAGAAAGACTTTGTCCTATAGATTTATAATATAACATAGGCCTATATTTAATTAAGAACCCTATTAAATAGAGTTATCCTAGCTAGACTTCTAGTTTAGATCTATAACTAACACCCTAAAGGAATAATTATAAGGGTTATTAAGCCTCTCTATAGCATTACAGAGGCTAGAACACACTAGTAGGTAATATATTATAAGCATTACAGAGAGAAGCTCTAGATAGAGACTTTTATATATAATCCCTACCTACTTATAATAATAGAAAAGAGCCCTTAATTTATATATATAGGCATGCAAACTAATAATACACTAAGGCTATTAGATAAGGAGTTCTCTAAGAAGGAAGAAAAGGAGCTAGCTACTATAGCCTTTATAGTAAAGCTAAAGTAATTCCTCCTTAAGAGCAATCCCCTTACCTTTAATAGGGGAATTATTATAATAGTGGCTAATATGGCTATTACCCTTTAGTAAAAGGGGTAAAGTAGTAAACTTAAAGTAATTTCGCTTATAGACCTAAAGCAAAAGTACATTAAGTAATAGGCTTAAGGCGCTTATATTACCTTAATTTACTAACTAGAAGCTTACTATAACCTATTTATTACTATATAATACTAAGAACTAATAGTTAAGAATATTAAAGCCCTTAATTATTAGATTTAGTGGCAGATAGACTACCTAGAGAGAGGCCTTATGTTTGTTCTAATTAACCTTACTAAAGCAAAGCTTTATGCCTTTATAGATAGGTCCTTTATGAATAATTAAGACCTTACTTTATAACTTAGCTATGTACTAATCCTAGCTAATAAAGACTATAAGGATAGTAAGTTTATAATTATAGGTAATATTATACACTTTAGCTTAATAAAGAGCAAGAGAGTTACGCGAAGTATACTAGCCTCTAAAGTCTACGGCATAGTTGCTAGCGTTAATATAGCCTACGCGATTACTATAACGCTAGGATTAATTATAAACTAATTAAATACCCCTCTAACCTTAGTTATAGTCTATATAGACTTATACTCCCTATATAAATGCCTTATTAAGCTTAGTATAACTAAAGAGAAGCGCCTAATAATTAATATTATAGCCCTATAATAATTATATAAGTGCCATAAGCTTTATAAGATCTAATAGATTAACAGAGCTAATAACCTAGCTAATGCCTTTATAAAGGCATTGCTAAATAAGGCCCTAGAGTAATTTATCTCTAGTAATAGGATAATAATCTAGATAGAGGGGTAGGTAACCCGCGTAGGTGATAGGGATAGTTACTATAGGTAATGGGGATAGTTACTATAGGTAATAGTATTAGGGCTAGGGCCCTAACCTAGAGAAAGTCCACTAGGAGAAGGAAGGGGAGGATATCTCCCTAGGTAATAGTGGTGAAAGGAGTTACTATAGGTAATAGTATTAGGGCTAAGGCCCTAACCTAGAGAAAGTACACCTAGGGAGGGGAAAGAAAGGGAAGATATCCCCCTAGGTAATAAGAAGAGGTAGAAGAAGGAGGAAGAATAATAACTCCTATAGGGAAGTCCCTATAGGAGCTACTCTTGTTATAGCTCCTAGCCTTATAGGAGTTACTAGGAGCCTCCTAGTTATCTAGAGATTGTCTCTAATACTACGTAACGCCCTTAAGGCCCTTAGAAGCAATTCTTTAGCTTTACGTAGCTATTTTTGCCTCTATGTAATATATATAGAGTATATAGAGGTGCTAAAATAGTTATAGTGAATAACTAGGAGGGGGAAGGGAGTTAATAAAGGATAGAGAGCTAGATAGATTATAGTAGTACTAAAATAGTTATAGTAAATAACTAGGGGAGGAGAGGAAGTTATTAGAGCGTAGAGGTGCTAAGATAGTAATAGTAGATAATAAGGGGAGGAGGGGAGAGTTAGAAGGTAGCCACGTAAAGGGGAGGAATTTAGAGGGTAGCTACGCGGATATTATTAATAATATTAAGAGGCAAAAGGGATTAGGGGGAGGCCTGCTTATCCCTTTAAAAGGTTATTAGAGGTAGACTAGTCTTTTCCTTCTTTTCTTACTACTATAAGTATATATAGCCCTTATTTTTCCTTTCCTCTTTTATATTAATATATAAGCTATATTATTATTGTTTTCTTTTCTTTCTTTTAATTAATATCGTGCGTTAATAGTTATGTTAAAGAGAGAGTTCCTAGTGTTAGAATAACACGATATTAATTGCGCTTAACAGCCGTAATTGCGACTAGAAGAGGGTTAGCCCGCGCGCGCGCGCGGGCCTTACTTTTGGCCCCGCAAGCGGGCCTTGTGATAGGGCAGGGCTAGCGTCACGTGACCCATAACGGGCAGCTATTATCCCTCGCGAAAGCCCTCTCTTTTGCTTCCTTTCTCTTTCTTAGATTATATAGAATAACAAGCCTAGAATAGATTATCAATAACGATACTATTCTCGAGGCTTTGCGTACGCGTTATCAATCCCTGCGGAACTAACAATAAGGCTAGTTTATAATATTTAATATTCTTTACTATAAGCACTTAGACACTAGTAAATATACTATTACCCCTAGAAATAGAAATAAATAAAGTATTAGAACTACATAAGGTAGTTACTAAGTAAACTACATAGATAAATTAACTTATTAAGTAGCTAGAGGTATTACTATATATAGCTTAACTAAAACAAAAACTAATCCCTATAGGTCCCTTATTTAATAAGGATAAGGTGCTATTCTTAGCATAGAGAGGTCTTATAATATATAAGCTAGTTTTAGACTAGGACTTTATTAGCACTATATAGGACTAGTAGTTTTATATTTTCTAAAACCTATCTCCTAAAGTCTAGGCATATATAGCTCCTTTCTTTAAAAAGGGTTACTTATTTAACTACTATTTAGACTAGTTTCTTAAGTACCTTAGGGAGATATTTAATAACCCTTATTAATAGGAAATAGCTATTATAAAACTTAACTAGCTTATATAATAATAAAACAAGCGTTTTAGTAACTTTTATATTTAATTTAAATAAAAATTAGCTTTTATAAGAGGGTTAGGATAGGCTAACGCTATAAAGCTAGCTAAGTTATATATAGCACTTAATAAGTAAATAAGAGACTATAGTATAGGTAAGGATATACCTTATATAGATTACGCGTTAGTAGTAGCTTAATATTATACTATTACCCTAGATATTAAGTCCTATTAATTAGAGGAAAAACATTAGGTTTAAAAATTTACCTTACCTATAGCTAGCGTAGCTAAATAATAGGTATGTAATAAGGACACACTAATAATAGATATATAATCTATAGGTATAGCTAGTACCTAAAAGAAATCTAAATAGTCCTTAGGATAGTTCTCTTAGCTAAAGAAGCAGGCTAAGTAAGTCTTAGAAGTAGTGCTAGTAGTATAATAGGAGGAGGGCAAATATATATATTATAGATCCACTAAGCACTTTATCTTAGGATGTATATTATATGCTGCTATTCCCCTATAGGGAAAATTATCTATTAATATATATAATTTAGCAAAGACTAAGCCTAAAGAGCTAGGGAGTAATTCTAATAAGTAGTTAGGAAAAGAATAACCCCTCTATTAAGTTATTTAAGAGGGGTTAAGAGAAGGGAGTAAAAGAAGGTATTATAGCATATAGTTATTATAGATAAGGACTTTTAATAGATTTAAGATAATATAGATTTAATACCCTTTTTAGTCCTAGTATTAATTAATAAGACTACCTTTACAAATACTTAGATTAATATAGGTTATAACTACTACGCTACTATAAGTAAGCGCCTTATCTAAAAGCTTTAACTAGAACGCATTCCCTTACTATCTAGGAGGTTAGTACGCACTATAATTAGTGTGAAAAAATAGGGAAAGAAGAGATAGGAAAAGCATTTATTTATATTATATATTATATACTTTTAGATAGATATAAATAGATAGGAGACACTAATTATAGCATACTTAATCCTAGGATTAACTAAAGAGTTAATCCTAGGGATACTATAGATAACGCATTATAATATAACCCTACAAATAAAATAATATTAACTAAGCATTAGTTTAATAAATAACCTAATTATATAGGCTTCTATAGATAGAAAGACAGAATAACCTATAGTAGCAGTCCTTAGATTAACATTTATAGGGATAGTATATAAGGCAAAGCAATAGAAGCAATATATCTAGCTTTTAGCTATAAGTCTGCGAGAAATAACGTCTATCTTATAGATTAATACCACGCTAAAGGCATTAGAATAAGAGCTCTTAGCTTCCTTACTAGAAATATTATAGGACTTTAAGGACCTATTCCTAAAGAGTAAGGCAAATATTTTGCCTTTATATTAAGGGAAGTTAGATTACTATATTTGCCTTAAGAAGGATATAGAGGGAAACACACTAGACTTGCTATAGGCACTATTATATAGCATGCCTTACTAACACTTACTTAAGATTAGGAAGTAAGTTACTAACCTTATAGATAAGGGTTAGATTTAGGTAAGCTTATTATTAGTAGTAGTACTAGTGCTATTAGTTAAAAAGCTAGGGGGCAAATAGAGGTTCTATATAGACTATTACGCGTTAAATAAGATTATAGAATAGGACTATTACCCCTTACTACTAGTTAAGGAAACATTATAGTTATTATTAGAGGTAAAGTGGTTTACTAAACTAGATATAAGAGTAGCGTTTTACTGTATATAGATTACAGAAGGCAAGGAACACTAGATAGCATTCTATATATAATTTAGATTATTTAAGTGGCTTATTTGCCTATTTAGTCTAGTAGGTACCCCTATAACCTTTTAGAGGTATATTAATAAGGCACTTAGTAGGATTCTTAGAGACTATATAATAGCATATCTTAATAATGTGTTAGTTTACTTAGGGGGTTTATAAAAAGACTATATAGAGAAAGTCTAAGGGGTGCTAGCTAGGCTACACTAGGCTAGCTTAAATCTAGACATTAAGAAGTGTGTATTTATAATAAAAGAAGTTAAATATCTTAGGTTTATTATTTACATAGGAAAAGAGATTTATTTAGACCCTAAGAAGATTATAGTAATTAAGGACTAGGAGGCACTAATAAGGATATAGGGAGTACATAGGTTTCTAGGCTTTACTAACTTCTATTATAACTTTATACCCTAATTTTTAGAAGTTATAGGACCCCTATTAGACTTAATAAAGAAAGGCATACTATTCTATTAGATAAAGGAGTGTGAAAAGGCATTTAAAGCTTTAAAGCTAGCTTTTATATTATATCCTATCCTTATATAATAGGATCCTAAGAAAGATATAGTAGTTAAGGCAAACTACTCTAGGATAGCATTAGGTAGTTATCTCTCTTAGGCTAGTAATAGTAGCATATTATATCTAGTGGCGTATTACTTAGCTTACTTATAGCTAGTAAAAAGGAACTATATAATCTATAATAAGGAGTTACTTATAATTATCTCCTGCCTTAAAGCGTAGTTAGTAAAGCTATAGAGTATTAGCAAACTATTTATAATCCTAATAGACTATAAGAACTTAGAGTACTTTACTACACTAAGGGAGATATTAGAACGCTAGGCTAAATAGGTAAAGACTCTTACACTTTTTAACTTTTATTTACATTATAGACCTAGTATATAAGTAAGATAACTAGATATGCTATTAAGATAATATTAAGAAAATCCATAAGTAAGTAAACTAATAGCATTAATAGTATAATTAGCCTTAACACTAATAGGTTATACCTTTAAGAAAGGGATATTAAGCGTAAATATATAACTAGTTATAGTAGCGGAAAGCATATAGCTAGGGGATAATTCTAGTTATAACGCAAATTTGCCTAAGGGCATGGTAATGTTTATAAATACCTACTTATAGTTACTTTAAGACTAAGCTATAGTTAAAGATAAAATATATAAGGCATAGCTAAATATAGTAAAGTTAGGAGAATAAAAGTTCCTAGAAGTAGTAAGTATAAGAGAATAGATTACAAACTACTAGATTAGCGTAGGAGAAGTGCTTTAATTTTAGGGCTAGATATAGGTCCTAAAGTAAGAGCCATTAACTATAACTCTTATTTAATAGGCCTATAACTCTCCCTTACTAGGTTATTTAGGGTGGAACACTACTTTTAAGGCGCTTTATAGGGACTTTTATTAGGATAGCATATAATAGGATATAGTATAAGTAGTCTATAACTATTACTACTATAGGGGGCAAAAAAGCTAGTAGCTAAGGCAAGGCTTATTAAAACTAATACCACTACCTAATAGATATTAGTTATAAATCTTAATAGACTTTATAACTAACTTACTAGTAAAAAAGCTAGATAACCTATAGTTCCTTATAGTTATTATAGACTAACTCTCTAAATATATATAGCTTAAAGCTATAATATTAATAGGGGCTAAAGCATGCGCAAAATAGTTTAAACACTACTAGTGGTGTTTCTATAGTTTCCTAAATTAAATTATTATAGATTAAGAATTAGACTAGTTAAGTAGCTTTTAGATAGAGCTTTACTAGAAGGTAAGCATAAAATAACTCCTATTAAAATTATATTATTCGCAAACTAATAGCAAAATAAAATAAGCTAACTAGAAGGTGCTTATAGTTTTATAGGTATTACTATCCTTCTCTTAGTTTAACTAGCTAGACTATTTACTAGCTTATTAACTAGCGTTAAATAATAAGGACTTATTAGTAATAGGAGTAAGCATAAACATAGCACTACATAGATTTAATATGCTAACTATCTAGGAAGTGTTATATATAGGCACCTTAGTAACATTAGTAAAGGGAAGGGCCTAGGTATTCTTAAAACATTTAAAAGATAGCATAGACCTAATATAGGCTACTATAGCTTTTATCTAATAATAGTAGCAAGAGAACACAAATAGTAGGCATAGGCTAGCAAAATAGTTCTAAGTAAGAGACTATATATAGCTAAGTCTTTAAAACATTAAAATAAACCACCTATATAAGAAACTAGATTAGGTAATAGCAAAGTATAAGGTACTTAAGGTCCTAATGCTACTAATAGTTAAATTAGATATACTAAGGGGGATATACCCTATATTTTATATTAACTTAATATAGAGAGTAGTAAATAATCTATTACTAAGCTAAAAGTTAGCTAATAAACGCCTACCCCTAGAGCTAATTATAATAAATACTAATAATAATCTCGCTAAGGACTAGGTTAAGGAGATTCTTATAGCTAAAAACGCATAAGGTTAGGGGTTAAATTATAATGTATTAGTAAAATAAAAAGGTTACGTATAGCTAATATAGGAACTATTAGAAAGCGTTTTAAATATAGAGGCACTAGATAGATTTAAGTTATAATAGGGGGATATATAGATAAATAATAGTCTATAAAGGGTATAATTTAATTTAACTATTAAAAACTAATAATATAGCTATTCTCTAGCTTATATATAATATAGCGCTACTATTCTATAATAAAGGAAAAGATAAAAAACAAAAAAATAAAATTAAGGAGAAGGAGAAGAGTAAGGGTAAGGGTAATAGTCTTAAGTAACCTTTTTAGTTAACTATATAATAGCTATAGTTAGGTTATAGGATTCCTTTATAGCCTACTCCTAGGCTTAGATAGACTACTAAAGGGTCTTATTTATATTAGATATACTATAGAAAAATTTAGTAATAAAAGAGTTAAAGCCCTATTAAGTAGGCATAGTTTAAGTAAGCATAAGGGCTTATGCTTTAGTTATACCTTAGGCATAGGCTATACCTATAGGGGAAGTAGCTAAAGGTATAGCTTTAGTGGGATTAATTTAGGTAGTAGTAAGTATACTATTAAAATATTTTTAGTAGTAAATAAAGGTTTTAGTAAGAATAGCATAACGCCCCTTTTTAAAGGTAGTTTGCTTTATAGCTAAAGTCTTAATAGCTTTATTAGCACCTATAAGGGTATTAAGGTGCTTAAAGGTATAATGTAATTTTAAGTCTATATAGTATAAGTATATCTCCTAGATAAATAAATAATAGGTAGTATAGCAAGGGCTATAGGCCTAGTTTACGCCTAGCATATAGGCATATACACCCTTAGTGTAAAGGTTATTAATATATAGTATATAAGGGAACTTATACTTCTCTCTATTAGAGAGGGCTTTATTACTAAAGTTACCCTTAAGGATATACTTACTAAGGTATATACCTTTTAGTTAACTAGAAGGAGAAGGAGAAGAGGGTAAAGGTAGTATAAATATAGCACTAGTAAGGGTAGTAATAATATTAGATATAATAGTAGTAAAATAGGGGCTAATAGTAAGATAAAAGGATTTAAAAAGAAAATAATAAGGGATTTTAAAGGGAAGTAGTAATATTATAAAGAGAAAGGATTAGATTTTTAGGGGAAAAGAAAGGGAGTATTTATATTCCTTATAGGATACTTATAGGCTCTAACTAGAGACTAAAATAAATATATAACTAAAGAAGGGCTAGTATTAGATAGGGGTAATATATTATAATAATAGGGTTATAGTAGTTAGAGTTAAAAGGATAGCTAAAGTAAAGTTAGTATTTAGGTAGTAATAGGTAAAAAGTAAGAAATAAGTAATAATATAAAGCATTAAAAGTAGTTAGTAATAAACTAAAAAAAGAATAGGCTAGTATTTTCTATAAGTAAAGTTAGTATATATAGGGTAGTAGTGTAATAAAGATAGTTAGGAGTAAGGTAAGTCTATAGTAAAAATTAGGATATATAGGGTAGTAGTATAATAGAGATAGTTAGGGGTAAGGCAAATCTATAGCAAAAATTTTTTAACTTTACTTAGTTAAGTCTAGGATTTACCTTAGACCTACGCATAGTAAGGCAGGCTTTATATACACACTAAAGCTATACCCTATAAGGGGATAACATATATTTATATTTAGTTTAGCTAGATAGGGAGAGGATAGAAGAGAATAAGTAAGGGGGTATATTATAGACTTAAGCTATAAGCTTAGGTCTTTAGTGAAGGAAAGGGGGATCTAAAGAGGCTTTATAAAGTAAGTAAGCTACACATAGAAGAACACTAGTTAGTGCGCGCTTCGCGCATAGACTAGGTGCGACCCCTATAAAGGGGGATGCTATGTAACCCTAAGCTTAGTCTTCTTCTTCTTTTATAAGAATATTAATCACACTCTAAACGCTTATGTGCAGCAGCCATAAGGCTAGTTCATAACAGGAATTATAAATAATAGGTATAACAGAAGTTATAACGTAACGCAACGTAATGTATAGTGTATGTAACGTAATGAAATAGGTTAAAAAGCCTAGTATAGATATACTAGATGTCTAATGATTTTAAAGAGTGTAGCGTATCTACTATTATAAATAATATTAAATATAATAGTTATAATAGTAAATAGAATTACTAAAAAGAGGTTATAGTTATAACTAGATAGTTATAGGTTATAATGTGGTAGTTATAGGTGTTGCTATAGATAATTTTTAACACTAAGGGTCTAATGTTATAATGCGTAGCACTAGTAAATAAAAAGCTTTAACTTCTAGTGGTTTCTTTGTAATCTTAAAAGCCTATAGGTATAGTAAGTAATAACTAGTACCTAAAATTAAGTAGTAATCGCAGGAGAATAACGCAGTAATATAGTAATTTATAGGCCTTCTAGGCTTATAACCTATTAAAAATGGAAGGGAATCTAGCTAGAGGGATAGGAAGACCTCCCTAGTAGATTCTAGTGCAGCGGCTTCTAGATTTACTAGATTATAGCGTATTCTTTAAGATAAAGAGCTTAGATAGTTAAATATAGTTAATTCCTAGCTAATACAAATAGTCTAATAAGTAATAAGAGGATTTCTAGTCCCCTTATAGACCTACTAACTATATTAGAGGATCTAGGTTACTAGAGAGGTTTTAGGAGCTACTTTTTATTTTCTGTAAAACATTTTTATATAGGAAAAATAAAAAATTAACTTATAGCTATATAAACTAGCTGCCTAGGTGGCCTAACTAAGCACTTTAATATACAACCCTATTAATAAAATATACTATTAAATCCAGAAAAATTTAAGGATTTAAATAGTATACGTTAGCCTTTTATATAACTACTAGTTGCCTAGTTACAGTTAATTTTAGCTTCCCTATTAGGTAACCTAGTTAGCTTAGTTATACAAGCCCGTGGGTTAGTTATGGGAACGTAGGTCATAACATACGCTGCAAGCAATGCTTGTAACTAACGTTGCAACAACGCAACAAGGCAACTAGTGGGCCTATAAAATAGTGCTATAAATAGCATTATTTTAATAATTTGTAATAATAAGGCTTCTTTTAGGGACTTTAAACCTCTAAAGAAAGGTAAAACTAGCGCTATAATTACAGCAGGAGGACCTATTTATCCTAAAGGAAGAGGCATAGCTATTTTTAACGTTCTAGTTAAGAAAAATCCACTAGAATATAGGCCCTTAGCTTTTCTAGATACTCTATATTTCCTAGGCATAGATACTAACCTAGTTAGTGGGTTATCTTACTATCTAAAGGGAGGTTATCTAGCTAAAGACTAGCTATTCCTAGCTAATAAAAGCCCCTATAGGTTACTAGAACCTGCTAAACATAGCTTTTTTCTATAGATTAAGGGGCAACCTACTCCTACAATCTGTAAGCATTTAACCCACCTCTCCTTTATAGGCTCTTAATATTGCAACTAATAATAATAACTAAGAGCTTATAAGACTAAATTAGGGCTTTCCTACCCTATAGAGGTTTAAATTCCGTAACTAGCTTTTAATCCTAAGGAATATTAACAAATTAAAGAGCTAGAAGATAATGACTTAGCACTATATCCTACTAAAGCTCCTAGTTAGGCATTTTCTATAGGGGGTTTAGAAGGTCTATACCCTAATGACTTAGGTAAAAATAGTGGCCGTTTACTGCCCCTAGAGGCCTGTAATTCTTAAGAAGCCTAGCAACAGAGGGAGCTAGGGGATAATAGCCCTAAAAAGCTAGATTCTAGTTACAAGAAGTTACTAGATTTAGCCCTTCTTTAGCACATTTAATTAGGCTATATAGGCCTCCCTTTACTAAAGAAGTTATTAAAATTAGCTAAAGGGATCCCTAATTCTTCCGCTATTAAAGAAAAGGATTTTAACTGCATAGCCTATATGCAATCTAAAGCTATTAAAAGACTAACTAAATAACCTATTTAGGACCCCCCTAGAGTTCTAGATATTCTAGAGGGAGATATAGTTAAAATTAAACCTATACTATATAATAAGAAGGCAGTAGTCCTTATCCTTATTAATTAAAATTCCTAGTATAAATAGTGCTTTCTATTAGCTAATAAAGAAGGTTTAACCCTTTCTTAGCTATTAAGGGCTTCTTTAGGGCCCTAAAAAACTAATATAACGCGTATCCTAGGCACCTTTACTTTAACAGAGGTACTAAAATTAATAATAACCTTTATTTATAGTTATTTTCTAAAGGAATTTGCTTTAGCACCTCTTATCCTTATATTTATAAATAGAATAGGCTAGTTAAGAGGGCTATTAGGGTTATCCTAGACTAGCTTAGGGCTACACTTTAGTGGTCTAAGCTGCCCCTATATCTATAGTCTTACATCCTTCTAGCTATAGTGGAATTAGTTAATATCATAGCTAATATAACTAAACCTTTAACCCCTAAGCAGCTATTTCTAGCTGATTTAGAGCCTAAGACTTCCTATAAGCCTAACTTCTCGAAAATTAGGGCTATAGGGTCTTATTATAAGGTTCTAATACCTCTAGAGCAGAGATCTAAGCTTTAAAAGCTAGCCCCTAGGACTATTCCTAGTTAGTTACAAGCTACTCTAGGTTCTACTATTTATCTTATTTATATTCCCTCTAAAAGGTTAGTTATAAAGACTAGCTTTATTAAAATTATAGAGGATATAGGCTTTATAGGGTCCCCTAAGCCTTAAGGGACTAATCCTTTAGAGGGAGAAGCTAATATCTCACAAGATAATCTAGAAGTTTAGGATAGTTACCTAAAGCCTAAAAGTCTAGCGCCCGCAGCGCCTATACTAATAGTCCCTAGGGCGACTAATATAGCGCCTATAACAACGTCTATAGCGCCTATAACAGCGCCTGCAATGCCTCTAGCGCTACCCCTAGAGAGCCCTAGCTCTAGCGCCCCTAATAAGGGTGCTATTAAAAAACCGTTTTTAGATTTAGATTCTTTAATGAATTCTAATTCTATAGATATTAATAATTTTAATATATCTTTATACGTTAAGGAGATATGCTTTAAGGCATAATAAAGGGCTAAATTATCTACTAATAACAATTCGGATACCCCTAAGACCTAGAAACAAGCTTTAAAAAGTAAGGATAGTTAAAAATAGATAGATGCAACTTTTAACGAATTTAAACAGCTTCTAGCTACTAGAACCTTTAGATTTATAGGGATAGACTAGATTCCTAAGGGCTAGAGGGTTCTAAAGAATAGGCTTATTTATAAGCTTAAAAAGGATAAAGAAAATAATCCTCTAAAATATAAGGCCTAACTCGTTGCTAAAGGGTTTATGCAAATAGAAGGTTAAGATTATATTAAAACCTACGCTATAACTAGCATTCCCCCTAGTTAGCGGATTTTACTAGCCCTAGCGGCTTGTAATAACTAGGAAGTTAAATAGGTTAATTTTATAGGGGCCTTTTTAAACAGTCTACTAAAGGAGTCTATCTATATGCAAATCCCTAATAGATTCACTAAATTTGCTAAGTCTATACCTAAAGTAGCTAAGTTACTTAAGAAGTATAGCTATAAACCCTCTTAAAAGCAACTTATTTTCCTATAAAAAGCTTTATATAGATTAAAACAAAGCTCTAGAGAGTGGCAGTAGCTTTTAAAGGACCTTCTTCAGAAGCTAGGCTTTTAACCCCTTATATCTAACCTAGCTATCTTCTTTAACCTAACTACATCTACATATATAGTAACTTATGTGGATAACTGCCTTCTAATAGGACTAGATCTAGCTTATATTAATAGGCTAAAGAAGCTACTTTATAAATCTTATCCTATAGAAGACCATAGGCTAGCTAAATCTTTCCTAGGCGTTTAAATAACTAGAAATTAAAAGAAAGGGACCCTAACTATCCACTAGTCCTAGTACATTTCTAAAGCCCTAGAAAGATTTAACATAAAGGATGCTAGACCTATTAAAATTCCTCTGTAACTAGGAATTATTAAATAGGTAGACTACCTAACTAAACCTCTTTCCCCCCCTAATCACAAGCTATATCAGAGTATTATAAGGACTATTATATACCTAATGCTCCTTATAAGACCTAATATTACCTTTCCGGTTTAGTGGCTTTCCACAGCGCTATCTAAGCCTTTTATAGAGTATCTTAATGCTTCTAAACATCTACTTAGGTACCTTTTAGGCTCTATAGGTTATTCTATAACTTATAGAAGGTCTAAATCCGCTATAGCTTCTGCAACCCTTATTAGCTTCTGTGATAGCGACTTCGCGGGTAATAAGTCCTCTAAATTAACCTATGCTTATCTCTATAAGCTAGCTTAAGGACCTATTAGCTAGGAATCAAAGAAAGCAACTACAATAGCTTTATCTACACTAGAGGCTAAATCTAATGCCTTATATAAAGCTATTAGGGAGCTAGAGTGGCTTTACAGTCTCTTTAAAGAGATAAAGCTACCTATAGCACCTCTAGTACTGATTTTTAGTAATAACTAAGGCACTATTATAACTGCTAATAATCCTGCTCTTTATAGCAAAACAAAGCATACCCTGCTAAAATTTAACTATACTAGAGAAAAGGTATAGAAGGGTATAGCTAAGGTTATCTATATTAACACTAAAGAGATGCCTGCAGATAGTTTAACTAAACCCCTGCCTAATAATAAATTTCAACAATTTATCCAACTATTAGGTCTTACAAATACAAAGGCCTAGTTTTAAAAACCAACTAAAAAGTCAAAAAACCAAAAAATCAACAAAAACACTGGAATTACGCCTAAAAGTTATCGATTTTACTGTTTTTAGTTTAAAAGTTATTGGATTTATTATTAAATTTATGGTTAACTTAGATATCTATTAAAGAGCTAAGTCTAGGTATTGAATTAGTTACCTTATACTTTTCTAGAGGGAGTGTTAAAATAATGCTATTTATAGCACTATTTTATAGGCCTACTAGTTACCTTATTGCGTTGTTATAACGTTAGTTACGAGCGTTGCTTGTAGCGTTGTCTGTTATAACCTGCGTTCCTATAACTAACCCACAGGCTTGTATAACTAAGCTAACTAGGTTACCCTATAGGGAAGCTAAAATCAACTGTAACTAGGCAACTAGTAGTCATATAAAAGGCTAACGTATACTGTTTAAATCCTTGAATTTTTCTGGATTTAATAGTATATTTTATTAATAGGGTTATTTATTAAAGTGCTTAGTTAGGCTACCTAGGTAGCTAGTTTATATAGCTATAAGTCGATTTTTTATTTTTCCTATACAAATGTAAGGGCTTGGGCTTTGCCTAAGCATTCACATAGTGCACGCGGGTTAGGATAGTCCCGCATAGGTAAGGACGCAGAAAAGGGGGCTTACATAAGGTAGTTAGGGGGTATAAGGGGCCCTAGTAAGGATAGGTTTCCTACCTTTCTCTTTCCTCTCCCTAAGTTTCTTAATACTATATTAACACCCTATCGCAGCAGCCTAGGGGCTAGTCTATAATAATTAAGAAACTTCCTTTAGTCCTTTATAATAGCTACTAAAATTCATAATAGATATACTAATAGATACATTAACAGACACAATAGATACGCTTTACCTGCAAGACTAACCTAGCTATAGGATAGTAACGCCCCTATCTAACGCTATAGTACCACAGGCAGCCTAATAAGCCTAATTTAAGACGCTTTAACTTATACTACGTGAATAAGCAGCAAAGCTTAAACGCCTTTAGGAGCATATACACGCAAATACCTTAGGACCCTTAGCCTAGGCACCCCCTCTAGCTTAGCCTAGCGCCCCTAACTAGCCTAGTGCCTCTAACCTAGTCCTTCCTATACCTAGAATAAAACAAAAGCTAATCCCCTTAGGCAACCTATATAATAGCAATAAAGCCTTATTTGCTACATAAAGGCTCCTAATAAAATATAAGTTATAGGTAGACTAGGGCTTTATTAGTTCTAATAAGGATAGATAGATACTTATTTATTAAAACCTTTTTTCTAAGGTTTAGTCCTAGGTAGCTACTTACTTTAAATAGGGCAGTGCTATTAGATTTAACCCTACTTACTTTCTAGATTACCTAGGGACTATATTCTCTAACCCCTATAGATAGGAGATAGCCCTTATAGAGCTTAACTAGATAGAGTAAGGTCTAGGGAAGATATTTTCTATGTTCTTTATTTGCTTTTCTAAGAAGCTCTTGCTAGTAGGAGGGGAGCGCTAGATAGGCAAGGTAAAGCTAGCAAAGCTCTAATATACGCTTAATAAGCGTTTAAGAGAGATTAGCATAGGATAGGGTGTTAGCTAGAGCGATTAGTATATAGCTATTAGGTAATATTGCAAGATTACAGTTAATATAGAAGCCCTTGCCCTAGAGGATAAGTACTAGACCTATCGCGGACCCTAACTAGTAAAACTAGTAGCCTAGATTAACTATAAGGGCGACACACTAATAACTAGGGTTTACGTAGCTAGGACCCGCCTAGAGTAGCTAAATAAGTTAGCTAAGAAGGAGAAGGGAATAAAGGCTACTATAAACATAGAATAAGCAAAATAGGTATTAGAGGCGGAATTAGCTAAACGCTGCTAAGAGGGACGCTGCCTATAGTATGTATCTAAGGACCACTTTATCTAGGAGTGCACTACCCTCCTAGCCCGCTGCCTAAAGGTTAGCATTAACTCACATAGGGTAGATAAGGAAAGCGTAGATAAGGAAGTAAACATTCCCCCTATAGAAAACAAGTAGCCCCTAAGCAGAGTCTTGTATAGGGGCAAAGAGGCTAGCTAACTACCACACTATAAGATAATTATAACTACTATATAGAGATAGAATAGGATATAGCATAATATATAGACTAACCACCTTTCTTAATTCCTATACTCTTTAATATATATTATTATATTAATATCTAGATTAATTATAGTTATAATTGCTATAGTGTAGTAAGCGAATTAGCAGTAAGATAGCTTAGCCTAGAGCTTATATAGTTACTAAAACAGAGGCATGTCTGCACTATAGTAAAAGTAAAATTAAGGGGGAAGCGGGTTAAGGAAGACTTCTCTTTTATTACCTATATAATACGCACTAGAATTAACATAGATAGCTAGGAGTTATTTGTGTACTTATATGTTATCCTAGGTCTTACCTAGGATATAATATTTAGAATGCCTTAGTTAGAGCAATATAACATAGTAATTTACGTAGTAAAACAATAACTAGTTATTAGAGTAGCGGAGGGCCTTTATATCTCTAAGGCTACTACTTATAAGGTAAAGGCACCTATATAGGGAATTATTAGATCCCTCTACGCTACTAAGGCTCGTAGGGCATAATAGAATAAGGACACTACTATAAGGTTTATTACTATAAGCCTAAGAGAGATAATAACAGTGCTATAGATTATAGCACCTAAGACAAATCTAGCTAGTCCTAACATATTAACATTGCCTAAGGAGTTATTAGACTTCACAGACCTTTTTAATAAGGCTAAGGCAAACGGACTACCCCCCTATAGGGGCTCTCTTAATTACTATATATACCTATATAAGAACCTAGATAGCTCTAAGCTAGCACTCCTATAGGGACTATTATATAACATGCTATAGGACTAGCTCCTAGAGGTCTAGCGTTAGATCACAGACTTAATAGATAAGGGCTAGATTTATGCTAGCTCCTTGTTAGCTATAGCCCCTATCCTCCTCGTTAAAAAGGCTAACAAGGGTTAGCGTTTTTGCGTAGACTACTACGCTCTTAATAAGATAATAGCATAGGATTACTACCCTCTCCTACTAATTAAGGAGACACTATAATCCCTATCCTAGGTATGCTAGTTTACTAAAGTAAATATTTATATAGTGTTTTATAAACTATAAATAGCTAAGGGTAAGGAGCACCTTATAGCGTTTTATATAAGGTTTAGCCTATTTAAGTAGCTAGTTTGCCCCTTTAGCCTAGCTAGCGCCCTAGCAACCTTTTAGCGCTATATTAATTAATCCTTAGGGGACGCGTTAGGGGACTTTATTATAGCTTACCTTAATAATATCTTAGTTTACTTAGGGGGGGTAAGAAAAGACTACATAGCTAAGGTTTAGTTAGTTCTAGGCTGCCTAAGGGCCGCAGGCTTATACCTAGATCTTAATAAGTTAATATTTGCTATAAAGGAGGTCTAGTACTTAGGATATATTATTATAGCGGGACGCTTAGTCTGCCTAGATCCCGCAAAGGTTATAGCTATAAGGGAATAGGTAGCACCTATAAAATTACAAGGGGTCTATAGCTTCTTAGGATTTACAAATTTTTACTATAACTTTATTAGGGACTTCTCTAAGCTAGCCACCTTACTTATATAGCTTACTAAGAAGAATGTCCCTTTCTAATAGGGACTAGAAGAGAATAAGGCCTTTAAGAGGCTAAAAGCTACGTTTATTATATATCTAGTGCTAGCATAATAGGACCTAGACTGCCCCACAGTAGTAAAAGCTAATTGCTTAGGCATAGCTCTTAGTGGATACCTCTTGTAATAAGGCCCTAATAACGTCTTATATCTAGTCGCTTACTATTTCACTAGTCTTACGCCCTTATAGAAGAACTATATAATTTACAATAAGAAACTATTAGCTATTGTCTTATGTCTTAAGGCATAGTTAGCAAAGCTTTAGGGTGTATCCTATCTGTTTATAATCTACACTAATTATAAGAACCTAGAATACTTTACAACTCCTTAACTTATATTAGAGAGGCAGGCCTAATAGGCGGATACACTCGCGCTATTTAACTTTTACCTTTGCTATAGGCCTAGTACATAAGCTTAACGCCTAGATACCCTTTCCTAAAGGGAATAGGATTAAAGTAAGTTAGCTTTAAGGATAGGGCGGATCTTATAACCTATTACTATTACATAACTCTTACTATTACTAGTTACATAAGGGGATAGCTCTAAACTAGCACTATATATGCTGCTACTAGTAGGAGAGGCCCTCTTTGCCTTAAAACACCTCTAGACCCTATAGGACTAGGCTATTACATTAGACCCTATATATAGTATTTAATTAAAAGCTATATAGGAAAGGGCTTAGAAGTTTCCCCCTAATACACTAATAAGGGAGTAAGTCACAGATTACTTTATAAGCGCATATAAGGCGCTTTAGTTTTAGGGTTATACTTAGATCCTAGCTTAGGAACCCCTTATAACAACCCTTATATAATAATGCTATAACTTGCTAGTAGCAGGACACCTAGGCTATAACACTACGTTTTAGATTCTATAATAGCAGTTCTATTAGGATAGGATATTATAGGACATTACTTAGTTTGTTTGTAACTGTCACTGCTTTAGTAGCCACAAGAGCTACTAATAGTAGCAAGGCTTACTAAAACCCCTACTAATCCCTAATTAGTTTTAGTCTTAGATTTCTATTAACTTTATAATAGACTTACTAGTAGCATCCCTAGAGAAGCTATAATACCTTATAGTTATTACTAATAGACTCTTAAAGTTTATATAGCTAGAAGCTATAACCTCTATTAGGGCTAAGGAGTGTACGGAATAATTTAAAATAGTCTAGTAAAGGTTCTAAGGATTTCCCTAATCTATTATTACAGACTAGGGGTTAGACTAGCTAGGGAAATTCTAGATAATATTATGCTCCCTAGTTAGGATTAATTAGTTGCTTTCTACTTTACATTACTCATAGACTAATAGCAGCATAGAGCAAGCGAACTAGGAAGTATAGGCAATATTACATGTAATAGTCTCCTTCTTGTAGTTTAATTAGCTAGAATATCTAGCTGCTTGCTAGCTTGTAATTAATAATAGGTCTTCTTTAGTAATAGGGGTAAGCCTAAATAAATTGCTGCACGGATATAACTTAGAACTAATTTAGTTATAACTAGACTATTCTGCTTTTGCAATATTACCTAAGGGGTAGGCTATATATTTCCTAAAGCACCTATAAGAGAGTACCTTTCTAGCATAAGCTGTAATAGCCTACGTTTAATAAAGGTAGCAGGACATAACCTTAGCTTCTTAATGTCTAGCGGAATAGTTTTAGGTTAGAGATAAGGTATAGCTTTCACTTAAGAATATTAAGACAAACCACCCCTTACAGAAACTTAACTAGGTTATAGCAAAGTATATAGTTATTAATATACTAACACTACTTATAGTATAGTTAGATGTCCTAAGGGGCATTTACCTAGTTTTCCACATAGACCTTATTAAACAGGCTATAGAGGACCCTTTTCCTAGTTAGAAGCTCTAGGACTCCTGTCTAGGGCTAGAATAGGTCCTAGTAAAGGATAACAACAAACTTATAGAGGAATACTAAGTTAAACGGATCTTAGCGGCTTAAAATGCCCTAGGCTAAGGCAGGAGGTGTAATGTCCTAGTTAAGTGGATAGGTTACGTGTAGCTAATATAGAAACCACTAGAAAGTATAACACAGACACAAGCCCTTAATAAGTTTAAAGCAGAGTAGGGAGATACACGTTATAATAACAGACTAAATTAATTACAGACTATATATCTATTAAAGGAGATATCTTCTAGCGCATAAGGCGTACCTATCCTAAACCTAGCTAATTCCTTATAGTTACTAAAATGTATTTAGATCCCCTTACCCCCTATAGCGTAGGGGTTACTTAGACTAGGGGTTAGTTAGGCTATTAATAAGGCTATTATTATTAGATAAGATAGTAACTAGTGTTACCTTATATCTAATAGGGACGTGACCTATGCTACATTAGGTGCTATAGCTACTATAGCTAGCACTATAGCTACTATAGCTACCACTATAGTTCTAGATAGCAGGAGCGGAATAGTAGTTAGGGAGCGTAAAGCAAGTATAGGGCAGGGGCGCTATATTATTAGATTAACTTTCGTTAGGGGAGGACTAGCGGATAATAATAGTTATGGAGGGATAGCTACTACCTATAATGCAATTAGCATAGTAATTAGTTAGACCTAGGATAGACCTAGGTTAGGAGCGCTCCTAGCGCTAATATAAGGGCAAATTATCGCTAGCTTTAATAAGCTACTAGTAGCCCTAGGTGCTACTATAGCAATAGGGGGAGAGCGCCTTAAGGAGGCATATAGACTAATTATAGAATTCTTATTGCATAGAATTTAGTTTACTAATAATCTATTAGTTCTATTAGAATAAAACGCTAGTGACTTGCTACATAGAGCTACCTATACTATAGCTACTAGTAGGACTACTACTACTAAGGGGGATAACCTTAAGCCTAGTTATATTTAAGGCGGGAGTGTTATAGGAGGGGGGGGGCCTAAGGGTAAAGCGGATAGGTGCTAGATTAAATTAAGCCTAATTTAGGAGCGTATTCCATTAGCTTATAAGGGCGCGGAACTATTAGGAGAGAACTAGCATTTTCTTTTTAGTAGTTAGAGTCCTTTTAACCCTAGGTATAATAATATATATATCTATAGTAATTAAAGCCTTAAGATCCTTAAGGTAGTAATAAAGCTATAGGTTAGCGAATAGGTACCTAGTTAACTAGATATAGGTCGCATATCACTGCTAACATAGGGGATAGGACTTACCACTTTTAGGGGGGTAATAGTTTAATATACCTATAGTAAGGCATTGTTTAATACAAGGCCTATAGGGCTAAAAAAGCACGCAAGGGGTAGCATACTTATTATTATCTAAGTCCCCCTCTATAAGGAACTTGCTAATAGACCTAGCTATTAGTGTAATAGGGGTAGTAGGGGATATAGCAGTGGCAGCAGGGGATATAGCAGCAGTAGCTAGAGCTTAAGTAAACCTATAAGTATTTGTTCTATAGTAAGGCATGTTTATTATAAGTCTAATAGGGAAATAATAATTATTTAGAATAATAGAATAGGAAGGAGTAATAGGGTTATAATATTTAAAAAATATTTTTAATGTAAGGAAGTTAAGACTATAGAATAAAAACAAATAGTAGGTAGTAGGTAGGGGGATAAATAAGTAGGGGTAAGGCTAGTGTTATCACAATAATAACGCAGTAGCTAGAAGCATGTGTCACGCGTCCTACCTAGACCTAGGTTAAAATAATAAGCACCTGCAACACATTACAAAGGATAAGCACCTATATTAACCACAGGTAAGGGAAAAAGAAGGGAAGGAGTAAGGGCATATATAAGGGCTTAGGCTTTGCCTAAGCATTTATATAGTACACGCGAGTTAGGATAGTCCCGCACAGGCAAGGACGCAGAAAAGGGGGCTTATATAAGGTAGTTAGGGGGTATAAGGGGCCCTAATAAGGATAGGTTTCCTACCTTCCTCTTTCCTCTCCCTAAGTTTCTTAATACCATATTGACGCCCTATCGCAGCAGCCTAGGGGCCAGTCCATAACAACAAATGAGTTTTACGGAAGATAAAAAGTAGCTCCTAAGACCTCTCTAGCGACCTAGATCCTCCGATATGGTTAGTAGGTCTATGAGGGGACTAGAAATCCTCTCATTGCTTGTTAGATCGTCTGTACTAGTTAGGAATCAACTATATTTAACCATTAAAGCTCTCTATCTTGCAGAATACGCTATAATCTAGTGAATCTAGAAGCCGCCGCATTAGAATCTACTAGGGAGGTCTTCCTATCCCTCTAGCTAGATTCCCTTCCATTTTCAATAATAACTTTTACTAATAATTTATCTATAGATACTCTAGGATTATAGCACCCTTATATATATTAATAAAAGGCAGTTAAAATAGTATTTAGACTAAGAAGTTTATATTTAAAGTAAAGGAATAGCTAGCGTTTTGCTAGCTAAAAGATGCCTTTTAGTAAGCACCTCTCCTTTATTATTATAACCTAAGTTAGCTAGTGTGCATTAAGATAGATACTTTAGTCTTTATAATAGTAGGAATCTTATCTTAATAGGATAATAAGGGTTATTAGTATTCTATAGCCTTTTAGTTAAGGAAGTTTATAGACACTAAATATAACTATAGTATAGCTAATTAAGAGTTACTTACTATAGTAAAGTTATTTAAACACTAGTAATATTATATTAAAGGCATAGTAACCCTAGTAAAGGTTCTATTAGACTATTATAATTTATAAACCTTTATAAGGCAGTAAAAGTTAAATAAAAGGCAAGCTAAATAGTGTATATTTCTTTACCTCTTTTACTTTATAATTAAGTATAGACTAGGGAAAAGTAACCCTATAAATGCACTATTAAGAAGGTCTAATTATAAAAGCAAACCCCTAATAAATAGGGTATTACTACTAGAACTTAAGAAAAAGATAGTAGCTACTAAAGAACTAGTAAAAGTAAAGATACTAATATATTAAAGAAGACATAGTAAGATACCTTTAGGGGAGGAAAATGCCCTAGTCTTAGTAAAGAGGCATAGTAAGATGCCTTTAGGGAAGGAAAATATTCTAGCCCTTATAGTAAAGGCTTGCGTAGCCTAGTTAGAAGGCTAGTTAGCTACTATAAATTTAGTAAAAGGTTAGCTAAATAAAGGGGATTTCTAGGAGAAAGTAATATATATCTAGGACACTAGTATAGCATAAGAGATCTAGGGGGCTATTATATTACTAAATCCTTACTAATCTAGGCTAAATAAACTATTAGTGTAACTACTATAGAAGGCATAGGATTAAGACCTAGATTTATAGAGATAAAGTAATAAGATTAACTCCCTAGCAAAAGGGAAGGGAAAAGCTAGTCTATAGTTATATAGCGTAAGGGGCCTTTTAATATACTAAGACTAGGTAGTTATTCCCTAGGAGCCTATCTTATAATAGGAGCTTCTATAGCTACACTATAATAATTTACTAGTAGGTTACTTTAGGACTAAGCGCACTCTTAAGCTATTAAAGCGCTACTTCTAGTAGCTAGCTATAAGTAAGTCTATATTAGACTATATTATAAGCTATAGGACTTACTAATAAGTAGTAGCTAGAAGGCATTGCCTATATAAAAGCCTTAAATCCTTGCTAATACTAGGGTAATTATAAGCGAAAATCTTAATGGATTTTATTATAGGGCTACCTATTATGTAAATAGGTAAGTAAGAAGCTAACGTAATCCTAGTAATTATAGACTAATTCACTAAGTATTTTGTCTTCTTACTAGTAACTACTATAATTAATATAGCTAAATTAGCAAAGCTTTTCTATAAAGAAATTAAACTATAATTTAGGGCACTAATAGGTATTATATCTAATAAGGGATCTATCTTTATAAGCTAATTCTAGTTAGACTTATACTACCTATCCTATATAAAACGCAGGCTTTCTATAGCGTTTTACCCCTAAACTAATAGGTAAATAAAGAGAATAAACTAGGTGCTTAAGCATTATTTACAATGCTTTATTACAGAAAATTAGCAAATATAGCCTAAGCTACTCCTAATAGCGTAATTTACCTATAATAATATAGTAAATAAAACTATAGGCTACTCTCTAAACTACTCTCTTATAGGCTATTCCCCTAAGTTTTGCCTAGCTCTTAGGGATAAGACTATAGAAAGGGAGGTGCTAGAGGCCTATGCCTATATTATAAAGCTATATAAAGTTAGAGAGTAACTAAAGCAAAACTAGGCAAAAGCCACTAAAATATAGGCAAAGTACTATAATAAATATTACTAGCTACTAACCCTATAAAGGGGTAACTGTAAGGGCTTGGGCTTTGCCTAAGCATTCACATAGTGCACACAGGTAAGGATAGTCCCACATAGGCAAGGACGCAGAAAAGGGGGCTTACATAAGGTAGTTAGGGGGTATAAGGGGCCCTAGTAAGGATAGGTTTCCTACCTTCCTCTTTTCTCTCCTTAAGTTTTTTAATATTATATTAACGCCCTATTATAGCTACCTAGGGGCTAGTCTATAATAATTAAGAAACTTCCTTTAGTCCTTTATAATAGCTACTAAAATTTATAATAGATACACTAATAGATATATTAACGGATATAATAGACACGCTTCACTTATAAGATTAACCTAGCTAGGGAATAGTAACACCCCTATCTAACGCTATAGTACTATAGGTGGCCTAATAAGCCTAATTTAAGACACTTTAACTTATGCTATGTAAGCAAGCAGCAGAGCTTAAACGCCTTTAGGAGCATATGCACGCAAATACCTTAGGGCCCTTAGCCTAGCCACCTACCTAGCTACCCCCTTTAGCTTAGCCTAATGCCCCTAACTTAGTTCTTCCTATACCTAAAATAAAATAAAAACTAATCCCTTTAGGTAACCTATATAATAGTAATAAGGCCTTATTTACTATATAGAGGCTTCTAATAAAGCATAAGTTATAGGTAGACTAAGGCTTTATTAGTTCTAATAAGGATAGATAAATACTTATTTATTAAAACCTTTTTTCTAAGGTTTAGTCCTAGGTAGCTACTTTCTTTAAATAGGGTAGTGCTATTAGATTTAACCCTGCTTACTTTTTAGAATACCTAGGGACTATATTCTCTAACCCTTATAGATAGGAGATAGCCCTTATAGAGCTTAACTAAATAAAGCAAGGTCTAGGGGGGATATTTTCTATGTTTTTTATTTACTTTTCTAAGAAGCTCTTACTAGTAAAAGGGGAACGCTAAATAGGTAAGGTAAAGCTAGTAAAGCTCTAATATACGCTTAATAAGCGTTTAAGAGAGATTAGCGTGGGATAGGGTGTTAGCTAAAGCAATTAGTATATAGCTATTAGGTAATATTATAAGATTATAGTTAATATAAAAGCCCTTACCTTAGAGGATTAGTACTAGACCTATTGCAAACCCTAACTAGTAAAACTAGTAGCCTAGATTAATTATAAGGGTAACACACTAATAACTAGGGTTTATATAGCTAGGACTTACCTAAGGTAGCTAAATAAGTTAGCTAAGAAAGAGAAGGGGATAAAGGCTACTATAAACATATAATAAGCGAAATAGGTATTAGAGGTAGAATTAGCTAAACGCTGCTTAGAGGGACGCTACCTATAGTGTGTGTCTTAGGACTACTTTATCTAGAGATACACTATTCTCCTAGCCTACTACCTAAAGGTTAGCATTAACTTATATAGGGTAGATAAGGAAAGCGTAGATAAGGAAGTGAATATTCCCCCTATAGAAAATAAGTAGCCCTTAAGCGAAGTCTTATATAGGGGCAAAGAGGCTAGCTAACTACTACACTATAAAATAATTATAACCACTATATAAAGATAAAACAGGATATAGTATAATATATAGACTAACTACCTTTCTTAATTCCTATACTCTTTAATATATATTATTATATTAATATCTAGATTAATTATAGTTATAATTACTATAGTGTAGTAAGCGAATTAGTAGTAAGATAGCTTAGCCTAGAGCTTATATAGTTACTAAAACAGAGGCATGTTTACACTATAGTAGAAATAAAAAGGAGGGGGAAGTAAGTTAAGGAAGGCTTCTCTTTTATTACCTATATAGTACACACTAGAATTAATATAGATAGCTAGGAGTTATTTATATACTTATATGTTATTCTAGGTCTTACCTAGGACGTGATATTTAGAATGCCTTAGTTAAAGCAATATAATATAGTAATTTACATAGCAAAATAATAACTAGTTATTAGAGTAGTAAAGGGCCTTTATATCTCTAAGGCTATTACTTATAAGGTAAAGGCACTTATATAGGGAATTATTAGATCCCTTTATGCTACTAAGGCTTATAGGGTATAATAGAATAAGGATACTACTATAAGGTTTATTACTATAAGCCTAAGAGAGATAATAATAGTGCTATAGATTATAGCACCTAAGATAGATCTAGCTAGTCCTAACATATTAATATTGCCTAAGAAGTTATTAGACTTTACGGACCTCTTTAATAAGGCTAAAGCTAATAAACTACCCCCCTATAAGGGCTCTCTTAATTACTATATATGCCTATATAAGAACCTAGATAGCTCTAAGCTAGCACTCCTATAGGGACTATTATATAATATACTATAGGACTAGCTCCTAGAGGTCTAGCACTAGATTATAGACTTAATAGATAAGGGCTAGATTTATGCTAGCTCCTTATTAGCTATAGCCCCTATCCTCCTTATTAAAAAGGCTAATAGGGGTTAGCGTTTTTACATAGACTACTACGCTTTTAATAAGATAATAGCATAGGATTATTACTCTCTCTTACTAATTAAGGAGACACTATAATCCCTATCCTAGGCATGCTAGTTTACTAAAGTAAATATTTATATAGTGTTTTATAAACTATAGATAGCTAAGGGTAAGGAGCACCTTATAGCGTTTTATATAAGGTTTAGCCTATTTAAGTGGCTAGTTTACCCCTTTAGCCTAGCTAGCGCCCTAGTAACCTTTTAGTGCTATATTAATTAATCCTTAGGGGATATGTTAGGGGACTTTATTATAGCTTACCTTAATAATATCTTAGTTTACTTAGGGGGGTTAAGAAAAGACTATATAGCTAAGGTTTAGTTAGTTCTAGGCTACCTAAGGGCCGTAGGCTTATACCTAGATCTTAATAAGTTAATATTTACTATAAAAGAGGTCTAGTACCTAGGATACATTATTATAGTAGGACGCATAGTTTGCCTAGATCCTATAAAGGTTATAGCTATAAGGGAATAGGTAGCACCTATAAAACTACAAGGGGTCTATAGCTTCTTAGGATTTGCAAATTTTTACTATAACTTTATTAGGGACTTCTCTAAACTAGCTACCCAGCTAATATAGCTTATAAAGAAGAATATCCCTTTCTAATAAGGACTAGAAGAAAATAAGGCCTTTAAGAGGTTAAAAGCTATGTTTATTACGTATCTAGTGCTAGCATAATAGGACCTAGATTGCCTTATAGTAGTAAAAGCTAATTATTTAGGCATAGCCCTTAGTAAATGCCTCTTATAGTAAGGCCCTAATAATGTCTTATATTTAGTTACTTACTATTTCGCTAGCCTTATAGCCTTATAAAAGAACTATTAGCTATTATCTTATATCTTAAGGCGTGGTTAGCAAAGCTTTAGGGTGTATCCTATCTATTTATAATTTACACTAATTATAAGAACCTAGAACACTTTATAACTCCTTAACTTATATTATAGAGGTAGGCCTAGTAGGTAAATACACTTACGCTATTTAACTTTTACCTCCGCTATAGGCCTAGTACATAAGCTTAATGCCTAAATACCCTTTCCTAAAGAGAATAGGATTAAAGTAAGTTAGCTTTAAGGATAGGGTAGATCTTATAATCTATTATTATTATATAACTCTTACTATTACTAGTTATATAAGGGAATAGCTCTAAACTAGCACTATATATACTACTACTAGTAGGAGAGGCCCTCTTTACCTTAAAACACCTCTAGACCCTATAGGACTAGGCTATTATATTAGACCCTACGTATAGTATTTAATTAAAAGCTATGTAAGAAAGGGCTTAGAAGTTTCCCCCTAATACACTAATAAGGGAATAGGTTATAGATTACTCTTTAAGCGTATATAGGGCGCTTTAGTTTTAGGGCTATACTTAGATCCTAGCTTAAAAACCCCTTATAATAACCCTTATATAATAATGCTATAACTTATTAGTAGTAGGATACCTAGGCTATAACACTATATTTTAGATTTTATAATAGTAGTTTTATTAGGATAGGATATTATAGGATATTGCTTAGTTTATTTATAACTATTATTGCTTTAGTAGCTATAAGAGCTATTAATAGTAGTAGGGCTTACTAAAACCCCTACTAATCCCTAATTAGTTCTAGTCTTAGATTTCTATTAACTTTATAATAAACCTACTAGCAGTGTCCCTAGAGAAGCTATAATACCTTATAGTTATTACTAATAGACTCTTAAAGTTTATATAGTTAGAAGCTATAACCTCTATTAGGGCTAAGGAGTGTGTAAAATAATTTAAAATAGTCTAGTAAAGGTTCTAAGGATTTCCCTAAGCTATTATTATAGACTAAGGGTTAGACTAGCTAGGGAAATTCTAGATAATATTATGCTCCCTAGTTAGGATTAATTAGTTACTTTTCACATTACATTACATATAGACTAATAGTGGCATAGAGTAAGTAAACTAGGAAGTGCAAGCAATATTATATATAATAGTCTTCTTCTTATAGTTTAATTAGCTAGAATATCTAGCTACTTACTAGCTTGTAATTAATAATAGGTCTTCTTTAGTAATAGGGGTAAGCCTAAATAAATTACTACATAGATATAACTTAGAACTAATTTAGTTATAACTAAACTATTTTGCTTCTATAATATTACCTAAGGGATAGGCTATATATTTCCTTAAGCACCTATAAGAGGGTACCCTTCTAGTATAAGCTATAATAGCCTATGTTTAATAAAGGCAATAAGACATAACCTTAGCTTTTTAATATCTAGTGAAATAGTTTTAGGTTAGAGATAAGGTATAGCTATTACTTAAGAATATTAAGATAAACTACCCCTTATAGAAACTTAACTAGGTTATAGTAAAGTATATAGTTATTAATATACTAATGCTACTTATAGTATAATTAGATATCCTAAGGGGTATCTACTTAGTTTTCTATATAGACCTTATTAAATAGGCTATAGAGAACCCCCTTCCTAGTTAGAAGCTCTAGGACTCCTATCTAGGGCTAGAATAAGTCTTAGCAAAGGATAATAACAAACTTATAGAAAAATACTAAGTTAAATAGATCTTAGTGGCTTAGAATGCCCTAGGCTAAGGTAGGAGGCGTAATATGCTAGTTAAGTAGGTAGGTTACGTATAGCTAATATAGGAACCGCTAGAAAGTATAATATAAATAAAAGCCCTTAATAAGTTTAAAGCAAAGTAAGGAGATATATATTATAATAATAGACTAAATTAATTATAAACTATATGTCTATTAAAAGAGACTTTTTCTAGCGTATAAGGCATGCCTATCCTAAATCTAGCTAGTTTCTTATAGCTACTAAAACGTATTTAGACTACCTTATCCCCTATAGCGTAGGGGTTACTTAGACTAGGGGTTAGTTAGGCTATTAGTAAGGCCCTTATTATTAGATAGGATAGTAACTAGTGTTACCTTACGTCTAATAGGGATATAACCTATACTATATTAGGTACTATAGCTACTATAGCTACTACTATAGCTACTATAGCTACTACTATAGTTCTAGATAGTAGGAGCGAAATAGTAATTAGAGAGCGCGAAGTAAGTGTAGGCTAGGGGTGGCATATCCTTATGTTAACTTTTATTAAGGGAGTACTAGTAAGTAATAATAGTTAAGGAGGGATAGCTACTACCTATAGTGTAATTAGTATAATAATTAGTTAGACCTAATATAGATCTAAGTTAGGAGCGCTCTTAGCGCTAATGTAAGGGTAAATTATTACTAGCTTTAATAAGTTATTAGTAACCCTAGGTGCTACTATAGTAATAGGGGGAGAGTGCCTTAAGGAGGCGTATAGACTAATTACGGAATTCTTAGCGCATAGAGTTTAGCTTACTAATAATCTACTAGTTTTATTAGAATAAAACGCTAGTGACTTACTACATAAAGCTACCTATACTATAGCTACTAGCTAGACTACTATTACTAAGGGGAATAACCTTAAGCCTAGTTATATTTATAGCTAGAGTGTTATTAGAAAGGGGGGGCCTAAGGGCAAAATAAATAGGTGCTAGATTAAATTAAGCCTAATTTAAGAGCGTATTTTATTAGCTTATAAGGGTGCAAAAGTCTTAGGAGAGTACTAGCATTTTCTTTTTAGTTATTATAGTCCTTTTAACTCTAGGCATAATAATATATATGCCTATAGTAATTATAGCCTTAAGATCCTTAAGGTAATAATAAAGCTATAGGTTAGTAAATAGGAACCTAGTTAACTAGATATAGGTTATATATTACTACTAATATAGGGGATAAGACTTACCACTTTTAGGGGGGTGATAGTTTAATACGCCTATAGTAAGGCATTATTTAATATAAGGCCTATAAGGCTAAAAAAGCGCGTAAGGGGTAGTATGCTTCTTATTATCTAAGTCCCCCTTAATAAGGAACTTACTAATAGACCTAGCTATTAGCGTAATAAGGGTAGCAGAGGATATAGTAGTAGTAGTAGTTAATAGGGTAGTAGTAGCTAGAGCTTAAGTAAACCTATAAGTATTTATTTTATAATAAGGCATGTTTATTATAAGTCTAATAGGGGAATAATAGTTATTTAGAATAATAGGATAGAAAGGAGTAATAGTATTATAATATTTAAAAAACGTTTTTAGTGTAAGGAAGTTAAGGTTATAGGATAAAAATAAGTAGTAACTAGTAGGTAGGGGGATTACACTAATATAAGATAAGTTATAAATAAGTAAGGGTAGGGCTAGTGTTATTATAATAATAACATAGGGCTAGAAGAATGTATTACGCATCTTACCTAGACCTATAGTTAACATAATAGGCACCTATAATACATTAGAGGGGGTAAGCACCTATAGTAACTATAGGCAAGGGAAGAAAAAGGGAAGGAGTAAGGGCATATATAAGGGCTTAGGCTTTGCCTAAGCATTTATATAGTGTATATAGGTAGGGATAGTCCTATATAGGTAAGGATATAGAAAAGGGGGCTTACATAAGGTAGTTAGGGGGTATAAGGGGCCCTAGTAAGGATAGGTTTCCTACCTTTCTCTTTCCTCTCCTTAAGTTTCTTAATATTATATTAACGCCCTATCGCAGCCGCCTAGGGGCCAGTCCATAACAGTAACCTAGTATTACTATTAATAAAAAACATTAGGCTTAAGAAGGCAAAATAGAAGCTAACCCCTAGGTTTATTAGGCTATTTTAAATACTTAACACTATAGGCAAATAAGTGTATTAACTTATGTTACCTAAAAAGTATAGTTAATTATATAATGTATTTTATATTAGCTTACTAAAGCTATAAAACTATTATAAAGAAGCTATAAAAAAAGATATACTAATACTAGACCTTAAGAATAAAGATAAGAAGTATAAAATTAAGGAAGTTAAGGACTATAGGAAGACTTATAAAGACAATAAATACCTAGTAAAATAGAAGGGTTAGCCTAGCGAATTATAACTAATAGATTCTAGTAAAAAATATAAAAAGCGCTTAATATATAATTTAAAAATTTCACTAAAGTAAATAAAGGAAGAAAGGTAGTGAAATATAAGTAAGTTATAAGCAAAGAGATATAAGGTTCTTATAAAAAAGGCCTAGCCTTATTAGCTACTATTATACTCTATAAAAAAAGTAACTTAGACTATTTACTAAATAATAAAAGAAAATATACCTATAACTAAGGGAGAGTTAGGGGAAACCCCTTTATTATAGCCCTATTATAAGTTAAAATTTCCCTATTTAAAATAAGGTACTTAGCCTTACTCTTATTCTCTATAACTACCCTCTCTATTACTAGGTAAAAGTAATAGACTACTATAGCCTAAGGCATAAAACCTAGGTTAGTTAAACGCAAACGTAAAACTATACGCGCGTTCTATGTAAATATAAGCTATAAGTAGTTTAGCTACTAAAATATTAACAAATAAATAGTAAAACTAGACTAGAATATAACTTACTACCCTAGGAACTAGAGATAGAAATATAGATACTAATAATTATTAGTACAAAATAATATACTACTAGTATAAAATAAAGGTATCTTACCTAGGAATATAAGTAAAAAGCTAGTAAATAGGTAATAAAAATATAAACTTAATAGACCTTAGTAGCCTTTATTAAACTAAATGTAATATAGTAAGCTATATTAGTATAGTTAAAACCTATTATTAGATAGAGGTAATAGGTGCTAAAATAGTAGTAAGTTACCTTTAAAAACATAGGATCTTTAGGGTTTTCTAGATCCTTATTACTATAGGTGTTTATAAGCGCCTAGACCTAGTTAAGATAAGCTAGGAGATTATAAAAATCTCCCTATATAGTAGGCATAGCTTATATTAAATATTAGTAATAAGCTACTAAGAAACTAAGGAAAAGTAGTATAGTTATAGTGTTATAAGTATTACTACATTTATAGCATTAGATATAGCGCTTAAAATGCTTTATTTATAAAGTAATAGTAAATAAATAGCAAGGGAATTAATAGTTTATTTATAGTAATTATAGCTTAGCTAGCAAGTATTTCTTAAAGTTAGCACACTTAGTGTGTAAATAGTATATATAGGAGTAGCGCTTAAAGGGAATAGTCTCCTTATTTATAGTAAGACTATAGTAAATAAGAAGGTAAAAGTTAGGGTAATAGAAAGTATAATAGTATTTAGAAAAATAATTACTAATATTAAGGGGAGGAAAAGGCTATAATAAAGGGGAGAGTTATAGATAAATTTATACCTAAGCGTTGCTTATTATTTATTATTATTTTAATATGTTTACTACTTAGCAAATAGCTATAGAATAGCTAGTAAAAGCTATTTAGGAGCCTAGCTAAAAGTGGGGGGATAATTATAAGGCCTTACTTATAATAATAACACCTAGAATGCTAACGCGCACTACGCAGTAGGTTAGGCCCTAGGGCTAGGTTTATGTAATACTAGCAAGCTACTAGCTATAAGCTCCTAGCTTGCATATATAACACACTTAGACCTAGCAAGCTTTAGTAAATATACAAATGCCCCTATACCTCTTGCCTAGCTACTATTGTTCTCACAACTATGCCCTCCCCCTAATTTTAAAGATCCTAGACTAGTGCTAAGAGGCTTATTTCTTCTTAAAGATTAATATTAAGGATACTTACTATTAAATTTAAATTAAAGGGGGTAATAAGTAAAAGACTGCTTTTTATATATAATATAGACACTATAAATACCTTATAATGCCTTTTAGGCTAACTAATGCCCTAGCTACTTTCTAAAACTATATTTATAAAGCGCTTTGAAGACTAGTTAATACTATTTGCATAGTGTATTTAGATAATATCCTTATCTTTTCTAAAATATAAGAGAAGCACACTATATATATTAAGGAAGTTCTAGAACGCATAAGGTTAGTAAAGTTATATATAAAGCCCTTAAAGTATTTATTTTACTAGGAATTAGTGAAATTCCTAGGGTTTATCCTATTAGTTAATAGGATTTTAATAGATATATAGAGGGTTACTATAATCTAGGACTAGAAGGAGCTAATAAGCTTTAAGGATATATCATTGTTAAAATAATGCTATTTATAGCACTATTTTATAGGCCCACTAGTTGCCTTGTTACGTTGTTGCAACGTTGGTTACGGGCGTTGCTTGCAGCGTTCTGTTATGACCCGCGTTGTTCCTACAACCAACCCATGGGCTTGTATGACTAAGCTGACTAGGTTACCCTATAGGGAAGCCAAAATCGACCGTAACTAGGCAACTAGTAGTCGTATAAAAGGCTGAAGTATACTGTTCAAATCCTTGATCTTTTCTGGATTTAATGGTATATTTTATTAATAGGGTTGTATATTAAAATCCTTAGTTAGACCACCTAGGCAGCTAGTTTGTATGGCCGTGAGTCGATTTTTTATTTTTCCTATAAAAAAACGTTTTATGGAAAATAAAAAGTAGCTCCTAAGACCTCTCTAGCAATCTAGATCCCCTAATATAGTTAGTAGGTCTATGAGGGGACTAGAAATCCTCTTATTACTTGTTAGACTATCCGTTAGCTAGGAATTAACTATATTTAACTATCAAAGCTCTCTATCTTAAAGAATACGCTGTAATCTAGTGAATCTAGAAGCCGCCGCACTAGAATCTACTAGGGAGGTCTTCCTATCCCTCTAGTTAGATTCCCTTCCATTTTCAATAAAATTAAAGAAAGTAACTACAATAGCTTTATCTACATTAGAGGCTAAATCTAATACCTTATATAAAGCTATTAGGGAGCTAGAGTAGCTTTATAGTCTCTTTAAAGAGATAAAGCTGTCATGGTCTAGCCCACAGGGCTAATCGCGGGTGTCTGCGCCACCATGTGGGTGTAACCCCAATCCCTTCCGTTGCGCCATAGAAGGCAAAAGGATACGCATTGCACAAGTCGTCATTCACTTATGCAATTGACACCTATATTACTAGGGTCTAGGCTAAGCCTAGACCATCACAAAAGCTACCTATAGTACCTCTAGTACTAATTTTTAGTGATAACTAAGAGGCTATTATAACCACTAATAACCCTGCTCTTTATAGCAAAATAAAGCATACCCTGCTAAAATTTAACTATACTAGAGAAAAGGTATAGAAGGGTATAGCTAAGGTTATCTATATTAATACTAAAGAGATGCCTGCAGATAGTTTAACTAAGCCCTTGCCTAATAATAAATTTTAACAATTTATCTAACTATTAGGCCTTACAAATACAAAGGCTTAATCTAAATCAATAAAATTAACTAAAAAGTTAAAAAACTAGAAAATTAACAAAAACCCTGGAATTACGCCTAAAAGTTATTGATTTTAAAAGTTACTGTCTTTAGTTAAAGGTTATTGGATTTATTATTAAATTTATAGTTAACTTAGATATCTATTATAGAGCTAAGTCTAGGTATTGAATTAGTTACCTTATACTTTTCTAGAGGGAGTGTTAAAATAATGCTATTTATAGCACTATCTTATAGGCCTACTAGTTGCCTTGTTGCGTTGTTGTAACGTTAGTTACAAGCGTTGCTTGCAGCGTTTGTTATGACTTGCGTTCCTATAACTAACCCACGGGCTTATATAACTAAGCTAACTAGGTTACCTTATAGGGAAGCTAAAATTAACTATAACTAGGTAACTAGTAGTTATATAAAAGGCTAAAGTATACTATTTAAATCCTTAAATTCTTCTAGATTTAATAGTATATTTTATTAATAGGGTTATATATTAAAGTGCTTAGTTAGGCTACCTAGGCAGCTAGTTTGTATGGCTATAAGTTAATTTTTTATTTTTCCTATATAAAAACGTTTTATGGAAAATAAAAAGTAGCTCCTAAGACCTCTCTAGTAACCTAGATCCTCTAATATAGTTAGTAGGTCTATAAGGGGACTAGAAATCCTCTTATTACTTGTTAGACCGTTTGTATTACCTAGGAATTAACTATATTTAACTATTAAAGCTCTCTATCTTAAAGAATACGCTGTAATCTAGTGAATCTAGAAGCCGCCGCATTAGAATCTACTAGGGAGGTCTTCCTATCCCTCTAGCTAGATTCCCTTCCATTTTCAATAACTAGTAGGTTTATTATAAAGTTAATAGAAATCTAAGACTAAAACTAATTAGGCATTAGTAAGGGTTTTAGTAAGCCTTACTACTATTAGTAGCTTTTATAGCTACTAAAGTAATAGTAGTTATAAATAAACTAAGTAATATCCTATAATATTTTATTCTAATAAAACTACTATTATAAAATCTAAAATATAGTGTTATAGCCTAGGTATCTTACTACTAGTAAGTTATAGTATTATTATATAAGAGTTATTATAAGGGGTTTCTAAGCTAGGATCTAAGTATAGCCCTAAAACTAAAGCACCTTATATATGCTTATAAAGCAATCTATAACCTATTTCCTTATTAGTATATTAGAGGGAAACTTCTAAGCCCTTTTCTATATAGCTTTTAATTAAACACTATATATAGGGTTTAATATAATAGCCTAGTCCTATAGGGTCTAGAGGTGCTTTATAGTAAAAAGAGCCTCTCTTACTAGTAATAGTATATATAGTGCTAGGTTAAAGCTATCCCCTTATATAACTAGTAATAGTAAGAGTTATATAATAGTAATAGGTTATAAGATTTACCGTATTCTTAAAGCTAATTTATTTTAATTCTATTCCCTTTAAAAAAGGGTATCTAAGTATTAAGCTTATATACTAGGCCTATAGTAAAGGTAAAAGTTAAATAGTGTAAGTATATTTACTTACTAGGCCTGCCTCTTTAATATAAGTTAAGGAGTTATAAAGTATTCTAGGTTCTTATAATTAGTATAAAATATAAATAAATAGGACATGCCTGTCAGGGTCGTGGAGGCTACGGAGCGACACAGGCGATAGAGGCGATAGCATTATGTATAGTGGGACTTACTTAGGGCTCGCAGCGCCCTAGCTATAAGGTTACTATAAGCTAGTTATATAAGCGTAAAGGGGGTATTTAGGCAAAGGTTACATATAGGGAATGTAAGAGGCTAGAGATTAAAACCCTTAAGTATTACTACCTACCTTTAGTAATTTAGCTACTACTTATCTATACTATTACCTTATTCTATCTATTTTAGCCTAGAAGCCTTAATAAGTTAATCTCTCTTTCCTATTAGGGCAATAGGCTATTAGTAAGGTAAGAATATTAGCACTATAGAGAATAAACACCTGCTTAAGGGGTACTAATAACTCTAAAGCAAACACGCTATATAAAGGTATACCTATAGATTAGAACCTGCTTCTAAAACATAAGTTTTCTTATCTAACCACACTAGAGAATTCCTATGTATTAGAACCTATTATTAATAGTAAGGAAGCTATATTAAACTATAGCCTTATATAAGCAAAGACATAGCTATAAATTACTTAAAAGAGGCAAAAACTTAAATAGCTATAGAAAAATTTGTAAGAAGTAAATACCCCTCCCTAATTAGTTAATGCTAATAAAGGCTTTACTCCTACCTTATAAATACCTTTTACCTAAAACACTACCCCTATTCCCTAGGAAGCACTACCCTTACTTAGACTTTATAGATATAGTATAGTAAAGATATAGCTAAAAGCTCCTATATATAAGGGGGATACCTATAAGAACCTATAGATATTCTTAGCGGATTTAAATATAACCTTTACTATAGATTAAAACATATTTACTAATAATATAATAAAAGTTATATACGCTAGTAGCTGCCTAGTAAATAAGGCAAAGTAATAGTAAATACACTTTACTACTATAGATAGTTATATAGATTACTAAAGCTACACTTAGATAGAGTTTGTTTAATAGCTAAAAACTAGAGAAAATAAATAAAGATAGTTATTACCTAGAAGCTATAGGAATGCTACTAACCCTTTATTAAGGTAAGGATTAGTTATTCTAGACTTTTATTAAAGTCTAGGGAAAGGTAAAGGTAAAATTACCTAAACCTATGCCTAAACCTCTAAGAATTACTTAGTTTATATAATGCCTAAATAGCACTATAAAGAAGTAAGTATTTAGCTAAGAGTACCCTATAAGTTAGAACTACCTTATTAGCTAAGGAAAGAAGGCAAAAGCAGTAACTAGGGAAGAGAAAGGGATCCCTTATAAAGGCCACTAAGAAGGTAACTAAGGAGGTAACTAATAGAAGAGAAGGAACTACTTAGCGTCCCTAGAAAAAGAGCTATAGGAAGGATACTATGTAAGAGTAGGGGGCTTGCTAGTCTATTATAAGTGTAGGAAACTAGGCTACCTATTAACTAGGTACACTAAACTAGACTATAGCATTTGCTAGAAAAATACCTACATTACTAAGACACACTAAGCTAGCACTAAGTAGGCTAGGAGTTACTTAAACGCAAATAAGACCTTAATTAGCATAGTAAAACCCTAGGAAGACACTCTTAATATAACTTAACTTAATAAGAGTAGTCTTCTAGACTTATGAATTTACATAGATATTAAGTTATATTAAGATAACTACTAGGTAGCAATGCTAATACTATTTAACCCTAGCGCTATATATTCCTTAATCCACCCTAATATACTAATAGACCTTAATTAGTTAAAAGTGTAACCTTATAATAATACGCTTAAGAGTGTATTAGGTAATATTATGCTATATTAAGGGATTTTAAAGAAAATAGTGTTAGTTAGGGATAGCATAAGCTATGCAAAGATATGCTAACTTAGCTACTATATTACTAATAGTAGCAAAAATTAGTTTTAGGAGTTAATTAGGTAAGAGAGTATAAGCCTATAATAATATCTTAGAAAGATAGACTTTAGAGATACCCTATAATAAAGGAATATATCTTATTAGTAGTAGGGTTATAGGATAGTTAAAAGTAGCAAAATATATATCTATTATAGTAGTACTTAACCTATAGGTAATATATAATTAGACATAGCTACTATTAGACCTATAGTAAATAAAGAAAGGAAGTAGTAATAGTGTAATAATAAAACTAGCTAATAAACCTAAGAAAGTGAAACTTCTAGAAGCTTATAAGGAGTTTAAAGATATATTTTTAAATAAAGAGGCTAGCACCCTTCCTAGCTTAGGTAGCTATATATACTATTAAATTAGAAAAAGGAAAAGCATACTATAGGGTCTAATATATAACCTAGCTAAGAAAGAGTTATAGGTGCTTTTAAGTACCTAGTAACTATATAGGAACGCATAGATCTAAAGATCGTTAGCCTAGTAAGCGCCCTAATCCTTTTTATGCTAAAAAAAGGGGGAAAGCTATAACTATATGTGATTATAGGGGCCTTAATAAGATTATAGTTAAAGATAAGGCCCCTTTGCCCCTAATATTAGAAATCTTAGATTAACTAGGGGGTAAAAGATTTTTATAAAGTTAGACCTTAAAGATATATACTATTAGCTATATATCGTAAGGGTAATAAGTGAAAATAGCCTTCTAGTGTAAATATAGTTACTTTAAGTATCTTATAATGCTATTTAGGCTTATTAACGCGCTAGTATCCTTCTAAGAGTATATTAATAAAGCTTTAGAAGGCCTTAATAATCTTATTTATATTATTACCTTAATAACACCCTAATATTTAGCTATAAGATCTTAGAGCATAAGGGTAATATTAAAAAGATCCTTAAGAGATTTTAGAAGGCTAACCTTTTTATTAATTTAGATAAGTGCTAATTCTCTATTAAGGAGGTTAAATTCCTTAGTTATATAATCTTACTAAAAGGAATCTTAATAGACCTAAGTAAGGTAAAGGCAATATAACGTAGCTAATACCTATCTATGTTTAATATCTAATCTTTCCTTAGGTTTACTAGATTCTATAGGCGTTTTATTAAGTTATATAGCAAAATAGTTATCCTATTAATAAACCCTATAAGGAACTAACTAGTAAGTTTAAGCTAATAATAGTAAGCTAGTAGCGTTTAGGGAACTATAAAAGCTATTTTAGGAGGCTCTAATTTTAGTCTTTAACCTAATATTACTACTATAAGTAAAGACTAATGCCTCTAGATACGTAATTAGAGCTATCCTTATAATATTAGTGCTAGGTTACTAGCACCCTATAGCGTTTATATTAAGAAAGTTAAAGGACGCTAAATTACGCTATATAACACTAGACAAAGCTACTAGTATTTAGGAGGCTTTTTAGACTTAGAGGCACTACCTTACTTACTTAGCGCACCTAGTTACTATAATTATAGATTACCTAAACTATAAGTACCTTATAATAAAGCCTAAGCTAACTAGTTACTAGGTTACTATAGATAAGCTATGCCTATTTAACTTTACTATTAAACACTAGGTAAGGAAGCTAAATCCTACTAATCCTTTATTATAAAGGTTAGACTATATTAGTAAGGAAAGGAAGGCTAAGGCTTTTATATCTTAGTTACTAACCTTCCTTACTAAGTTTACTACTATTAGGCTATAGGGGCGCTATATTAGTAATAGCTTAACTACTAGTTAGGCATATCTATAGCGTGTTAGGTTTATAGTTAAGGAGTAGCGTAAGAGTAATAGTAACTTAGTAAGTACCCTATATCTACGCTTACTATCCCTTAATAGCAAAGCAATAACCCTAATAGTAGGTAAGAGAACCTCTTTTATATTAATCTTTACTAGGCTAGGTAAAAGGCCTAAGCGTAGTAATAGCTATAGGATTATAGTAATTAAACCCTACTAGCTAGTTTAAGAACCTCTTTTATATTAATCTTTGCTAGGCCTATAGAAGTAATAGTAGGTAAGTTAACCTCTACTATATTAACCTCTACTATACTAGTTAAAAAGTCTAAGAGCGCTATTAGGGAGCTATATACTTATAGTAGTATTAAGGTAAATTACCTAATAGTAGGTAGGAGAACCTCTTCTATATTAATCTCTACTATATTTATAGAAGTAATAGTAAGTAGGAGAACCTTTACTATATTAATCTCTACTAGGTTAGTTAATTTATCTAAGAGCGCTACTAGAGAGCTACTAGGCTATAGTAGTGTTATAATAAGAATCTTAGTGGTTTAGAGAACCTCTTCTAAGTTTAACTCTAATATTAGGAGTAAGGCAGTGGAATTAGAAGCCCTAATTTAAGTCTTATTATTAGAAGCGTAGTAAGGGGATGCCTTTATTACATAGCGAGAGTTATTGCTAATAAGTAGTAACTCTAGTGCGTTAGGACTATAGTTAATTAGTCTCTCTAAGCTAGAGGCTAGAGAGCTATAGACATAGACTATAAGATCCTCTAAGTTACTAATATAAAAATGTTTTTTTTACTAGGATTATAAAAAGAAATTTTACTATTAACCTATAATAATCCTATAGCGGGTTATTAGGGGGTTAGTAAGACCCTCTATTATATTATAGGCTAATATTACTAGCTATTAATAAAGAAAGACATTAAGGCATATATCTAGTCTTACGTTAATTATTAAGTTTTAAAGCTAAGGTTATATAAGCCTTATAGTAAGTTAGCTATATTACTAGTGCCTAATTGCCCCTTCTAAGAATTATTAATAGACTTTATTATAGGCTTACTACTAGTAAAGGATTAGAAGTTTTAGTTATATAACGCGATTTTAGTTATTATAGACTAATTCTTAAAGTATAGTATTTATATACTAGTGTTACATAACTAACTAGTAATAGCCTTGCTATAGTGTTCCTTAAGAATGTTTTTAAAGACTATAGCGCCCTAGAAGGTATTATTATAGACTATAGGTTAATATTTACTAGTGGATTCTAGAGGACTTTTTGCTACCTTATTATAATAAAGCGTAACTAAGCACTGTATTTTACCCCTAATAGATAGGCAAATAAAGCAATTAAACTAGGTTCTTAAGCATTATCTAAGAGCCTATGCGCGCTAAATAGGATAATTAGGTAAAAATTTGCTAATAGCATAGTTTGCCTATAATATAAGTAAGTATAGTAGTTATAGCCTAACGCTAGTAAAGGCACTATAAGGGTATAACCTAAGGGGACTATATTAGGCTATCCTAATGCCTAACTTAGTAAATAACTAGGTAGAAAATAGTCTTAGAATTAAGATAAAGACACTTAGAGATTAAGTAGCTACTTTATAATATAAGTATAGTAAAAGAAGTATTATAATTATAAGAGAATACTAATAGAGTTTAAGGTTAGGGACTATATTTTACTATTTACTAAGAATATTAACCTAAGATAACTAAGCTAAAAGCTTATAGCTAAGTACCTAGGGCCCTATAAAATTAAGAAGGTAGTTAGTAATTATAGCTTAGCCTATTAATTATAATTACTAGCTAGCTTAAGACTTTATAATGTGTTTAATATTATAAGCCTTAAACTATTTAGAGGGGATCCTACTAGCTATATAATATTCCTTACTATAAGATAATATTAAGGATAATAAAGAAGAGTTTAAGGTTAAGAGAATTATCTTATATTAGTATAATAGAAAAGCGGAAATTCTTAGTAAAATAGAAGGGCTATAATAGCTTAGAGAATTTATAGGTATTAAAAAGAGATTTTATTATAAGGGATATTATAAATAATTATAAGTAGTAATTAAGTAGCTAGTTTATAAAGATATTATTACTTTAGTAATTTAACATATAAAATTTTATAATATAAAAAGTTATATTCTCTTAAAGCAAACTACTATATAGCTACTAAGCACCTATTACTCTATTATTATATCTACTATTTTCCTTTATAGTAGCTATAGGAGCTTTATTATTAGAGAACCCCTCCTTATCCCTATAAATAAAGGAATAAGCTCTTTAGGGAGCTTAGAGGCTAATATAAGTAAGGAGCTATAAAGCATAGGCTATAAACTAGCTATAAGTTAGTAAAGTAAAAGCTACGCTAGAGATAATAGGACTTACTATAGGAGCATTTTAAGCTATAAAGCGTAGGCTATTAGCAATATTAATCTAGACCTTAAGGTTAGTAGTATTAAATAGCTATAATATTACTACGCGCTTATTAGCGTTTGCCTTATAAGTAGCTTTATAGTTAGATAGGCCTAATAAACTCTCCTATAGTAATTTATTCTTTATAGTAAGGAGCGTATTATATAATTTATTTTTACGCGCACTAAGCCTAGTAATAAGTTAGCTCTAACTAAGTTACTAGAATTAATAATCTTACTAATAGATATAGTAATAGCTACTTTAGGAACCTCCTTTATAACTTAAAGAACTTATAATAAGTATTATAATTCTTATAGGACACTAAATAGGTTAGCTAGCTAAAAGCAGTGCCTTAAAGGGGCACTTATGCTAGCATATATTTTATTTTTTTATATAGTAAGCGCACTTTAAGGAATTACCTAACCTAAGTTAGTATTATAAGAGTAGGAGAGGAGTAGCTTAGTTATACTAGGGGAATAATAACTTATTAGGAATTAGCTTCCTATCTATAATATACTAAGGTTTAGCTTATTATCTTTAGGGGTAATTTACTAGATTACTACTTACTAACTATAGCAAAGGCAAGGAATTTTAATTATACTTAGTAAGTTAGTAGCTATAACACTATAAATAAGAGGTAAACTTATATAATGTTTTTAAAGCATAAAGCCCTCTTATAAGGGGATTTTCTAGGGCAGGCGCTAAGGGTCCTAGAGTTATTAGGCAAATAGAAGATATTATAACCTATTATAAGTTAGTAGTAAGTAAGTAGGAAGCAAAGTAGTAAGATACTAACTAAATACTAACTATAAGAAGCAAAGAGAAGATAAGATAATAAGGAGAAGAACTCTAGATAATATTAGTAACTACTAGGCAGTAGTAGTAAGAACGCTACTATAGGGCTAGTAAGGCTAACTTATAAATTTAATATTAAAAAGTAAGAGAGATAAGGAGGAAAGGAAGAGAAGAAGGAGAGGAAATTTAGTCTTTTTTATATTAACTATAGACCCCTTAAGTAATCTATGCGGGCAGCGAAAGTAAGCTATAGGTTAAAAAGCTAGCGTTATAGCGGTTAATAGCTAAAGTTATAGCTAACTATATATACCTAGTAAGCTTACAGTAACTTTGCTAGAACTTATAATTAAATACACCCTAACATATAGTATCTAATACCCTATCCCTTTTAGCTAATAAGAAAATATAATATAGGGTGTTTACTTTTATAAAACTAGTAGGAATAAGGATATAAGTATTTATAAAGTAACTCTATAGCTATAACTGCATTATAACTAAGAGCTTATAGGTAAGGTAAGGAATAATAGCTAAACCCGTTATTAATAGGGCTATTATCTCCTTGTGCCTTGCGTTAGGACGCGTAAGGTAAGAGTTACGTAGGAAGTTTAAAATAGCAAGTTTGCACTAACTAGGCAGTAAGTATAATTAAGGGCGATTATAAAGTAAAGAGGGTACTATATTAGGGTTATAGAGGCTATAGAGTAATATAGGCAATAGAGGTAATAGTATTATATATAGTGGGACTTACTTAGGGCTTGCAACGCCCTAGCTATAAGGTTACCACAAGCTAGTTACGTAAGCGTAAAGGGGGTATTTAGGCAAAGGTTGCACATAGGGAATGTGGGAGGCTAGAGATTAAAACCCTTAAGCATCACTACCTACCTTTAGCGATTTAGCTGCTACTTATCCATACCATTACCCTGTTCTATCTATTTCGGCCTAGAAGCCTTGACAATGCCCTTAAGCTTTACTAACTATACCTTAAGACATAAGATAATAGCTAATAGTTCCTTATTATAAATTATATAGTTCTTTTATAAGAATATAAGGCTAGCGAAATAGTAACTAACTAGATATAAGATATTATTAAGGCCTTATTATAAGAGGCATTTACTAAGGGCTATGCCTAAATAATTAGCTTCTACTACTATAAGGCAGTCTAAGTCCTATTATACTAGTACTAAATATATAATAAATATAGCTTTTAACCTCTTAAAGGCCTTATCCTCTTCTAGTCCTTATTAGAAAGGAATATTCTTCTTTATTAGCTATATTAGTAATGTAGCTAGCTTAGAAAAGTCCCTAATAAAGTTATAGTAAAAATTTATAATTCCTAAGAAGCTATAAACCCCTTATAGTTTTATAGGTACTACTTATTCCCTTATAGCTATAACCTTTATAGGATCTAGGCAAACTAAGCGTCTTACTATAATAATATATCTTAGGTACTAAACCTCTTTTATAGTAAATATTAACTTATTAAGATCTAGGTATAGGCCTATACTCCTTAGGTAGCCTAGAACTAACTAAACCTTAGCTATATAGTCTTTTCTTAACCCCCCTAAGTAAACTAAGATATCATTAAGGTAAGCTATAATAAAGTCCCTTAATATATTCCCTAAGGATTTATTAATATAGCGCTAAAATATTACTAGGGCATTAGCTAGGCTAAAGGGGCAAACTAGCTACTTAAATAGGCTAAACCTTATATAAAACGCTATAAGGTGCTTCTTACCCTTAGCTATTTATAGTTTATAAAATACTATTTTGTCAAGCGGAAAATAACACCCTAAAAGACACAATGCTAGCCTACAGTTACAAGTAGCACTATAGCCTACATATAATAAGAGGGGTTAATTATCTTAACGATATTAATTATAATAATAGCTAGAGATATCTTATTATATAGAGATACTCTAGATTAAATAGTCTATTAAATTAGAAGTGCTATCTTAATTAAATAAGGGGAAATAATCTTAGTTTATCTTATTATAAGCTTAGGTGTTTTCTTAATAAAACTTAGTAAAACTTAAGGGTTAATTTAAGAATCTTATAGTGCGTGGTTAATGCGAAAAGAATCTAGCTATAGGCAGTCTCTTTATAGATTAAATAGTCCCCTTGCTTAGATAACTAATATTATTATCCCTTGTTATGTTATCTATCTTAATAATCCCTAGCGCTTGTCATTGTGATCGCGTGTTTTCTAGGCGCGCATCTTGTAGCACACACTATATAAATATTTACTTTAGTAAACTAGCGTGCCTAGGATAGGGATTATAATATCTCCTTAATTAGTAAGAGAGGGTAATAATCCTATACTATTATTTTATTAAGAGCGTAGTAGTCTTTGTAAAAATGCTAACCCCTATTAGCCTTTTTAATAAGAAAAATAAGGGCTATAGCTAATAAGAAGCTAGCATAAATCTAGCCCTTATTTATTAAGTCTATAATCTAGCGCTAGACCTGTAGAAGCTAGTCCTATAGCATATTATATAATAGTCCCTATAGGAGTACTAGCTTAAAGCTATCTAGGTTTTTATATAAGCATATATAGTAATAAAGAGAGCCCCTATAGGGGGGTAGTCTATTAGCTTTAGCCTTATTAAAGAGGTCTATAAAGTCTAATAACTCCTTAGGCAATATTAATATATTAGGACTAGCTAGATTTATCTTAGGTACTATAATCTATAGCACTATTATTATCTCTCTTAGGCTTATAGTAATAAACCTTATAGTAGTATCCTTATTTTATTATACCTTATAAGCCTTAGTAATATAAAGGGATCTAATAATTCCCTATATAAGTGCCTTTACCTTATAAGTAGTAGCCTTAGAGATATAAAGGCCCTTTACTACTTTAATAACTAGTTATTATTTTACTATATAAATTACTATATTATATTACTTTAACTAAGGCATTCTAAATATTATATCCTAGGTAATACCTAGAATAATATATAAGTATATAAATAACTCCTAGCTATCTATATTAATTTTAGTGTATACTATATAGGTAATAGAAAAGAAGTCTTTCTTAACTTACTTCCCTCTCCTTTTTATTTTTACTATAGTGTAAATATGCCTTTGCTTTAGTAATTATATAAGCTTTAGGCTAAGCTATCTTACTACTAATTTGCTTACTATACTATAGTAATTATAACTATAATTAATCTAGATATTAATATAATAATATATATTAAAGAGTATAGGAATTAAGAAAGGTAGTTAGTCTATATATTATACTATATATTATTTTATCTCTATATAGTAGTTATTATTATTTTATAGTATAGTAGTTAGCTAGCCTCTTTGCCCCTATATAAGACTTTGCTTAAGGGCTACTTATTTTCTATAGGGGGAATATTTACTTCCTTATCTATACTTTCTTTATTTACCTTATATAAGTTAATACTAACCTTTAGGTAGTAAGCTAGGAGAATAGTGCACTCCTAGATATAATAGTCCTAAGATATCTATTATAAGTAATGTCTCTCTTAGTAGTATTTAGCTAATTTTACCTTTAATACCTATTTTGCTTATTATATATTTATAGTAGCCTTTATCCCTTTCTTTTTCTTAGCTAACTTATTTTACTACCCTAGGTAAGTCCTAGCTATATAAACCCTAGTTATTAGTATATTACCCTTATAGTTAATCTAGGCTACTAGTTTTACTAGTTAGGGTTTTTATTAAGTCTAGTACTTATCCTTTAGGGTAAGGGCTTTTATATTAACTATAATCTTATAATATTATATAATAGCTATATACTAATTACTCTAGCGAATACCCTATCCTATACTAATCTCCCTTAAATACTTATTAAGTATATATTAAAGCTTTACTAGCTTTACATTATTTATCTAGTATTTCTCTTTTACTAGTAAAAGCTTCTTAGAAAAGTAAATAAAAAATATAGAAAATATCTCCCTTAAACCTTACTTTATTTAGTTAAGCTTTATAAGGGCTATCTCCTATTTATAAGGGTTAGAGAATATAGTCCCTAAGTATTTTAGAAAGTAAGTAAGGTTAAATCTAATAGTATTACCTAATATAAAGTAAGTAGCTACCTAAGACTAGACCTTAGAAAATAGGTTTTAGTAAATAAGTATTTATTTATTCTTATTAAAACTAATAAAGTCCTAGTTTACCTATAACTTATATTTTATTAAAAGCCTTTATATAGTAAATAAGGCCTTATTACTATTATATAAGTTACCTATAGGGATTAGCTTTTATTTTATTTTAGGTATAAAAAGGGCTAGGTTAGGGGTATTAGGCTAAGCTAAAGGGGGTAGCTAAGCTAAGGGCCCTAAGGTATTTATATATATATACTTCTAAAGGTATTTAAGCTTTACTACTTACTTATATAGTATAAGTTAAAGTATCTTAAATTAGGCTTATTAGGCTACTTATAATACTATAGTATTAGATAAGGGAGTTACTATTCCCTAGCTAGGTTAATCTTATAAGTAAAGCATATCTATTATATTTATTAATATATTTATTAGTATATCTATTATAAATTTTAGTAGCTATTATAAAGGACTAAAGGAAGTTTCTTAATTATTATAGACTAGCCCCTAAGTAGCTATAATAGGGTATTAATATAATATTAAGAAACTTAAGAAAAGGAAAGAGAAAGGTAAAAAACCTATCCTTACTAGGGCCCCTTATACCCCCTAACTACCTTATATAAGCCCCCTTTTCTATGTCCTTGCCTATATAAGACTATCCCTACCTACGTGCACTATGTGAATGCTTAGGCAAAGCCTAAGCCCTTACAGTAATCCACACACACTATAAGCTTAGGTTTGCGATCCTAGCCACGGATCCAAGCTAGAGGTCTCTTTATAATCTTAGGTCATCTTATCAGGGTAAACACAAATCTCGGGTATAATCTCGTGGATAATCCTAGCTAAAGGCATTAAAGGGAGAGTTAATTTTCTATGGAAAGGGGGGAATTCTAGGGGTTTTTATCTAGCTAGGGGGTTATGTGACAAGAGGCTAGACCACATGACTAGCGATCCGATGTGACTGAATTAAACCGAGGTCTAGAGGCTAGAGGTCTTGTGAGAGGTCTTAAGAGGTCTCAAGGGGTCTTAATCCTAGCCACACAATAGATATTTACGTGTAAATTTAAGCCTTTTTTAGTTACTTTAAGTAATAATTTAGGTCATTACAATGCCTTTTAGTATTAAATACCTTTTTTTATAGGGGACCTTTATAAGTTATTTTAAAATAGTTAAGACTAGCTTATTTAACTAAATCTTTATTCCTTATAAATACTATATATAGTTATAAGAGAAATACTCTCTTTTTTTATAATCTCTTTACTTATTATATTTAAAGTAAAGGCTAATATAACTCTAGTTCTCTTATAAGGACTATATTTAACTCTAGGTACAATCAAAAGTATTTTTATTAAAATATATATTAGTTAAGTTAATAATGCAAACAAAAGGTTACGCGATTTTTCGTAATGCTAGGTAGGGTCGCGTTTCATTATCCTGACATCTGCCCCCCCACTGTAACCAGGGGCCGCGCTACTAAAAATGGCAAATTTTATGAGACTGCGCTGACTTGGATCGCATCTTATAACTTGTAAGAGCAGCGGGAGTGACACAGACATAACCGATTATAATGAGGCACCCTCACGAGGTATTTCTACCACGGACGTAGAATCAAATGCTAAAAAATTAAGCATGTTATTCTTGTGTCGTTCCATTCCTGTGACTTGATTACTCCGTAGGTAGGTCCATTTTTAAAGTCACGCGCACTTTTACAAGTCTGATTAGCGCCAACGTTTTCCAGGTTTACCCCTCATCTTCCTGCTCAAAATTATTACTTAAGGCCACACTGCTACCGTTAGAGTGACTGTTTACGGTCGCTTCATATCTTTGAAAGCGTCTCTATATCCTTTTTATAGGACTAAACTTTCCAACTTCTATTAGTATACTTTATCTAAATCCTATAAGCGTCCTTCCTACTAAATCTGGTGTAATGGCTTCTTGCACAACGATTCGACCCTGCGTCAAGGCGGCCATTGTACCAGCCGAGCCTGTCAACGCGGTCAGATGTCCTCATTGTGGATATAACAAACTTTAGTGGTGCGAAGAAGTGTGCAGGCACCCTAACTGGTGGGGGTGTCTGTGGAAAAGAGCTGTCCCAGGTTGTCTAATATGCCTTGACCTAACGCATCTAGGTAGGTAGGTTCTCTACTTCATTATGTGGCGAGGTTAGCTAACAATACTAATAATATGCCTACCGCAAGGAAGGGTCAGTGGAAGGGGATTTAGACAATCCTTTTCGTTAGTTCTTTCTATTCCGGTCGGAGACTATAGTATTTCTCAGGCTAAGTAGAGACAATCCGCGCGTCTTGCAGACGGTGCATCCATCTGGCATGTTCACAAGATTTGCATAATACCTTAATTAGCCCACGTCTGATACATTTCTACTGCATCAGTGAATCCTAGTTTCCCTAGACAAGTGATTACTCTTCGTCTCCAATCTAACCCATCACCACTAGACAGATTCATTCCGCTCGATATCCGGAACTTTGTTTTAATCCATTCTGCGGGTACGAATCCCGCAATCTCCCAATCAATAATACCCACAGAACTGTTAGAGAGATCCACCAGAATGTTAGATGGGCCAAGGTCGCAGTGATAAAAAACCAGGCTCGAGCAATCCATACCAAGCTCCAAAGCGTTCTTCTGCAGATTCAGAGGGCTACAGTCCTCTTTCTGCCCACACAGATATCGTTCTGAAAGAGTATTGCCATCAACTCCGCAGATGCAGCTCTTCTCGGCATGAACCGCCAGCTCCTGGCAGACACTGGCGACCCTTTCTGCGAAGTGCTGTCTCATTGACTCAGATAAATTTGACCATATTTTGTCTATGGTTTCACCTGAAATCCGACTCAGTAGAATATAATATCGGTCATTATGCTCGGCGTGGTGAATGACATGGGGAATCGCGAAGCTCCAAGACCGTTGTTGGAGCCATGCCAGCGTGACGTGCTCTCTCGTCACATCTGGTATATCCAAAACCCTCACTTTGCAGAAGGCGTCGCCAATACTGAATACGGCAGAAACGTCTCCGGCATCATATATTAGCTTTATATCGCTAGTATCCGATAGTGGACGGCTCTCGGGCAGAGGTACTGGTGCGTCGGAGATGGTGAAGCCAGCTCCCTTTCCATCTCGCCACATACAACTTGACAGAGGAGCTCGTGAGAGTAGAATTTTGTTGCCGATAAGCCATGAACTATCGTCTATCTCCCGGATCGACTCCCGGACCGGATAGTCAGCCATTTGGGAATCCATATCTTCATCGATCTGTTCTTATGTGATTGATAGGCTAAAATGCGACTCCACTGGAGCGATGAAGAGAGGGTCTCAGGTGTTTGGAAAATCGACGCAGTTTAAGGCGATCGTCCCGTTAAATATCTCAGACACGTCTGGAATTGTCCTATGCGCTAAAACAGCGTTTAGACTCACTTATGCAATAAGCAAATAGTTAGCCTTTGTCTTCTAACGGGTTTTAGTGTGTGGTGGGCGCAGGCATGTTAAGAGAAGCCCTTCGCAAGGACAGGTCCCTTACCTTTCTCCTTCCTTTCCTTAAGTTTCTTAATATTATATTAATGCCCTATCACAGTCACCTAGGGGCCAGTCCATAACATAGTCTTAATTTTAGTCGTTATAAAAAAAATATAGTATATTCTTAGCTATAATATAACCCTTATTTAATTAAACCTTTGCATACTTTTCCGCACTGACCCAAAGGTACGGAATCGCCTCTAAAATACAAACTAAGCTAATATTTAAATTCCTTATTATTAATTACCCCCTTCTATAATATTACATTATAATAAATCTAAAGGTAGGTGTAAGAATAAGGTACTAATAGTTATTAATAAAGGAGAAAGGGAGCTAGTATAAAGCTACTATTGAAAATGGAAGGGAATCTAGCTAGAGGGATAGGAAGACCTCCCTACTAGATTCTGATGCGGCGGCTTCTAGATTCACTAGATTATAGCGTATTCTTTAAGATTAGGAGCTTTTAATAGTTAAATATAGTTAATTCCTAGCTAACGGATAGTCTAACAAGCAATAAGAGGATTTCTAGTCCCCTTATAGACCTACTAACTATATCAGAGGATCTAGGTTACTAGAGAGGTCTTAGAAGCTACTTTTTATTTTCCACAAAACCTATTTATATAGGAAAAATAAAAAATCGACTTATGGCTATATAAACTAGCTGCCTAGGTAGCCTAACTAAGCACTTTAATATATAACCCTATTAATAAAATATACTATTAAATCCAGAACAATTCAAGGATTTAAACAGTATACGTTAGCCTTTTATACAACTACTAGTTGCCTAGTTACTGTTAATTTTAGCTTCCCTATAGGGTAACCTAGTTAGCTTAGTCATACAAGCCCGTGGGTTAGTTATGGGAACGCAAGTCACAACAGACGCTGCAAGCAACGCTCGTAACTAACGTTGCAACAACGCAGCAAGGCAACTAGTGGGCCTATAAAATAGTGCTATAAATAGCATTATTTTAACACTCCCTCTAGAAAAGTATGAGGTAACTAATTCAATACCTAGACTTAGCTCTTTAATAGATATCTAAGTTAACCATAAATTCAATAATAAATCTAATAACTTTTTAAACTAAAAACAGCAAAATCAATAACTTTTAGGCGTAATTCCAGTGTTTTTGTTGATTTTCGGGTTTTTCGACTTTTTAGTTGATTTTGTTAGTTTAGATTAAGCCTTTGTATTCGTAAGGCCTAATAGTTAGATAAATTGTTGAAATTTATCATTAGGCAGGGGTTTAGTTAAACCATCTGCAGGCATCTCCTTAGTATTAATGTAAATAACCTTAGCTATACCCTTCTATACCTTTTCTCTAGTATAGTTAAATTTTAGTAGGGTATGCTTTGTTTTGCTATAAAGAGCAGGGTTATTAGCGGTTATAATAGCGCCTTAGTTATCACTAAAAATTAGTACTAGAGGTGCTATAGGCAGCTTTATCTCTTTAAAGAGACTATAAAGCCACTCTAGCTCCCTAATAGCTTCACATAAGGCATTAGATTTAGCCTCTAATGTGGATAAAGCTATCGTAGTTGCTTTCTTCGATTTCTAGCTAATAGGTCCTTTAGCTAGCTTATAGAGATAAGCATAGGTTAATTTAGAGGACTTATCACCCGCAAAGTCACTATCACAGAAGCTAATAAGGGTTGTAGAAGCTATAACAGCAGATTTAGACCTTCTATAAGTTATAGAATAACCCATAGAGCCTAAAAGGTACCTAAGCAGGTATTTAGAAGCATTAAGGTGCTCTATAAATAGCTTAGATAGCGCTGTGGAAAGCCAATGAACCGGAAAGGTAATATTAGGTCTTATAAGGAGCATTAGGTATATAATAGTCCCTATAATACTCTAATATAGCTTATAATCAGGGGGGGAAAGAGGTTTAGTTAGGTGGTCTACCTATTTTATAATTCTAGGTTATAAAGGAATTTTAATAGGTCTAGCATCCTTTATATTAAATCTTTCTAGGGCTTTAGAAATGTACTAGGACTAGTGGATAGTTAGGGTCCCTTTCTTTCGATTTCTAGTGATTTAAACGCCTAGGAAAAATTCAGCTAGCCCATGGTCTTCTATAGGATAAGCTTTATAAAGTAGCTTCTTTAGCCTATTAATATAAGCTAGATCCGGTCCTATTAGAAGATAGTTATTTACATAAGTTGCTATATATGTAGATGTAGTTAGGTTAAAGAAGACAGCTAGGTTGGATATAAGGGGTTAAAAGCCTAGCTTCTAAAGAAGGTCCTTTAAAACCTGTTGCCACTCTCTAGAGCTCTATTTTAATCTATATAAAGCTTTTTGTAGGAAGATAACCTGCTTTTAAGAGGGTTTGTAGCTATACTTCTTAAGTAACTTAGCTACTTTAGGTGTAGAAGACTTAGCAAACTTAGTGAATCCATTAGGAATTTACATATAGATAGCTTCCTTTAGTGGACTGTTTAGAAAGGCCCCTATAAAATTAACCTGTTTAACTTCCTAGTTATTACAAGCTGCTAGGGCTAGTAAAATCCGCTAACTAGGGGGAATGCTAGTTACAGCGTAGGTTTTGATATAATCTTAACCTTCTATTTGCATAAACCCTTTAGCAACGAGTTAGGCCTTGTACTTTAGAGGATTATTTTCTTTATCCTTTTTAAGCTTATAAACAAGCCTATTCTTTAGAACCCTCTAGCCCTTAGGAATCTAGTCTATCCCTATAAATTTAAAGGTTCTAGTAGCTAGAAGCTATTTAAATTCGTTGAAAGTTGTATCTATCCATTTTTAACTATCCTTACTTTTTAAAGCTTGTTTCTAGGTCTTAGGGGTATCCGAATTATTATTAGTGGATGATTTAGCCCTTTGTTATGCCTTAAAGCATATCTCCTTAACATATAAAGATATATTAAAATCATTGATATCCATAGAATTAGAATTAATTAAAGAATCCAAATCTAAAAACGGGTTTTTAATAGCACCCTTATTAGGGGCGCTAGAGCTAGGGCTCTCTAGGGGTAGCGCTAGAGGCGTTGCAGGCGCTATTATGGGCGCTATAGGCGTTGTCGCAGGCGCTGTATCGGTCGCCCTAGGGGCTGTTAGTATAGGCGCTGCGGGCGCTGCGGGCGCTAGACTTTTAGGCTTTAGATAACTATCCTAAACTTCTAGATTATCTCGTGAGATATCGGTTTCTCCCTCTAAAGGATTAGTCCCTAAAGGCTTAGGGGACCTTATAGAGCCTATATCCTCTATAATTTTAATAAAGCTAGTCTTTATGACTAACCTTTTAGAGGGAATATAAACAAGATAGATAGTAGAACCTAGAGTAGCTAGTAACTAACTAGGAATAGTCCTAGGGGCTAGCTTTTAAAGCTTAGATCTCTGCTCCGGAGGTATTAGAACCTCACAATAAGACCCTATAGCCCTAATTTTCGAGAAATTAGGCTTATAGGAAGTCTTAGGCTCTAAGTTAGCTAAAAATAGCTACTTAGGGGTTAAAGGTTTAGTTATATTAGCTATGATATTAACTAATTTCACTATAGCTAGAAGGATGTAAGACTATAGATATAGGGGTAGCTTAGACCACTAAAGTGTAGCCCTAAGCTAGTCTAGGATAACCCTAATAGCCCTCTTAACTAGCCTATTCTGTTTATAAATATAAGGGTAAGAGGTGCTAAAGCAAATTCCTTTAGAAGATAACTATAACTAAAGTTCGTTGTTAATTTTAGTACCTCCGTCAAAGTGAAGGTGCCTAGGATACGCGTTATATCGGTTTTTCAGGGCCCTAAAGAAGCCCTTAATAGCTAAAGAAAGGGTTAAACCTTCTTTATTAGCTAATAAAAAGCACTATTTATACCGGGATTTTCGATCAATAAGAATAAGGACTACTGCCTTCTTATTATACGGTATAGGTTTGATTTTAACCATATCTCCCTCTAGAATATCTAGAACTCTAGGGGGGTCCTAAATAGGTCGTTTAGTTAGTCTTCTAATAGCTTTAGATTGCATACAGGCTATGCAGTTAAAATCCTTTTCTTTAACGGCGGAAAAATCAGGGATCCCTTTAGCTAATTTCGATGACTTCTTTAGTAAAGGGAGGCCTATATGGCCTAATCGAATGTGCTAAAGAAGGGCTAAATCTAGTAACTTCTTGTAATTAGAATCTAGCTTTTTAGGGCTATTATCCCCTAGCTCCCTCTGTTGCTGTGAGAACAATAGTAGCTAGGCAAGAGGTATGGGGGCTTTCGTATATTTACTAAAGCTTGCTAGGTCTAAGTGTGTTATATGTGCAAGCTAGGAGCTTATAGCTAGTGGCTTGCTAGTGTTACATAGACCTAGCCCTAGGGCCTAACCTATTGCGGGGTACGCGTTAGCGTTCTAGGTGTTATTATTATAATTAGGGCCTTATAATTATCCCCCCACTTTTAGCTAGGCTTCTAAATAGCTTTCACTAGCTATTCTATAGCTATTTGCTAAGTAGTAAATATATTAAAATAATAATAAATAATAAGCAGCGCTTAGGTATAAATTTATCTATAACTCTCCTCTTTATTATAGCCTTTTCCTCCCCTTAACACTAGCAATTATTTTTCTAAATATTATTATACCTTTTATTGCCCTAACTTTTGCCTTATTATTTGCTATACTCTTACTATAGATAAGGAGATAATTCCCTTTAAGCGCTACTTCTATATACACTATCTATATACTAGGTATGCTAACTTTAAGAAGCACCCGCTAGCTAAGCTATAATTGCTATAGATAAACTATTAATTCCCCTGCTATCTATTTACTATTACTTTATAAATAAAGTATTCTAAGCGCTATATCTAATGCTATAAGTGTGGTAATACTTATAACACTATAACTATACTACTCTTCCTTAGTCTTTTAGTAGCTTATTACTAACGCTCTTATATAGGCAATGCCTATAATATAAGGAGATTTTTATAATCTCCTAGCTTATCTTAACTAGGTTTAGGCGCTTATAGACACCTATAGCAATAAGGATCTAGAGAACCCTAAGGATCCTATGTTTTTAGAGGTAACTTACTATTATTTTAGCACTTACTACCTCTATCTAATAATAGGTTTTAACTATGCTAATATAGCCTATTACATTATGTTTAGTTTAATAGGGGCTATAAAGGTCTATTAAGTTTGTATTTTCGCTACCTAATTACTAGCTTCTTACTTATATTTCTAGGTAAGATGCCTTTATATTATACTAGTAGTATATAGTTTCCTACTAATAATTATTAGTGTCTATATTCCTAGCTCTAGTTCCTAGGGTAGTAAGTTACATTCTAGTCTAGTTTTACTATCTATTTACTAATATTTTAGTAGCTAAACTACTTATAGCTTATATCTACATAGAATGCGCGTATAGTTTTGCGTTTGCGTTTAACTAACCTAGGTTTTATGCCTTAGGCTATAGTAGTCTATTGCTTTTTCCTAGTAATAAAGAGGGTAGTTATAGAGAATAAGAGTGTGGCTAAGTACCTTATTTTAAATAGGGAAATTTTTACTTATAATAGGGCTATAATAGAGAGGTTTCCCCTAACTCTCCCCTAGTTATAGGCGTGTTTTCTTTTATTATTTAGTAAATAGTCTAAGTTACTTTTTTTATAGAGTGTAATAGTAGCTAATAATGCTAGGCCTTTTTTGTAGGAACCTTATATCTCTTTGCTTATAACTTGCTTATGCCTCACTACCTTTCTTCCTTAATTTACTTTAGTAAAATTTTTAAATTATATATTAAGCGCTTTCTATATCTTCTACTAGGATCCACTAGTTATATTCGCTAGGCTAACCCTTCTATTTCACTAGGTATTTATTGCCTTTATAGGTCTTCCTATAGTCCTTAACTTCCTTAACTTTATACTTATTATCTTTATCCTTAAGGTCTAGCATTAGTATATCTTCTTCCGTAGCCTCTTTGTAATAGTTCTATAGCTCTAGCAAGCTAATATAAAATACATTATATAATTAACTATACTTTTTAGGTAATGTAAGTTAATACGCTTATTTACCTACAGTGTTAAGTATTTAAAATAGCCTAATAAACCTAGGGGTTAGCTTCTGTTTTGCCTCCTTAAGCCTAATGTTTTTTATTAATAGTAGTACTAGGTTACCTCTTTATAGGGTTAGCGGCTAGTGATATTTATTATAGTACTTTGCCTATGTTTTAGTGGCTTTTGCCTAGTTTTACTTTAGTTACTCTCTAACTTTATATAGCTTTATAATATAGGCATAAGCCTCTAGCACCTCCCTTTCTATAGTCTTATCCCTAAGAGCTAGGCAAAACTTAGGGGAATAGCCTATAAGAGAGTAGTTTAGAGAGTAGCCTATAGTTTTATTTACTACATTATTATAGGTAAATTATGCTATTAGGAGTAGCTTAGGCTATATTTGCTAATTTTCTATAATAAAGCATTGCAAATAATGCTTAAGTACCTAGTTTGTCCTCTCTATTTACCTATTAGTTTAGGGGTAAAACGCTATAGAAAGCCTACGTTTTACGCAGGATAGGTAGCATAAGTCTAACTAAAATTAGCTTATAAAAACAGATCCCCTATTAGATATAATGCCTATAGGTGCCCTAAATTATAGTTTGATTTCTTTATAGAAAAGCTTTGCTAATTTAGCTACGTTAATTATAGTAATTACTAGTAAGAAGATAGAGTACTTAGTGAATTAGTCTATAATCACTAGGATTGCGTTAGCTTCTTGCTTACCTATCTATATAATAGGTAGCCCTGTAATAAAATCTATTAAGATTTTTACCTATAGTTACCCTAGTATTAGCAGGGATTTAAGGCTTCTATATAGGCAATGCCTTCTAGCCACTACCTATTAGTAAGTTATATAGCTTATAATATAGTCTAATATAGACTTACTTATAGCTAGCCACTAGAAGTAGCGCTTTAATAGCTTAAGAGTGCGCTTAGTCCTAAAGTAACCCGCTAGTAGATTATTATAGTGTAGCTATAAAAGCTCCTATTATAAAATAGGCTCTTAGGGAATAACTACCTAGTCTTAGTATATTAGAAGACCCCTTACGCTACGTAACTATAGACTAGCTTTTCCCTTCCCTTTTACTAGGGAGTTAATCTTACCACTCTATCTTTGCAAATCTAGGTCTTAATCCTATGCCTTCTATAGCAATTACACTAATAGTTTATTTAGCCTAGATTAGTAGGGATCTAGTAATATAATAGCCCCCTAGATCTCTTATGCTATACTAGTGTCCTAGACACACACTACCTTCTCCTAGAAATCCCCTTTATTTAGCTAATTTTTTACTAGATCCACAGTAGCTAACTAGCCTTCTAACTAGGCTACGCAAGCCTTTACTATAGGGGCTAGGATATTTTCCTTCCCTAAAGGTATCTTGCTATGCCTCTTTACTAAGACTAGGGCATTTTCCTCCCCTAAAGGCGTCTTACTATGTTTTCTTTAATGCATTATTATCTTTACTTCTACTAGTTCTTTAGTAGCTACTATCTTTTTCTTAAGTTCTAGTAGTAATACCCTATTTATTAGGGGTTTGCTCTTATAATTAGACTTTCTTAATAGCATATTTATAGGGTTACTTTTCCTTAGTCTATGCTTAATTATAAAGTAAAAGGGGTAAAGGAATATACACTATCTAGCCTACCTTCTATTTAACTTCTACTACCTTATAAAGGTTTGTAAATTATAGTAATCTAATAGGACCTCCACTAGGGTTGCTATGCCTTTAATATAATGTTACTAGTGTTTAAATAACTTTACTATAGCAAGTAACTCTTAATTAGCTATGCTATAGTTATATTTAGCGTCTGTAAACTTCCTTAACTAAAAGACTATAGGATACTAGTAACCCTTATTATCCTATTAAGATAAGATTCCCGCTATTATAAAGACTAAAGCATTTATCTTAATACACACTAGTTAACTTAGGTTATAATAATAGAGGAGAGGTGCTTACTAAAAGGTATCTTTTAGCTAGTAAAACACTAGCTATTCCTTTGCTCTAAATATAAACTTCCTAGTCTAAATGCTATTTTAACTGCCTTTTATTAACGTATATAGGGGTGCTATAATCCTAGAGTATTTATAGATAAATTATTAGTAGAAGTTACAAAACCCTAGGAAGGATTATATATCCTTAAAGCTTATTAGCTCCTTTTAGTCTTAGATTATAGTAACCCTTTATATATCTATTAAAATCCTATTAACTAATAGGATAAACCCTAGGAATTTCACTAATTCCTAGTAAAATAAACACTTTAAGGGCTTTATATATAACTTTACTAACCTTATACATTCTAGAACTTCCTTAATATATATAGTATGCTTCTCCTATGTTTTAGAAAAGATAAGGATATTATCTAGATACACCACGTAAATAGTGTTAACTAGCCTATAAAGCGCTTTATAGATATAGTTCTAGAAAGTAGCTAGGGCATTAGTTAGCCTAAAAGGTATTATAAGGTATTTATAGTGTCTATATTATATATAAAAAGTAGTCTTTTACTTATTACCCCCTTTAATTTAAATTTAATAGTAAGCATCCTTAATATTAATCTTTAAGCAAAAACAGGCCCCTTAGCACTAGTCTAGGATCTCCAAAATTAGGGGGAGGGCGTAGCAATTCTTCTATATTACCTTATTAAGTCCCCTATAGTCTATATATAGCTAAAGCATACTATCCTTCTTTAGCATAAATAGGATAGGCACGCTTATAAGGCTCTTAGAGGGTCTTATCTAGCCTTTTTGCAGGTTTTTGTTAATATATTTGCGGAGTTCCTTTAGCTTGCCTTAGGAAAGGGGGTAGATTAGCCTATATAAAGGCGTAGCCCCTAGTATTAGGTTAATTATATAGTTAGTTATTTTTCTAGAAGGCAGGCTCCCTGCCTTATCTAATATAAACATATCTTTAAACTTATATAGTTCCTTAGGGATATCTTTAATAGTTTTATATGCTTTCACTTCCTCTTTATCTTTAAGGGTAATAAACTTATCTTCTATAACCCCTATAATAGCGTATATAATAGTCTTATTACATATTACCCTTATAAACTTATAGGGAGTTATAAGCAAAAAGGCTATTTTCCGCTTCTTAAACTACTACTCTCTAGAGTGTAAATAAAGATATATATGCTCTTTTATAAGTGTATATATTCTAATTAATATAGGGCTTCCCCCTAGTCTTAGGTTTTTATCTATAGCTATATATAGTAGCTTAAGGTCCTTTTCTTCTCCTCTAGAGTCTTTAATAGTAATAGATACCTTATAAACACTATATTAAGGGACTGTAAGGGCCCCTACTACCTTAATAATAGGTACTATAGCCTTAGCCTAATTAAGCTTATAGGTCTAGGCAAACTTAGCGCTAATAATATTAATCTTAGCGTAACTATTAAGATTCGCTACTATTTTAATGTCTTTTTGCCTATAAATAGTAACTAGTGTATAAAATTAATACCCTATTAGTACCTTAGCATTAGAGGCAAAGGTAAGGGCATTTACTTCTGCCTTAGGAAGTTTTCCTAGCCCCTTTAGTATTCTTTCTTTAGCTTATTATAATTATTTATAAGGTGCTCCGTGCTATTGCAATTAAAACATTACCTTTTATACCTAGGTTTGCTATTATTTAGGTAAGTAGCTAGTGTCTTCTCCTAGTCTTTATTCCTCTAATCTTTATAAGGTCTACGGCCTTATAGGGAGTTATATCTTTAGTGTTAGGGAGCCTTATATAAGCCTTTATCTTCTAAGTACTTAGGCCTTTGCTTGCTCTTTAGCATTGCCTCCTAAAATCACTAGGTAAGTTATATAACCTCTTCTTAAGTCTTTTTAGTAATAGAGGCATATAGGTTAATATAGTTCTATAATTTAGAGAGTAGTTTTATAAAGAACATAAAAGCACATAACTTTTTAGTAGCTTTTTCTAGGTATTTCTTAAGTAAATCTAGGAAGATACTAAATTTAATAGGACTCTAGCCTTTGCGTTATTTTATGTTTTCTAGCTACGTAGCTATTTAAGCGTTATAGTTAGTGGCGTCTTAGAGTAGCATAAGTGTCTAGGTCTTAAATTTATCCTAGTTATCTTTAAGGTTATCCTAGCTATTAGCCTATTATTCCTTAAGGTATTAGTTCTATCTTGCCCTATAGTCACTATATATATAGTTAAGTGTAAATAGGATCTTTTAGTAGTTACGCTAATACTTTCGCTTTACCCTATTAAAGGCATAGTTTAGGTTATTAATTTAGATCTTATGCTTCTATGGGTTTATAGGGTAGCGAAGGTTAGTAATATTCTAGACTTTTACCTCTTAGCTACTATAGCTTAAGGAGGTGCTAGCTCTTTGCTATCTTTTTATCTTATCTTCCCTTGCGTTTAGTTATAGTAAGCTAATAAGCTCTTATTCCCTCTCCTATAGCTTCTAGAGTTTCTTAAGCTAAGCAATTTGCTTAGTTATTACTATAGTTTTTGTTATGGACTCAAGCTACGAGCTCGGGTCTTTGGCGGAGAAAAGGGGGATCCAAAGAGGCTCCGTAAAGTAAGCGGGCTACACGCGGAAGAACACTAGTCTATGCGCGCCCCGCGCATAGACTAGGTATAACCCCTATAAAGGGGGATGCTATATAACCCTAAGCTTAGTCTTCTTCTTCTTCTATAAGAATATTAATCACACTCTAAATGCTTATATATAGTAGCTATAAGGCTAGTTTATAATATTTAATATTCTTTACTATAAGCACTTAGACACTAGTAAACATACTATTACCCCTAGAAATAGAAATAGATAAAGTATTAGGATTACATAAGGTAGTTACTAAGTAAACTATATAGATAAATTAACTTATTAAGTAGCTAGAGGTATATCTATATATAGCTTAACTAAAATAAAAACTAATCCCTATAGGTCCCCTATTTAATAAGGATAAGATACTATTCTTAGCATAGAAAGGTCTTATAATATATAAGCTAGTTTTAGACTAGGACTTTATTAGCACTATATAGGACTAGTAGTTCTATATTTTCTAGAACCTATCTCTAAAGGTCTAGGTATATATAGCTCCTTACTTTAAAAAGGGTTACTTACTTAACTACTATCTAGACTAGTTTCTTAATTACCTTAGGGAAATATTTAATAACCCTTATTAATAGGAAATAGCTATTATAGAACTTAACTAGCTTATATAATAATAGAATAAGCGTTTTAGTAACTTCTATATTTAATTTAAATAAAAATTAGCTCTTATAGGAGGGTTAGGATAGGCTAACGCTATAAAGCTAGCTAAGTTATATATAGTACTTAATAAGTAAATAAGGGACTATAGTATAGGTAGGGATATACCTTATATAGATTACTTATTAGTAGTGGCTTAATACCACGCTATTATGCTAGATATTAAGTCCTATTAATTAGAGAAAAAACATTAGGTTTAAAAATTTGCTTTACCTATAGCTAGCGTAGCTAAATAACATATATATAATAAGGATATACTAATAATAGATATATAATCTATAGGTATAGCTAGCACCTAAAAAAAATCTAGCTAGTCCCTAGGATAGTTCTCTTAGCTAAAGAAGTAGGCTAAATAAGTCTTAGAAGTAGTGCTAGTAGCATGCTAAGAGGAGAGTAAGTATATGTATTATAGATCTACTAAGCACTTTATCTTAGGATATATATTATATACTACTATTCCCCTATAAGGAAAATTATCTATTAATATATATAATTTAGCAAAAACTAAGCCTAAAGAGCTAGGGAGTAATTCTAAGGAGTAGTTAGGAAAAGAATAACCCCTTTATTAAGTTATTTAAAAGGGGTTAAGAGAAGGGAGTAGGAGGAGGCATTATAGTATATAGTTATTATAGATAAGGACTTTTAATAGATTTAGGATAATATAGATTTAACACCCTTTTTAGTCCTAGTATTAATTAATAAGACTACCTTTACAGATACTTAGATTAATATAGGTTATAACTACTATATTACTATAAGTAAGTGCCTTATCTAAAAGCTTTAACTAGAACGCATTCCCTTACTATCTAGGAGGTTAGTATACACTATAGTTAGTGTGAAAAAAGGGGGAAAGAAAAGATAGGAAAAGTATTTATTTATATTATATATTATACGCTTTTAGATAGATATAGATAGATAGGAGACACTAATTATAGCATATTTAATCCTAGGATTAACTAAAGAGTTAATCCTAGGGACACTATAGATAATGCGTTATAATATAACCCTACGGATAAAATAATATTAACTAAGCATTAGTTTAGTAAATAACCTAATTATATAGGCTTCTATAGATAGAAAGACAGAACTCCTTATAGTAGTAGTCCTTAGATTAATATTTATAGGGATAGTATATAAGGCAAAGCAATAGAAGTAATATATCTAGCTTTTAGCCATAAGTCTGCGAGAAATAATGTCTATCTTATAGATTAATATAACACTAGAGGTGTTAGAATAGGAGCTCTTAGCTTCCTTACTAGAAATATTATAGGACTTTAAGGACCTATTCCTAGAGAGTAAGGCAAACATTTTACCCCTATATTAGGGGAAGTTAGATTACTATATTTATCTTAAGAAGGATACAAAAGGGAACACACTAGACTTACTATAGGCACTATTATATAGCATGCCCCGCTAATACCTACTTAAGATTAGGAAGTAAGTTACTAACCTTATAGATAAGGGTTAGATCTAGGTAAGTTTATTATTAGTAGCAGCACTAGTGCTATTAGTTAAGAAGCTAGGGGGTGGATAGAGATTCTATGTAAACTATTACATATTAAATAAGATTATAGAATAGGACTATTACCCCTTATTACTAGTTAAGGAAACATTATAGTTATTATTAGAGGTAAAGTAGTTTACTAAGCTAGACATAAGAGCAGCGTTCCACTATATACGGATTACAGAAGGTAAGGAACACTAGATAGCATTCCGTATATAATTTAGATTATTTAAGTGGCTTATTTGCCTATTTAGTCTAGCAGGCGCCCCTATAACCTTTTAGAGGTATATTAATAGGGCACTTAGTGGGATTCTTAGAGACTATATAATAGTATATCTTAATAATATATTAGTCTACTTAGGGGGTTTATAAAAAGACTATATAAAGAAAGTCTAGGGGGTGCTAGCTAGGCTATGCTAGGCTAGCTTAAACCTAGACATTAAGAAGTGTATGTTTATAATAAAAGAAGTTAAATATCTTAGGTTTATTATCTATGTAGGAAAAGAGATTTATCTAGACCCTAAGAAGATTACAGTGATTAGGGACTAGGAGGCACTAATAAGAATACAGGGAGTATATAGGTTTCTAGGCTTTGCTAACTTCTATTCTAACTTTATATCCTAATTCTTAGAAGTTATAGGACCCCTATTAAACTTAATAAAGAAAGGCATACTATTCTATTAGATAGAGGAGTGTAAAAAAGCGTTTAAAGCTTTAAAGCTAGCTTTTATATTATATCCTATCCTTATATAATAGGATTCTAAGAAAGACATAGTAGTTAAGGCAGACTACTCTAGGATAGTATTAGGTAGTTATCTCTTATAGGCTAGTAAAGGCAGCATATTACATCTAGTAGCATATTACTTAGCCTACTTATAGCTAGTGAAAAGGAACTATATAATCTATAATAAGGAGTTACTTATAATTATCTCCTACCTTAAAGCGTGGTTAGTAAAGCTATAGAGTATTAGTAAGCTATTTATAATCCTAACAGACTATAAGAACCTAGAGTACTTTACTATACTAAGGGAGATATTAGAACACTAGGCTAAATAGGCAAAGACTCTTACACTTTTTAACTTCTATTTACATTATAGACCTAGCATATAAGCAGGATAGCTAGATACGCTATTAAGATAATATTAAGAAGATCTATAAGCGGGTAGACTAATGGTATTAATAGTGTAATTAGCTTTAACACTAATAGGTTATACCTTTAAGAAGGGTATATTAAGCGTAAGCATATAACTAGTTAAGGTAGCGGAAAGTATATAAATAGGGGAGGATTCTAGTTATAATATAGACTTACCTAAGGGCGTAGTAATATTTGTAAATACTTACCTATAGTTACTTTAGGACTAAGCTATAGTTTAAAACAAAATATATAGGGCATAGCTAAATATAGTAAAGTTAGGAGAATAAAAGTTCCTAAAAGCAGCAAGCATAAGAGAATAGATCGCAAACTGCTAGATTAGCATAGGAGAAGCGCTTTAATTTTAGGGCTAGATATAGGTCCTAAAGTAAAAGCCTTTAACTATAACTCTAATTTAATAGGCCTATAACTCTCCCTTACTAGGTTATCTAGGGCGGAACACTACTTTTAAGGCGCTTTATAGGGACTTTTATTAGGATAGTATATTATAGAATATAGCGTAAGTAGTCTATAATTATTACTACTATAGGGGAAGGAAAAGCCACTAACTAAGGCAAGGCTTATTAAAACCAATACCACTACCTAATAGATATTAGTTATAAATTTTAATAGACTTTATAACTAACCTTTTAGTAAAGAAGCTAGATAACCTATAGTTCCTTATAGTTATTATAGACTAACTCTCTAAGTATATATAGCTTAAAGCTATAATATTAATAGGGGCTAAAGCATGCGCAAAATAGTTTAAACACTACTAGTGGCGTTTCTATGGTTTCCTAAATCAAATTATTACAGATTAAGAATTAGACTAGTTAAGTAGCTTCTAGACAGAGCTTTGCTAGAAGGTAGGCATAGAATAGCTTCTATTAATATTACATTATCCCTAAACTAATAGCAAAATAGAATAAGCTAACTAGGAGGTGCTTATGGTTTTATAGGTATTACTATCCTTCTCTTAGTTTAACTAGCTAGACTATTTACTAGCTTATTAACTAGCGTTAAACAATAGGGACTTATTAGTAATAGGAGTAAGCGTAAATATAATACTATATAGATTTAATATGCTAACTATCTAGGAAGCATTATATATAGGTACCTTAGTAACTTTAGCAAAGGGGAGGGCCTAGGCATTCTTAAAACATTTAAAGGATAGCATAGACCTAACATAGGCTACTATAGCTTTTATCTAATAATAGCAGTAGGAGAATATAAATAGCAGGCATAGACTAGCAGAATAGTTCTAAGTAGGAGACTATATATAGCTAAGTCTTTAAAACATTAAGATAAACCACCTATGCAAGAAACTAGATTAGGTAATAGCAAAGTATAAGGTACTTAAGGTTCTAATGCTACTAATAGTTAAATTAGATATGCTAAGGGGGATACACCCTATATTTTATATTAACTTAATATAGAGGGCAGTAAATAATCCATTACTAAGCTAAAAGTTAGCTAATAAATACCTACCCCTAGAGCTAATTATAATAAACGCTAATAATAACCTTGCTAAGTACTAGGTTAAGGAGATTCTTATAGCTAAAAACGCATAAGGTTAGGGGTTAAATTGCAATATATTAGTAAAATAGAAAGGTTATATATAGCTAATATAGGAACTATTAGAAAGCGTTTTAGATATAGAGGCACTAGATAGGTTTAAGTTATAATAGGGGGATATATAAATAAATAATAGTCTATAAAGGGTATAATTTAATTTAACTACTAAAAACTATTAATATAGCTATCCTCTAGCTCGCGTGTAATATAGCGCCACTATTTTATAATAAAGGAAAAAGACAAAAACTAAAAAAAAAATTAAGGAGAAGGAGAAGAGTAAGGGTAGGGGTAATAGTCTTAAGTAACCTTTTTAGTTAACTATATAATAGCTATAGTTAGGTTATAGGATTCCTCTATAGCCTACTCCTAGGCCTAGATAGACTACTAGATAGTCTTATTTATATTAGATATACCACAAAAAAATTTAGTAGTAAGAGAGTTAGAGCCTTATTAAGTAGGCATAGTTTAAGTAAGCATAAGGGCTTACGCTTTAGTTATGCCTTAGGTATAGGCTACACTTATAGGGGAAGTAGCTAAAGATATAGCTTTAGTAGGATTAATTTAGGTAGTAGTAAGTATACTATTAAAATGTTTTTAATAGTAGATAAAAGTTTTAGTAAGGATAGCGTAACACCCCTTTTTAGAGATAGTTTGCTTTATAGCTAGAGTCTTAATAGCTTTATTAGTATCTATAAGGGTATTAAGGTACTTAAAGGCATAATATAATTTTAGGTCTATATAGTATAAGTATATCTCCTAGATATATAAATAATAGGCAGCATAGTAAGGGGTATAGGCCTAGTTTACGCCTAGCATATAGGCATATATACCCTTAGTGCAGAGATTATTAATATAAGGTATATAAGGAAACTTATACTTCTCTCTATTAGAGAGGGCTTTATTACTAAAGTTACCCTTAAGGATATATTTACTAAGGTATATACCCTTAGGTAGGCTAGAAAAAGGAGGAGGAGAAGGCAAAGGTAGTATAGATATAGTATTAGTAAGGGTAGTAATAATATTAGATATAATAGTAGCAAAATATAGGCTAATAGAAGAATAAAAGGATTTAAAAAGGAAGTAATAAGGATTTTTAAGGGGGAGTAGTAATATTATAAAGAGAAAGAATTAGATTTTAGGGGGAAAAGAAAGGGAGTATTTATATTCCTTAGAGGATACTTATAGTCTCTAGTTAAAGGCTAGAGTAAACGCATAGCTAGAAGATAGCTAGTATTAGATAGGGGTAATACATTATAATAATAGGGTTATAGTAGTTAGAGTTAAGGTAAAAGCTAAAGTAAAGTTAGTATTTAGGTAGCAATAGGTAGAAGGTAAGAAATAGGTAATAATATAAAGCATTAAAAGTAGTTAGTAATAGACTAAAAAAAGGATAGGCTAGTGTTTTCTATAAGCAAAGTTAGCATATATAGGGCAGTAGCGTAATAGAGATAGTTAGGAGTAGGGCAGGTTTATAGTAAAAATTTTTTAACTTTACTTAGTTAAGTCTAGGATTTACCTTAGACCTACGCATAGTAGGGTAAGCTATACACACACTAAAGCTATACCTTACAAGTTAATAACACGTATTTATATTTAGTTTAGCTAGATAAGGAGAGAATAGGAAGGGATAAGTAAGGGGGTATATTATAGACTTAAGCTATAAGCTTAGGTCTTTAGTAAAGAAAAGGGGGATCTAAAGAGGCTCTATAAAGTAAGCAGGCTACACACGGAAAAACACTAGTCTATGCGCGCCCTACGCATAGACTAGGTGTAACCCCTATAAAGGGGGATGCTATGTAACCCTAAGCTTAGTCTTTTTCTTCTTCTATAAGAATATTGATCACACTCTGAACGCTTATGTGCAGCAGCCATAAGGCCAGTTCATAACAATAATATAAAAAGTTATATTTTCTTAAAGTAAACTACTATATAGCTACTAAGCACTTATTACTCTATTATTATATCTATAGCTATATTTTCCTTTATAGTAGCTATAGGAGCTTTATTATTAAAGGACCCTTCCTTATCCCTATAGATAAAGGCATAAAGCTCTTTAGGGAGCTTAGAGAGGCTAATATAAGTAAGGAGCTAGGTAATATAGTTTATAAACTAGCTATAAGTTAGTAAATTAGAAGCTATACTAAAGATAATAGGACTTACTATAAGGGCATACTAAGCAATAAAGCGTAGGCTATTAGTAATATTAATCTATACCTTAAGATTAGTAATATTAAAGAGCTATAATATTATAGCATATTTATTAGCATTAGCCTTATAAGTAGCTTTTATAGTTAGATAGGCCTAATAAACTCTCCTATAGTAATTTACATTCTTTATAGTAAGAAACGTATTATATAATTTACGTTTTATATATACTAAAGCCTAGCAATAAGTTAGCTTTAACTAAGTTACTAGAATTAATAATCTTACTAGACACTAATAGTAATAGTTACCTTTAGGAACCTCCTTTATAATCTTAAAGAATTTATAATAAAGAATTATAATTCTTATAGGATACTAGCAATAGGTTAGCTAGCTAAAAGTAATAGCTATTAAAGAGATACTTATACTAATATATATTTTATTATTTCTTATATAGTAAGTGTATTTTAAGGAATTACCTAACCTAAGTTAGTAATATAGGAGTAGTAAAGAAGTAGCTTAGTTATACTAGGAGAGTAATAATATTTATTAGAAACTAGTTTCCTATTAATAATATATTAGGGTTTAGCGCTATTATCCTTAGGAATAATCTACTAAATTACTACCTACTAGCTATAATAAAGGCATAGAATTTTAATAGTACTATATAGTAAATTAGTAACTATAATACTATAAGCAAGAGGTAAACTTACGCTATAGTTTTAAAGGCTTATAATGCCCTTTTATAAGGAGACCTTTTAGTAGTAAGCGTAAAAGGACTAGGAGTTATAGGGTAAATAAATAATATTATAACCTAGCTATAAGTTAGTAATAAGTAAGTAAGAAGTAAGGTAGTAAAATACTAATAATAAGAGTGGTTAAGATATAAAATAATAGGGAATAGACTCTAGATAAGGTTAGTAACTACTAAGTAATAGTAGTAAGAATGCTACTATAAGGCTAGTAAGGCTAACTTATAAATTTAATATTAAAAATTAAGAGGGATAAGGAGAAAAGAAAGAGAAAAAGAAGGGGAAATTTAGTCTTTTTTATATTAACTATAGACCCCTTAAGTAATTTATATAGGTAGCGAAAGTAAGCTATAGGTTAAAAAGCTAGCATTATAGCTATTAATAGCCTAAGTTATAGCTAACTATATATACCTAGTAAGCTTATAGTAACTTCGCTAAAACTTATAATTAAATACACCCTAATATATAGTGTCTAATACCCTATCCCTTTTAGCTTATAAGAGAATATAATATAGGGTATTTACTTTTATAAAACTAGTAGGAATAAGGATATAAGTATTTATAAAGTAACTCTATAGCTATAACTATATTATAACTAAGAGCTTATAAGTAAGGTAAGGAATAATAGCTAAACCTATTATTAATAGGGCTATTATCTTCTTATGCCTTGCATTAGGATACATAAGGTAAGAGTTACATAGGAAAATTAGAATAGTAAGTTTACACTAACTAAGTAGTAAGTATAATTAAGGGTAATTATAATGTAAAGGGGGTACTATATTAGGGTTATAAAGGCTATAAAGTAATATAGGTAATAGAGGCAATAGTATTATATATAGTAGGACTTACTAGGGGCTTATAGTGCCCTAGCTATTGTGTGGCTAGGAATATGACCCCTTGAGACCTCTTTTCTCACAAGACCTCTAGCCCCTTAGACCTCGGATCTATTGGCTTGTCGGGTCAAATCGGCCACATCGGATCCCTAGTTATGTGGCCTAGCCCCTGACCCCCTAGCTAGATAAAAGCCCTAGATTCCCTCCCTTTTCATAGAAAATTAACTCTCCCTTTAATGCCTTTGGCTTGGATTGTTTAAATCGTGTTTTTACCTAAGTTTACCTAAGAAGATTATGGAATTATTTTGAGATTATCCGAGATTATCTAGCTGCCTAGCTAGGCCGCTTTTCTAGCTTGGATCCTCGCGATAGATCGCAAATATCGCAGACCTAGATCCCGATATCTAGGTTTGGTCGCTGATATCGTTGAAATCGTTAATATCGTCATTTTCATCATTTTTATTAGCATTATTATTATCGTTAGGTCCCTCTTTTCTATTGTTTTAGGGTGGTTGTTTTTCCCTAACAAAAATGGTGGAGAAACGGGGAATAGTCCTGTTAGACCTCCCGTTAAATTTGATAATAACCTCCTAACATTGCCTCTTCTATTATCCCCTCTAGTTATCCCCTCGTACGATTATTATAATTGTTAGTAGCTTCTTACCTCTTTTCCTTTCGATCTAGGTTAGCTAGATCGGATCCCTTCGTTCCGATTAATTGATCTAGGCTATCTAACTAGTCTAATATCGTTAAAATCGTCAGATAGTTAGGATTAATTAATCAAGACTACTACGACCTTTTTCCCCTTTAATCTAGGCAGCTAGATTAAATTCCTTCATTCCGATCAATTAATCTAGGTTATCTAACTAGTCTAATATTGTCAAAATCATTGGATTAGTTAGACTAATTAATCGCGACCGCTATAACCTTTTTTCTCTTAGCCTAGGTTAGCTAGGTTAAACGCTTCCTTTCTATCTTCGACCTTTTCTTCCGATTTTTAACCTTCCTTTCTATCTTTGACCTTTTCTTCCGATTTTCGACCTTCCTTTCTATCTTTAACCTTACCTTCTGATTTTCGACCTTCTAACCTGCCCTAGCTAGCTCGCTAGCTAGCCTAAATCGATTTAATACCCTAGTTTTGCTTAGCTATCCGTTAGGGAGGCAAGCAGCTAGACCTTCGAATTCGATCTTAAATAAATCGGGTCTTTTATTATTAGACTGTCTAACGAGGCCTCTAACCGTTAAAGACCTTTCTAACTGACGATTTCTCTAATAATTGAAGAGGAATCTAATGTCAGAAGGTTTGCTAAAGGGGCCTCTAATAATTGAAAAGGTCCCTTTTTATTAGATTAGTCTAACGAGACCTCTGACTAATAAAGACCTTTCTAACTAACGATTTCTCTGACAATTAAAGAGAAATCTAATGTTAGAAGGTCTGCTAAAAGGGGTCTCTGATAATTAAAAAGGTCCCTTTTTATTGGATTGATTAATCTGTTATCTAACGAGGCCTCTAACCGTTAAAGACCTCTCTGACTAATAATTCCTCTAACGATTGATAAGGAATCTGATGTATAGAGGGTCTTCTAAAGAGGTCTCTGACCGATTAAAAGAGTCCCTTATTATTAGATTAATTAATCTATTGTCTGACAAGGCCTCCGACCGTTAGAGACCTCTCTGACTAATGATTCCTCTGACTTTTGAAGGGGAATCTAATGTCAGAAGGTCTGCTAAAGGGGTCTCTAATGATTAAAAAGGTCCCTTTTTATCGGATTAATTAATCTGTTATCTAACAAGGCCTCTGACTATTAAAGACCTCTCTAACTAATAATTCCTCTAACAATTAACGAGGAATCTAATGTATAGAGGGTCTTCTAAAGAGGTCTCTAACCGATTGAAAGGGTCCCTTATCATCGGATTGATTAATCTATTGTCTAACGAGGCCTCTAACCGTTAAAGACCTTTCTAACTAACGATTTCTCTAACGATTAAAGAGGAATCTAATGTTAGAAGGTCTGCTAAAGGGGTCTCTAATAATTAAAAAGGTCCCTTTTTATTAGATTAATTAATCTATTGTCTGACGAGGCCTCTGACCGTTAAAGACCTTTCTAACTGACGATTTCTCTGATAATTAAAGAGGAATCTAATGTTAGAAGGTCTGCTAAAGGGGTCTCTGATAATTAAAAAGGTCCCTTTTCATTGGATTAATTAATCTATCGTCTAACGAGGCCTCTGACCGTTAAAGACCTCTCTAACTAATAATTCCTCTAACGATTAACAAGGAATCTAATGTATAGAGGGTCTTCTAAAGAGGTCTCTAACTAATTAAAAGGAGCCCTTTTTATCGGATTGATTAATCTGTTGTCTAACAAGGCCTCCGACCGTTAAAGACCTCTCTAACTAATGATTCCTCTAACAATTAACGAGGAATCTAATATACAAAGGGTCTTCTAAAGAGGTCTCTGACCGATTAAAAGGGTCCCTTATCATCGGATTAATTAATCTATCGTCTGACGAGGCCTCTGACCGTTGAAGACCTCTCTAACTAATGATTCCTCTAACGATTGACGAGGAATCTGATGTACAGAGGGTCTTCTAAAGAGGTCTCTGATAATAGATAAAGGGGGGGGGCCTGAAAATCACGATTTTTTTTTATCTAATGATTATAATACTTATTTCCCTTCTTATTATTTTCTTTTAGTTACTGTTTTCCCTTTCCTAGGGACTAGGAAGGGAAAACAGTTAGGGAGGTGTTATGTGGCTAGGAATATAACCCCTTAAGACCTCTTTTCTCACAAGACCTCTAGCCCCTTAGACCTTGGATCTATTGGCTTGTTAGGTTAAATCGGCCACATCGGATCCCTAGTTATGTGGCCTAGCCCCTAACCCCCTAGCTAGATAAAAGCCCTAGATTCCCTCCCTTTTCATAGAAAATCAACTCTCCCTTTGATGCCTTTGGCTTGGATTGTTCAAATCGTGTTTTTACCTAAGTTTACCTAAGAAGATTATGGAATTATTTTGAGATTATCCGAGATTATCTAGCTGCCTAGCTAGGCCGCTTTTCTAGCTTAGATCCTCGCGATGGATCGCAAATATCGCAGACCTAGATCCCGATATCTAGGTTCGGTCGCTAATATCGTTGAAATCGTTAATATCGTCATTTTCATCATTTTCATTAGCATTATTATTATCGTTAGGTCCCTCTTTTCTATTGTTTTGGGGTGGTTGTTTTTCCCCGACAAACTATAAGGCTACTATAAGCTAGTTATATACGTGTAAAGGGGGTATTTAGGCAAAGGTTACACATATAAAATATAGGAGGCTAGAGATTAAAACCCTTAAGCATTACTACCTACCTTTAGCGATTTAGCTACTACTTATCTATACTATCACCCTGTTCTATCCATTTCGGCCTAGAAGCCTTGACAAGACTAGAACTAAGGATAGTAGGAATAATAACTAGTGGGGTTAGCAAAAACTAAGAGCTAGCGTAAATAACTTAGAGGCAGAGACAGGCTAGAGGCAAGGCTACTATAATAAACACTAGGGAAGAAATACACTCTAGAACTTTTTATTAGATTAAAACAAACTAAGTACTATACGCTAGGTATATTAGCCCCCCTAGGCCGCCTCCGAACTAATTACGCCCCTACACTAACGCAGAAAGAGTTAGTAATACTATAAGAGAAAAGTGATTATTATTATAAACTCGAATTCACATTGCGGGTAGTAATAGCGATTAGGCTAGCACTAGCTTAGAGGAGGGCTAGGACCTAGGCAAAGGGGGGGGGTTAGTAGTCCTTCTAACTTAAAAAAAACTTAGATAAAGGGATAAGGCTAGCGTAAGCTAGTAATAAATAACTATAAATAGCTACACTAATAGCGGCGCTAACCTAGGCTAGGGCTAGCGCTAGACTACACAAAGACATAAGAGGGTTTTTTTATCTTTCTAAAGGTTTTTCTCTTTAACTAATCTATAGGAGTACTAGAAATAGCTAGGGAAGGCTAACTAGCGTAATTAAATAATAATAATATTTATATAAGTAAAAGCTTTATTAATATATAATTTAATATTAGGTTTTATAATAGGAATATAATTTATAGTAAATTAGTCTATAATGCTAATTGGTTTATTATAATAATAAGCACTACCTTCGGTGGTTAAAGCCTAGCAATAACTCAAAGAAGTGAGGCGTGGCACGATTAGCAACCGCTAGCCACCCGATCTGTGAAGCATGCCATGTGGTGGGAATCTAAGCGCCCGTGCTTAAACATAGATAAAGATTCTACGAGTTTAATAGCCTGCAGCGGTCATGACTAATCAAGGAGCAACAAGAGCCTAAATGAAAGGATAGCTCTAACAGGCAGGGCAGTGTAAACTCGCATTAAGGCATCACTTGCTAGATTGGCTGTTAGGCGACTGTGCTAATGCACACCATGGATAATTTTAGAGCAGAGCTAACTGTGGCCAAGACAACGACTAGATATAAGGATGGTGTAGTTAAAGGCTAAAACAAGGGCAGTTAAGCAAGCTTAAGGCTAAGCGCGATGGTCAATTTTAAAAGAGGCTTGTCATAACTACCATTTTTGGTAAGCAATAAGGCCTAAGGAATCGCACAGTAATCGAGTTAATTAAGGGTTAGGGTTATACGGGGTACTAGCCACTTTGTCGGGGAAAAACAACCACCCCAAAACAACAGAAAAGAGGGACTTAACGATGATAATGATAATGCTAATAAAAATGATGAAAATGACGATATTAACGATATTGACGATTTCAACGATATCAGCGACCGAACCTAGATATCGTGATCTAGGTCTGCGATATTTGCGATCTATCGCGAGGATCCAAGCTAGAAAAGCGGCCTAGCTAGGCAGCTAGATAATCTTAGATAATCTCAAAATAATTCCATAATCTTAGGTAAAGGTAAAAACACGATTTAAACAATCCAAGCTAAAGGCATTAAAGGGAGAGTTAATTTTCTATAAAAAGGGAGGGAATCTAGGGCTTTTATCTAGCTAGGGGGTTAGGGGCTAGGCCACATAACTAGGGATCCGATGTGGCCGATTTGATCTAACAAGCTAATAGATCCGAGGTCTAAGGGGCTAGAGGTCTTGTGAGAAAAGAGGTCTTAAGGGGTCATATTCCTAGCCACATAACACCTCCCTAACTGTTTTCCCTTCCTAGTCCCTAGGAAAGGGAAAATAGTAACTAAAAGAAAACAATAAGAAGGGAAATAAGTAGTACAATCATTAGATAAAAAAAAAATCGTGATTTTCAGGCCCCCCCCCCATTATCTATTAATTAATTAAAGGGGTTATCCATCAAAGGGATTATTAGCGGTTAGGTTAGTCAAAGGCATCGTCAGACGATAGATTAATTAATCCGATGATAAGGGACCCTTTCAATCGGTTAGAGACCTCTTTAGAAGACCCTCTATACATTAGATTCCTTGTTAATTGTTAGAGGAATTATTAGTTAGAGAGGTCTTTAACGGTCGGAGGCCTCGTCAGATAACAGATTAATTAATCCGATGAAAAGGGACCTTTTTAATCATTAGAGACCCCTTTAGCAAACCTTCTAACATTACATTCCTCTTTAATCGTTAGAGAAATCGTTAGTTAGAAAGGTCTTTAACGGTTAGAGGCCTCGTTAGACAATAGATTAATTAATCTAATGAAAAGGGACCTTTTTAATTATTAGAGACCCCTTTAGCAGACCTTCTGACATTAGATTCCCCTTTAAAAGTTAGAGGAATCATTAGTTAGAGAGGTCTTTAACGGTCGGAGGCCTCGTTAGATAATAGATTAATTGATCTAATGATAAGGGACTCTTTTAATTAGTTAGAGACCTCTTTAGAAGACCCTCTATACATTAGATTCCTCGTTAATTGTTAGAGGAATTATTAGTTAGAGAGGTCTTTAACGGTCGGAGGCCTTGTTAGACAATAGATTAATTAATCTAATAAAAAGGGGCCTTTTTAACCAGTTAGAGACCTCTTTAGCAGACCTTCTAACATTAGATTCCTCTTTAATTGTTAGAGAAATCGTTAGTTAGAGAGGTCTTTAATGGTTAGAGGCCTCGTTAGACAATAGATTAATTAATCCGATAATAAGGGACCCTTTTAATTAGTTAGAGACCTCTTTAGAAGACCCTTTGTACATTAGATTCCTTATTAATTGTTAGAGGAATTATTAGTTAGAGAGGTCTTTAACGGTTAGAGGCCTCGTTAGACAATAGATTAATTAATCCGATAATAAGGGACCCTTTCAATTAGTTAGAGACCTCTTTAGAAGACCCTCTGTACATTAGATTCTTCGTTAATCGTTAGAGGAATTATTAGTTAGAGAGGTCTTTAACGGTCAGAGGCCCCTTACACGATAGATCAATTGATCTAATGAAAAGGGACCTTTTCAATCGGTCAGAGACCCCTTTAGAAGACCCTCTATACATTAGATTCCTCGTTAATCGTCAGAGGAATCATTAGTTAGAGAGGTCTTTATTAGTTAGAGGTCTCGTTAGACTAATCCAATGAAAAGGGACCTTTTTAATTATTAGAGACCCCTTTAGCAGACCTTCTAACATTAGATTCCCCTTCAAAAGTCAGAGGAATTATTAGTTAGAGAGGTCTTTAACGGTTAGAGGCCTCGTTAGATAGTCTAATAATAAAAGACCCGATTTATTTAAGATCGAATTTAAAGGTCAAGCTGCTTGCCTCCCTAACGGATAGCTAAGCAAAACTAGGGTATTAAATCGATTTAGGCTAGCTAGCGAGCTAGCTAGGGCAGGTCAGAAGGTTAAAAATTAGAAGGTAAGGTCAAAGATAGAAAGGAAGGTCAAAAATCGGAAGAAAAGGTCAAAAGGAAGCGTTTAACCTAGCTAACCTAGGCTAAGAGGAAAAAGGTCATAGCGGTCGCGATTAATTAGTCTAGCTAATCTAATGATTTTGACGATATTAGACTAGTTAGATAACCTAGATTAATTGATCGGAATAAAGGAATTCAATCTAGCTGCCTGGATTAAAGGGGAAAAAGGTCGTAGTAGTCTCGATTAATTAACCTAACTATCTAACGATTTTAACAATATTAGACTAGTTAGATAGCCTAGATTAATTAATTAGAACGAAGGGATCCAATCTAGCTAACCTAGATTAAAAGGAAAAGAGGTAAGAAGCTACTAATAATTATAATAATTGTACCAGGGGATAACTAGAGGGGATAGAAGAGGCAATGTTAGGAGGTTATTATTAAATTTAATAGCGAGAGGTCTAACAGGACTATTCCCCGTTTCTCCACTATTTTTATTAGGGAAAAATAACCACCCTAAAATAACAAAAAAGAGGGACTTAACGATAATAATAACAATGCTAATAAAAATGATGAAAATGACGATATTAACGATATTAACGATTTCAATGATATCAGCGACCAAACCTAGATATCGTGATCTAGGTCTGCGATATTTGCGATCTATCGCGAGGATCCAAGCTAGAAAAGCGGCCTAGCTAGGCAGCTAGATAATCTCAGATAATCTCAAAATAATTCCATAATCTTAGGTAAAGGTAAAAACACAATTTAAACAATCTAAGCCAAAGGCATTAAAGGGAGAGTTAATTTTCTATGAAAAGGGAGGGAATCTAGGGCTTTTATCTAGCTAGGGGGTTAGGGGCTAGGCCACATGACTAGGGATCCGATGTGGCCGATTTGATCCGACAAGCCGATAGATCCGAGGTCTAAGGGGCTAGAGGTCTTGTGAGAAAAGAGGTCTCGAGGGGTCATATTCCTAGCCACACACCACAACGGCCTAGCTGCTCTACCATCTACTTACCACATAGTTAATGACTTTGTTAGCTAGCTGAACCCGGTTTCCCCCGAGTCACCTGACTTTCCCCGATGTCAGTAAGTACTAAGGGTAACCCGTAGGACCTTTACCGAGGAGCATTCACATATATTCCCTAATGTCTTCTTCTTCTCTTTGTCTAGTATAGCATTCATGCTATAATTAAATCTTTTCTTCGCTTCCAGCCACTCATTTTATCTGTCTGTCTATAAAAATCACTTTCCTTTCCCACCACTTAGATAGAGAAGGGAGAGCTTTTCCAGTCCTTATCCTTATGCACCTTTGCCTATCCTCTGGGTAATGATATCATACAACTGTCCTTCTATCGTATCCCCCTCATCGCCATTATGCCCTCAAGACAGGACCAAAGACCATAAGTCTTTCAGCTGACGGCCTGCCCTTGCATCTAACCAGGCTGCTGAGGGGCTGGAGCCTGGGCGGTTATAGCAAACTCCATCGCGGTACGAAGAAGCCTGTGTACCAGGCTCTGGCAGCCTCGTCCAGAGAGACTGTTCTGCCGTGAGCTCCACCTCGTAGCAAGGTAGGGCAAGACGAAGGTACTTGTCCCAGTCTTCATCCCGGAAGTAGTTATAGTGCGCCTTAGTGAACTCCCAGTATTCGGGATACCATCCCGCAAATGCCCAATCAATGATGGCAGCGACGCGCCCGCCCCTGACGATGATGTTTCTTGGGGCCAGGTCTGAATGGGTAAAGCAAGTCTGATAGCGAGCCGTGTGCACCTTGGCCACTTCCTCGCCGAGGAATCGTGCGACGTCTTCCATCCGCAAGTGGCCTCGCGCCAATGAATGGAACTCGTCATGATTCATAGGGCCGTAGAACCGAGTCCCGATCCGGCAATCGTAGGCGGGATTTTGAAGAGCGGACGAGATTATACCTTGCGTTGGGGGTTCAAGGTCGCGGAGACTGGATATATGCTGTTTGATGTCGGTGAAAATGGTGTCCCTCTGGTCTGTCGATAGGCCGCTCCATGCGCTATCCAGGTCGTCGCCTTGGACGTACGCCATCTCAATGTAGATGGAGCCTTTTTCTTGGGTGTGAACTGCATAAATCCTAGGCACTGGAATCGTTGTGTGCGAGGCGACGTATTGCATGGCCTCGACCTCGGGGGGGCCACATGGTCCCTTAATAAGGCGATGCCAGCTAACTCTTACTGTAGAGGGGCCAAGGGGGCGGAAGAGCAGCTTGCCAAGCCAAAGCCGCAGTCGCAGTGGTAATAGAGTTCCGATGGATAGACCCATGGATAGACCCATGGATGGATGCAAATATTTAGGTCGGGAACGGGGCTTGGAAATGACAGAAAGGATAGAGAAGAATAGAAGTTTTTGTTAAACACGGGCGGCGGTCGGGCTTGGACTAACTAACGTCCTGTTAGACCGTCGCTGTGATGTACAGCGACCTCTTTTTAATAGAATTGTGACTGACACATGCTCTGGAGCGCCTGTTGTCCATTGCTAACAAGATAACCAGTGCTTGAAACCAAGTTAAAGCTTTCGGCAGATGGGCATGAGCGCTCCGCCTGTTAGATAAGTGGGGCGCGGCACGAGTGGCCACGTGCTAATCATTGTTAGATGTAGCAGCCTCAGATCTTAGGCATTACTTTCATCGCGACTGCCTTCCCTCTTTGTGGCTAATTACAAGACCTTAGCACTTAGGGCCTGAAGTGGTACCAAAAATGATGGGAATAATGATAGTTGTATTATCTCGTAATCTAGCTACCAAAAGCCTATAATAATATTACCTCCGATTACCTAAGCCATTCCCTACCTTAACAGGCTAGCCTATTTTAAGATAGTGTTAACCACAACACCACAAACTAGTAATTATTCTTAGCAAACCTTTAAGTTATTCCTCCCCTTAATTATTATTCTCTATCTCCTAATAATTCTACGTCTCCTTCTTTACTAGATCCTAGTTAGCTATATCCTAAGTGTTTAACCTAGGTAGCTATAATCTCTCCTAGCGTAGGATATATATCTTTAGATTATTAATATAAATTTTCTAACCTTATTTACCTTCTAATAGCTTAATTTTATAGGACACTAATAATAGCTTTTTCCTTACTATTAAAAGCTTTCCCTAGGTCTTATAGAATTTCCCCTTTAGCTTATTCTCCTTATTTATTTTCTCTTACACTAGGTTACTAACTTTAAACTAATATAGGGGCTTTAAGGAGTTAACTTTACTATTAGTCTTTTAAGTTTAAATTAATTCTTTTCTCTCCTCCCTTAGATCTAAGTGCTATAAGTTTGTTTCTTAAATTAGTTTAGAGTTATTCTCTAGTTCTAATAAGTCTCTAATCTCCCTTAGGTTATTATTAACTCCTACGTGCTTTATAAATAGATTAAATCCTAACATTAATATAGCTAGGGTTGTCCTAGCACTTAATATAAACTAATTATTTAAAATAACTATAATACTTAGAATAGCCTAATTCTATAAATTAAGTAATACTTTATCCCTTTCCACTACCTACTTTATTAATTATTATTTTACTAGGTAGATATTTTATTTAGTAAGTCCTATAAAAGCTAGATATAAGATAGGTCTAAATGTAATTATTATACTATGTTTTCCTGCTATTAATTTAAAGGTTAGGTTCTTAAAATAGGATCTATTATTATAGTAGATTCTTTTTAGCTAACTAAAAATAAAGCTCTAGTGTTTATTCTATATCTAAGTAACTAAATCCCTAGAAGCTTTATTATAGAACTATCCTAGCGTAAACCTTATTATATAGTCCACTATAATTAACACATATAAGTCTCTATTTTAAGCCTTAGGAGTAATAGGTCCTAGGTAATCTATTGTAACTAAAGTCTAGGGTTTTAATATAGTTATAGTTTTTAGAGTGGATTAAGGTAATCTTATTCTAGTTTGCTAGCAAACTAGATAAGATTAGCAGTAAGATTCTATATCTCTTGCTCTGTCTAGCTAGAAATATTATCCTTAGAGTTTTTACATTATAATAGTTAGTCTAAAATAACCTATAGCGTTATAAGCTTATTAGAGTTTAATTAGAATATCTTTAGAGAGCACGCATTCTAATAATAATTTATCTAGTTCTAAGTAGTAAAGTTTTTATTCTAGGATCTAATATTTTAACGCTTAACGCTAAACTAGTTTCTAACGTTTAGCTAGGATTATCTAGTAACTATAAATAATTAAAGTTAAAATTTCCCTATACTATTTAGAGTTTAGCTATTCCTAAAGCTTAGTTCTTACTATCTCTAAGGTTTTATTATCCACTCTTTTACCTTCTAGTATAATTATTTTGCTTCTTATTAAAATTATTACTAGTCACTCTTTTATAGCTAGTGTTATATTAATACCTATTCTCCTCTTCACTTTATATAGATTAGACCTAAGTTCTTCTAGCAGTTATAACATCCTATCTGTAATCTTTATAATCTTTATTATGTTAGGTTAGTGTATATACTCTATATTCAACTCCTAGAGAATATCTACCTATTAAGTAACTTTCCTATAAACCTTAGAGAGATTTGCTATTAAATTAATAATTCCTTTATAATCTATGTATACCTTTAAAGGATAAGGTAAGCTATCTACTAGCTATTATGTCTCCTTTAGTCTAATAATAATAGCTAATATTTCTTTCTTAGGCATTATATATTGCTTTTTAGCGTCCCTTAGTCTATAAGACATTTATATAATAATTTATACCTTAGAGAAGTTTAATTCTATTACACTTATGCTAGGATTAGTGTCTTCTAGCTAAAATAAAACTCCTCTAGTACCTATATCTAAAGCGTCTATTACTAAATAAAACTATATCCCTAGCTAGGCCCTAAAAGTAGCATTTACCTAAATACTATAATAGATTTATAATAAGGTATCTTAAGCTTCTTATGTCTATTTAGGGTTCTCTTTTAAAACTTCTGCCCTCTAGACTAATAGCTTCCCTAACTTAGTAACCTTCTAAACTTCCTAGAAAAAGACCTTCTTAATTATTAACACTAGGTCTAATCTCCTAGGAATAAACTTCTATAAGAATAGCATTAGGTATATTAAGACTAAGATTTTATTCTATGTTTTTAGAGGTCTTTATTTAAAATATTTCTCTAGATTAGCAAATCTTTCTTAATATTTCCTTACTAGCTTAATCTTTCTATTTTCTAATAAGTAGCTAACGTAGTTAACGCTAGACGCAAAGAGGGTTGTCTTGCGTTTACTTAACCTAATTAGAGCCTAGGTAACTCTTAGGAAGTACTGTTTCTATAGGAAGTTAAAATAATCTTCCTATGTTTTAGAACCTAAGTAATAGTTATCCACGTAGATAGAAAACGATGTTTATATATTCTCTATATACCCTAGTATTAATTCGCTTTCTATTCTATCTTTAAAGAATAAGTAACTAAAGGTTATATCCCTAAACCTAGCATAACTTACTAGTAATCCTATTAAACCCTTAGCTATATTATTATAATAATACATCCTATAAGGACCTAAAAAGGCTATCTTATGTTTATTAGGTAGGTAAATGCTAATCGCCTAGAACCTATTTAACGCGTTTACTTAGGAGAATATTATTAATCTTTTATAATAAACTAAATCTAAGTCTGCTTTTATATTATAGTATAGATATGCTATTTTAATAGTCTTGCTATTTATGTTATAATAGTTATATACCACTTAAAACACCTTTAGAGTTTTAGGAGCGAAAATCGTAGGTGCTACCTATTCTAAAGTCCTTAATAAATAATGCCTGCTTTCTCTATAGGTAGAAACACCTTCTTTATAAACTTATAATAAAGTCCTAAGTATTAATATTACTTCTTTTTCCCTAGTTAGGCGTTTAGAATTAAAGGGATATAATATTATAGTAGGTTAGTTATGCGAATATCCTTAAGTCTCTTAATAAAACATTCTCTATAGGTATAACATAATCTTATAATTATTATCTATTATTTAGTAGTCCCTATATAGTCTCTAAGGGTAATATTAGACTAATTAAACTATAAAATAATGGTTTTAGGCAGTAAGTTAGATAATAGCTAGTTTATATATAAATTCTAGTATTGTAAGGGGTACCCCTTAATTTCTAGTTTTCCTATATAAATATTTAATTCTAGCTATCCTATACTATCCTAGGTTACTATCTCCCTATCTAAATCGTAAACTAGCATATAACCTATGCGATTTAACTATAACGCCTAGTCTATACTATAGTCCTCGCTATCCCTAGTTTCCCTAACTAAGTCTTTAATTTAGTTATTTATATAGCGATTTCTAATTTTTAAGGGGGAGGCCTTAATTTCTTTATTCCCTATATAAATTAGTCCTTAGTTATATCTAAGTGTGTCTATCCCTAAATACTAGTCTTTATCTATGTCTAAGTATTATAAATACTACTACCTATCCCTAGTTTCTCTAGGTAAACCTAGATTATTAGCATTTATATAGTGTTTTCCGTTTTCTAAGGGGTAGGCCTTAATTTCTAATTTCCTCACATAAATTAGGTTACTACTATGTCTCTATGTGTTTACTCTTAGTTCTTACTCCCTTAGAGCACCTAAGTCCTATGCATTACATATCCTAAGTTCTATTTCTTAGACTAAGACCTAATTTTCGTTATTTAGGTAGTAATTCTTACTTTATAAGGTATTACCCTTAATTTTTAACTTTCCTATATAAATTAGGGCCTCCTTATATTTAGAGGTGTTTTCCGCGGGTTCTTCCTATCCTCTTCTAACGCTATAGGAGTCTTTTAGTATTTTAAATAAATTAAGATTACCATACCTATCTAATTCCTATTCTCTAGCTATATTAGGCCTTATAGATTCTTTAAATTCTTCTTTATTTATTTCCTTCTCTTCTAATTCTTTAGGATTCTCTTTTATTATATCTTCCTATAATAATCCTAGCTCTTTATAATAGTTCTTATTAACCTATACTCTTACTAGATTCTATTCTATAAAACTATAGTTTATGCTTATTACTAATTTCTTTTCCTATAAAGTCTTATAATAGTTAGTCTAACTCTATGTAATTATCTAGCTTATTAATATAAGTTTTAGTTAATTAAGGCTAGAGTAGTAAGAGGTAAATAATTTAATTTCTATCTTAGGGTTTAACGTAAGGATTAATCTATCTATAATAACATTTTATAGTGGTTTCTAGATAACTATAGTGGTAGACTTTAATTCTAGTTTATAGGTAAAAACTTATTTATTAGTTGTTTTCGCTATATTATCTAGACTAAAACTATATAAGCTATCTATCTTGCTTCTAATCTTATTTATAGTAATATTATTCTTCCTATTAATATTTCCCTTAGTCCTCCTATTCTCCTAATATACCTTTTATCTATATTTAATTTCCTAAGTATTCTCCGCTGCTTTTTCTTTAAAACTTATTATTCTAATCTTATCTAGCAATAGTAAATTATAAACACGTAAATAACTGCTAGTGTCTTTATTATCTATAATTCTTAGTTTTCTAATCCCTAGTTTTTTGCTTTATTAAATACCTTACTATTTAATCCCCTTAGGATTTCCTTAACCTTCTCTAAGATTTCTTAGTTATCCTCTATAAACTCTATAATTCTATCTAGCCCTATTCTCTATAGAAGCTAGGCGCCTAGATTAGATTGTTAGAATAGGTCTAGGCATAGGTATATTAGGAGCGTTTGCGTTTCGCCCTTAGTACCTATAATTATAATTTTCTCTAGCCTATAATATTTAATAGCATTTATTTTTCATAACTAAACCTTTCCTAATAATATATCCTAATCTTACTAAGCTAGTATTACGTAGTATTTAGCTAGAGCTAAGATTCCCCTAGCCATAATCTAGAGGTAAGCATAGTAGGAGATTAGTTAATATATATTATTTACTATCTTAATAAACCTTATTTCGCGAAGTTAGACTAAAGGGATTCCATGCCTCTTTAGGTAATTTATATTTACTAGTTCCACACTTAAGCCGCTATTAAGCAAGGCTAAGTTACACTAAATACCTTTAATGTATATAGTAATATATCCTAGGGTTATTAGTACTTTGCTATCTAGCTAAGCGATATTATTCCATGTAATTATAGCGTTTATTAACCCTAAGGATCTATAGGCTATTATTTCTAGGCCTATTATTCCCTTATATAGCTCTAAGAGATAAGAGATAATTACTTTAGCCCTATTACCCTTTAACTTTCGTTAGCATTATATTAGGTAACTTAGTTATTAGTAAATAATTAGGGCTATCTAGAGGAGTTATAAAACACTAATAAACACTATAGTTTTGCTTAGTTATTTCCCTAGGTTAAATAGTGAAACTTTGTATTCCTCTATAGCCTAAATGTTCTCTAAGGCTAATCTTTAGCGGGGTTAAGGTGTTAAGGTAGCGTTATTTATTTCTACCTCCCTTAGTTACATATTTACCCTAGGTATAGTAGGTTCCTAGGTGTCTACTATACTTTTATCTAGATATAGACATAAGGTAAGGAGTAATCTTTAGAACTCCTTAGAGCTTATTTCCTAGAGTGGTGGTTATATACTTAGACTAGGATTTTTGCTATCTTATAGAGTTTTATTAGAGTTAAGGATTTCTTTAATCTATTCTATTAGCAAGTCTCCTAAAGTATTCCTAGGTTTTATAGATAATTTAATAATTCTCTTAGCTAGTCCTCTAGTAAATACTAGCTTATTTACCTTTTCCTTTCCCTTTACTATAATAGTAACATTAGCGTAACCTATCTTATTTTCTTCCTAGATATAACTTAGGGGTTAATAGTTTAAGGATAATACTATAGGTAATTAAGTCTTAATATTAGTAACATAGCCTTAGGGGGGAATTAGTTAACCTATTTCTATAGTGCTAACGAAGTTTATCTAATTCCTATTATTTAGTTCCCTCCTACAATCCTTCTTTATCTAGTACCCCTTGTGGTTTTATTAATCTTAGCGCCTTTTAAAGTCTTTTATTAAGCATCTGTCTTTCTATATATAACTATATCCTATGTGTCCCTATTCTCCACATAAGAAGCACTAGAAGAAATTAGGGTCTCTCTAGGTATCTCTTTAGGGATCTCTCTAAGGAAATATACTAGTTATGTTTCCCACTAGTCTTATAGGGGGTTAGGTTTGTTTATTTATAGTATATCTTAATTAGTTATACTAGCTAGCTATCTAATTTATGTTACTAGTAGTCTAAGCTCTAAATACTTTAAGTTATTTCACTAGCTTTGCTATCTATTTAGAGGCTTATTTCTCTCTTTTTAACTATTCCTCTATCTATCTCTAGAGAGGAGCTATACTAGGTATTAAAGTTTCCTTATTAAATAGTTACAATATCTTTTCAGAGGCAGATAAATAGTAGTTATATAGAAAGAGTTTTAGATTAGATATTATCTAGTCCTTTAAGGCTATACTATTTATCTATTTACTTACTATAAACACCTAATCTACTACTCTCTCTTATAGTTATCTATTTACTTCCCTATTTGCTATATAGGTAATAAAGTTTGTAAACAAAACCTATTAGGTACTAGATTTTATCTTTAAGGCTAGACACTTAGCCTATTAGATATAAGCACTTAGTGTCTCTCCTAGTTCCTATATAAAACTATATGCCTCTCTTTACGTAGAAATCTAAATAAAGGGATCTAGCTTTTTAAATTTTTCTAGAAACTTTTTAGCTATTTTATCCTATATCTAGTCTTTATATTCTAAGTCCTTATACTAGGCTACTGCTTTCCTACGTAAGCCCTATATAAAGGTAAAGCGCGTAAAAGTGTTAACATATTCTTTTAGGGTTTAGGCTATTATAGCTATTATTTTGCAATATTTTATATATTCCTTAGCTAGCCTATCTCTTAGTAGGCTAGAAAAGGTAATTCCTCCCCCTACCGCTAGGTTTATTAGGAAGAAAGGATAGCCTATAGTGCCTATCTATCTAGTCTTGCTAGGATTAGTAATGTTATATGCTTGCAATAATAGAGAGGGGATAAGTAATATAATTTCACCTAGCTAGGGGAACTATTCTAGAGGATGCTTAGGGCTTAGAATAAACTTAGATAATAATCTATTATCCTATTCTAATTCTAAGCTTAGGACTAACTCTTCCTAGGTCCTTATGTCTAACTCTGTGAAAAAAGGTCCTAGCATAAAGTAATTAGGTTAGAAGGTATTATTCTATGGTGTTAGTGATTTAGCATTCCTTTAGGATCCCTTAGTGTTTTCTAGGTTAAGTAAATCACTAGACTAGATTAACTAATAATCTGTGGTTATGTTAATAATGTGTTTGCTTTCTTAAATAAAAGCAAATAGGGTAATAGGTTATTAGGTATTAGGAATTAGGTATTAAGGTTTTCGGACTTTTAGGACTTTTAGACTCTTTAAACCTTATTGCAACAAAGTTTTTCGGAGTAAAATTTAGGGGTAAGCACAGAACTCTAAAACATTAATTATATCTGCCTAGGTTAAAAAGGATAAGAAAGAAAACAAGATTATTCTCCCTCTGTTCTAAGATAAAAATATTCCTCCCTTTCCTAATAACATCTTCCTCTATAACTTAAGCGAATACCTAATATAGGCATAGTGCGCTAAAAGCCTTTTGTATAGTGCTATCTAACTAGGAGATTAGATTAGCAAACTAGTGAACCTAAAAGTGGGTTATATATAAGGCAGTAGTCTGTGCTCTACCCCTTTAATTATAGTGGTGTAATTATCTTAAAAACTTAGGTTTTTAAAGTTAAGAGGTACCTTAGTTAGTTCCCTAAAGTGTAAAGTTTAACTCCTAGTCCGCATTCTATCTAGTGTGCCTATCTAAGTGTCTTATACTATAACACTAAGCAAATATTATTACTTCTTTATGCACCCCCTATACTAGCGTATTACCTATAGCTAGTCTAGTACTAAATCCTATAAGTAATTTCTTTAATCCATAGCTCTTTTCTAGAGCTTCTTTAATTATTAAGTTTAGGGTCCTTATTATATTATGTCCACTTAGAAATACCTGCCTTTGCTAACAAAGTGCGAATTCTTTATATTACTAAGTATAGAAATATCTATCCTGTTAAAATAATGCTATTTATAGCACTATTTTATAGGCCCACTAGTTGCCTTGTTGCGTTGTTGCAACGTTAGTTACGAGCGTTGCTTGCAGCGTTATTTGTTGTGACCTGCGTTCCCACAACCAACCCACAGGCTTGTATAACTAAGCCAACTAGGCTACCCTATAGGGAAGCTAAAATCGACTGTAACTAGGCAACTAGTAGTTATATAAAAGGCTGACGTATACTGTTCGAATCCTTGAATTTTTCTGGATTTAATGGTATATTTTATTAATAGGGTTGTATATTAAAGTGCTTAGTTAGGCCACCTAGGTAGCTAGTTTGTATAGCTATGAGTTGATTTTTTATTTTTCCTATATAAATAGGTTTTGCGGAAAATAAAAAGTAGCTCCTAAGACCTCTCTAGCGGTCTAGATCCTCCAATATAGTTAGTAGGTCTATAAGGGGACTAGAAATCCTCTCATTGCTTATTAGATTGTCCGTACTAGCTAGGAATTAACTATATTTAACTATTAAAGCTCTCTATCTTGTAGAATACGCTATAATCTAGTGAATCTAGAAGCCGCCGCATTAGAATCTAGTAGGGAGGTCTTCCTATCCCTCTAGCTAGATTCCCTTCTATTTTCAATAGGTTATAAGCCTAGAAGGCCTATAGATTACTACATTACTGCGTTATTCTACTGCGATTACTACTTAATTTTAGGTACTAGTTACCACCTACTATACCTATAGGCTCTTAAGATTACGAAGGAAACCACTAGAAGTTAAAGCTTTTTATCTACTAGCGCTACGCATCGCAACATTAGACCCTTAGTGTTAAATCATTTACAGCCGCACCCATAACCACCACATTGCAACCGTAACTATCTAGTTACAACCATAACCTCTTTTAGTAATTCTATTTACTACTGCGACTGTTATATTTAATATTATCTATAATAGTAGATACGCTATACCCTTTGAAATCATTGGACATCTAGTATATTAATACTAGGCTTTTTAACCTATTACACTACGTTGCACGCACTATACATTACGTTACATTGCGTTGTAACTTCTGTAATACCTATTATCTATGATTCCTATCCTTAGTGTTAAGAAAATTTTCTTAGAGACCTCTCTCCGCCATTTTTCTGCCCGCGCATACTAAAGACTCACTTTTTAGACCTAAGGGCTACCCTTTTAAACAGCTCCGCCACATAATTTGCGTACGCGACTAGATTGTAACATAAGCAATTTCTAGCGCGCGTTATTTGCAATAGGAATAAATTTAGAGCTTTTACATAGGGATTCTTTTCCTTTTTTAGGGACTTTTAGAAGATGGCACTACCTAGTTATAAGGGTAAGGCCCCTGCTATAGGGTCTTCTAGCCCCCCTAGGGACCCTAGTAGGATAGATATAGAAGGTTAACTAGCTATTTAGGCTAGTGCTCTATAGCTATAGATGCAAAGCTAAATTAAACAATAAGGCAAGACCTTATCTAATTTTATTAGGCATAGCGAGGATAATTGTATTAAAAACGAGGCTAGTATTAATGATTTTCTAGAGAAATTAACGCAAACTATAACTATTATATAAGGTCTTTAGGCTTCTAATAGACCTAAGGAAGAAAATACTAAGGTTCTAGAAGAAGACCTAATAGCTACTACTTCTATAAGCGTACCTTCTAGTAACTTATAAGCTGCCTTTAACACAGGTGCTATAAAGGAACTAAATAAGAAGGTTCACTCTATTCCAGAGGGAGCTAAGCTAAAAGGCCCTGAAAATTATAATTAGTGGAAGCAAGCCCTAAGCATATAATTTAGAGCCCTAGGATTACCTAAATTTATAGATAATCTAAGCCTAGTAGGCTATCTAGCTAACTGTAACTAAGCTATTCTTTTAATAATATTAAGAGATAGCTGCTAACCTAGACTATAGGCTGCTATATGTTAGCAAAAATCCCCTAAAGAAGCCTATAAAGTCCTTATTAGGCAGTATTTGCAGAGTGCTAAAATCTAGCGTGGTACACTATACGCTAGCTACCACTCCCTAAACTTTTTAAGTTATAAGGGATCTTTAGAGGCTTTTAATGCTAATTTTAATAATTTACTAGCTAGACTATAACTTTGTAGTGTAGAGATTACTGCTATTGATTAAGTAAATTATTATATTAATGCATTAAAGCAGACCTTCCCTAGTTAGGCTAAGAGACAAAGATTTACTATTAGAGCTTCTAGGGCATAAGGACTGCCTATAAATACCCTAAATTTACAGTTCCTTATAGCGGATTTATTAGAAGAATAAAGGGATAAGACCTCCCCTATAGCTAAAGCCCTTAGCTATAAGGCTTCTAATAATAATAAGGGAAATTCTAAGGACTAGGAAAAGAATTCTTCTAATCCTAACCCTAAGAAAGACTCTAACGCTACTAAAGAGTAGGATAAGAAGGATTTAAACCCTTCTAAAGCCTCTAAAAAGAAGTAGAAGAAGAAGAAAAGTAGTAATAGGGAAAAACAGAAAGGAAAAGAAGCTGCTTTTGCTTTAGGCTATACTCTAGCCATGGGATACGTTAAAGAATTAGATTCTAATGAATCTAGTAGCAATAATAGTAGTGATTCTAAGTCTAACTCGGATACCTCTAGTACCTCTTCTAGTAACACTACTAGTAAGCCTACTTTTAGCTACTCTAACGATGTGGTTAAAAACTCCCTTTTATATAATATAGGTTCTTCCTGTTATATTTGTAATAATAGGGCTTTCTTTAGGGACTTTAAACCCCTAAAGAAAGGTAAAACTAGCGCTATAATTATAGTAGGAGGACCTATTTTTCCTAAAGGAAGAGGCATAGCTATTTTTAACGTTCTAGTTAAGAAAAATCCACTAGAATATAGGCCCTTAGCTCTGCTAGATGCTCTATATTTCCTAGGCATAGATACTAACCTAGTTAGTAGGTTATCTTACTACCTAAAGGGAGGTTATCTAGCTAAAGACTAGCTATTCCTAGCTGATAAAAGCCCCTATGGGTTATTAGAACCTGCTAAACACGGCTTCTTTTTACAGATTAAGGGGCAACCTACTCCTATAATTTGTAAGCATTTAACCTACCTCTTATTTATAGGCTCTCAATATTGCAACCAATAACGGCAATGATAACTAAGAGCTTATAAGAATAAGTTAGGGTTTTCCTACCCTATAGAGGTTCAAATTCCGTAACTAGCTTTTAATCCCAAGGAATATCAACGAATCGAAGAGCTAGAAGATAATAATTTAGCCCTATGTCCCACTGAAGCTCCTAGTTAGGCATCTTCTATAGGGGGTTTAGAAGGTCTATACCCTAATGACTTAGGTGATAATAGTGGCTGTCTACTGCCCCTAGAGGCCTGTGATTCTTAAGAGGCCTAGTAACAGAGGGAGCTAGGGGATAATAGCCCTGAAAAGCTAGATTTTAGTTATAAGAAGTTACTAGATTTAGCCCTTCTTTGGCACATTTGATTAGGCTATATAGGCCTCCCTTTACTAAAGAAGTTATTAAAATTAGCTAAAGGGATCCCTGATTTTTCTGCTGTTAAAGAAAAGGATTTTAACTGCATAGCCTATATACAATCTAAAGCTGTTAGAAGACTAACTAAATAACCTATTTAGGACCCCCCTAGAGTTCTAGATATTCTAGAGGGAGATATAGTTAAAATCAAACCTATACTGCATAATAAGAAGGCTATAGTCCTTATCCTTATTGATCGAAAATCCCAGTATAAATGGTGCTTTTTATTAGCTAATAAAGAAGGTTTAACCCTTTCTTTAGCTATTAAGGGCTTCTTTAGAGCCCTAAAAAATCGATATAATGCGTATCCTAGGCACCTTTACTTTGACAGAGGTACTGAAATTAATAACGAACTTTAGTTATAGTTATCTTCTAAAGGAATTTGCTTTAGCACCTCTTGCCCTTATATTTACGAACAGAATGGGCTAGTTAAGAGGGCTATTAGGGTTATCCTAGACTGGCTTTAGGCTAACTTTAGTGTCTAACTACCCTTAATATTATAGTCTTATATCCTTCTAGCTATAGTGGAATTAGTTAATATCATAGCTAATACAACTAAACCTTTAACCCCTAAGCAGCTATTTCTAGCTAATTTAGAGCCTAAGACTCCCTATAAGCCTGATTTCTCGAAGATTAGGGCTATAGGGTCTTATTATGAGGTTCTGATACCTCTAGAGCAGAGATCTAAGCTTTAAAAGCTAGCCCCTAGGACTATTCCTAGTTAGTTGCTAGCTACTCTAGGTTCTACTGTCTATCTTGTTTATATTCCCTCTAAAAGGTTAGTTATAAAGACTAGCTTTATTAAAATTATAGAGGATATAGGCTTTGTAGGGTCCCCTAAGCCTTTAGGGACTAATCCTTTAGAGGGAGAAGCCGATATCTTATAAGATAATCTAGAAGTTTAGGATAGTTACCTAAAGCCTCCTGAAAGCTTAGCGCCCGCAGCGCCCGCAGCGCCTGTACTAATAGTCCCTAGGACGACTAATACAGCGCTAACAGCGCCTGCAACGCCTCCAGCGCTACCCCTAGAGAGCCCTAGCTCTAGCGCCCCTAATAAGGGTGCTATTGAAAAACCGTTTTCAGATTTGGATTCTTTAATTAATTCTAATTCTATAGATATTAATGATTTTAATATATCTTTATATGTTAAGGAGATATGCTTTAAAGCATAATAAAGGGCTAAATTATCCACTAATAACAATAATTCGGATACCCCTAAGACCTAGAAACAAGCTTTAAAAAGCAAGGATAGTTAAAAATGGATAGATATAATATTTAACAAATTTAAATAGCTTCTAGCTACTAGAACCTTTAAATTTATAGGGATAGACTAGATTCCTAAGGGCTAGAGGGTTCTAAAGAATAGGCTTGTTTATAAGCTTAAAAAGGATAAAGAAAATAATCCTCTAAAGTATAAGGCCTAACTTGTTGCTAAAGGGTTTATGCAGATAGAAGGTTAAGATTATATCGAAACCTACGCTGTAACTAGTATTCCCCCTAGTTAGCGGATTTTACTAGCCCTAGCGGCTTGTAATAACTAGGAAGTTAAATAGGTTAATTTTATAGGGGCCTTCTTAAACAGTCCACTAAAGGAATCTATCTATATGTAAATACCTAATAGATTTACTAAATTTGCCAAGTCTTCTACACCTAAAGTAGCTAAGTTACTTAAGAAGTATAGCTATAAACCCTCTTAAAAGCAGGTTATTTTCCTATAAAAGGCTTTATATAGATTAAAACAGAGCTCTAGAGAGTGGTAATAGGTTTTAAAGGACCTTCTGCGGAAGCTAGGCTTTTAACCCCTTATATCCAACCTAGCTATCTTCTTTAACCTAACTACATCTACATATATAGCGACTTATATGAATAACTGCCTTCTAATAGGACCGGATCTAGCTTATATTAATAGGCTAAAGAAGCTACTTTATAAAGCTTATCCTATAGAAGACCATGGGCTAGCAGAATTTTTCCTAGGCGTTTAAATCACTAGAAATCGAAAGAAAGGGACCCTAACTATCCACTAGTCCTAGTACATTTCTAAAGCCCTAGAAAGATTTAATATAAAGGATGCTAGACCTATTAAAATTCCTTTATAACCTAGAATTATAAAATAGGTAGACCACCTAACTAAACCTCTTTCCCCCCCTGATTATAAGCTATATTAGAGTATTATAGGGACTATTATATACCTAATGCTCCTTATAAGACCTAATATTACCTTTCCGGTTCATTGGCTTTCCACAGCGCTATCTAAGCTATTTATAGAGCACCTTAATGCTTCTAAATACCTGCTTAGGTACCTTTTAGGCTCTATGGGTTATTCTATAACTTATAGAAGGTCTAAATCTGCTGTTATAGCTTCTACAACCCTTATTAGCTTCTGTGATAGTGACTTTGCGGGTGATAAGTCCTCTAAATTAACCTATGCTTATCTCTATAAGCTAGCTAAAGGACCTATTAGCTAGAAATCGAAGAAAGCAACTACGATAGCTTTATCCACATTAGAGGCTAAATCTAATGCCTTATGTGAAGCTATTAGGGAGCTAGAGTGGCTTTATAGTCTCTTTAAAGAGATAAAGCTGCCTATAGCACCTCTAGTACTAATTTTTAGTAATAACTAAGGCGCTATTACAACCGCTAATAACCCTGCTCTTTATAGCAGAATAAAGCATACCCTGCTAAAATTTAACTATACTAGAGAAAAGGTATAGAAGGGTATAGCTAAGGTTATCTACATTAATACTAAGGAGATGCCTGCAGATGGTTTAACCAAGCCCCTGCCTAATGATAAATTTCAACAATTTATCTAACTATTAGGCCTTACGAATACAAAGGCTTAATCTAAAACCAATAAAATCAACTAAAAAGTTAAAAAAACCGAAAAATCAACAAAAACACTGGAATTACGCCTAAAAGTTATCGATTTTGCTGTTAAAAAGTTATTGGATTTATTATTGAATTTATGGTTGACTTAGATATCTATTAAAGAGCTAAGTCTAGGTATCGAATTAGTTACCTCATACTTTTCTAGAGGGAGTGTTAAAATAATGCTATTTATAGCACTATTTTATAGGCCCACTAGTTGCCTTGTCTCGTTGTTGCAACGTTAGTTACGAGCGTTGCTTGCAGCGTTGTTTGTTATGACCTGCGTTCCTATAACTAACCCATAGGCTTGTATAACTAAGCCAACTAGGCTACCCTATAGGGAAGCTAAAATTGACTGTAACTAGGTAACTAGTAGTCGTATAAAAGGCTAACGTATACTGTTTGAATCCTTGAATTCTTCTGGATTTAATAGTATATCTTATTAATAGGGTTATATATTAAAGTGCTTAGTTAGGCCACCTAGGTAGCTAGTTTGTATGGCTATAAGTCGATTTTTTATTTTTCCCATATAAATAGGTTTTGCGGAAAATAAAAAGTAGCTCCTAAGACCTCTCTAGCGGTCTAGATCCTCCGATATGGTTAGTAGGTCTATGAGAGGACTAGAAATCCTCTCATTGCTTGTTAGATCGTCTGTACTAGCTAGGAATTAACTATATTTAACTATTAAAGCTCTCTATCTTGCAAAATACGCTATAATCTAGTGAATCTAGAAGCCGCCGCATTAGAATCTAGTAGGGAGGTCTTCCTATCCCTCTAGCTAGATTCCCTTCCATTTTTAATATATCCCTATGCTAGAGTTCTGCTATTTAGGTTAGATTCTAAGGTCTAAAAATTTCTTAAGGTTTTGCCTAATATCTAGTGTTATTTACCTCTAGTTTAAACCAAATGTTATTATGCCTAATTCGCTAAGTGTAAAGATAACACTTCCTATAGTTAGATTCCCTAGTTTAAGTGTAGCTTATAAGGCTCCTTAAGTTAATAAGTTCTAATACTTTATTTATTAGTGTCTAACCTTAGTTAGTCCCCTAACTACGCAGAATAGTAACCATTCGTAATCCTAAGTGCTAGCATTATGCTAGGTTAGCGCTATAGTGTTTTTATCTATTCCTCCTTATTTATTTCTCTATAGCTCTATTACAGTTTAAGCTTCTAACCTACACGTTTCCTATGCCACAGATTCTTCGCTTCGTTATCCTAAGATAACTTCCTATTGTAATTATTATTTATTACTATCTCTAATAATTTACTCCCTATTATCCTATTCTAAGTATTCTAGGATCTTATTAATTAATTCTTTATAAGTCTTACATAGCCCCGCAGTTCTATGCCTATCTTATTAAGTCCTATAGTCCTTAATATTCTTGCTTTGCTAGATAGTAGTGTTTTCTAACTATAGCTAGAAGATCTTCTTAAGGTAGTAACCATAGCTACCCTCTAATTATTATCCTTCTCCGTTTCTAACCGTAGTCCTATTCTAATCTAAGTTCCCTCTATTTCTAACCGCAGTTATACTCTAGGAGAGTTTTATAATCCCTTTTCCTTCTAGTTATAGTATTATTTATTATTCGTTAGATCTAGCAGCGCCGCGGAAGTACTTTATTAGAGGATCTCTAATATTAGAATATTTAATTATAATAATAATTTAATTAAGCAAAAGAATGATCCAAGGTCCTAGTCTTATTACCATAAAGTGGTACCAAAAATGATAGGAATAATAATAGTTGTATTATCTCGTAATCTAGCTACCAAAAGCCTATAATAATATTACCTCTGATTACCTAAGCCATTCCCCACCTTAACAGGCCTTGTAAGCCTCTTATCAAGGTAGGGGTCGATGTAGATAATAGGAAACGTTTAATTCGGTTAATAAGTGTGAGGCCTCACTTATAACACTAGGTACACTAGCGCACCGCGCGGGCAGGCTAGGCCCTAGGGCTAGGTTTACGTAACATTAGTAAGCCACTAGCTATAAGCTAGTAACTTATATATATAACACGCTTAAACCTAGTAAGCTTTAGTTAATATATAAATACCCCTATATCTCTTACCTAGTTACTTATTATTCTTATAATTTTAAAGTTTCTTTTACTAGCTACTTAAGAGTAATATAAGAAAAAAATTACTTATTATTATTATTATTTAGATACTCTAGTTAGTTAGCCCTCTCTAGCTAGTTCTAGTACTCCTACACATTGGTTAAAGGAAAAAAAAATTACTTAATTTACTAAAGTAATATTAAATAATAACTAAAATTAATTAAATAAGGGTTTATTATTTAATTACGCTAGTTAGCCTTCCCTAGCTATTTCTAGTACTCCTATAGATTAGTTAAAGAGAAAAACCTTTAGAAAGATAAAAAACCCCCTTATGTCTTTGTTTAGTCTAGCGCTAGCCTTAGGCTAGGTTAGCGCCGCTATTAATATAGCTATTTATAGTTATTTATTACTAGCTTATGCTAGCCTTATCCCTTTATCTAAGTTTTTTAAAGTTAGAAGGACTACTAACTCTCTTCCTTTGCCTAGGTCCTAGCCTAACTCTAAGCTAGTGCTAACCTAATTAATATTACTACCTATAAAGTAAATTTAAGTTTATAATAATAATTTACTTTTCTTTTATAGTATTACTAACTCTATTATTACCTTACTTTTTAGCTAAATCTACCTCTTTACTAGCCTAGGTTATTTATAAACTTAAAGCACCTAGTTTTATAAAACTTCTAAAGGGGGAGGGTAGGGCTAGCCTATAGCTACCTTAGTGTGAGCGCTTTCCTATTATTAGAGTTTTTATTTGTTTGTAATATTAGTGTATTATCTTTATATTTATAATAATAACTTATAGCCCCCCCCCCCCTAAGGGCTATAAAAGGAGTTTTTCCTACCTTAGGATCCTAACCTCTTTCCTTTCTCCTATATTATACTTTCTTATAGGTTCTTTTTCTCTTTTTCTTTTAAGAACCTATAGGCCCTATCCTAGGTTAGTGCTAGTCTAGAAGCTAATAATTACTATAGTTTTATACACTTATTACTATAGTTATAAAAATATCTCCCTCTTACTCCTTATTACTAGTAAGTTTACCTCTATTTCTATGTAATTTAGGTGCTAATCCGCCTAGGAGCCTATGCTTTTACTATATTATCTAAAAAAGCTACTTACCCTGAAGTAGCTATAGTAAGCTCTTAATTATAAGCTTTAGGTAAGTCTCTTTTACCCTAGCGCTAGGCTTATTTTAATGCTAATTTAGTTTAGTTAGGCAAGCCTTAATAGTTTTAGTGTATTTCCTATTACACGCAGTCTATTAAAAATCTAGGCTATTAGTGTTATAATATTATTAGTATGTTTTCCTTTAATTTCGCTATAGTAGTAAGGCTAATCTATTTAAATAAGGGCTATAACTAACGCGTGTTTTAATTGCTAGGTTAGGAATAATAGTTATAAAAAGGTTTATACCGCTATTTCTAGCCTAGAGCTATTACTAAATTATTTAATAGGTTAAGATTACTAGACATTAGGCAAAATATTAGTAGCTAACTAAGATATTAGCTAAAATTATAGGTAGGGCTAAGGTAAGTGCTTCTCTAGTGGTTTAATTCTAGCCTTATACTAGTGCTAATTTATCTATTTTCCTAGGTCCCTAAAGATTTTAATACCTATATTAAGAAGTTATACACTAAAAATTAAAGTAAGAAGAAACAGTCCCTATTAGTAGTAGGCCTTAACTACTCTAGTTCTAAGTCTACTAGGGACTATTATAATAAGACTATCTTTTAGTTACGTTAACTAAATACGTAAATAGTAAAGACAAACTATCTCCTAGGCACCTCCTTCCTTACTAAGGGGTAGGCTAAAATCCTAGAGAATGCTATTCCTATCCCTAAAGAGAAGTAGTTTCTTTATATTATTTTACATTAGCATAGGGGCGTAATTAGATTAGAAATAGCCTAGAAAGGGGGTTAATATACCTAGCGTTTAGTAGTTAGTTTATATAAATCTAATAATAAGTTTTAGAGCATATTTCTTTTCTTATATATATTATAGTTACTTTGCCTCTAGCCTATTTCTGCCCCTAAATTATTTGCGTTAGTTCCTAGTTTTTACTATCCCTACTAGTTATTATTTCTATAGTCCTTAGTTCTAGTCTTTTACATTAGACATGCCTTAGTTTTAGCTCTAGAGCTCTTAACTTAGTGGCTAAGTTATATGCTAGCGTGTAATATTATAGTCTTTTTATAGCTAGAAACCATTTAGCTATAACTTTCGCCTACTAGGGATTATTTAGGGCTAGCCTTGCTTCCTATGCGTTTATAAGCTAACGTTATTAGGGTTATATATAACTATATCTATAGTAATTAACTATTATATAGTACTAGTCTTCTTTTACTTAGCTATAGCTATATAGAGGCAAAGCTACCCTAGGGATATTCTAGAGAAAAAGGAACTTATTAAGGCTAATCTTTCCTATTTATAATTATATAATTATAGAGAAGACATGCTTATCTAGGTTATTATAGAATCTCTAGATATCTTTTAGGTAGCTTAGTGGTTAGTCCTTAGCTAGTTCTCTAATATGCTAGTCCTAACCTAGTCTTTCTTTATTATACTATGCTTCCTAGTGGCTTTTTCACTTATTATATAGGTTTACATTAGGTTTATCCTCCTTATTATTATATCTTCTCTATAGCCTTCTCTAGGGTAGGATAGTTACTACTAACCTAGCTATAGTCCTAATTACCTTTACTATCCTACTATTAATAGTTCTATCCTTAAACCTCTTTTTTAGGTTATTTAGGTATAGGTTAAGTAGTAGGACTTTAGTTTTAGCTTCTAGCTATATAATTAGGGTAGCCTTAAACGCCCCTATAATAACTTAGAGGTAGGCTAACTAGTTAGTTATAAAGCTCTTAACTATACCTTTTAGTTTCCCTTCTTTCTTAGTTAGTATATAGTAAGCGCTTACTTTATAAGTAATTATAAGGCAAACTACCTATATGTATAAGAGGCATATATCCTTAAAGCTATAACCCTATACTAATGCTACTAGTAAGGTAAGTGTAAGTTACTACTAGGCTAATTTCCCTTTAATAATTTTCTTATAAGCGCCCTAAGTAAGTTTCTTATTAACCTAAATTCTAAGGAATTAGTAAGCCTTTATTAGCATTATTTTCTTTACTCTAAGCTAGACTCTAGTCTAGGGGGGTTAATAGAATTTGCTAAAGTATATAAGTTTTGTCTTAGCTAGGTTAAACTTTACTTTTACTTCCTTAGCCTAGTCCTTATAAATCTTTTATATAGCCTTAAGTTTTCTCTAGGTCTAAGCTATATTCTTTCTAAAAGCTATAATATTTATATTATTAGCAAAGCCTATTACTACTATACCTAGTATAGCTTTAAGATAAATATAGAGTTTTACTAAGTATAGAAGAAAGAGAATAAGGAAGAGAGGGGATCCCTATAGGGTGCTAGCCTTAATTTTAAAGGGTCTTAAGAGTCCTCTATTAAAGCTAAGCTAGCTTATTCTCCCTATAAGGAAGCTATATATTATTACTACTAGCTATTATAAAATGCCTATCTTTATAAGGAGAGCTATAAGGTATAGGTAGCTAACCCTATTAAATGCTAATAAAATATCTATTTACATAAGTAAGGCTAATTTGCCTCTCCCCTAGGCCTCTCTAACACACTTTATTAGGGCTCTTATTATAGTCTTTATTAATTTATTAACCTTATTTCTTATTTAGAGCTTAGGGAGAAGGCTATTTATCTTAGCGTAGGTTATAAGCTACCTTACTATTACTACTTTTATAACCTTTCCTACTATATTAAGTAGTAAGATTAGTCTCTAAGTATTAGCGTGTCTTATTTCTTTAGTTATTTTTCCTAGTTTCCTAATTACTACTACTCTAGTGGTGTGGAAGTAGGCTAGGAAATAGCTAACTATAATAGCTATATTTAGTAGCCTAGTTATTATAAGATAGGCTAGTTTGCTATAAGCCTTAATAAATCCTATAGGGAGTTTATTATTACCTAGGGCCTTTTAATTACTTATATGTAAGAGAATATTACTAATCTCCTAGGGGGTAAATAGGTCTAGGTCTAGGACTAGTATGTTATTAAGCTTAGGGAAAGATAGGTCTAGGATATAGGATAGGTTTGCTATAGGTTTAGGGAAGAATCTTTTTGTAAGCATGCTTACCTTATCTTTATGTGTGGTAGCTAGGTTAGGGTTATTATTAGACCTCTCTAGCTTTAGTAGCCTAGGGAGCTTTAGGGGAGCCTAGCTTTAGAGCCTAGCCTATCTTTCTAGCCTTTATACTCCTCTATCCTTACCTTTAGTGTTAGCTTACCTTAGCGTATCCCTTTATGTGTTTCTTCTCTCTTTTCTAATAACTCTTTCCTAGTTCTTATTTACTTCTATATATACCTACTAGTTTGCTTTAGTTCTCTAGCGCCTCTATTATCTCTTAGCCTAATTAGCTTTAGTAACTAACTCTTTAGCCCTTTTAGACTACTATGCTTTTAGTTTAGGTAAGCCCCTAGGTTTTTAGGGGGCTACTATCTTAGCTATTTCCTAGAGATTTATAATTAACTATATAGTGTAGGTATTAATGCCTTCCTTATTGCATAGGTCTAGGGCGTTTTCTAGTTATAGTTAGTTAATTACCTTTGCCTCTATAGTTTTTTTATTTATAGCGCTTTAAGTATACCTAAGGGTTAGGGGGGTAGCCTCCTAGGGGTTAGTAAAGATATAAATTAGTTATAGTATATAGTTAGACCCTATTAGGTTATTAGCTCTATTATAATATACTTAGATATTAGAAGTTACCTAAGCTAAATCTATAGTGCTATCTCTATTACCTTTATTTTATCTAGTAGGTTTGCCCTATAGTGTTACTAGTCTAAGCCTCCACTAGCCTATAAACTCTAGTAGTTTTTTTGCTTTATTACTAGTCCTATTAAATCTATCCTATAATAAATACTTCTAGTTAAAGTCCCTAATAAATACGCTTTAGTTATAGGGCTCTTTTACATTAATAGTGTAAATAGGGGTGTTCTAATTATTACTATAGTTTTTAGAGTAAAGAGAGTAAATATTTACGCTATATATTTCCACTAGGGACTAGTTAGTTCCCCCTTAGGCTACCTATAACCCTATAGCATGCTTCTTATTAATATATATAGCGTTATATCTATTATAGTATATAAGTTAAAAGTAAGTAAGGCTTAGGGCTAGGGGCTAACGGTTTTTTATATATTCCTATTCTTAGATTACTATTATATCTATATTAGTGTAGTGTTAGAGCGCTATATATATAAGATTATCCTTTTTATTTATATTCTAATAAAGGACTTATAGTATTACTATATTAGTTAGGGGGGTTAGGGGTCTTTTCTATCTTACGCTAGTTTTATATTAGCCTTAATTTGCTTTGCGTATTATCTAATGCTATTTACCCTTATAGCTCTAGGCTACTTTACGCTTTACTTTACTAAGGTTAAGTAGCCTCTTTTCTTTCCTACTATAGTAGCTAGTGCCTAGGCTATAGTAAGTCTCTCCTAACTTAGGGATAGGCTTTTATTTAAGAGATAGGTAGTAAAGTATACTAGATACTCTAGGTATTTTACTTTTACTATGTTTTATTTCTCTTTTAGGACTAGGTAGTCCCTAGACTAGGCTAGGTAAGGGCTAGAATATAGAATATATTTCTTCTATACTTAAGTATTAGTAGTTAGGTAAGTTATTTCTTTACCTTTATAATAGCTAGCTTTACACCTCTTATACTTTAGGGCTACCTTATAGTACTTTATAATATATCCTATTTAGAAGTAGTTATAGTATTATTAGGGTTATAGGGTCTTATTATATAGTTTAGGGTAAAATAGCTTTACTTTAAAGACTATTTTATCTCTATAAATCTTATTAGTATCTTTTACTTTAGCTAGTCTAAGGATAAGGGTAATTCTTAGGGCTTCTTTACATTAGGGGTGCCTTACTATTACCTTAATTATATTAACTTTATTTACTTTACCTAGCTTTACTACTAGGTTTTTAATAGAGATATGCTTTATAAGGAAGCCCTTAACTATAACACTAAGGATATAGTAGTAAAGGGCTACCTCTAGTTTAAAGGCAGTAGGAATCTATTTCTAGTTATCTTTATACTAGGTAGTAGTCCCTTTAAATATAATAATTATATCTTTACTTAGGAGTCTTTTAGCTATAATTACTATAGCTTAGCCTATAGCCTTATTTACTACTATTACTATATCTTTAGTAGTCCTAGACTAAAGTAATTCCTATATAGTATTCCCCTTAATAAAAACTTCTCTATTTTATTTACCTAGGATTTATAGGGAGGGTAAGGTAGTGTTAAGTTATTTTAGTAAAGTAAGTCCTATAGTAACGCTTACCTAGGTTAGAGTAGTGCTACCCTTAGTTACTTCCTTAATTACCTCCTTAAGGACATAAAAGAGTGCTTCTTTAGTTATATAGATATTACTATTATTATTATTTTTTTATTCTAGTTTAGCTTAGATATAGTTTGCTATTAGAAGGGTTATAGCCTTAGTAATACACTAGACTTTAGCTACCTTATTACTAGGGATAAGACTAGCTATCTCTTTATAGAATTTCTTTTCTTTAGAATAATTAAATTAAATCTATCTTACTATAGGTCTATTATTACTCCTATAAACATTAAACTATCTTATACTAGCGTTAGGGTAGTAGTAGCTGTTAAAATAATGCTATTTATAGCACTATTTTATAGGCCCACTAGTTGCCTTGTTGCGTTGTTGCAACGTTAGTTACGGGCGTTGCTTGCAGCGTTCTGTTGTGACCTGCGTTGTTCCTATAACTAACCCACGGGCTTGTATGACTAAGCCGACTAGGCTACCCTATAGGGAAGCTAAAATCGACTGTAACTAGGCAACTAGTAGTTATATAAAAGGCTAACGTATACTGTTTAAATCCTTTAATTTTTCTGGATTTAATGGTATATTTTATTAATAGGGTTGTATATTAAAGTGCTTAGTTAGGCCACCTAGGCAGCTAGTTTGTATAGCTATAAGTTGATTTTTTATTTTTCCTATATAAATAGGTTTTGCGGAAAATAAAAAGTAGCTCCTAAGACCTCTCTAGCAACCTAGATCCTCTAATATAGTTAGTAAGTCTATGAGGGGACTAGAAATCCTCTTATTGCTTGTTAGACTATCTGTTAGCTAGGAATTAACTATATTTAACTATTAAAAGCTCCTAATCTTCAAGAATACGCTATAATCTAGTGAATCTAGAAGGCGCCATATTAGAATCTAGTAGGGAGGTCTTCCTATCCCTCTAGCTAGATTCCCTTCTATTTTTAATAGGTTATAAGCCTAGAAGGCCTATAGATTACTACATTACTGCGTTATTTTACTGCGATTACTACTTAATTTTAGGTACTAGTTACTACCTACTATACCTGTGGGCTCTTAAGATTACAAAGGAAACCACTAGAAGTTAAAGCTTTTTATCTACTAGCGCTACGCATCGCAACATTAGACCCTTAGTGTTAAAAATCATCTATAGCCGCACCCGCAACCACCACATTGCAACCGTAACTATCTAGTTATAACTATAACCTTTTTTTTAGTAATTCTATTTACTATTATGACTATTATATTTAATATTATCTACAATAGTAAATATGCTATATCCTTTAAAATCATTGGATATCTAGTATATCTATACTAGGCTTTTTAACCTATTACACTACGTTGCACACACTATACATTACGTTGCGTTGCGTTGTAACTTCTGTAACCTATTATCTACAATTCCTATTACTTAGTGTTAAGAAAATTTTCTTGGAGACCTCTCTTCGCTATTTTTCTGCCCGCGTATACTAAAGACCTACTTTTTAGACCTAAGGGCTACCCTCTTAAACAGTCCTACTATATAATTTGCGTACGCAACTAGATTGCAACACAAGCAATTTCTAGCGCGTATTATTTACAACAGGAATAAATTTAGAGCTTTCACATAGGGATTCTTTTTTTTTTTAGGGACTTTTAGAAGATAGCACTACCTAGTTATAAGGGTAAGGCACCTGCTATAGGTCCTTCTAGCCCCCCTAGGGACCCTAGTAGGATAGATATAGAAGGTTAACTAGCTATTTAGGCTAGTACTTTATAACTATAAAGTTAAATTAAACAATAAGGCAAGACCTTAGCTAATTTTATTAGGCATAGCAAGGATAATCGTATTAAAAATAAGGCTAGTATTAATAATCTTCTAGAGAAATTAACGCAAACTATAACTATTATGCAAGGTCTTTAGGCTTCTAATAGACCTAAGGAAGAAAATACTAAGGTTCTAGAAGAAGACCTAATAGCTACTACTTCTGCGAGCGTACCTTCTAGTAACTTATAAGCTACCTTTAACACAGGTGCTATAAAGGAACTAAATAAGAAGGTTTACTTTATTCTAGAGGGAGCTAAGCTAAAAGGCCCTAAAAACTATAATTAGTAGAAGCAAGCCCTAAGCATATAATTTAGAGCCCTAGGATTACCTAAATTTATAGATAATCTAAGCCTAGTAGGCTATCTAGCTAACTGTAACTAAGCTATTCTTTTAATAATATTAAGAGATAGCTACTAACCTAGACTATAGGCTGCTATATATTAGCAAAAATCCCCTAAAGAAGCCTATAAAGTCCTTATTAGGCAGTATTTGTAAAGTGCTAAAATCTAGCGTGGTACACTATACGCTAGCTACTACTCCCTAAACTTTTTAAGTTATAAGGGATCTTTAGAGGCTTTTAATGCTAATTTTAATAATTTACTAGCTAGACTATAACTTTATAGTGTAGAGATCGCCCCTATTAATTAAGTAAATTATTATATTAATGCATTAAAGCAAACCTTTCCTAGTTAGGCTAAGAGACAAAGATTTACTATTAGAGCTTCTAGGGCATAAGGACTGCCTATAAATACCCTAAATTTACAGTTCCTTATAGCGGATTTATTAGAAGAACAAAGGGATAAGACCTCCCCTATAGCTAAAGCCCTTAGCTATAAGGCTTCTAATAATAAGGGAAATTCTAAGGACTAGGAAAAGAAGTCTTCTAATTCTAACCCTAAGAAGGACTCTAACGCCACTAAAGAGCAGGATAAGAAGGATTTAAACCCTTCTAAAGCCTCTAAAAAGAAGCAAAACAAGAAGAAGAGTAGTAATAGGGAAAAATAGAAAGAAAAAGAAGCTGCTTTTGCTTTAGGCTATACTCTAGCCATGGGATATATTAAAGAATTAGATTCTAATAAATCTAGCAGTGATAATAGTAGTAATTCTAATTCTGATTTAGATAGTTCTAGTGCCTCTACCACTAGTAACACTACTAGTAAGCCTACTTTTAGCTACTCTAATGATATGGTTAAAAACTCCCTTTTGTATAATATAGGTTCTTCCTATTATATTTGTAATAATAGGGCTTCTTTTAGGGACTTTAAACCTCTAAAGAAAGGTAAAACTATCGCTATAATTATAGCAGGAGGACCTATTTATCCTAAAGGAAGAGGCATAGCTGTTTTTAATGTTCTAGTTAAGAAAAATCCACTAGAATATAGGCCCTTAGCTTTGCTAGATACTCTATATTTCCTAGGCATAGATACTAACCTAGTTAGTGGATTATCGCACTATCTAAAGGGAGGTTATCTAGCTAAATACTAGCTATTCCTAGCCGATAAGAGCCCCTGTGGGTTACTAGAACCTACTAAACATGGCTTTTTTCTATAGATTAAGGGGCAACCTACTCCTATAATCTATAAGCATTTAACCTACCTCTCCTTTATAGGCTCTTAATATTATAACTAACAACAATAACTAAGAGCTTATAAGACTAAATTAGGGTTTTCCTACCCTATAGAGGTTTAAATTCCGTAACTAGCTTTTAATCCTAAGGAATATTAACAAATTAAAGAGCTAGAAGATAATGATTTAGCCCTATGTCCCACTAAAGCTCCTCCTAGTTAGGCATCTTCTATAGGGGGTTTAGAAGGTCTATACCCTAATAACTTAGGTGACGATAGTGGCTGTCTATTACCCCTAGAGGCCTATGATTCTTAAGAGGCCTAGTAACAGAGGGAGCTAGGGGATAATAGCCCTAAATCTATCTAACCTAGATTCTAGTTACAAGAAGTTACTAGATTTAGCCCTTCTTTGGCATATTTAATTAGGCTATATAGGCCTCCCTTTACTAAAGAAATCATTAAAATTAGCTAAAGGGATCCCTGATTTTTCCGCTATTAAAGAAAAGGATTTTAACTGCATAGCCTATATGCAATCTAAAGCTATTAGAAGACTAACTAAATAACCTATTTAGGACCCCCCTAGAGTTAGAGATATTCTAGAGGGAGATATGGTTAAAATTAAACCTATACCGCATAATAAGAAGGCAGTAGTCCTTATCCTTATTAATTAAAAATCCCGGTATAAATAGTGCTTTTTATTAGCTAATAAAGAAGGTTTAACCCTTTCTTTAGCTATTAAGGGCTTCTTTAAGGCCCTAAAAAATCAATATAACGCGTATCCTAGGCACCTTCACTTTGACAGAGGTACTAAAATTAATAATAAACTTTAGTTATAGTTATCTTCTAAAGGAATTTGCTTTAGCACCTCTTGCCCCTATATTCACAAACAAAATAGGCTAGTTAAGAGGGCTATTAGGGTTATCCTAGACTAGCTTAGGGCTACACTCTAGTGGTCTAAGCTACCCTTATATCTATAGTCTTATATCCTTCTAGCTATAGTGAAAATTAGTTAATATCATAGCTAATATAACTAAACCTTTAACCCCTAAGCAGCTATTTCTAGCTAATCTAGAGCCTAAGACTTCCTATAAGCCTAATTTCTTAAAAATTAGGGCTATAGGGTCTTATTATAAGGTCCTAATACCTCCGGAGCAAAGATCTAAGCTTTAAAAGCTAGCCCCTAGGACTATTCCTAGTTAGTTACTAGCTACTCTAGGTTCTACTATTTATCTTATTTATATTCCCTCTAAAAGGTTAGTTATAAAGACTAGCTTTATTAAAATTATAGAGGATATAGGCTCTATAGGGTCCCCTAAGCCTTTAGGGACTAATCCTTTAGAGGGAGAAGCCGATATCTCATGAGATAATCTAGAAGTTTAGGATAGTTACCTAAAGCCTCCTAAAAGCTTAGCGTCCGCAGCGCCTGTAGCGCCTATACTAATAGTCCCTAGGGCAACTAATATAGCGCCTATAACAGCGCCTGCAACGCCTCTAGCGCTACCCCTAGAGAGCCCTAGCTCTAGCACCCCTAATAAGGGTGCTATTGAAAAACCGTTTTTAGATTTAGATTCTTTAATTAATTCTAATTCTATGGATATTAATGATTTTAATATATCTTTATATGTTAAGGAGATATGCTTTAAGGCATAATAAAGGGCTAAATTATCTACTAATAACAATGATTTAGATACCCCTAAGACCTAGAAACAAGCTTTAAAAAGTAAGGATAGTTAAAAATAGATAGATATAACTTTTAATGAATTTAAATAGCTTCTAGCTGCTAGAACCTTTAAATTTATAGGGATAGACTAAATTCCTAAGGGCTAGAGAGTTCTAAAGAATAGGCTTGTTTATAAGCTTAAAAAGGATAAAGAAAATAATCCTCTAAAGTATAAGGCCTAACTCATTGCTAAAGGGTTTATGCAGATAGAAGGTTAAGATTATATTAAAACCTACGCTATAACTAGCATTCCCCCTAGTTAGCGGATTTTACTAGCCCTAGTGGCTTGTAATAACTAGGAAGTTAAATAGGTTAACTTTATAGGGGCATTTTTAAATAGTCCACTAAAGGAATCTATCTATATGCAAACACCTAATGGATTTACTAAGTTTGCTAAGTCTTCTATACCTAAAGTAGCTAAGTTACTTAAGAAGTATAGCTATAAACCCTCTTAAAAGCAGGTTATCTTCCTATAAAAAGCTTTATATAGATTAAAACAGAGCTCTAGAGAGTAGCAATAGGTTTTAAAAGACCTTCTTTGGAAGCTAGGCTTTTAACCCCTTATATCTAACCTAGCTGTCTTCTTTAACCTAACTATATCTATATATATAGTAACTTATGTGAATAACTGCCTTCTAATAGGACTAGATCTAGCTTATATTAATAGGCTAAAGAAGCTACTTTATAAAGCTTATCCTATAGAAGACCGTGGGCTAGTAGAATTTTTCCTAGGTGTTTAAATCACTAGAAATCAAAAGAAAGGGACCCTAACTATCCACTAGTCCTAGTACATTTCTAAAGCCTTAGAAAGATTTAACATAAAGGATGCTAGACCTATTAAAATTCCTCTATAACCTGGAATTATAAAACAGGTAGACCACCTAACTAAACCTCTTTCCCCCCCTAATCACAAGCTATATTAGAGTATTATAGGGACTATTATATACCTAATGCTCCTTATAAGACCTAATATTGCCTTTCTGGTTTAGTGGCTTTTTATAGCGCTATCTAAGCTATTTATAGAACATCTTAATGCTTCTAAATATCTGCTTAGGTACCTTTTAGGCTCTATAAGTTATTCTATAACTTATAGAAGGTCTAAATCTGTTAAAATAATGCTATTTATAGCACTATTTTATAGGCCCACTAGTTGCCTTGCTGCGTTGTTGCAACGTTAGTTACGAGCGTTGCTTGCAGCGTCTGTTGTTACTTGCGTTCCCACAAATAACCCACAGGCTTGTATGACTAAGCCGACTAGGTTACCCTATAGGGAAGCTAAAATCGACTGTAACTAGGCAACTAGTAGTTGTATAAAAGGCTAACGTATACTGTTTGAATCCTTGAATTTTTCTGGATTTAATAGTATATTTTATTAATAGGGTTGTTTATTAAAGTGCTTAGTTAGGCCACCTAGGCAGCTAGTTTGTATGGTTATGAGTTAATTTTTTATTTTTCCTATATAAATGAGTTTTATGGAAAATAAAAAGTAGCTCCTAAGACCTCTCTAGCGACCTAGATCCTCTAATATAGTTAGTAGGTCTATGAGGGGACTAGAAATCCTCTTATTGCTTGTTAGATTGTCTGTACTAGCTAGGAATTAACTATATTTAACCATTAAAGCTCTCTATCTTATAGAATACGCTATAATCTAGTGAATCTAGAAGCTGCTGCACTAGAATCTACTAGGGAGGTCTTCCTATCCCTCTAGTTAGATTCCCTTCCATTTTTAATAGGTTATAAGCCTAGAAGGCCTATAGATTACTATATTACTACGTTATTCTACTGCGATTACTGCTTAATTTTAGGTACTAGTTACCACCTACTATACCTATAGGCTCTTAAGATTACAAAGGAAACCACTAGAAGTTAAAGCTTTTTATTTACTAGCGCCACGCATTGCAATATTAGACTATTGGTGTTAAAAATTATCTATAGCCGCACCCGTAACCACCACATTGTAACCGTAACTATCTAGTTACAACTATAACCTCTTTTTAGTGACTCTATTCACTATTGCGACTGTTATATTTAATATTATCTATAATAGTAAATACGCTATACCCTTTAAAATCATTAGACATCTAGTATATCTATACTAGGCTTTTTAACCTATTACACTACGTTGCATGCACTATACATTACGTTGCGTTGCGTTGTAGCTTTTGTAATACCTATTATCTGCGATTCCTATCCTTAGTGTTAAGAATTTTTTCTCGGAGATTCTTCTCCGTTATTTTTCTGCCCGCGCATGCTAAAGACCCACTTTTTAGACCTAAGGGCTACCCTTTTAAACGGCTCCGCCACATAATTTACGTACGCGACTAGATTTGCAACACAAGCAATTTCTAGCGTGCGTTATTTGCAACAGGAATAAATTTAGAGATTTAACACAGTAACTAGAAGATAGCACCACCTAGTTATAAGGGTAAGGCCCCTGCTACAGGGTCTTCTAGCCCCCCTAGGGACCCTAGTAGGATAGATATAGAAGGTTAACTAGCTGTTTAGGCTAGTGCTCTATAGCTATAGATGCAGAGCTAAATTAAATAACAAGGCAAGACCTTATTTAATTTTATTAGGCATAGCGAGGATAATCGTTTTTTAAAAACAAGGCTAGCATTAATAATCTTCTAGAGAAATTAACGCAAACCATGACTATTATGCAAGGTCTTTAGGCTTCTAATAGACCTAAGGAAGAAAATACTAAGGTTCTAAAAGAAGACCTAGCTACTACTTTTGCGAGCGTACCTTCTAGTAACTTATAAGCTGCCTTTAACATAGGTGCTATAAAGGAACTAAATAAGAAGGTTCACTCTATTCCAGAGGGAGCTAAGCTAAAAGGCCCTGAAAACTATGATCAGTGGAAGTAAGCCCTAAGCATACAATTTAGAGCCCTAGGATTACCTGAATTTATAGATAATCCAAGCCTAGCAGGCTATCTAGCTAACTGTGACTAAGCTATTCTTTTAATGATATTAAGAGATAGCTGCTAACCTAGACCACAGGCTGCTATATGTTAGCAAAAATCCCCTAAAGAAGCCTATAAAGTCCTTATTAGGTAGTATTCGCAGAGTGCTAAAATCTAGCGTGGTACACTATACGCTAGCTACCACTCCCTAAACTTTTCAAGTTATAAGGGATCTTTAGAGGCTTTTAATGCTAATTTTAATAATTTACTAGCTAGACTATAACTTTGTAGTGTAGAGATCGCCCCTATTAATTAAGTAAATCATTATATTAATGCATTAAAGCAGACCTTTCCTAGTTAGGCTAAGAGACAAAGATTTACTATTAGAGCTTCTAGGGCATAAGGACTGCCTATAAATACCCTAAATTTACAGTTCCTTATAGCGGATTTATTAGAAGAACAGAGGGATAAGACCTCCCCTATAGCTAAGGCCCTTAGCTATAAGGCTTCTAATAATAACAAGGGAAATTCTAAGGACTAGGAAAAGTATTCTTCTAATCCTAACCCTAAGAAGGACTCTAACGCCACTAAAGAGTAGGATAAGAAGGATTTAAACCCTTCTAAAGCCTCTAAAAAGAAGCAGAAGAAGAAGAAGAGTAGTAATAGGGAAAAACAGAAAGGAAAAGAAGCTGCTTTTGCTTTAGGCTATACTCTAGCCACGGGATACGTTAAAGAATTAGATTCTAATGAATCTAGCAGTGATAATAGTAGTGATTCTAATTCTAATTTAGATACTTCTAGTGCCTCTACCACTAGTAACACTACTAGTAAGCCTACTTTTAGCTACGCTAATAAGGTGGTTAAAAACTCCCTTTTATATAATATAGGTTCTTCCTGTCACATTTGTAATAATAGGGCTTCTTTTAGAGACTTTAAACCTCTAAAGAAAGGTAAAACTAGCGCTATAATTACAGTAGGAGGACCTATTTTTCCTAAAGGAAGAGGCATAGCTGTTTTTAACGTTCTAGTTAAGAAAAATCCACCAGAATATAGGCCCTTAGCTTTGCTAGATGCTCTATATTTCCTAGGCATAGATACTAACCTAGTTAGTGGGTTATCTCACTATCTAAAGGGAGGTTATCTAGCTAAAGACTAGCTATTCCTAGCTAATAAAAGCCCCTGTGGGTTATTAGAACCTGCTAAACATGGCTTTTTTCTACAGATTAAGGGGCAACCTACTCCTATAATCTATAAGCATTTAACCCACCTCTCCTTTATAGGCTCTTAATATTGCAACTAACAACGATAACTAAGAGCTTATAAGACTAAATTAGGGTTTTCCTACCCTATAGAGGTTCAAATTCCGCAACTAGCTTTTAATCCCAAGGAATATTAACGTATCGAAGAGCTAGAAGACGATGATTTAGCCCTATATCCCACCAAAGCTCCTAGTTAGGTATCTTCTACAGGGGGTTTAGAAGGTCTATACCCTAATGACTTAGGTGACGATAGTGGCTGTCTATTGCCCCTAGAGGCCTGTGATTCTCAAGAGGCCTAGCAACTGTGAGGCCCCACTCACAATAACAACACCCGGAACGCTAACGCGCACCCCGTGACGGGTCAGGCCCTAGGGCTAGGTCCACGTGACACTAGCGAGCCACTAGCTATAAGCTCCTAGCTCGTACACATAACACACTTAGACCTAGCAAGCTTTAGTAAATATATAAAAGCCCTTATACCTCTTACCTAGCTACTATTATTCTTATAATTCTAAAGCTTTACTTACTAGCTACCTAAGAGCGATATAGGGGGGAGAACTACCTAATCTGCTAGAGCAATGTTAGATAATAACTAGACTTAATTAAATAAGGGCAGCACTGTAGCTAATAATATACTACGCTTTACTAAGACTAGAACTAAACTAGTACCCTTTAACCTTAGGGCTAAAACTGTTATGAACTAGCCTTATGGCTGCTGCAAATAAGCGTTTAGAGTGTGATCAATATTCTTACAGAAGAAGAAGAAGACTAAGCTTAGGGTTATATAGCATCCCCCTTTATAGGGGTTACACCTAGTCTATGCGTAGGGCGCGCATAGACTAGTATTCTTTCGCGTGTAGCTTACTTACTTTATAAAGCCTCTTTAGATTCCCCTTTTCTCTACTAAAGACCTAAGCTTATAGCTTAAGTCTATAATATACCCCCTTACTTATCCCCTCCTATTCTCTCCTTATCTAGCTAAACTAAATATAAATATATATTATTAACTTATAGGGTATAGCTTTAGTGTGTGTATAGCTTACCTTACTATATATAGGTCTAAGGTAAATCCTAGACTTAACTAAGTAAAGTTAAAAAATTTTTAGTATAGACCTACCCCACTCCTAACTATCTCTATTACGCTACTACCCTATATATACTAACTTTACTTATAGAAAACACTAGCCTATCCTTTTTTTAGTCTATTACTAACTACTTTTAATGCTTTATATTATTACCTATTTCTTACCTTTTACCTATTACTACTTAAATACTAACTTTACTTTAGCTTTTACCTTAACTCTAATTACTATAACCCTATTATTATAATATATTACCCTTATCTAATGCTAGCTATCTTCTAGCTATGTATTTACTCTAGCCTTTAACTAAAGACTATAAGTGTTCTCTAAGGAATATAAATACTCCCTTTCTTTTCCCCCTAAAATCTAATCCTTTCTCTTTATAATATTACTACTCCCCCTTAAAAATCCTTATTACTTTCTTTTTAAATCCTTTTATCCTTCTATTAGCCTATATTTCGCTACTATTATATCTAATATTACCACCACCCCTACTAGTGCTATATTTACACTACCTCTGCCTTCTTCTTCTTCTTTTTCTAGCCTACCTAAAGGCATATACCTTAGCAAATATATCCTTAAGGGTAACTCTAGTAATAAAGCCCTCTCTAATAAAGAGAAGCATAAGTTTCCTTATATACCCTATATTAATAATCTTTACACTAAGGGTATATATACCTATATGCTAGGCGTAAACTAGGCCTATACCCCCTACTATACTACCTATTATTTATATATCTAGGAGATATACTTATACTATATAGACCTAAAATTATATTATACCTTTAAGTACCTTAATACCCTTATAAGTACTAATAAAGCTATTAAGACTCTAGCTATAAAGCAAATTGCCTCTAAAAAGGGGCGTTACACTATCCTTACTAAAACTTTTATTTACTACTAAAAATATTTTAATAGTATACTTACCACTACCTAAATTAATCCTACTAAAGCTATACCTTTAGCTACTTCCCCTATAGGTATAGCCTATGCCTAAGGCATAACTAAAGCGTAAGCCCTTATACTTGCTTAAACTATGCCTACTTAATAGGGCTTTAACTCTCTTACCGCTAAATTTTTTTATAGTATATCTAATATAAATAAGACCCTCTAGTGGTCTATCTAGGCCTAGGAGTAGGCTACGGAGGAATCCTATAACCTAACTATAGCTATTACATAGTTAACTAAAAAGGTTACTTAAGACTATTACCCCTGCCCTTACTTTTCTCTTTCTCCTTAATTTTTTTTTTAGTTTTTGTTTTTTTCCTTTATTATAGAATAGTAGCGCTATATTACGCGTAAGCTAGAGGATAGCTATATTAATAGTTTTTAGTAGTTAAATTAAATTATACCCTTTATAGACTATTATTTATTTATATATCTCCCTATTATAACTTAAACCTATCTAGTGCCTTTATATCTAAAACGCTTTCTAATAGTTCCTATGTTAGCTATATATAACCTTTCTATTTTACTAATATATTATAATTTAACCCCTAACCTTATGTGTTTTTAGCTATAAGAATCTCCTTAATCTAGTACTTAGTAAGGTTATTATTAGCGTCTGTTATAATTAGCTCTAGGGGTGGGCGTTTATTAGCTAACTTTTAGCTTAGTAATAGATTATTTACTGCCCTCTATATTAAGTTAATATAAAATATAGGGTGTATCCCCCTTAGCATATCTAATTTAACTATTAGTAGCATTAGGACCTTAAGCACCTTATACTTTACTATTACCTAATCTAGTTTCTTATATAGGCGGTTTATCTTAATATTTTAGAGACTTAGCTACATATAGTCTCTTACTTAGAACTATTTCGCTAGTTTACGCCCGCTATTTATATTCTCCTACTGCTATTATTAGATAAAAGCTATAGTAGCCTATATTAGGTCTATGCTATCCTTTAAATGTTTTAAGAATGCCTAGGCCCTCCCCTTTGCTAAAGTTACTAAGGTGCCTATATATAACGCTTCCTAGATAGTTAGCATATTAAATCCATATAGTGCTATATTTACACTTACTCCTATTACTAATAAGTCCCTATTATTTAACGCTAGTTAATAAGCTAGTAAATAGTCTAGCTAGTTAAACTAAGAGAAGGATAGTAATATCTATAAAACTATAAGCACCTCCTAGTTAGCTTATTCTATTTTACTATTAGTTTAGGGATAATATAATATTAATAGGAGCTATTCTATGCCTACCTTCTAGCAAAGCTTTATCTAAAAGCTACTTAACTAGTCTAATCCTTAATCTATAATAATTTAATTTAGGAAACCATAAAAACGCCACTAGTAGTGTTTAAACCATTCCGCGCACGCTTTAGCCCCTATTAATATTATAGCTTTAAGCTATATATACTTAGAGAGTTAGTCTGTAATAACTATAAGAAACCATAGGTTATCTAGCTTCTCCACTAGAAGGTTAGTTATAAAGTCTATTAAAATTTATAACTAATATCTATTAGGCAGCGGTATTAGTTTTAATAAGCCTTACCTTAGTTAGTGGCTTTTCCTTCCCCTATAGCAGTAATAATTATAGACTACCCGCGCCATATCCTATAATATACTATCCTAATAAAAGTCCCTATAGAGTGCCTTAAAAGTGGTGTTCTGCCCTAGATAACCTAGTAAGGAAGAGTTATAGGCCTATTAAATTAGAGTTATAGTTAAAGGCTCCCACTTTAGGACCTATATCTAGCCCTAAAATTAAAGCGCTTCTCCTACGCTAATCTAGTAGTTTATAATCTATTCTCTTATGCTTGCTACTTCTAGGAACTTTTATTCTCCTAACTTTACTATATTTAGCTATGCCCTATACGTTTTATCTTAAACTATAGCTTAGTCCTAAAGTAACTATAGGTAAGTATCTATAAATATTACTATGCCCTTAGGCAAGTCTGTATTATAACTAGGATTCTCCCCTATCTATATACTTTCCGCTACCTTAACTAGTTATATACTTATGCTTAATATACCCTTCTTAAAGGTATAACCTATTAGTATTAAAGCTAATTACACTATTAATGCTATTAGTCTACCTACTTATAGATCTTCTTAATATTATCTTAATAGCATATCTAGCTATCCTACTTACATGCTAGGTCTATAATATAAATAGAAGTTAAAGAGTGTAAGAGTCTTTACCTATCTAGCCTAGCGTTCTAATATCTCCCTTAGTATAGTAAAGTACTTTAGGTTCTTATAGTCCGTTAGGATTATAAATAGCTTACTAATACTCTATAGCTTTGCTAACCACGCTTTAAGGCAAGAGATAATTACAAGTAACTCCTTATTATAGATTATATAGTTCCTTTTCGCTAGCTATAAGTAGGCTAAGTAATATGCTACTAGATATAATATACTGCCTTTACTAGCCTATAAGAGATAACTACCTAATGCTATCCTAGAGTAGTTTGCCTTAACTACTATGTCTTTCTTAGGATCCTATTATATAAGGATAGGATATAATATAAAAGCTAGCTTTAAAGCTTTAAATGCTTTTTTACACTCCTCTATCTAATAGAATAGTATGCCCTTCTTTATTAAGTCTAATAGGGGTCCTATAACTTCTAAGAATTAGGATATAAAGTTACAATAGAAGTTAGCAAAGCCTAGAAACCTATGTACTCCCTATATTCTTATTAGTACCTCCTAGTCCCTAATTGCTATAATCTTCTTAGGGTCTAGACAAATCTCTTTTCCTATATAAATAATAAACCTAAGATATTTAACTTCTTTTATTATAAACACACACTTCTTAATATCTAGGTTTAAGCTAGCCTAGCGTAGCCTAGCTAGCACCCCCTAGACTTTCTCTATATAGTCTTTTTATAAACCCCCTAAGTAAACTAATATATTATTAAGATATACTATTATATAGTCTCTAAGAATCCTACTAAGTGCCCTATTAATATACCTCTAAAAGGTTATAGGGGTGCCTACTAGACTAAATAGGCAAATAAGCCACTTAAATAATGTAAATTATATACAGAATACTATCTAGTGTTCCTTACCTTCTATAATCTATATATAGTAAAACGCTACTCTTATATCTAGCTTAGTAAACTACTTTACCTCTAATAATAACTATAATATTTCCTTAACTAGTAGTAAGGGGTAATAGTCCTATTCTATAATCTTATTTAACGCGCAATAGTCTATATAAAACCTCTATCCGCCCCCTAGCTTCTTAACTAATAGCACTAGTGCCACTACTAATAATAAACTTACCTAAATCTAACCCTTATTTATAAGGTTAGTAACTTACTTCCTAATCTTAATTAAGTGTTAGTAAGGCATGCTATATAATAGTGCCTATAGCAAGTCTAGTGTATTCCCTTCTATATCCTTCTTAAGACAAATATAGTAATCTAACTTCCCCTAATATAGGGGTAAAATATTTGCCTTACTCTCTAGAAATAAGTCCTTAAAGTCCTATAATATTTCTAGTAAGGAAGCTAAGAGCTCCTATTCTAATGCCTCTAGTATTATATTAATCTATAAGATAGACATTATTTCTCGCAGACTTATGGCTAAAAGCTAGATATATTACTTCTATTGCTTCGCCCTATATACTATCCCTGCGAATGTTAATCTAAGGACTACTACCATAGGGAGTTCTGTCTTTCTATCTATAGAAGCCTATATAATTAGGTTATTTGCTAAACTAATGCTTAGTTAATATTATTTTATCCATAGGGTTATATTATAACGCGTTATCTATAGTGTCCCTAGGATTAACTCTTTAGTTAATCCTAGGATTAAATATACTATAATTAGTGTCTCCTATCTATCTATATCTATCTAAAAGCGTATAATATGTAATATAAATAAATGCTTTTCCTATCTCTCCTTTCCCCCTTTTTTTACACTAACTATAATACATACTAACCTCCTAGATAGTAAGGGAATGCATTCTAGTTAAAGCTTTTAGATAAGGCGCTTACTTATAGTAGCGTAGTAGTTATAACCTATATTAATCTAAGTATCTGTAAAGGTAGTCTTATTAATTAATACTAGGACTAAAAAGGGTATTAAATCTATATTATTCTAAATCTATTAAAAGTCCTTATCTATAATAACTATATGCTATAATGCCTTCTCCTACTCCCTTCTCTTAACCCCTCTTAAATAACTTAATAAAGGGGTTATTCTTTTCCTAACTACTCCTTAGAATTACTCCCTAGCTCTTTAGGCTTAGTCTTTGCTAAATTATATATATTAATAGATAATTTTCCCTATAGGGGAATAATAGTATGTAATATATATCCTAAGATAAAGTGCTTAGCAAATCCATAATATATACACTTACCCTCCTCTTAGCGTGCTACTAGCACTACTTTTAAAACCTATTTAGCCCACTTCTTTAGCTAAGAGGACTATCCTAGGGACTAGCTAGATTTTTTTTAGGTGCTAGCTATACCTATAGATTATATATCTATTATTAGTGTGTCCTTATTGCATATGTGTTATTTAGCTATGCTAGCTATAAGTAAAGTAAATTTTTAAACCTAATGTTTTTCCTCTAATTAATAGGACTTAATATCTAGCGTAATAGCGCGGTATTAAGCCACTGCTAATAAGTAGTCTATATAAGGCATATCCCTACCTACACTATAGTCCCTTATTTACTTATTAAGTGCTATATATAACTTAGCTAGCTTTATAGCATTAGCCTATCCTAACCCTTCTATAAGAGCTAATTTTTATTTAAATTAAATATAGAAGTTACTAAAACGCTTATTTTATTATTATATAAGCTAGTTAAGTTTTATAATAGCTATTTCCTATTAATAAGGGTTATTAAATATTTCCCTAAGGTAGTTAAGAAACTAGTCTAGATAGTAGTTAAGTAAGTAACCCTTTTTAAAGTAGGGAGCTATATATACCTAGACCTTTAGAGATAGGTTCTAGAAAATATAAAACTACTAGTCCTATATAGTGCTAATAAAGTCCTAGTCTAAAACTAGCTTATATATTATAAGACCTTTCTATGCTAAGAATAGTACCTTATTCTTATTAAATAGGGGACCTATAGGGATTAGTTTTTATTTTAGTTAAGCTATATATAGATGTTAAAATAATGCTATTTATAGCACTATTTTATAGGCCCACTAGTTGCCTTGTTGCGTTGTTGCAACGTTGGTTACGAGCGTTGCTTGCAGCGTCTGTTGTGACTTGCGTTCCCACAACCAACCCACGGGCTTGTATGACTAAGCCGACTAGGTTACCCTATAGGGAAGCTGAAATCGACTGTAACTAGGCAACTAGTAGTCGTATAAAAGGCTGACGTATACTGTTTGAATCCTTGATTTTTTCTGGATTTAATGGTATATTTTGTTAATAGGGTTGTCTATTAAAATACTTAGTTAGACTACCTGGGCAGCTAGTTTATATGGCCGTGAGTCGATTTTTTATTTTTCCCATACAAATGAGTTTTGCGGAAAATAAAAAGTAGCTCCTAAGACCTCTCTAGCGACCTAGATCCTTCGATACGGTCGGTAGGTCTATGAGGGGACTAGAAATCCTCTCATTGCTCGTTAGACTGTCCGTTTAGCTAGGAATCAACTGTATTCAACTATCAAAGCTCTCTATCTTGCAGAATACGCTATAATCTAGTGAATCTAGAAGCCGCCGCATCAGAATCTAGTAGGGAGGTCTTCCTATCCCTCTAGCTAGATTCCCTTCTAATTTTTAATAGGTTATGAGCCCGGAAGGCCTATAGATTACTACATTACTGCGTTATTCTACTGCGATTACTGCTTGATTTTGGGTACAGTTACTACCTACTATACCTGTGGGCTCTTAAGATTACGAAGGAAACCACTAGAATTTGAAGCTCTTTATTTACTAGTACCACGCATCGCAACATTAGACCTTTGGTGTTGAAAATCAACTACAGCCGCAACCCGCAACCACCACATTGCAACCCGTAACTACCTAGTTACAACCACAACCTTTTTAGTGATCCTATTCACTACTGCGACCGTTTCATTTGATATTATCTACAATAGTAGATACGCTGCATCCTTTGAAATCATTGGACATCTAGTATATCTATACTAGGCTTTTTAACCTATTACATTACGTTGCACGCACTATACATTACGTTGCGTTGCGTTGTGGCTTCTGTAATACCTATTATCTACGATTCCTATCCTTGGTGTTGAGAAAATTTTCTCGGAGACCCCTCTCTGCTATTTTTCTGCCCGCGCATACCGAAGACCCACTTTTTAGACCTAAGGGCTGCCCTCTCAAACGGCCCTGCCACACAATTTACGTACGCGACTAGATTGTAATACAAGTAATTTCTAGCGCGTGTTATTTGCAACAGGAACAAATTTGGAGCTTTTACACAGGGATTCTTTTCCTTTTTTAGGGACTTTTAGAAGATGGCACCACCTAGTTATAAGGGTAAGGCCCCTGCTATGGGGTCTTCTAGCCCCCCTGGGGACCCTAGTAGGATGGATATAGAAGGTCAACCGGCTGTTTAGGCCAGTGCTTTACAGCTACAGATGCAGAGCCAAATTGAACAATAAGGCAAGACCTTATCTGATTTTATTAGGCATAGCGAGGAAAATCGTATTAAAAACGAGGCTAGCATTAATGATCTTCTAGAGAAATTAACGCAAACCATGACTGTTATGCAAGGTCTTTAGGCTTCTAATAGACCTAAGGAAGAAAATACTAAGGTTCTAGAAGAAGACCTAGCTACTACTTCTACGAGCGTACCTTCTAGTAACTTACAAGCTGCCTTTAACACAGGTGCTATAAAGGAACTAAATAAGAAGGTTCACTCTATTCCAGAGGGAGCTAAGCTAAAAGGCCCTGAAAACTATGATCAGTGGAAGCAAGCCCTGAGCATACAATTTAGAGCCCTAGGATTACCTGAATTTATAGATAATCCAAGCCTAGCAGGCCATCTAGCTGACTGTGACCAAGCTATTCTTTTAATAATATTAAGAGATAGCTGCCAACCTAGACCATAGGCTGCTATATGTTAGCAAAAATCCCCCGAAGAAGCCTATAAAGTCCTTATTAGGCAGTATTCGCAGAGTGCTGAAATCCAGCGTGGTACACTATACGCTAGCTACCACTCCCTAAACTTTTCAAGTTATAAGGGATCTTTAGAGGCTTTTAATGCTGATTTTAATAATTTACTAGCTAGACTACAACTTTGTAGTGTAGAGATCGCCCCTATTGATCAAGTAAATCATTATATTAATGCATTAAAGCAGACCTTTCCTAGTTAGGCTAAGAGACAAAGATTTACTATCAGAGCTTCTAGGGCACAAGGACTGCCTGTAAATACCCTAAATTTACAGTTCCTTATGGCGGATTTATTAGAAGAACAGAGGGACAAAACCTCCCCTATAGCTAAAGCACTTAGTTATAAGGCTTCTAATAATAAGGGAAATTCTAAGGACCAGGAAAAGAAGTCTTCTAACCCTGACCCTAAGAAGGACTCTAACGCCACTAAAGAGCAGGATAAGAAGGATTTAAACCCTTCTAAAGCCTCTAAAAAGAAGCAGAAGAAGAAAAAGAGTAGCAACAGGGAAAAACAAAAAGGAAAAGAAGCTGCTTTTGCTTTAGGCTACACCCTAGCCACGGGATACGTTAAAGAATTAGATTCTGATGAATCTAGCAGTGATGATAGTAGTGATTCTGAGTCTGACTCGGATACCTCTAGTACCACTAGTAACACTACTAGCAAGCCTACTTTTAGCTACTCTAATGATGTAGTTAAAAACTCCCTTTTATATAATACGGGTTCTTCCTGTCACATTTGTAATAATAGGGCTTCTTTTAGGGACTTTAAACCTCTAAAGAAAGGTGAAACCGGCGCTATAATTACAGCAGGAGGACCTATTTTTCCTAAAGGAAGAGGCATAGCTGTTTTCAACGTTCTGGTCAAGAAAAATCCACCAGAATATAGGCCTTTAGCTCTGCTAGATGCCCTATATTTCCCAGGCATAGATACCAACCTAGTTAGTGGGTTATCTCACTATCTAAAGGGAGGTTATCTAGCTAAAGACTAGCTATTCCTAGCCGATAAAAGCCCCTGTGGGTTACTAGAACCTGCTAAACACGGCTTTTTTCTACAGATTAAGGGGCAACCTACTCCTACAATCTGTAAGCATTTAACCCACCTCTCCTTTATGGGCTCTTAATATTGCAACTAACAACGGCAACGACAACCAAGAGCTTATAAGAACAAGTTAGGGTTTTCCTACCCTATAGAGGTTCAAATTCCGCAACTAGCTTTTAATCCCGAGGAATATCAACGAATCGAAGAGCTAGAAGACGATGATTTAGCCCTATGTCCCACTGAAGCTCCTCCTAGTTAGGCACCTTCTATAGGGGGTTTAGAAGGTCCATACCCTAATGACTTAGGTGACGATAGTGGCCGTCTATTGCCCCCAGAGGCCTGTGATTCTCAAGAGGCCTGGCAACAGAGGGAGCTAGGGGATAATAGCCCTGAAAAGCTAGATTCTAGTTACAAGAAGTTACTAGATTTAGCCCTTCTTTGGCATATTCGATTAGGCCACATAGGCCTCCCTTTACTAAAGAAATCATCGAAATTAGCTAAAGGGATCCCTGATTTTTCCGCCATTAAAGAAAAGGATTTCAACTGCATAGCCTGTATGCAATCTAAAGCTATTAGAAGACCGACTAAACGACCTATTCAGGACCCCCCTAGAGTTCTAGATATTTTAGAGGGAGATACGGTTAAAATCGAACCTATACCGCATAATAAGAAGGCCACAGTCCTTATACTTATTGATCGAAAATCCCGGTATAAATGGTGCTTTTCATTAGCTAATAAAGAAGGTTTAACTCTTTCTTTAGCTATTAAGGGCTTCTTTAGGGCCCTGAAAAATCGATATAACGCGTATCCTAGGCACCTTCACTTCGACGGAGGTACTGAAATTAACAACGAACTTCAGTCATGGTTATCTTCTAAGGGAATTTGCTTTAGCACCTCTTGCCCCTATATTCACGAACAGAATAGGCTAGTTAAGAGGGCTATTAGGGTTATCCTCGACCGGCTTAGGGCTACACTTCAGTGGTCTAAGCTGCCCTTATATCTATGGTCTTATATCCTTCTAGCCATAGTGGAATTAGTCAATATCACAGCTAATACGACTAAACCTTTAACCCCTAAGCAGCTATTTCTAGCTGATTTAGAGCCTGAGACTTCCTATAAGCCTGATTTTCTCAAAAATTAGGGCTATAGGGTCTTATTGTGAGGTCCTAATACCTCCGGAGCAGAGATCTAAGCTTCAAAAGCTAGCCCCTAGGACTATTCCTGGTCGGTTGCTAGCTACTCTAGGTTCTACTGTTTATCTTGTTTATATTCCCTCTAAAAGGTTAGTCATAAAGACTAGCTTTGTTAAAATTATAGAGGATATAGGCTCTGTAGGGTCCCCTAAGCCTTTAGGGACCAATCCTTTAGAGGGAGAAGCCGATATCTCACGAGATAATCTAGAAGTTCAGGATAGTTACCCAAAGCCTCCTGAAAGCTTAGCGCCCACAGCGCCCGCAGCGCCTGTACCAACAGCCCCCAGGGCGACCGATACAGCGCCCACGACAGCGCCTGCAACGCCTCCAGCGCTACCCCTAGAGAGCCCTAGCTCTAGCGCCCCCAATAAGGGAGCTATCGAAAAACCGTTTTCAGATTTAGATTCTTTAATTAATTCTGATTCTATGGATATCGATGATTTCAATATATCTTCATACGTCAAGGAGATATGCTTCAAGGCACAACAAAGGGCTAAATTATCCACTAAAAACAACGATTCGGATACCCCTAAGACCTGGAAATAAGCTTTAAAAAGCAAGGATAGTCGAAAATGGATGGATGCAACTTTCAACGAATTTAAACAGCTTCTAGCTGCTGGAACCTTCAAATTTATAGGGATAGACCAAATTCCTAAGGGCCGGAGGGTTCTAAAGAATAGGCTTGTTTACAAGCTTAAAAAGGATAAAGAAAATAATCCTCTAAAGTACAAGGCCCGACTCGTTGCTAAAGGGTTTATGCAGATAGAAGGTCAAGATTATATCGAAACCTACGCTGCAACTAGCATTCCCCCTAGTTGGCGGATTTTACTAGCCCTAGCGGCTTGTAATGACTGGGAAGTTAACAGGTTGATTTTATAGGGGCCTTTCTAAACAGTCCACTAAAGGAATCTATCTATATGCAAATACCTGATGGATTTACTGAAGTTTGCTAAGTCTTCTACACCTAAAGTAGCTAAGTTACTTAAGAAGTATAGCTACAAACCCTCTCAAAAGCAGGTTATTTTCCTACAAAAGCTTTATATGGATTAAAACAGAGCTCTAGAGAGTGGCAGCAGGTTTTAAAGGACCTTCTTCGGAAGCTAGGCTTTCAACCCCTTATATCCGACCCAGCGTCTTCTTTAACCAACTACATCTACATATATAGCGACTTATGTGGATGACTGCCTTCTAATAGGACCGGATCTAGCTTATATTAATAGGCTAAAGAAGCTACTTCATAAAGCTTATCCTATAGAAGATCGTGGGCCAGCAGAATTTTTCCTAGGCGTTCAAATCACTAGAAATCGAAAGAAAGGGACCCTAACTATCCACCAGTCCAGTACATTTCTGAAGCCCTAGAAAGATTTAACATGAAAGATGCTAGACCTGTTAAAATTCCTCTACAACCTGGAATTATAAAACAGGTAGACCACCTAACTAAACCTCTTTCCCCCCTGATCACAAGCTATATCAGAGTATTATAGGGACTATTATGTACCTAATGCTCCTTACAAGACCTGATATTGCCTTTCCGGTTCAGTGGCTTTCCACAGCGCTAGCTAAGCCGTTTATAGAGCATCTTATGCTTCTAAACATCTGCTTAGGTACCTTTTAGGCTCTATGGGTTATTCTATAACTTATAGAAGGTCTAAAGCTGCTACAGCTTCTGCAACCCTTATTGGCTTCTGTGATAGCGACTTCGCGGGTGATAAGTCCTCTAAATCAACCTATGCTTATCTCTATAAGCTAGCTAAAGGACCTATTAGCTGAAATCGAAGAAAGCAACTACGATAGCTTTATCACATTAGAGGCTGAATCTGATGCCTTATGTGAAGCTATTAGGGAGCTAGAGTGGCTTTACGGTCTCTTTAAAGAGATAAAGCTGCCTATAGCACCTCTAGTACCGATTTTTAGTGATAACTAAGGCGCTATTACAACCGCTAATAACCCTGCTCTTCATAGCAGAACAAAGCATACCCTGCTAAAATTCAACTATACTAGAGAAAAGGTACAGAAGGGTATAGCTAAGGTTATCTACATTAACACTAAAGAGATGCCTGCAGATAGTTTAACTAAGCCCCTGCCTAATAATAAATTTCAACAATTTATCCAACTATTAGGCCTTACGAATACAAAGGCTTAATCTAAACCAACAAAATCAACTAAAAAGTCGAAAAACCGAAAAATCAACAAAAACATGGAATTACGCCTAAAAGTTATCGATTTTACTGTTTTTTAGTTAAAAGTTATTGGATTTATTATTGAATTTATGGTTGACTTAGATATCTATTAAAGAGCTAAGTCTAGGTATCGAATTAGTTACCTCATACTTTTCTAGAGGGAGTGTTAAAATAATGCTATTTATAGCACTATTTTATAGGCCCACTAGTTGCCTTGTTGCGTTGTTGCAACGTTGGTTACGAGCGTTGCTTGCAGCGTCTGTTGTGACTTGCGTTCCCACAACCAACCCACGGGCTTGTATGACTAAGCCGACTAGGTTACCCTATAGGGAAGCTGAAATCGACTGTAACTAGGCAACTAGTAGTCGTATAAAAGGCTGACGTATACTGTTCGAATCCTTGATTTTTTCTGGATTTAATGGTATATTTTGTTAATAGGGTTGTCTATTAAAATACTTAGTTAGACTACCTAGGCAGCTAGTTTATATGGCCGTGAGTTGATTTTTTATTTTTCCCATACAAATGAGTTTTGCGGAAAATAAAAAGTAGCTCCTAAGACCTCTCTAGCGACCTAGATCCTTCGATACGGTCAGTAGGTCTATGAGGGGACTAGAAATCCTCTCATTGCTCGTTAGACTATCCGTTTAGCTAGGAATCAACTGTATTCAACTATCAAAGCTCTCTATCTTGCAGAATACGCTATAATCTAGTGAATCTAGAAGCCGCCGCATCAGAATCTAGTAGGGAGGTCTTCCTATCCCTCTAGCTAGATTCCCTTCCAATTTTCAATAATAGATATGCCTTTAGCTACTTAATAAGTTAATTTATCTATATAGTTTGCTTAGTAACTACCTTATATAGTCCTAATACTTTATCTATTTCTATTTCTAGGGGTAATAGTATATTTACTAGTGTCTAAGTGCTTATAGTAAAGAATATTAAATATTATAAACTAGCCTTATAGCTACTATATATAAGTGTTTAGAGTGTAATTAATATTCTTATAGAAGAAGAAAAAGACTAAGCTTAGGGTTATATAGCATCCCCCTTTATAGGGGTTATACCTAGTCTATGCGTAAGGCGCGCATAAACTAGTGTTCTTCCGCGTGTAGCCCGCTTACTTTACGGAGCCTCTTTGGATCCCCCTTTTCTCCGCCAAAGACCCGAGCTCGTAGCTCAAGTCCATAACAATTATAAAATTTTATATATTAAATTACTAAAGTAATAATATCTTTCTAAACTAGCTACTTAATTACTACTTATAATTATTTATAATATCCTTTATAATAAAATCTCTTTTTAATACCTATAAATTCTCTAAGCTATTATAGCCCTTTTATTTCACTAAGAATTTCCGCTGTTTTCTATTATTGTTAGTTCCGCAGGGATTGATAACGCGTACGCGAAGCCTTAAGAATAGTATCGTTATTAATAATCTATTCTAGGCTTATTATTCTATATATTCTAAGAAGAGAAAAAGGAAGCAAAAGAGAGGGCTTTCGCGAGGGATAACAGCTGCCTATTGTGGGTCACGTGATGCTAGCCCTGCCCTATCACAGGGCCCGCTTGCGGGGCGAAAAGTGGGGCCTACGCGCGCGCGCGCGGGCTAACCCTCTTCCGGTCGCAATTGCGGCTGTTAAGCGCGATTGATATCGTGTTGTTCTAACAATTATACTAATATAAGATAATTCTCTTAACTTTAAACTCTTCTTTATTATCTTTAATATTATTTTATATTAAGGACGCGTTTATATAGCTAGTAGGATCCCCTCTAAATAGTTTAAGGCTTATAATATTAAACATATTATAAAGTCTTAAGCTAGCTAGTAATTATAATTAATAGGCTAAGCTATAATTACTAACTACCTTCTTAATCTTATAAGGTCCTAGGTACTTAGCTATAAGCTTCTAGCTTAGTTATCTTAGGTTAATATTCTTAGTAAATAGCAAAATATAGTCCCTAACCTTAAACTCTATTAGTATTCTCTTATAATTATAATACTTCTTTTGCTATGCTTATATATTATAAAGTAACTACTTAATCTCTAAGTATCTTTATCTTAATTTAAAGACTCTATTTTTTACCTAGTTATTTACTAAATTAGGCATTAGGATAGCCTAATATAGTCCCCTTAGGTTATACCCTTATAGTGCCTTTGCTAGCGTTAGGCTATAATTACTATACTTACTTATATTATAGGCAAACTATACTATTAGTAAATATTTTACCTAATAATCCTATTTAGCGCACACATAGGCTCTTAGATAATGCTTAAGAACCTAGTTTAATTACTTTATTTGCCTATTTATTTAGGGATAAAACGCAATGCTTAGTCACCGCTTTATAGTAATAAGGTAGCAAAAAGTCCTCTAAAATCCGCTAGTAAATATTAACCTATAGTCTATAATAATACCTTCTAGGGCACTATAGTCTTTAAAAATATTCTTAAGGAATACTATAGCAAGGCTATTACTAGTTAGGTATATAAACACTAGTATATAAATACTATACTTTAAGAATTAGTGTATAATAACGAAAATCGCGTTATATAACTAAAACTTCTAATCCTTTACTAGTATCAAGCCTATAATAAAGTCTATTAATAATTCTTAGAAAGGGTAATTAGGCACTAGTAACGTAGCTAACTTGCTATAAGGTTTGTGTAATCTTAGCTTTAAAACTTAATAATTAACATAAGACTAGATATATACCTTAATGTCTTTCTTTATTAAAAGCTAGTAATATTAGCTTATAATATAATAAAGGGTCTTGCTAACCCCCTAATAACTCGCTCCCGACCTTGATCTTTCTCTGTTATGCTATGCTTCCTAGCGGCTTTTCCACTCGTCGTGTAGGTCTGCGTCAGGTTTGTCTTCCTTGTTATTGCGTCTCCTCTGTGGCCTCCTTTAGGGCAGGATAGTTGCCACTAACCTAGCTACAGTCCTAATTACCTTCGCTATCCCGCTATTAATAGTTCTATCCTTAAACCTCTTTTTTAGGTAGTTTAGGTATAGGTTAAGTGGTAGGACTTTAGTTTTAGCTTCTAGCTATGCAATTAGGGTGGCCTTTAACGCCCCTGCAATAACTCGGAGGCAGGCTAACTAGTTAGTTATAAAGCTCTTAACTATGCCTTTTGGTTTCCCTCCTTTCTTAGTTAGTATGTGGTAGGCGCTCGCTCCATGGGCGATTACGTATAAAATTATTATAGGTTAATAGCAAAATTTCTTTCTATAATCCTAGTGGGACAAAAACACAATTTTTATATATTAGTAACTCAGAGGATCTTGTAGTCTATGTCTATAGCTCTCTAGCCTCTAGCTTAGAGGGACTAATTAACTATAGTCCTAACACACTAAAGTTACTACTTATTAGCAATAACTTTATTACGTAATAAAGGCATCCCCTTACTACGCTTCTAATAATAAGACTTAAATTAGGGCTTTTAATTCCGCTACCTTACTCCTAATGTTAGAGTTAAACTTAGAAAAGGTTCTCTAAACCACTAAGATTCTTATTATAATATTACTATAGCCTAGTAGCTCTTTAGTAGCGCTCTTAAATAAATTAACTAACCTAGTAAAGATTAATATAGGAGAGGTTCTCTTACCTACTATTACTTCTATAGATATAGTAAAGATTAATATAAAAGAGGTTCTTTTACTTACTATTAGGGGATTTACCTTAATGCTACTATAAGCATATAGCTTCTTAGTAGCGCTCTTAGACTTTTTAACTAGCGTAGTAAAGGTTAATATAGGAGAGGTTAACTTGCTTACTATTACTTTTATAGGCCTAGTGGAGATTAATATAAAAGAGGTTCTTAAACTAGCTAGTAGGGTTTAATTACTAGAAACCTATAGCTTTATTACTATATGTTTAGGCCTTTTACCTAGCCTAGTAAAGATTAATATAGAAAAGGTTCTCCTACTTACTATTAGGGTTTTTACTTTGCTATTAAGGGGTAGTAAATATAGATATAGGGTACTTACTAAGTTACTATTACTCTTACGCTACTCCTTAACTATAAACCTAATACACTATAGATATACCTAACTAGTAGTTAAGCTATTACTAATATAATGCCCCTATAGCCTAATAGTAGTAAACTTAGTAAGGAAGGTTAGTAGCTAATATATAAAAGCCTTAGCTTTCCTTTCCTTACTAATATAGTCTAGTCTTTATAATAAAGGGTTAGTAAGATTTAGCTTCCTTACCTAGTGTTTAATAGTAAAGTTAAATAAGCATAGCTTATCTAATATAGTAACCTAGTAACTAGTTAGCTTAGGCTTTATTATAAGGTACTTATAGTTTAAGTAATCTATAATTACTATAAATAGGTACACTAAGTAAGTAAGGTAATGCCTCTAAGTCTAAAAGGCCTTCTAAATTGCTAGTAGCTTTATATCTAGTGTTACGTAGTGTAATTTAGCGTCCTTTAACTTTCTTAATATAAACGCTATAAGGTGCTAGTAACCTAGCACTAATATTATAAGGATAGCTCTAATTACGTATCTAAAGGCATTAGTCTCCACTTATAGTAGTAACCTTAGGTTAAAATAAACTAAAATTAGGGCCTCCTAGAATAGCTTTTATAGTTCTCTAAATGCCTTTAACTTGCTATCCTCTAGCTTAAACTTCGCTAGTTAGTTCCCTTATAGGTAATTAATTAATAGGATAACTATTTTGCTATATACCTTAATAAAGCGCTTATAAAATCTAGTAAACCTAAGGAAAGATTAGATATTAAACATATAGATAGGTATTAGCTACGTTATAATTGCCTTTACCTTGCTTAGGTCTATTAAGATTCCTTTTAGTAAGATTATATAACTAAGGAATTTAACCTCCTTAACTAAGAATTAGCACTTATTTAGGTTAATAAAAAGATTAGCCTTCTAAAATCTCTTAAGGATCTTTTTAATATTATACTTATACTCTAAGATCTTATAGCTAAATATTAGGGTGTTATTAAGGTAGATAATATAAATAAGATTATTAAGGCCTTCTAAAGCTTTATTAATATACTCTTAGAAGGATACTAGCGTGTTAATAAGCCTAAATAGCATTATAAGATACTTAAAGTAACTATATTTATACTAAAAGGCTATTTTCCACTTATTACCCTTATAAATATATAGCTAATAGTATATATCCTTAAGGTCTAACTTTATAAAAATCTTTACACCCCCTAGTTAATCTAGGATTTCTAATATTAGGGGTAAAGGGGCCTTATCTTTAACTATAATCTTATTAAGGCCCTTAAAATTTATATATAGTTATAGCTTTCCCCCTTTTTTTAGCATAAAAAGGATTAGGGCGCTTACTAGGCTAATAGATCTCTAGATTTATTCGCGTTCCTACGTAGTTACTAGGTACTTATAAAGCACCTATAACTCTTTCTTAGCTAGGTTATATATTAGACCCTATAGTAGTGCTTTTCCTTTTTCTAATTTAATAGCATAAGTCTAACTACCTAAGCTAGGAAGGGTGCTAGCCTCTTTATTTAAAAATATATCTTTAAACTCCTTATAAGCTTCTAGAAGTTTTACTTTCTTAGGTTTATTAGTTAGTTTTATTACTATATTATTACTACTTCCTTCCTCCTTATTTACTATAGGCCTAATAGTAGCTATATATCTAATTATATATATTACCTATTGTTAAAATAATGCTATTTATAGCACTATTTTATAGGCCCACTAGTTGCCTTGTTGCGTTGTTGTAACGTTGGTTACAAGCGTTGCTTGGAGCTTTTCCTGTTGTGACCTGCGTTGTTCCCACAACTAACCCACGGGCTTGTATAACTAAGCCAACTAGGTTACCCTATAGGGAAGCTAAAATCGACTGTAACTAGGCAACTAGTAGTTGTATAAAAGGCTAACGTATACTATTCAAATCCTTGAATTTTTCTGGATTTAATAGTATATTTTATTAATAGGGTTGTATATTAAAGTGCTTAGTTAGGCTACCTAGGCAGCTAGTTTTGTTAAAATAATGCTATTTATAGCACTATTTTATAGGCCCACTAGTTGCCTTGTTGCGTTGTTGCAACGTTAGTTACAAGCGTTGCTTGCAGCGTTGTCTGTTGTGACCTGCGTTCCTATAACTAACCCATAGGCTTGTATGACTAAGCCAACTAGGTTACCCTATAGGGAAGCTAAAATCGACTGTAACTAGGTAACTAGTAGTCGTATAAAAGGCTAACGTATACTGTTCAAATCCTTGAATTTTTCTGGATTTAATAGTATATTTTATTAATAGGGTTGTTTATTAAAGTGCTTAGTTAGGCCACCTAGGCAGCTAGTTTGTATAGCCGTGAGTTGATTTTTTATTTTTCCTATATAAATGAGTTTTGCGGAAAATAAAAAGTAGCTCCTAAGACCTCTCTAGTGACCTAGATCCTCCGATATGGTTAGTAGGTCTATAAGGGGACTAGAAATCCTCTTATTGCTTATTAGATCATCTGTATTAGCTAGGAATTAACTATATTTAACTATTAAAGCTCTCTATCTTAAAGAATACTGCTATAATCTAGTGAATCTAGAAGCCGCCGCATTAGAATCTACTAGGGAGGTCTTCCTATCCCTCTAGCTAGATTCCCTTCTATATTTAATAGGTTATAAGCCTGGAAGGCCTATAGATTACTATATTACTGCGTTATTCTACTGCGATTACTGCTTGATTTTAGGTACTAGTTACTACTTACTATACCTATGGGCTCTTAAGATTACGAAGGAAACCACTAGAAGTTAAAGTTTTTTATTTACTAGCGCCACGTATCGCAATATTAGACCCTTGGTGTTAAAAATCAACTATAGCCGCACCCGTAACCACTACATTATAACCTGTAACTATCTAGTTATAACCACAACCTCTTGTGATTCTATTCACTACTGCGACTATTATATTTGATATTATTTATAATAGTAGATATGCTGCACCCTTTAAAATCATTGGATATCTAGTATATCTATACTAGGCTTTTTAACTTATTACACTACGTTGCACGCACTATACATTACGTTGCGTTGCGTTGTAGCTTCTGTAATACCTATTATCTACGATTCCTATTACTTAGTGTTAAGAAAAAATTTTCCTTGCGGAGATTCTTCTCCGCTATTTTTCTGCCGACGTATACTAAAGACTTACTTTTTAGACCTAAGGGCTACCCTCTTAAACAGTCCTGCTATATAATTTGCGTACGCGACTAGATTACAACACAAGCAATTTCTAGCGTGCGTTATTTGCAATAGGAATAAATTTGGAGATTTAACATAGGGACTTTTAGAAGATAGCACCACCTAATTATAAGGGTAAGGCCCCTGCCACAGGGTCTTCTAGCCCCCCTAGGGACCCTAGTAGGATAGATATAGAAGGTTAACTAGCTATTTAGGCTAGTACTTTACACCTATAAAGTTAAATTAAATAATAAGGCAAGACCTTAGCTAATTTTATTAGGCATAGCAAGGATAATTATATTAAAAACAAGGCTAGTATTAATAATCTTCTTAAGAAATTAACGTAAACTATAACTGTTATGTAAGGTCTTTAGGCTTCTAATAGACCTAAGGAAGAAAATACTAAGGTTCTAGAAGAAGACCTAATAGCTACTACTTCTATAAGCATACCTTTTAGTAACTTATAAGCTGCCTTTAATACAGGTGCTATAAAGGAACTAAATAAGAAGGTTCACTCTATTCCAGAGGGAGCTAAGCTAAAAGGCCCTAAAAACTATAATTAGTGGAAGCAAGCCCTAAGCATATAATTTAGAGCCCTAGGATTACCTAAATTTATAGATAATCTAAGCCTAGCAGGCTATCTAGCTAACTGTAACTAAGCTATTCTTTTAATAATATTAAGAGATAGCTACTAACCTAGACTATAGGCTGCTATATGTTAGCAAAAATCCCCCGAAGAAGCCTATAAAGTCCTTATTAGGCAGTATTCGTAAAGTGCTAAAATCTAGTGTGGTACACTATACGCTAGCTACCACTCCCTAAACTTTTTAAGTTATAAGGGATCTTTAGAGGCTTTTAATGCTAATTTTAATAATTTACTAGCTAGACTATACTTATAGTGTAGAGATCGCCCTATTAATTAAGTAAATATTATATTAATGCATTAAAGCAGACCTTTCCTAGTTAGGCTAAGAGGCAAAGATTTACTATTAGAGCTTCTAGGGCACAAGGACTGCCTATAAATACCCTAAATTTACAGTTCCTTATAGCGGACTTATTAGAAGAACAGAGGGATAAGACCTCCCCTATAGCTAAAGCCCTTAGCTATAAGGCTTCTAATAATAATAAGGGAAATTCTAAGGACTAGGAAAAGAATTCTTCTAATCCTAACCCTAAGAAGGACTCTAACGCCACTAAAGAGCAGGATAAGAAGGATTTAAACCCTTCTAAAGCCTCTAAAAAGAAGCAGAAGAAGAAGAAGAGTAGTAATAAGGAAAAACAGAAAGGGAAAGAAGCTACTTTTGCTTTAGGCTATACTCTAGCCACGGGATACGTTAAAGAATTAGATTCTAATGAATCTAGTAGCAGTGATAATAGTAGTGATTCTAAGTCTAACTTAGATACCTCTAGTACCACTAGTAACACTACTAGCAAGCCTACTTTTAGCTACTCTAACAATATGGTTAAAAACTCCCTTTTGTATGATATAGGTTTTTCCTATTACATTTGTAATAATAGGGCTTCTTTTAGGGACTTTAACCTCTAAAGAAAGGTGAAACTAGCGCTATAATTATAGTAGGAGGACCTATTTTTCCTAAAGGAAGAGGCATAGCTATTTTTAACGTTCTAGTTAAGAAAAATCCACTAGAATATAGGCCCTTAGCTTTGCTAGATGCACTATATTTCCTAGGCATAGATACTAACCTAGTTAGTGGGTTATCTCACTATCTAAAGGGAGGTTATCTAGCTAAAGACTAGCTATTCCTAGCTAATAAAAGCCCCTGTGGGTTACTAGAACCTGCTAAACACGGCTTTTTTCTACAGATTAAGGGGTAACCTACTCCTATAATCTATAAGCATTTAACCCACCTCTCCTTTATAGGCTCTTAATATTATAACTAAAAACGATAACTAAGAGCTTATAAGACTAAATTAGGGTTTTCCTACCCTATAAAGGTTTAAATTCCGTAACCCAGCTTTTAATCCCAAGGAATATTAACGAATTAAAGAGCTAGAAGACAATGATTTAGCCCTATATCCTACCAAAGCTCCTAGTTAGGCATCTTCTATAGGGGGTTTAGAAGGTCTATACCCTAATGACTTAGGTAACAATAGTGGCTGTCTATTGCCCCTAGAGGCCTGTGATTCTTAAGAAGTCTAGTAACAGAGGGAGCTAGGGGATAATAGCCCTAAAAAGCTAGATTCTAGTTACAAGAAGTTACTAGATTTAGCCCTTCTTTAGCACATTCAATTAGGCCATATAGGCCTCCCTTTACTAAAGAAATCATTAAAATTAGCTAAAGGGATCCCTAATTTTTCCGCCGTTAAAGAAAAGGATTTTAACTGCATAGCCTATATGCAATCTAAAGCTATTAGAAGACTAACTAAATAACCTATTTAGGACCCCCCTAGAGTTCTAGATATTCTAGAGGGAGATATGGTTAAAATCAAACCTATACTATATAATAAGAAGGCAGTAGTCCTTATTCTTATTAATTAAAAATCTTAGTATAAATAGTGCTTTTCATTAGCTAATAAAGAAGGCTTAACCCTTTCTTTAGCTATTAAGGGCTTCTTTAGGGCCCTAAAAAACCGATATAACGCGTATCCTAGGCACCTTCACTTTAACGGAGGTACTAAAATTAATAACGACCTTTAGTTATGGTTATCTTCTAAAGGAATTTGTTTTAGTACCTCTTGCCCCTATATTCACAAACAGAATAGGCTAGTAGAGAGGGCTATTAGGGTTATCCTAGACTAGCTTAGGGCTACACTTTAGTGGTCTAAGCTGCCCCTATATCTATAGTCTTATATCCTTCTAGCTATAGTGGAATTAGTTAACATTACAGCTAATATAACTAAACCTTTAACTCCTAAGCAGCTATATCTAGCTAATTTAGAGCCTAAGACTTCCTATAAGCCTAATTTCTTAAAAATTAGGGCTATAGGGTCTTATTATAAGGTCCTAATACCTTTAGAGCAAAGATCTAAGCTTTAAAAGCTAGCCCCTAGGACTATTCCTAGCCGGTTACTAGCTACTCTAGGTTTTACTGTTTATCTTGTTTATATTCCCTCTAAAAGGTTAGTTATAAAGACTAGCTTTATTAAAATTATAGAGGATATAGGCTCTGTAAGGTCCCCTAAGCCTTTAGGGACTAATCCTTTAGAGGGAGAAGCTAATATCTCACGAGATAATCTAGAAGTTTAGGATAGTTACCTAAAGCCTCCTAAAAGCCTAGCGCCCGCAGCGCCCATAGTGCCTATACTAACAGCCCCTAGGGCAACTAATACAGCGCCCATAACAGCGCCTGCAATGCCTCTAGCGCTACCCCTAGAGAGCCCTAGCTCTAGCGCCCCTAATAAGGGTGCTATTAAAAAACCGTTTTTAGATTTAGATTCTTTAATTAATTCTGATTCTATGGATATTAATGATTTTAATATATCTTTATACGTTAAGGAGATATGCTTTAAGGCATAATAAAGGGCTAAATCATCCACTAATAACAATAATTCAGATACCCCTAAGACCTAGAAACAAGCTTTAAAAAGCAAGGATAGTTAAAAATAGATAGATGCAACTTTTAATGAATTTAAGCAGCTTCTAGCTGCTAGAACCTTTAAATTTATAGGGATAGACTAAATTCCTAAGGGCTAGAGGGTTCTAAAGAATAGGCTTGTTTATAAGCTTAAAAAGGATAAAGAAAATAATCCTTAAAGTATAAGGCCTAACTCGTTGCTAAAGGGTTTATGCAGATAGAAGGTTAAGATTATATTAAAACCTATGCTATAACTAGCATTCCCCCTAGTTAGCGGATTTTACTAGCCCTAGCGGCTTGTAATAACTAGGAGGTTAAATAGGTTAATTTTATAGGGGCCTTTTAAACAGTCTACTAAAGGAAGCTATTTATATGCAAATCCTAATGGATTTACTAATTTGCTAAGTCTTCTACACCTAAAGTAGCTAAGTTACTTAAGAAGTATAGCTACAAACCCTCTTAAAAGCAGGTTATCTTCCTACAAAAAGCTTTATATGGATTAAAACAGAGCTCTAGAGAGTGGCAATAGGTTTTAAAGGACCTTCTTCGGAAGCTAGGCTTTTAACCCCTTATATCCAACCTAGCTATCTTCTTTAACCTAACTACATCTATATATATAGCGACTTATGTGGATAACTGCCTTCTAATAGGACTAGATCTAGCTTATATTAATAGGCTAAAGAAGCTACTTTATAAAGCTTATCCTATAGAAGACGATAGGCTAGCCGAATTTTTCCTAGGCGTTTAAATCACTAGAAATCGAAAGAAAGGGACCTTAACTATCCACTAGTCCTAGTATATTTCTAAAGCCCTAGAAAGATTTAACATAAAGGATGCTAGACCTATTAAAATTCCTCTATAACCTGGAATTATAAAATAGGTAAACTACCTAACTAAACCTCTTTCCCCCCCTAATCATAAGCTATATTAGAGTATTATAGGGACTATTATATACCTAATGCTCCTTACAAGACCTAATATTGCCTTTCTAGTTTAGTGGCTTTCCACAGCGCTATCTAAGCCATTTATAGAGCACCTTAATGCTTCTAAACATCTGCTTAGGTACCTTTTAGGCTCTATGGGTTATTCTATAACTTATAGAAGGTCTAAATCCGCTATAGCTTCTGCAACCCTTATTGGCTTCTGTGATAGCGACTTCGCAGGTGATAAGTCCTCTAAATTAACCTACGCTTATCTCTATAAGCTAGCTAAAGGACCTATTAGCTAGAAATTTGAAGAAAGCAACTACAATAGCTTTATCTATATTAGAGGCTAAATCTAATGCCTTATGTGAAGCTATTAGGGAGCTAGAGTGGCTTTACAGTCTCTTTAAAGAGATAAAGCTACCTATAGCACCTCTAGTACTAATTTTTAGTAATAACTAAGGCGCTATTATAACCACTAATAACCCTGCTCTTCATAGCAAAATAAAGCATACCTTGCTAAAATTTAACTATACTAGAGAAAAGGTATAGAAGGGTATAGCTAAGGTTATCTACATTAACACTAAAGAGATACCTGCAGATGGTTTAACTAAGCCCCTGCCTAATAATAAATTTCAATAATTTATCTAACTATTAGGTCTTATAAATACAAAGGCCTAGTTTAAAAACCAACTAAAAAGTCGAAAAAAACCGAAAAATCAACAAAAACACTGGAATTACGCCTAAAAGTTATCGATTTTATAGTTTTTAGTTTAAAAGTTATTAGATTTATTATTGAATTTATAGTTAACTTAGATATCTATTAAAGAGCTAAGTCTAGGTATTGAATTAGTTACCTTTATACTTTTCTAGAGGGAGTGTTAAAATAATGCTATTTATAGCACTATTTTATAGGCCCACTAGTTGCCTTGTTGCGTTGTTATAACGTTAGTTACAAGCGTTGCTTGCAGCGTTGTCTGTTGTGACCTGCGTTCCCATAACTAACCCACAGGCTTGTATGACTAAGCCGACTAGGTTACCCTATAGGGAAGCTAAAATCAACTGTAACTAAGTAACTAGTAGTTATATAAAAGGCTGACGTATACTGTTTAAATCCTTGAATTTTTCTGGATTTAATGGTATATTTTATTAATAGGGTTGTTTATTAAAGTGCTTAGTTAGGCCACCTAGGCAGCTAGTTTATATGGCTATAAGTCGATTTTTTATTTTTCCCATACAAATAAGTTTTGCGAAAAATAAAAAGTAGCTCCTAAGACCTCTCTAGTGACCTAGATCCTCCGATATGGTTGGTAGGTCTATGAGGGGACTAGAAATCCTCTCATTGCTCGTTAGATCGTCCGTATTAGCTAGGAATTAACTATATTTAACTATCAAAGCTCTCTATCTTGAAGAATACTGCTGTAATCTAGTGAATCTAGAAGCCGCCGCATTAGAATCTACTAGGGAGGTCTTCCTATCCCTCTAGCTAGATTCCCTTCCATATTCAATAAGTTTGTATGGCCGTAAGTCGATTTTTTATTTTTCCTATATAAATAAGTTTTGTGGAAAATAAAAAGTAGCTCCTAAGACCTCTCTAGCGACCTAGATCCTCCAATATAGTTAGTAGGTCTATAAGGGGACTAGAAATCCTCTCATTGCTTATTAGATTGTCTGTATTAGCTAGGAACTAACTATATTTAACTATTAAAGCTCTCTATCTTAAAGAATACTGCTGTAATCTAGTGAATCTAGAAGCCACCACACTAGAATCTACTAGGGAGGTCTTCCTATCCCTCTAGTTAGATTCCCTTCTATTTTCAATAGGTTATAAGCCTAGAAGGCCTATAGATTACTACATTACTGCGTGATTCTACTGCGATTACTGCTTAATTTTAGGTACTAGTTATTACCTACTATACCTATAGGCTCTTAAGATTACAAAGGAAACCACTAGAATTTAAAGCTCTTTATTTACTAGCGCCACGCATCGTAATATCAGACCCTTAGTGTTAAAAATTAACTACAGCCGCACCTGCAACCACCACATTGCAACCTATAACTATCTAGTTATAACCATAACCTCTTTTAGTGATTCTATTCACTACTGCGACTGTTATATTTAATATTATTTACAATAGTAAATACGCTGCACTACACCCTTTAAAATCATTGGACATCTAGTATATTTATACTAGGCTTTTTAACCTATTACATTACGTTGCATGCACTATACATTACGTTATGTTGCGTTGTAGCTTCTATAATACCTATTATCTATAATTCCTATTACTTAGTGTTAAGAAAATTTTCTTAGAGACCCTCTCCGCTATTTTTCTGCCTGCGCATACCAAAGACCTACTTTTTAGACCTAAGGGCTACCCTTTTAAACAGTCCTGCCACATAATTTGCGTACGCGACTAGATTGTAACATAAGCAATTTCTAGCGTGCGTTATTTACAATAGGAATAAATTTAGAGCTTTTACATAGGGATTCTTTTAAGATTTAGAGGATAGCACTACCTAGTTATAAGGGTAAGGCCCCTGCCACGGGTTTTTCTAGCCCCCCTAGGGACCCTAGTAGGATAGATATAGAAGGTTAACTAGCTATTTAGGCTAGTACTTTGCACCTACAAAGTTAAATTAAATAATAAGGCAAGACCTTAGCTAATTTTATTAGGCATAGCGAGGATAATTATATTAAAAATAAGGCTAGCATTAATAATCTTCTAGAGAAATTAACGCAAACCATAACTATTATGCAAGGTCTTTAGGCTTCTAATAGACCTAAGGAAGAAAATACTAAGGTTCTAGAAGAAGACCTAGCTACTACTTCTATAAGCGTACCTTCTAGTAACTTATAAGCTGCCTTTAATATAGGTGCTATAAAGGAACTAAACAAGAAGGTTCACTCTATTCTAGAGGGAGCTAAGCTAAAAGGCCCTAAAAACTATAATTAGTGGAAGCAAGCCCTAAGCATACAATTTAGAGCCCTAGGATTACCTAAATTTATAGATAATCTAAGCCTAGTAGGCTATCTAGCTAACTGTGACTAAGCTATTCTTTTAATAATATTAAGAGATAGCTACTAACCTAGACCATAGGCTACTATATGTTAGCAAAAATCCCCTAAAGAAGCCTATAAAGTCCTTATTAGGCAGTATTTATAGAGTGCTAAAATCTAGCGTGGTACGCTATATGCTAGGTACCACTCCCTAAACTTTTTAAGTTATAATTGAACTTTAATTTATAGATGCTCCGCTCTTAATAATATAACTTAGTATTAAGTTACATAGTTACCATAACCTAAGTGGTGGTGATCTGTTAAGTGGTATGCTAATATTCTTCATAATCCTATAGCTAAGAATATTGTTCCTACGATAACGTGGAATCCGTGGAACCCTGTACCGAAGAAGAAACATGTACCGAATACACCGTCACTTATTGTGAATGATGATACGTTATATTCTATTCCTTGGAATACTGTGAATATTAATGCTAATAATACTGTAAATAATGTACCGTATATAGCTCCTGATCTTTCTATTGATAATATTAAAATCATTATTAACTATTTTGATAAATATTCTTTAATAGGAAATAAACTTAATGACTATAATAAATGAAAAATCGTTTATAATATGATAATATCTAAAGAACATCTATCTGAAGAAGGTATATCTTGACTTAGTAAACGTTATAACAGTTACATGTGTAGTAGTTTTACTAGGAATAAGTAATTATGTAACATCAGGTAAAGAAGCTTAATATAAGCTATAATTACCCTATCCGGAGGATATCAAACTATAAAATTAAAATAATAATTATTTGCATAATATGCAGTATATATATTTATAAGTATTTTACTCTATAATATATAATAAAAAAAAATACATATATATTTTATATAAATTATATTAATTTATATACGTATTAACAATCTAATTAAATTTATAAATAAAACTATGAGAATATTAAAAAGTCATCCTTTTTTAAAGTTGCTTAACGCATACTTAATAGATCATTCACAACCTAGTAATATAAGCTACTTATGAAACTTCGGTTTATTATTAGGATTATGTTTAGGAATACAAATAATAACAGGTATAACATTAGCAATGCATTATAACCCAAGTGTAGCAGAAGCCTTCAATTCTGTAGAACAATGTATTAACAAATTTTTTTGATTTGTTGAAATAGTTATATGATTGTCTACTATCTATTTTTAAGGCTCCTTTACCTAATTCGAATACGAATCCGGCTGTTAAAGGGATCTTTAGAGGCTTTTAATGCTAATTTTAATAATTTACTAGCTAGACTATAACTTTATAGTGTAAAGATCGCCGCTATTAATTAAGTAAACCATTATATTAATGCATTAAAGCAGACCTTCCCTAGTTAGGCTAAGAGATAAAGATTTACTATTAGAGCTTCTAGGGCATAGGGACTGCCTGTAAATACCCTAAATTTACAGTTCCTTATAGCGGATTTATTAGAAAAACAGAGGGACAAGACCTCCCCTATAGCTAAAGCCCTTAGCTATAAGGCTTCTAATAATAAGGGAAATTCTAAGGACTAGGAAAAGAAGTCTTCTAATCCTAACCCTAAGAAGGACTCTAACACCACTAACGAGCAGGATAAGAAGGATTTAAACCCTTCTAAAGCCTCTAAAAAAAAGCAGAAGAAGAAGAGTAGTAACAGGGAAAAACAGAAAGGAAAAGAAGCTGCTTTTGCTTTAGGCTATACTCTAGCCACGGGATACGTTAAAAAATTAGATTCTAATGAATCTAGCAGCGATAATAGTAGTGATTCTAAGTCTAACTCAGATACTTCTAGTACCACTAGTAACACTACTAGCAAGCCTACTTTTAGCTACTCTAACGATGTAGTTAAAAACTCCCTTTTATATAATATAGGTTCTTCCTATTACATTTGTAATAATAGGGCCTCTTTTAGAGACTTTAAACCTCTAAAGAAAGGTAAAACTAGCGCTATAATTACAGCAGGAGGACCTATTTTTCCTAAAGGAAGAGGCATAGCTATTTTTAACGTTCTAGTTAAGAAAAATCCACTAGAATATAGGCCCTTAGCTTTGCTAGATGCTTTATATTTCCTAGGCATAGATACTAACCTAGTTAGTGGGTTATCTCACTATCTAAAGGGAGGTTATCTAGCTAAAGACTAGCTATTCCTAGCTAATAAAAGCCCCTGTGGGTTATTAGAACCTGCTAAACACGGCTTTTTTCTATAGATTAAGGGGCAACCTACTCCTATAATCTATAAGCATTTAACACACCTCTTCTTTATAGGCTCTTAATATTGCAACTAACAACGGCAACAATAACCAAGAGCTTATAAGACTAAATTAGGGTTTTCCTACCCTATAGAGGTTTAAATTCCGCAACTAGCTTTTAATCCTAAGGAATATTAACGAATCAAAGAGCTAGAAGACAATGATTTAGCCCTATGTCCCACTAAAGCTCCTCCTAGTTAGGTATCTTCTATAGGGGGTTTAGAAGGTCTATACCCTAATAACTTAGGTGACGATAGTGGCCGTCTACTACCCCCAAAGGCCTATGATTCTTAAGAGGCCTAGCAACAAAGGGAGCTAGGGGATAATAGCCCTAAATCTAACCTAGATTCTAGTTACAAGAAGTTACTAGATTTAGCCCTTCTTTAGCACATTTGATTAGGCCATATAGGCCTCCCTTTACTAAAGAAGTCATCGAAATTAGCTAAAGGGATTCCTAATTTTTCCGCCGTTAAAGAAAAGGATTTTAACTACATAGCCTATATGCAATCTAAAGCTATTAGAAGACTAACTAAATAACCTATTTAGGACCCCCCTAGAGTTCTAGATATTCTAGAGGGAGATATAGTTAGAATCAAACCTTTACCGCATAATAAGAAGGCAGTAGTCCTTATTCTTATTAATCGAAAATCCTAGTATAAATAGTGCTTTTTATTAGCTAATAAAGAAGGTTTAACCCTTTCTTTAGCTATTAAGGGCTTCTTTAGGGCCATAAAAAACCAATATAACGCGTATCCTAGGCACCTTTACTTTAACGGAGGTACTAAAATTAATAATAACCTTTAGTTATAATTATCTTCTAAATGAATTTGTTTTAGCACCTCTTGCCCCTATATTTACGAATAGAATAGGCTAGTTAAGAGGGCTATTAGGGTTATCCTAGACTAGCTTAGGGCTATACTTTAGTGGTCTAAGCTGCCCTTATATCTATAGTCTTATATCCTTCTAGCCATAGTAGAATTAGTTAATATTATAGCTAATATAACTAAACCTTTAACCCCTAAGCAGTTATATTTAGCTAACTTAGAGCCTAAGACTTACTTCCTATAAGCCTAATTTCTTAAAAATTAGGGCTATAGGGTTTTATTATAAGGTCCTAATACCTCTAGAGTAGAGATCTAAGCTTCAAAAGCTAGCCCCTAGGACTATTCCTAGTTAGTTACTAGCTACTCTAGGTTCTACTATTTATCTTATTTATATTCCCTCTAAAAGGTTAGTTATAAAGACTAGCTTTATTAAAATTATAGAGGATATAGGCTCTGTAAGGTCCCCTAAGCCTTTAGGGACTAATCCTTTAGAGGGAGAAGCTAATATCTCACGAGATAATCTAGAAGTTTAGGATAGTTATCTAAAGCCTAAAAGTCTAGCGCCCGCAGCGCCCGCAGCGCCTATACTAACAGCCCCTAGGGCAACTAATACAGCGCCCACGATAGCGCCTGCAATGCCTCTAGCGCTACCCCTAGAGAGCCCTAGCTCTAGCGCCCCTAATAAGGGTGCTATTAAAAAACCGTTTTTAGATTTAGATTCTTTAATTAATTCTAATTCTATGGATATTAATGATTTTAATATATCTTTATATGTTAAGGAGATATGCTTTAAGGCATAATAAAGGGCTAAATTATCCACTAATAACAATGATTTAGATACCCCTAAGACCTAGAAATAAGCTTTAAAAAGTAAGGATAGTTAAAAATAGATAGATATAACCTTTAACGAATTTAAATAGCTTCTAGCTGCTAGAACCTTTAAATTTATAGGGATAGACTAGATTCCTAAGGGCTAGAGGGTTCTAAAGAATAGGCTTGTTTATAAGCTTAAAAAGGATAAAGAAAATAATCCTCTAAAGTATAAGGCCTAACTCATTGCTAAAGGGTTTATGTAGATAGAAGGTTAAGATTATATTAAAACCTACGCTATAACTAGCATTCCCCCTAGTTAGCGGATTTTACTAGCCCTAGTGGCTTGTAATAACTAGGAAGTTAAATAGGTTGATTTTATAGGGGCCTTTTTAAACAGTCTACTAAAGGAATCTATCTATATGCAAATACCTAATGGATTTACTAAGTTTGCTAAGTCTTTTACACCTAAAGTAGCTAAGTTACTTAAGAAGTATAGCTACAAACCCTCTTAAAAGCAGGTTATCTTCCTACAAAAAGCTTTATATAGATTAAAACAGAGCTCTAGAGAGTGGCAATAGGTTTTAAAGGACTTTCTTTAGAAGCTAGGCTTTTAACCCCTTATATCCAACCTAGCTATCTTCTTTAACCTAACTACATCTACATATATAGCGACTTATGTGGATAACTGTCTTCTAATAGGACTAGATCTAGCTTATATTAATAGGCTAAAGAAGCTACTTTATAAAGCTTATCCTATAGAAGACCGTGGGCTAGTAGAATTTTTCCTAGGCGTTTAAATCACTAGAAATCAAAAGAAAGGGACCCTAACTATTCACTAGTCCTAGTATATTTTAGAAGCCCTAGAAAGATTTAATATAAAGAATGCTAGACCTGTTAAAATTCCTCTATAACTAGGAATTATAAAGCAAGTAGACTGTCAGGGTCGTGGAGGCTACGGAGCGACATAGGCGATAGAGGCAATAGCATTATGTATAGTGGGACCCACTTAGGGCTCGCAGCGCCCTAGCTACAAGGCTGCTATAAGCTAGTTATATGCGCGTAAAGGGGGTATTTAGGCAAAGGTTATATATATAGAATATAGGAGGCTAGAGATTAAAACCCTTAAGTATTACTACTTACCTTTAGCTATCTAGCTACTACTTATCTATACTATTACCTTATTCTATCTATTCTAGCCTAGAAGCCTTAATAAGTTAATCTCTCTTTCCTATTAGGTAATAGGCTATTAGTTTAGGTTAGTTAGGGTTAGGGTTAGGGTTAGGGTTAGGGTTAGGGTTAGGGTTAGGGTTAGGGTTAGGGTTAGGGTTAGGGTTAGGGTTAGGGTTAGGGTTA